>CM030797.1:29641628-30933771 GCA_018127125.1 Rhododendron griersonianum | reverse complement strand
ATGTCCTCCTACGAGCATCGTAACTCCTTCTTCAAAACCTTGGGGAAAGCCAAAGTTCCCATCGACATCACCCCCGAAGAACTGGTGGGTTTCATAATGGCGTCAAAGGCTCCAAAACCAACGATAGCTTTCACTGACAAGGATCTACCTCCTGAAGGGCCTGCACACAACAAACCTCTCTACATTTCACTTAAATGTCTCACTAAATGGATCCCACTAGTCTTAGTGGATAATGGGTCTGCTTTAAACGTATGTCCTCAAAGGACCCTCGACAAGCTAGGGGTAAGCACCATCGACGTACGCCCTTCAAGCCAGGGTGTAAGGGGGTATGACAATTCAAAGAGAAGAGTGGTTGGGTGTGTCACACTGCCAGTAGAAGTGGAGAAGATCAAAAGGGACGTGGAGTTCCATGTGATGGATATACCAGCTGTAAGTGCAGAAAAACTAAGAGTAGTTTTAGCAGCACAAGAACGTAACGGCTACTTTGAGGTCCTCGCCGGAACCCTAATACGATTCCGGAATCCTTATCTGCAAAACAGACAAGGGGTGAGTGCACTTTTGCCTCTCGTGGCAAAGGCCCTCCGATGCCTAAGTTAGTATCACGTACTAAAGGTAAACCCTAATTTAAGCATAAGAGAAGACGTATAATTGCAGTGTATTGTGTACCTTTTTCCTCTCGGTTTGCCTTGTATTTATAGGTTTATGGATGCTTACTGCCCAAGTATCCATGTTGCCCTAGGTTTCCTATCTCGTATAGGAAACCCAGAATATCTCGGATTCTCGTTCCCTTACCAGTTCATTACCTTAGTCTGTTTAGGACTCCTTTCCACAGCTGGCCGAACTTCCCATTCCCGTTGGGTATCTCTCCAAGATCCTATCTTATTGGGATCTTATAGTAATCACGGAATATCCCTGTCACCAGAACCTTCTGGAACGTTTCCTGCTCCTGGGACTGCTTTTCGTACAAACCCCCTCCTGTTCGGCTCTTTTATTGTCGAACAGCCTATTTGGACCAATGACTTCGCATGTCATTGCTCTTTCGTTAATCTCTCGGTCCAATACTCTCTCATGTTACTGGACCTTGACTCAGTATAGACTCCCTGGACCAATGATCCTTCATATCACTGGTCCCTATCGCCGATCACCATTTCTGCACGGCGACTGTTCTTAATGTAATTATACCATGGTCCCACGTACCACGTGTTCGGGCCCTATTTGTGCTTGTTCGGGATTTACTCCCTACACCAGCCACCTTCAACCTTTTACTAGGAAGGCCTTGGCTACATGACGCTGGGGCAGTACCTTCCACTTTGCATCAGAAAGTCAAATTTGCAGTAGATGGAAGGGTCATAACCATTCTGGGGGATTCATCGATCCGAGCTCATTCTGATACGCCTGTCCAAGAGGTAGAAACCGAGGAAACCTTCCTTACTGGATTCAGTCTTGAGGAAGCGACTGCTGTGCAAGCCTTAACGGCTGAGAGAAACTTCTACGTAAGCACCCCCGCCATATGGATGATGAAGAAGCAAAAATACCTCCCTGGGTTGGGTTTAGGCAAAAGGTCACAAGGCATCCCGCAAATGATTGATCCTCTGCATAATCAATACGCCTTTGGTCTTGGCTACACCCCGACAGAAGCCGAGGTAAAAAAGAAGAGAAACATGGAAAAGGCTAAGGCAAGAGGTAGCAGGGGCAAAGAAGAGAAACTTGTGATCCCAAAAACAGTCAATGGCTGGTTTGTAAGAGAAGGAGAAGACTTTCCATTCTGTGGCTTCGCAGAAACATGGGAAGACGAAGTTACCAAGCAACGGTACCCTGGAATGCAAATCTTCTATGATCAGGAATGGACTGACAATGACATGGAAGAAGAACCAACCAATTCATCTCCTACTCCCGAAGACTGGATTGAGGTGCTAGCTGAATTTGACCTAAAGATTTTGTTTGGCAAAGAGGGTGAAGAAGAGTATAAAACTGCAAAAGGAAAATGAGCCACTTCCGAGATACTGCAGTAAATCGCATGACAAAAACATTGCTTTCATTTCCTAAAGACAAGTTAGGACATGTTTTAGGCCCCTGTTTGGGCATTATCTACATTTAAATAAATCCCCATTTTATCACTTCTATGCTTGACGAATGATTCCATCTTTAAAATGTGATGCTATACACAACAATCTCTCTGCCAAAGATAAAAGGATTTTAAGAATCTAATTCTTTATGTTACCGACCAAAAGGAAAGAAGGGACGAACCCTGATTACTTAGAACTAGGTTTTTTATCAAACTCAGGAAGAAGATGCTATCTCCGTGAGAACACTTAGGGTTAGCTTGCCCATTGTGAAGGTACAAATACAACAGGAGACTCATAAGAACATCTCCGTCAAATTCCTCTCCAAAAATACTAAAACCCTCTTGAGAGAAAAATGCTCGTTGGGCAATCTATACACCCAAGCAAAAGTAAGAGCAGAGCCTGCTAGGACAAGAAAACGCGAAAAACGCAGCCTAGGCAAAAGTTAAGGCATTCAAAGGAAAGCTCGCTAGGGACTCAACCTCTATCAGGTAACCTAGGCAAAACTTAGAGCATGAGAGAAAGAAAAACCAAGAGTGAAAACCCAACCCCCAAAGGTGGTGATCTTGGAACTACGTAAAAGGCCTGATTCCCTGATTGGGATACGTAGGCAATCTCGCATCGAGATGCGGCCCAAACATTTTGGAGAGAAGAAAGACAATACCAAAAGGGTTTGTACTCAATGATAGGCATAGCTAACTCTGCGTATTGAGCTCACAAAAGATGAGTTAGTCATTTTCCAGGGAATTGGCAAAAACAAAGACACTTAAGAATCATCGTTCGTCCTCTCTAACTCAAAAGTCGTCGACATAAGGGACAAAGCATTCTAACGATCCCAAAACATGGCAAAGAGGTTGTAGGAACAGCAAAAGCAAATAAAGAGCTTGAAGCAAATTCAAGTATAAGAAGGGAAAAACGCCACTTGGCTAAAGCAAAAATCCAACTTCTTTAGGAAATAGAAGTAGCGGCCGAAGAATGGAATCCTCGGCCGAGCGATCCATTCCTCGGCCCATGTTTAAATCCAAACACTCACAAAACTTTGAAAAATATTGCATACAAGTCTGATTTCCAATACATGCTGAGGATGCTTCATAAAAATACAAATATCAAATTATCTGTTTTTAGAACTAACAAATACAGGTACAAGAAAGGAAAAGCTAGCTACTGCCCACGACCCCTTTTGGGCGCAGGGCGAAAACGCTCAGGAACTGGAACACTGAACCTCTGCCCCTCACCAGTCTCAGCATCTCCATCACCAGCTCCGGTACTCCCACCCTTGCTAACTCCAGCACTCTGGGTAACCGACACTGTCTGTACTCGCTCTGCTTCAAGCTGCAGAGACACAGGATATGGGCATTCAGTTTCACATGAAACGTAGGATGGAAAAAGAAGAGATCAAAGGATATATACCGCAGCTATTCGGCCACGCTGCCGTCGAGCCAAAGCCTCTGCACTCTGGAAAGCACGCAACCATTCCTGAACCACCTCAACGGGCACCTGCAGAGGAAGCAATTGCATATACAATCAAGAAAGCGAGGAATGCTGAAGAAAACCAAAGCAGAATCTACCTGCTGAATCCCGGCAGGAAGCACGTAGAACTGCGTAGCACACGGTGTCAGTGTCAAACGCTCCTCTTCTCCATTTGCATTGTGGAAGGAAATGAAACTGGGGGCCCATGGCCAAACAGGAGGAGCAGCAGCAGCAGTAGCAGTAGGAAGGGTCAATGAAATCGAACGAAAGGCTGAGTAATCTCCTGCTACGAGAAAACTCATGGCTGGCTGTCTCTCAAGAGCGAGTAGCAAGCCCTCCCCGGTCAAAAGATGGGTCGATCTCATACCAACAGGAGGAGGAAGAGGAACAAGCTGCAACGCCTCGGAATGTGGAAAGTACTGGCTCGCTACCCTCTCTCCAAGATACCAGGCTCTCGAAAATGGCCCCTCCAGAAGGAAGTGCTGGCTGTCCAACGCCCGAGCTGAGGTCAACTCCAGAGGAGCATCATCAAGTAGCACGCCCCATGGGTCAAAACGCACCTATAACAAGGGAAATAGCATCAAAATGACAGAATGAGGAAATTGCACGAAAAACAGAGGATACAAGATATCATACCTGATCCACCGTTAGGCGGTCCAAAACTCGCCTCCAAGCCAGCAAGTCCATGGCAGGCGACCGTGACTTCCGAACTCCCTTCAACCAACGGGCTGCCCGTGGAACAAACCTAGGCTCTCTGTGCCCAGTCGGAGGAGGAAACTGCAACAAGTGCTCAAAAGCCCAGAGCTACAAGCAAAGACGGAAAACATGAATAACAACGATAGAAGCAACATGAGAATAACACAGAAATCAAAATGTGTACCTCAAGAATACGGTGGTGTCCACCGAGCGACAAACTAACCCCCCGGGAACAAGCACTGAGGTGTCCGTACAACGTGGCTAGGGCGGGAGTTCCCCAATCAAACTCTGCTATGGTCTCTAAGTGCACCAAAGCAGCCAAGAACTGGACATGCACCGAATTATCCTTGTTACAAAACAAAGTTTGCCCAAGGAGATAAAGCAGGAAAGCTTGTACCAGCTGAGAAAGGGGAATCTCCGTCAGGATATCAGCTTGATCAAACTCTTCCCGAAGCCAGGTATATGTGATATAACCACTCTCTGACACAATGGGAACCTTCCCCAAAAGATATCCAAGGGCACCCTTTCGCTCATGGATCCACGGGTCAATTGGAAGAGGATCGCCGCCAACTCTCAGGCCTGTAAGCAAAGCGAAGTCACCTGGAGTGATCGTCATCTCCCCAGCCTCCGGAAGGTGGAAAGTATTGGTGGTATCCCACCACCGCTCCACCAAAGATGTGGTCAATCCCAACTCCGCCTTCGGAAGGTGGAAACCAAGTATCAAGGGCTCGAAGCCAGCCAAAGCAACCACATCCTTGGCCTCCTGAGGAAGCCTCTCATACCACTCGAACACCTGGGGGCAGCTTCCCCACACGCGCAACCTCTCATTTGCCTGGCAAATTACGAAGAAGAAATCAAATACACAAAATATCGCCTATACAGGGGGCAACTTCTAGAGCTCAAATTCCCTATCAAATATCAAATTATCACTCTGCGAAATCTTATATACAAAAATCATTTGACAGGATAAAATTCTACCTTCCTATTGGTGAGACTAAAGTGCTGCTCTGGCTCCCTGTGCAAGACCTCAGGTGGGATGTCACTGAGGGGAGGACGGTATCGCAAGGAACCACCACGCCCGACCAGGTGAACCTGAGGAGCGTAAGTGGCAACGTCAAACGGTGGAAGAATATCACCACCTGCAGCCTCGGGTTCGACCTCAGGAGGAATGGGTTGCGAGGAACTTCCCCCAACAGTGGCTCTGCGCCGACTCGAACGAAGAACACGGGAACTTGAAACCTCGCCAAGAATTGCGGCCTCAATGGCCGGAGCTTTGCCCGTATCTCTAGGTGCAGCAGAAGCGCCAGAAGATGGAGGAGGGGGCGAAGATGATGCCATGGCAGGAGGTGGCAACCGTGGTGGTCGGAGAACCGACGGGTAGGAGGCGACGACGGTTGACGAGGAGAGAGAGGAGGAAGCGGCGACGATCGCTCGAAAGGGAGAGAAAAATGAGGAATGGAGGGAGAAAGGATGAAATGACCCGTGAGATCGATTAAGTTTAACTTAAATCGATTTTCTGACTTTTGGCTATCTCACGGCCGAGACATCGATTCCTCGGCCGAGACATCAATCCTTCGGCCGAGAAATCGATCTCCTGGCCCCTCAATCAATTTCCTTCAGCAACAGTAGATTTTGCTCAGTGCACTGACTCAAACCACTACAGACTTCTAAGTCCTCAACCAACCAAGTAGCCTTGGGGGCATCCCCGAGCCAATACAATGTGATCAAAACCAGCCTTGGGGGCATATCCAAGCATGAGGAAAATCTCTCTCCACAAACTGCTGGCCAAAACAAGTCAAAACACCCAGCGGCTCTATGCCCATATCCACTACCAAAGAAAAAAGCAGCTCCGTGCCCATATCAACTCACTCAGCGGCTCTATGCCTATACCCATCACTCAGCGGCTCCAAGCCTACCAACTCAGCGGCTCCAAGCCCTCGACTGAACAGCTCTATGCTCGTTATCTCACTCAGCGGCTCAAAGCCCATTGTTTCAACTCGCTCAAAACCGTAACAATCAATCTCAGCGGCTCGAAGCCCATTATCGACAGGCTCTACGCCCATATTGACTCATTCAGCAGCTCTACGCTCGCTATCACAACTCAGCGGCTCTAAGCCCATTGTCTCAACTGGCTCGAAGCCGTAAACAACCAATCTCAGCAGCTCGAAGCCCATTATCTACAGGCTCTACGCCCATATTCACTCATTCAGCAGCTCTATGCTCGCTATTACAACTCAGCGGCTCTAAGCCCACCATTTCAATTGGCTCTAAGCCGTAACAACCATCCCAGCAGCTCTACGCTCGCTATCACAACAACAGACTCTACGCCTGTATACACTCGCTCAGCGGCTCCAAGCCCTCGAATCAGCAGCTCTACGCTCGCTATCACAACTCAGCGGCTCCAAGCCCACTACTTCAACAGGCTCGAAGCCTGTATCTACCCTCTGAAATGGCTCAAAGCCGTAACAAACAATCTTAGCGGCTCAAAGCCCAACATCTCAACTGGCTCGAAGCCGTAACCAAGCAAATCTCAACAGGCTCTAAGCCGCCCCAACAATCAAGACATCTATTCTCAGGCTCTACGCCTGAATGCTCGAAAATCTAACATTTTTGAATGCTCAAGTTCTACGCTTGGATGCCCAACCACTGTGTACTGGATGCTCAAGTTATACACTTGAATGCTCAAGCTCTATGCTTGGATGCCCAACCACTGCGTACTGGACGCTCAAAGCCTGTACTTTGAATGCTCGGATTCTGCCGTCTGAATGCTCGAGCTCTACGCTATGAATGCTCAAGTCCGGAACTTGATAGAAGCTCTAAGCTTAAAACAAACACACACGCACGGGCCCGTGCACATATTGCATTATCACATCGAGTCTGCATCATCATATCTGTTCACATCTAACCATCATCATACATATACACTCCGCATGTCTCTCATGAAACAGGTCAACCCTACAATCAACCGGCTCTACGCCTCGATTTTATTGATTGGTTCAGCGCCTCGATCCTTTGGCTCTACGCCAACACTTATGATGGAAAAGCTCCGTGCACAGACCATCAGAGTGCAACTAGCTCTACGCTTCGGTTCAAATCACGTCAAGCTCTAAGCTCTGACAACCCAGGCCCTCGCCTCAAGACTGCAGCAGGCTCCACGCCTCAATCTAATCAATTCAGGCTCCACGCCTCGGTTCTTTCACCTTAGGCCCTTGCCTTATACCAGCCCTGCGCTTCGGTTCAACATGTCAAACTCAAAGCTCTAACACCTCAAGCTTCCGCCTTATGATCAATACCAGCTCCGCACTTCGGTTCCATCAAGCTCTAAGCTCACCTCAGGCCTCCGCCTCATAAACCACAACAGGCTCCACGCCTCAATCTAATCACCTCAGGCTCTCGCCTTGTGATCAATACCAGCTCCGCGCTTCGGTCCTATCAAGCTCAAAACACCTCAGGCCTCCGCCTTATGACTACAACCGGCTCCGTGCCTCGGTTCCCTCATTTCACCAAAGCTCCGTGCTCTAGATACTGGCCCTGCGCCCCCCACATTTCAAAAGCAAACCGGCATCCAACTCATCCCAGCAGATGGTTTGGATTCCACCCCACTACATCAATTCCTTCCAGCTCATTCGCAAGGATAGGCTACTCTACCGAGCTCCTTTCAGTCAAAGTAAGGATGACCAAGAAAAGCAAACGCACCTGCCGTGTACTGGTCTACCCCAAAATACTAAGGAAGCTCTACGCAAAAACTCCCCAGGTAGCCCCGCGTTCCTTCAACTACTCTTCGCCAAAACCCTGGCTCAGTCTAGGTACGTCACACTACGGCTTTTAAGCCCTAAGGTACGTCTTCTGTCTCTAACCCTCCAAACTTTTATTTTTCTTTATTGCCCGAACTACGATTGGTCTGAATTTCCCTTGTGGAATACGTAGGCAGCCTCCCGGCCCGACCATAACAAAACCTTTTTCAAAAACCCTTGGAATAGGGGTTGGACCAAATTGAGTTGCTTTTTACAGCTTTGACTCTTACTCAAACATGTCTCGCGATCCGTCTGAGTTCAGTCAAAGAGGGGCATCTGTAGACACCCCAATTTGGACTAACGATTATTTCAAGTACCACCTTGGGACCATCCCAATGATGAAATGGATACAGTGATTGCTGATTGCTTCCTTGAGAACCTTAGGACTTTCGGTAAGAACTTTGAGCCACTTAGAGGACCCAATTCAGAGCCATACAGCCTTTCAGACAGAAATACAGAAGCCTAGGAGAATCCATCTATCGGCCGTGACATCGATCCCACGGCCCTAACATCATTTCCTCACCCGAGCAACCTGTTGCTAGCAAAATCTCCCTGAGAGATCAATCCCTCGGCCGCAAGATCTATCCTTCGGCCGAGACATCCATTCCTCGGCCGTGATATCCTTTACTCGGCCGCCAGATCGACCTTTTCCCAGACTCTGGAACGTGTTCTGTCAGACGTTTGATCCGATTACACTACCTTCCCGATGCGTTCGGGCTACGCTCAGAGATTACGACGTAGAGTTAGAGATGCATTGCAATTGCAATTGCCATCTCGTGATTTGATTGGCTGGAGTGAGTCACCAATTGCCTATATAAAGGGCCTTTGGACTCCGAAAATACACACACAAAATTATCAGAGTACACACTCTCTCAAGCCACGAAACTCTGCCAAAATACTCTCTCAAACCCACTCTTTAAAAGCCCTAACCTCCTGAAGGCAGCCGTCAATCCGGCGATCAAACCCCGAAGTTCAAACCCTAACCCTAGGGTTTTCAATCAAGCAATCAGTCAATCACACCCAATCCAAAGCAATCAAGCAACTGAGGGATCAAGGTGGTGAGGCCCAACGGCCTCTGGTTTGTTTTATTTATCGTTCTTACGCTTAATCATAACTTTCTGATCATCTATTAAACGTATATTCTGGTGTGAGGAAGAACACCGACCGGGGCTTCGATCCCTCGGTCGGTACATTAAACCAGTGTGATTACTCGGCCGTGACATCCATTCACCGGCCGAGTAATCGATTTCCTGGGACAGCTATGTTTGCTTTTCTACTTTCTGATGCATGCTTTACTTATCGCACTGGCTCACTTTGCTTACTGTTTAAAGGAATAAATAAACATACTATGTGTTGGAATTAAACAAAGCATCTATACATCTTATGTTGAATAACTATGGGCCAGTCTCACGGCTGGGCAGAGAGGGGTGCCAAACACCTTCCCCTCACTGTACTTTTGGCTCCCGTACCAAGAATCTCTACCTGTTTTCCTAGTTTTAAATAAACTAGGTGGCGACTCTGTTTTGATGATAACCGCTATCATGTGGTGATGTTCCTAGCCATGGGAATGTCCATGATTTTGGTTTACGAAGCAAGCAACCAACCGAGCAAACAAACGTGATCAATCTGTATGGCGATGCCCCGTTTGGGAGGTGTCTACAGTGACCATCATCGAAGACATCCATGTCATGTTCGTTAGAATGGTTTATGAGGAAGAAGTAGAAGACTTGATTGAAGAAGAAGGGCTTCGCAGGGTTCCAATCTATTTTTATGACCCCTATGCACCTACCGACGACTATTGGCCAATAGACGAGGTCAATAACCTCGAAACTAAAGAGGCAAAGGAAGAAGAGTCTGTCGACAACGACCCACTAGACGAAATATCACTAAACCTACTCTTTGATGAGGGGGTCACCAACAATGAAATAAGGGTGATCCACCCCGTCATTGATAGATTTGGTAATTGGTGGGGCTTTGTTGGCACACGAAGAGTCGACAACAGCGACGAGGCAGAGATTGAAGCTCAATTGGAGGAGATAACAACAATAGCGAATCAAATGGCCCTTCAAGACTTGGAGGGTGACAATGCTGAAAGTGCGAATCAAGGTGACAGTGAAGTGCTGATGATCAACCTTGGTGATGAAAAAGACTACTCTGAACTGATTGTGGATGCTGAAAAAGGGGCCTACCCTAACTGGACCGTGGAACACACTGTAGACACCCCAATTTGGCCTAATGATTATTTCAAGTCCCACCTTGGGACCATCCCGATGATGAAATGGATACAGTGATTGCTGATTGCCTCCTTGAGAACCTTAGGACTTTCGGTAAGAACTTTGAGCCACTTAGAGGACCCAATTCAGAGCCATACAGCCTTTTAGACAGAAATACAGAAGCCTAGGAGAATCCATCTGTCGGCCGTGACATCGATCCCACGGCCCTAACATCATTTCCTCACCCAAGCAACCTGTTGCTAGCAAAATCTCCCTGAGAGATCAATCCCTCGGCCGCAAGATCTATCCTTCGGCCGAGACATCCATTCCTCGGCCATGATATCCTTTACTCGGCCGCCAGATCGACCTTTTTCCAGAGTCTAGAACGTGTTCTGTCAGACGTTTGATCCGATTACACTACCTTTCCGATGCGTTCGGGCTACGCTCAGAGATTACGACGTAGAGTTAGAGATGCATTGCAATTGCAATTACCATCTCGTGATTTGATTGGCCGGAGTGAGTCACCAATTGCCTATATAAAGGGCCTTTGGACTCCGAAAATAAACACACGAAATTCATTAGAGTACACACTCTCTCAAGCCTCGAAACTCTTCCAAAATACTCTCTCAAACCCACTCCTCAAAAGCCCTAACCTCCCGAAGACAGCCGTCAATCCGGCGATCAAACCCCGAAGTTCAAACCTTAACCCTAGGGTTTTCAATCAAGCAATCAGTCAAATCACATCCAATCCGAAGCAATCAAGCACTGAGGGATCAAGGTGGTGAGGTCCAACGGCCTCTGGTTTGTCTTATTTACTATATTTCTGACTAACCGTAGCTTTTTGATTATTTATTAATCATCCCATCTGGTGTGAGGAAGAACACCGACCAGGGCTTTGATCCCTCGGCCGGTACATCAAACCAGGAGGATCCCTCGGCCGTGACATCAATTCACCGGCCGCGAGATCCATCTCCCTGGGACAGTTTGTTTGCTTTTCTGCTTTCTGACGCATGCTTTACTTATCGCACTGGCTCACTGTACTTACTGTTTAAAGGAATAATAAATAGACTATGCGTTAGAATTAAACAAAGCATCTACACGTCTTATGTTGAACGATTAAGGGCCAGTCTCACGATTGGGCAAAGAGGGGTGCCTAACACCTTCCCTTATTGTACTTTTGGCTCCCGTATCCAGAATCTCTATCTATTTTCCCAGTTTTAATAAACTGGGTGGCGACTCTGTCTTGATGATAACCGCTATCATGTGGCGATGTTCCTATCCATGGGAATGTCCGTGATCTTGGTTTACGAAGCAAGCAACCAATCGAGCAAACAAACGTGATCAATCTGTATGGCGATGCCCCGTTTGGGAGGTGTCTACAGTTTTTGGCGACTCTGCTGAGGAATATGAGAGCCATAACCAAAAAATTCAACATAAGACTAATACATGCCTTGTTTAATTCATTTATCATATGCATCGAGCGGGCAACCCGTTGAGTTCACCTGATATCCCGGCATGACACAGGCTATGTTGGGGGTTCCAGCAAACTCCACGGTCACTCGTACCTAGTGGTAAATCAAAAAGGAAATCACTCAATCACCGCCTATGATGGGCTGGTGAGAGGATTGGTGCCCTTTGACAACGGAGCACCCTGAGACTACCAAAACCTTGCATGTTTTAGAAAGCCATAGAACTTATCAAACTAAGACAGGAACCTACAGGCTAGGAACCTACTTGCATTTTACTTCCAAGTTCTTCCTCACACCCATTGTATATGTGTATGTTGTAAAGTTTCTCTTTTGCAGGTTAAACCTTAGGAATCTCTCTAAGTCAAATAAATAGTAGGTAAGATTAATCAATCTAACTAAAGCAAAAACCTTTTCAGGAAAAATGACTGCATCACTGTTCAAGTCTGATTCGCACTTTCAAGTTGTCACCAAGCTGTCTGGTCCGCTCCACTTTGCTGTTGAAGACTTCAACCCCTCCGAATACATCACTCCAGTAAATCAACCAAAGCCTATGGTGGCTATCATTGAAGACAACCATGTCATGTTCGCTGGAACGGTTTATGAGGAAGAAGTTGAAGGCCTGATCGAAGAAAAAGGGCTTCGCAGGGTTCCAATCTATTTTTATGACCCCTATGCACCTACCGACGACTATTGGCCAATAGACGAGGTCAACAACCTCGAAACTGAAGAGGCAAAGGAAGAAGAGTCTGTCGACAATGACCCACTAGACGAAATATCACTAAACCTACTCTTTGATGAGGGGGTCACCAACAATGAAATAAGGGTGATCCACCCCATCACAGATAGCTTTGGTAATTGGTGGGGCTTTGTTGGCACACGACGAGTCGACAACAGCGACGAAGCAGAGATTGAAGCTCAATTGGAAGAAATAACAGCAATAGCAAATCAAATGGCCCTCCAAGACTTGCAGGGTGACAATGATGAAAGTGCGAATCAAGGTGACAGTGAAGTGCTGGTGATCAACCTTGGTGATGAAAAAGACTGCTCTGAACTTAGTGTGGATGCTGAAAAAGGGGCTTACCCTAATTGGACCGTGGAACACACTCTGAAATACAAAATGAAAAGCGCTAATTCTAATCTTAGTTCTGATTCCGATTCCGACTCCGAGTCGACTCAGTCCGAGTCAAGCTTTTCATCTTTTGAAACTACTAAGTCTAGTGAGGAAAACCTGGTCAAAGTACCAAAGCATAGCATTTACTTTGAGTTCGACTCTGAAATGTCTTTTGATAAACTTAGCAATGAGAAGGAAAATTTAGAGTATTTCACTTTGCCTATGATCAATTGTGTGGATTCCGACAAACCAAATTTTGAGGAAAAAATTCCAAAAGAAATTCTAGAATTCATCGAAAGAGAAGAAGAAAGGCACGCTAAACCTTTTTCTGAGGAAATAATCACAGCAAACATAGGCTCTGAAAACGAGCCCAAAATGGTTAAAATTGGTACCGCACTATCCCCTCAAGAAAGTGAAAAACTAATCCTTTTGCTAAAAGAATACAAAGATGTTTTTGCCTGGTCTTACGAGGACATGCCGGTTTTCTCATAGTCACCGAATATCCACAATGGGGATGCAAAACCAGTTAAACAGAAACTGAGACGTATGCGCCCTGATTGGGTCCTAAAGATAAAAGAAGAAGTCACTAAACAAATCAACGCCGGTTTTCACATAAACACCGAATATCCACAATGGGTAGCTAACATCGTTCCCGTACCAAAGAAAACTGGAGGAATCAGGGTCTGCGTAGATTTCCGAGATCTCAACAAGGCCAGTCCAAAGGATGACTTCCCATTACCTCACATAGACGAGCTAGTAGATAACACCCCAGGCCATGCATTGCTATCTTTCATGGACGGATTTTCTGGGTACAATCAAATCCTTATGTCTCCTGAGGATAGAGAGAAAACCACCTTCACTATGCCTTGGGGAACTTACTGCTACCGAGTGATGCCGTTTGGGTTGAAGAATGCTGGAGCCACTTACCAGAGGATGGCAACAATACTGCTGCACGACATGATGCACAAAGAGGTCGAGATGTATGTCGACGATATGATAGTCAAATCAAAGGAAAGGGAAGGACACCATGGAGCATTCCAAAAGTTCTTTGAGAGGATTAGGAATTACAAACTACGTCTTAACCCTCAAAAATGCACTTTTGGGGTAACAGCTGGAAAGATGTTGGGATTCCTCATCACTCAAAGAGGAATCGAGGTAGACCCTTCCAAGATACAGGCTATCATGGAGATATCACCACCTAGGACGGAGAAGGAAGTAAGGAGTTTCTTGGGGAAGGTACAGTTCATCAGCAGGTTCATTTCCAAGCTCATAACCACCTGTGAACCTCTTTTCAAGCTACTAAAGAAAGGTACTGATTTTGAATGGAGCCAAGACTGTCAGCAAGCATTCGAGGCAATCAAAGAATATCTTCAGAATCCACATGTACTGTCGCCGCCCATCCTTGGGAAGCCATTGATTCTGTATCTCTCAGTAACAGACACATCCATGGGGTGCATGCTAGCACAAGAAAACGACGCCAAAGTAGAGTGCGCCATATCCTACCTCAGCAAAAAAATGATGGACTATAAGACAAGGTACACTCCTCTCGAGAAAACCTGTTGGGGGCTAGTATGGGCCACAAAGAAATTGAGGCACTACCTGTTAGCACATCCGGTGGTGCTGGTCTCTCGTTTGGACCCAATCAAATATCTTTTCGAAAAGCCAGCACTTATCGGAAAGCTAGCTAGGTGGTTATTGCTGCTAGCAGAATTTGACCTCAAATACATGACAAGAAAATCAGTAAAGGGAAGAGCTGTGGCAGAATTCTTGGCAGATCACCCTGTGACAAAGGCCGAGGCAGAGGACTTCATGTTCCCCGACGAGGACATCTTATGTCTCTTAGATGACACCTGGCAACTTTACTTTGATGGAGCATCAAACCGATGCGGATATGGCATAGGGGTATTGCTAGTTTCCCCAAACAACTCTCACATCCCTTTGTCATATAAACTGAGGTTTGAAGTCACTAACAACCAAGCTGAATACGAGGCCTGTATTGCTGGAATGGAGGCAGCCCTGGAGCTAGGGGCAAAAAGGGTAGAAGTCATTGGGGATTCAAACCTGGTGGTATCTCAAGCAAGAGGAGACTAGAAGGTCAAGGAAGATACACTGAAGCTATATCACTCTGTGCTGGAAGATCTAATTCCACAATTCGATTCCGTTATCTTCACACACACTCCTCGAGTGAGCAATAGATTTGCAGATGCACTGGCAACATTAGCATCTATGGTCGAAATACCCCTGGGATTCACAATGCGGCCTCTCATTATCGAGCAAAAGGTTAAACCAGCATGTGAATGCACCTTTACCGAGGAAGGTGAAGACGATGGCAAGCCATGGTACGAAGACGTGAAGGAATTCCTGAAAAAAGGAGAATACCCATCCTAGGCCACCTCAAAAGACAAAACAGTTCTGCGGAAGTTTACTACCCGATTTGTAATATGTGGAGGAGCATTGTATCGAAGGGCACACTTGGGTCCAAGTCAACTTTGCGTCACAACGGAGGACAGCCGCAAGGTAATGGAGGAAATACACGAAGGAATTTATGGGCCACACATGAATGTGGCAACGATGGCAAAGAAGATCCTACATCAGGGATATTACTGGACTACAATGGAGGCCGACTGCGTTGATTATGTCCGCCGATGTTACAAATGCCAAACTCATGCTGATCGTATGCGTATTCCCCCTACGAAATTGTATAGCATGACATCCCCTTGGCCATTCTCCACTTGGGGGATAGACGTCATTGGAAGTACAAATCCAAAGGGAAAATACAAACATCAGTTCATTCTGGTGGCCATTGACTACTTCACCAAGTGGGTAGAAGCAGCTTCTTATGCTACTCTCAAAGCCACTCATGTGGCCAAATTTATTTGCACTAATATCATCTATCGATATGGTGTACCTCACGAGTTCGTCTGTGACAATGGATCGCACTTCAAGGGGGCGACAAAGAAGCTTTTCGCCGAATTTGGGATACAGAATCATCGGTCATCTATTTACCGACCTCAAACTAATGGAGCAGTTGAGGCTGCGAACAAGAATTTCAAGAGGATTCTGCGGAAGACTACCGACACTTATACAGACTAGCCAGAAATGCTACCTTTGGCACTATGGGGTTATCGAACAACTGAAAGGACTTCAACTGGGGCCACTCCCTACTCTCTGGTTTATGGAATGGAAGCTGTCTTGCCTATCGAGCTAGAATTACCTTCGTTAAGGGTTCTAGCTGAGACTGGAATGATCGAGGAAGACTGGGTTCAAAATCGCCACGACGAGTTGGTACTACTAGACGAAAGGAGGCTGAGAGCCTTATACCATGTACAAGGGTATCAACGCCGCATTGCACGAGCATTCAACAAAAAGGTGAAACCTAGGGACATCAAGGTAGGAGACATGGTGCTCAAAGCAATTCGTCGCCACGTCTCAGACCCAAGGGGCAAGTTTAGACCAAACTGGGGAGGCCCCTACCTTATCAAACGCATACTTTCTGGAGGAGCAGCATACATTGCAGACTTGGATGGAATGGAATTCGCAACACCAGTCAACATTGACAAGCTAAGGAAGTATTACCCATGAGAGGTGCTCGTTGGACCAAAAACCACAAGGGTGGGCGGACCCAAGCAAAAATTAGAGCAGCCTGCTAGGTCGAAAACCCGCAAGGGCGGCTTAGGCAAAAACTAAGGCATAAATAAAACGCTCGCTAGACCGAAAACCCGCAAGGGCAGTTTTAGGCAAAATTTAGAGCACAAAAGGAGAGGAAAATACCCGAGTGGACCCTAACTAAAAACAAAACAAATCCCCTTTGTTGGAACTACGTTTATGGCCTGATTCCCTCCATGGGATACGTAGGCAATCTCCAAATTTGAGCTCCGGCCATTGCTATCGTCATCACTTACAAAATTTCTAGGTCTATCCTAAAGCATGTTCGCTATCAAATTATGGCAATAACATCTTCAAATAAAACGACCAAATGTTTTATTATTTCCAAAGAAAAAAGGAAAAAGCAAACCTAAACAATTCTTAATCCATGAAAGCTAGAATCAAACAAACATCTTTTGAAAAACATAAGCAAAGCGTCAATCTCTAGGTCTTCCTTCTCTTTGCACTACTATCCTCCAAAAGGTTTTTCTTCAACCAGCATTTGTAAGAACCCGATAGCTTGACAACGAAGTTCTCAGCAACCTCCTGCATCACTCTATTTGGCCAAAGACGCAGCATATTGCGACGGAAGTTGGCATCATGGATCTTAGAGACGGTGTACTCGGGGTCACCCAAGATTGCGGTTTGTTCAGCCCCAAACTGCCTTTGAAAGCAAGCAGGAAAGTAGAAAACGACTCGAGTAATACCAATCACTGCTACACCAAAATGGTTCATGGTACTCGCAGTCATGCTCTCAATACCATACCAGGGGCAAACCCATTGAATCCAATCACCTATGCAAGTCTTCATCCATGCATCCCAAGCAGCCTCAGTTGGAAACTGTTTAATCATGTGACGCTCCGTGCATTGGTCTGGATTATAAGGAAGTCGCTCCGGCATGTCCCACACCTTTAGCTTCTCAAACAACCACACCTAAAGAACAAGGGAAAATTGTGAGTTGAGAGAACACGTGAGTCAAAACAAAAGAGTGATGAGTGAAAAGATAAACTTGACAAATAAACAAATAAAAGAGCGAACCTGCAATAGCAAGGGACTGCCTGAGAACTGAGCTGTAGGACTACCCTTCATCACATCTAGACCCATCAAGGTCTCTGCCAATACTAAGCCAGCGAAACCCACACGGTTTCCAATCTGTTGAGCAAGGTTAAGCAACACAGGATCAGCGTGGCCAGAGGAAGGGCCAAGCAAATAATAATGAAGGAGACAAATGCACAACGCATGAAAACACGACTTCTGTAGGGAAACTTGGTGATGAGCCTCAGCTGTACCAAAACGCTGAATAAGTTGCAGAATCTCCAGCCTTCCTTTCACTAGGAAGAATTTAACTTCATGTTTCTGAACTTGGAGTAAATCCTTCAGGAGATCACCTCGGTTGAACAAAGGATTAGGGACAACAAAACCCTCTCTGTCTGAATGACCCATGATGGCCGCAAACTCCTCGATAGTAGGGCACAACTCCTCTCTCCTAAATCGAAAGACGTGAAAATCAGGGTCCCACAAACTAGCGGCTGCCCTAAGGAAGGCAAAATTCACAGGAATTTGACGAAGGGAAAAGAGGAAGTATTCCATGCCAAAGGACTTAAAGTGTAAACGGTCAAGGCCATTGAAGGAAATCAACCACTAATCAAGGACTGGTTGTGCCATATATAAGGAATTGCTACTGACAATGCTATCAGGTTCGTAGAACGCGTATTTATAGAACTAAGTCGAGTCTTAGTCCGAATCGGAATCGGATTCTTAATCCTCAGAATTTCAAACAGTCTCTCGGTCGATACTTTGATATGATGGCCGTAGGATCTATCCATCGGCCCGCAAAAATCAGGGTTGACCTACAAGTCAAACCCAGGCAAACAAAACGATCCTTCGGCCGCCAGATCAGAGCATCGGCCGCGTAATCATTCAGTCGGCCGCCAGAACGGCTATTTTACAGATTGCTTCCACGGTTCAGTTCGTTTCATTGGATTAACAAGAATATCACACGCAAACAACGTAGACACAGCATACACAATCACAATAGCAGAGCAAAAGGTTTTTGTTTCATATAACGAAAGCTTTTTACATCACAAGGTGGATCATCCCACATTTCCTAAACAAACTGTACATCGATTTCCTGTCGAACTAACCTATGCAGGAAGAGAAACAGAAAAAAAAACAGGAAGCAAAAGAGGATGTCGAACCCTCTGGTGGTCCGAACACCAGAGACCAGCTGCAAAAAGAAGAGGATACCCCTGGGGCGGTGTATACCAGAGGAGTACTACGGTGCAGAAGAGACACCACATGGCTCAAAAGAATCACCACATGGCCCAGAAAATCACCATACCGCGTACCACCGCCACGCCAGGAGCTCCGCGTCACGAAAGCAAGCCACCCATGTAAGGGTCCCTAATCAAAGCCACCCATGCAAGGGTCCCTAGTCAAGCATGAAGACAGGACCAAGAATAGCGCGGCCTCCCTCCGCGATTTCTGGCCGTGCGTCATCCATGGCCCGGAGTCGTCAGGAACGAGGGGGAGTGAAGGAGAAGCTCTCGGCAAGCCTCTCGGCAAGCCTCTTGGCCGTGGCCTTTTATAAGCCCCTGGAAACGAACCGATTAAACGGCCGAGCATTCGATATCTCGGCCGAGACATCAATCCTTCGGCCGAGAGATCGATCTCCTGGCCCCTTAATCAATTTCCTTCAGCCATATCAGGTCTTGCTCTGTGCACTGACTCAAGCCACTACAGACTTCTAAGTCCTCAACCAACCAAGTAGCCTTGGGGGCATCCCCGAGCCAATACAATGTGATCAAAACCAGCCTTGGGGGCATATCCAAGCATGAGGAAAATCTCTCTCCACAAACTGCTGGCCAAAACAAGTCAGAACACTCAGCGGCTCTACGCCCATATTCACTATCAAACACTGTGACTCCAGGTCCACCACCTCCACAGGCTCAAAGCCATTATCTTAGCGGCTCTACGCTTGTATTCACTCACCTGGCGGCTCTAAGCCCAATCACTATCAGCAGCTCTACGCTTGCCATCCTCAGCAGTCATACAAACCATCAAACTCACAGAACAACTCAGCGGCTCTACGCCTGCCATTTTATCAACTCAGCAGCTCTATGCTCGCTATTACAGCAACAGGCTCTACACCTGTACTCGTTCACTCAGCAGCTCTACACTCGCTATCACAACTTAGCGGCTCCAAGCCCACTATCCCAACTGGTTCGAAGCCATAACAACCAATCTCAGCGGCTCCAAGCCCATTACTCCAACAGGCTCGAAGCCTGTATCTACCATATCAGCTGGCTCAAAGCCATAGCAACTCACTTAGCGGCTCCAAGCCCATTATCAACAAGCTCTATGCTCGTATTCACTCACTTAGCGGCTCGAAGCCCATTATCGACAGGCTCTACGCCTGTGAACACTCAACTCAACAGGCTCTACGCCCGTTATCACAACTCAGCGGCTCAAAGCCCAACATCTCAACTGGCTCGAAGCCGTAAACAAGCAACAGGCTCTACGCCGCCCCAACAATCAAGACATCTATTCTCAGGCTCTACGCCTGAATGCTCAAAAATCTAACATTTTTGAATGCTCAAGCTCTACGCTTGGATGCCCAACCACTGCGTACTGGACACTCAAAGCCTGTACTTTGAATGCTCGGATTCTGCCGTCCGAATGCTCGAGCTCTACGCTCTGGATGCTCAAGTCCGGAACTTGATAGAAGCTCTAAGCTTAAAACAAACACACACGCACGGGCCCGTGCACATATTGCATCACCATTTTCACATCGAGTCTGCATCATCATATCTGTTCACATCTAACAAACCATCATCACACATATACACTCTACATATCTCTCATGAAACAGGTCAACCCTGCAATCAACCGGCTCTACGCCTCGGTTTTATTGATCGGTTCAGCGCCTCGATCATTTGGCTCCACGCCAACACTTATGATGGGAAAGCTCCGTGCACAGACCATCAGAATGCAACCAGCTCTACGCTTCGGTTCAAATCACGTCAAGCTCTAAGCTCCGACAACTCAGGCCCTCGCCTCAAGACTGCAGCAGGCTCCACGCCTCAATCTAATCACCTCAGGCCCTTGCTTTGTACCAGCTCCGCGCTTCGGTGCGTGGGACCATGGTATAATTACAATAAGGACAGTCGCTGTACAAGGCGGTGATCGGCGACTGGAACCAGTGATATGCCAGCTCCGCGCTTCGGTCCCATCAAATTCCATCACTCTCAGGCTCTCGCCTTATACCAGCTCCGCGCTTCGGTTCAGCACGTCAAGCTCAAAGCTCTGACACCTCAGGCTGTCGCCTTATGATCAATACCAGCTCCGCGCTTCGGTTTCATTAAGCTTTAAGCTCACCTCAGGCCTCCGCCTCAAGACCACAACAGGCTCCACGCCTCGATTCCATCACTCTCCAGGCTCTCACCTCATGACTACAACCGGCTCTGTGCCTCGGTTCCCTCATTTTGCAAAGCTCCGTGCTCCAGTTACTGGCCCTGTGCCCCCCATATCTGAAAAACAAACGGCGTCCGACTCATCCCAGCAGATGGCTTGGATTCCACCCCATTACATCAATTCCTTCCAGCTCATTCGCAAGGATAGGCTACTCTACCGAGCTCCTTTCAGTCAAAGTAAGGATGATCAAGAAAAGCAAACGCACCTGCAGTGTACTGATCTACCCCAAAATACTAAGGAAGCTCTCCGTAAAAATTCCCCCGGCAGCCCCGCGCTCCTTCAACTATCTTCCGCCAAAACCCTGGCTCAGTCTAGGTACGTCACACTACGTCTTTTTAAGCCCTAAGGTACGTCTTCTGTCTCTAACCCTCCAAACTTTTCTTTTTCTTTATTGCCCGAACTACGGTTGGTCTGAATTTCCCTTGTGGAATACGTAGGCAGCCTCCCGGCCCGACCATAACAAAACCTTTTTCAAAAACCCCTTGGAATAGTGGTTGGACCAAATTGAGTTGCTTTTTACAGCTTTGACTCTTACTCAAACATGTCTCGCGATCCGTCTGAGTTCAGTCAAAGAGGGGCATCTGTAGACACCCCAATTTGGCCTAATGATTATTTCAAGTCCCACCTTGGGACCATCCCGATAATGAAATGGATATAGTGATTGCTGATTGCCTCCTTGAGAACCTTAGGACTTTCGGTAAAAACTTTGAGCCACTTAGAGGACCCAATTCAGAGCCATACAGCCTTTCAGACAGAAATACAGAAGCCTAGGAGAATCCATCTGTCGGCCGTGACATTGATCCCACGGCCCTAACATCATTTCCTCACCCGAGCAACCTGTTGCTAGCAAAATCTCCCTGAGAGATCAATCCCTCGGCCGCAAGATCTATCCTTCGGCCGAGACATCCATTCCTCGGCCGTGATATACTTTACTCGGCCGCCAGATCGACCTTTTTCCAGACTCTGGAACGTGTTCTGTCAGACGTTTGATCCAACTACACTACCTTTCCGATGCGTTCGGGCTACGCTCAGAGATTACGACGTAGAGTTAGAGATGCATTGCAATTGCAATTGCCATCTCGTGATTTGATTGGCTGGAATGAGTCACCAATTGCCTATATAAAGGGCCTTTGGACTCCGAAAATAAACACACGAAATTCATTAGAGTACACACTCTCTCAAGCCTCGAAACTCTGCCAAAATACTCTCTCAAACCCACTCCTCAAAAGCCCTAACCTCCCGAAGGCAGCCGTCAATCCGGCGATCAAACCCCGAAGTTCAAACCCTAACCCTAGGGTTTTTAATCAAGCAATCAGTCAAATCACATCCAATCCGAAGCAATCAAGCACTGAGGGATCAAGGTGGTGAGGCCCAACGGCCTCTGGTTTGTCTTATTTACTATATTTCTGAATAACCGTAGCTTTCTGATTATTTATTAATCTTCCCGTCTGGTGTGAGGAAGAATACCGACCAGGGCTTTGATCCCTCGGCCGATACATCAAACCAGGAGGATCCCTCGGCCGTGACATCAATTCACCGGCCGCGAGATCCATCTCCCTGGGATAGTTTGTTTTGCTTTTCTGCTTTCTGACGCATGCTTTACTTATCGCACTGGCTCACTTTACTTACTGTTTAAAGGAATAAATAAACAGACTATGTGTTAGAATTAAACAAAGCATCTACACGTCTTATGTTGAACGATTATGGGCCAGTCTCACGACTGGGCAAAGAGGGGTGCCTAACACCTTCCCTTATTGTACTTTTGGCTCCCGTATCCAGAATCTCTATCTATTTTCCCAGTTTTAATAAACTGGGTGGCGACTTTGTTTTGATGATAACCGCTATCATGTGGTGATGTTCCTAGCCATGGGAATGTCCATGATCTTGGTTTACGAAGCAAGTAACCAATCGAGCAAACAAACGTGATCAATCTGTATGGCGATGCCCCGTTTGGGAGGTGTCTACACACACTCTGAAATACAAAATGAAAAGCGCTAATTCTGATCTTAGTTTTGATTCCGATTCCGACTCCGAGTCGACTCAGTCCGAGTCAAGCTTTTCATCTTTTGAAACTACTAAGTCTAGTGAGGAAAACCTAGTCAAAGTACCAAGGCATAACATTTACTTTGAGTTTGACTCTGAAATGTCTTTTGATAATCTTAGCAATGAGAAGGAAGATTTAGAGTATTTCACTTTGCCTATAATCAATTGTATGGATTCCGACACACCAAATTTTGAGGAAGAAATTTCAAAAGAGATTCTAGAATTCATCGAGAGAGAAGAAGAAAGGCACGCTAAACCTTTTTCTGAGGAAATAATCACAGCAAACATAGGCTCTGAAAACGAGCCCAAAATGGTTAAAATTGGTACAACGCTATCCCCTCTGGAAAGTGAAAAACTAATCCTTTTGCTAAAAGAATACCAAGATGTTTTTGCCTGGTCTTACGAGGACATGCCTGGAATAGACCCTGAAATTGTTCAGCATAAAATTCCCCTTCATCTTGATGCAAAACCAGTTAAACAAAAACTGAGGCGTATGCGCTCTGATTGGGTCCTAAAGATAAAAGAAGAAGTCACTAAACAAATCAACGCCGGTTTTCTCATAGTCAGCGAATATCCACAATGGGTAGCTAACATCGTTCCCATACCAAAGAAAACTGGAGGAATCAGGGTCTGCGTAGATTTCCGAGATCTCAACAAAGCCAGTCCAAAGGATGACTTCCCATTACCTCACAAAGATGAACTAGTAGACAACACCGCAGGTCATGCATTGCTATCCTTCATGGATGGATTTTCTGGGTACAATCAAATCCTTATGTCTCCTGAGGATAGAGAGAAAACCACATTCACTACACCGTGGGGAACCTACTGCTACCGAGTGATGCCATTCGGGTTAAAGAATGCTGGAGCCACATACCAGAGGATGGCAACAACACTACTGCACGACATGATGCACAAAGAGGTCGAGATGTATGTCGACGATATGATAGTCAAATCAAAGGAAAGGGAAGGGCACCATGAAGCGCTTCAAAAGTTCTTTGAGAGGATTAGGCAGTACAAACTACGTCTTAACCCTCAAAAATGCACTTTGGGGGTAACGACTGTGAAAAACCAAGATCGGATCACCTCACGATTTACTATTACGGTGAACAAATTAAATTAACCAACTAATTTAATAAAATCCTAATCTATGTGATTATGCAAGTTAATAAACGCAATAAATAAAGAAGCAGGCATCACACAGAGATATACGTGGAAAACCCCAAGACGGGGAAAAAAACCACGGGAGGGAAGAGAGCACTATACGCAAAACGCGGAAACAGAGAGTTCTTACAACCACGCTATGACTCCTCAATATTGGCTAAGAATCTCTTTGCTGACTCCTCATGAACCGCTCTAATAGATACTCCTTCGTATTCGACTCCTCGAATATTTGATCTATGCAGGACACCTCCTTTAGACCAACCTCCAATCGCCTTTGAACTCCTTCAAAGAACTCGGCATGATGTAGAAGATGAACAAACCACCTTGAGAGAGATTATGTAAGTGTATAGATCTTAAGATCTCATCAAATCTCTCAAGGAATTGACCCACCAATATATTCCAGTGAATCTCACGAAAAAATTTTCTCCAAAACTTTGTGGCTGCCGTGCCATATTCTGAAAGCATAACTTGCATTAAATAGATATTTTTTTTGACCTAACAATCCAACATAGCTTGCTCGAGTGGTGCATGCTGCAGGAAAAGGAAATAAGGGGCAGCTTAGGAAACAAGGGGCAGCTTGCTCGAGTGGTCCTTTAATGCTCTATGAATTTCGCTTGTCCGCCGCAGGAATACAAACAAGGGCACTTTGGTTGAGGCTCTGATTACTAGCTAAACTTCAACCCCAACACTAAAATAACTAACTAGCGATTACATAGGGTTTCAATTACACAAAAACGTCACGGAATTAGCCAACCACAAATAAGGAACTTACAATCTCCCCCTTTGGCAATTCCGAGACAAAACTAAATCGACTAACAATTGAAAATCCTATCCACTGAAATCAAGAGACCAAATAGCCCCATACCTGCATGTAAGAGCACATGAAACACGAAAACCAACTTTGTGGAACTAATTAAGCATTAGCAAGAAGACATTTCTCCCCCTTTTTGTCACGGAATAACAAAGATCATAGCACGCATAAAAGGACACCTTAAAAGAGATAGTTAACGACCAACACTCAAGTACCAGGAACAGTCAAGATATCAAAAGCATAACTTAATTATGAATGCAAACATATGACTAACGACGTTCCCATGACAAAATTAATTAAAAAAAAATGCAACACACCAACGAGGACTCAGTTCCCTGATATGAGATTTAATGAATATGAGAACATTTAAAAAATGCATGGACAACCTCTTTTGAAACCAACCCATGGATTTATTTAGAAGATAAATGTGCCATGAGACATGAATCGGTGACAAATGGTGAGTGTGTGAACCACGTCATAAGCTATTCAGATTAACATTCAAGTGCCTTGATTTCTCATGTAACTCTGGGCTGTCAAATTGTCTCCCCCTCACGAAGTCAAACCAAGCAATCATCGATACACATTAAGTGCCAAAGAACGATCACAACTCCCCCTCAACCAATGAATACTCCCTCCATTTTATATTTTTTATGTAACCATCAAAAGTGTATTTCTCTTTTACCCCACTGCCGTTTGACGCGAACGTTCAGACTAGATAGAGCCGAATGGATCCAGTTACTAGGCAAATGGTCCAATACGAGTGCCTTCACAAGGTCAATCCACCTTTTGACGCAAACACTCACTACTTACTGAGGCAAGAGGCCCGGTTACTCGGTGAACGCCCAGATAAGCATTATCAACTCAAACATAACATACACAATTTTTTTTTCTTTTCATAGCATGACATATGGAACGTTGTATCCCCAAAACAAAATTGATATGCTAAACGGTCAATCGCGGAGGGAGTACAAAAGATAGAGGAGCAAAGTACATGGGAACGGACAAGTCTCTATAAGAAATCTGGCTATCTTTGACATGTAAAAAAAAAAGTGGAAATCACAGAGTCATGGATCAAGACACACTTAACTTTCTAATGCATCACATGAATGAAATCATCCAAGACACCCATGCATTAACAAATATGCTCATATACCTAAAACCCATAGTAAACAACTGAAGACTCACAAGCATGCTCATTGTAAACAAGAAAAATCTTTTTTTTTTAAAAATGATTTTAAAGACTTTTTTTTTTTTTTTGGATTTTCATAAGAATTGCATAAATGAAAACCAACAGCACTAAACAAATGAAGCTAGATAAGAAAAATAGGAATACGCAATAAAAATAAAATAAAATAAAATAAATAAAATAAAATGACTCAACCATAGCTCTAGGTATTAGAATAAAAAAAAAAATTAACCTAGACTATGGACACGATACCAAGCATTAAAAAACAAGGTCAATGCCTCTGGATGATTCAGCGTCATCTAGAGGATTGGAAGGCAATTCTACAGGATGTCTCAAATCTGACCTCCTTACCCAAATAGGTCTAGTCCGAATACTAACTGATTTTTCTTTGACGTTACTGTGCACATACATTTTATGATTACCACCATTCTGATTAACATTAGTGTTGTTACGGTGAATGTGATGATTTGTAGGATAACCATAAAGTTGAAAACAGTTAGGGCGAATATGACCTTTCACACCACAATAGTGACACACAGGAATAAATTTACTAGCAGTAGACCTTTGAATATATCCAGGCATTTTAACAAACATTCGAGGCTTAGCATTATTCTGAATAGGTTTAGCTTTTACCTCGTTATGCTGAGTCTGAGATATTTTGGCACTTACTGGGACTTTTGATACAACCTTCGTACTCTTTTCATGTATCTTTTCTTCTTTTTCTGGACGTGAAAAAGAGGCCTGATACCCAAGTCCTGATCGGTCGCTGGTTGGTCTTTGAATATCAAGAATCTCATTTAATACTTTAGACCCTGCATTGAAACGCTTAAAAACAACATCAGCATTTTTAAGTTCAGAATTCAACTTGTTGATTTTAACTTCTAAAGATTTGTTTAATTCAACAAGATTGTTTTCTTTCTTTTGAAAATCACAAACTGTTTTTTTCAACACTTCACATTCATCATTACTAGATTTCAAAGAGACTTCCAACTCTCTTATCTTGATTTGATCCTTCTCCAAGTCTTGTGTGAGATTAACAACATTTTTCTCACTAGATTCAACTTTACTCACCAGCTTAACATTCATGCGAGATATTTTCAGACTCTTCAAATAAAGTTTGTTGTAGTCATCTTTCAATGTCTCAAAATCTAAAGTCTCATTCACCTCCTCTTCCTTACTATCATCTTCAGAGTTAGACGATGCACACTCAAAAGATGCAACAAAAGCAACAACATTCTCATTATCACTACTGCTTTCCTCTTTGAGATAATCAGAACTACTAGAGTCACTATCATCATCCCAAGTCTTAACATTCAAGACTTTATTGTTCTTTCTATTTCCACAATCTTGAGCAATATGCCCATAGCCTTGACATTCATAACACCGAGGACCCGAGGATTGACCTTTTCTAATTTTCTTCTCTTTATCTTTGAAAGAATCAAAAATTAATTTTTCCACTGCCTTTATCTTTTGACTCCTTTTTAGAAGATCTCTTAGTAAAATTTCCTTTTTGAAAAGCCTTCTGGAATGTTTTAGTAAAGAGAGCCATAGCTTTAGTATCATACTCAACATTATTGCAGTCTGAATCAGAATCATCAACTTGAATACTCTTAAAAGCAATCGACTTAGTCGAAGTTTTAGTTTTATCATTCACAGAGTCATACTGCAATATGTCTGCTTCATAAGTTTGAAGGAGTCCGACAATTTCTTCAACAGACATGTTAGGAAGCTTTTTCTTACCCTGAAGTATGGTGACTTTAGTTCGAAAACGTTTAGGCAGGGATCTTAAAATCTTTTTAACAACTTTAAAATCAGACATAGGCTCACCCAGGGTAAAACTCGTGTTGACAATGGCATTAAGTCTCGCATAAAACTCATTGAAGGATTCATCTTCCTGCGTCCTAATCAACTCGAAGTCAGTAGTGACCCTTTGAAGTTTGGATTGCTTAACAGTGTCAGTTCCCTCATAAGTAGTAACCAAAATATCCCAAGCTTCTTTAGCAATTTCACAATTACATATGTGAGAAAATTCATTAAGATCAACAGCAGAAAATATCGCATTAATCGCTCGATCATTAGCATGACGAGCAGCTTTCTCAACGTTGTTAAGCTCAGATTTAGGGACTATCTTCCCTTCAAGCGTAACTGTGGGTATTGTGTAACTCGTAAGACAAGTATTCCAAACACCACTATCAATAGCTTTTAAGTAGGCTCTCATCCTAGCTTTCCAATAATCAAAGTTATTACCATCAAGCATAGGCGAACGAGGAGTGTAGTTATTTATCTCCATAACAGTAAATCAATGTTCAGATTTTTGAAAAAGTTTTCTTTTTAAAAAAAACTTTGATTAACCTGCTCTGATACCAATTGAAAAACCAAGATCGGATCACCTCGCGATTTACTATTACGGTGAACAAATTAAATTAACCAACTAATTTAATCAAACCCTAATCTATGTGATTATGCAAGTTAACAAACGCAATAAATAAAGAAGCAGGCATCACACAGAGATATACGTGGAAAACCCCAAGACGGGGAAAAAACCACGGGAGGGAAGAGAGCACTATACGCAAAACGCGGAAACAGAGAGTTCTTACAACCACGCTATGACTCCTCAATATTGGCTAAGAATCGCTTTGCTGACTCCTCATGAACCGCTCTAATAGATACTCCTTCGTATTCGACTCCTCGAATATTTGATCTACGCAGGACACCTCCTTTAGACCAACCTCCAATCGTCTTTGAACTCCTTCAAAGAACTCGGCATGATGTAGAAGATGAACAAACCACCTTGAGAGAGATTATGTAAGTGTATAGTTCTTAAGATCTCATCAAATCTCTCAAGGAATTGACCCACCAATATATTCCAGTGAATCTCACGAAAAAAATTTCTCCAAAACTTTGTGGCTGTCGTGCCATATTCTGAAAGCATAACTTGCATTAAATAGATATTTTTTTTTGACCTAGCAATCCAACATAGCTTGCTCGAGTGGTGCATGCTGCAGGAAAAGGAAATAAGGGGCAGCTTAGGAAACAAGGGGCAGCTTGCTCGAGTGGTCCTTTAATGCTCTATGAATTTCGCTTGTCCGCCGCAGGAATACAAACAAGGGCACTTTGGTTGAGGCTCTGATTACTAGCTAAACTTTAACCCCAACACTAAAATAACTAACTAGCGATTACATAGGGTTTCAATTACACAAAAACGTCACGGAATTAGCCAACCACAAATAAGGAACTTACAGACTGGGAAAATGTTGGGATTTCTCATCACTCAAAGAGGAATCGAGGTAGACCCTTCCAAGATACAGGCTATCATGGAAATATCGCCACCTAGGACAGAAAAGGAGGTAAGAAGTTTCTTGGGGAAGGTACAATTCATCAGCAGGTTCATTTCCAATCTCACAACTACCTGCGAACCCCTTTTCAAGCTAATGGAGCCAAGACTGCCAGCAAGCATTTGAAGCAATCAAGGAATATCTTCAAAATCCACCTGTACTATCACCACCCATCCCTGGGAAGCCATTGATTCTGTATCTCTCAGTAACAGACACGTCCATGGGATGCATGCTAGCGCAAGAGAACAACGCCAAAGTACAGTGCCCATATACTACCTCAGCAAAAAAATGATGGACTACGAAACAAGGTACACTCCCCTCAAGAAAACCTGCTGGGGGCTAGTATGGGCCACAAAGAAACTAAGGCACTACCTGTTAGCACATCCGGTGGTGCTGGTCTCTCGTTTAGACCCAATCAAATATCTTTTCGAAAAGCCAGCACTTATCGGAAGACTAGCTAGGTGGTTATTACTGCTAGCAGAATTCGACCTCAAATACATGACAAGGAAATCGGTGAAGGGAAGAGCTGTGGCGGAATTCTTGGCGGAACATCCTGTGATAGAAGCCAAGGCAGAAGACTTCATGTTCCCCGATGAGGACATCTTATGTCTCTTAGACGACACCTGGCAGCTTTACTTTGACAGAACGTCAAACCAATGTGGATATGGCATAGGGGTGTTGCTAGTTTCCCCAAACGACTCCCATATCCCTTTGTCATATAAACTGAGGTTTGAAGTCACTAACAACCAGGCTGAATATGAGGCTTGTATCGCTGGAATGGAGGCAGCCTTGGAACTAGGGGCAAAAAGGGTATAAGTCATTGGGGATTCAAACCTGGTGGTATCTCAAGCAAGAGGAGACTGGAAGGTCAAGGAAGACACACTGAAACTGTATCACTCCGTGCTGGAGAATCTAATTCCACAATTTGATTCTGTTGTCTTCACACACACTCCCTGAGTGAGCAATAGGTTCGCAGATGCGCTGGCAACATTAGCATCCATGGTCGAAATACCCCTGGGATTCACAATACGGCCACTCATGATCGAGCAAAAGGTCAAACCAGCATGCGAATGTACCTTTACTGAGGAAGGTGAGGACGATGGCAAGCCATGGTACGAAGACGTAAAGAAATTCCTGGAAGGAGGAGAATACCCATCCGAGGCCACCTCGAAAGACAAAACAGCTTTGCGGAAGTTTGCCGCCCGATTTGTAATCTGTGGAGGAACATTGTATCGAAGGGCACACTTGGGCCCAAATCAACTTTGCGTCACAACGGAAGATAGCCGTAAGGTAATGGAGGAAATACACGAAGGAATTTGTGGGCCACACATGAATAGGGCAACTATGGCAAAGAAGATCCTGCGGCAGGGATATTACTGGACCACGATGGAGGCCGACTGTGATGACTATGTCCGTCGATGCTACAAATGTCAAACTCACGCTGATCGCATGCGTATTCCCCCTACGGAATTGTATAGCATGACATCCCCTTGGCCGTTCTCCACCTGGGGGATAGATGTCATTGGGAGTATAAATCCAAAGGGAAAATACAAGCATCAGTTCATTCTAGTGGCTATCGACTACTTCACCAAATGGGTAGAAGCAGCTTATTATGCTACCCTCAAAGCCACTCATGTGGCCAAATTCGTTCGCACTAATATCATCTATCGATATGGTGTACCTCACGAGTTCGTCTGTGACAATGGATCGCACTTCAAGGGAGCGACAAAGAAGCTCTTTGCCGAATTTGGGATACAGAATCACCGGTCATCTATTATCGACCCCAAACCAATGGAGCAGTTGAGGCTGCAAACAAGAATATCAAGAGGATTCTATGGAAGACTACCGACACTTACACAGACTGGCCAAAAATGCTACCTTTGGCGCTATGGGGTTATCGAACAACTGAAAGAACTTCAACTGGGGCTACACCATACTCTCTGGTTTATGGAATGGAGGCTGTCTTGCCTGTCGAGCTGGAGTTGCCTTCATTAAGGGTTCTAGCTGAGATTGGAATGATCGAAGAAGATTGGGTTCAAAATCGCTACGACGAGTTGGCATTACTAGACGAAAGGTGGTTGAGAGCGTTATACCATGTACAAGGGTATCAACGCCGCATTGCACGAGCATTCAACAAAAAGGTAAAACCTGGAGACATCAAGGTAGGAGACATGGTGCTCAAGGCAATCCGTCGCCACGTTTCAGACCCAAGGGGCAAGTTTAGACCAAACTGGGGAGGCCCCTACCTTATCAAACGCATACTTTCTGGAGGAGCAGCATACATTGCAGACTTGGATGGAATGGAATTCGCGACGCCAGTCAACATCGACAAGCTGAGGAAGTACTACCCCTGAGAGATGCTCGTTGGGCCGAAAACCACAAGGGTGGGCGGATCCAAGCAAAAATTAGAGCAGCCTGCTAGGTTGAAAACCCGCAAGGGCGGCTTAGGCAAAAACTAAGGCATAAATAAAAACGCTCGCTATACTGAAACCCGCAAGGGCGGTCTTTAGGCAAAATTAAGAGCACAAAATGAGAGGAAAATACCCGAGTGGACCCTAACTAAAAACAAAACAAATCCCTTTTATTGGAACTACGTTTATGGCCTGATTCCCTCTATGGGATACGTAGGCAATCTCTAAGTTTGAGATCCAGCCACTGCTATCATCATCACTTTCGAAATTTCTAGGTCTATCCTAAAGCATGTTCACTATCAAATCTTGGCAATAACGTCTTCGAATAAAACGACCAAATGTTTTATTATTTCCAATGGAAAAAGACAAAGCGAACCTGAACAATTCTTAATCCATGAAAGCTAGAATCAAACAAACATCTTTTGAAAAACATAAGCAAAATGTCGATCTTTAGGTCTTCCTTCTCTTTGCACTACTATCCTCTAAAAGGTCTTTCTTCAACCAGCGTTTGTAAGAACCTGATAGCTTGACAACAAAGTTCTCAGCAACCTCCTACATCACTCTATTCGGCCAAAAACGCAGCATATTGCGACGAAAATTGGCATCATGGACCTTAGAAACAGTATACCCAGGGTCACCCAGGATTGCAGTTTGTTCAGCCCTGAACTGCCTTTGAAAGCGAGTAGGGAAGTAGAAAACGACTCGAGTAATACCAATCACCGCTACACCAAAATGGTTCATGGTACTCACAGTCATGCTCTCAACACCATACCAGGGGCAAACCCATTGAATCCAATCACCTCAGCAAGTCTTCATCCATGCTTCCCAAGCAGCCTCAGTTGGAAACTGTTTAATCATGCGACGCTCCGTGCATTGGTCTGGATTATAAGGAAGTCGCTCTGGCGCATCCCACACTTTTAGCTTCTCAAATAACCATATCTAGAGAACAAAGGGAAAATTGTGAGCTGAGAGAACATGTGAGTCAAAACAAAAGAGTGATGAGTGAAAAGATAAACTTGACAAATAAACAAACAAAGAGCGAACCTGCAATAGCAAAGGACTGCCTGAGAACTGAGCTGTAGGACTACCCCTTATCACGTCTAGACCTATCAAGGTCTCTGCCAACACTAAGCCAGCGAAACCCACACGGTTTCCAATTTGTTGAGCAAGGTTAAGCAGTACGGGATCAGCATGGCCAGAGGAAGGACCAAGCAAGTAATAATGAAGGAGACAAATGCACAACGCATGAAAGCATGCTTTCTGTAGGGAAACTTGACGATGAGCCTCAGCTGTACCAAAACGCTGAATAAACTGCAGAATCTCCAGCCTTCCCTTTACTACGAAGAACCTAGCTTCATGTTTCTGAACTTGGAGCAAATCCTTCAAGAGGTCACTTCGATTGAATAAAGGATTAGGGACAACGAAACCCTCTCTATCTGAATGACCCATGATGGCCGCAAACTCCTCGATAGTAGGACACAATTCCTCTTTCCTAAATCGAAAGACGTGAAAAGCAGGGTCCCACAAACTAGTGGCGGCCCTAAGGAAGGCAAAATTCACAGGAATTTGACGAAGGGAGAAGAGAAAGTCCATGTCAAAAGACTTAAAGTGTAAACGGTCGAGGCCATTGAAGGAATCCAGCCACTGATCAAGGACTGGTTATGCCATGTGCAATCTCTGAACGTAATAAAGCTATCGAGTTCGTAGAACGCGTATTTATAGAACTAAATCGAATCTTAGTTCGAATCGGAATCAGATTCTTAATCCTCGGTAATTTGGTTGGTCTCTCGGCCGGCTCTTCGATATGACGGCCGTAGGATCAATCCATCGACCCGTGAAAATCAAGGTTGACCTACAAGTCAAACCCAGGCAAACAAAACGATCCCTCGGCCGCCAGATCAAAAGCCTCGACCGCGTAATCATTAGATCGGCCGCCAGAACGGCTGTTTTACAGATTGTTTCCACGGTTCAGTTCGTTTCACTGGATTAACAAGATTATCACACGCAAACAACGTAGACATAGCATACACAATCACAATAGCAGAGCAAAAGGTTTTTGTTTCATATAACGAAAGCTTTTTACATCACAAGGTGGATCATCCCACGTTTCCTAAACAAACTATACATCGATTTCCTGTGGAACTAACCTATGCAGGAAGAGAAACAGAAAGGAAAAAAAGGGGGAAGCAGAAGAGGATGCTGAACCCTCTAGTGGTCCGAACACCAGAGACCAGCTGCAAAAAAAAAGAGGACATCCCTGGGGCGGTGTATACCGGAGGAGTACTACGGTGCAGAAGAGACACCACGTGGCTCAAAAGAATCACCACATGGCCCAGAAAAATCACCATACCGCGCACTGCCACCACCCCAGGAGCTCCGCGTCACGGAAGCAAGCCACCCATGCAAGGGCCCCTAATCAAGCATCAAGACAAGACCAAGAACATCGAGGAATCGCTCCGCGATCACCAGCCGCACGCCATCCATGGCTCGGAGCTGACAAGAACCAAGAGAAAGACAAAAGGAGTTCTCAACGAGTTTTCTCGGACGAAGAGGAAAAGTGAGGAAAGAAAGAAATGAAATGAAACGGCTGAGGCCGTGGCCTTTTATAGGCCCCTGGAAACGAACCGATTAAGCGGCCGAGTAATCTATCCATCGGTTGGAACATTGATCCTTCGGCCGAGAGATCGATCTCCTGGCCCCTTTAATCAGTTTCCTTCAGCAGCATCAGATTTTGCTCAGTACATTGACTCAAGCCATTATGGAATTCTGGGTCCATGACCAACATAAGCAAAATCAAGTCAGCCTTGGGGGCATCCCTGATGCCGATACAACATGATCAGAACTAGCCTTGGGGGCATGCCCGAGCATCGAAGATCCCTCTCTCTCTCCACAAACTGTTGGCCAAAGCTCTTGCTACAGCAAATCGAGACACTCAGCAGCTCTGCTATTTACCATTATCAAAGAACTCAGCAGCTCCGTGTCCATGTTCACCCATATCAACCTACTCAGCAGCTCTACGCTCGCCAATCCATCAATTCAACAGGTTGCTATCTCAGCGGCTCCAAGCCCACCGTTTCAACTGGCTCCAAGCCGTAACAACCAACTCATCAACTCAGCGGCTCTACGCTCGCTATTATAGCAACAGGCTCTACGCCCGTTATCTCATCAAAGCGGCTCAAAGCCGTAAACAAGCAAATCTCAACAGGCTCTACGCCGCCCCAACAATCAAGACATCATTCTCAAGCTCTACGCCTGAATGCTCAAAATCTGACATTTTGAATGCTCGAAGCTCTTCGAATGCCCTCAAGCTCTACGCTTGGATGCCCAATACATTGCAGTTGTACGTATTCTCTTATGCTTAATTAGGGTTTTCCATTAGTACGTGATACTAACTTAGGCATCGGAGGGCCTTTGCCATGAGAGGCAAAGGTGCGCTCACCCCTTGTCTGTTTTGCAGATAAGGACTCCGGCGACACATTAGGGTTCCGGCAAGGATCACGAAGTAACCGTTACAATCTTGTGCTGCTTAAACCCTTCTTAGTTTTTCTGCACTTACAACCACTTCTGATGTCCATTTGTTAAAACTGATTTCTCAAAGAACACTTGTGAAAAACACTTTTGTGACACGGCTTCACAAAATGGTTACACTAAAATAGGTTCTCCCTTTATATATTAGTATAGATAGATTACAGTCATGCCTTGAAATATGAAATATGATGAGATTTTAAGTATGGGGTGTTGGTTATATGCTTACCTTTACATTCTGATGACCCTTATAGATCATGAATTGCAGGTCAAAGGACAATTACTCTATCTTCAAAACTTATGTGCTTTGTTCTATTGAGGCTGCTTGTTCTAGTGAGAGTCCCAGAAGTTATATAGGTAGATGAAGATTTGTGCCTTGTTGTTCTAATGAGACTTTTTCGTCAATTCACAACTTATGTGCTTTTTTAATTGCTTTCCTCTTCCCCCTTCTGGATCTGTTGAAGGTCAAAGGAAAAAATGGAGAGGCAACTTTGCCACACTTCTGGTGGTTCGGCAATCATAACAAAGACACCACCACAACCCCAAGATGGTAAAACAATGGCCATGGGACAAATCCACCCCTGCTATTGTAAGTTATATTTTGCATCATGATGCCCTTCTATGGTGATCTATTTATTCAATTATGCTTGCGCTTTCATACTATGAGTATACCTTCATGAATCATTAGCTTATTCTACACCTTTTGATCCAAAATTTTGTACCACAGGGAATCAAGAAGATTAGAGCAATTCAAAGTGCTTGGCTTTGGAAGGTAAAAGAGACAAAACTCGAATGACAAACAAGCTTGCAATATAGGAAATTTTCAATAACTCATCTTGTTCACGGCTAACATTTGTGCCATTGGAGATCTTGGTAGTACTGTATGAATTAGGTCATTGTAATTTTCGCAACCCTTTCATGTAATGAATATTTACCCCAATAAATGAATTTGTTTAATTGCTTTGGCGGCATTGAAGTGTTTTAGATTAGTATTTGGGATTTTTTTCAAAAAAATTGTTTTACTATCCATGTTGAATGTGATTAATAACAATATTAAAGGAGGGTGCAATCACAAAAATGTTATTTAAAACAATCTCAAACATATACAGCATGCACAAAACATTATTAAAAGCATACCAAAGAACGCTGTAAAAAGTTCGAACCTTTTAATAACAGCGGCTAATACAGCGTTCCTAAAAATGATGTCTTTAACTTTTCACAGCGTTTTTTGAACGCTATTATATGTGATTTTTCTTGTAGTAACAAAACCTTTTCCAATCAAAACGTAGCAGAACGTTTCAAGTTCGGTTCCTTGGGTGTTTTCTCTACTAAAACCTGAGTGGTGAATCTGAATTGTAGCGTTTCACCGTGCTTTCCAAAAAGGGTGCACCCGATTTTTAGGGGCGTATGCCCACATAAAGACCTTAAGTTCACATTATTCCTCTAAGTCTATCATGACGTCCTTCGTCACATACCGAACCCACAAATGACTCCACGATACACCACCCGCTGAGTTCTAAACGAGAATCTTATAGAACGAATGGAGAGGCAATTTTAATTGCTTTCCTCTTCCCCCTTCTGGATCTGTTGAAGGTCAAAGGAAAAAATGGAGAGGCAACTTTGCCACACTTCTGGTGGTTCGGCAATCATAACAAAGACACCACCACAACCCCAAGATGGTAAAACAATGGCCATGGGACAAATCCACCCCTGCTATTGTAAGTTATATTTTGCATCATGATGCCCTTCTATGGTGATCTATTTATTCAATTATGCTTGCGCTTTCATACTATGAGTATACCTTCATGAATCATTAGCTTATTCTACACCTTTTGATCCAAAATTTTGTACCACAGGGAATCAAGAAGATTAGAGCAATTCAAAGTGCTTGGCTTTGGAAGGTAAAAGAGACAAAACTCGAATGACAAACAAGCTTGCAATATAGGAAATTTTCAATAACTCATCTTGTTCACGGCTAACATTTGTGCCATTGGAGATCTTGGTAGTACTGTATGAATTAGGTCATTGTAATTTTCGCAACCCTTTCATGTAATGAATATTTACCCCAATAAATGAATTTGTTTAATTGCTTTGGCGGCATTGAAGTGTTTTAGATTAGTATTTGGGATTTTTTTCAAAAAAATTGTTTTACTATCCATGTTGAATGTGATTAATAACAATATTAAAGGAGGGTGCAATCACAAAAATGTTATTTAAAACAATCTCAAACATATACAGCATGCACAAAACATTATTAAAAGCATACCAAAGAACGCTGTAAAAAGTTCGAACCTTTTAATAACAGCGGCTAATACAGCGTTCCTAAAAATGATGTCTTTAACTTTTCACAGCGTTTTTTGAACGCTATTATATGTGATTTTTCTTGTAGTAACAAAACCTTTTCCAATCAAAACGTAGCAGAACGTTTCAAGTTCGGTTCCTTGGGTGTTTTCTCTACTAAAACCTGAGTGGTGAATCTGAATTGTAGCGTTTCACCGTGCTTTCCAAAAAGGGTGCACCCGATTTTTAGGGGCGTATGCCCACATAAAGACCTTAAGTTCACATTATTCCTCTAAGTCTATCATGACGTCCTTCGTCACATACCGAACCCACAAATGACTCCACGATACACCACCCGCTGAGTTCTAAACGAGAATCTTATAGAACGAGTGCCAAAGGAATCTAGGAAGATCAACTAGGTGAAGCACGAGGATACGAGTTATCCTATTCTCATTCGGACCGTTAGGCAAGCTGAAACCTAGGGGAAACTAAAATTTTGCTAAGTCCTTGACTAGTGTTAATCGGGAAATTAACCAAAGGAAGGAATGACAAGGAAGCAAAAATGCCGTGATACCAACACCACCCGGGCTAAAAGCAAGCGCACTGCTTACGCCGCTTCGGTTATCATATCACGTTGTTCACCCCAAGTCATTCCAAGCCGATGGTCGAGTTGTCGATGGAATATTAGCCAAATACTTTGCTTATTTTAGCATCTTTTGGGAAGCAACGGTTCCTAAATGAGGATACACCCCAAAAATCCGAGGATCAAGGCAACCTCCCATGAAGGATATTCAATCATTTTTTGAAAAATCAGAGTCAATGACGATTGCGGTGACGCACACATTTTCTAAAAACCATACGCATATTTCATAAAGATGTAAACAGGAGCCGCGTCTGAGCACAGTTTTTGCTTTGCTGTCAGTTCTGAGCAATTGGGCCAAAGAAGAAGAATATCATACCCTCCTGGACCAGACCCCTGGGGCAGAGATTGGAACGGCTTCAACTTCAGGCAGATCCCATCGGTGTATCAAACTCGTGGGTGGAGATGGAACAGCCAGCCGGAAACCCCAACCCCAACTTCAATCCAAACCCCAACCTCAATCCAAACCCCAACCTGAATCTCAATCCCAACCCAAACCCAAATGAATGCAATCCAAATCCAGAAAACCTGAACGGAGGAATGGGGCAGATCAGGGAAGCTATCCAATGACTGGGCGAACGCACCGACAATCAAATCGCCCAACTTATGCTTATGATAACCAGGGTTGCACGACGTCTCCCGAATCCTAACCCAAATCCAAACCCAAATCCTAACCCGAATCCTAATCCTAATCCGAATCCAAACCCGGAACAACCACCCCCCGAGATGGAAACCCCGCAGAATCCTGAAATGGCAGTTGTCCTGGCAAAGATCACCCAATTGGAGCAATCTGTGGCAAGGAATGAGAAGATTGCCTCGACGGGCTTTGACATCAACAAGCTTTGTCTATTTCCCAATGCAAAGCTCCCAGAGAAGTTTAGGCCCATAGACTTCGCAAAATTCGATGGAACTGGGGACCCGAAGGCGCATTTGACTGGGTATATAGGGGCGCTTTCCATGTGGGGTGTAGAGAAGGATGCCATGGCTTAGATGTTCTCACAAACCCTTGTCGGTCATGCTCTTCACTGGTTCACTTCGTTGGATGAGAGGAAGAAATGATCTTGGGAAGGCATATGTGCGGCTTTCGTAGCGCAGTATGACTATAACATCCAGCTCGAAGTTACCACCCGTGAACTGGAGTCTACGAAGATGGAAGCCAAAGAATCCTTTGCGGATTTCGTGAAAAGGTGGAAGGCGAAGGCGGCCTAGATGAAGGACAGACCAACAGATAGAGATCAGATCCGGATGATCGTCCGGAACCTTCAGCCAAACCTTGCGAGACACATGGTCATGGCTCAGGTCTGTTCAGATTTCAAGAGATTCTTCGATACAGGCTTGGCCGTCGAAGAAGCAGTCCAGCTGGGAATCCTCGACAAGCCCGAACCTGCCCCCAAACCCAAGAAAGTTTACTCTGGTAACAGCAACGCCCTGTTCAGCAACTCCGGCTACACCAACCTTCCCAACACCTCCTCAAGCACGACCCAAGCCGAACCTGTCAACCAGATTGTAACCCAAACCAGTCAACCTCGTTCTCAACCTCGCACTTTCGCTCAATTCTCAGCACCTCTCTCTGCGGTGTTTGAGAAATTAGGCGAGAGTGATCTCCTCAAACCACTTGCTCCCACCCCACTTCCACAAAAACTCCCTGCTTCCCACAATCCCAACGCCTACTGCGCCTATCACCAGAACGTAGGCCACCCGACCAACAACTGTTTCCGCCTTTGCCACGCCATCTAGGACCTCATCGATAACAAGACCCTCCCCATGCCTCCACAAAAACCCAATACAGTCTCCAACCCGCTCCCTAAACACTCGAACACCCACACCAATCACATTTCCCTAAGCCACCCCTTTAACCCAAGCCTTTACATCATTCCTGCTACCCAACCCAAACCGACTGTCGAATTACCGGCTGAGGATGCTGTCTGTGCACTCGAAACTGTAGAATGGGACTTCCAAAGGAGATGGGAAGATCTGGCAAGCGACTTCTTCGCAGTGGAAAACCGGGCTCTTATCACTGGAGTGCGGCCTGTGGCACTCGGCTCTCACCAAGTAGAAGAGTTGGAACAAGGTGATTGGAGACAGGATTGGGAAGAGATGATGGCTGACCCGTTGGACAGGTATTCTCTGTTTGCTCTGTTCATGGAACCTGAACCGGTCGATGATGAAGATGAATGGGAGTGGGAGCCCGAGCCCAATGGGTGGCATTGGATAGACGATTCCGACCCTTTGGACGAGACATCTTTGGCGTACCTCTTTCAAGAAGAGGAAGTAGAACAAGAAATGGACTTGATGAACCCTCGCATGTTCTCGGGACTCTCTGCCACAACCATTGTCAATCTCACCAGAAACTCCGACATCCTTGACCATGTGATGGATCGTGCCTTCATTCCGCAGGAGTATATTATTGATGAGTTTTTCCCTCAACAAATAGTTGAGATTCCCGATGAACCCAACATCTGTGTGCTAGATCCTGAAGACCTCTGGGGCAAGACTAAATTGGTGAACGTATGGGTGGACGGCGAAGAACTAACCGTCAACAAGGCTATGATAGATGAAGGGTCCCTACAAGTCAACAATAACAACAACGTCAACTTTTGGAATTCGCTGGAAGAGGAGAACATATGGAATGCTCTGGAAATGGAACTTCTCAATGACACTCTGGAGAAAACGAAGCTCGACAAAGGAAAGAGCAAGGCTGATACTGGTCTCTCCAACTTCTGGGAAGGTTCTTGGTGGGAGCCTGCCCCCAAGACAATTAGTAATCTTACCAGGAGCGAAAGGGTATACCAGCCTACCAACCTCCAGCAGGGAAGCTCATCCCGAGCACCTCCACCACAACAGAATAACCCCGGCATTCCCGTAAACCCTGTCAACTCCGCAAATCCAAACACCCCTATCCCACCTGCTCCACAAAATAACCCCTCAAGCTCCACTAACCCTCCACATCAACCTAACCCACCCATCAACCTTAACCCGTTCGTCAACTCAAACCCCAGTGCCTCTCAGCAGCAAGACCCAATTGCCAGCACCGACCCTATCATCCAGCAACTCCATGAAACCCCTGCCCGCATGTCCATGTGGGGAGTGTTGGCAGCATCCCGCGAGCACCGCCGGAGGCTCGTCAACACTCTCTCCTAATTTGAAGTCCCTTCCGACATAGCCCCGGAAGCCCTAATCGCCCTCATAACCCCAAACCTCACCCAACACACCTTGTCCTTCACCGAGAAAGACCTCCCACCTAAGGGAGCTAATCACAATAAGCCTCTCCATGTAACCATGAAATGCCTGGGAAAGCGGGTCCCCGCGATACTCATAGACAATGGTTCAGCCATCAATGTGTGCCCTCTCCGCACTGCTTACTGTCTGAGCCTAAAAAACAAGGACTTCGCGCCGTCGACTCTGGGTGTCCGTGCTTATGATAACACACGTCGCGATGTCCTGGGAATGGTCAACCTAGAGCTGGCAACTGGAAAGTTCAAGACCACTGTGGAATTCTGTGTCCTAGAGATCCCTGCGTCATTCAACCTCCTGCTGGGGAGGCCATGGCTGCACCGCTCTGATGTTATGGGGGTGCCATCCACGCTACACCAAAAGCTCATCCTGGGATTGGATTCCGGGACTCTTATCATTCATGGGGACTCTGGTATCCGTCCTCACTCCGAAGATAACTCCCCACTTCTGGAAATCATGCACGGGGAAGAAGACATAGCCATGGGGGGGTTTGCTATCGTGACTTCAAAGGTTTGCACAATCCGGGCTGAAGATGGTTTCTTGGTGAGCTCTGCGGCGTTGGAAATCATGAAGCGAATGAATTACCTGCCAGGCATGGGCTTGGGACTCTATGGGCAAGGAGTCTCCGAGTTCCCTCATTTCCCTGGGAGCAATGAACGCTTTGGCCTGGGTTACAAGCTCAAGAAGAGTGATCCCGCAAAGAGGTGGCGCAACCGCGCCCGGGCTCATGCACCTGAAATGAAGCTGAAGGAGAAGGAAGCACCGTATCAAGGAGAGCCCGAGCCTTTTGTGGATGTTGAGACAAAGGTGAAGTATCCTGGGTTTGAAATCTTTGCCAGTGACACCTGGGATAATGATGAAGATGTAACGAAGATGGAGGAATTGTCTGAAGCACTCGATTGGCTCAAAGCCTTTGGTTTGGGTAGTCTCCAATCTCTGTTCGGGGGCGAGGAATCGGAGGGTATGATGGAAGATGCTGCTGTGCTCATGTTGGGAAGAGAAGAAGAGATGGAAGACCCTTCTAAGCTCATTGTGGATGCTGTAGGCACTTATGAAAACTGCACTTTCATTCCACTTGTAAAACTCACTCACAACACTAGCACCAAGTCCGAGTCTGAGTCTGATACTGACTCCTCGTCTAGCGCTGAGTCGGAGTTCGTGCCTATTGGCCCTCCCCACCGTAGCTTTTACTTTGAATTTGAATCCACTGCTGTATTCCCTCCCTCTGAGGAGCCTATCAATGAAATGAATGATGCCTTTGCTTACTTGTCGGACTTTGAAATAAATTGTTTAGATCCCGACGATGAAGGAATAGATTTCGATGGGGACATTCCCAAGGAAATCCGTTCCCTCATCGAGCGTGAAAACGAAAGGCATGCTCAGCCTCTAAAAGAAGAAATAATCTCGATAAACTTGGGTGATGAAGAGAACCCTCGATTGGTTCAGGTCAGTTCCGGGCTGTCTCCCAATGAGCTTCAAGAGCTCACCGATTTATTAAAAGAATTCAAAGAAGTTTTTGCTTGGTCCCATGCGGATATGCCCGGAAACGACCCAGAGATCGTCGAGCACAGAATCCCCCTCTATCCCGATGCAAAAACCCGTTAAACAGAAACTGAGGAAGATGCGGCCCGATTGGGTATTAAAGATAAAAGAGGAACTCACAAAACAAATTGATGCCGATTTTCTAATAGTAACTGAATACCCCACTTGGGTTGCAAACATCGTGCCCATCCCTAAAAAGGATGGAAAGATCAGAGTGTGTGTCGATTTTAGAGATATGAACAAAGCGAGCCCTAAGGATGATTTTCCATTGCCACATATAGATGTACTTGTCGATAACACTGCAGGGCATGCTTTACTATCCTTCATGGACGGTTTCTCTGGGTACAACCAGATTCTCTTGGCTCCGGAAGACAGAGAAAAGACTACATTCATCACCGAGTGGGGAACCTACTATTATCGGGTTATGCCGTTTGGGTTGAAAAATGCCGGTCCTACGTACCAAAGGGGTGCTACGACACTGCTGCATGACATGATTCATAAGGAGGTCGAGGTATATGTCGATGATATGATAGTGAAGGGATTGGAACGGAAGGATCATCTCCCAGCATTGAGAAAGTTCTTGGAGAGAATTTAGAGGTACAGGATGCGTCTTAATCCGCAGAAGTGCACGTTCGGGGTCACGGCTGGAAAGATGCTTGGATTCATGATCACGACCAGGGGGATTGAGGTAGACCCTTCTAAGATCAAAGCCATTCTTGAGATGGAGCCACCCCAATCCGAGAAGGAGGTCTGGTGCTTCTTGGGAAAAATTCAATTCATCAGTCGATTCATTGCCAAGTTAACCTTGACTTGTGAACCATTATTTCGACTACTCAAGAAAGATGTGAAGTTTGAATGGAACAACAAGTGTCAGAAGGCCTTCGAAGCAGTGCAAACTTACCTTCAGAACCCTCCGATCCTAATGCCACCTATCCCGGGAAAACCTTTGATCCTATACTTGTCCGTCACGTCCTCATCAATGGGGTGCATGCTGGCACAAGAGGGAGAAGATGGGGTTGAAAGGGCAATTTACTACTTGAGCAAAAAGATGGTGGGAAGTGAAGAGCGGTACACTTCGTTAGAAAAGACATGTTGGGCGCTTGTATGGGCCACGAAGAAGTTGAGACACTACATGCTCGCTTACTCGGTGATACTGATTTCTCGGATGGATCCCCTCAAATATCTATTCGAAAAGTCAGCACTTACCGGTAAGTTAGCACATTGGTTGCTCTTATTGGCGGAGTTCAAAATCAAGTATGTCACTCGAAAGTCAGTGAAAGGCAGGGCCGTTGAAGAATTCTTAGCAGATCATCCGATTGAGGGACCGGAGCACACATAATTTCGATTTCCTGATGAAGACGTAATGACGGCAGTCAACGAGACATGGACTCTGTACTTCGATGGGGCTGCTAATCAGAAGGGTTTTGGGATTGGCATACTGCTAGTCTCACCTGAAGGGTCACATATCCCTCTCGCATTCAAGTTAAACTTTGAAGTCACGAACAACGAAGCGGAGTACGAAGCATGCATTGTGGGAATGGAAGCCGCACTGGAGATTGGAGTCAAGGTGCTAGAACTTGTGGGAGATTCCAACTTGGTTGTATCGTAAGCAAACGGAGAATGGAGAGGCAGAGACGAAAAGATGAAGCCATATCATCAGCAGCTCGACGAGCTTATCCCGAATTTTCAAAAGGTGACCTTCACACATGTCCCAAGGATGAAGAATCGCTTTGCCGATGCACTCGCTACTTTAGCATCCATGCTGGAACTTCCAAATGGGGTAAAGCTGAGGCCTGTCATGATTGAGCAGAGGGGAAAACACGTGTACGACTATGTCATGAACATCGACGAACCAGATGACGGGCTCCCTTGGTTCCATGACATTTGGAATCTGGTGGAAAAAGGAGAGTTCCCTGCAGATTCAACTAAGAAGGATCGGATCGCCTTACAACGGCTCGCATCTCAATACATTATCTGTGGAGGTCAATTATACCGGCAATCTCCGTGCGGAGTCCACAAGTTGTGCGTTCACGGTGACGAGTCGAGAGCAGTAATGGAAGAAGTTCATGAAGGAGTTTGTGGGCCCCACATGAATGGAATGATGCTAGCTAAGAAAGTTTTAAGACTGGGATACTATTGGTCAACCATGGAGACAGATTGCATCGAGTATGTACGCCGGTGTCATAAGTGCCAGACTCATGCCAATCTTATCCATATCCCACCCTCGGAATTACACTCAATGGCAACACCATGGCCATTCTCGGCCTGGGGCATTGATGTTATTGGAAAGATCACACCCGCGGCTTCTAACGGTCACAGGTTCATCTTGGTAGCAGTCAATTACTTCACCAAATGGGTCGAAGCAGCTTCATACAAGACTTTGACGACAGTTCAAGTGGCTCACTTTATCAGGCAAAACATCATTTATCGGTATGGGGTCCCTCAAGCCTTCGTATCTGATAACGGTGTTCATTTCAAGGGAAAAGTTTTGGAACTCTTTGACGAATTTAAGATTCAAGTGCATCATTCGACCACTTATCGGCCACAAACAAATGGGGCAGTCGAAGCAGCGAACAAGACCATCAAGACGATTCTCGAAAGGACTACTCAGTCGGCTAAGAATTGGCACGAACAACTACCACTAGCTTTGTGGGGATACCGGACGTCTATCCGCACACCGACAGGGGCAACACCCACTACAACAAAAAAGAGAATAAGTGACGAAATTGCTGGTGAGGAAAATAGATTTTGTCTCCAATTGTGCCTATTTGTGAGGAATTTTTTTTTTCGTCACCAATTAAGAGAATAGACAAATTTAAGGTGAGGAAATTTTATTTTGTCACCAAAAATAGTTAATTAGTGAGGAAAATATAAATTTCGTCACCCAAAGGATTGACAAAATAAATAAAAGGAGATGAAATATATTTTTTCGTCACTAATTTGTTCCCTTCATAATCTGTACAGTTGCTTACAACCAATACATGACAAATTAGTTCCTCACAAAAGTAAAGGGTTTGGGTGAGAAATTTTTTTTGTCGTCGTTGAGGGGGGATTTTGGCGGGTGAAAAGGGCGCTGAAGATTTTGGGCGTTGATCCCAAAATTTTGGGCACTGAAAACCCCTTGTTCGTTCTAATTTTTTACACCAAAACCCATCACCGTCTCTCACACCGCACCCCACTCCATCTCTGCAACTCCATCACTCACACCACTCCCCCTGCCATCTCTGTAACTCCGAATCTCTCTCTCAAGGTATGTTATTCAACCTATTTCTCTTCTCCTCTATGGATCCCCTTCATCACTTTCCTCCCCCGATTTCTAACCTCTACTGCGTTCCTTTTTTTTTTTTTTTTCAGCGGCATCATCAGTCATCAATTTCTGATTCTGGTGAGCTCTCTCTCTCTCTCTCTCTCTCTCTCTATTTTTCTTGATTAGGTTCCGAATTTCTTACTTTGGAGTATTTGTAAAGCCCTAGATCTGTAATCCCGAGTATATCCTGTAGCCGCCCTCAATTTCTTCATAAAGTCATTGTAACCTATTCTATGTTTGCTATATAGATTTCCCATACTGTGATTAGTTTATTCTGTAGTCAAAATTCGTTGGTTTGTTTATCTTATTTGTTCGTTTTGGGTGCCGACACAATGAGATTGTTTAGCATTTCTTTATTCAGATATTCGTACCCTTATGTCTTATGCCCTAGTTTTTTTAATGAAGCTAACTGCATTTTTTTTTTAACGTTTTATATTCTTCAAGTCAAACATGATTCTAGATAATAGAGGAGGAATAAGGGTGGGGCTATGGCTGCTTGGGGGCTGTTTTGGGACTGGTTTTAGAGATGATTTCAGAGTTTATTTCATCGGGTTTTAGGGTTTTTTTTTTTGTAGGGTCTTAGGTGGTTTTTTTTTCCCTTCATGTAGGCATTTTTCTTTGGACTATATTCTTTTCTTACTCCCATAACTTGAGAGAGCATGTATTGGTAATTAGCATTCTATATAGAGGAGAGGGGTTAGGAGTAATAGGGACAGCCTATATGGGGTAGAGGGAATTGTCCTTAATTGGACAAAGGAATTCTGAATTTTCACCATTAACTCAGAACATTCATGTGGTTTAAACAGAATTCAGCGGGTTCAATCGAACCTTCTTCATACTTAAAACTTCATAGGTACAGCTCATATTTTTGGAAACTAGGGGTTCAACTAAACCCTCTTATTATATGGTACAGCAGCTACCGCCACCAAGCTTGTACGTAGGAATCGCTGAAACAAGAGTAGCCATTGAGGTATAGAAATATGTTGGGACTAAACAATCCTTCGAAATAAAAGCTGTTGTGAGGACTGGAAGGCATACTAAATCTTAACCAAAGTGATGTAGATGACCTTTTGACCAATAGTTGTTTAATGTAGTATTTACATGTTTGCTTTTTTTACTTTAAGAGGTAGTAGAAGACGGTGATTCTTCCACATGCACACGTATTCAGAACTTTTAAGCTTGAAGTATGCATTTTACCTAATGTATTGTGTTGCTTTATGCATAGCTAATTGTGAAGAGTATTCATGCTAATAGAGAGTTTTTTGTCAATGCACAAAGATTAAGAAAAATGATTGAAGCCTCTAAGGTTACATTGAACATCCACATGTTTCAATTCCATCTAAGAGATGGAAGAGAAACACATGGCATTGAACATTGAAAATTGAAAACTGGCCTGAACTGCATAACAAACACAACGACATAGCACGATTTTAGTCAGCAGTGTAGCTTTTAGTCAGCAGCATGAGAGGCCACCATGAGAGGGTGGTTAACACTGTAGCTAACCGGATTAGAGGCATTTAGTGACTATTAACAGTAGTAGTCTCACTGCCACACATCAATAAGCAGCAGGTACTGCAGTAGCAACTAGCAACTTCACCATGACAAACTTTGTCAAGTAGCTGGAGACAACCAGTAGCAGTAGTAGAGAGCAGCAGAACAGCAGCTACTTGCTACCATGATAGTAGCAAACAGCAACAACAGCAACCCATAAGCAGTTAAGCATATACAAACTGTGCCGGAAACAGCAGCAGCAAGGCACACAGAGATCTATCATGGACATAGTTTGAAACTCAAAAGAGAATGTAGGAAGCTAGGGACAAGCCCCCTAGGAAAGCTTAAATGTGGTGCCACTTTGATCTCTGAGAGGGTTACCATCAAGTGGTCTACCAGCACAATCGCATACAGAGCCACAATGTGGTGCCACTTTGATCTTTGAGAGGGTTACCCGATCAACACCACATCCCAGCATGGAAAGCCAGGCCTCACTGCCTCCCATTGCTCAGCCACAAAATGAGGTGCTACCTGAGAACAATGGCGGTGAGTAATGTAATATATGGTTTATTTTTACAGTTACATTAGCTTGTTTTATGTAGTCTACATAAAATTATGACTTGGTACACTTTCTGTGGAAAAAAGAACAATTGACTGATAACCTTATGAAAAAGAAAAAGTAATGTGATAGCTGGCTGTGTACCAAGGGTTTCATTCTTTGATTGTTTCTATGCATGGCTGTGATAACTGTATCATACTTACTTTAACCTCATATCACTTGATCATACCTGAGGTGTTTTTGGTTTTCATTGGTGGGCATTTGTAATGTGATATCCCCAGAGGTTTGTGCTCAGGACACTTGTGCACCTACTATTACTTTAACTTCTTGTCAATTCCATTGTTAGCATGTATGTGCTTGTGTGCTATTGGAAAGTGCATGTGCTTGTGTCCCAAGTATATGATACTTCAATGTGCTAGATTTTTCTGCTAATACTGTGTATATTAGTTGTTCTGGCAGCTGTTATTGTAACTGGTCTGATTGAGCATATTCAGAGCAGCTGGTCTTTGCTTGGCTGCTTTGAATGACTCTAGCTGTACATGGCTGTTTTCTTTTAATAGCTTTTATAATCTGCTGCCAGAAGAAGTGTGGCTGCGTTGTGCCTGCCTGTCATGTCTGCCACTGCTCTTTGTTTACTGCTGTTTGCTGTACATAGCTGTTTGCTTTTATATTTTGATGCTTACTGCTGCTGCTGCTATTGTTTGCTGCTGAAATAGCAATAGTTAGTTATCTGTTGCTGCTGCTGTTCCATCCATTTGCAAATGGACTGTCCGAAGTGCTACCAGCTATCAGTTACTACTATAATACCCCTGACCTCAGTGGTGCTTGGAATGTGACTTAGTGTTGTGTCTTGATCAATTACGTGAGCTATTGACTTAATTATATTCCTTATTAAGGAAGGAGCACATGATAACCCATGGGCACACGTACACCTGATAATATTCCTAGGAGTCTGATAAAACAAGAGGGTTATACGTGTTATTCATTCCACCTCGTTCTTATCTCCACCGTTTGAGAGAGAGAGAGAGAGAGAGAGAGAGACGACAACAGGAAGAAGAAGAAGCGGAAGGAAAAGGCAAAATCCATAGGGTTCTTGGGTGATTAAATTGGAAGCTTAATCGGGTAAATTTCATGTTTTGAGTTATGAATTCCATCTTTTGCTAGCTAGGATAATGCTTTTGATAGTTTAATCTCTATTTGAATTGGGTTTCGGGGTAGAGTTGTTGGAACTCTCGAATTCTCTTCTAAACTCCTTTGATTTGGGTGTTTTAGGGTGATATGAACCATGAACTAGTTGTTTTAGGAGTAGCTCTTGTAAACATCTGTAGTTGAGCATGAATCTCTAAGGTTTTAGAGTGGGTTTGAGGTGTTGGGAGTAGCTTGAGAGGTTGGGAATCGAAGGGAAGGTTGAACCATTTTTTTTCTGAAAAACCTAGTTCCTACAGGTAGAATGGTTTTTGCGCTACATGTAGCAACTAGGCAGTTTTTGGGAAATTTTGCTATGTTCACGTTTAATCTCACACACTTCTAGGACCTCATCCCAAGCATGGTCAGACACTTTTGACATTGACTAATTATATTTCCCTTGCTTAATTGTTATAGGGGGTTCGTGTGAGTTCGTGAATCGAGGTGAGTGACTTAATACCCAAAACACATGGTTTATTGCAAGTTTTTCACTTTTATGACTTTCAGGAATTGAGGAATAAGAGGACGTGGCACTTGTTTGGTAGATTTGGGACATGTAGTCTGTGTGGCCCGTGATCCTCTGGTCCTCGATCCTTCGTGGGTGGTTCGATGATGGGTTAGCCTCCTTCTCCCAGCCTGCACAAGGAACGCACGACTAAGACCTGGCCGGGGGTTGTCCCGGCAAGGCCCTCCGGCGCGAGGATGAGTATAGCGCAGAGAGGAAGCAGAAAGCTTAGAGAGAGTATGTGAGTGTATTGAGTAGCGTGTACCTGTTAGGGTTACCATCACTTGGTATTTATAGGACCTCCTGGCTTGCTCTCCAAGTACGATCGCGTGCCTTCCACGGGCCAAGTGACGTCATAGTGGCGTCAAGGAATAGATCTGATAACCGTTTTCAGGGCTGAGCTGGCACACCCATGTGCGCCTGTGATCATCTTCTGTTATAACCGCTTTTGCACGTGGCAAGACGCGTGACCTTACAGCCAGCCGCCGTCGGCTGCACGTGATCTGAAGGTAGCCGAGCACGGGCATCGCCGAGGACTGCCACGCGTTTGATGAGGGAGTACCATTGCTGAAGGTTCTGCCGTCGACACAATCCGAGCGTGGGTTTGTCAGCTGCCGAGCCTGAGGCAATCGGTACATACGTGACAAATCAGCGTCGGCACGCCGCACATGAAGCTTCTGTCCAGTTCACGGCGGATCGGGTCCGCTTCGTGCGAACATTCGTGTTCGGCCCGCTACAATAGCCCCTCAATTTCTGCCGATGTCGTACGCATGGTAGAGATTGAAGTCAAGCCTCAGGCCGAACATGTCGAACCGCCGAGCGTGTACTTATTTGACGAAGATGGATTCCAGCCGAGCCTGAATCGTTTCGTTCTCAGTAGGAATCCAGTCCGTCGAAGGATTACTCCAATGGTTGGGCGCCAGATGTCACCTCGTGGATGGGTACGGCAGACGAGGGGATGGCTGGCAAACCCTACAACCCGTCCTTTCAGTGACACGGGTCATGCGCTGAGTGGATAGCTGTTCGGCGGTGCAATGATGGGCGGGAAACTCAAAATCCCTAACCCTAGCCCTATAAAAGGAGCGAGGCAAGGAGAGAGAAGCTCCTTCGTTCTCTCTCTCTAAACTCCATCTCCAGAGCTTCGAAGAGCAACCGTTCGTCTTCTGGTTTTGATTCCCAGCAAACTTGCCACCAAACCTCGCTACAAATCCAGGTATGTGTTCGATTCTTGTTTCTCTTTGCTTTTCTGCATTTCCCAGTCGTTTTCTATTTCATTTCTGGGTTTTTTGGGGCACTTCTTGTTCTGAATGAACAGTGCACCCTGGAGATGAACAGACTGTTCATCTCCCTCTCCCACCTGTTCTTCCGAGCATGGGACCTCCGAGGGGTTCTGGGCTTGGCCGTTGATGGAATGGGCCGAGCCCCAGTCTCTGTTGTTTGGTAGGCGTCAACCGAACATGGTTTGGCTGAGCCTTGAGAAAGATGATGGGGTGGGCCATTTAGGGTACCGAGCGTAGTGAGACACCGTTTTTCTGACCGACGACGAGGTCTCATGTTTTGTTTTTGACTTTGTTAGGTCTGGCTCCCCCAATCATTGTCATCTCATCCGACTCTGAAAGTTCAGGGGACGATTCTGCGAACCTTGTGATCCGAGAGTACTTGGAGTTACACAGAAGCCGACGTCAAACCTCTTCCATCGCCTCGAACATGTCAGGTTCCGATGACTCCAATGCCGAGCTTGACCACGAGTATGGTGGTTTCAACACCGACCCAGAAATAACCTTCTCCACGAGCACAGAATCCGAAGCCGAGCACGAACTTGGGCCCGAGGCCGAGTCCAGGCTTCGTCAACAGGATGGAGCCACAACTTCGTCTCGTTCTGCCCCCGCCGAGACTTCTTCTGAGAACAGGGAGTTTACTGATCTTTTTGAGAAAGGGCAGGTCTGTCCCCATGCCCATTACTTTAGTGGGCGTCCGGATGAGTATGCCAACTTCTGCCGAATGTATCGCATCCCTAGCGACGTCGTCGTCCACCAGGTAGCTAGTAATAGGATAAGGGATAAAAGGGCAGATCACCCCGAACACATAACAGTCCCTTTAATGGCCATCTGTGAGGCCGGGCTCCGCTTCCCCCTTCATCCATTTCTGAGGGAATTGCTGACTAGGTTCGGCATAGTACCTCATTATTTTGCCATCAATAGTTACAGGATTGTGATGTCCGTAATTAGGCTGAAAGAGCTGCATAATCTTGACTTCACCGTGGCCGACCTATTTCATACGTACATCATGTCCAGGCACGGCGGTACCGAGCGTAGGTACCTATCTACGGGTGGTGGCAAGGAGCCCCTGATAACTGGGCTTCCTGATACCGATAAGTGGGCTAAACTCTATGTTGAGGTTAGTGGGAATTACGAGTTCGGCAGCCAGTCGACGCGGCTGCACTCTGTACCGAAGATAAAGGACTTCCGAGGTTTACTTTTATCTCTTCATATTGCCGAACATGATTTACCCTTTATGTTGCTGATGTTTTGCCAACGTTCTCGTTTTTGCAAAATTTGCTTATCACCGCAACCTAACCTCTTAGAAAGGCTTGCACCCGAGCATAGGGCTAGGTCATTGATAGCATATAAACCGGAAGACCGGATCGTTCCCACAGAGAAATCTTCTTCAGCGAATTCGGATTAGATGTAAAGTATGGAGTTTCGGCTTTCAAGCGGCCAACTTTGGTGATTGATTCGAAAGATGGAATTAAACTTGGAAGTTAACTAGATTAAAGTGGTCGAGTCAAAAGGATCGATTTACCCATGACTTAGCCATTAAATGGTTTCTTCATCTAACTCATGTATGGACCGAAACCGTCCGGATTCCACTAGAAGAATTAAAAGCTGAAGACTACTTGTAACTTAATTCAAAGCTCTAATTCAAATTGAACTCATTTAACGCAAGTGAGAGACGAAAAAGGATCGTTCGCACGCGTAAGATTAATCAAGCACGTAGCATGAGGCGATAGACTTCATTGATCAAAGAAGCCACCGACCTCATGATCAAAGCTAGAAATCATGGGTTTAATTCATTCAAAACCTTGAGATTAAGCTAAAGTTTAAGCGAAACCATTTAAACGACTAATCCATGGAGCAAACCTCACCCCATGACCGAACCGATTAACTACTCACTCATAGCAAAATGACTAGAATTTAAGCTAGGAAGTGAAAACATGCGTACCGATAAAAACGGAAATAAACTTGATTTATATAGAGATCCAACTTGTAGCTACAACATTAACACTTGAGAATTAATCATCTAACCATAACTTACTTGAGTTGTTGAGGAATTGAATGCAAAGCTAGAAAGAAATAACTATGGAGCTCTTAAAACATAAAAAGACTTAAAGTGTAGAAAGTTACATAATGGCCAAATATGGCATAAAAGACTATAAATAGGCTAAAACAATCAACCATAAAATGGACCAAAAGGTCCCTAAAATATCCCAAAAGTGGAAACTTTCCGAAAAAGGAAAGTTGAAATATTCAGCAAAAGGTGCTGGCCGAAGGGCATTGGCATGGATACCTCAGAAATGAGGTATGCATACCAACTCAACTGTCTTGCAATTCGGCATGATGGCATGGATACCTTATTTTTGAGGCATCCATACCTCTGTGAAAAAACTGCAGAACTGGACAGCTTGGTTCACCAAGCCTTGTGGTAGTCCGACTGCCTTCTGATGCTTCATTACATGATCAACGGGACTTGGCGGAGGTATGCCTTGTGGCCTTGGATCATCGGATGCCCTCGAGGGCCGTCCTCGATGCATTAGGCTTACTTTAAACACTTTGGCACGCTTCTCGCCAACCTCCACCACCGGCCAATCTCCGAGGCTTCTTGTGGCACCATTAGGCTTCGGTGACAATGAAATGAGAACCGGCGGGCAGCTGGACACTTGGTTCATACCGGAACATCGCTTGGCGTCCAAAACCACCTTCTTGGCACTTTTGACCTGACAAGCTTACAAAAGATACCTTACGAGCAAAAACGAAGAAAAACGACGACTAAAGCATAGAAAAGCCACAAATTAGAGGACTAAAGCCCCAAGATCATACGATCTTGGGTGCTAATCACACCCCCCAACTTGAACTTTGCTAGTCCCTAGCAAACTAAAACAAAAGACTTAAAAACTAGACAATTTTGAAAACTTCAACAATCCTTCCGATAACACAACTTAAGAACATGCTCATCCTGTACCCCAACTAGCCAGAGTTTTAAAAAAAATCACAGTTCATCTATACCACAACTCGCAGCTAGTTATAAAATGAATGACGAAGTATGAAGCACATTCAAAGCAAGTACAAAAGGTTCGTATTTACTTCCAAAAGAGGATACGCCATACTTGAAAACGCACACACCCTCTAGCAACCATATCCCACAAAAGGAGCTCGGAAAATAGGCGATAGTGAACAAAAAAGACTATGCCTTATATGCGGAGAGCACCAAAATAGAAATGATAAATTGAACTAAACGAACCATAATCACGAAAGGAAACATGCCACAAACTAACTATGCTAAACATCAAGAATTGAATCAACATGGAATCAAGGCGTACTAAGGATCAACGAAGGACTTCATCAGCATATATTGACCTTGGTTAACAAAGAACGGTTAGCAAAATGGGGTGGCGGCCATATCTAGCTTGGTCATCTACCCTTGACCGCCACCGACACAAAACACCAAGTCAAGGCCACAAACCGGCCTACAAAAACTTGCACAAACTACTAGAAACAGTTAAACTAAAACAAAGACAATAAAAGACACGACAAAAGGTGGGATGTCAACCACCATACACCCCGACCAAGTAGAGGGATTTTCTAACACTAAAACCACCGACACTAGTCCTCAACGTCGTCACCATCACCCTCCTCATCCTCTTCTTCACTGTCCTCCTCAGTTCCATTCTCTTCTTCCTCCTCATCCACACTACTATCAACCAACTCCTCTTGCGGAGGAGCTACATATGTTACCCCTTCCTCCTCATTCTCCTCTTCAATATACTTCGTATGCCAGTGCAACTCATGCTTAAGCTGGCCGACCTCCCTAGCCAGCTGTCTCCTCTCCTTCTTGTCCTTCTTCCTCTTTTCCTCACTCTTCCATAAACATTTCAGAATAGCCACGTTTTGAAGAAAAAGCTTGTTCAACAAGCTAACCTTCTTCTCTTTCGGGGCCGGCTTGGTAGTCAAAAAGGCTTTCGAGCTTTCTTTAGGAGCGCTAGAGCGAGACTTGCTCTTCTTTAAAAAGGTACTAGTGATAGGCCCAGGGTCGAGACGTTCCATCTTCTTGTAGTCGTTTCCCTTTCCCTTCTTCCGAACCATGATCACAGTATGGGGAAATAGGGAAAATTTCGGATTTTTGCTTGGGTTTGTGAAAATTTCGGTTTCGAAGGGTGGGGGTGATCTTTTTGGACTTGTAGCAAGGGATTGATGGTGGGTTTATGTAAGAGAGGTGGAGAATATGGAGATTGATGGAAAGAAAAGAGGGGAATTCGAAATTACCTTGGTAGAGAAGAGAGGGAGAAATTCGGCCTTGATCCTTGAATTAGGGCTTGAAACTTTGAAAACCCATTGGAATCCTTGAAATTGATGGAGGGTTTGAGTGATTTCCGTAGAGGTTGAGAGGAATTTGGGTGATTTCGGTGGCAAGGGTTTGTGGAGGTGAGAGATATGGAGGTAAAGAGCGAGAGAGAGAGCCGTGGGTTTAGAAAAGAAGAAAGAGGGTCGGCTCTTTTTATTTTTTTCCTGGAAGTGTTGAAATTTCCTTTGGTAGCCAAACCAAAAAATTGAGGTTTCCATACCAAACCAACTGTCTGCCACTGGATCATAATGGTATCCATACCAAAAATTTGAGGTTTCCATACCATTTGCTGGTTTTTTGCAGAAATTACTTCCTTGGCCATTTCATGCTCCGACCACTTCTAACTCACCCGAAACACCTCCAAACCATTTGCAACATAGTAACATACCTTCCAACACACCCTCCGAACATCCGGATCCCTAGGTTAAAGAGAAAAATGTAGGACACGGACTAGGATACAAAATAGGACGATGGGACGCTTTAGTGGTTTAATCAAACAAAGAATGCCTAGTATCACTTCCTAAGTGCGCCATAGATTCCGTAACGATTCAACATAGATATCAAACACAATTAGGCATGAACATGAGATGATACACCCAAACTAAGAATTTAGATACAAAAGACGGGATACGGGGAAAACTTACTTAAAAACGAACTCAACACTTAGACCATTCATCCTTTAAGCCTGCAAACGAGTTGTAATGTAGAGGAACACTCAAGATTACATCAAACCATTGCCAATTCAGAACTTCATGAGCATGGGCCAAGTTGTGTTACACCAAAAATTATGTACGACGGAAGGATTGTTTACTCCAAAAGTTGAAAATTTTACCATAAACCAAAACAAAGACAAAAAAAATATAGCATATATATATTTTTCCTCCCCCCAACTTAAAAGATGCTATGTCCTCATAGCAAGGAGAACCACAGGAAGGAAAAAGGGAACAAAAGATGTTACCTCGGGGGAATGTCAACCCCCGTATACCTCGACCAAGTTGGAGGCTTTGTGTCATTGCCCACTTCGATCCGGAGTTGGCTGCTTCCAAGGCTTCACTCCTTCGGTTCGAAACCACCAGCTAGTCACACAAGGCCATGATCGAAGCTTTATTGGCCTAACAACCGCGACACGTAGTCGCACCCATGCTTAGGGCTCCTGAATGCCTCAGTCACTTCGACGGTAGACCCAAACCACCAAGGCTGGTGTGGTAGCATGTTAACCCTGCAGAAGCGGAATTGTACAAAGGACCTACCAGCAGGCAAACGACATTAGAACCGCCCGGCTCGTGGTATCCGGGCAACAAACAAACATAAATAAAATGAAAAACAATAAAAGAACACCACCCGATTTTCACGCAATCTTACGAGTCATACTTTTCTTCCCGAGTCTCACCGAAAAGACAAAACTCGGGTGGCTATACTAGACCGTCGAATTTGTTACATCATGCCCGAAGTAAAATCTACCGCTTGACCTCGCCAAGCAATAAAGCCCAGCGTTCCCTACGATCGAAACAAAGTGAGACAAGACAGAGCCTAGCGCCAAAGCACGGGAATATCAAGTCTCACCCAAAGACCTAAACTGCCCCCGATAGGGACATATCTGGTGAGTAAGGATCATTCACGGCAAACTACCACAAAGAAGGGCTAATTAAAGCCCGATACAATGATGCATTAGTGAAATCTCTGAATTTGAAAATCCCAAAACGAAACAAACAGGCTAATATGTACAAAACTAAACATTGCCCTTACTAACCGGAGCTGGGCACACGATTCTTATTTTAGTAGCGGCGTGCGGAGCTACAAATACCCAAGTCAATGGTGGGTACCCCCTACCCGGGGGCCGGGTCCGACAAACAGTTAAGTTCAGCGGTTACGCTTTCGCTCCCCGTGCAAATTTAGTCTAAATCGAGCTAAGACACAAGAGCATCGGAATAAATAGGATTGCCCAATACCTCATCAGGTTCCCCAACTTCAAGAGTACCAAGGAAGGGCTTAAGCCGTTGGCCATTAACTTTGAAAACATTTCCATTGGACTCATTTTCAATTTCTATGGCCCCGTGAGGGGCGACAGACTTAACCACATAAGGACCGGCCCAACGGGACCTTAACTTACCCGCAAATAGATGCAACTTAGAATTATATAAAAGCACCTTTTGGCCTACTTCAAAGTCCTTTCTAAGAATAGATTTATCATGCACAGCTTTGACTTTGCTTTTATAAGAACTAGAGCGATCATAAGCATCGGACCTTATTTCCTCGAGTTCATTAAGTTGAAGCTTCCTTTTAGCACCGGCAAGCGGCAGGGAGGCATTCATCTTCTTGATTGCCCAATATGCTTTATGCTCCAACTCCACCGGAAGATGACACGGCTTTCCATACACAAGCCGATACGGCGACATTCCCAGCACCGTCTTAAAAGCAGTACGGTAAGCCCACAAAGCGTCGGTCAACCGCAGTGACCAATCCTTGCGGGTAGGATTAACCATCTTCTCAAGTATGCCCTTTATCTCCCGATTGGCGAGCTCGGCTTGACCGTTAGTCTGAGGATGATAAGCCGTCGATACCTTGTGCACGATTGCATATTTCTTCATCAAGGCCGCGAACGACCTATTACAGAAATGCGTGCCCTGGTCACTGATAATAGCTCGTGGCATCCCAAACCGTGCCAAAATGTGCTCCCGGAGAAACTCAACGACCACTTGGGCATCATTGGTACGAGTGGGGATGGCCTCCACCCACTTGCTTACGTAGTCAACCGCAAGCAAGATGTAGAGGTAGCCGTATGACGTAGGAAAAGGCCCCATAAAATCTATGCCCCAACAATCAAAGACTTCGATGATTAGGATGGGATTTTGGGGCATCTCGTTGCGGCGGGTAATTTTTCCCAAAGCTTGACACCGCTCGCAAGTCCTAGTATACTCGAACGTGTCTTTGAACAAAGAAGGCCAATAGAAACCGCATTGTAGGATTTTAGCCGCGGTTTTCTTGAAAGAGAAATGGCCGCCACAAGCCTCCTTGTGACAGAAGTCCATGATGCTTCGATGCTCGGAGTCCGGAACGCAACGCCGGATGATTTGATCTGGACAATACTTAAACAAGTAGGGATCATCAAAGGAAAACCTTTTCACCCTCGAGAGAAAACACTTCCGCTCTTGCGAAGTCCAATGCGTCGGAAGTAACCCCGTTGCCAAATAATTGACAATATCCGCGAACCACGGGGTACTCGAGACACCAAATAATTGCTCGCCCGGGAACGTGTCGAGGATTGGCAATTTGGTAGTGCGATCTTCAAACTCCATTCTTGACAAGTGGTCGGCGACCACATTTTCCACTCCCTTCTTGTCCTTGATGGTTATATCGAACTCTTGAAGCAAGAGAATCCATCGAATGAGCCGAGCCTTAGCATCTTGCTTGGTGAGCAAGTACTTGAGGGCGGCATGATCAGTGTAAATGACAATAGGCGAACCGATCAAGTAGGAGCGAAATTTGTCCAACGCAAAAACTACCGCAAGCAACTCCTTTTCCGTAGTGGAGTAATTCATTTGAGCATCGTTCAAGGTTTTGCTTGCGTAGGAGATAACACAAGGTTGCTTATCCCTTCTTTGGCCTAAAACAGCCCCGACCGCGTAATCACTCGCGTCGCACATAAGTTCGAACGGGAGGTTCCAATCGGGGCTTTGTACAATGGGCGGAGTTGTAAGACTTAACTTGAGCTTCCGAAAAGCTTCCTCACAATCATTCGTCCACTCAAAAGGGACGTCTTTCGAAAGAAGGTGGCATAATGGCCAAGAAATGGCACTAAAGTCTTTGATGAATCGCCGGTAGAATCCAGCATGCCCGAGGAAGGATCGGATATCCTTGATGCACTTGGGAGTAGGGAGATTGGCTATGAGATCAATCTTTGACTTGTCAACCTCAATGCCCTTCAAGGACACGATATGGCCCAACACGATGCCTTGCGTTACCATAAAATGGCATTTTTCCCAATTGAGAACAAGGTTCTTTTCCTCGCACCGTTCCAACACTCTATCAAGGTTGGCCAAGCACGACTCAAACGAGTCTCCGAAAACTGAGAAATCGTCCATAAAAATCTCGACGATCTTCTCCACCATGTCACTAAATATACCTCCCATACACCTCGAGAAGGTGCCGGGAGCGTTGCACAAGCCGAACGGCATGCGCCTATAAGCGAAAGTCCCGAATGGGCATGTAAATGTAGTCTTTTCTTGGTCGGCCATGGCAACCTCAATCTGGTTATACCCGGAATAGCCATCTAGAAAGCAATAAAAGGCATGGCCGGCCACCCGCTCCAAAATCTGATCGATGAACGGAAGCGGGAAATGGTCCTTCCGAGTTACCGCATTTAGCTTGCGGTAATCGATGCAAACACGCCACCCGGTGACAGTTCGGGTGGGCACAAGCTCATCTTGATCATTTTTCACCACCGTCACCCCCGACTTCTTAGGCACCACTTGGATAGGGCTCACCCATTTTGAATCTGCAATCGGGTAGATTATCCCCACATCCAATAATTTCAACACCTCCGCTCGCACCACATCCTTCATATTAGGATTTAACCGCCTCTGTGGTTGACGTGACGGTTTCACATTATCTTCGAGATAAATGTGATGCGTGCAAAGGGAGGGAGAGATGCCTTGAATATCGGCTATGGTCCACCCAATAGCCTTCTTGTGCCTTCTCAATAGTGCAAGCAACTCCAACTCTTGAAGATTCCCAAGAGTGGAGGATATGACCACCGGAAAAGTTTCATTGTCGCCAAGATAGGCATACTTCAATGTCTCCGGTAGTACTTTCAAATCAAGCTTAGGCGGCTCAACACTAGATGGCAAAGTCTTCTTCTCAATGGGCGGCAACTCCTTAAAAGTAGGGATCCACGGTTCCGCTCCACACAATTCCTCCTTGTCAAGCATAGAGTAAAGGTACTCAACCTCCGGCGATTCTAGAAAATCGGCTTCCTCGGCGGTAAGACATACCTCCAAAGAATCCTTGTATAATAGCTCATCCACATGATCTTGAACTAAAGAGTCGATACAACTGACATCTTGAATCTCATCATCATCCCCCATTTGGCTTCCAACATGAAATACATTGATGGCCATCTTCATATTCCCGAAAGTCATGTTCACTAGTCCACTCCGGCAATTAATGACAGAATCCGAAGTGGCTAGAAAAGGCCGTCCGAGAATAACGGGGGTTGAAGCTGGAGAAGAAGCCATGGGGCAAGTGTCCAGCACCACAAAATCCACCGGATACACAAAATTGTCAACCTGAACCAAGACATCCTCCACGACGCCCCTTGGGACGCGGATACTCCTATCCGCCAATTGCAACGTGACTCGGGTTGGTTTCATCTCCCCGAGGCCAAGCTCTTCGTAGACCGAGTATGGGAGCAAATTAACGCTCGCTCCCAAATCCAACAAGGCTTGTTCTATCCTTTTCCCCCCAATCATGACAGAAATAGTAGGACACCCCGGGTCCTTGTACTTTGGCGCAACGTTTGTTTGGATGATCGAGCTCACTTGTTCGGTGAGGAAGACCTTCTTTTGGACGTTGAGCTTGCGCTTTTGAGTACACAAGTCTTTCAAAAATTTTGCATACGACGGTATTTGCTTGATAGCATCCATGATTGGGATGTTGATCTTGACTTGTTTAAAAAGTTCATATATTTCCGCATTGGCCGCGGAATTAGTCGGTGCTTTCAACCTTTGAGGGTAGGGTGCCGGTACGGGGGAAACTTGTGTAACCGGAGGGATATTGTCCACTGCCTTTGGAACTTGCTTGGGAGATTCCCCAAGCAATGATGGTTGAGTTTGCTCCGGAGCGGTCTTTAGAAATGTTGTCATTGGTGGATCGACAACCGCATTATCAACCGTCTTCCCACTCCACAAAGAAATTATTGATTTGGCTTGCTCGGGGTTATTCACCGAAGAGCTACCAACCAAGTGTTGACCTTGAGGGTTTGCTTGAGGTTGAGCGGGAAATTTGCCTCGCTCTTGTTGTAGAAGACCAACCGAAGTAGCTAGCTTCCCCATTTGGGTTCTCATATACCCTAGAGATTGTGTAGTTTGATCGTTCATGGCGACTTGCATTTGGAAGAAGGATTGCATCGTATCTTCCCATGATCGCCTTTGGGGAGGAGGTTGGAATTGGCCTTGACCTTGAGATGATTGGCCTTGTGAGGATTGGCTTTGCGAGAAACCCGAAGGGTTAAATCCGGGAGGCCCTTGACTTTGTTGAAAACGTGGTGGCCCAAAGTTTTGAGAGGGACGCCATGTTTGAGCTTGATTCGGTGGTTGGCCTTGAAATTGTCCCACCTCATTAGGTTGGTTCCATCTCCCCGGATTTTGCCTTAAGGCTGGGTTGAAAGTATTCGGGTATGGTTCATACCGTTGAATAGCACTCACTTCTTCCGGAGTCATACCATTAAGAACATTCTTGAGCGCGGGGATATTGAAACAATCACCGGTAGAATGCCCCACCATTTCACATATAGAACATACCTCTTCCACCTTGATGACGGACTTGACCTCGTGAGAACCTTTCAACTCCATTTGTTCCAGCTTACGAGTGAGCTGATCTACCTTAGTCTCAAGAGCAGTGGTCATGGAAATAGGTTCGGCCAATGAAAATTTACCGGAGCCACTCGGGCCTTGGTTTGCCATGGCCCGCTCGCCCACATCAACAACGTTCCACGATTGATTCTTAACTGCCAATTGGTCCAAATAATCCCATGCATCCCCAGCCGTTTTATCAAGAAAATCCCCTTCAACCATTGTGTCAATAAGTTGGTAACTCGATTGGGAACACCCATTCCAGAAATGGCTGATCAACTGAGTCGTGTCGAGGCCATGATGTGGAAGTGAAGCAACCAAATCCTTGAAACGCTCCCAGTATTTATAAAAAGTTTCCCCCTCTCGTTGCTTGAAGTTCTGGATTTGTTCTTTGAGGAGCTTCGTTCGATGAACCGGAAAGAACTTCTTATGGAACTCGGCCTTGACAGCAGACCAATTTCGCAATGACTGAGGTTTGAGAGAGGTGAACCATTGCTTCGCCTTATCCTTGAGGGAAAAGGGAAACAACCTCAATCGTGCGTTCTCCAACCGTGGAGCATCCGAGGTGAAAGTGTTGATGAGATCCTCAAAATCTCGGATATGGTCATATGTGCTCTCACGGTCCAGCCCGTGGAATTGCGGCAAAAGATTGTGATAGCCATACTTGAAATCAAAAGAGTTAGCATTAGTAGGTGCAGGGAGGACGATGGGGGATTGCTGAACCGGACTTCCCGGATTCAAGATATCCCTCAAAGTCCTCGCCGGTGGTGGTGGTTCACCCATTCTCCTTTTTGGTCGGCGACCCCGTGGACGTGAAGGAGATTTTAATCTCGGACGTCTACTAACAAATGGAGGAGATCTTCCTCTAGGGGTTCCTTGAGGCGATAGTGAACGACAAAGCCTATTAGAGTTTGGACTCCGATAGAAACCAGTCATGCACTACCAACTCACTCAGAGAATTAGTGAAATAGTCCAACCACACAAAAACCAAACAAACAAAACTTATAACTAGGAAAAAGAACAACAAAGAGAAGAAAACAAGCTATACTTATGCTAGCTTCGTTACACCTCAAGTCGATATGAAGATCGGTTAGAGGTTTCCGCTAGAATGAGTACAAGTTGCTTGAAGTAAAAGAAACGGGATACTTACAAAGGTCTGTCGAACCTCCAAATAAGCGAAAATAAGATATTCCCCGGCAACGGCGCCAAAATTTGCTTATCACCGCAACCTAACCTCTTAGAAAGGCTTGCACCCGAGCATAGGGCTAGGTCATTGATAGCATATAAACCGGAAGACCGGATCGTTCCCACAGAGAAATCTTCTTCAGCGAATTCGGATTAGATGTAAAGTATGGAGTTTCGGCTTTCAAGCGGCCAACTTTGGTGATTGATTCGAAAGATGGAATTAAACTTGGAAGTTAACTAGATTAAAGTGGTCAAGTCAAAAGGATCGATTTACCCATGACTTAGCCATTAAATGGTTTCTTCATCTAACTCATGTATGGACCGAAACCGTCCGGATTCCACTAGAAGAATTAAAAGCTGAAGACTACTTGTAACTTAATTCAAAGCTCTAATTCAAATTGAACTCATTTAACGCAAGTGAGAGACGAAAAAGGATCGTTCGCACGCGTAAGATTAATCAAGCACGTAGCATGAGGCGATAGACTTCATTGATCAAAGAAGCCACCGACCTCATGATCAAAGCTAGAAATCATGGGTTTAATTCATTCAAAACCTTGAGATTAAGCTAAAGTTTAGGCAAAACCATTTAAACGACTAATCCATGGAGCAAACCTCACCCCATGACCGAACCGATTAACTACTCACTCATAGCAAAATGACTAGAATTTAAGCTAGGAAGTGAAAACATGCGTAACCGATAAAAACGGAAATAAACTTGATTTATATAGAGATCCAACTTGTAGCTACAACATTAACACTTGAGAATTAATCATCTAACCATAACTTACTTGAGTTGTTGAGGAATTGAATGCAAAGCTAGAAAGAAATAACTATGGAGCTCTTAAAACATAAAAAGACTTAAAGTGTAGAAAGTTACATAATGGCCAAATATGGCATAAAAGACTATAAATAGGCTAAAACAATCAGCCATAAAATGGACCAAAAGGTCCCTAAAATATCCCAAAAATATCCCAAAAGTGGAAACTTTCCAAAAAAGGAAAGTTGAAATATTCAGCAAAAGGTGCTGGCCGAAGGGCATTGGCATGGATACCTCAGAAATGAGGTATGCATACCAACTCAACTGTCTTGCAATTCGGCATGATGGCATGGATACCTTATTTTTGAGGCATCCATACCTCTGTGAAAAAACTGCAGAACTGGACAGCTTGGTTCACCAAGCCTTGTGGTAGTCCGACGGCCTTCTGATGCTTCATTACATGATCAACGGGAATTGGCGGAGGTATGCCTTGTGGCCTTGGATCATCGGATGCCCTCGAGGGCCGTCCTCGATGCATTAGGCTTACTTTAAACACTTTGGCACGCTTCTCGCCAACCTCCACCACCGGCCAATCTCCGAGGCTTCTTGTGGCACCATTAGGCTTCGGTGACAATGAAATGAGAACCGGCGGGCAGCTGGACACTTGGTTCATACCGGAACATCGCTTGGCGTCCAAAACCACCTTCTTGGCACTTTTGACCTGACAAGCTTACAAAAGATACCTTACGAGCAAAAACGAAGAAAAACGACGACTAAAGCATAGAAAAGCCACAAATTAGAGGACTAAAGCCCCAAGATCATACGATCTTGGGTGCTAATCAGCAGATCACTGGGCAATAACCAAGACGCAGCAATCTTTATCTGTTGAGGCTCACGTCGAAGAGTTGAGAGCTCACCCCTGTCGCGACGCACCGACGCTGCTCAATTATATTCCCTCTTACAAGGGAAAGTTGAAGAGGAAGAAGAAGGATAAGGAGGCGGTGCCGAGCACGAAGGCTAAGGGTAGGAAGTCAGCTGCTGAGGTAGGTGTTGGTGACGAAGTCCCAAAACCGAGTAAGAAGGCGAAGGAGCCGAGGGTGAAGTTTCCTACATTTCAAAAGTCAGCTGACTTCTGGTTTCAGGAAAGTCAGCCAGCCGACCTTCAAGGTACCCACATCCCTCCAATCCGAACCTTAATTCCTCATTTCGCCGACGATATGGGAAGGAGAAACGTGGTGAGGATGAACCTTAAGGAGGCCGCCGCTGCCAGTAAGAAGGTGGCTGCTCCTTCTCCTACAGAGAGTCCTGCTAAGAAGTAGAAGGTCCACGACTTCTTCCCTGCCAGGCCGCCGACACCAGTTCCGAAGGAGAAGGACCAAACCGAGTCTTCGGCGGCGGGAGGCCCAAAGGCCGTGGAGAGGGCAGCAGGTTCTGATGGGCGAGTGATCGTCCCAGAGTTTTCACCATCCTTCGCTATGGCCGACGGCAGGGTGGTCACGGTGGAGGACAGTATTAAGGAGGAGCCTGGTCTTGCCGTGGCCATGCTGCATGGGCTTGCTCTTCCGAAGGACATGGACAGGGTTCTAGGGGAGCTCCAGCCGAGCCTAGTCCATACCAGCGCATATCTCGTTCAGGTACGCTTTTGACTTGGTTTTCTTTTTAAAGTTTTTGGTGCGTTGCCGAGGCTGATGATTTAGTTTTGTGTGTAGGCTGGGCAAGCTCTACTGCGGGCTTCTCTGCAAGCCGAGCTCCTTGCCGCTGAGAGGACACGTTACCGCGACGAAGCGAAAGCCGAGCGCGAGAAGGCGAAGGCCGCGAAGAACGGCTTGAGGTTCGCCAAGTCAAGAGTCGCCGAGCTTGAGAAAGAGAGGGATGAGGCCCTTGAAAATGCGAAGACGGCCGAACGCGAGCTCGGGCAGGTTGTCCGCAGAGAGAAGAGGAAGATGAAGGAAGTGGATGAGAAGGCGTTCCAGGCTGGATACGACAGGGCCGGTGCCGAGTATGTGAGGGAGGCTCGCTCGATGGTCAATGAGGAGCTTGCGAAGAAGCTGCCGATCGCATACCGAACTGGGTACAAGGATGGGGTGAAAGCTGCGTGTGGGGTCATGCAGCTTGAGCCGGACATGAACTTGATGAAGTCGATCCCCGTAGCTGATATACCCGAGCTCGTGCTGCCGTACACGGAGGAGGAATGTGCCCCACTTCCTCCGGAGGAGTTCTCTGAGGGCGATGATAATGTTGAAGATATGACTGTTGCCGATGCTGAAGGTGGAGGGGATGGTTCAACTGGGGAAAAGAAGGATGAGGCTGACAACGCCGAGCAAGACCCCGAGCCAATTCAGAAAAATGATGAGGTGGCTGTTGAAGCCGAGGACGATGCTGCTCGTCTTACTGAAGCTGCAGCCGAGGGTGATCCGTCACAACCTTAGAGTTTAGGGTTCATATTTCTTTTTGAAATTTTTGTTGGACTGGACGGCTCCAAACTTGGGAGTTTACCGTGCCAGATGTAATAGTTGTTTGAGGGTCGGCACTAAACGGTTTACTTCGCCGATCCTCCTAGCTTTGGATTTTAAACAACACTTGAAGTCTTTTTGAATGAATACACTGCTTCTTTTGCAATGTTTAATTGTTGCCGAGCTTGTCTGATTGCCCGTCTTCACATAATTTTGTGGGTTTGTGAATGTGTAGTTGTCCGTAGCCCCCACTTTCGGTTTGGGTTCGGCAGAATAGTTGAGAGTATTTCATGATCGAAATGGTTAAGTATAGATATTGCAACCGAGCCCTGACCGAAGTACTATGGCCGTTGTTGCTAAAGGTCGCCGATCATGGATGTGCTGTGATCTGTCATGATCCAACCTTCGACTTAGTTTGAGAGTGTGAAGTGCCCCCTTGCCAGTGGATGGGGCTCGGCCAAAGTGTCAGCCCCTGACAATGGTAGAGGAACGTTACAGGATAGTGATTGTTTGTGGGTGGTTTGCTCGCCAAATTGCGAGTGTAACCATTCGGTGGCCGACCATAGTGTCTTGCCAATCCGAGCCGAAGCCTAAGTTCCAAAAAGTGTATTTTAGGCTCGGCGGACCATATGTCCAGTGATTGCTTCTCTGGGCGGTGAAATTGGCCGAAGCAAAGGGCTTTTTAAGGAGCCGTTTGGAGGGTGTGACCGAAGTCATCATTTGTGTGTGGCATTCTTAGCCAAGAGTGGAATGAATGCATGAAATGTTATAGAAAGACTTTTGAATAAAAAAGATTGTCATTTCATTGATATTTCTACGAAGTACAAGGAAATTAGAAAAAACAGTAACAGTGGGTCGAGGCCCTTTTTTGAAATGCAAAAGGAAAATGTAAAAGAGTTATGCCGATGCTGGAGAAATCAGAAACTCGGTATGCATGAAGTGTTGGCCGGAGGTAGCTGTCTGAGTGAAGCATCACATGTAGGCCTTCCTGAGGTTCTGGGCATTCCACGGGTTGGTGAGCACCTTGCCGTGCATGTCTTCGAGTGTGTAAGCCCCTTCACCAGCAACTTTCACAATACGAAATGGTCATTCCCAATTAGGCATGAACTTTTTCTTTTTGCTTGCTTGGACGACTTTACGCCAAACCAGGTCGTCGGGCTTGAACTTCTTGACTCTGACACTTCTGTTGTAGCCCTTGGCAATAGTCTGTTGGTACTCAGCAAGCTTTAGCCGAGCGTCGTCGCGTTTTTCCTCAGCCAAAATCAGTTCTTGCTCGACGGCATCGTCATTGGACTGAGGATTGAAGTTCTCCGTTCGAAGGGTTGGGAACCTTGATTCCAGTGGAATTACGGCCTCCATGCCGAACGCCATTGAGAACGGTGTTTGGCCTGTGGAACAGCGGGGAGTGGATCGGTAAGCCCATAAAACCCTGGGGAGTTCCTCTGCCCATTTTCCCCTCTTTGAATTCAGTCTTCGTTTTATCCCTGCACAGACCGTCTTGTTTGAGGCTTCGGCCTGGCCATTTCCCTGAGGGTAGGCTGGTGTCGAGTTGAAGAATCTGATGCCGAACTCTTCACAGAGACTTGTGAGGCCATCCCCGACAAATTGGGTGCCGTTGTCGGAGACGATGGCGTAGGGTACGCCGAACCTTGTCACGATATTTCTCCATACGAATCGTCGGACGTCTGCTTCTGTTATGGTGACGAGGGCCTCGGCCTCTACCCACTTGGAGAAGTAATCCGTTGCTGTGATCAGGAATTTGAAGCCCCCAGGTGCTATTGGGAGTTTCCCGACGATGTCGAGCCCCTATTGCGCGAATGGCCATGGACTTGTGATGGGAGAAAGATTCTGAGCCGGCTACCTTGGAATTGGGGAGAAAAGTTGGCATGGTCGGCACCGTCGTACGATTTCTTCGCAGTCTTTCTTCATGTTTTTCCAGAAGTATCCTTGACTCATCGCTCGTTGGCATAACGAACGTCCACCAGAGTGGCAGCCGCAGCTTCCCGAATGCAATTCATCAAGGATATCCGGAACTTGGTTCGGGTGAACAACGAGAAGATAGGGTCCGGAAATGGACTTCCTATAGAGTTGCCCGCTCTCAGAGAGCCAGTAGTACGCGGCCTTGTTTCTGATTCGAAAGGCTTCCTTTTTGTCGTCGGGTAAGGTGTCGTTTCTGAGAAAGGCCACGATTTCATCCATCCAACTCGGACCAAGGTTAATGTTGAGCACCTCTGGAGTTGTGTCGAAACTTGGGCTGTCGATGTTGCCAAAATTTATGGTTCGGAACTCAGAAGCTCTTGAAGCCGAGGCGAGGCCGGCAAGTGCGTCGGCGTGGGCGTTGTGCTCGCAGTTGATCTGCTCGATGTTGAAAGTTTTGAATCGAGTAATGAGTTCTGCTGCTGTGGCCTGGTACTTCATCATCCTTGGGTCTCTAGCTTCGTAGTCTCCCAGCACTTGATTGACTATAAGTTGAGAATCACAGAATACGGCCAAGTTGTCAACTTTCATTGCGATTGCCGAGCGTAGGCCAGCAAGCAGTGCCTCATATTCAGCTTCGTTGTTGGTGGCGGGGAAATCGATGCTGATGGCACTTTCGTGAAGAGTTCCGCAGGGAGAGACCAAAACGACTCCGGCACCGGCTCCGTTGTTGTTGGAGGCGCCGTCAACTTGCATTCGCCAAGTGTCTCCCTGAAAGAGAGCCACTGGTTCTGTTTTGGCTGGTGTTTGGCGGAGGGTTGGGTGGGAGGATTGTGTAGGATCTCAGAGTCTTCTGGTGTGAGTTCAGCAATGAAGTCGGCGAAGACCTGCCCCTTTATTGTCGTCCTCGGTTCAAAACGAATATCGAAGTTCGCAAGCTCGACCGCCCATTTTGAGACTCGGTTTGAGAGGTCGGCTTTTCGAAAAAGAGCTTTGAGAGGGTGCTCGGTCAACACTTCGTTGGCTTTTCCCTTTGAGAGCGTGCAGAAGTTTCCTCGCCGCAGAGACCAGGGCGAGTGCAAGTTTTTCCAGTGGAAGGTACCGAGTCTGGGCTGTGAGGAGTGTCTTGCTCGTGAAATACACACTGGCATGTCGTCGGCCCCTTCTCGCCGAACAAGTGCTGAGCTAATTGCGTGGCTCGAGACTGCAAGGTAAAGATAGAGATTCTCGTACTCTTTGGGCTTTACCATTAGTGGTGAAGAACTCAGGTAATCTTTAAGCTCGGCCAACGCTCTGTCGCAGTCCGGTGTCCACTCAAAACTTCGTCGGCTTTTCCCTTTGAGAGCGTGAAAGAAGGAGTGGCACTTGTCGGATGATTTGCTAATGAAGCGATTGAGAGCCGCTGCCATCCCAGTTAGTTTTTGTACCTCTCTGATTGATCTTGGTGGCCGAAGATCTGCCACTGCCTTGATTTGGTTGGGGTCGGCTTCGATGCCCCTCCGTGTGACCAAATGGCCAAGGAATTTGCCGGCACTTACGCCGAACGCGCACTTCTCCGGGTTTAAACGGAGTTTGTGGAATTTAAGAATCTCGAAGACCTCGGCCAGCTCCTTCAAATGGTTGTGCTCCTTTTGGCTTTTGACGACGAGGTCGTCAATGTATGCTTCCAGGATGTTGCCTATTTGTGCATAGAGCATCTTGAAGATCGCTCTGTTGAATGTTGCTCCGGAGTTCTTTAGACCGAACGGCATCACCCTATAGCAGAAAATTCCATGTGGAGTTATGAATGCTGTTTTCTCCATGTCGGCCGGGTCCATAGCAATCTGGTGATAGCCACGGTAGGCGTCCAGAAAACTAAGCCAAGCATGGCCGGCAGTTGCGTCTACGAGCTGGTCGATCTTCGGTAGTGGAAACCAATCCTTGGGACAGGCGTCGTTAAGATTCGTGTAGTCGACGCAGACTCGCCACTTTCCATTCTTCTTCTTGACGACCACCGTGTTGGAGAGCCAGGTTGGGTATTGTACTTCCTGAATGGCGTTGTTGTCTAGTAGCCGGTTGACTTCTTCTATCACGGCGTCGGCGTGCTCTGGTGCCGAACGTCGAGCCCGCTGAATGACTGGTTTGGCGTCCTTTTTTATGTTGAGGGAGTGGCAGATAAAGTTGGGATCCACTCCTGGCATTTCCTCCGGGGTCCATGCAAAAACTTCAAGATTTTGTTTGAGGAACAGGAACATCTCCTCTCGCTCGGCGTCAGAAAGTGAGGAGCCAAGCAAGAAGAAGCGTGATCCGTCCTCGTTGATGGGCATTTTTACCAGTTCCTCTTCGGCTTTGTCCTCGGCTTTTTGACCGACGTCGTCAATGACGGCCATGTCTGGGACTTCAACCCATTGTACTTGTTTTGCCTTTGAGGAGCTGTGGACGGCGGAGACGTAGCATTTTTTGGATGCAATCTGGTCCCCTCGCAAGTCCTCTTGTCTTCCTGTTGCGCCGATGAAGCGAACAACCTGGTGGTATGTTGAAGCAATTGCTTGCATTTCATGGAGCCAGGTTCGGCCGAGGATGGCGTTGTATGGGCTCGACGCGTTGACAACTATGAATTCGACGGTAACAGTCTTTGAGCCGACGACGACCGGCAAAAAGATTCGGCCGATCGGCCATACAGGAGCTCCGCTGAAGCCAATGAGGGGTACCTCGGTGGGTTGCAAAGCCGACTCTGGTAGGTCCAACTTCTTGAAGAGGTCATAGTACATAACCTCAGCTGAACTTCCCTGATCGATGAGTACACGCTTGACGTCATGGACGCCAATTTGGACGGTGACGACGAGTGCATCTGAATGTGGAGTCTGAACGTGTTCAAGATCACGTTCGGTGAAGCTAATAGTCCATTTTGGTAGTTCTTGTGGTCGTGAACGTTTGGATCCGCAGCCGACGGAGAGTATCTCTTTTGAAGTTGAGGCTTGATCGATGTCGGCTCTGAGGGTGGTCTCGAATGCCTTTGTTACTGGTCCATGGATGACATGGATCAATGGTCGTTGTTCGTTGGGGTTGGGATTTGTCTGCCGGACGGGCGTCTTTGCTCGATCAATGTATTGATCGAGATGGCCTTGAGCGGCAAGCTTTTCAAGGAGAGCCTTGTATGGTGCACAAGCAGTCGTGTAGTGGCCGAGCTCGTTATGGTAGGTGCACTTCTTCCTTGGGTTTTGATCCGGTTGGCCGGTGTCAGTCCCGAGCTTGGCCGTCGGCCACTCAAACCACGGTTGTCTCATTATTTCCTTCAGAAAAGACCAGATCGGTTCTTTGAAGTGAGTGGTTTTGGCCACGTGGTCATGCTCCTTCGGCTGTCGCTCCTTCCCCTTTTTAATGTTGTGCACTTGCTTCTTCGGCTGCACTTGTTGGGTCGCCGTTTGTACCGGTAGCTGGTGAACGGTTGAGGAGAACGGATTGTTGGAGCTCGGGATTCCCTGTGCGGCTCTGTCTGCGTAGAGTTCTTCGAGAGCACAGAATCTTTCCACTACACGCATCAATTCACCCATGCCGTGTGGTGGGCGGATGGCGAGTTCGTCTAAGATCTTGCTCCCAGTTTCCAGGCCGTTCTTGAAGGTGCGTGCGGCCCAGTACTCATCGATTCCAGGGATTTCGTTAAACAGCTGCCAGTAGCGCTCGGCATATTGCCTGAGGGTTTCCGACGATAGTTTCCTCATCTGAGACAGCGATTCAGGCTCCTTAGCCATTTTGTTGCTTGTGATGAAGCGTGTGTTGAAGGCGCGTTCAAGGTCGGCCAGGGTCCTTACGGATCCAGCGGGCAATTTGTTGAACCACTGGAGCCCTAGGGAGCCGAGGCTGGACGGGAACGCCTTGCATTTCACCTCATCTTTACTCGTGCAGAGTTCAATGGTTTGTCTGAAATGGATGAGGTGAGTGTAGGCCTCACACGTCGACGGATCGAACTTTGTGAACTTGGGTAGGTGGAAGGTGGGCTCTGGCGGCGTGTTGATTATGTGGGAGGTAAATGGGGAGACGCCGAGATCTTTTAGCTGCCTTTCGAATCCTGGGCGCGGCGGTTTGCTGTGTTGGTCCGTTTTCGACCTCTTTGAATCCCTGTCTTTTTGTTCCTTTGCCGACGTCTTCTCCGCTTCCCTTCGGCGAAGCTTGTCTCGCAGGTCCTTCTCCGTTCGGCGTGGGCCGTCGACGGTTTTGTCGTTGTGGCGACGGGTTTTGTTCTCGTCGTTCGCGCTATCAACGCGTACTTCTTTCCCATTGCGCCGAGCGTAGTGCTCATCGTCTTTGTTTTCTATCGGGATGTTCCCCAGGTGCTCAGAGACATGGGGTCTGGTTCGGGCAGAGTCTCGGCTACGGTGCGAGACCGTCGTGCGAGAGAACTCTGCGCGACCAGTCGAGTACGTACTTGTAAACGACTCGGTGTCCCTTGTTCTGGTTCCATCATGATGGCTTCTAGAACGATGTGTCCCGGATACAGCGGGTTGCTTGTAGAGAATGATTCCCCTGGCGTCGTCTGGTGCTGGGGTGAAGCCCAGGCGGTCCTTCACGGATCCGCGTTGGCCTCCTTCGTTCTGACGCCCTTGCGGTGGTGGAGGCGGAGGTGGAGGCGGTGTTTGCCCTCCTCTACCCCTGTCTCCGCCAGATCTCGACGCGGTAGGGGTGGCGTCTAGCTGCATGCGTTGCTTCATTTGGGCCATTTCCGCCCTTAGAGCTGCTAGTTCGTTGTCGCGTTCGTCGTCGCGACGCTGCAGTAGGCGGATGTAGGCCGAAGTGACGTCGTCCGAGACTGGTGAGAGCCCGGACCCAGGGGCGAGGGAGAGGGACATGTGCCTCTCGAGGGTTGGCGTGGAGTTGACGTTTCCACCTGCGTCTTTGGCCCCCGAGATGGTTGCGTCTGCTATATCTCCGCCCATGGTGAGTGATTTGGTTGCTGTCTTACGGAGGAGCGAGGGAAGTTTGGAGGACGAGAGAGCCGCTGAGATCAGAAGGGTTCACGTCGGGTTCACCAATTGTGTGGCCCGTGATCCTCTGGTCCTCGATCCTTCGTGGGTGGTTCGATGATGGGTTAGCCTCCTTCTCCCAGCCTGCACAAGGAACGCACGACTAAGACCTGGCCGGGGGTTGTCCCGGCAAGGCCCTCCGGCGCGAGGATGAGTATAGCGCAGAGAGGAAGCAGAAAGCTTAGAGAGAGTATGTGAGTGTATTGAGTAGCGTGTACCTGTTAGGGTTACCATCACTTGGTATTTATAGGACCTCCTGGCTTGCTCTCCAAGTACGATCGCGTGCCTTCCACGGGCCAAGTGACGTCATAGTGGCGTCAAGGAATAGATCTGATAACCGTTTTCAGGGCTGAGCTGGCACACCCATGTGCGCCTGTGATCATCTTCTGTTATAACCGCTTCTGCACGTGGCAAGACGCGTGACCTTACAGCCAGCCGCCGTCGGCTGCACGTGATCTGAAGGTAGCCGAGCATGGGCATCGCCGAGGACTGCCACGCGTTTGATGAGGGAGTACCATTGCTGAAGGTTCTGCCGTCGACACAATCCGAGCGTGGGTTTGTCAGCTGCCGAGCCTGAGGCAATCGGTACATACGTGACAAATCAGCGTCGGCACGCCGCACATGAAGCTTCTGTCCAGTTCACGGCGGATCGGGTCCGCTTCGTGCGAACATTCGTGTTCGGCCCGCTACATAGTCAATTTGTGGATAAGAGATATATTCTGACTACTTGTTAAATTCTATGGTCATTGTAACTAACTTGTTAAACCTTTTTATTAGGCGCATCTCTGAGGCATATTTAGGAATCTTAGGCCTTTGTAAATGTGGATTATCATTTGATTAAAACCCATAACGAATACTTTTTCCTGGTTTGTAATCTAATTCTGCTAATTAAGTAATAATGTGACTTATGGATATGGATGGCCTTGGTGATGGTTTCACCGGCGCTTTGTTATGACTTAATCCCTTTGGGGCAGGACAGGGTCGTGACAACTACCATTTATTGCCATCTCTTTTGTAAATGCTTAAGAAGACTAGGATACAAATAGTGTCCCTCACTGCCAGTTTGTCATAGTGAAGTCACTAAGTTTTGGTTACTGTTTTCTATTATGGCTATTGTTTTTCAAGCCAAGGCAAAATGCAGTTTCCTACAGCTGCTGCTACTGCTCTGTTGTGTGAAGCCTACTGCTGCTGCTGTTCTGTCAGACCAGCAGCAGTGCTGCAAAAAACCTCAACTAATTTTGTTGACTTACCAACTTATTAGTATGTGTTTGTGACAGAAATCAATAGACCAACCCGTGGACCTATGCGAGGTATTCAGGCTCAGCGACTCATTGATAAAAAGGGAAAGCTTCCAGTTCCCATTCCATAACTATTTCGTGCGTCGGTAGGAAAGCATGCTGCTCAATTAGCCTCAAGGATTGGTGTCGAGGTTCGCACACATGTGATAGACCTTGGCGTCCATAGGTGGAATGCAGTAGATGAGAGTGTTAAAGCGCCTATACTTCAGCGCATAATGGTAAACTCTGAGTATTTCCAGCAGTTAATCTTTCATTGCAGCTGCTCTCTTTCATTTGCAGCTGCTCTTAGTTTGAGCTTCTAATAGGGTATAGTGTACCAAAGTTATGAGGTTTCTAAATTTATTCACCAACTGTCTTTTGTTTCATTATTTAGTTTGAGCTTTTAATGGGGTATAGTACTGTACAAATGAAGGCTTGTACACGATTTTTTTACAATAGCACAAACTCGCCGCTGTCAACCTAGAGCAGTTCTTAGTTTACAAATAAGGTATTAATTCTGTAAATTAGGATCAAGTCATTACTAAAATTATCAAATATTGCAGGATAAGTTTGACTTGCAAGGAGATCCAATCGATGTTGAAAAGGCAGTGGCAACACAATGTGGACGGAGGTTGAGCAATCACAACTTCGTTTTGCATAAAAAGTACAAGAAACTTAAAGAAACGAGGGGGGAAGAGTATGCTAGAAACAACCCACCAGCTGGTGTCAATCCAGAGCAGTGGACGAGCTTAGTCACTAAGAAGTGGACTGTTCCAAAATGGCTGGTAATCTCGTTCACTGGAGAAATAGTCATGGTTCTTCTTATAGCATGTTGCTTTTGGATTTTATTGAAAAAACCACATCCTAAACTTGAAACCCTTATAGTTTTCTCTGTTGGTTTGTGGTCTTGTAGGAGCGATCAGAAAAAAACACCTCAAACAGGTAGTCTTATTGAAGCAGCAAACAATAAGATAGACGAGCTTGCCTTGGCAAAAGAGGAACAGGGGAAGACTTTGGCTAGTGTTATGGCGTATCTTAAACAACAAGGATTCACCGGTTAACAACTTGCTGGTTAGTACATCATGCTTTCCTTATTTATATTCTTAATGAGAAAACTTGGAGTGGGCTATATATTTTTGTTGGTTTGATTTTTTGCCCTTTTTCAGCATTAGACTTGTTATGAACCAGTTTTGTGGTTTGTTTTGGTTTATGGTTCTATGTTCAAGTTACAGCATGGCAGCCCTATTCCATTCTTTAATCCTTTTGAATCCCAAACCACCTTCCTCTTTAGGACAACATAGCTGATCCCACTTCACTTTTTCCCTTGAATGCTTGAGCTCAAATCCAGACCAAAGAAATGCCATGAGAGTGCTTTCAATGTCCTTAACCAAATAACTTGGATAGCGGGATTTCATGCTCTGTACCTGGAGCAATCAACTGATCTCTGAAATGAACTGCAACCTTAGATTGAATGGCTAGATTAGAATTGTATTTCTAGCTCTATGGGAACACATTTTCTGGTGAAAGTACTTAGAGTTTTGGTCTCCTAAAGCCAACCATTTCACTCTATACTTCTGTTTTGTATTTTTGCTCTTAATTTTCTGGATTGCTTGGCTGATCTTTGCTAATGGTTTTTGGCTATTTTTGCATTCCAATTAACTTGGCACCCACACAACACACACCTGTAATGAAATCCACACCTTTAGAGGACACACCACACCTTTTGTGGACACAACACACACAACTCACACCAACACACACCTTTAGTGGATTTGAGAAGTGTTCCCAATAAGAGCCGCAAAAGTTTAGTCATAAGACCCCCAGTTGGTATTTTGGTTTCAGTGTAGGATTAGCAGGTTTTGATTTCTGCATATGCATTTATGTTTCAAGTATGTTCTGCTTGTGCATTTTTTGGTTTTACTTGCTACAGCATTAGACTTGTTATGAACCAATTTTGTGGTCTGTTTTGGTTTATGGTTCTATGTTCAAGTTACAGACAGTTATGTGGTCTATTTTTTGTTGTTTGCTGGTGTTATGTTGAGTTGCAGCACTTATGAAAATTTGTTAGGTATTGACACTTTAGCCGGTATGGACACTTGAGTAGTCACAAACTTTAGTTCAGGCATAACATCTCTAACTTTTCTTATGTAACATGTGCTTGTTAAGGATTGCGCTTTAAGTGGGTTATGGTGAATGTTTTGTTGGGAGGCGGGTGGGATAACAGTTGTATAACACATCCAACTAGCCAAGATTTGCTTAAAACTGCAACTGAACAAAACAGCTCGTCAGTCAAGCTACTAAACCACATTGACTCAAAACTAGTAAAGTCTTACATTCTATGTACTATAAGCTTGGAATTCTATGTCTCATAAGCAACATACAGGGAGAAGCGTTACCTAGCATTTGGAACTCTCACTGTCTGACCATTCCAAGAACCTGAAGATGTAGTCTGACCACCCTCCGTTTCAGAGGACCGAGCTAAAGAGATAGCAATGAAATACTTACGTAATAACTCAAAGTTCCAACAAAAGGAATTGCAACATATTATGGTGGAGATAGAACTGTAGCGGCTAGTTCAGTACCTTGGTTTTGGTGAAGATAACGCCAGTAGATTACAGGAAGGCTTGCAGTACTCCCAACTGCATAGCCCACAATCCAAGCCAACAAACGAGTTTGCGAGTACTCTTTTGTTGATACAGACAAAACACAAATGGCTGCAATAATTTGGCCTACTGTGAATACTAGCTGAATCCAAAGCCGCAAGACGACATTAAATGGGCTCCAATGATGACGACCAGACCCTTCCCCTCCTCTTGCAACTGAAGACCTTCTAGAGTTTGATTTCTGTTTCAATTGCACAAAATGAAAGCACTTATGTTTCAGTTGCACTTCGTCTTCAACTTTGGTTATATTTTTTGGCATTAGATTTTTCTGCTTGAAGTACTTGACCAGCAACTCTTGAGTGGTTCTTTGACTCAACCCACCATGAGTACACGAATTTAGATCATCAGATTTAGTCATATACCTTAGCAGTTTTCCGAAAAGTTGAACTTTTTACTACATGAACTTAGATCACCAGTATATACCTTGGCAGCTTTTCTGAGAAGTTGAACATCTCTGTGACCCTTTAAAGCTTTTAGTATTTCTTCTTTTCTTTCAAAGGGATAAGAAAGCAGTATCTATATTGAGGACTGAGACCAGTATTCCTCGGGAACATTCGTCTTCATCTCCCAAGCAACAAAGTCAAGCTCAACTTGACTCAGTTAGCGTTATTCCCAATCAGTACGAGTTGTCTAGAATCTAGATGGATCCATTTCCCCGTATAGGCTCCATCCAGCCATAACATGAATTGATTCTAAGCCAATTACGCCCACTACCGCTTTTTTTGCTAATGGGTAGGCTGATTATGTCCCCTTTCATTACCCCTCAACCCTCACCTTTCAGAGCCTTGTTCTTTGATTTTTCCCCACACCTCTACCCAGAAGTTGGATTGCTCAACTCTACTTGCTCTTATTTATCTCTTTGATTGGTGCCACTTGTAACTTACCTAAAATGTATTTATGTTTTTTGCGTCTCCTTTCACTTTTCTAAATGTATTTATGTTTTATTTGTTGTAAAGCACGAATGCCTCAAGTCCACTACTATAATTACATGAAACAACAAGTTGGATTTAGCAGCAGAAATCGTTCCAAAAATTAAGCACATCACTGCTGCAACTCTTCCTTAAAGCATGTGGATGTAAATGGTCACTCTATGTAGCATGGACACTTCGTTGGAGGCCACTTATGGGTGTCGGACAATTGTCGAACACCGACACTCTCTAGACATGCGTCCGACACTCAAATCCGAAGTTTCCTATTTTTTTGGTCAATGTTTTTTGCTTGGACACTCCGGGGACACTCTATAATCTATCCAAGTTGTTTGCTGCATACTCTGTCCATTGTCCGTCCAAATAGTAATGTTCCAGTTCTATTGTTAGATTTTTTGCTGCATACGTGTCAATGTTTATGAAGCACAAAATGAAGGCATTACACTTCAGTTCATTGATTTTGGCATAAAACTTAAGTTTACATGATGTTTCGTATTTCTATTAACAATATCGTAACAATATTTTCTGAATCTTGTTTTATGTTAATTTGCAGATTGACTATGTAGAAGGTTTGTAGCAGAAGATGATATATGCTTTTCTATGAAGACTTCTTTTTGGATGAAGTTCAGAGTCTTCTTTTTTTTGATGATGCTACGAGAACTCTTCTTTTTTGATGATTCATAGGATAAGAACTATGATGAACAATGTATATGGTCTAGTTTGGTTATTTTTGACATTCGTACATAGATGCATTACATCCTAAGTGTGGATTATTTTGGTGTGGATGAATGTTGGGTATGACGATGTGTTGGATATTATGGTAAAATAGAATGGGCTTACTATTTAGTGCAATTCAGATGTATTATAGTTCTTGTTTGAGATCTATTGGATTCTAAAATGCACAGGATATGGTATTTAGAAGAGTGCGAGGCAATTTTTTGTCACCGATATTTCTAATATTTGAAAAATAGGTGACAAATTTTTTTGTCACTAAAGGATTTTTGTAGAAGCATTTCAAAGACGAATTTTTTTTTGTCATTAATTTTACAATTATAGGAGACGAAATTATTTGTCACATTTACTATTTTATAATATTTAAATTAAAATCTTTGGAGACGAATTTTTTTGTCACCTATGTAGTTTTCTTGGTCAATATTCATTCACTATTAGTGACGAAACTGGACAAGGGTGACGAATAATCTATAAATTGGTAACTATAAATTTCGTCTCCAAAAATTACTATGGGTGACGAAACATGATTTTCGTCACCACGTGACTTTCTGAGACAACCTTTAGATGACAAAAGTTTTTTCGTCTCTAAACTTTTGGCGACAAAAAATGTGCATTTTGTGACAATTTAATTCGTCACCAAACATAAAATTTCTTGTAGTGACCCTATTCTTTGGTGTATGGTATGAAAGCCGTTCTCCCCATCGAGCTAGAGGTACGATCGCTGAGGGTCATGGCTGAGTGCGGAGTGGATGAGGCCGAATGGATCAGTGGAAGGTTCGAGGAGCTCATGCTATTCGACGAAAGAAGGCTACGGGCATTGTACCACATTCAAGGCTACCAACGAAGGATTGCTCGGGCATTCAACAAGAAGGTGAAGTCAAGAGACCTGCAGGAAGGGGATATGGTGGTCAAGGAAATCCGTGCGCCAGTATTCGATTTACGAGGGAAGTTTCGACCTAAGTGGGCAGGGCCCTACATCATCAAGACCATTCTCTTCGGGGAGCGGCCTCAATCATTGACCTCGACGGCAATGAATTCTCGAGTCTTGTCAATTTGGATCAACTTAAGCGATATTACCCTTGAGAGAGCTCGCTGGGCCGAAAACCCCAAGGGCGGGCGGTCCCAGGCAAAAATTAGAGCAAGCCTGCTAGGTCGAAAACCTGAAAGGGCGGCTTTGGCAAAAGTTAAGGCAAAAAGTCAAAAAAAGCTCGCTAGGCTGAAAACCCGAAAGGGCGGTACTAGGCAAAATTTAGAGCGCAAAAGGAGAGCGTTAATACCCGAGCGAACCCTAGCCCGAACTATGTATGGGCCTGATTCCCTTTCTCGAGGGATACGTAGGCAATCTCACACTGAGGTTCGGTCCTAAGTCTCAAAAATCAAAATCCAAATTGACAAATCAGAATGTTTTCTCAAAGGCACACGCGATTAATGAACCGAAAGGGGGAAACCCTTAATCAGTCAATTTTATTCAGATCATTTCTTTATTACAAGCTGAGCATGAAAACGGGAAAATACACAACTAAAATACACTCTTTATTTCAAAGAACAGCAAAGTAAGCGGTCAACCCATCCTTGCTTCCACATCTCTCCTTAGACATTTGCGGTACCTTCCAGTCGAAGCAATAGAGAAGAGTGGGTCACTTGGCTCAGTCCTACGAGTCCCCCACGATTGAACGTAGCTCCGAAGGCCCGGAATGGTGAAGGGAGGGAGACGAAGCACTTCAGAGCCCGGCGGCGGCACTTCTTGGCTAAGTCCAAACTGACGGAGAATGCGGAAAGGTGAATAGAAGGAGAAGCCTGTCAAGCCAGCCACAAGCACGTGCGTCGAACCCATGTTACCAGTAGTCATAGCAGGAAGCCTCAGCCAATGGCACCGCCAAGCAATGTCATCTTCCTCCGCAGAGGCAAGGAAATCAGCCCAATCATCTTCGCTCCCATGCATCACTTGAAAGGGACGGTTCCATCCGCTTGCACGATACCACCAATCATTGGCCGGGGGTGTCAGCAGATTCAATTTGTCACAAAGCCACATCTACCAGAAAAGAGAGAAAACAAGTAAGGAGCCAAATAAAACCTAAACCGAGCGTTGAGGTAAAATGAATGAGAGAAATAGAAAAAGGAGAGTTGAGTGAGGTCCCTAACTTGCAGCAACATCGGACTACCACCAAAAACCCTCGTGCGACCAGCATGAACAGCATCTAACCCCATCAAGGTTTCAGCAAGAACCAAAGGTGCAACATCCTTGCGAGCCTCAATCTGAGCAGTAACCCCCACCAATAAAGAGTTGGGCTGACCAACAGACGGAACTAGCAAAAAGGCCGCTAGGAGACAAGTGCAACAAGCCATCATTCGACGACCTTGATACTCAAAGTCTGTCAAGTCTCCAGGTGGACTGAACTTCTCATACAACTGTACGATGTTGACAGCGTTGCCCCGAGTGAGAAACTCAGCGGTATTTCCACTGACACCCAGTTTGGCTTTGAGAATGTTCTTCATACTCTCCCTGATCATAGGAACAACGGGCTCAGCGGACTCGTGACTTCCAAGATAGATGTGGAACTCCTCGACGGTAGGGCACAGCTCTTGAGAGCCAAAGCGAAAGACGTGCACTTCGAGATCCCAAAAGCGCGCCGCTGCATGTAGCAAGACAGGACGGATTGCAACCTCTCGGAGATGCCTTAGGGCGTAAAGTCGATGCCCTCGGAAGTTTAGCTAGTCAATGCCTTTGAGACTGTCCAACCAAGGACGAAGCAAGGCTTGGTTTAGCAAGGCCATGAGGAAGATGGGTTTTTGAAAGGAGAATGGTGAAATGAAGTGTGAATGACTTGCCAAAACAAGGCTTGGTTTTTATAAAGGCCTGGGGGAGACAATGTCACTTCCCCACCAGCTTTGGAAATCATCAAACTCAACATTTTCAAAAACCGTTTTAGAATTCAAACTTTGGAAACTTGAAAAAGTATTGGAAAAACACAAGTCTTGCTTTGAAGGAGTCATTTGCCCTGGGGAACAGTTGGTGCAAGGTCACAAAGCACCTTGGAAACGTGCATGCAGAAGAAAACAACATGGGAGAGAGCTAATAAGTGGCATTGGGAAACAGTACTGGGCTGCATGTAGCAGCAGTCCCGAGCGCTCAGGAGTGAAGTCCCAAGCGCTCGAGACCACTCTCGAGCGTTCGAGAGTTCTGCTGTTTGTAGCAGGTTTTGGTTCCCAATTTTTTAGCCTCAATACAACATTGTAACTTCATACAGCTCAGATCAGAAGGCTCTTAACAAGTTCCTAGGGGATACAGCAGTTCCACTATGTGTTTTCGTGTGCATTCAAGTCTATATTCCTCGAAAAAGCCCAAAACTTTCAAGGTTTTTTCTCCGCGAGTATGTCAAAATCCACGTTAGGTGTATTTGGTAGAATCCAGCGATGCGTATAAGTCACGACGTACATTAGTGACTGTATGACATGATCAAATGCGCGTTAACGCTCTTAGTTCAAGTTTTCATCGTTCAATCAATCGTCCCAAAATCATCGTTTTCAAGCGTAAGCGTATGTCAATCTTCGTATCAAGGGTATTGTTGTAATCCTGGCAGTCCTCGCAGGTCATAACACTCATTATCGACTGAACGGTGTGCTCTGTGTCAATCAAATGCCCTTAAATTCAGTTTTTCGTACTCGATTGTTAAAAAAGTCTATCTTTGAATAATGTCAAGTTTTTGCTCATACTTCGAGAGTATCGGTTGAAATCCGCGTGCTCTTTACGTTCTTTCAAGCTAGACGAACATATTTCATAAAATACAATTCTATAATGGGAGTGCGAACAAACGGAAAGAACAAAAGGGCAAATTTTCATAAATGAACATGGTGTTTACAATGAGTAAAGAAGGAGGTACAAAAGCTGGGGCAAACACATGCCCAATCCTAACTACTAGGACACGCAGGCCCAAACAAAACCAAGGCACGCAGGCCTATGAACAAGAAAGCTAGCAAAGCAAAAACCTAAGGCTCAGTCTCGACGAGTCCTCTTCCGCTGTTGGCCCTCGGGCTCCGTGCTCTCGCTCTCATCGCCATCATCGCCATCATCCTAGCCAGGAGAGCCAGAAGCAGTCTTTGAGTCTGTCGTCCCTAAAACGCGTGACTCAGAGGACTCCTCTATCTCCTCCTCCGTTCCCTCCTCAACTCCTCTGGCTCCTCGAGAACGAATCTCCGTTGGGACGCCGCCCGAGGCAAAACCTCAAATCGTCTCGCCCCCACAGCAGTCCGTGGCGCACTCTGTGTACCCCGATCCCACGTGCTGGCAGGAACGGGAAGACTCATGGTGTCCTGCGGACGCGTCCTAGCTGAGCGCCATGGCTGCACCTGCATATCATAAACATTTTCTCATTCCATGCATAACTGAATATTGTTTGCTCAATTGAAATATGAAATGTACATGCGTGTTATACCTGAGGAACGACAGGAGAAACAGACTCTGGAGCAAGTCTGGTCTGAAGGACCCTCCCCTTAGCACAATCCTTCAGCAGGTGGCGCATCCCCACCACCAGCATCACAGCTTGCTCAGCCCACTCTCGCGGCACCTGCAAGATGATTGAGGATTCAAAGTATGCAAACAAGGAACAATCAATGTACAAGACAAGAAGAAACGTCAACCATACCTGAGCAGGAAACCGCATCGGTGGCTGCGGGAGGCATGGTACGTCTATCACCTCCCGTGCACCAGACGGACTAGTCACGCCTATCGTCCACTTCAGCACCGGCAGCACTGGCGGTACCGGAGTCTCCACCGTCTCTGGGGCCCCTGTACTACCCTCTCCCCTACCTGAGGCACCAGCACCTCGCCCGCCAGCAGGAGGCCTAGCACCTCGTCCCCTACCCCGTGTAGAGCGGCCACCACGACTCCGCGCTCCAGTCTCGTCCCTCCAAGCTCCTACTCCGGCCACCCGCCTCTCAAACTCCTCCTCCACCCCTAGACTTGTGGCCAAGTACTGGCCTACGTAAGCTGCGTAGTCCAGAGTGCGTCGAAGGTGCCTCTCCAAGTCTGTATTCGGCACAGTGAACAACTCGAGCTCAGCACGAGTATAGGACTCTGTCCTCTGCACGCGTGGAGGAAGCAGCCTCGGCACTACGAACGTTGGAAGACCGAGTGACTGTCGAGTCACGCGATCCCCCAGGTACCACTGCCAGCCCAAAGGGCACTCCAACAGGACTCTGCTCCGTGTCACCTTCCGACTCCTCGGGAGGAACTCAGCCTCCAGCCTGGCCCAGCGATCCCAGTGAACCTGCATTCAATATTCTTGCATTAATAACGGAAATCTTAATTGTCAGAGAAACGTGAAAAAGAAAACTGAAAGGAACAAATCATACCGCTACTCCAGCGCCGGAAGGTCATCACTTCCCCTCTCCTCTCCTTTGTCCTCCTGTAAGCCTTACCCCACGCAAGCCCGCGAGGAAGCAAACTAGGATCTCGGCACGTGTTCTCAGGGGGGAACATCCCCAGAACCTCGTAGGCCCAGAGCTGCAAAATTTTGGTGTTCAAGTCAGTTCAATGCATAATTCAAATCAATAAGTAGTCGAAAGCAGGCTAAAAGCAGTAATTTGAGATTATACCTCTACCACCCTCCAGTACCCGCCAATGGTGTCGCCAACACCACATGAAGCAGCTCCCAAAAAGCAGTAGAGCGTGCACAGAGCAGCACCTCCCCAGTCGAAGCGCCCCGCCTGCCCCAAGTCGACCAAACCCGCCAAGTAGCAAAGGTGGACCCGGCTACGCCTGTTCGGGAACAGAGAAGCCCCGAACAGGTATAGCAAGTACGCCCTGGCCATCTGGGCCGCCTCTTCGTCGCTCACGGGCTCGTGGTCCCAGTACTCCACGAACTGCCCGTACGCCGCCACCCCACCACTATGGCGTGGAACTCGTCCAAGAAACCACCTCAAGGCTGCGTCGTCCAGCACTATACTCGAGTCATACGGAATGGGGTCTCCTCCAACCCTAAGTCCCATGATCGCCGCAAAGTCGAGGGGCGTGATCGTCATCTCCCCAAACCGGAAGTGGAACGTGTTGGTGGTGTCCTACCACTTCTCTGTCAATGCCGTAAGCACGGCTCGGTCCACCCTCACCACCGTCATCAGTTGTATGAAAGGACCAAAGCCTGCTGCCTCCACCAGTGCTCGCACTCTCTCGGGCAACGCCTTGAAATACTTCAGCGAGCTAGCTGAACCCCCGTGGCCGTATATGTCCGTGGTGCGCTGTTTCAACAAAGCAAAGAAATAGCATCAATATCGACGGAAGCAATTGGCAACACGAATCATTTACGAAATTCAAAGGGTAGAAGTTGTCGAAACTCACCGTGGTCCACCCAGAAAGATGTAGGAATCCCGGTCTCGAAGAAGCGTGTCCTCAGGATAGTCAGCCCGGGCAGGAACGTAGCTGAACATCCCCACCGGCTCAAAGAAGTGCAGCCTAGGAGCGTACGTCGCTAGTGTGAACCCAGGTCGTTCAGCTCCCAAGTACGCCTTCACTTCCTCAACCGCCGTCACTCGCTGCTCGGTCGCCGCCTCAGGCTCCCGCTCCTCCGTCTCCACTTCCACCGCCTCCGACTCTACCCCCTGTCCCCCGGTGTCGGACGCCCCTGCACCACTCAACAAAACCCCCAGTAAAAGTGCCGACGTCCGATCCTCAGGCGTCCGAGCAGCCCTCAATACATCTGCCACCCCAGAGTCGAGACCAAGAGCATCCAAGATGTCCTGTGGCTCCGCGTCCTCCTGAAAGTCTCCCGCCTCGAAGGGGACTGGCTGCGAAGCTCCGATCCCGCTACCTCCAACCCTCGGATCCACCACCATCGTCCTCAAGACGGGGGTAGCGACGACGCGACCACCCACCGCCGCCTCGCTACCAACGTCGACCCGCCGCTCGTCGCTGACCCACTCCGCGGCCGCGAGCAACTCCTCCATGGTAGGAGTGGGAGAAGTGCCCGCACCGCCTCCGTTGCTGCCTGTTGCCCCGCCTCCGCTGCCCGCGCCTCTACCTCCACTGCTCGTGGAACCCCCGCCGCTGCCAGAAGCAGCCTCATTGCCGCCAACATCCGCCACTGCCTCCGAACCCCCTCCAACTTCGTCAACCACCACCTCACTGCCATTATCCCCAACCGCCACTGCTGCCTGGTTACCCCCACCCTCGCCAGCCACTACCGTGGCACCCACCGTGGCACCCTCCGTGGTCTCCCCACCGCTGGGCTCGCCCTCGGCGCCACCACCGACCACCGTGCTCTCTTATCCCCATATTTTCCCCCTCCGCTTAATCCGAACCTCTTGGAATACCACGGCCCACCAGGCGATGGTCAAGAGATCGAGGTCGTGGATCTCATCCATGGCTGAGAAATGTGAGAATTTGCGAGAGAGAGAGAGAATCGTGCAGGGAGAGAGAGAGAGAAAGGTCGATTTGAGAGTGAGAGGAGTCGATTTATGAAGAGCAGAGAAAGGGTCGACTGTGTGGCTTCTGGTTCTCGAGCGCTTGAGAACCAGGTTTAGAACCCCCAAATCAAGGAAGGAAGATGAAAGAGTGGCGGGCCCCAGCCATGGTCCCGAGCGCTCGGGACCATTCTCGAGCGCTCGAGAGTGTTCCCAAGCGCTCCGCTCGTGCCAGGTTCTTGCCCCCGTGCATTTCTCATCCCTAAAGTTCTCTTTCCTTGCAATTTACAAAATCAATCTCAATCCTGAATTATTATCCGTATCAAGACAGAGTAATCGGTAGCAATTTGTTGGTTGATTTGTTTTCTAGTCACGCGTAGTGATTGAGCACTTCACCCGATGGTCGATAAAAATAATCTTAAACACTTTTACAAAGCAGTCGATGCGTTATTATTGTTTTGTCCGCTGAACAGAGCAACAAGTGGGCCCTTCTTGCATTTGTCTTTATCAAAGTGTTGTCGATTCTTTCTCGTGCATGCGTTACATGTGTTTGCATTTGCCCCAAAGAACTACGCTGGTCTGATCCCCACAAACGGGGTACGTAGGCAGTCTGAAAGGACGCGACCTCATGCATCGAATGCTTGTATGCTTTTTACTCGCGTTTGATTTTTGAATTGAGGATTTGATTTGGCTCGAATTGGGTTGTCTCAATCTTTGGACGGCACTCGTATCCAGACATGATGCCGAGCGTCGCCCAAAGAGGGGCAACTGTAGACACCCCAATTTGGACTTCTCGAATTTCCTTGATTTGTGGCCCGGAGGCTCCCCGATGATGAGCTCGGATTAAAACAAGCCTTGGACCAATCGAGACCATGCTTCTTCGAAGACTTTGAAGTGTAAAATAAAAGGTGCAAAATTAGTTTCAAGCGCTCAGGAGCATTCCCAAGCGCTCAAAAACATTTTCCAAAACCCTTGGACCAGGCCCACTCTCGAGCGCTCGAGAGTAGTGGTCCCAAGCGCTCGAGATTACTCCCGAGCGTTCGAGACCTCTGTAGCTGCCCAATGGGTGAAAAAGTTTCCCCACTATCCATGCAATCCATCATTACAGCCGGCTGGTCCAGGATTTTCTTCAGGCAACACTCCACCTCAGTCAGAGGGAGTCAGACCTGGAGATTTTCCCTCCAAACAAAAGATTTTATTTCATTTCATTTTCAAATGAAAACTTTGGGTTATATTTGCTATATATATACCCATTTGGTCAGTGGGGAGGAGGACGAAAAAATCTCTCTCTCTAGCCTTCTCCCTCTCTGGTCAAACAAGTCTCAAAATCTTCAAACCTCTAGGCAAAGTTTTACTCTTGAAGCTCAAAAAAAAGATTTTCAAAGGACATTGAAAAAGATCCAAGCATCAAAAAGAAAAGAGGCGGGAACTTCAGGGCAGTTTCAAGTTTTGATCTCTGATATTTTCCTTCATCCCCCACCTCTCAAAGTCATTTCAAGAAGCAAAATCTCACCAAAGGTAGAAACACTTCTATTCTTGGTTCAAATCAAAGGGCTGTTCTTCCTTTCTGAGGGAGGTCTTCCAGTCCACCCCAGTCTTTTAATACTGGGTGCGTGGTTGGAAGACCTTAGTGAAAAACAAGAGCAAAGGGGCATAAAAACATTTTCTGTACTAACTCACTGGAAGCACTCCCGAGCGCTCGGGAGTACTCTAAAGCGCTCGAGAGTGCCTCCAGTCCCATCTTCCCTTTTTTGGCACTTAGGTAGACATGTAGGAGGAGTGAAGTATATTTTAAATAAAGTAGTTCTGTTGAGGCATATTGATGTGAATGGTCTGTTTCCCAAAGACAAAAATTACTTTTATTTAAAAGTCATGCTAAAGTGTATCTTTTAGAATTTAAAAGGGAACTTTTCATCTTCAAAAAGACAGATCTGGTGCATCAGCATGTCACAATAGGGCCGTTAGTTGGTCAAAATCAATTTGGGGTGCAAACCACTTCCGAGCGCTTGGGATCACTCTGGAGCGCTCGTGAGTGTCTGCATGCCATCTCACTTCACTCTTTCTCCAGTCTTGTCTCTCTACTGCCTTTGCATGTCCATGCATGTGCTTATTTGCTCTTCCAGATGGTAGATCCGCTCTTGTAAAGGCAAGGAAGTAGGACTTGGAAGGCTGAGATTCAGCTTTAGCTTGCCAAGTCCCCCTTCCTGAGCCTGTCAAACGTTTAAAATTATTTTATCTTACATTCTCTAGCATAGTGTTCTTTTCGTACTAACAAAGTTTGCAGGTTGACCGTCAGCACTCCCAAGCGCTTGGGAGTACTCCCGAGCGCTCGGGAGTGAAGTCAGTGGCAGATCATCAGTCTTCTGTTGTCATGCATTTTATTCCTTGCCATTTTATCACTCCCTATACACATGCACCAGCATACACGTTTACTTGGTATACCTGTGGATACATGCTACATGCCTAATGGAACAAAATCTTTTACATAAATCCCACAAATGTTTAGTAGAGACCGATCTTGTGTCGGGCGAGGGGGGTGCCGTAAAACCCTTCCCCCTCGTAACATGGCTTCCGAACTTCAAATGAATCTCTGGTTTTCAAATTCAAATCAAAAACGGTTTCTCGGGTGGCGAACCATAAATTCAGGTGGCGACTCTTCAAAATTTTCAATTCAATTCAAAAGAGGTGTGTTTTTTGAGCCGCCCCGATCCACCCGGGGCTGTGGTAGCCCACACCTGTATGCAACGCTCAAAACTTCCTTGGGTACGAACGCAACTGGGCCTAAGACAACTTGGCGGAGCGGATCCAGATTTCAGCATAGAGCTCCAACGTCGATACAAAGCATGGCTAAGAAAGGAAACTGCAAACAGGCAGAATATAGACTGACTCCTAACAGGACTCCACTAATCTAGAATAAACTGTGGGCCGTTAGGCCTCACAAGCATTTCATTATGTTTTTATGCTTAACTGTTTTAAGGCTTTGCTCAGCTTGTGTAATAGAAGTAGTAGTTTGCAATAAACTAGGGAAAATGGGGCGTTGCCCCATTGATGTTTGAATTGACGTTCGATACCCCCAAAGCGCTAGAGGTAGCTGCTTGTGCCAGTCCCTAGCGGACTCTACGAACTTCTTGATGATCATTTCGACATTCTTGTTTGTTGCTTCGACAACCCCATTCGTTTGAGGCCGATAGACCATTGAATGATGTATCTGAATTTTGAACTCATCAAAAAGTTCCAAAACCATGCCTTTGAAATGAGTTCCATTATCTGATACAAATGCCTGGGGAACACCATATCGATAGATAATGTTCTTTCTGATGAAATGAGCGACTTGAACTGCAGTCAAGGTTTTGTAAGATTCAGCTTCCACCCACTTGGTGAAGTAATCTATTGCCACTAAAATGAACCTGTGACCGTTCGAAGCAGACAATCTGATCATTCCGATAACATCGATGCCCCACGCAGAGAAAGGCCAAGGCAAAGACATGCCAAACAAGTTAGACAGAGGAATATGCATAAGATTGGCATGGATCTGGCACTTGTGATAGCGACACACATAATCCACGCATTGATTCTGTAACGCCCCCATTTTCGGGTACGTTAATTAAACATTTTATTGAATTAAAGACTAAGAGTCAAGCTCATTATTACAACATAGATCCTACTAGAGTACTTTTTATTACACAAAGGATGGGAATTCTAGGGCATTCTATTACTCTGCTTCTTCCTCCATCCTAGCAAGCTCCTCGTCTCCAAAAGCCTCCAATGTGTATTGTTCACCTTGTTCGTCAATCAACTCTGACACATTATACCAGCGTCGCCCCCAGTTTACTAGCGTTGGTGTCATGCCTTTTCTTGAGTTTCTCCTACGCGACTCATCAAAGACCGTGTCATCCCTTTTCACCTTTATTTGCAAAATCAACATTTCCAAGTTTTATTAACAAATTGCTACTAACGAGGCTACCAAGTCCGGATACATTAGCAACACACACGATGGCTACCAAGTCCGGCCATATCATGGTTTTCAAAACTTCTTCTTTCAAATCTTACATTGGCTCCTCTCCTCGGATAACCAAGCCATACTACCAATGAAACTACCACGTCCGGCCCCATTGGTAATCTTCACAATGGGCTACCAAGTCCGGCCTCATTACGGTTTTCAAAAACATACTCACATTGGGCTACCACGTTCGGCCACAATGTACTTTCAAAAATATTTTATCCAAGACCAATTATTTCCTTTATCCACACCCTAGGTGCCATGTTTCTACTTTCTCGGTTTTTGTGTCTCGTTTGCATGCCATGACTCCGCGGTGGTTCAATTCACAATTTTAAGTAATCTTGAAACTAAACTAACAAGATCATCCAACTCTATCTTCACTATCATGCTCATATTATCACATAATCATGCTCAATCACATTTAAGCATTACGCCACATGTACGGACGCCTTTGGAGTGATAAATCACTTATGCTTTAATCAACAACCACAAGTAATGCAAGTAAACATTTAGTCATGCTCATCACCATCTTAAGATCAAGATACAAATACTTCAGCTTAATCCAAAATCATACTTCCTTTTTGAAAAGTTCAAAACAACATTTGTTTATTGAGTGATTCTAACGTTATGCTAATCATGCCATGGTTATCCAAAATAACAACTTATACACATTTCTAGTCATGCTTAAGGAAAGTAGATAAGGTAATCTACGTATACTTAGGATAGGGATGTAGGAATATCCTACCATTCTTCTTAGCGGTAGAGATGACTACGGATAGTACGTCGGTGGTTGGGCGGAGTAACGTCTTACGGTGAGCTTTGATAGCTTCGAAAGAGAAAGGTTTCTCTCGAAACTAAGTCTTGACTAGTACTACTAGAACTTTTGGATCGGTAGGGTGGTTGTATGGTGGTTTAGTGGCGGCACTAGAAGAGTTTCTTGAAGAACTAAGGAAGAACCTCAAGAACAACTTAAGAACAAGCAATGAACCACTAAGAACACTAACTTTCTAGAGAGAAGTTGGAGGTTGGAAGAGGTGTGAGTTGAATGAAGGATATGAAGTCCTATTTATAGGCAAACATGGGCTCTCCCTCTCCCTCCTTGGCCGGCCCCTCTCTCCCTCCAAATCCATTGGATTTTGCTCCAAAATCTAGTCCTTTCAAGTCATGACATAACTCTAGATCTTTTTCTTCCAAACTAGGACAAGGTTTAAGTTATTCTATGGGGTTTTAGTCCAATCTAGTCCTTTAAAAGATTAAGAAGTTAGATTTAGTAGTCCTTAGGAGTGAAAGTATAAGAAACCCTAGATTGTGTAGTACATGGATGATGCAAGAGAAGTGGTGTAAGCTAGATATGGGGAGGTACACTTGCACACACATCACTCTCTCTTTCTCTCCCTCAATCCGGCCTCTTCTCTCTCTCTCTCTCCCTCATCTCTCTCGGCCTCTCTCCCTCTCCCTCTCCCTCTCTCTCTCTCTCTTTGGTACAAAGTACAACATATATATATATTTATAGATTCAAATAAGGAAGGACAAGGGTTGGTGGATTGATTTGGAAGAGTAAGGATTTTGTGTAAGTCAATCTAGTACTAACAATCTAACTCATGTCATCCTATCTCTCTTCTTCCATAAGTACAAGTACTTATATGTATAGAATTAGGGTTTGGTAGAGAAAGATCAAGAAAGGTACAACCATATCTCTCTCTCTCTCTCCCTCAATCCGGCTTCCTCTCTCTCTCTCTCCCTCATCTCTCTCGGCCTTTCTCTCCCTCTCTCTCTCTCATGGTACAAGGGACACCTAATCATGAAAGGACTATGGTTTGGTGGTTGACTTAGAAAGAGTAAGAGATGGTGTAAAGCTTGTAAGAGATTTTGGTAAGAAGATCTAGTCCTTTTAGTCCACCTCATGTCCTTCATATTTCTCCTCTTTCATTAGTACATGTACATATATTTATATGTAACTTAGAATTGGTAGAGAAAGATCAAGAAGGACAACACATCACTCTCTCTCTCTCTCCTATCTCTCTCGGCCCTCTCTCCTCTCCCTCTCTCTCGGATTCTCTCTCTCTCTCTCTCCCTCTCTCTTCCTCCCTTGACTAACATATATATGCTTATATGTGTGACCAACTAAAGGTACATATGTACTATGTGATCTACTAGATATTCTAGGTCAAAATTCCATTTAAAACTAAGTCAATTTGCCACCTATGTACTTATAAACTATAATCTAAGACTTAGAATCCTAGGATAACATATACATATCTAATACTTTAAGTAATTAGGTACATATCATATCTAGTAAGCAATTAACTAAATAAAACCTATTACTATGGCTTGACTAGACTTTATTGACCAATGGACCATAATTCCCCTAGCCATTACTATCCAATGGTTAATGAATGGAAGTACTATGTTTATATACTTTATCTATATAAGTACGATGACTCATGGTGAATCTATTTTTAAACTAATAGATCTTGTACTAAGAAGAAAGACTAACCTATTGTCCAATGGTTAACAGTTCTCCTAACTTTTATTATCCAATGGATAAAAGGGTAAAGAATATATATAACATACAAAGGTGTACCTAGCTATCTAGTCACAATATCCTAGGTAGAAACCTATTGTCCAATGGATAAAGATTTCCCTAGTATTTATCGTCCAAAGGTTAAAGATCAAAGGTTGACTTTGGTCAAAAGGGTTTGCTTAGGGTTTAGAAAGGTTCAGATGGGTCGAGAAAGTCGAAGGTTCATTAAGGTTATCTCAACGGATTTGGTTAGAAGCTAACTAGGCTTGCTAAGTAGGATTTCCAGCCAAGAAAGGAATTCTAAGACTTGTTTCAGTAATTAGGGAAATATACAACACACTTGTCTTTAGAAAATGACTATATTGCATGGCGTGATGAAACTAAATTTTGAATTGAATAAATCTAATCATGACGGATTATTAGAAATCAAGAAAATTACAGAGTCATTAAAATAAGCAACGAGATTTTATTCACTGAAAATCGGAGTTGTTACAGATTCCATAGTAGACCAAAAGTATCCCTACCGTAGGATTTTCCTAGCAAGCATGACACTGCTCATCTGAGAGCCGCAGACTCCTTCGTGAATCTCCTCCATTATCCTTGTGGCCTCAGCACCATTGACACACAACTTATGCATTCCATAATGAGATCTTTTGTACAGCTTTCCTCCACAGATGATGTATTGGGCAGCCAACCTCCGCAAAGCAGTTTGATCCTTTTTAGTGGCCTCAGCCGGATACTTTCCACTTTCAACCACTACGCCAAATTTTAGTATTAGCGGCATGAGAAAACTGCTGTTAATAGTCCAAAAACCGTTGGTAATACTCAAAACCGCCGGTAAAAGTTCAAAACCGCCGGAAATAAACCGCCGGGAAAACAATTGTCGGAAAAACAAAAGCGGCATTAGAAAACTGCCGGCAATACTAAAAACGGCGGTAAAAAACCGCCGATAATAATACCACCGGCAATAAAATCGGTGGTTAATTTTTTTTGTTCACCCAGGAATCGAACCCGGAACCTTCGGATCGTATTGCGCGCGTGCTACCAACTGGACTGACCCGCATATTGCGTCATGTAGGATAAATAATAATATTTATAATATACGGGTCGGTATTATTATAAGTGGCGGTAATAAACCGCCGGTATTAAAAAAAAACCGTATATTCTATTTTTTTCGGCGGTATTTTAAAAAACCGCCGGTAAAAGTTTGTAAAAACGGCATTCTTAAAAAAACCGTCGTTTTAGGTAGTTATTCCAGGCGGTTTTACTAATGCCGGTAAAAATAGCTTTTAACGGCAGTTTTTTTACCGCCGGTAATAATACCGCCGGCAAAAGCGATATTTGGCGTAGTGAACAAAGTTCCATATATCATGGTACCAGGGTAAGCCATCATCGACATCATTGATGGCGTTGACATACTGATAAGCAGGAAAGTCCCTCTATTCAATCAGGATGGGACGAAGCTTGACACCCAAAGGAAGTTCGACCATGGAAGCCAAAGTTGCCAAGGCATCGGCGAATTGATTTTTCAAACGGGGAATGTGTGTGAATGTCACCTTATTGAAACGTGGGATTAGCTCTTCCAAATCTTGATGGTAAGGCTTCAACTTTTCCTCATTAACTTTCCAGTCCCCGTTGGCTTGAGATACTACAAGGTTAGAATCCCCGATGACCTCGAGCTTTTCGACACCAAGTGTAAGCGGCTTGAGATACTACAAGGTTAGAATCCCCGATGACCTCGAGCTTTTCGACACCAAGTGTAAGCGCAACTTCCATGCCAACAATATAGGCCTCATACTCAGAATGGTTATTTGTGACATCAAAGTTTAGTTTGAACGCAAGCGGAATATGAGAGCCATCAGGTATAATCAACAATACCCCAATCCCAAATCCTTTCTGGTTGGCTGCCCCAACAAAGTTGAGAGTCCACACATCTTCGACAACTGTCAGTACCTCCTCATCTGGAAACACAAAGTCAGAATCCTCCGGTCCATCAACAGGGTGATCGGCCAAGAATTCTGCAACCTCACGTCCTTTGACCGACTTCCTTGTGACATATTCGAGATCGAATTCCGCTAGCAAAAGCAACCAACGTGCTAACTTACCAGTAAGCGTAGGTTTCTCAAATAGATACTTGAGAGGATCCATTCAAGAAATCAGCTTCACTGGATAAGCCAACATGTAATGTCTCAGCTTTTTGGAAGCCCAAACAAGAGCCCAACACGTCTTTTCTAGAGCGGTGTAGCGTTCTTCGCACCCGACCATCTTCTTGCTCAAGTAATAGATGGCCTTCTCAACTCCTTTGTCTCCTTCTTGAACTAGCAAACATCCCATGGACGACGGGTTTATAGACAAGTATAGAATCAAAGGCTTCCCAAGCACGGGCGGCATCAAAACTGGAGGCTTCTACAGGTAGTTCTGAATAGAGATGAAAGCAGCCTGACACTTATCTGTCCATATGAATGGCGTGTCCTTCTTGAGTAGACAAAACATCGGCTCGCAAGTTAAGGTCAACTTGGCGATGAATCTGCTGATGAACTGAATCTTCCCCAAAAAGCTCCACACTCACTACCACAAAAAACACATTCGGTGACATGTAGAAATGTCACCAAAAGTCCAAATTTTGTCACCTAATATCTTTGGTGACACAAGAAGAGGTGTCATTGTATCCATGACACTGAAAGTCAAGGGTGACAAAATTTTGTAGTTGTCACGGAATGTTGTCAACATTGACAAGAATTTGGTGTCACCGAAGACAGATTTTCCGTGACACAACAGTCACGAAAGTAACAATGACAACAATATGGTGTCACGAAAGAGACATTTTCTGCGACAAAGGTGATTATGTCAACGACAGTAACGATGACAGCACCATGTTGTCACAGAAGAGAAATTTTTCTATGACAAAGGTTGTCACTAAAAGTACCTACTAGGACAACCAATTGTGTGTCACCAATATCCTATCGTAGTAGTAGACACACAACAGTGACAATCTCTTTTGTCACAAAAAATAGGACTTTAGCAGCAATACACACTTTATTCCATATATTGTTTTCACTTGCTTGCAAAGTTTCAGATTTTTTTGTATCTTATGATTCAACTTAGCAAAACATAAATTGCGAAGAAGCAAAATATCATTCAAATCAAATATCCAATAAGTCAACATTCATCATCCATCTCCAAAACCTTTCAAAACATTCATCCTCCAATAATAACCACTTCAAACTTAACAACATTACCGAAACTACAAAACATCCATATCCATGGTGTGTCCAATGACAAAAAGAACTCAAAACAAGTGTTCCATTTAACTACCAAAAAGCCTTCAACTCCATCTTGGTTAATTGCCAAAAAGTAACTCCATCTTCTTACTTACCTGTACAAAATTGCAAAAAAAAAAAAAATCAATTATGTAACATGTCAAGCCTATGAAAGGTTCTGAAAAAGAAAGAGATTTTGCTCCAAGTTGTTATATGCATGACGAATTATGGCATGACTCATGAGTGACTAAACGAGCTACCCAACCCAGATTTTGATGCCATTCTACATAATATCGATGATATGCAACCTACATAGCAGCAAAACTTCGCCAGAATCAAAGTGTCGATGTCAGAAACGTGTAAGACATGAACACGCTCCAGACACACTTCAGACACACGTGTCTAACACGCTTTTGGTTCATAGCTTTCTAAATGAAGTTCTACTCCTAGGATGACCATATTGCCTCCACGCCAAAGGCAAGTTAACAAACGAGATCCGAATGAAGCATTGTTGGTTGATACTGGATTTAATAGATTTAACTAAGAAAGCATGTCCAGATAGCTACATAGCTACTATAAGAAATCAAGCTACTAAAAACCTGTATAATCTCTACTTAATTAGTTAATACAGTACTACTAGCTAAACATTGAACACACGTATGTTGAACCGTTGAAGTTTGGTTCAAGTTTTGTGATAAAGACGTTGGATCAATCAATTCATTGCTAAAGTTGGATTTAATAAGTCGTTTAGAAAATGAAGTGCAAGATTGGTTTGTGAAATACGAGTCCTATTCCTATACCAACCAAATGTGAAAAAGGAACCCCGACCCCGATGATGAGATGCTTCTAAAAACCATTTCTTTCTAACCACTCACCTTTTGACCTTTTTTTTTTTTTTATCCGCTCACCTTTTGTCCTTCGCTAACAGAATACTCGAAATAAAACACATTGATTCCCACGCAGTATTTAACATACTACTATATACTACAGTAGAAAGTACTGCAAAGATTAAGCACGTCAATGAGGCATTAAAAACTCGTTTCTGCTTTCTGCCCATCAAAACCCAGCTGAAGAACCTACTAAATTAATAACCCGGCCAAGGGTTGGGTTGGGTTGGTCTTGGGGTTGAGACTTAGTAGTTTGCACCCACTTAAAGTAAGTTTCATAGTCGATGGGAACCCCGTCCCCCTACAAGTTCAAAGTTCAATTCTATCAAGAAACAAATAAACATACTAAAAATAGGTCAAATAATGCAAAGTTTCAGAGCAAGTCAAATTGTTATAACTCTATAGTCATTAAAAAGCACTAACTAAAACATTTCGAACCTATGATCTCTAAATTGGAAGAAAATTACTCACTTAGCATTCAAAAATCAAGCAATACACATAAACTGTCAAGCAAATCTAAAAACTCGAAGACTTGCAGATTTTGTGTCAAAGAACTATAGATAGCAGAAAGGAGTAGTTTTTTTGAGGAGTAATGATTGGTTCACGTGCGTATGCATATGGGTTTACTTCCCTGAATATCTGTTTCATCAGTTGGTAATGCACACGTCGTGTCTTCTATACTTCTTAAGACAAGAAGATGTCAATTCTCCATGGTTATCAAAAACTTTTTTCAATTCCTATGCTACATAAGCTGGCCACTCTCACACTAACTAGCAAGCAGAATGGACAGGGAAGTATATACCAAAAGAAATTAGCACCATAGGAAGGTTGGAATTGACAGAAAGTAGGCAGATAGAAGGAATAAATTCCATTAACGTAGGTGGCCAGTACAGTTCCTAAGCTAGTGTGGGCTGCATGCCCGAAAAACAAAGAAAGGCCGTTTTGCTTTGGTATTTTCCCGCCGCTTTGAAGAGAAATACGCCGTTTGAAGAGAAATACGCCGTTTGAAGAGTCGCCACCCGGATTTGCGGTATATCACCCGAGAAACCGTTTCGTTTGGAAAATCAATTGATTTGAAGTTGAAAACCAGAGATCAGTTTCAAGGGTTCGGAAGCCATGTTACGAGGGGGGAAGGGTTTTACGGCACCCCCCTCGCCCGATTCGAGATCGGTCTCTACTAAACGTTTGTGGGATTTTTCAAAAGGGATTTTGTCTCATTAGATCATTTAGCAAGTATCCACAGTTTATAACAGGTAAGAAGTGCATGCATGTGCAGTTGTACAAGGGGAAGTGGAATGGTGGAGTAACGGTGAGCAAATGCATGAATGACAGAAAACTAGAGACTGCCACTGACTTCACTCTCGAGCGCTCGAGATCAATCCCGAGCGCTTGGGAGCTCTGACACCCAACCTGCAAGCTTTGTTAGCACAGACAGAATACAATGCTAAACTGGAAACTGAAATGATATTAAGTATGCTACTGGCTCAGCAGAGGATTTGAAAGACTGGAATGCACCCTCAATCTTTCAGATCATGCATCCCTGCCTTAGCAAAGCTAAATCTATGAATTTAAAAGAGCAACAGGCCACACTAATGCATGCAGAGACCAGGTAACGCAACAGAATGGGAAATGGGGAGCAATGGCATGCATGCACTCCCGAGCGCTCTGGAATGGTTCGGAGCGCTTGGGAGTGAGCTGCACATCAGCTTACTCTCAAACAGGAAATGGCACTGATTTGGCATGCAAAATACCCTTGTTTTTATGTTTCCCAAGAGGAGAACATCTTTTAGCTTTGGAAATACCTCACTTTGCATGAAAACTTGAAGGAAATACTTCTGTTTTGGAGAAAATAGTTTTCTGTGCATGCATGCCAAAATGAAACCTTTTCTTTTAAGATCACACATCATTTCCAACCCACTGTGTTACGAAGGGCCATGCATGAAACTGGGAACAGTCCCGAGCGCTTAGGAGTACTCTCGAGCGCTTGGGAGTGGTTCCAGTAAGGGTTTTGTGAAAACATTTTCTTGTGCCCCATTGCTCTTGTTTTTACACTAGGGTCTCCCAACCATGCACCCAGTATTGAAGACTGGGTCAGGCTGAGAGACGACCCCCCTCAGAAGGGATGAATAGCCTTTAAGTTGTGACCAAAGGTAAAGTTTTATACCTTTTCCTTGAACCTTGCTCCTTGGAATAGCTTTGAAATGTGGATGAAGAGAGGAGAGTGCAAGAGATCAGAAGAGTATTCTGGATTTCTTGCCCTTTTCCTTGGTGATTTCTAAAACCTTTGAAGTTTGGAAGATGAGTTTTGGGTGTTTTTGGTTTTGAGCTAGAGAGAGAGAGAACAGAGAATAAGAGTTCTTCTGGAGTGAAAATTTCGTGGTCTCCCCCCTTTTCTCTAGCTGAAAACCAGTCATATTTATAGGCAAAACATCAAATGGTTTTTGAAAATCAAATGGTTTTGGTAAAACATTTTTTAATAGGTAAATCTTTGGCCTGAATATCTTCCTACCAGAGGTTGAGTGTGGACTGAGCCATCGGCGGGCTCAAGGTGGCTGTAATGATGATTTGCAAGGTGAGTGGGTGATACTGCCATCCATTAGGCAACAGAAAAGTCTTGAGCGCTTGGGATTACTCCCGAGCGCTTGGGACCTCACTTTCGAGCGCTCGCGCTCGGTGAAGGTGATTGACCATTTTGGCAATTCTTGCGGTCATGGACGCTTGGACCCAAGTCCAACCGCGAGTACCTACTTTGAAGTGGAGGCACGATCGAGATTGACCTGTAGGGTTGTCTCGGATTCCTTCATTACTGGGCCATGGATAACATGTATCGTCGGTCGCAGCTCATTGGGGTTCGGGTTGATGATGGGCAGGCGGGCGGGTGTTTTGGCTTGATTAATGTATTGGTCGAGGTGACCTTGGGATGCCAGGCGCTCTAGAAGTGCCTTGTATGGGGCACAAGCGGTTGTGTAGTGGCCGAGCTCATTGTGGTAGGAGCACTTCTTCCTTGGGTTTTGATCTGGCTGTCCTGTGTCCATGCCGAGCTTACCTGTCGGCCACTCGAACCATGGCTGTCTCATGATCTTCTTGAGGAAAGACCAGATGGGTTCCTTGAAGAGTGTTGTTTCGGCCACATAGTCGTGGACCTTCGGCGAACGCTTCTTTCCTTCTTTGATGTTGTTGACATGTTTCTTTGACTGGGATTGCTGAGTGACGATTGGTGCTGGTAGCTGGGGTGCGACAGTCGGCAGGGGAGTGGTTGGGTTGGGTATCCCTTGAGCCGCTCGGTCTACGTAAAATTCCTCGAGAGCGCAGAATCGCTCCACTATGCGCATCAATTCGCCCATGCCGTGCGGAGGGCGGATTGCCAATTCATCCAGAATTTTGTTACCAGACTCTAAGCCGTTCTTGAAGGTGCATGGGGCCCAGTACTCATCAATTCAAGGGATTTTGTTGAAAAGTTGCCAATAGCGCTTGGCGTACTGTCTGAGTGTTTCACCTGGGAGTTTCCTCATCTGGGACAAGGATTCAGGCTCTTTTGTCGTTCTGTTGCTGGTGATGAAACGAATGTTGAATGCTCATTCAAGATCGGCCAGGTTCCGTATGGATCCAGCGGGTAATTTATTGAACCACTGGAGTCCAAGGGAGCCGAGGCTAGACGGGAATGCCTTGCACTTGATTTCATCCTTCAGGGTACATAGTTCAATGGTTTGGTGGAAGTGGATCAGGTGGGTGTAAGCCTCGCAAGTTGTTGGATCGAACTTGGTAAATTTGGGCAGGTGGAAGTTGGGCTCGGGAGGCGTGTTGATGATATGAGATGTAAAGGGCGAGATGCCAAGATCTTTCAGCTGCTGTTCAAAGCCTGGGCGTGGCAGCTTGCCGTGCCCATCAGTTTGAGACAATTTGGAGTCTCTTTCCTTGGAGTCTTTTTCCAGGGGTTTCTCGTGGTCTCGGTGCCGAAGCTTATCCCTCAAGTCAGTTGTTGTTCGGTAAGGTCCATCAACAGACTTCTCTCTTTCGCGGACTTTAGGTTCGATGCGAACACCTTTGCCATTTTGCCGAGATCGAGTCTCATTTTCTAGGTTCTTTGGTGGGATTTCTCCAAGACGCTCAGATACGTGGCGCTTGGTCTCAAGGGAGCCTCAGCTGTGGTGGGATGTGGTGTGGGAGAATTCCGTGCAACCAGTCGAGTATGTGCTTGTGAATGAACCAATGGTGTCTCTAGATCTACTTCGCTCCTGGTGGCTTCTTGAGCGGTGGGTTTCAGAGGTCGTTTGTAGTTTGTAGAGGATTATCTCCCTTGCATTGCCTTTTTCTGGTGCGTAGCCAAGGCGGTCCTTCGTGGAGTTGCGGTGGCCCGTCTCATGGGGGTACTCCTGCGGTGGTGGAGGAGGCATTTGCCTTCGCTGCCTCTCACCTCCAGCAGACTTGAATGTAGCAGGAGCGACGTCTTGCTGCATGTGTTGTTTCATTTGGGCCATCTCTGCCCACAGAGCCGCCAGTTCGTTGTCTCTTTCGTCGTCGCGACGCTGCAACAGGCAGATATAGGCCGCCATTACATCGTCCGTGGTTGGGGATAGTCCAGAGCTAGCGGGGATTGAGATGGACATGTGCCTCTCCGGTGGTGGAAGGATTACGTTTCCACTGGCGTCCTTGGCCCCCGAAATGGTAACGTCCGTCAGATCTTCGCCCATAATGGTTGAATTTGTGGTTGTTTTTGGGAGGAGGAAGGTGGTTTTGAGGGGAATTCGAGCCGTAAGAATCAGAAGTGTTTCATGTTGGGTTCACTAATTGTGTAGCCCGTAATTCTTGATCTGAGTTCCTCCTCTGATGGTTCAAGCATTTCCCAACCTTCTTTCCCTATCCTGCACAGGGAACACACGACTAAGACCTGGCCGGGGTTGCCCGGCAAGACCCTCCTACGAGAGGATGGGAATGTGTAGAGAGCAAAGCAAGAGACTAGGGTTTTTTCTGTAGAAGAGTATGTACCTCTTAGGGTTGTGATCCTTTGGTATTTATAGAATCTCCTTGACTTGCTCTTCAAGTACGGGTATGCGTCTTGCACGGGTCGGGTGATGTCATCGCGACGTCACTGAATAGATCTGGTAACCATTTTGGTGTGAGCTGACACCCCCATGTGCGCTCATCATTATCTCTTGACGTAACCGCTTCAGCACGTTCGGAGCATGCAGCGTCGCGATTGGCCGAGCCTCACCTTCGGGCCGAGCTTGACAATAAATGGGTCGCAGAGGGAAGTGGAATGACGGAGCAGCCCGTATTGGAGGTGGCCGAACCCGAAGGCTCTAGCCGAGGGCCGATCGTTTGACGTACATATAATCGTCCACTATTGAACTTCGAGAGTAGCCGAACTTGTGGAGTACGGCCACCCCTTCGACTCCATCTTTGGTCCGCTCTTCCCGAACATGGGTTCGAGTCGTCAAATTCGGCCTACTACAAAACACATCATGCCAATACCAAGTATGAGACACCTCGTGTAAGCACGAGCCGCTCACCTAGTATATGTATCATAAATAAAATAGATAACTCAGAATTTGTGTATCGATCCACAAAATCCTTTAGTATCACTTTATTTGGGCTGGTGCTTTAAAGTTCTCATGCAAGGGCCAACAGCCCAATTTCCATCACAAACCAGCAGAATATCCAGCCCAATCACCCCTCGCCCATTCTCAAATCCCTTCCAATATTCTGGATTCCGGGCAGGATTCTGTATATTCGTTGTCTGCGCGCGGCCGATCTCTTCCACCGCAAATGGCCGCCACCACCACTAGGTACTCCTTTCTCTCTCTCTCTCTCTTCAAAAACGTATATACATGCATACACATGTTTCTAAACGCACATTTCTCTGGGACAGACGACTGAGAGCGTTCAAGCGGTGGATGAGATCACAAGGCATCGACCACAGCGATGCGCTCCGCCTCATAGACCACCACCCAACAAATCAACTACAAGGAATATCAGTAATGACCGTATGCGATCTGCACGAAGGCGACCTGGTGGCGACGATACCCAAGGCGTCGTGCCTCACGATCAAGACCTCACGTGCTCGGCCCGTGATCGAATCTACCGGTCTCGAGGGTTACTTGGGGCTCTCGGTAGCTCTCATGTACGAGAAGAGCTTGGGACAAAGCTCGCCTTGGTTTGGGTATCTTCAGCTGTTGCCCGAGTCTGAGCCTATACCGCTGAACTGGACTTTGGAGGAAGTTGATTCTCTTCTGTCAGGCACTGAACTTCATAAGGTCGACTTTGCGCTGTTATATTGAAAACTGTTGTTTACATAGTTTTGGACGAAGTAGACAAAATATAAATAGTTTAGGGGGATAAAAGAAAAATTAACTCAATTGAAAACGTATCTATTCTCTACGCTTTTTGAGCCTCAGCTTTAAAACCTTTGGATTGAGGGGTTTGGTGGGGAAAGAAAAGAATAGAAAGGAGAATCTCGCCGCGTGTTTGGATAAATAGGCGAGAAATGGTGAGGAATGAGTGTAAATGCAAGGCGTTTTGTTTCTCACCAAAGATGATGAGATTTTGTGAGAAAGCATAGCCCTTTCTTTTCTCAAGACCAGAAATCACTCGGTCCCTTTGGATGGTGAGAAATGATGAGATAAGAAAGGGGAGTCCTTTCACACAAAATCTCACCATTTTTGGTGAGATTGGGTGAGAAAGGGGAAGGGCCAATCCAAAAAAATTCTTCTTTGTACTTTTCTTGCCATTTCTCACCAAATACTCAATCCAAATGAGTGATTTGACAAGAAAGCATAACCCTTTCTTTTATGAAATCTCTCCATCTAAATGGGCAATCTTAAGTTTGAAAGAAAGATGGAATGGTAGCAATAATACTACTTATATAGAGATATGTGTGCATATGCAAAAATATAGGAACGATAGAATGCTCTATATTAAAAGGTACAAAATAGCATCTGCAATATATAATTGACCATGTTTCCCATATCTACACAGTGTTCTAAACTGTCAATCTATTAGTGACATTTTGAAGTTATACTCCGACATTCTTTCATGTCATTAAAACAATTTATGGCAGATTGGCATCCAAATTCCTCAAAATTGTGCATCACATTCGCAGCGTTTATGGAGTGATGGGAATTCCCAGCTCAAAAGTATGAACTATTTTATCTGATTAGTGGAATGCATAATAGGTTTATAGTTTGGATTCTCAATATAGATTCAATGGATTAAAATTTGAGTAGGCCACATGAGTTTGAGTCGTGGTCTTGCCAAAATCGTAGCGGTGGCTACTGCCACTTCTAGTCCCGCCTTGGCTCTCTATTTGATTAAGAAACAAGGAATTAGTATTGGTAGTCCTATCTGTTAATTTGTTTTCGCATAATAGATTGGGAGGAATTATTTTTGGATGGTCCTATCTTTTAGTTGGAATTTACATAACAATTTTGGGACCCTAATCTGCATATTTATCCATTAGGATCATTACCATACTATCAATTGAGGTTTTAGTTGTTTCTTCATTTCTTTTGGTTTTTCTATGTTTTAGTTGATTCAGATGAAGCAACTTGCAAATCAAACCTTGTTGCATGAGTGTGAGTCACCAAAACTGGAATGGGGTATACCTGTTTATGTACGTTCCGAAATCTAGGGAATAGTATATAATAAATGAGTGTAGGATGGGCGCATAATGTTTCCTGACATGGAGATTGAACTTGCAGTGCAAGTCTTAGATGTTTTAAAACTTCTTGGGTGGCAAACCTATATATTTTTGAAGTATCTACAAATGCTAATGCAATAATCGATGCTTTTCGAATATACGGGGGTGGTGGTCATCCCTGCCTGCCCCTCACTTAGGCCCATCCATATGCTTCGTATCTGTTGGAACTGGGAATAAATAAACTTGTTTCTTACTTTGTACTTTGGGAGTTACATTTTGCTTCTGTTAATGGTGTTGGTGTTGCTAGTGGAAGTTAGATTATGTAGCGGTCTGTTTATTTTGAACTAGTGGAAGTGTGGGAGTTACGTTAAGTAGAAGAGTCCTTAACCATAATATAAGTGGAGATCAAGGGTGTAGTGCATGTTAATTAGGGGTGATAAGTTACATCTTGTGATCACTATAAGCACCCATGTTATCCAGACTCTTGATGTAAGGGTGAAATGAAAATACCCATGAAATGAAAGCTAAGTCTTCTCCTATGCTTGTCTTCTTGAGCGATGGCTGATGGAATGGTTCCATTTGAAGTGGCCTGATTCACGAAAGACACTATTGAGAATTGGTGTGTCCGGATGAAGGCAATTCGTAGATAGCAAGAATTACAAAACCAGCTTCACACAACTAGAAGATGTAGTTGCTTTGACTCAAGTTCAAAAAGACGCCTTGTTGGATTTTTTATACCTATATATGAGTATCAGGTCCCAATGGCCAATATAGCTGTGTCATGAGAATTCCCAAGCATACAGGTGTTATGTAGCAATATCTTCCATTATGAAATAACGATGGTAACGGCTAGTTATGGCTGTTACCGACATGAACAAAAAAACATCATTAATTTTTGAGGAGGAACCGGTAATATTAACGGCAAGGATAATGATCGTTTACCTGAGAATAACAGCAAAATATGAAATACTTTAGACTATGTAGAGTATCTAAAGAGAAGTCACCAAAAACCATTTAAAACCCCAGCACATGTGATGTTGGCATATGTAACAGTATCAGTGAGTATCGGGTCCCAATGGCCAATATAGTTGTGTCATGAAAATTCCCATGCATACTGGTGTAACGTAGCAATATCTTCCATTATGACATAGCGATGGTAACGGCTTGTTATGGCTGTTACCAACAGGGGGAAAAAAAAATCATTAATTTTTGAGGAGGAACCGGTAATATTAACGACAAGAATGATCGTTTACCTGAGAATAACAACAAAATATGAAATATTTCAGACTATGTAGAGTTTGAGAGAAGTCACCAATAACCATGTAAAACCCCAGCACATATGTTGAAATAAAATATATCAGTTGCTTTTTGATATATCGTGAAAAATCAAATAAATCAAATAACAATCATGTCTTGGTTATTGCTACATTAGGCTACAATGGTTACACCCCCAAAATCGCGTCAACATGACTACTACCGCTACGACGACTGCTACCGCCTTTTCAATCTGGGCATCTATCTCCTTATCGAAACACCATGCCATTTTTCAAGTTTACTGGTACATAATAACAAAAGTGTTTCAACAAAAGCCATTATATCGATCACATGTGTCTTTGTATTCAATCATTCACCATCTATCACAGGAAAACCCTCGCAAGTGTCCATAGAGTATCCTAGTGGGTTGTAGAGTGTTATTGGAGTGTCCAAATGGAAAACAAAGTGACAAAATATAAGACTTTTGACTTGAGTGACAATATGTATCCGATGAGTGTCATTGTCGGTGTTCGCCTATGATGCACGGATACGGACACCGACACGGGAATTCTAAAAAAATGGGGACACGGACACGGCGGGGGACACGCCACGTATATATTTATTTATTTATTCAATTTTTTTTCCAAGTTTAAATGGCAAAATATGGACGAAACGAAAAAATCCATAGTTTCAATACCATTCAAACAAAACAAGACATTCATAAGTTCAATACAACCCTATTGAAAAATTACAGCTTGACCCCTGAAAATTAAAAAAAAAATGATAATTTGGCCCCCCAAAAAATTACAGTTTGACCCCATTTTAAAAAAAAATTACACTTTGACCCCTGCCATGTCCCCATTGGTGTCCCCACCGTGTCCCTCTCAAAAATTTAATTTAAATTATGGGACACGCCACGTGGCGTGTGCCATATGTGTTCTCACCGTGTCCGACACTCAGTGTTCTGAATGGCACTCGGTAGTAGTCGGGTCGCCGCCAAGCGCCTAGGTGCCACCCAGGAGTTTGGCATTTTTTTTTGGTTATTTTTTTTTATATTTTTCATACTTTTATGTGTATAATATGGTATTAATATATACTAAAAGGACTTGTAGTGTAGTTTACCTGTAACAACTCCGATTTTCAGTAAATAAAAATCTCGTTGATTATTATTTTGACTCTATAAATTCCTTATTTCCAATAATCCGTCGTGATTAGATTTATTCGATTCAAAACCTGATTTCTTTTCGCCTTGCGATGTAATCATTTTCTAAAGACAAGTGAGATAGCAACCCTAAGTCGTCCTATTTAGCAAGCCTAGCTAGCTTCCGACTAATCGTTAGAGTAGCCTAATCGAACCTTTGAAACGATTAAACCCTAAGTGAGACCTTGACCAAAAGTCAACCTTTGATCTATTACCCATTGGACGATAGATACTAGGATAATCTTTATCCATTGGACCATAGGTTTACACCTTGGATATTGTGACAAGATTGCTAGGTACACTTTATAAGATTATATATTACTTACCATCTTTACCCATTGGACGATAGAAGTTAGGAGAATTATTAACCATTGGACGATAGGTTAGTCTTTCTACCTAGTACAAGGTCCATTAGTTTAATTAGATTCACCATGAGTCATTGTACTATTATAGATAGATTATATAAGTTTAGTACTTTCATCCTTTAACCATTGGTTAATAAATGTTAGGGGAATTAAAATCCATTGGTCCATAAAACCATATCAAGCTATAGTACTAGGTTAGTATTAGTTAATTCCTTCCTAGATATGATATGTACTTATTTGATTAAAGTATATGATATGTATATGTCATCCTAGCATACTATATATTAGTATATAGTATATAAGTACATAGGTGGCATTTTGACATAGTTTAATAGGAAGTTTTGACTTAGAAGTCCAAGATAAGATCATGTAGTACATTGTCCTTTTATTAGTCTTTCTTATATATGTATATATATATTAACCTAAGAGAGAGAGAGAGAGAGAGAATTCGGAGAGGGAGAGGAGATAGAGGCCGAGAGAGATAGAGAGATAGGAGAGAGAGAGAGAGAGATATGCATGTACCTTCTTGATCTTCTTCTACCAAAACCCTAGTTATATATATGTATGTACATGTACTAATGGAAGATGAAAGATTTAAAGGACATGAGTTGGACTAGAAATATTAGATTTCCTTACCATATCTCTTACAAGCCTTACACCAAAACCTTACTCTTTCACTTAGTCAATTACCAACCCCTTGTCCTTTCTCCATTAGGTGTCCAAGAGAGAGAGAGAGAGAGTGTGTGGCCGAGAGAGAGAGAGAGTGATGTGTGTGCAATTGTACTCACCATATCTTCCTACATCATCCTATTGCATCACCTTGTACCACTCAATCTAGGGTTTCTTATTCTTTCAACCCTAAAGGACTACCATATCTTATTTTCTTATTCTAGACTAGACACAAACCCCATTTGAATAGATTAAACCTTGTCCTAGGTTAGAAGAAAGAATAAGGGAAAATCTTAGTCTTTCAACCCTTGTACCTTCTTTGGACCAAAGAGAGAGAGAGAGAGAGAGAGAGAAAGAGAGCCGAGAGAGAGAGGCCGGGAGAGAGGGAGAGAGAGAGAGAGAGAGAGATTTGTGTGATGTGTGCAAGTGTACAATAAGCCTAGTCATGTCCTTTTGCTCAACACCTCATCCAATCTAAGGACAATCAAATCTAGTCAATCTATGATCCATTGGATAACAAATGTTAGGGGAAATATTGCCTCTTGGATAATAGACCAACTTGGCCTATAAATAGCAAGCCATTTCAAGCCTTTGAACTCACACCTTCAAGCATTGCTCCAACTTCTCTCTAGAAAGTCTAGTGTTCTTGATCTTCTTGTTGTTCTTGCTTAGTTCATAGCTTGTTCTTGAAGTTCTTCATAGTTCTTCAAGAAACTCTTCTAGTGCCGCCACTAAGCCGCCACTCCACCACCCTACCGATCCAAAAGTTTTAGTAGTATTAGTCAAGATCAAGTTTCGAGTGAAACCTTTCTCTTTCGAAGCTATCGAAGCCATTCCTAAGCCGTTACTCCGTCCGACGTACTATTTTCCTAATCCGTAGCCGACTACCGCCAAGAAGAACGGTAGATATCCTATATCTACTTTTCTCTACGTATATGTAGAATACTCTTTAAGTTTAGTATAATTTTACTATACTTTCAAAAATCTAAGTATAGCGTATTGCATGTGTATTTCGAAATGATAGTGAATTATTCTAGACCTTTGAAATCTCGAGCATACGTAGATTATACGAGCTACTTTCCCTAAGCATGATTAGAAATGTTTAGAAGTTGTTATCTTGATTAACCATGGCATGAATAGCTTAACGTTAGAACACTCAATAAACATATGCTGTTTTGAACTTAAGAAAGCATGATTTAGGATTAAGCTGTTTTAATCTTAGAATGAATGTAAGCATGATTATGTGATTACTTGACTACTTGTTGATAAAGCATAAGTGATTTATCACTCCAAAGGTGTCCGTCCATGTGGCACTATGCTTAACCTTGTGTGATTAAATGTGAGTATGATGATGTGACAAAATGAGCATGCTATCTAATATAGAGTTGAACGATCTTGTTAGTTTAGTTTCAAGATTACTTAAATTGTGGAATGAATTACCGCGGAGTCTATGCATGCGAACGAGACACGAAAACCGAGAAAGTAGAAACATGACACCTAGGGTTTGGTTGATATGGATAAAATAAAGGATGGGATTAACATGCGGAAAATATTTTGAAAGTACATAATGATCGGACTTGGTAGTCGTTGTGTAAGTGTTTGAAAACCGTAATGTGGCCGGACTTGGTAGCTTATTGCGTAGATTTCCAATGAGGCCGGACGTGGTAGTCTCATGTGGAAATATGGCTTGGCCGGACTTGGTAGCCAATGCAAGATTTGAAAGAATGTGTTTTGTAAAACCATGATATGGCCGGACTTGGTAGCCATCGTGTGTGTTGCTAATGGAGCCGGACGTGGTAGCCTCATTAGTAGCAATTTGTGAAAGAAACTTTGGAAATTATGGTTTTGTTAAAGGTAAAAAGGTTGACACGGTCTACGACGAGTCGCGTAGGAGAAACTCGAGAAAAGGCATGACACCAACGCTAATAAGATATCGAATGTGGATATGTCATTGTTTACCTATGTTGTTGAATGAGCATGTGTAATTGGTTATATGCTTCCTTGCTTTAAGTTAAGAGTTAGTGGGTATAGTTTATTCTATTGAGCTTGTAGCTCACGGTGTTACCTTTTTGGTGACCCTGACATTATACTGGGGGCGACGATGGTATAATGTGTCAGAGTTAATTGATGAGCAAGGTGAACAGTATACATTGGAGGCCTTTGGAGCCGAAGAGCTTGCTAGGATGGAGGAAGAAGCGGAGTGATAGAATACCCTAGAATTCCCCTCCTTGTGTAATAAAAAGTACTCTAGTAAGACTTATGTTGTAATAATGAGCTTGACTCTTAGTCTTTTTATTCAATAAAATGTCTAATTAACGAACCCGAAAATGGGGGCGTTACATTACCATACCACACATATATATACTACTATATACATATACTGATTTCCAGATCCAGAGATCGAGAAACCCACGCCGATCGTCGTCGCCGGTCTCCGGTACGTCTCTTTTGTCTCTCTCTCGCCTCGTCTTTGTCCCCCCCTCTCTCTCTCTCTCTTATCGCTGCCACCACCGCCGATCGTCGCCGCCAAGCTCCGCCTAGCCTTCCTGGCCGCCGAACAAAACGCCAAGGGGGTAGTTGTGGTGTTGACCCTCCGCGTAGCGTCTAGGCGGCCGCCTAGGCCGCCATTTAGAACACTGCCGACACTGCAATATGTCGACCTCTAGAGGTGTTCGTGCTTCATAGGTGTTCGCTGAATGTATAACATCGATACCGATGATACGTGACCTTTGGCAAAATTTGCGTGCTATTAGCCCTTTATTTCTATTTTGCTAATTATTTTGGGTGTTTTGATTTCTAGTTCAAGTGTTTAGTGGGAAGATATGTTTGTAATTATGAGTTTTTCCAACTGCGAACTAGATACATAGAAAGATAAATTATATTTTTGGCAATAATTTTAAATGAACAAGTCTTCTCATGTAAAATGTTTTACGTCGAAACTGACAAAGCCCCCATGAGCATGTGCTTACATGTGTTGAAAACTTGAACTTCTTTTTGAAAACCTACTTTTTCATATGGATTATTTAAATTGTAATGCATGACCATGCTCATTCATATTAAGTTAAGCATATTCTTCCTAGAACATAATACATTGATTTAGGTCTTTCCCCCTGTATATCCATTATAAGTGACCTTAGTTACAACTACTGTGCACACAAAACATCTTAGTGTATGCTCTGTTAACTTATGAGCGAGATTCTATACCAATGCAAAATGTTATGAAGGAAAAATCTCGCAAAGTGGAAGCATACAGCTAAAATGGTGGCGGCTTGGTCCACCGATAAGCCTTTCCATTCACTTTCTAGTGGTGCAAGTTCCAAGTTATGGAAATGATCTCTCTAGACGTACGGTAAGGCCCTGTTTGATAGGAGGGATTGGATTAGATGAGATTGTGGTCAAGGGATTATTAGTGAGGGGACTATTTGAGAGTATAGTCCCTCATATCCCATGTTTGTTTGTGCATGGGATTCAACAATGGACAAGGCTAATCCCGTGTGTCCTACGTTTGTTTTGAATACTGCGTGATAAGGATTAATGGCTCAATTGTCCATATTGCCCTTAGTGCAATTTATAGATGAGTGATTCAATAGGAATTCAAAAAATTATCTCTAATCTTGACTACTCTTTACAACCACCTCAATTAATTTGATCCGGAAAAAAAAAACTTGATTTTCAATTGACTATTTAGAAGTATCAGGAGGGACCAGTTTTGTTCTTTTTATAGAGAGAGAGAGAGTGGAATTAAAGTGGGTGGGATTTTTTCCCTTTAGGTATGATGCTGGACTCCAACCCATAACCCAAAATAAAAAGAAAAGAAAACAAGTTTATAGATGGGCTAGTTTGGAAGCAGAAATTTAAATTTTTTGAAATGCTTACTATTTCTTAATTTCTTTGGCTCTCCAATAATTGTTTTGCCTTGAAAAAAAAGAGAGCTCCTCACAGTGAGCTAAGGTTTTACTTTGAGATAAAATGTAACATACTCTTTTTTTTTTTGTCAAGGTCGATAGAAAAAGTATTTTTTTTCAACTAGAAGTATAACAAAACTAATTTTTTAATTACATAGAATAGCCAAATGTGTAATTCCTAAGCTATCTAGGGGCATATTGGTAATCTAATCTCTAGTCCAGAGCTCCCCTTAATCCCAGAACTAATAGTAAACCCCCCTCCCCCCCCCCCCCCAGGATTATTTTGTCCCAACCTTGAAGGATAACTAGTCCGGTTGGGACTAATAGTCCCGGGACTAAAAACAATACAAACTTGGGATTAGGAGAGGTGAGGGGATTAATAGTCCAATCCCACCCTTAGTCCCCCCCAATCAAACAGGGCCTAAGGGTTTGTCATGCGGGAGGATTACGCAACGGGATAAAACCGTAGGAATCCGCAACCAAGGGACGATAGAAATCCACGTCTTAGAAAAAGTATTGGCACCGATAATAAAAAAAATGAAATATTTTCCATTGCATAAATTATTACTGACAATAATATGATTTAACCTAACTATATTCTCCTAAAGATAAATGACGGAAAATTATATAGGTGAAATTACATGGAGACCCCCTCATCTATACTTTTTGGACACGGAGACCCCCTAACGTTTAAAACCGCCCATTTAGACCCCCTCATCTATATGAAATAAAGAATTGGCTAACACTGGTGATGGAATTAGGGGAAATGACGATTAAACCCTTTAAAACTCACCCATATTGTCTCCCGCATCTATAAAAAATTGTTCACGTTGACCCTTGATCTTAACGGTCTTTTGACTGGAAGGTGTTGATTGGTTAACGGTTATACATGAGGGGGTGCTTTTGGGGGCTTCTAAAAATTAGACGGTGTTCGTGTCCAAACATATAGATGAGGGGGTCTCCGTATAAATTCACCTATTAAATAAGTCTACTGAACTGTTATCCACAAATAAAATATTCTTTAGGATCAAATATGAATAAGCTACCATTTTTCTTCTCAAATTCAAGTATGAATATGCATCGTGCACTTTGGTTTGCCAATTTTTGGTAGTACTCGACAAAAAAGACTAAGTTAAGACAAGGTGATAATTGCGAATAAAGAGATCTAAGAGATGCAAGTTCTAGAACATGGTGGGTACTTGAAGATTATGTTTCCACTACTTGATGCTAAAGCAAAGTACAAGTAGCGCAAGAGGAATATTTGCTTTGAAAAGCCAATGGAGTTCTTGTATGAAATTTAGCTTTGTTTCTGTCAAAATGTTGGCACTACCTTGGTTATTTCACTAGTCTAGTAATTATGAATCAAAACAAAAGGTGGCGATAGACCACGATAATATTTATTCATAATAGTGGGTAGTTAATAATGGCATGTTTCTTTTGACAATTCAACTATCAGGAGAAATGATACAACAATAACAGAACCCATGTAGTCCCCAGGTATGGGCGGGGGAAGATTGGAGACAGACCTAACCTTTGGCAATATGCACAAAGTGGCTGTTATCAGAATACCACTGAAACAGTGGCCCCCCTATACTTGTTTTGCTGTGAAACCATACCCTCAAATCAAAGCCAAATGGCATCAGAGAGGGTAGGCCTAGCGACCCAATTCAATTTCTGTGCACATTACCATGCTTCCTTCATTGATAGTCTAGAGCATCTGTATGCACGATGATTGTACACATTCAAATTGCTTAGGAAAATACAAAGGCTGTTACCAATTGGAAACAATGTCATAAGGCTTTTGCCAAAGCAAACATTCTGTGATCAGTTCTTGTATACCACCACTCGCTTTGTTGTGCATGGATTTCAGAGAGATCAATAACATTAGTGTTAATGTTGAAAACTAATGAGGTTGCTAGGAATTGTAACATTATGATGAGCATCCATGGAAGTATCTCTTAAATGATTGCATAGTGACAAGTGATCACCGATCACCATTCCTTGTCACCTACTCATTGCAGTCGTGTTTTTGGTGGATGCTTACCATTATTCTTGTCCTTTGTGAAAATTAGTGAGAAACATGATTGGATTTGGTTACAATTTTATCCCCGTTAGTCATGTTTAAGGAATACCTAAATTTAGTACTACATAACTGATGGAAGGAGGGTTTAGTTATATCACTTGTGGGCCACAAGTTGTGGCGTATATCAGAAACTTAGTTACTCCTTGTGTTCCTTTTCATTTGTTCATTTTGGGAGTTCCAACGTTTTAAGGGAGCATGCACTTAATCCACTCAAACAAGAAATGTGCATGCATTTTGGGATATCCTGAATTCGAAAGATCAACAAACAAAAAGGGTCGGAGAATGTTTTATCCTTTGTTGTTCCCAACCTTTTTTTTTTTTAGCTTATCCAGGATCTTACTGTACTTGATAATCTATTACAGGCAACTTTGAAGTGTAATTTTAAGATTAGTTACGATTTTGATATTTTCATTCCTTTGATCGTTCTGGCATATTTGTAGGCAGATACTTAAAGAAGACATGGCTCTTGTCTACGAGGACTGGAAAGAGTGTATTCTGCCCCTTTGGGCATCAGATTCTTTCGAGCTTAATCCAGATTTCTTTGGCGTTGAACAGTACTTTGCAGCAAAAAGTCTTATTGCTTCTCGCTCTTTTGAAATAGATGATTACCACGGATTTGGGATGGTTCCATTGGCTGATCTGTAAGTTAACTCTTTAACTCGTTATATCTAAAGGTAATCTGGGAAGTTTGTGGATATGTGTTCTCGAAATTAGTTGTCTTGGTCCGTCTTTTTGTGATTTTTTTGCTCTTTTTTCCCCCCTTCTTTTGTGGTTTCTATAAGTTGCTATCTATAGTTTGTTCAATGTTTCATTGGAGATATATGATAATTTGAGAGTTGCAAGCAGCTTGATCATATAAGATTAAGAAATTGGAAGGGTTAACTGTTGGGGTCGAGGCTTTTGGGATATTGTTGAGCTTGACAAAGGCTTCACTCCCCTTCGAAGGGAAGAGAGCTTACTCCTCTCTTATGCTCAAAATTACACAGCTTACACCAGAAACAGGAAGAGCAAGTATCCACATGGGAAAAGTGAGAAGAAATCTGTTAGCGTCTAAGAAGTATGAATACAAACACATTCGTTGCCACGGAAACAAACATGGAGACGAGACACGACAATTGTAAATACATGGGCACACAGACACGGCAAAAAATATGTAATATATTAGGATAGATACTAAGTTATTCATATGAACATACCTAAGGGGTGGTGTTTATTCGGTTCTCTTTAGATGGATCTTGGGTTCGGATTTGGAACAGAGCTCCTTCCTGACCCAAGATAAGCTCCTTTCGATTTGCAAGATAAGAACCAAGGATATGAATACCGGACCAGACATGGTACCGTTTTTGTCACCGGTACATACCGGCATTGGATACAATTTTGGATTTTTCGTTATAATTAAATATACATTAAAAACACAATATTTTTACCATAACATTAACCTTCATTTATATAACAAAACAATATTAATGTTGAAAAGTAGAAAAGATTTGACAAAATAAAGAAGAGGACTACAAAGATCTATGAAGCACTAGTACTCTATTTTGGCCTCCGTATGACGTATCGTATCCGTATCGGATATCGATACTCTCGGATACACTCCGGATACTTATCCGATACATTTTTTTAAAGTATCCTGTTTTTGGAATTGTTTTTCGTATCCCAATATGTTTCGGATACGTGTGATACATTTTGGATACGCACGAGGGTAAATATGTTATTACTTGAAATATATGGGTTAAAATTGCAATTAGGACTATCTTTTTCTTTTTCCCCCATCAATCGACACCAGAAACACACCGACAATATCCTCTCTCTCGTCTTTCATCTCTCTCCCATTGTGTGTGTGTGTGTATATATATATATAACACTATATAAATACAGTTATATATATAACTATATGTAAATATATATATCTCGGCATGTGAAATGGTGAACTTGTGTAATGGAAAACTTTGATTATTAATGAAATTTTAGGAATTAAAAATTAGATATATATATAATATATTTTTTATTTACTTTTATATTCAACGTATCCCCCAAAGTATCCTATACTTCTTTTTGGAAAAATCACGTATTTGCGTATCCGTATCATATCGCATCTGTATCCATATCCATGCTTCTTAGACAAAGATAATAAAGAAAGAGAATAGATGTAGGCTACTGTTGTACTATGATGTATCATACACACTAAATAATCTCTAAAAGGCTCTTGCACACTCCCATATGCCTCTTCTACTTTTAGTCGCCCACCATCTCAGACTTGCAACTTTCAAAGGCGTGAAGAATAAACCGACTGTGAAGAGATGTGAAGAAGCCGACGGAGACCTTCAAGATTCCGTCCAAAACGTGGAGACCTTCACCAGAATGTCTCTAGAGTACCTAGATCTGAACAAGAAACAGTCTCAGGAATACTTTTCATCTCCCATTTGTTCTCGATTTGCCGGAATGACCAAAACTAATCAGGCTTTAATCTTCTTCCCCTTCTCTTTTCCTTTCATTTCTTCGCTTTTTCATAGCTTGTTGTGTACCGCGGGGACTTGCCGGTACCGCCCGTAAACGCTGGAAAGGTACCCAAGACAAAATTAGATCTATTCTGTATCGGATACACTCCTAAACAATACGTACCGGCGGGTATGGTACATGATTCACAACCTTGATAAGAATTGTTAGTGCCTAAGTAGCTAGAAATGACTAGGCAGCACTTCGATGGATAAGTAAGTCTCAACTCAAAGAGAGAAAGTACGGAGCTCTGAGGGTTAGTATGAAAGGTGTACCCCTAGAGTATTAAACTGTACTTTATATAGAGTGACTTAGCTTAGGCACCAAGCAATCTGACGCTAGGCGCATGCCCTGATTGCTTCCTGGATTGACGTCAACGCACTGAGTGCACGTAACGGCCATGTGACCGGCCATCTCTATTAACGCGCTGGCTCTTCGACTCGATTTAGGTCAAACCTTCTCTATCCCAGCTTCAAATCAGAGCTTAGGTTTAGGAATAACTACGCGGACATGGGCTTTATGTAGCATTAGGCTTCGTGGGTATGACATTGGTAATTAAGTGTACTACATATTTACTTCCATCACATTAATAATTTTTCACCAAGTGTGGAAAACTTTGTATTCTATTGTAAGCTTCTAATGCGGACCTCCGCATCCAAGCAAAGTGCGGACCTCCCCTTTCCTGATCGAATTTCGATGATCCGAGCCGCTCAATGTGTTCAGAACGTGATTTTAAGGGTACCCGCGAGAAATCAACAAAAAAAAAAGACCGGGAAGGGCTTCATCCGAGCAGTTTTTGTTTATTTTTTATTGAACGGTTCAAATAAAAACTGCTCAAATCAAGCCCTTCCCGGTCATTGTTTTTGCCGATTTCTTGCGGGTACCCTTAAAATCACGTTTTGAACACATTGAACGGCTCGGATCATAAAAATTCAATCGGAAAAGGGGAGAAATGGGGTGGTCCGCACTTTGCTTGGATGCGGAGGTCCGCATTAGAAGCTTACTCATGTATTCTAATTACAGTTTGAATTTTATAATGTAGAATGTCTGCTTCTTTGAAGTTAGACAATTGGACCTTTGACTCGTACGGCTTCTACAAGTGCCAAGGATGCCGCATCATACCTCGAGATTCCCGCCAATTTGAAGCTCGACTCAACTATTGAAGAAAGCTTTAAGGAAGACATCAAGAAGGAGTACAAAGGATCCAAGAACTGCGCTGGGGAAAAACAAAAGGAGTTGGTGCATCTCCACCTGCCAAACCACATCAAGAAGTACCAACTAGCACTTAAGATTGAGAGAGACAATGCAAGGTACGACTGTTTGAGAGCAAAGGCTAGAGCCCTTCAGTACTACCATTTCCGTTCACTTGAGAGCGTGGGTTCGCACTACTCTGGGCAGCCGCCAGACTCGGTGCAGGTTTTCTCGCCGCCACCGCCAGTTCCCAGTCTTCATAGACATATCCTTAAGACTCGGAGGAGAGGACCCAGAAGAGCTACCGATGGGCGACTTAGACTAGAGTAGTGTTTGTACTTTTTGGGCGAACCCTAGTGATAGTATTAAGAAGATAGGGTCGCTTAACTTTTTGTAGCACTCTCATGCATTCATGTACCTACTGTAGTAGTCCTAGTGGTAGGTTTACGTTACATGTAATTTTGAGATCGTGACATGTAAACAGATGTAAACCTTGTTATTTTTGGATTATCTATGAAAATCTTTTGTACAATGCTTTGTCCTTTGATATTTAGTTAAATTTTCAGACAAATCAAACACGAAATCAAGAGCCCCCTCCTAACTGGAACTTAAATCTTGTAGATGATGAACACACGAAATGGGATAGATACCAACGGTCATAACAATGAACAAAAGAATGGTCAAAACAATGGACCCAACCCTAATGCCAATGGGCAAATCAGAGTACAACACCTTGCCCAGTTTTTCAAGCCTTCATGGTTGTCGTCTCTCTCCTACCCCAACAACAAGTTTCACACGCACCTTGTGGGCCTTTTGACTAGAAGTCAAGCCGTTGAGGCTTGGTTGGAGGAGGTTTCTTATTGTGCATAACATTTGTAATTAAGTGTGAATATTTACTTTCGTCACATTCGTCAAATTATAAATTTTTCACTACGTATGAAAAAATATATTCTAATAAAGTTTCAATTTTAAAATGTAGGATGGTGTCCAATTCTGAGTCACTTGACCTTAGCTTCGACACTTGGGGTTTCTTCAACACTCGCGGTCGCAGGAGAGACTTTCAGTCTAGGGACCAGAACTACTTCGAGCACAAACTCAAGTACTAGGGACATTAGGAAAATAGAATAGGAGTTCAGCTGGTACTCAAAGGAGGAGAAGCAAAGGTTGGTACGCCGGATGAAGTGTCGCCTGAAAGAATGTTGTCGGACACTACAGATTGAGCACAGTGAAGTCGAGTATGCTCGCTTGAGAGCAGAGGCCTTAGCGCCTGACGCAGCGGAAAGTACACGAAGGCTAGATATCGTTCTAGCAGACGAGATAATTACTCGAATCCACGAGTAGCCCTTGAAATCCGCAAGGAAAAGAGTTAGAAACTCTTGAATTAATATTGATTGGAAAGTTGATTTGCCCTTAGGCTTACAATCTTATTTATACTAGCTAAAGGATAAAAATAGACCCAACCTTTGACCTTTCCAACAAAGACCTTTAGACTCCTAAGACTCAATACAAAGAACTTAACTAAATGACCCTTCAACAAACTTACTTAATACCGGCCTTGAAACTTTAAAAGACACCTTGGAACTTATTACTAATTCTTCGACTTCCTTTTTGACTTGTGCCTCTCCAATTGCTTCATGAATGCTTCAGCCAATCTATGGTAAGCACCTTCGGTCTTCATAGACATATCCTCAGACTCGAAGGAGAACTCAGAGGAGCCGCTGATGGGCGACTTAGACTAGAGTACTGTTTGTACTTGTTAGCAAACCCTATTTATAGTATTAAGATGCGTCGCTTAACTTTTTGTAGCATTCTCATGCATTCATGTACGTATTGCAGAAGTGCTAGTGGTAGGTTTGCATTACATGTAATTATGTAATCGTGACATGTAGACGGGTGTAAACCTTGTTCTCTTTGGATTATCTATGAAGAATGACTTTTAGTCACATTAGGGTTGTTGCATCCATCACTCATTCAAAATATGGCTTCTAACTACGAAAATGGAAAACCTCCCTAACTTAAACTTATATATGCATTTTAGATGGTGGAGACACGGAATGGGACCAACTAGTGATTTAAAAACGCGCGCCATGGCGGCGAGGCGAGGTGCAAGGTCTGTGCCTCAGGTATAGGCACTATAGCGTAGAACACAAAGGCGAGGTAGAGGCGCTAAAGCGCGCGTCATGGCGCAAGGCGACGAGGCGCGTGCCTTCTGGTTTTTCAGTCAATTAATCCCAAAAATCGATCTCAACCCTTCATCTATGTGCATACAAGGTGGGTGATGCAGTGAATAATTTTCTTGAGAGTAAATCAACCTCTAGGGTTGAGATCGATCAAGTACATCAGACTGCAGTAACAGCGTTACTTCGTTTTCTCCTTCTCGACTCGATCGATCTGCTCTCTTTCTCTTCTCCTTCCAGGTAACTCCTCTTCCTCCTCACGTCTGTTTCCACTGTGCTTCTTCTTCTCTCACGTCTACTTCATCTTCTTCTTGTCACGAATTTTATAGCTCTGTTTTTCACTTTATCTGCACCTACTATTTTCTTTTTACAATATATTTTTTTTAGCTCTGTTTACAGTTTATGAACTATGTTTTTTCTATTTGTTTATGATTATGAAGCACCGACACTCCAAAAGGGCGCCGTACCCACGTTTTGGACACGGGGACACGGCTAAATACGTATTGGACACGCCACGTGGCGTGTCCAATAATTTATATTATTTTTTGATAGGGGACATGGCGGGGACACGGGAGGGGACACGGCTTGGGGTCAAAATGTAATTTTTTTAAAATATTGGGGGTTAATATGAAATTATTTAAAACTTTTGGGTTAAACTGTAATTTTTTCTTTAAAACCTATATTAGTGGCCGACTGGTTCATTTTCATTTTATTCAAATTCCAAGCCCTAGACAGACACGACGAGGAGCTCTCAGACTCCTCTCCTCTCCTTCGGGTATCTCTCTCTCTCTCGTTCCTCTCTATCTCTATTTGTCTCTCATTCCTCTCTGTCTCTGTCTCTCTCTCTCTGTTTCTCTGTATATATGTGTGTATATTTATGTGTGTGTATATATATGTATAACTGACTCTCTCTCATCTCTCCTGCATACTGTTATACTGACTGTTCTCTCTTTTGATTGGATTGTATTAAATCTATGACTATGGATGTTTTGTTTTGTTTTAATGGACCGATGTTACGATATATGCATCTATAATCTATTATGTTAAAACTACTAATGGTTGGAGTAGTATTTATGGGGAAATATGAATGTTAACTGTTAAGTTGTTCATTATTTACATTTTGCAATGTAAGCATGGAAAATATATATATATATACACATGTGGCGTGTCCCCCGCCGTGTCCGTATTTTCATTTTTTTAGAATTGCCGTGTCCCGTGTCCGTGTCCCCTGCCGTATCCGTGTCCATGCTACTTAGGTTTATGGTACTTTTCATTTATGGTATTTTTTTCTATTTGTTCATTGTGGATGACATCTGAAAATAATAATAACGTTATTATGTTAGCTTTTCATGGATGATATGTTTTGTTTAGTGTTTGGTGGTTCCGTCTAACCATTGAAATGTTATGTTTTATGACATTTGAAAGTTTTATAAGTGTTTGTTTGCGTTGAAAACTTTTCTAATAAATTGCGCCTCGCTGCCAAGCAAAATAAATAAATTTGCGCTTCGCGTCAATAAAGCGCGCGCCTCACCTTGCGCTAAAGCTCTAGGGGACCTTGGCGCCTCAGTGCGCCTTTCGCCATTTAAAACACTGGGACCCACATTGGTAACAATTAGAACAATGGATAGAACAATAAAAAAATGGCCAAAACAATAATCAAGATGGTGGGCCACAACGCAACAACGGATTCATTGCAATCCAAGACCTTGCTCAACTGTTTGAGGCTTTCATCGCCGCTATACCACAAGAGCACCGGCTCCACAACAACCACGTGGACCCTTGACTAGGAGTCAAGTGTTGAATGAATTCTACAAACATGGTCTGTCCCTATTTCCAAGGGAAGCCCAATCCAACTGTTGTTGAAGCTTGGTTGGAAGAGATCAAAAAGATATTGAAGGCATTGGATATTCGGGGAGATAAAAAGATATTGAAGGCATTGGATATCTGGGGAGATAACGATTGCATCGCACTAGCCATGTCCAGTTCCTTCTTAGTATTATAAATAGATTCGCTAACAAGTACAAATAGTACTCTAGTTTGAGTTGCCCATCGGCGGCTCCTCTAAGTCCTCCTCCTTTGAGTCTAAGGATATGTCTATGAAGACCGGAGGTGCTAGCGCTGGTGGTGAGAAAACCTGCACTAGCGATTCTGGCGGCGGCGAAGACGGTCCAGCTACGTGAGACCCCACACTCTCAGGTGAGCGGAGACGGTAACGGGCCTGGGGGTGGGGCGCTAGGGCCTCTGCTCTCAAGTGAGCATACTCGGCTTCACTGTGCTCAATCTGTAGTGCCCGACGACATTCTTTTTGGCGGTTCTTCGTCTGGTGGCGTACCAACCTTTGCTTCTCCTCCTTTGAGTACCAGCTGAACTCCTATTCTATTTTCCTAATGTCCCTATTTAGACTCTCTTTGGCTAAGTACCTGAGTTTGCGCTCAAAGAAGTGCTGGTTCCTAGGTTGAAAGTCTTTCCTGGTCCCTAAGTGTCGAAGCTGAGGTCAAGTGACTCAGAATCAGACACCATCCTACATTTTAAAATTGAAACTTTATTAGAATTTTTTTTTTCATACGTAGTGAAAAATTAATAATTTGATGAAAGTGACGGAAAAAAATATTCGCACTTAATTACAAATGTTAATACACAATAAGAAACCTCCTCCAACCAAGCCTCAACAGCGGCTTGACTTCTAGTCAAAGGCCCACCAGGTGCGTGTGAAACTTCTTGTTGGGGTAGGAGAGAGACGACAGCCATGAAGGCTTGAAATAACTGGGCAAGGTGTTGTACTCTGATTTGCCCGTTGGCATTAGGGTTGGGGCCCATTGTTTTGACCGTTCTTTTGTTCATTGTTATGATCGTTGGTATTTGTCCCATTTTGTGTGTTCATCATCTACAAGATTTAAGTTCAAGTTAGGAGGGGGCTCTTGATTTCGTGTTTGGTTTGTTTGAAAATTTAACTAAATATCGAAGGACAAAGCATTGTACAAAAGATTTTCATAGATAATCCAAAGATAACAAGGTTTACATGTCACGATCTCAAAATTACATGTAACGTAAACGTACCACTAGGACTACTACAGTAGGTACATGAATGCATGAGAGTGCTAAAAAAAGTTAAGCGACCCTATCTTCTTAATACTATTACTAGGGTTCGCCAACAAGTACAAACACTACTCTAGTCTGAGTCGCCCATCGGCGGCTCCTCTGGGTCCTCCTCCTCTGAGTCTAAGAATATGTCTAAGAAGACTAGGGCAGCTGGCGGTGGCGGTGAGAAAACCTGGACTAGCGAGTTTGGCAGTGGTGCACGCGGCCCAGAGTAGTGCGAACCCACGCTCTCAAGTGAACGGAGACGTATGGAGGGGCTAGAGCCTTTGCTCTCAAACGATCGTTCCTTGCCTTGTCTCTCTCTCAATCTTTAAGTGCTTGTTGGTATTTCTTGATGTTGTTTAGCAGGTGGAGATGCACCAACTCCTTTTACTTTTCCCCAGGGGCAGTTGTCCGATCCTTCGTACTTCTTCTTGATGTCTTCCTTAAGGTTTTCATCAACTCGATCGTTGAGTCGAGCTTCTAATTGGAAAGAATCTCGAGGTATGATGCGGTGTCCTCGGCGCTTGTAGAAGCCGAACGAGTCAAAGGTCCAGTCGCCTGACTTCGAAGAAGCAGACATCCTACATTTTAAAATTCAAACTGTAATTTGGATAAACAGTTTTCCACACTTAGTGAAAAATTATTAATGTGACAGAAGTAAATATAGTACACTTAATTACCCACAAAGCCTAGTGCTACTTTTTAAAATTCAAACTGTAATTTGGATAAACAGTTTTCCACACTTAGTGAAAAATTATTAATGTGACAGAAGTAAGTGAAAAATTATTAATGTGACAGAAGTAAATATAGTACACTTAATTACCCACAAAGCCTAGTGCTACTCAAAACCCATGTCCGCATAGTTATTCCTAAACCTAAGCTCTTTTATGCATGACAGGCCACACTCTCGTGTCGGCCTAGTGCGTACAGCTTGCCTGAAAATTCAGTTCGTCAAGAAATAAATGCACAATTATTGTAAGTAAAATGCTATTTTTTATAAAAATTAAGAGTTGAATTTTCCAACAATGGACGATAGAAAAACTAATTTGTCTAACCATAACCTTTTCTGAAAATTTAGAACTCATTACGACGTGTTTTATGTTTTAGGCTACTCCTAGCCATAAAAATTGAGTTCAAAATGTCAATATTCGATGAGCACATCACTATCGATGAATGGGAGAGGATGTCCTGTGTGATCTCCTAGGATATAACTCAAGGGAGACCAAGGATGGTGGAAATAAGACGAGTTCATAATTTCACCAATATGAGTTGCATGAGTTAGATGGTATGCATATTATTACGTTGGGACTGGATAATTTTCCATTTGCTATAGACTTGATCAGGAAGTTGCATGCTGGAAGGATTGAATTGTTTGTGTAGCTGATAATATACGGGTTTAGTACTGTTTAAGATTGGAATGATCTGCAGCATGTGCTTTTAGGTGTCACTCCTGATCTTTAGAACCAGTAGCAATGGTTCCATGGGTGAGACATCATAATTCGATTGCTACCAGGAAGCTTACCCGGGGCTAACTAAGGATGGGATAACAGATCCAATTCCAATTTCAAACGATTTCAAACATTTAATTCAAGTTGCTACCTCAGTCAAATTGTGGGATAATAGATCCATTTCCAAGTGCTCTAATCAAGCAAGCCTACACAATCATGAAATATAACAATGAAATGTACAAGGAACTCTAATTTCTTAAACCTAGGACTAGGATAATATACTTTGAGAGGAATGAGATAAGTGGTCCTTTGAGGAAAAGATGCACTAAAAGCCATTGCAAGCAAATGAAGGATATCTTAAGGCTGGCAAACGTGGCCTTGAAGTCCTGTATGATCATTAATGCTCTCTTTGTTTGAAGTTGGTCCTTTACCCCCTGTGCTCCACTTCTTAGCTAATTATTTCTCTTCCTAAAATGCATGCAAAAAGGTTTATGGCTATTTGTTCGTTGTAAGAAGTGCTGAGCGATACCTTCTCATTTTGTTATTCGCATGCCTTCTATTTTTAATTTTGATTTATCGCTATTTATGTTGTCATATTGTTTCTTTATTAATCAAATGTTTTTTGATACCCAGATTCAATCACAAAACAGGAGCTGAGGATGTGCACTTCACTTGTATAGCTTCTCAGCTTATACCTGAAAGTGATGAGGAAGACAACCTCAAAAATGATGTTTATGAGTTTGTCGGTAATACTGAAGACAATCTCTTAAGTGAGGAGTACAAAAATTCTGGTTCTGGTGAACAATCAACGCTCAATGTACTATCAACAGATGGTTCATCTAGTGTTCCCTCTGCTTTTGGAGATGATCCTACAGTTCTGGAAATGATCATGGTGAAAGATGTCAAAAGTGGGACTGAGGTAGCAACTTGACTTATCTTTCTCATTTTTTAATTTTTTTTTCATGGTTGAAATAAGTTGCTCTTATCCATGATCGTGATATATGTAAATTGTGGTGGTTACATTTGGAAATTGGTAAGTTTTAAGTTATTTGTTGAGCAAAAGGGATTTACTCTTTCTGAAATAAACAATCTTTTCATGGTTATTTGACCAAGTTGACCAATTAAAATCTGCAGAACTTCCTTGTAAATAGAGAGCGAAACAATGGATGACCACGTAGCAGTCTGTTATCAGTCTTCTTCCCATTTTTGAAAGCACTTCCTTGTAAATGCTCTTGTGAGTTACATTGTTGAAAGCACATTCTGAAGTATGATACACTTTCAGTTGAAGATGGTGAATTTAGCAATTCATTTGAGTTATAGAAATCCTACAACGCTTCTAGATATTTTTTTTGGTTTGATTTGATTGAGTAAAATCCTTTTTTAAGGATGTATCGTTAAACAAAATTGCTTTTAGATGTGCTTAATTTTCGTACATAATTGTGTTCCTCCTTGGAAGGAAAACAATTAATTAGCGTGATAGTTGCACGGCATTTTAGGACTAAGTATCAACCAGGTGGAAACGGCGGACTTCAACTGGGTGAACTGTGCAGTGGTGGAAACTCACCCTTTTTTCTTTATCAGCTTGAGGAAGAGAATTTCAAAATTTTCTCACGTTAAATGGAAAGCATGGGCAGAAAATCCCATTACACATGATGAGAATTTTGTTGCAATTAGCCGCCTCTTGACAGTTTAATACAAGAGAGAGAGAACAAAAGATTATGGGATGGAAAGGAAAGAAGACTAGGGTCCTTATTGGCCTAAATTTTTCTGTTTGTTTTGTGTCAAATTTTGTTGGATTAAAAACTCATCTTGACAAGGAATCTAAAATATAAACAATTATCACCAAAACTGAGAAGTGGATTAAAGAAAAGATAATCTGAAGTATACAAATATTTTAATTTACTTGTCTTTTCTGAATTTTTGCAAGTTCCATTTACATTTTTGTACTTCCATGAGTCCTGCCATTGAGACAAATCTGAAAAGTAAATTTTTTTGATGAAGCTAAAAAAGTTGACTAATAATGGAAATAAGTCACTTATTGAAAAGCAAATTAAGTTAGTCTAAACTCCACATGACTGATGGAGAATGAAACAAAAAACAGATGACAAAGTTGTTGGGATCTCAAGATTCGAAGAGAGATTGTTTCTGTAACAACTGAGAATTGATAATGATAACGACAGGATGCTGAAGAATTTTTTTTGGAGAGGGGCTTTTTTGTGTCTTCTCATTTTCCTTTTATTGACATTCCAGGTGACATTCTTGACCCACATTTCCATGATACTGCCCTTTTGCTAGTTGGGTTATTTGCTCTGTTTATGGTAATACGGTACGGTAGAGTCCCAATTTGCTGGCATTTGCCCCATATTTTCTAACCCGTGATTCCCTAATGAAGACCCCATCCCGTGGTCCAATAGGTATAAATATACAATGACATCAACATGAATACTCATCGCTGTTGAATCCTCTTTCTTGTGGTCTTAGACTTGTCCCATAAAGTGCATTTTTTTCCCCAAATATGGTTATCTCGTACTTAGGTCCTCCCTCTTCTTTCAGGTTTTCAATACATACGGATATGTAGGCAATGCTGCACTGTTACACAGGTATGGATTTACGGAGGCGAATAATCCTTATGACATTGTCAATATAGATTTAGAACTTGTAGTGCAATGGAGTTCATCTTTGTTTTCGGGCCGCCACAGTAGAATGAGGTTGTCATTGTGGAGACGACTAGATTACGGTGGGTGTGTCAGCCAGAACTCTGAATATTTTGAAATCTCATTGAATGGGGAACCCCAAGTTGAGCTCCTGATTTTGCTTTATATTATGTTGTTACCGGAGGAACCATATCGTCAACTGGATCTCACAGTTTCAACTGCTGGGAGTTTAAACGAATCTCTCAACCTTATTTTACCAGGACATGGCAATATTGAAACAGAAGAAGTTCCAGAAACAATCAAGGATTTACTACTGACAAAAAGTGTCCGTAAAGCCCTTCTGGCTATTGCTAATATCCGGGATAGCTTTTATGGTTCAAATTCCTTCGAAGATGATATTGAGGCATTGAGGAGGTCATGCCCCCTTAGAGAGAGGAAGTTGTACCATTCGTTAATGCTGCGTGCGAGTGAGAGAAGGATCCTCCAAAAGCTCCGAGCTTATGCTGCTGCTGCGGGTGCTCAATTATCTGGAGCTGTTGTGAGGAAGAAGTTGAAAAGAACCTAATAGCTAGCATCTCAATGACCTAAAACTGTTGTGAGGAAGAAGTTGAAAAGAATGTAACATGCATCATTTCAAGTGATCTGTTCTTTCATTCTCTTCTTTGCTCTTCTGGTGCTCAGAACTGCAACAACAAATGGATGTGCATCTACTAACCTCACATTTCCATTAAAGGAAGGTAAGCAATAAATGGCTGCAGGATGTTTCACATTTACATTCTCTGTGGCAATCGACAACTGGTGTTAAGTTGGGTGGTAAAATGTCCAATCAGATGTTCATTGCCAATGATTCTACGTGATGGGATATCAGTTTCTTTCACTGATGGGAGATACTATGATATTATTGTGTTCGATTGTTTTTCAGTTCTTCTGGGTTTTTTTTTTGGGACCTTCCAGTATTTGCGGTAATCGAAACTTGTGTTTGTAATTTATCTTTGTTTGCATTCAATCCAAGGACTGATACAAGTTAATGTTGTCCCAAAAGTCCCCATGCACCAAAAAAGAATGCATGTGTACGGAAAAAGGTGATTGCCAAGAACAAGCAGATGTATACTCTGGAGGTAATCCCACTTAAACAGAATGTTTTGCGGCATATGATACAATCATACGTTATCATTATGTATTGTCATCGCCACAATATGCTGGATGTTTGTAGATTACTTTTCGTTACGTACTATGTTCTTTTTTTGAATCCGCTAAAGCTCTGTACCTAACTTCCTATATACTTGCACATTTGGTAATCTTCACCGCCTCAGTGGGAGAACCGAAAATTGAGTAGTTCTTTTTTTATCCAACTACATACACAACAATCCAACCCCAACACAATTCACAACCCCTTACGCGTGTGGGTCCCACATGTATGTTGAAGGGTTGTGAATTGTGTTGTGGATGTAGTTTGATTGTTTTTTTAATGTACTAAGTAACTCGGACAACTTATTTTCCGGTGAAGCATTTATGTTGAATCTGTTTTTCTTATAATTTTCAAAAGTGGAAGTAGTTACATTCAAATAATGAGCAACTCTTATACCCTATGTAGGTCTAATATGGGTTTTGATGATTATACTCTCATAGACTACGTTTGTATAATGAATTTTGCATATTCACAAACTTTCATTATGCATGTTAACTATAATCTAAAAAGCCAAAAATACGAAATGCAAAAAGCAAAAAGTGAAAGGAAAAAAAACGGCTTCCAAAAACACTCTTTAATGTAAATGGATCATCGCCATGTGGTGTTCCAAGACACATTAGGAAAGAAACTACACATTTGTCTGGGTCCTTGAACAAGATTTGTGATAGAAAAGGGGTCTAAGGTGTCGTGTGGTGGTGCCCTAGGTTGATATCAGTTATTAGACGTGGAGTTCTAATCAAGAGATAACTTCTCTCTTTTACCCTTGCAGTTACAACGCAAGGAAACTATTTATTGTTGAATTACTTAAGTTTTAAAGGGTATTTTTGGTTAATCAAAAGTCTATACAGCTTTAACAAAAGGGTGAGACCAAACTTGGGTTCTCTTTTTGTGTGGACCGTGATCCCTGATCCTCGCTTCTCCGTTAGTGGTTCGATGGTTGATGAGCCTTCTTCTCCTAGCCTGCACAGGGAACGTACGACTAAGACCTGGCCGGGGGTTGTCCCGGCAAGGCCCTCCGGCGAGAGGATGAGTATAGTGCAGAGAGAGAAAGCAGAAAGCTTAGAGAGAATAAGTATGAGTATTGAGTAGCGTGTACCTGTTAGGGTTACCATCACTAGATATTTATAGTGCCTCCTGGCTTGCTCTCCAAGTACGATCGCGTGCCTTCCACGGGCCAAATGATGTCATAGTGACATCAAGGAATAGATCTGGTAACCGTTTTCAGGGCTGAGCTGGCACACCCATGTGCGCCCGTGATCATCTTCTGTTATAACCGTCTCTGCACGTGGGAGGACGCGTGGCTTAACAGCCATCCATCGTCGGCACCCAGCTATGCTCCGCGGTGGCCGAACACGGCCCTGGCCGAACCTGGTCATTCGACCGACGGGGGAGGTAAAGTCGCCGAGGACCTCGCCAAGGGCAGAGGCCGAGCACGGTCTTATCCTCTGCTGAACCCGTGGCAAGTGGGGTGTCGATGAAAAACACCGATGGGAGCCGTGCACGAGGCTCACGCTCAGCACTAGGCGGGTCTGGTCCGCGTTACTGCGAACGTCTGTGTTCGGCCTGCTACAATAGCCTCTCAATCTCTGCCGAAGCCGAACGCGTGGTAGGGATTGAAGTCGAGCCTTGGCCGAACCTGTTGAATCGCCGAGCGTGGTTTGTGTTTGTCGAGGTGAACTTCTGCCGAGCCTGTACCATCCTTTCTTTAGAGGCAAGCACAGCCGTCGATGGAGATCTCTAGTGGAGGAGTGCCAGATGTCATCTTGTGGCTAGGTACGGCGGAAGAGAGGACGGTTGGCAGACCCTGCAAGCTGTCCTTTCCATGACACGTGTCGTGCGCTGTGTGGCCATTGGTTCGGCGGTGTAATGATGGGCGGGAAACTCGAAGTCCCAAACCCTAGCCCTATAAAAGGGACGAGACGAGGAGAGAGAAGCTCCTTCGTTCTCTCTCTCTCTCTAAAACTCCATTTTCCAGAGCTTCAGAGCAACTGTTCGTCTTCCAGCTTTGATTTCCAGCAGATTCTGCCACCAGATCTCGCTACAAATCCAGGTATGTAATCGATTCTTGTTTCTCTTCACTTTTTTGCAGTTTTCTTGTTTGTTTTATGGACTTTTGGGGCATTTTTGTTCTGAGTGAACAGTGCACCCTGGAGATGAACGGACTGTTCATCTCCCTCTTCAACCTGTTCTTCCGAGCATGGAACCTCCAAGGGGTTCTGGGTTTGGCCGTTGATGGAGAAGGCCGAGCCCCAGTCTCTGTTGTTTGGTAGGCTCCGACCGAACATGATTTGGCCGAGCCTTGAGAACGATGATGGGGTGGGCCATTTAGGATACCGAGCGTAGTGAGATCCCTGTTTTCTAGCCGACGACGAGGTCTCACGTTTCTGTTTTTGACTTTGTTAGGTCTGGCTCCCCCAATCATCGTCATCTCATCCGACTCTGAAAGTTCAGGGGACGATTCTGCAAACCTTGTGATCCGAGAGTACTTGGAGATACACAGAAGTCGACGTCAAGCTTCTTCCATCGCCTCGAATATGTCAGTTTCCAGCGACTCCAACGCCGAGCAAGATCATGAATACGGCGGTTTCAACACCGAACCAGAGATAACCTTCACCACTAGCACGGAATCCGAAGCCGAGCACGAACTTGGGCCCGAGGCCGAGTCTAGGATCCGTTCCCAGGCTGGAGCTAAGACTTCTTCTCATTCTGCCCCTGCTGAAACCTCGTCTGGGGACAGGGAATTTGCCGACCTCTTCGAGCGAGGGCAAGTTTGTCCCCACGCCCATTACTTCAGTGGGCGACCTAATGAATATGCAGACTTCTGCCGAGCATACCACATTCCAGACGATGTCGTCGTCCACCAGGTAGCTAGTAATAGGATTAGGGACAACAGGGTAGATCGTCCCGAACACATAACAGTCCCTCTGATGGCCATATGTGAGGCTGGGCTACGATTCCCTCTTCACCAGTTTCTGAGGGAGCTGCTAGCTAGGTTCGGCATAGTGCCTCATTTCTTCTCGATCAACAGTTTTAGGATAGTGATGTCCGTAATTAAGTTAAAGGAACTGCACGACCTTGAATTCACCGTTGCCGACCTCTTCCATACATACATTATGTCTAGGCACGGGAAGACTAACCGTAGGTATCTGTCTACACGTAGTGGTAAGGAGCCATTAATAAACGGTCTTCCCGACACCGACAAGTGGGCTAACTTTTATGTCGAAGTTAGGGGAAATTACGAGTTCAGCAATCAGACCATGCGGCTGCATTCTGTGCCGAAGATAACGGACTTTCGAGGTTTCCTCTTATGTCTTTAATCTGCCGAACACGATTCATACTTTTGTCCGATCCATGATATTTTGCTAACACCTTCTCTTCTTTGCAGATCACCGAGCAATAACCAAGACCCAGAATTCTTTGGCTGTGGACGATCACGTGGAAACGTTAAGGGCCTATATCTGCCGTGACGCACCAACGCTGTTGGGTTACGAGCCTTCGTATAAGGGGAAATTGACGAAGAGGAAGAAGAAGGATAAGGAGGCAGGGCCGAGCACTAAGGCTAAGGGTAAGAAATCAGCTGCTGAGGGACAAGGTGTTGGTGAAAACATTCCGAAACCGAACAGGAAGGCGAAGGAGCCGAGGCTAAAATTTCCCTCCTTCAAGAAGTCAGCTGACTTCTGGTTTCAGGATAGTCAACCAGCCGACTAACAAGGTATCGACATTCCTCCCATCCGAACCCTTATTCCCGAGTTTGCCGACGAAATGGGGAGGAGAAATGTGGTGAAGAAGAGTCTTAGAGACGAGGTTGCTGCCAGCAAGAATGTAGTTGCACCTTCCGACAATCCTGCAAAGAAGCAGAAGATCACTCAAGACTTCTTTCCTGTAAGGCCGCCGACGCCGCTTCCGAAGGAGAAGGATCAAACTGAGTCTTCGGCTGCGGGTGGCTCAAAGGCTGTGGAGAGGGCAGCAGGTTCGGGTGGCCGAGTGATCGTCCCGGAGTTTGCACCATCGTTCGCGATGGCCGATGGCAGGGTGGTCATGATTGAGGACAGCATCAAGGAGGAGTCTGGCCTCGCTGTGACCATGCTGCACGGACTGGCTCTTCCGAAGGACATGGACAGGGTTCCAGGGGAGCTTCAGCCGAGCTTGGTCCATACCAGTGCATATCTCGTCCAGGTAAGCCTTTTGACTTAGTTTTCTAATTTATTCTCCGAAGTATTGCCGAGGCTGATGACCTATCTTGTGTAGGCTGGGCAAGCTTTGCTGCGTGCTTCCTGTCAAGCCGAGCTCTTGGCCGCCGAAAGGACTCGTTACCGTGGTGACGCGAAAGCCGAGCGTGAAAAGACTAAGGCTGCGAAGAATGGCTTAAGGTTTGCCAAGTCCAGGGTTGCCGAGCTCGAGAAAGAGAGGGATGAGGCCCTTGAGAATGCTAAGATGGCCGAACGCGAGCTCGGGCAGGTCGTGCGGAGGGAGAAGAGGAAGATGAAGGAAGTGGATGAGAAGGCATTTCAAGCTGGGTATGACAGAGCTGGAGCCGAGTACGTCCGGGAGGCTCGGTCGATAGTCAACGAGGAGCTCGCGAAGAAGCTGCCGATCGCGTACCGAACTGGGTACAAGGATGGGGTGAAGGCTGCGTGTGGGGTCATGCAGATGGAGCCGGACATGAACCTGATGAAGTCGATCCCCGTAGCTGAAGTGCCCGAGCTTAACTTGCCGTACACTGATGAGGAGTGCGCGCCACTTCCTCCGGAGGAGTTTACCGAGAGTGAGGACGATGTCGAAGATATGACTGTCGCCGACGCTGAAGGTGGAGGTGATGGTTCAAGTGGGGGGAGGAAGGCCGAGGCTGAAAACGCCGAGCAAGACACAGAGCAAGTTGAGAAAAATGATGAAGTGGCTGTTGATGCCGAGGACGGTGCTGCTCGTCTTGCTGAAGCTGCAGCCGAGGGTGACCCTCCCCAACTTTAGAGTTTATAGTTTTTTTGAACTTTTGTTGGACTGGACGGCTCCGAACTTGGGAGTTTATCGTGCCAGATGTAATAGTTGAAGGGGGGTCGGCACCGAACGGTTTACTACGCCGTACCTCCTAGCTTAGGATCTTTAACAACACTTGTCTTTATTTCGAAGTTTTGAATGAATGCATGGCTTCTTTTGCAACGTCTCTATTAATGCCGAGCTTGTCTGATTGCCTTCATGTCTTCACATGATTTTGTAGGTCTTGCATGTTTATGAATTTGTAGTTGTCCGTAGCCCCCACTTTGGTTTGGGTTCGGCAAAATAGTTAAGAATTTTTTTATGATCGAAATGGTTAAGTTTGGATATTGCAGCCGAGCCCTGACCAAAGTAGTATGGCCGCAGTAATAGGTCGCCAAACATGGACGTGTTGTATTCTGACAGGATCCAACCGTTGCCTAGTTTGAGAGTGTTAAGTGCCCCCTTGCAAGTGGATGGGGCTCGGCCAAAGTTTCAGCCCCTGGCCATGGTAGAGGAACGTTGAGAGAAGTGGTTGTTTGTGGGTGGTTTGCTCGCCAAATTGTGAGTGTAACCTTTCGGTGGCCGACCATATGTCTTGCCAATCCGAGCCGAAGCCTAAGTTCCATTAGAAAAGTGTATTTCAGGCTCGGCAGACCATATGTCCAGTGATTGCTTCTTTGGGCGGTGAAAATGGCCAAAGCAAAGGGCTTTTTAAGGAGCCGTTTGTGGGTGTGACCGAAGTCAACGTTTGTATTCGGCATCGCAGCCGAAGGTCGAATGATAATTGAAATGCTTTTGAAGATTGTTAAACTAAAAAAGCTTGTCTTTTCATTGATAATCCTCGAAGTACAGGGAAAATAGAAGATGAAAACAGTAACAGTGGGTGGGTCGAGGCCCTTTTTTGAAATGCAAAAGAAAAACATAAAAGATTCAGGCCGAAGCTGAAGAAAACTGGGACTCTTGTTTCATGAAGTGTTAGCCGAAGGTGGTTGTCAGCTTGATGTGTTGTGGAAGAAGCGTCACATGTATGCCCTCCTTAGGTTCTGTGCATTCCATGGGTTGGTGAGCACCTTCCCTTGCATGTCTTCGAGGGTGTAAGCCCCTTCACCAGCAACTTTGACAATGCGAAAAGGCCCTTCCCAATTAGGCATAAATTTTTTCTTCTTGCTTGCTTGTATGACCTTTCGCCAAACCAAGTCGTCGGGCTTGAACTTCTTGATTCGGACACTTCTGTTGTATCCTTTGGCCACAGTCTGTTGGTATTCGGCGAGCTTCAGCCGAGCGTCATCGCGCTTTTCTTCAGCCAGAATCAGTTCTTGCTCCACGGCTTCGTCATTTGTCTGTGGATTAAAGTTTTCCGTTCGGAGTGTTGGGAACCTTGACTCTAGTGGGATGACGGCCTCCATGCCGAACGCCATTGAGAAGGGGGTTTGGCCTGTGGAACGACGTGGTGTGGAGCGGTAAGCCCATAAAACTCTGGGGAGTTCTTCTGCTCATTTTCCTCTTTTTGAATTCAGTCTGCGTTTTATCCCTGCACAGACTGTTTTGTTCGAGGCCTCGGCTTGGCCATTTCCTTGAGGGTACGCTGGGGTTGAGTTGAAGAATCTTATGCCGAACTCCTCGCAGAGACTTGTGAGGCCGTCCCCGACAAATTGGGTTCCGTTGTCGGAGACAATGGCATAGGGTACACCGAACCTTGTCACGATGTTTCTCCATACGAATCGTCGGACGTCTGCTTCTGTAATGGTGACGAGGGCCTCGGCTTCTACCCACTTGGAGAAATAATCCGTTGCAGTGATCAAGAATTTGAAGCCTCCAGGTGCTGTTGGGAGTTTTCCGACGATGTCGAGCCCCCATTGCGCGAATGGCCATGGACTTGTGATGGGAGAGAGATTCTGAGCCGGCTGCTTGGGGATTGGGGAAAATAGTTGGCATGGTCGGCACCGCCGTACGATTTCCTCGCAGTCTTTTTTCATGTTTTTCCAAAAGTATCCTTGACTCATCGCGCGTTGGCATAACGAACGTCCACCAGAGTGGCAGCCGCAGCTTCCGGAGTGCAGTTCTTCAAGGATCTCAGCAACTTGGTTTGGGTGGACGACGAGAAGATAGGGCCCGGAAATGGATTTTCTATAAAGTTGACCGCTCTCAAAGAGCCAATAGTAGGCAGCCTTGTTTCTGATTCGGAAAGCTTCCTTTTTGTCGTCGGGTAAGGTATCGGTTCTGAGGAAGGCAACGATTTCATCCATCCAGCTCGGACCAAGTTCAATGTTGAGCACCTCTGAAGTTGTGTCAAAACTTGGGTGGTCAATGTTCCCAAAATTTATGGTTCGGAACTCTGATGCTTTTGAAGCCGAGGCGAGGCCAGCAAGTGCGTCGGCGTGTGCGTTGTGCTCGCGGTTGATCTGCTCGATGTTGAAGTTTTTGAAGTGAGTGATGAGTTCTGCTGCCGTGGCCTGGTACTTCATCATCCTTGGGTCCCTAGCTTCGTAGTCCCCCAGAACTTGATTGACTATAAGTTGAGAGTCGCAGAATACGGCCAAGTTGTCAACTTTCATTGCGATTGCCGAGCGTAGGCCAGCAAGCAGGGCCTCATATTTAGCCTCATTATTCGTGGCAGGGAAGTCGATGGTGATCGCACTTTCGTGAAGGGTTCCGCAAGGATAGACCAACACGACTCCAGCTCCGGCCCCGTTGTTGTTGGAGGCGCCATCAACTTGCATTCGCCAAGTGTCTCCCTGAAAGAGGAGCCACCAGTTCTCTTTTGGTTCGTGTTCGGCAGAGGGTTGGGTTGGGGGAGTGTTTAGGATCTCGGAGTCTTCTGGGGTGAGCTCGGCAATGAAGTCGGCGAGAACTTGCCCTTTGATTGCCGTTCTCGGTTCAAAGCGGATATCAAAATTCGCCAACTCTACCGCCCATTTGGATACTCTGTTGGAGAGGTCGGCCTTTCGAAAGAGCGCTTTGAGAGGATATTCGGTTAATACCGTGATTGTATGTGCCTGGAAATACGGCAGAAGTTTTCTCACCGCAGATACGAGGGCGAGTGCCAACTTCTCCAGTGGAAGATATCGAGTCTGGGCGGGTAAGAGTGTCTTACTTGTGAAATATACTGGCATGTCGTCGGCCCCTTCTCGCCGAACAAGAGCTGAGCTGATGGCATGGGCTGAGACCGCCAGGTAGAGGTAAAGGGTTTCGAATTCCTTTGGCTTTACCATGAGGGGTGATGTACCGAGATAGTCCTTGAGTTCGGCCAACGCTCTGTCGCAGTCTGGCGTCCACTCGAAGCTTCGTCGGCTTTTCCCTTTGAGAGCGTGAAAGAAGGAGTGGCACTTGTCAGACGACTTGCTTATGAAGCGGTTGAGGGCTGCCGCCATCCCAGTTAGTTTTTGTACCTCTCTGATTGTTCTTGGTGGCCGAAGGTCTGCCACTGCCTTGATTTGGTTGGGGTCGGCCTCGATGCCGCGTCGTGTGACCAAGTGGCCAAGGAATTTTCCAGCGCTAGCGCCGAACGCGCATTTCTCCGGATTTAGACGGAGTTTGTGGAATTTAAGGATCTCGAAAACCTCGGCCAGCTCCTTTAGATGATTGTGCTCCTTTTGACTTTTGACGACGAGGTCGTCAATGTATGCTTCCAGGATGTTGCCTATTTGTGCATAGAGCATTTTGAAGATTGCTCTGTTGAATGTGGCTCCGGAGTTCTTTAGGCCAAACGGCATCACCCTATAGCAAAAGATGCCATGTGGAGTTATGAATGCTGTCTTCTCCAAATCGTCCGGGTCCATGGCAATCTGGTGATATCCACGGTAGGCATCCAGAAAACTTAACCGAGCATGGCCGGCTGTTGCATCTACGAGCTGGTCGATCTTTGGTAGCAGGAACCAGTCCTTGGGGCAAGCGTCATTGAGGTTCGTGTAGTCGACGCAGACCCGCCATTTCCCATTCTTCTTCTTGACGACCACCGTGTTCGAGAGCCAGGTTGGGTATTGCACTTCCTGAATGGCGTTGGTGTCGAGAAGTCGGTTGACCTCTTCGATGACGGCGTCGGCGTGCTCGGGTGCCGAACGTCGAGCCCGTTGAACCACCGGTTTGGAGTCCTTCTTTATGTTGAGGGAGTGGCAGATGAAGTTGGGATCCACCCCTGACATCTCCTCCGGGGTCCATGCAAAGACTTCAAGATTGTTTTTGAGGAACTGGAACATCTCTTCTCGCTCGGCGTCAGATAGTGAGGAGCCGAGTAAGAAGAAGCGTGATCCGTCCTCGTTGATGGGCTTTTTCACCAGGTCCTCCTCTGCTTTGTCCTCGGCCTTTTGGCCGACGTCTTCGATTACGGCCATGTCTGGGACCTCAACCCATTGTACTTGTTTTGCTTTGGAAGAGCTGTGTATGGCGGAGACCTAGCATTTTTTGGATGCAATTTGGTCACCTCGCAAATCTTCCTGTCGTCTTGTGGCGCCGATGAAGCGGACAACCTGGTGGTATGTTGAAGCAATTGCTTGCATTCCATGGAGCCAAGCTCGGCCGAGGATGGCGTTGTATGGGCTCGGCGCGTTGACGACGATGAATTCGACGGTGAGAGTCTTTGAGCCGACGACGACCGGGAGGAAGATTTTGCTGAGCGGCCATACAGGAGCTCCGTTGAAGCCAATGAGGGGTACCTCAGTGGGCTGCAGAGCCGACTCTGGTAGGTCTAATTTCTTGAAGAGGTCATAGTACATAACCTCAGCTGAACTTCCTTGATCAATGAGGACGCGCTTGACGTCATGAACACCGATCTGGACGGTGACGACGAGTGCATCCGAATGTGGAGTCTGAACGTGTTCAAGGTCACGTTCGGTAAAGCTTATCGTCCATTTGGGCAAGTCTTGTGGTCGTGAACGTTTGGAACCACAGCCGACGGAGAGTATCTCTTTTGAAGTTGAGGCCTGATCGATGTCGGCTCGGAGGGCGGTTTCGAATGCCTTTGTTACTGGTCCATGGATGACGTGGATCAGCGGTCGTTGTTCGTTGGGGTTGGGATTTGTCTGCCGGGCGGGCGTCTTTGATCGATCAATGTATTGATCAAGGTGACCTTGAGCTGCAAGCTTTTCGAGGAGGGCTTTGTATGGTGCGCAGGCAGTCGTGTAGTGGCCGAGCTCGTTGTGGTAAGTGCATTTTTTCCTTGGATTTTGATCCGGTTGGCCGGTGTCGGTTCCAAGCTTGCCCGTCGGCCATTCAAACCACGGTTGTCTCATTATTTCCTTCAGAAAAGACCAAATTGGTTCCTTGAAGTGTGTGGTTTCGGCCACGTAGTCATGCTCCTTCGGCGGACGCTTCTTCCCCTCTTTGATGTTGTGCACTTGCTTCTTCGGCTGCGTTTGTTGGGTTGCCACTTATGCCGGCAGCTGGTGTACGGTCGAGGAGAATGGATTGGTTGAGCTCGGGATTCCCTGGGCCACCCTGTCTGCATAGAGTTCCTCGAGAGCACAAAATTTTTCCACGACGCGCATCAATTCACCCATGCCGTGTGGTGGGCGGATGGCACGTTCGTCTAAGATCTTGCTGCCAGTTTCCAGGTCATTCTTGAAAGTGCGCGCAGCCCAATATTCATCGATTCCTGGAATTTCGTTGAATAGCTGCCAGTAACGCTCGGCATATTGCCTGAGGGTTTCGGACGAGAGTTTTCTCATCTGAGACAGTGACTCAGGCTCTTTAGCCGTTTTGTTGCTCGTGATGAAGCGTGTGTTGAAGGCGCGTTCAAGGTTGGCCAGGTTCCTTATGGATCCAGCGGGTAATTTGTTGAACCACTGGAGTCCCAAGGAGCCGAGGCTGGACGGGAACGCCTTGCATTTTACTTCATCCTTAAGAGTGCAGAGCTCAATGGTCTGTCTGAAGTGGATGAGGTGAGTGTAGGCTTCGCAGGTCGCCGGATCGAACTTTGTGAATTTGGGTAGATGAAAGGTGGGTTCCAGCGGGGTGTTGATGATGTGGGAGGTGAATGGGGATACGCCGAGATCCTTCAGTTGCCTTTCAAACCCTGGGCGCGGCGGTTTACTGTGCTCGTCCGTTTTCGATCTTTTGGAATCCTTTTCCTTGTGCTCTTTCGCCGATGTCTTCTCGGCTTCTCTTTGCCGAAGCTTGTCTCGCAAGTCCGTCGCTGTTCGGCGTGGGCCGTCGACGGTTTTGTCCTTGTTGCGACGAGACTTGTTCTCATCGTTCGCACCCTCAATATGTACGCCTTTCCCGTTGCGCCGAGCGTGGTACTCGTCGTCCTTGTTTTCAATCGGGATGTTCCCTAGGCGTTCGGAGACATGGGGTCTGGTCCGTGCAGAATCTCGGCTACGGTGCGAGGCCATTGTGCGAGAGAACTCTGCACGACCAGTCGAGTACGTGCTTGTAAACGACTCGGTATCCCTTGTCCTGGTTCCATCGTGATGGCTTCTAGAACGATGTGTTCCAGATACGGTGGGTTGCTTGTAGAGGATGATTTCTCTGGCGTCGCCTGGTGCTGGGGTGAAGCCTAGGCGGTCTTTCACGGATCCGCGTTGGCCTCCCTCGTTCTGACGCCCTTGTGGTGGTGGAGGTGGAGGGGGTGGAGTTTGCATGCCTCTTCCTCCGCCTCCGCCAGATCTTGATGCGGCAGGGGTGGCGTCCTGCTGCATGCGTTGCTTCATTTGGGCCACCTCCGCCCTTAGCGCGGCCAGTTCATTGTCGCGTTCGTCGTCGCGACGCTGCAGTAGGCGGATGTAGGCCGAAGTTACGTCGTCTGAGACTGGTGAGAGTCCGGACCCAGGGGCGAGGGACATGGACATGTGCCCTTCGAGGGTTGGTGTGGGGATGACATTTCCACTAGCGTCTTTGGCCCCCGAAACGGCTGCGTCTGCTAGATCTCCGCCCATGGTAGGTGATTTGGTGGTTGTTTTTCGGAGGAGTGAGGGGGTTTTGATCTGTTCCAAATGTTAAAAACCACGCGTTCATCCTCCGAACACCTTGTGTGTGGCCCGTGATCCCTGATCCTCGCTTCTCCGTTAGTGGTTCGATGGTTGATGAGCCTTCTTCTCCTAGCCTGCACAGGGAACGCACGACTAAGACCTGGCCGGGGGTTGTCCCGGCAAGGCCCTCCGGCGAGAGGATGAGTATAGTGCAGAGAGAGGAAGCAGAAAGCTTAGAGAAAATAAGTGTGAGTATTGAGTAGCGTGTACCTGTTAGGGTTACCATCACTAGATATTTATAGTGCCTCCTGGCTTGCTCTCCAAGTACAATCGCGTGCCTTCCACGGGCCAAATGATGTCATAGTGACATCAAGGAATAGATCTGGTAACCGTTTTCAGGGCTGAGCTGGCACACCCATGTGCGCCCGTGATCATCTTCTGTTATAACCATCTCTGCACGTGGGAGGACGCGTGGCTTAACAGCCATCCGTCGTCGGCACCCAGCTATGCTCCGCGGTGGCCGAACACGGCCCTGGCCGAACCTGGTCATTCGACCGACGGGGGAGGTAAAGTCGCCGAGGGCAGAGGCCGAGCACGGTCTTATCCTCTGCCGAACCCGTGGCAAGTGGGGTGTCGATGAAAAACACCGATGGGAGCCGTGCACGAGGCTCATGCTCGACACTAGGCGGGTCTGGTCCGCGTTACTGCGAACGTCTGTGTTCGGCCTGCTACACTTTTTATATAATATAGAATCTATCTATCTATTCAGTCAGGATCAAGTCAAGACCTCTTAAGGTTAGGACCGTCGTAACCTCCCCTTTTCCCCATTGAATTTTAATGATCCGAACCGTTCAATGTGTTCAAAACGTGATTTTAAGGGTACTCGCGAGAAATTGGCCAAAACAATGACCGGGAAGGGCTTGAGTTGAGCAATTTTTTTTATTGAACCGTTCAATAAAAACTGTTGGGATGAAGTCCTTCCCGGTCATTTTTTTTGGCCAATTTCTCGCGGGTACCCTTAAAATCACGTTTTGATCACATTGAACGGCTCGGATTTCAAAATTTGATCGGAAAAAGGGAGGTCCTGATGATCCTAATTGTAAGAGGAGGTCCTGACTTGAATTGGACTGCCTATGTTAGGGCCCTTCCTCTAAGGCCCTGTTTGGATGTCGGATTTGGAGGCTGGATATGGAGCTGCCCGGATTTCATCTCGTGGTCCCACTTATATCCGGTCTTTTGTTGCATTTTTGGGAGGGTGGATTAAAACACTGTTGGGACTACAAATCCACCTCCAACAGTGTTTTGGGTGGATTTGCCAAGCAGAGCTTTACTCCTGTCGTTAGCAAATTCGGGGGATTTGGGACTCTTTTACCCCTCCAAATCCACCCTCACCCACACACAGTATTTTACGAAGGAGAGAGAGAGAGAGAGAGAGAGAGAGAGAGAGAGAGAGAGATCTTACAGCCAAAAAACTCAAATAAGAAATGACCGGCGGCGGACGGGAGACGCTTGGGGGGTCAGATCTGGGGACCGTGGGTGGGGTTTCTGGAAATTTGAAGGGCTTCTAGTGGCGGTGGGGAGTGAAGTGAGAGGAAGATGAAATGGTTTCTGGAAAGTCGAAGAGCAGTTCCCAAAATGGGTTTTTTTTTTGGAAATGGAAGGGAACAGGTAGTGACTGTGGTGAGGAGTTGGGGGGGGGGGGGGTGTGGTGTGTGTGTGTGGTGTGGGTGTTTAATTTTTTTTGGAAAAAATTAGTTTTTCTAATAAAAAAATGTTTACAACATTTGTATTCTAAAATGAGATTATTTTATCCTTAAATTAATGAAAAAATCAAGTTATTGTAATTAATTTGAAATAAAACCAATTTTGAGAATAAAAAATCACAGTTGGGGTAATTCAGTCATTTGACATCTAATCACATCATATCCACCCTTCAAATTCCCCTTCTAAAAAAATCATCCAAATACTTCATTACAAATCCACCATTCTTAACATATCACCCCTTATTACATATTCACTCTCAAATCCACCCTCATTACATATCCACAAAAAACAAATCCTCCATCCAAATGGGCCGTAAAGGTGCCCTTAGACTTCTTAAATGCGGATGTGTGCAGCCAGCCGTTGGATCTCATCCAACGGATGAGATAAAAGAAAGCAGCTCGCGGGTAAATAAGGAGCTGGGTCAGGTAAAAAATGTTTTCGTGGGTCGAATGGGTCTCCTCAGTCGGATCCTAACAAAACGCCAGTCCTTCCTCTTTTCCGTTCAAACCCGCACAGACGAAGAGAGAGAAAGAGAGCAAGAGAGCAAGAGAGTGATAAATCAAAAAACGTGAACGATCGAAGATGACGACCACGAAATCGAAGAAGACAGAGATAGATCAAAGAAGAAAAACAAACTTCAACCCACAAAACGGATCCCTCTTCCCCCTTTCTTCATTTCGTTCCAAATCGAAGAAAGAAAAGATACAGCTAGACGTGAACCAGCAAACTCCACGATCGAACACGACGAACCAGGTATCTCTTTCTCTCAAGCTATATCTCGTTTTCTCCCTGGCTATATTTCAAAGGGGCGGACTATTTGCAACCACAAATTTCCTAAGCCTAGCCTGTGATAAAATTAATGCTTTTCGGACAAAAATGCCCTTTCAATAAATGGACAAAAATAACCCTGTGCTTATAAGAAATGGTTGAAAATACCCCCACTATTACTATACGTAACCACAAACATACAAACCTATCTACTAACACATAACCCAAATCCATCTCCCTCCATCTTCATTTTTTTCGTCCTTTTCAGCCACCACACCACGACCTAGCCACCACGGCCAGACCATACAACAACGAACATGTGGAAACCTCCATAAACCCAGTCGACCCCTGCCTCTCTCACCTCCTACCTCTAAATGGAAACCTCCATTGGTAAAGAAGAAGTCTTGGACCCAGAGAGCAATGTGTATTTTGATTGGGGTTTGGATGGTGCAATGGAAGAAATGGACGTTGACAAGGAATATTTAGGCATGGATGTTGTAGATGGGCAGCCAAAACCGGTGCAAGAGGTAACCCCATTCCCTCCATTTTCCCTCTATTTTCATTTCAGTCAGTTTTTATTTCTATCCGACACTTTGAAGCCCTATAATAATCCGAATATCATAGAAAATTTCGGATTGTAAAACTCAAAATTTGATACCTGTTCGGATTCTAGGGATTGAGTTTCTAGACAGTTTTCAGATTTATGTGTTATGAAACTGCTGACTGGTTAAATTGGTTTTCCATTGGTTGTAGGGCGACACTTCAACGCTCGGTAGTCATGTAGGGCCCTCAACTAATACCAATACCACTCCCACTCCCACTCTCGTTCCTACAAAATATGATTTTATGAAGCATTTCACAACGAGCCAGGTGAGTGTTTTTGTGAAACCATGGAGAAATTTTATCATGTGCAACCTTTATGCTACACTATATGATTATTTATTGATATGTTTAGGTGTTTTCGTCTGATGAACACTTGGTAGAGTGGACAAGATGTATGGGTAAAAGACATGGCTTTGTCATTATCATTAAGGCCTCGGAGAAATTGATTAAGAATCGCAAACCAAGGATGCGGTTTGCATGTGAGAGGAGTGGTAAGTATAGGGAGTATGTGAAGAAGTCTTTGGGGGAAGAGGTGGTTGTGAAGAAGAGGGAGCGTTCCGCAGGCACTAAGAAATGCGAATGCCCATTTGAATTGAAAGCTGTAAAGGGCGATGATGGTTGGACTCTCTCTGTCCACAATGGCACTCACAACCATCCTCTAGCACTCACAACCATCCTCTAGCGGCGTACTTGGAGGGGAATTCGTATGCTGGGAGGTTGACATCGGATGAGATTTCGACGTTGGTGGATTTGTCAGTCTTTATGGTTAAACCCAAACAAATCCTAAGTCAGTTGAAGCCGAATGATCCTTCGAATGTCACGACAATCAAACATGTGTATAATGCGCAGCATAAGTACCGAGTGCTAGAGAAAGCTGGAGAACTCAGATGCAACATCTAAAGGCTCAGCTTAAAAAATACCAGTATGTCAATTGGGAGCGTTCGAACGAGCATGGGAATGTCACGGCTTTGTTTTGGGCTCCCCCTCATGCTGCGGAGTTGTTACATGCTTTCCCTCGAGTGTTATTGATGGATTACACATACAAGACAAATAGGTACATGTTTCCTTTGTTGGAAATTGTTGGAGTAACATCTACGGAGTTGACTTTTAATGCAGCCTTTGCATTCATTGAGTCTGAAAATAAGGATAACTATACCTGGGTGTTGGATAAGTTAAAAGGCATTATGGATGTTGATGCGCTTCTGACTGTTATCGTCACGGATAAGGAGTTGGCGCTTATGAATGCCATAAGAAGTGTTTTTCCTGATGCTACAAATCTGCTATGTAGGTTTCATATTGGGAAGAATGTCTTAGCTAAGCGTAGGAAGATGTTTGATGACAAGATGTGGGAGGAGTTTAGTTGTAGTTGGGGCCTAGTCATCCTTTCAGCTAATGTTGAACAGTATGAGGAGCGCCTTTGTGCTTTGAAGCGTGATTTTAAAATGGTTCCTGCAGCACTTGAGTATTTGAAGAAAAATTGGTTGGAGCCCTATAAGGAGAGGTTTGTTGGAGCTTGGATGAATAACATCATGCATTTTGGGAACCTAACAAGCAATAGGTAAATGTTTCATTTGCAACAGTAAGCACTTTACTTTCGCATTTAATATTTCTTTGTTCATATATTGATGTCGTTGTGATATGGTAACATAAAACTTAAGCACTTTACTACTTCCGCATTTAAAATATATTTATGCCATTGTGCTATGGCTAACATCTGCCTAACGTCTTGCCATATCTATTTGTTGGGCGGAGAGTGCACATGCGATGCTAAAACATCAACTTGAGCACTCTCAATGCAACTTTGACAGTATATGGGAGAAGATTCACCGACTGATTTTGTTACAAGAAACTGAAGTCAAAGGTTCTTTTGAGAAGAGTCTTACTTCTATCCAGCATGATTTTAGGATTCCTCTATTTGACTCGCTAAGGGGAGTTGTTTCGAAGAATGCCATGACACTTGTTCTAGTTGCATCCCGTCAAGTGCAATGGTTAGTGGAATCGAACAGTGCGTGCATGTGTGCTTTGAGGAAAACCCATGGTTTACCTTGTGCTCATGAGATTGCTCCTTACAAAACGAGAAATATCCCCATTCCGCTTCACTTAATTCACGACCATTGGAAGAGGCTGTCTTTGCTTCCTCCCCAGATTAATGGTTCGTTGGGGGAGACGGTTAAGGCTGACTTTGAGATTTTCTATAATAGGTTTATGAATGAAAGTCATGCAAGCCAGCTTCATTTGGCAAGTAAGTTGAAAGAGGTTTTCCATCCGGAATGCACTACCCTCTTGGAAACCGAACAAAAGGTAAAGACGCGAGGTCGCCCGTCAACAAAAGAAAAAAATGCAAAGAAAGTTAAAAATGCAACCAAGGTACAAAATTCGACACGCAGGGATCCTTTGGAGTTTGAGCACGTCTTGGCCTCCCTTGAAAATGGAATTCCGAATGCAGTGAAAAGGACACCGCGACGCAATCCAAAAGCCCAACCTGTTGCACCACAAACGTCCCTTCAATCCGTGGAGGCTGTCAAAGAGAACCCGCGGTGCAATCCGAAAGTCCAACCTGTTGCACCACAAGCCTCCCTTCAATCCACGGAGGGTGTCAACGAGAAACCACGGTGCAATCCAATAGCCCAACCTGTTGCACCACAAGCCTCCCTTCAATACGTGGACCATGTCAAATAGAGATCGCGGTGCAATTCGAGAGCCAAAGCAAAAGTTGCAGCACATGTTTCGATAGGTCACTTCATCAATCAGTTCCCAGAAGTGATAAGACCGTATATTGAATTGGTTAAAGATGTTGAGTCTGATGGGAATTATGGGTTCCGGGCAATATCGGCTTTCATGAAGGAGGATTGCAGCGGTGAGCATGGGTGGAAAGAGGTAAGGAAAGATTTGCTACAAGAGTTGGATGCAAATTTTTCCTTGTACGAAAAAGTGGCAGCCAGGACTGGGAGGGCTTGGGAATTACATTTCATATTAAATTGCTCTGAAAGTCCCGCACCAGAGACTAAGTGGATGACAATGCCGGACATGGGTCACTTGATAGCGTTTACTTATAATTGTGTCCTTGTCCACTTATCAAAAAACCAATGCCTTACGTTTCTTCCCCTTCGATCGAAGCCCTTACCCTCTGTAGAGACTCGTCCCTAATTTTAATTTATTTATTGATGATGTGGTTACGTGGAATTATAATTAGCTAAGTTTGTGCGCAATGAATTTTATTTTATATAGATTATGTAGATCTATGTTTGGTCGTGCGGGCCTGAGTTCGTGGGCCATAGGACGAGAGTGTTGGGGGACCTGCGGTGGGTAACTTTTATGAATAGTTACCATTTATTTTTATAGCTCATGGGGTTTTAGTGTAGCTACATATTAAATTCTAGAACTTGAGGAAATGCTTAAGGTAGTCGAGGGGGTGTAGTGTAATAACTACACTTAAAATCATAAAATGGGATCAGAGAGACCGATTACTCATTTTTCTTCTTCTTTTTCCTTCTCCTGCGTCTTCTGTCTCTGTTTTCTCTCTCTCTCTCTCTCAAACTCTCTACAAACCCTCATGGTTCAAACACAAAATCAAAGGTCAAGGCTCGTGAATCTCGCAAAAAGACAAGAAGAAAACGTGATCTACGGATATAGGGCTACGCATCTATCCGATCAAAATCTTAACCAGTCAAATTCGGGATTTCATGGCAATTTGGGGATTTCTCTCTTTGAGGTAGGATTTATGCTAAATGATTAAATATGGGTGTGTATATGCCTTTGTGTGCACTTAATTTGAGCTTTGGTTACCGTTAATCCAATGATAGAGTAAGCCCTAATTGATTTGTTTGGATATGCTTGGTACGCATGAGTTTTGGCTTGAAGATTTGTATAGTAATTCATGATTGTGATAGAGGTTATACGTACAGTTTTGATATTCTTGATCTTCATTGTGTGGGTTTTCTTACAATGCGAAAATTAAGAATTTTAAGTGATACTAGAACAAGAGCTAGTTTATGCACTCCATGTGTTTAAGGAAATGGAAGTAATTTATATGGGCATAAGTCTATACCAAGTATACTTGTCTCTTTGCATTTAGTGAATTGGTGAAAGAAATTTCGTGATATATGGCTTGGGATACTAGTTGAGTACATGTACGTAGCTAATGTTTTTATTGTTGAGACTTCATTGAATTTTTATTCTACATTCATTCATTTTGATGAATTTGGGTAAGTTATTCAAGGAAATTTGGTTGATTTTAGTTGATTTGGGCTTTAAGGCCAAGTATTTGAGATATTTTAGAATATAATAGTTTAGTGATTTTGAGTTGGGTCACCGGGGAACTTGGGTCAATTGTGACGCCGTCGGTGAAAGTCCGTAAACTTACTTGGGTCAATCATGACGCCGTCGGTGAAAGTCCGTAAACCTACTCGGGTCAATTATGACGCCGTCGGTGAAAGTCCTTAAACCCGCGTGGGGTAGGTTGCTTCGTCCTTCGGGTTAGTAGCCCTTAAAGTGCATGTGCTAGAGACGTCTAGCATGGTTGTCGGTTGGTTGTATCGGTGAGCAACTCATATAATTTTATGATTCGGTGTTGAGTGAATTGATATTTGAGTTGGTTGGCTATTATATTTTGGACTTTGTTATTTTCCATATTGAATTTTATGGGTTATTTGCTCTATTCGGGATTAGATTTGATTTGGTGGCCTAATAACATCCTTTAGATTATTAAAAAGAAAAGAAAAGAAAAGGGAATGGAAACAGTTAACATTGCCTGTGTTCGGTTCCCCTTTTTCAATTTTTATTTCATGAAGTTATTTTTGAATGCTCACTATTTGAAAAGTTGTGGGGGCCAAAAAGTAGGTAGAGCAGAGTCAGCAGACATCTCTCAAAAGGGCCAAAAAGTCTGTTCAGACGAATCAAAACAGACATCTCTGAATAAGTCCTGCTATTGGTACCTTTCGGTACCATACCGAAAATGGACCGACTGCTGTGCTGGATCGTCTCCGACCACTGGATGGCCAATCTGAGCCGCCCAAAAATTCAAAAAAAAAAAACCAAGTGAGCTTGCATGGGAATCAACGGCATCTGACATGCATAAGTGCTCGATCCAAACACCCCATTTTTCGTATATACATGTTATATACGAAAAAATGGAGTGTTTGGATCAAGTATCTACGCACATCGGATGCCGTTGATTCCCTCATAAGCCCACTCGGTTTTTTATTTTTTGAATTTTTGGACGGATCGGATCGGCCGTCCGGTGGCCGGAGACGGCCCAGCGCGGCCGTCGGTATGATATTGGTCGGTACCATTTCATTTCTGTCTCTGAATCCAGCAGTTCAAGGGACCCACCACTAGGTTATTTCCGGTCAAAATCAAATTTGAACAGACTTTTTTTCCCTTTTTCGAGAGAGTTAAGGGACCCATACATCTCTCACTCATCTTTGAGATTTCGCATCCAATCACATGTTTTTACATTTTAACTCAAAATTTTCATTCCAAAATTGTGAACCAAACACAGTGATTATGCATGGATTATTTTCGCTTCTTTGTACTTGACATTGTATTGGGAGATTTAATAACTTCATTTAGAACATCGGACAAAAGGAAGCATGGAAAACTTTTCAATACTCGTATATATAAAAAGAGTATATTTTGTATATCAAGCTTTGCATGTTCATATCTTTTCATTTAGCATATTTCTTGCACGAGCTGTGGCTCATGTTGTTGTTAACTCAAAATTTTCAGGTTTAGAGATGGATCTGAAGGCTTAAGAATCATGGTTATGTTCTTGTTATTTTTTTTGTTTTGTTTGAGAACTTAATCGGATACTTGTACATTTTTGTTTGTAAGGTCATCGAGGCATGTAAACTTTTACTTTATTTTGGTAATGTAAATTTGGATATTGAGAGAATGGGGCCTGGAAGTGCGTAATATATAGGGTATTTTGAAGTTTATTTATAATAAAAGGCGGATCGTGACACCCTCCATGAGGCGAAAGGTTATTGCTATTGGATTTGTTGATGGTGGGCACTTTGTACAGGTATGTTTATTGGATTTTGTATTTTAACATTTGTACATCATGAATGTTGTTGAAGTTAAATTCTGTTTTTTTTTAATTTTTCTTAAAAATCTACAATGGCAGGTGTTTCTTAAGAACGGTTCCCCCATGCTGCCAATTGCTTGCAATTGGACAATCTTTCGTGATCCTGTAGCAAACAATTGGGGTGTACCATATGGCGCGGCCATTAAGAAGTTCAACGAGATCATCGGCAATGATGTAGCAACGAAGGAAGTAATTGATGTGGATTAGGCAATTTTTGGTGTCAAAGGGAACTTGTATCTTGTCATTCTTGCGTGTATTTTCTTTTACAATGATGGTTGCACTTTGGTTAATAGTGTTCATTCCATAGATGAGGAAATGTTTGCTTTCTGTGGTTTCTGTGAAATGGAGTAAGCCAAATTGCCGCTGGATGGACTTTCATACATTCATAGCTGAACTGTCTGTAATATTTCAAGTTCATGTATCTGATATGGTTACAACTTTGTAGATTCTAAATGGAACTTGTATCTTGTAATTGCGTGTATTTTGATATAGAATGATGGTTGCACTTTTGTTAATAGTGATTAGTAACAAAAAATATGCATCTCTCCTAATTGACCATCTTTATTTGAGAAACTTGTTTGTTTGCAGGGGAGCTAAGAAAGCGAAGAAGTGACTGTTGAAAATGTTACCTTCCTAATTTGCTTCAGTGCTGCTATGAACTCGGAGACACGTGAAGAAGTTGCTATTAAGAAGATTGGTAATGCATTTGACAATAGAATAGATGCTAAGAGGACACTACGAGACATTAAGCTTCTTCGCCACATGGACCATGAAAATGTAAGCTTTATATGATTTATAATCATAACTTTTAGGACATGATATATATGATTTATAATCATAACATTTTCAAGATCTCCCTGGTCTTGTTCATCTTCTTTTGCCTTATGGTTGAACTGGGTTATTAGTCTACTTACCAGAAAAGGGAAAAGGAATTTGGTGAGTATTGTGTCTCTGTATTCATGTATTTTTTTGGGTACCATTTACTTCGTTACTCATCATGTGGAGTCCCTGTAGATTAACGGTGCACATTTTAGAAAGGTAGCTGCTTCTTATAAGTATAACACATAGCCATGACCATTGTGGCAATTGCTGCGTGAAAGACTTCTGATTTTCTTATCACCATAGTTCTAAACTTTAGTTGCTGGCTGGAAGCAAGGGCCGGAGCAGGGATCATATAAGCTCCTCGTTTGGGACCGCCCGGAAGCGTTTATAAATAATTTATGGAAATGAATTAATCGTTTAACATAGAGCCCAAGCTCCGCAAAACCCATCCAATTAATCCATTACCACTTGTTGAAGCTCCTTGTTTAGGCATCCTTCCAACTATACTTGCAACTAAGAATTATAGAAAATTGTTAATGTTTTTTCCCCAAATATATGTAAATCTTATGTTTACACTAAGTACTTGAGTAAATGTTTTCCTAATATCTTATTGTTATTTCATATTTCCTCTCGCTTGGTAGTTCTTGTCTTAGTTCTTTGAGATCAATATGTTTGAGAGGTTCTATCCTAGGGGGGAACAAGCTTATTTCTCAATGGGAGCAAGTTTCCTCGGAGGTTATGACTTGGAAGTGCAAGAGCAAGGTTCTAGGGTAGATTCGTCTGCTTGACACAGAAGGATCCTGCAACTAAGCAATACTAACTTGGTATCAATTCAAAGTAATGTACACAAGTGCATCTAGGCGCCACGTGCATAGTGCTTACTCCATGCGCCCAACTCTGCGGAGGTGGTGGCTTCCTGGATCAAAAGGGAGTGCTAGGCAAGGACTGATGTTGTAGGACCTCGCCAAGCCTGCGAACATACGCCCTTAGCTAAGCACGAAACCACCCTGAGGAGAGTATTTTATAAGTGAAGACCAAGGAAAGAATCAGAAACAAGTGTCCCCAGCAGAGATGTCAAACTGTAGATATAGAGTTGCGGAGACCCAATTTGTTAGGTCCGAACACGTCTTGCTGGAAGACTCGAGGAGGACATGGATCTGGTGGACGAAGAGAAGAGTCGACGAGGGTGGCTACACTTTGTATTTGTGATCACGTGTGAGGTAATTTGTATGAGAGAAGGGAGATTACCAGAAAGAGATAGAACCAATCTGTTGAAGAAGAGTTATAGCAGGGGGAAGAACCACCGAAATGCAGAGAGATAGATAATCTAGTTCAGAATGATAGTGCAAGAGTGGTTAGGGAATTCTCTCTGGTTGGTGTGCTACCCACCAAAATACAACCTCCATGTTGTTTAGCAAGTAGCAACGCACAAGGCAGGCTGCTAGACCTGTCTACATCTTTAAAATTGGTATGACACATTATGGAGCAGTACCCTTGGCTATAAAGATTTGGCTCTTTGTTGAGCAGAGTGGCAAAAATAGATTTCTGCAATAACCCAAGTAGTTAGAATGACACTTTGAGAAGCTGAGTGGACATATTTAGTTTTTTAGTTGCTTTCAGTTTCCTTGCATGGATTTCCATCAGCGTTTGCATTGATTTTCTTTGCTACTTTGAAAGATTATGTTTGTTGTGCAATCATGAGTCATCAGCATATTGGTCACTTCTTTCTCCACTGCAGGTTATTGCGCTCAAAGACATTATTCGGCCTCCACAAAAGGAAAACTTCGACGATGTTTACATTGTTTGTGAATTGATGGACACTGATCTTCATCAGATAATTCGCTCCAACCAACCTTTGAATGCTGATCATTGTCGGGCTTGGCTGTACTTTTTGCATCTATAATAATAGTTTGCAATTTTAACGTAGGTGATGAATTTAGGATGGTCATAGCCTCTTCAATGAAGTATGGTGCTTTAGTTGACCAAAAGTTGGATTCTAAGACAATCAACTCTTAGGCAGGCAGCAGGCTGACTTGTCCTTCATTTTTTACTCTTTTTTGGCTATTGCCACAATCTATTATCCAAGTTACCTTTTGTCAAAGTTTCATCTACTGCCCGGACTGCTACCAATCTAGATTTCAGTCATGTGGCCTTTGTCAAAGCTGCCCTTTTGTAGACGCTTCGAATGCTAACGAAACAAATGGAGTCCTTAACCATTCTGTTTCTATTTTGTTTCCATTTCATGGCTCATGTAATAGACCCAATCTCATATCTCTCGGTACATATGTTCCGTTGTTTCCGTTCCCTCTTTTTTAGATGGAATGGAAACAACTGTACCATTTACTTTAGTATCTTGTAGCCAATTGGCTTAAGGGTCAGTTTTCTTTATTCGTTTTTTTTCTTTCTTTTGTTTCCTCTTGGGGTATGCCCCTTGTAGGGTGTATATTCGGTTATCTTTTTTTTAATTTAAGTTGATTTATCCCAAAAAAAAAAGGCAATGGGTAAGATCCTATAAATGAGACCCAGTGTATGATATTAGGTTGTGACTTGTGACCCCCCTCCTTAACATGAACAAAATCTCGAACCCGGCAACCATATGTTGTCCCCATTCGGGCTGTCCAATTTTGGCGATGGATAGCTTAGACTTCATATATGTTTGGCCGAGATGAAATTTGAGCTGTCCATTGTCGAAAAGGGACAACACCCAGGGCTTCCCAGTTCCAAAATCTCAAGGAAACCGATCCTTTTATTTATCATACCTTTTTATTTATTTTTTGCAATTTAAATTCATAATAATTGGACTTCTAAAAAATTTGGTATACTTACTTAGAGATGAACAGTGTTATAGGTGTTATACGAGTCCCACAAGGAAATTCCGAGATGTTGAAAATAAATAGGGCCCAATAAATAACTAAGTGCATTACGAGTGTAGTGGAAAATGTAAACAAACAAAATCGATCCCCTTTTTATGGTGATGGTGTCATTCTTTTTAAAATGTATTTGGAAAATGCCCATCTTAATTTTTTTTTTGTTTATTGGTAAATTAAACCTAATAATAATGGGGCCCTAATAATGTCTGTCACGCCCTCGATTTTCAACATAAATAAATAATCCATTTCATTACAATTATCCTCGCATAGTATAGATAATACCCAAAAGAGAGTTCTCAAATTTAAAGATTTACAACATTAGCACTACGGCCCAAACTCCATTGTTAGTTAAAGAGAGTAAATTTAGAGGTTACATAATATCTGAAGTTAAAAAAAGTTCAAACAAATTTACAATTTCATCCCTTCAAGTGATCGAGCAAAAGATGATTGAACCACTTCCCGATGACGGCTTTCAAAAGACGTGAAATCGAGCACGCACACCATGCACTCCATGTCAAATCCTTGAGATGTACCTGAAAATGATAGGTTGAGTTATACTAGCCCAATAGAGAATTCTATACTCAAGCTATATGTAAATGTGATGAAACATGCTACAAGAATGAATGATTTCCAATGAACGATCGAAGATACAAAAGGCACAATGAACTGACGAACAACGACTATGGAATTCAATACGTCTTATAGATATCCCTAGCCATTCGTACAACAACTAGGAGCAGCTTTAAGCACAAATCAATCTAATCAACCCAATATTGTTTCTCAAATCATTTTAAGACTCAAATGAATGCCACCTTTATTTTTCCTCATTTCTTACCATTTACCATCAAGCCTCTTTTATAAAAAGAAAACATTTCCTTTTGGTTGCCAAAATAACTTTGAGAAAACTCTCGACCTTTACGGGTCAAGCTCCGTTGATTTGTGCCCAAATACCAGAACCGTTGATTTGCTCAGGAATACCGGAGGATTTTTCATAAAAATCTTTTTTCCAAAACCAAGTTCCTTCATTTTCAAAGACTTTGATGAAATCCATTGTTTATTTTCCTTTTTTCAACAGTTACAATCTCAAGCAATTCACAGCCCATACAACAACATGAACTTCAATAAACCAATCTAACTTCCTTCATCGTGCGAGACATTCAACTGTATTACCACACCTTGCGTTACAGTGAATTCTCTCTACCTTGGTTTCCGCATTACCACACCTTGTGTTGCGGGCCCTTTAGAGTCTCCGCATTACCACACCTTGCGTTGCAGGACCCTCAATTCAAAAATTCACAACTCACACGAACACCCATGCATTATCGATCCATATACAAGAAGACAACGGTTCCCAAAATCACATTCTTTCATTCGTCATCACACAACATAATACAAACTCGTAAACATGTCTCATTGTACATTGATAAATACTTTAAGTCCACGTTATTCCTCTAAATCTATTTCGATGCCCTACGTCACATATCGAACCCACAACAACTCCTCGACACACCACCCGCTAGGTTTTAAATGAGAATCTTATGGAACGAGTGACAAAGGAACCTTGGGAATCAACAAAATGAAGCATGAGGATATGAGTCACAACACTACCCATTGGATCACTAGACAAGCTCATATCTATCCAACAACACCATTATTTTACTCTAATGAGTGCTAAGAGATAAGATCAAACAATGAGTCATTAGGACACAAGCAATCATGCTCGAGAGTGACTTAAACATGTTCTAATCGTATAGGAAGTCATAACACGGAATGAGAACAACCTTAGGAATAGCCACAGACATCGGTAGACTGACACACCTCTACTCAAATGATCATAACTTTTTATGTACTCAGAGTCTTAAGGTGATTCTGGTGGCAATGGAAAGCTGACTTTAAGACCTTCGAATCGATATAAAGTTTACAAGAATCGGACATCGGATGAAGAAGTTATGGCCGTTTGAAGTTGGGCTGAAACTCAGAAAGCGAGCAGAACTTCCAGAGAGGGGAGGAGTATCAATACCCCTGAAGTGGGTATCGATACCTAGGCTCCTGGATCACAGAAAAGAAAAGAGAAGAGGGGAGTATCGATACCCCTAAAGTGGGTATCGATACCACACTATTTGGGACGATTTTCTGCAGATTTCGACAGCTTTTTGAGGACACAAAGGCTAACGATCTAAACTTGATTAAAGCATGAAATCAACCCATAAATGCATAGAATGAGTACGAAATCCCTACCTCAAGTGATTCAGATGAGACCCAAGCGATTGATCGAAGTCCAAGTGAGCCCTAGACCTCTAAAGCTCCGAAATCGACCAAGAACTTCCCTCCAAGCTTGACCCACGAAATTTTGAGATCGAGAACGTGATTGGAAGGCCAAATGGTGGTTGATCTTTGAGGTTTTGGAGGAGTTTTGAGTGAGAGGAGAGGAGAGAGAAAAAAAATCAGTGGAGAGAGAGAGAGATGGGGACGGTAGAGAGAGAGAGATGAGGAGATATGTAATCTCCTACACACACCCACACATATATATACTAAGTCACACACCAATCACACTTGCACTCCCTCCACTTTCAATTCTACCCCATTGGCCCCAAATCAACTAAATTCAATAAATCCCTTATTTATTTCCCATTCGAGCATTAATCAAACCTTTAAACTAATTTCGAAAATATGGATCTCTACAATGTCCATCTTTGAAATTTTTTTTTTTGAACCCAACGTTAAAAACCCTAAAAACCTCAATTGAACAATATAGCGCATATTTGGACTGCGTGAGGGTATTATATTGCACTCCCTCCTGTCGACTTCTGTTGTTTCTTCCTGTCGATCGATCGGCGAGTGACCCCACCACCGACCACCGCTCCTCTTCCCACCACCACCACCACCAATTCGATTCTCATCTCCCACCATCGACCTCCCTCTTTCCCTCTCTCTCTCAATGTAACTCTATGTATATATATGTGTTTATGGTACATATATGTAAAATTCATACGTATATACACATATGTAAAACAACTATTGTATATGCGTTTAGTACAAAATGCTGACATAAAACCTGTTAGGCATTGGATCGTATAGTGCATTTAGGGCTTCAAACTATGTTTTTATTGTTGTCTTTGGTAAGGTTGTGGAAGTTCTAATTCTCTAGTTAAACACCTATTTTGAAGGGTTGTAAAATCAACTTTTATTACTTGTTGGACTTCAACATGTGTTACAAGCTTCATTTTCAGAGGTTCTTCCAACAACACTCAACACCCATGAACACCCACGAAGTTGAGATTTAGGCTGTGTTCCACAAAATAAGAACTTATTTTTTGTTCACCCTTAGGTAGTATGGCCGGCGGGAGGGAAATCGGTCCGGCGGCCGCGCTAGGCCGTCTCCGGCCACCGGACGGCCGATCCGAGCCGTCCAAAAATTCTAAAAATTAAAACCAAGGGTGCCATCGCGGGAATCAACGTCATCCGAGGTGTGTAGGGTGGTTGATCCGAGCACCCCTTTTCCGTGTACATATAGTTTTAATTTTTAGAATATTTGGACGGCTCGGATCGGCCGTCCGGTGGCCGGAGACGGCCTAGCGCGGCCGCCGGACCGATTTCCCTCCCGCCGGCCGCCATATTGGTAAAAATAGTTTTCTTTTTGTAAAGGCAACTTTAAGCTCAAAAATAATGTGTTTACGCAAATAATTTTTCTACCACTATGGATCTTATTTGATAGATCTCATTGAGATCTTTAATACGGTGCAAATTTTTTTTTTTTTTTCATTTATGTTATATTTGAGTTTGAAAATGTGGAAGGAACTTTTTAGTTGGGAAAAATAAGAAGGTTGGATTATTTTTGAATAAGAAGTAGGGGAATAAGTACTTATTTTTTAAGAAGGTTTGCGGAACGGGGCCTTAATATGTAAAGCATAGAACATGAATTCCTAAATCCCATTTTTGGAGTGTCTACAATTTCCGTTCGTTATCTAGTTGTAGTTGTATATACAGGGACCCGAGTGTGCAGTGGTGGTTGCACGATCTATACCTAGTGGGGGCCCTACCCACATGTTATCTGCATTGATAAGCAATGATAAGCTAATGAACCATTTGCTATGCTACGTGCAAGGAAAGATGCTACATTGTGTGTGTAAATGTACACATAATCTACCTACTAGCCTGCTACTACCCTTTTGGATTATCATATCCAAGTGACCCAATAAATGGCTGACAAGTTAGATTTTTTAAATATATATGACCCGTAACATTTGTTGCCCCATTCTATTTCCTTTTAAGGAAGTTGCTGGTTTATTGCCCCATCTAACATTTTGGTTAGATGTCCCTTGCAAAATTTCAGGAGAGGAGTATATACGTATTCAAATGTAGACTCTTGTCAGATTGTAGCCTATTTTTTATTTTTGCTGCACAGCATTATAAGTTCGAATCATAGCATCCTGTTTCTTAAAATTTAATTCATTATTGCAATTTTTCCTATGTTGTGAAGATGACATATTAATTACGAGTTCTATCATTCAATATGACATATATATTGAGTTATTGTTTTATTTTTTGTATTGAAAGGTTATGGAGGAGCATGACGAAATTATTACGGAGGGACCTGTTGACCGTAGTTTATTGTGGTTTCAACAATTCAATCGCTCCCATGGTATATGGAAAAACATTGTAAGTTAACACTTGTATGTATTCGACAATATATAAATGCCGATGTTCTTATAAAACTCGTAAACTTTTTGTCAAACTCACTTGTCTTGTAACTTATATAACATTTTTTTGCAGGGAGAGCGGCCACTTGATTGTAAGCCAGTTGTTGTTCGACGGAGCGAAGCTCATTTGAAGAAGTTGAAACCCTCGGAGGAACTAGTTGCTAATTTAATTCGGCAGGCTGGTTTTGGTTGTCTTCTTGACATGCCTTTTATCTCCATGGACCTAGCCTTAGTCACGGCATTACTTGAGTGTTGGAGGCCGGAGACTCACACCTTCCACTTCTTGACAGGCGAGTGGACTGTGACATTGCAAGATGTCGAGGTGTTGCTCGAGGTACCTGTTGATGGAGAACTAGTTGTCGGGACGATTCTTAAAAAATTAGAATGGAATGGTTTGTGTGAGAGTTTGTTGGGGGCTGTTCCGGACCAAACAAAAAAAAGAAATAAAGGGTGGTAAGATATCATTGACATGGTTGCGGCCAAGGTTTAAAGGTCACTTAAAACCAGGCTATACGAATGAAAATATTTGGCAGCAGGCTCGTGGATACATTCTACAGTTGATAGGTGGAATTCTTATGCCTGACTACTCGGGGTCCTATGTCCACCTGTGTTACTTGACTCTCCTGTACGATCTTTCAGTTGTGCGGAGTTGGGGTAGTGCTTGTTTGGGAAATCTATACCACTACCTATGTCACGGTTGTAAACATGGTTCGGATAATGTGGGTGGGCCATTCATCCTTCTACAGCTTTGGGCGTGGGAGCGATTTCCCTAACTTGCTCCTAGACTACTTGGGAAGCGATTTCGTCCGGCAGGTTCTCCCCTTGGTGCACGGTACGTTAAAATAATTGCAATAATTAATTACATTTGTCATTTATCTTGTTTGATGTTTACATTTTGATATGTGTGATCAATCTATACAATGTGTAGGTGGCATGATAACTTTCACAATCCAGATTTGGCAGCCCACGTGCTTGGAGCGTATAGACATTTTTTTACCTGCATAAACCGGATGAGGTATGCATGTAGTAGTGCAAATACATATTTTTAAAAGCAAACCCTCAATTGTTAGCATTTGTGGATGTTTGCATGTAAACGGACTGGATGTTGCATTTCTGGATTTTAGCATGTAAATGGATTGTAGAGACCCGTAAATTTCTTTCAAAATTTTAATGTTTTATAAGTGGATAAATGATGGTTAAATGTGAAAATTATGGTTGTGGGTTAATGTGTAAGGATTTGGAAAGTGTGGGTGTTAGTGCAATATGGTGTATATATGTGTGTGGTGTGTGGTGTGTGTAGCAGGGAAATTATTTCCCATTTTCCTCTCTCTCTCTCTCTCTCTCTCTCTCTCAGCACTTTCCATCTCTCTCGGCTCTCTCACTCTCTCTCAAATTCTCACCTCCAAATTCAAAAAAAAACATGAAGATTAGCCTTCACTCCACCTTCTACGCGTGATTTGGAGCTCATAGTTCGTTGGGTTTGGCTCGAAGAGGAGTTTTCGGTTGAATTCAAGGGTTTCGGAGTCTAGGGCTTGTACTATCTTCGGGGTTTCGCCTTCCGGACTTGAGGTAGGGAATTCTACCTCTCTTTATATATTTTTTGAGTGTTTCTTTGCCTTTCTCGAGCTTGTGTTGGTTGTTGTTGGGGTTGGATTGAAATCTGAAAATTTCTGTCGAAATCGCCTGAAAGACACTCTTCCTACCGGTAGGAACTTTTCATCTACCGATAGGACAAGTTTTGACAACCAGCTCAAACGTACTGCAACAGCTCAAAGAGATTCATCCACCTACCGGTAGGCACTTTCTTCTACTGGTAGGCCAAGTGCAAAATCGTTTCCTGCAAAATGTTGGCCTTTCTGTTTCCAATTTCTACCAATAGGAACTTTCACCTACCGGTAGGTCAAGTGCAGATTTCATCTCTTCTACCGATAGGACTCATTCACCTACCGATAGGCACAGTGTCTATGAGCTGCTTTTCCCGCGTATTCTAAATCATCTTTTTGGAGCTTCTCATCGACTCTGGTGGGTTTGTTTATGCATCCTTTCAAGTGTTTGGAGAATATTACTTCCTTCGTACTTAGAATGATATCCGGCGGATTTGTATGAGCTCGTTGAGTTAAGAAATGAGGAATGTAAGCTATTGCACGTTGAAACACGAACGATACACATGAGTATGTCTAGTGATCCGATGGGTTGAATTGCAATTCATTTTCTCTCGACTCGTAGAGTCTTTTAGATTCCTTTAGCGTACGTTTTACGGACTCCAACTATAGAAACTAAAAGACCGGGCATCGCAGAGTCTAGTCGTGGTTTGATGTATGGTATATGTAGGTGCGAGGATATACTTAGAGGTACGGTGAGGACATGTGTATTTACTTACATGCGATACGGTAGATTGTTGGACTTGTAATGCCATGTGATTGATTAAATAGCTTTTGGATTCGATTGAATGATTTGATGTTTGTGAAATGGGAACGTGGAATGAATGTGGATAACAAATGGACACAAAGAGAACTTTCAGGGCTCTTAAATGAGTAAATGTTTGGCAGGAGCTAAATGGTCATATCATTTGCTTTCAGGGCTCTTAAATAAGTAAATGCCTGGCAGGAGCTAAATGCTCATATCATTTGCTTTCAGGGCTCTTAAATAAGTAAATGCCTGGCAGGAGCTAAATGCTCATATCATTTGCTTTCAGGGCTCTTAAAGGAGTAAATGCCTGGCAGGAGCTAAATGCTCATATCATATATTTTCAGGGCTCGTCAACGAGTAATTGCCTGGCAGGAGCTTCGGCTCAGACTCTTACGAATACGTTATTGGTTTATAAAGTTAATGAAAGGATTTTGGTTTTGGTTAAAGGATTTGATGAAAATCCTCCGGTATTCTTGAGTGAATCAACGGTTTCCGGTATTTGGGCACAAATCAACGGACTCCGGTATTTAGCCCGAATCAACGGAGCTCGGCCTACAATGGTCTTGAGTTTTCTCTAAATTGTTTGAAATCAAAAGGAAAAGCTTCCCGATAAAGGGTTCAACGACGAACGAAGTGGAACTGAGAAAGAATGTGGTACTGCACGAGAATATGGATTAGTGACAGTTGGATACTTGATCATGATAGTTATGCTCATCTCTGTTGTCATTGGGTTTCTATCGTTTGTCCTTCTGTATTGCTCATTTGCATATAGAGTTTGCGTAGACTTTTCTACTGGGCTAGTGTAGCTCAAACCTTACATCATTTTCAGGTGCTAACCCGGAACAGTAGCTTGCATGCCTGGAGTACTTGGAGTGTGGACATACCTTTTTGAAAGCTAACCAAAGGAGTTACTTATTCATCTTTGTAAATTCTTTTTGAAAGATGTGTTTGTAACTTAAGTTATAATTCTTTGACTATGGAATAATTGTAAACTCTTAACTCTCTTAACACTTGATACTTAAGTAAATTTGGGTTGTTGAGCCGAAGATGTAATATTTGGAAATCTAATGGACTTGGAACTATGATTAAGGGAATGGTAATACTGTAATCTTTTGGGTATCGTATGGAATATTGTGAGGATTTATTTGTGGAAACCTTTTATATTTATGTTTAAAATCAAGGGCGTGACAACTTGGTATCAGAGCATAGGTTTAGAACACCTCGAGACCATGGGGAGACTTTTAGTCTCATGGGTTCAAAACTCACTGCATAACTTTTCAAAAAAAAGGGAGGCAACATGTTTGTGCTTGCATGACTGACGTGTGTTTACAGTTAACCGATGTGGCATTGCTTTTATGTTTACATGAAACAGTGAAAAGTTGATGAAAAAGGAAAGTTTGACTTCATTGTAGTGATTGTGGTGTAATTTATGGTTATAGTAGTTGTTGTTGGCGGTCTTGCTTCTAAGATTTTGGTGGTTAGATGTTTTTTTTAATGAGATGCTAGGCAAAAAAAGAAGAAGAGATGTTAGTGGTAGTGCGTAGTGGTGATGTTGACGTGTAAAAGAAGATAATTGTTAGTATATGATAATGGAGAGAGAATATTAAGATGACTGATGAGAGAAGTGTTAGATGTGTATTTTATTTAAATCGTGTAGATTACGTGCTATGTTTTAAATGCATGAAGTGAGTCTCATGTGATGTAAGCTGCATTGAGTGTAACTATACAAAGGGTAATATTTGCATGACCGGAGTCATAGTTTGTCCGAAAAGTGAGCAGGATGTATTATAGCTAGATAATTGAGATAGTATATGCTCCGAATATGTAGAGAAGGTAGTGACCTATTGTGGTAATGATTGAGATTGGTTGTTGTTATTAAGGTTAATGGGGCAGTGATGGTGAGTAAAGGTAGGGCAAGTCGAGCCCACATAGGGAGATATTTATTTCTAAGGTTGATATAGAAAAATTAGGGTTATAGGTAAGGTGTCGGGATAAAGTACATGTCTTTTGGACACCCAGGCGACTACCGATGAGATCCAATTGGAAGAGGCGCTTGATCACCGCTCCTTCTAGATGGAAGTCTCGGAAAGTCAATTGGACAATAGGTTATACTTAGGGGCTAGAACTATAGGCCTGAGATAGGTGACTGTACATAGGGATCTTGTAGCAAATGAGAAGTGTTATGGTGTTGTTGTTGTCATTGCTGAGGTTATTGCCGTGGCAGTGTCAATATGATAGGTTGGTAGGAAAACAAGGGTAGTATTGCTGGGTGTGAGAGATAATAAGATTTAAGGAGCATTGTATCGATGTGATTGAAGTTGAGTGGTTGATGTAAGTTATGTAATGAGAAAGCTGTTTGAAGTGAGGGCGCCGCTAACGTGAACTATTGTGGTTAATAACAAAGTGGAGTGTAATTGATGTCCTGAGTTGAAATGGTGGAAATTTTGGAGTGATAGGTATGAGGGAAACAGAATGCTATGAGTTGGAGGATTGAAGCATAGAAATTGTGTATGATGTGTATTCGGCGATATAGATTTAGACTGGGTACAGTAGAGGGCGAGTCGGGATATATTATTAGAATAATACGATTGGTTGAGTGTGATGAGGGGATAAATGTAATAGTAATAGTGAAAAAGGTGATGGTGATGGAATGGAATGGCCATTATTGTTTAGGTTGAGTGTGATTGATTTGAATGTCACTGAGGTATGATGGTGTCGGCATGACCACTTAGTGGAGAGAAAAGAGATTTGAGAACTGTGAAAATTTGAGGTGAGCGGGACCTGTAGACACCCCAATTTGGACTTGTCGAATTTCCTTGATTTGTGGCCCGGAGGCTCCCCGATGATGACTTTGGATTGAAACAAGCCTAGTACTGATCGGAACTTTGCTCCTTGAAAGATTTGAAAAGGGAATAAAAATGGTCAAAAGCATTTCCAAGCGCTTGGGAGCAATCCCGAGCGCTCAAAACCGTTTTCCAAAACCTCTGGTCTAGCTCACTCTCGAGCGCTCAAGAGTGAAGTCCCAAGCGCTCGAGAGTTCTCCCGAGCGCTCGAGTCTTCTGTGCTGCCCAATGGATGGCAAGGCTCCCCACTATCCATGCAATCCATCATTACAGCCACCTTGAGCCGGCTGAGGGTTGAGTCAACACTCAACCTCAGTCAGAGAACACTAGGCCAGCAGATTTCCCCCATTTTAAAATGTTTTATTCAAAATTCATTTGATTTCAAAACTATAGGTTATTTTGCCTATAAATAGGAGGGTCTGGTTTCAGTAGAAGGGGCTACGAAATTCTTCTCCTGGAGAACCCCATTCTCTGCTCTCTTTCTCTCTCTTGCTAAAAACCAAAAACTTCCAAACTCACTTTCCAAACTCCAAAGGTTTTAGAAATCACCAAGGAAAAGGGGAAGAAATCCAGAACACTCTCTGCTTCTGATTTCTTGTACTCTTCTCTCTTCATCCACATTTCAAAGTTATTCCAAAGAGCAAAGTTCAAGCAAAAGGTGGAAATCTTTACCTTTGATCATAAACAAAGAGGCTGTTCTTCCCTTCTGAGGGGGGTCTCTCAGCCTGACCCAGTCTTCAATACTGGGTGCATGGTTGGGAGACCCTAGTGTAAAAACAAGAGCAATGGGATACAAAAAAATGTTTTCACAAAACCCTTACTGGAAACACTCCGGTGCACTCGAGAGTACTCCGGAGCGCTCGGGACTGTTCCCAGTTTCATGCATGGTCCTTTGTGACATAGTAGGTTGGGAATGACGTGTAATCTTAAAAGAAATGGTTTTATTTTGGCATGCATGCACAAGGAAGTCATTTTCAACTAAAACAGAAGCATTTCTCACAAGTTTTCATGTAAAATAAGGTATTTCCAACGTTAAAAGATGTTGTCCTCTTGGGAAATATCAAAACAAAGGTGTTTGCATGTCAAGTCAGTACCATTTCCTGTTTGAGGGCAAGCTGACATGCAGTTCACTCCCAAGCGCCTCGAACCATTCCCGAGCGCTCGGGAGTGAATGCATGCCATTGCATCCCATTTTCCCAGTCTGCTGTGTTCTCTGGTTTCTGCATGCATAAGTGTGGCCTATTGCTCTTTTAAATTTATAGATCTAGCCTTGTTGAGGCAGGGATGCATGATCTGAAAGATTGAAGGCTTAGCTCAGTCTTTCAAGTCCTCTGCTGAGCCATTAGTGTACATAATATCATTTCAGTTTCTAGCTTTGCATTATATTCTGTCTGTGCTAACAAAGTTTTGCAGGTTGAGAGTGTCAGAACTCCCAAGCGCTCGGGACCACTTTCGAGCGCTCGAGAGTGAATCCAGTAACAGTGTTGCATTTTCAGTCATCTTGTATATTTTGCATGACCATTTCACCCTCTACTGTACACATGCACCAGTATACACTTCTTATGTGTTATAACTGTGGATACTTGCTAGTTGGTTAAGTGAAACAAAATCCCTTTTAAAAATCCCGTAAATGTTTAGTAGAGACCGATCTCGAATCGAGCGAGGGGGGTGCCGTAAAACCCTTCCCCCCTCGTAACATGGCTTCCGGACCCTTGAAACCGATCTCTGGTTTTCAATTCAAATCAATGGTTTTCCAAACAAAACGGTTTCTCGGGTGACATACCACAAATCCGGGTGGCGACTCTTCAAACCAATTTTTCTTCAAAACGGAAATATATTTTTCGGGCCGGTAGCCCACAGTGGCGACTCTGCTGGGGATGTTTAATTAGTACTTGAGAAAAAGTTGATTTGTTGATAAAACAGCCCGCTTTCCTTAAGTATCAATTAAACTTGTGAGCCAAGCTTGAAAAACGTTTGTGGGATTTTCAAAGGGATTTTGTTTCATTGTCTATTTCTTGTATATATCTTGTGCAGCCCCGCTGTTGTGTTTCGGCAATCCTACCCGGCTTGCCGGTGATGGGGAATCCCGGAATGCTCAGCAACCCTCGACCGTGATGAGTCATCTCTACCGTTCGTACCATTATTGGGTGTACGCTCAGTAGTGGGAGGTATACTTTGACTCTAGTCCGGGGAACCCACTTCAAGCCAAAACCAGCCGTTGTACATGCTTAGCAAGCCATAGAACCTTCCAAATTAGGACAGAAACCTACAGGGTAGGGTTACGTGTTATATCCTGTTTACGTGCTGCATTGCATTTTGCACCCTCATACCATCAGCCGCGGTTCTCGAGACTCGCTCGCGTAGTCTTTGCGAGGTTGCCAAAGACCCGATGAAGAGTCACGCATTCTATGTGCGTGTTGTTTAACTACATGAGCCCTTAGAACAAGGAGACTTTGGGAAATCAGAATATACTAAAGTCCTTGACTAATGCCTAATCGGAGATTCAACGGAGAATAAGGAATAACAAGGAAAACGATGCCTTGATGCCGCTTTACTTACACCACGCTGGCTAATGGCACCATGTCACTGACACCACGATGGTTGGGGTATCACGTCGTCTATACTAAGTTATTCCAAGTCCAAAATTGAAACTTCGAACGAGGACTAGTTGAATACTTAGTTCATTTTTGACATCTCTTAGAATTTGTCGTTCTGAATAAAGGATACACCTTAAAAGAAATCCGAGGATCAAGGCAACCTCACGTGAAGGATACTCGATCATTCTTGGAAAATCAGAGTCGATGGCGGTGACGATGATGCACATTTTCTAAAAACCTATGCACATATTTCATGAAAATATAAACAGGAATCGCGTCTGAGCACGGTTTTTGCTTTGCTGTCAGTACTGAGCAATTGGGCCGAAGAAGAAGGACACCATACCCTCCTGGACCAGACCCTTGGGACAGAGATTGGAACGGCTTCAACTTCAAGCAGATTCTGTCAGTGCATCAGATTTGAGGGAGGAAATGGATCTATTGATCGGGAACCTAAACCCAAACCCCAATCCAAACCCAAACGGGGGCAACCTAAACCCGAATGCCGGCAATCCGAACCCGAACCCAAACGGAGGTAACCCAAACCCGAACCCAAACGGAGGCGAGCCAAATCCAAATCCTAACCCCATTCCTAATCCAAATCCAAACCCTAACCCAAGTCTGGAAAACTTGTACGGAGAAATGGGACAGATAAGGGAAGGTATCCAACGTCTCGGCGAGCGCACTGATAACCAAATCGCCCAACTTATGATGATGATTACTGGGGTTGCACGACGTCTTCCACCACCGAACCCGAATCCAAATCCTAACCCAAACCCGAATCCGATTCCGATCCCAAATCCCAATCCGATTCCAAATCCAAATCCTAACCTCAACTTAAACCTCAATCCTAACCTCAACCTGAACCTCAATCCAAACCCTAATCCGAATCCGATTCCGAACCCGGAGCAGCTGACCGTTGAATTGGAAACCCCGCAAAACCCCGAGATGGCTGCAGTATTGGCGAAGATCACCCTGTTAGAGGAGTCTGTGGCGAGAAATGAGAAGATAGCATCAACCGGTTTTGACATCAACAAGCTTTGCTTGTTTCCTAATGCAAAGCTTCCGAAAAAGTTTAGGCCGATCGACTTCGCTAAGTTTGACGGGACAGGAGACCCAAAGGCTCACTTGACCGGATACATCGGAGCACTTTCCATGTGGGGAGTGGAAAAGGATGCTATGGCACAGATGTTCTCGCAGACTCTAGTGGGGCATGCTTTGCACTGGTTTACCACCCTGGATGAAAGGAAGAAGCGCTCATGGGAGGACATATGCGCAGCTTTTGTGGCGCAATATGATTACAACATTCAGTTGGAGGAGACCACTCGTGAATTAGAGTCAACGAAGATGGAAGCAAAGGAGGCCTTCGCCGAGTTCGTAAAAAGATGGAGGGCTAAGGCCGCACAGATGAAAGACAGACCAAGCGACAGGGACCAGATCCGGATGATTGTCCGGAACCTTCAACCAACTCTCGCACGGCACATGGTTATGGCTCAAGCGTGCTCAGACTTTAAAACATTCTTTGACACAGGCTTAGCCGTCGAAGAAGCAGTTCAATTGGGGATCTTTGACAAACCCGAGCCTGCTCCCAAACCCAGGAAGGTTTACTCCGGAAACAGCAACGCCCTGTTTGGCAACTCGAACTACACCAACCTCCCAAACACTTTCTCAAACACAACTCAAGCTGAGCCCGTCAATCAAATTGTGACCCAAGCTAGTCAACCCCATACCCAACCCCGCGCTTTTGCTCAATTCTCAGCACCCCTCTCTGCTGTGCTCGAGAAGTTGGTCGAAAGTGGCATGCTTAAACCACTTACCCCTACTCCCCTACCACAAAAACTCCCCGCATCCCACAACCCTAACGCATACTGTGCCTTCCACCAGGGCCCGGGCCATTCAACCGACAACTGCTTCCGCCTGCGCCATGCTATCCAGGATCTCATAGACAACAAAACTCTCCCCACGCCACCACAAAAACCAAACGCCGTCTCAAACCCGCTCCCGAAACACACTAACGCCCGCACCAACCATATCTCCCTAGACCATCCCTTTAACCCGAGCCTCTACATCCTCCCTACCACCTAACCCAAACCAATTGTCGAGTTGCCAACCGAGGATATCGTCTGTGCCCTTGAATCCACGGAATGGGACTTCCAAAGAAGGTGGGAAGAGTTGGCAAGTGATTTCCTTGCAGTGGAAAACCGGGCAATCGTAACTGGAGTATGGCCCGTGGCACTCGATGCTCTCCAAGTTGAGGAATTGGAGCATGGCAATTGGAGGCAGGAATTCGAAGAAATGATGACCGACCCGTTGGACGGGTACTCCCTGTTTGCTCTGTTCTTGGAGCCAGAACCGATTGAAGAAGAGGATGAATGGGCATGGGAGCCCGAACCCAACGGGTGGCATTGGATTGATGATTCCGACCCGTTAGACGAGATGTCATTGGCATACCTTTTCCTAGAGGAAGAAGTTCGTGAAGAAATGGACCTCATGAACCCCCGCATGTTTTCGGGGCTCACTGTCAGCGCCATTATCAATATCACTAGAGGATCCGACGCTCTGGACCATATCATGGATCAGGCCTTCATCCCGCAAGATTACATTATTGGGGAGCACCTTCCGCAGCCCGTAGTCGAAATCCCCAATGAGCCCGCTATCTGTGTACTGGACCCTGAAGATCTGTGGGGAAAATCTGAATTGGTGAACGTGTGGATTGATGGCGAGGAACTGACCGTCAATAGAGCCATGATAGATGAAGGCTCTCTGCAGAATAGCAACAGCAGCAACAACAGCAACAACAGTAACAACAACGGCAACAGTAACATCAACTTTTGGAGTTCCCTAGAGGAAGAAAATATGTGGCACGCTCTGGAGATGGAAACCCTCAACGAAACCTTGGAGAAAACGGCACTTGACAAAGGAAAACGTAAGGCTGACCCTTGCAACTCTGACTTCTCCAACTTTTGGGAGGGTACTTGGTGGGAACCCATTCCCAAAACAATTAGCAATCTTACCAGGAGTGGAAGAGTGTACTAGCCAACCAACCTCCAGCGGGGAAGCTCGTCCCGAGCCCCTCTGCCGCGGCAGAACAACCCCATCAACTCGGCAAGCCCGGACACCACTCAAGCTCCACAAAACAACCCTCCTAACTCCACAAACCCACCACCTCAATCTAACCCACCAGTCCATCTCAACCGTTTCGTGAGTTCGAACCCTGACATCTCCCAACAACAAAACCCAGCTGCCGTCACTGACCCTATTATCCGACAACTCCAAGAAACCCCTGTTCGTATGTCTATGTGGGGAGTGTTAGCTGCATCCCGCGAGCACCGCCGCAGGCTCGTAAACACTCTTTCTAAATTTGAGGTCCCCTCTGATATAGCCCCGGAAGCTCTCATTGCCCTCATAACCCCGATGAACCTCACCCAGCACACCCTGTCATTCACAGAAAAGGACCTCCCGCCGGAGGGAGCTGGCCATAACAAGCCGCTACACGTGACGATGAAGTGTCTTGGAAAATGGGTCCCTGCAATTCTCATCGACAATGGTTCAGCCATCAACGTGTGCCCACTTCGCACCGCTTATTGCTTGGGCCTCAAGAACAAGGACTTTGCACAATCGAATCTGGGTGTCCGCGCCTATGATAATACGCGCCGCGATGTTTTGGGGACAATCAACTTGGAACTTGTGACGGGGAAGTTTAAAACCACTGTCGAATTCTGTGTGTTAGAGATACCTGCGTCGTTCAACCTCCTGCTGGGGAGGCCATGGCTGCACAGGTCGGATGTCATGGGTGTGCCCTCAACGCTGCATCAGAAACTCATTCTGGGTTTAGATTCTGGAACCCTCATCATCCATGGAGACTCAGGCATCCGTCCACACTCTGAGGACAACTCCCCACTACTAGAGATTATGCATGGAGAGGAGGACATTGCCATGGGGGGCTTTGCGGTTATGACTTCAAAAGTGTGCACCATCCGGGCCGAGGACGGCTTCTTGGTGAGCTCCGCAGTGCTGGAAATTATGAAAAGGATGAAATATCTACCGGGCATGGGTTTGGGACTTCATGGTCAAGGAGTCCCGGAGTTCCCTGATTTTCCTGGAAGTAACGAGCGCTTTGGTCTAGGATATGAGGCCAAGAAGAGCGATCCAGCAAAGAAGTGGCGCAACCGCGCCCGGGCTCATGCAGCCGGGGTTAAGCTGAAAGTGAAAGAGGCGCTGTACCAAGGAGAACCCGAGCCCTTTGTGGATCTTGACACGAAAATGAAGTATCCGGGGTTTGAAATCTTTGCCAACGACACTTGGGAAGAGGATGAAGTAGTGACCAAGGGGGAAGAGGTATCTGAGGCACTCGACTGGCTGGAGGCTTTTGGTTTGGGCAGTCTCCAACTCCTGTTCGAGGGTGAAGATCCGGAGGGTATGGTCGAAGACGCTGCTGTGCTGGTGCTTGGAGAGGAAGAAGAGGTTGAAGATCCTTCCAAACTCATCATGGAGGCTGTAGGCGTTTATGATAATTGCACTTTCATACCACATGTAACTCGCACTCACAGCACCTACACTGAGTCTGAATCCGGGTCCGACACTAGCTCGTCGTCTAGCACAGAGTCGGAGTTTGTGCCTATTGGCCCTCCACAGCGGAGCTTTTACTTTGAGTTTGAGTCAACCGCTGTATTCTCCCCTTCTGAGGAGGCTGCTAATGAAATGAATGACGCTTTCGCTTACTTGCCGATTTTTGAAATAAATTGTTTAGATCCCGACGATGAAGGAATAGATCTCGATGGGGACGTCCCCAAGGAGATCCGTTCCCTCATCGATCGCGAAAATGAAAGGCATGGTCAGCCTTTAAAAGAAGAAATAATCTCTATAAATTTGGGTGATGAGGAGAACCCTCGATTGGTTCAGGTCGGTTCCGGGCTGTCCCCCGATGAGCTTCAAGAGCTCACAGATTTACTAAAGGAATTCAAAGAAGTTTTTGCTTGGTCTCACGCGGACATGCCCGGAATCGACCCGGAGATCGTCGAGCACAGGATCCCTCTCTTCCCCGACGCAAAACCCGTTAAGCAGAAACTCAGAAAAATGCGGCCTGATTGGGTGCTTAAGATAAAAGAGGAGCTCACAAAGCAAATCGACGCCGGCTTTCTAATCGTAACGGAGTATCCCACTTGGGTAGCCAACATCGTTCCTGTCCCCAAAAAGGATGGAAAAATCAAGGTGTGTGTCGATTTCAGAGATCTGAACAAAGCAAGCCCTAAGGACGATTTCCCATTACCGCATATAGACATACTTATTGATAACACTGCAGGGCATGCTCGACTATCCTTCATGGATGGTTTCTCAGGGTACAATCAGATTCTCCTAGCTCCGGAAGACAGGGAAAAGACAACATTCATCACCAAGTGGGGGACATACTGTTATCGGGTTATGCCATTTGGGTTGAAAAACGCCGGTCCTACATATCAAAGGGGTGCCACAACACTGCTCCACGACATGATTCATAAGGAGGTCGAAGTATACGTCGATGACATGATAGTGAAAGGAAAGGAGCGGAAAGACCATCTCCCAGCATTGAGAAAGTTCTTGGAAAGGATTCAGAAATACAGGATGCGTCTCAACCCTCAGAAATGCACGTTCGGAGTCACGGCGGGCAAGATGCTTGGGTTCATGATCACAACCAGGGGGATTGAGGTGGATCCTTCCAAGATCAAAGCCATCCTTGAGATGGAGCCACCCCAATCCGAGAAAGAGGTCCGGTGCTTCTTAGGGAAGATCCAGTTCATCAGCCGGTTTATCGCCAAGTTGACCTTGACCTGTGAACCACTGTTTCGACTACTCAAGAAAGACGTGAAATTCGAGTGGAATGACAAGTGTCAGAAGGCCTTCGAAGCAGTGCGGACTTATCTCCAGAATCCTCCAATCTTGATGCCACCCATCCCGGGAAAACCTTTGATCCTATACTTGTCCGTCACGCCCTCGTTAATGGGGTGCATGTTGGCACAAGAAGGAGAAGATGGGGTTGAAAGGGCAATCTACTACTTGAGCAAGAAGATGGTGGGAAGTGAAGAACGGTACACTTCATTGGAAAAGACGTGCTGGGCACTGATATGGGCCACAAAGAAATTGAGACACTACATGCTGGCTTACTCGGTGATACTGATTTCTCGGATGGATCCTCTCAAATATCTATTCGAGAAGCCAGCACTTACCGGTAAGCTAGCACGTTGGTTGCTCTTGTTGGCTGAGTTCGAAATCAAGTACGTCACTCGCAAGTCAGTGAAAGGAAGAGCAGTGGCAGAGTTCTTGGCGGATCGTCCGATTGAAGGCCCAGAACACACTGAATTTCAATTCCCCGACGAAGATGTAATGACAGCAGTTGACGAAACGTGGACGTTGTACTTCGATGAAGCCGCTAATCAGAAGGGCTTTGGGATTGGCATACTGCTAGTTTCGCCTGAGGGGTCGCACATTCCCCTCGCATTCAAGCTAAACTTCGAAGTCACAAACAACGAGGCAGAATACGAAGCATGTATTATGGGAATGGAAGCTGCATTGGAGATTGGAGTCAAAGTACTGGAAGTTGTCGGAGATTCCAACTTGGTCGTATCGCAAGCAAATGGAGAATGGAAAGTTAGGGATGAGAAAATGAAGCCGTATCATCAGCAACTCGACGAACTTATCCCGAACTTTCAAAAGGTGACCTTCACGCACGTACCGAGGATGAAGAATCGCTTCGCGGACGCACTGGCCACTTTAGCGTCCATGCTGGAACTTCCAATCGGGGTAAAGCTAAGACCTGTCATGATTGAGCAGAGGGGGAAACACATGTACGACTATGTCATGAACATTAACGAACCAGACGATGGTCTCCCTTGGTTCCATGATATTTGGAATCTCGTCGAGAAGGGGGAATTTCCTGCGGATTCAACTAAGAAGGATCGGATCGCCTTGCAGCGGCTCCCATCTCAATACATCATCTGCGGTGGGAAACTATACCGGCGATCTCCGTGCGGGGTTCATAAGTTGTGTGTTCACGGCGACGAGTCGAGAGCAGTAATGGAAGAGGTGCATGAAGGTGTTTGTGGACCCCACATGAACGGAATGATGCTAGCAAAGAAGGTTCTCAGGTTGGGATACTATTGGTCAACCATGGAAACAGATTGCATCGAGTATGTGCGCCGATGCCATAAGTGCCAGACTCATGCCAATCTTATCCATGTCCCGCCCTCGGAATTACACTCAATGGCGACGCCATGGCCATTCTCCGCCTGGGGCATCGATGTTATTGGAAAGATCACTCCCGCGGCTTCCAATGGTCACAGGTTCGTTCTGGTAGCAGTGGATTATTTCACCAAGTGGGTCGAGGCAGCCTCGTATAAGACATTGACGGCCGTTCAAGTGGCTCATTTTATCAGGCAAAACATCATTTATCGGTATGGAGTCCCTCAAGCCTTCGTGTCTGATAATGGCGTTCACTTCAAGGGAAAGGTTTTGGAACTCTTCGACGAGTTCAAGATTCAAGTGCATCATTCAACCACCTATCGGCCACAAACAAATGGGGCAGTTGAGGCAGCGAATAAGACGATCAAGACGATCCTCGAAAGGACTACTCAGTCAGCTAGGAATTGGCACGAACAATTACCACTAGCTCTGTGGTGATACCGTACGTCTATTCGTACACCGACGGGGGCAACCCCCTATTCTTTGGTGTACGGTATGGAGGCCGTTCTCCCTATCGAGCTAGAAGTTCCATCGCTGAGAGTCATGGCTGAGAGCGGAGTGAACGAGGCTGAATGGATCAGTGGGAGATTTGAAGAACTCATGTTATTCGACGAAAGAAGACTACGGGCGTTGTACCACATTCAAGGTTACCAGCGAAGGATCGCCCGGGCGTTCAACAAGAAAGTGAAGTCAAGGGACCTGCAAGAGGGGGACATGGTAGTTAAGGAAATTCGTGCGCCGGTGTTTGATCTACGAGGAAAGTTCCGACCTAAATGGGCAGGGCCATACATTATCAAGACCATTCTCTCTGGAGGAGCGGCCTCAATCATCGACCTCGACGGCAACGAGTTCTCTAACCTTGTCAATTTGGATCAGCTTAAACGGTATTACCCCTGAGAGAGCTCGCTGGGCCGAAAACCGCAAGGGCGGGCGGTCCCAGGCAGAATTTAGAGCAAGCTTGCTAAGTCGAAAACCCGAAAGGGCGGCTTAGGCAAAAGTTAAGGCAAAAGTCGAAAGAGAGCTCGCTAGGCCAAAAACCCGAAAGGGCGGCTCCAGGCAAAATTTAGAGCTCAAAAGGAGAACGTTAATACCCGAGCGAACCCTAGCCCGAACTACGTATGGGCCTGATTCCCTTTCATGAGGGATACGTAGGCAATCTCACGCTGAGGTTCGGTCCTAAATATCTCTAAAATCAAAATCCAAATTGACGAATCAGAACGTTTTCTCAGAGGCGCATGCGATTAACCAACCAAAAGGGGGAAACCCTTAATCAGCCAATTTTATTCAGATTATTTCTTTATTACAAGCTGAGCATGAAAACGAAAAACACACATTTTTAACACGCTCCTTTTATTTCAAAAAACGGCAAAGTAAGCAGTCAACCCATCCTTGCTTCCACATCTCTCCTCAACCATTTGCGATACCTTCCGGTCGTAGCAATAGAGAAAAGTGGATCACTTGGCTCAATCCTGCGAGCCTCCCACGATCGAACATAACTCCGAAGGCCCGGAATGGTGAAGGGAGGGAGACGAAGCACTTCAGAACCCGGCAGCGGCACTTCTTGATTAAGTCCAAACTGACGGAGGATGCGGAACGGTGAGTAGAAGGAGAAGTCGGTCAAGCCAGCCACAAGGACATGCATCGTACCCATGTTACCAGCAGTCATGGCAGGGAGCCTCCGCCAATGGCACAGCCAAATGATGTCATCTTCCTCGGCAGAAGCAAAGAAATCAGCCCAGTCATCCTCGTTGCTGTACGTCGCTAGAAAAGGACGGTTCCATCCACTTGCACGATACCACCAGTCATTTGCCAGAGGTGTCAGCAGGCTCAACTTATCACAAAGCCACATCTACCCAAAAAGAGAGAAAACAAGTAAGGAGCCAGATAAGGCCTGAGTCGAGTGATGAGGTAAAATGAATGAGAGAAATAGAAAAAGGAGAGCTGAGTGAGGTCCCTAACCTACAGCAGCAGCGGGCTACCACCAAAGACCCTTGTGCGACCAGCATGGACAGCATCTAACCCCATCAAGGTCTCGGCAAGAACCAAGGGTGCGACATCCTTGCGAGCCTCGATCTGAGAAGCGACACCCACCAATAGAGAGCTGGGCTGACCAACTGAAGGAACCAACAGGAAGGCCGCCAAGAGACAAATGCAACAGGCCGCCATTCGTCGACCTTGGTATTTGAAGTCTGTCAAGTCCCCGGGTGGACTGAATCTCTCGTACAGTTGCACGATGTTGATGGCATTGCCCCGAGTGAGAAACTCAGCGACATTTCCACTAACACCTAGCTTAGCTTTCAGAATATTCTTCATACTCTCTCTAAGCATTGGGACAATGGGCTCCGTGGAGTCGTGACTTCCAAGGTAAGCATGGAATTCCTCGACGGTGGGGCATAGCTCTTGAGAACCAAAGCGAAAGACGTGCACTTCGGAATCCCAAAAGCGCACCGCCGCATGTAGCAAGACAGGACGGATTGCGATCTCCCGAAGATGCCTAAGAGCGTAAAGTCGGTGTCCTCGGAAGTTCAGCTAGTCGATGCCTTCGAGGCTGTCCAACCAAGAACGGAGCAAGGCTTGGTTTAGCAAGGCCATGAGGGGAATGGGTTTTTGGAAGAAAAAAGGGTTTTTGGGAGGAGAAGAATGGAATGAGGTGTGAATGAATGGCCAGGACAGGAGCTCTCTATTTATAGAGGTCTGGAGAATGCAATGCCAACCCTCACTAGCCTTGGAACTCTTCAAGCTCAACATCTTCAAGACAATTTCAAAATTTCAAACTTTGGAAATTTGAAAAAATGTTCGAAAAGCCCAAGTCTTGCTTTGGGAAGTTGTTTCTGCTGGGAAACAGATGGTGCAGAGTTACAAGACGTCTTGGAAGTGTGTATGCAGAAGAAGACGACATGGGAGTAGCTAGTGAGTGGCATTGGGAAACAACTCTGAACTGCCAGTGACAGAAGTCCCGAGCGCTCGGGAGTGAAGACCCAAGCGCTCGAGACCACTCCCAAGCGCTCGAGAGTTCTACTGTTTTACAGAGGGTTCTGATCCCAGTGTTCCAGCCTCAGTTCAACGCCACAAATACGTCCAACTCCAATCAGAAGGTTCTCAACATGATCCCAGGGGATACAGCGGTTTCCGTTACGTGTTTTCCTGCATATTTGTTCTTGTTCTTTGAAAAATACTAAGATTCCCAGGGCTTTCGTCCCTCGAGTACGTCAAATACCACGTTAAGCGTGTTTTATTGAACCCAACGATACGTATAAGTCGTAATGTGCATTACTGACTGTGTGTCGATATCAGATTTTCGTTCCTGCTTTGAGAGTATCGGTTGAAATTCGCGTGCTCTTTACTTTTCTTTCAAGCTAGACGAGCATATTTCATAAAATACAATTCTTGATAGGAAGTGCGAAACGAATACGAAAGAGCGAAATGCAAGCTTTTCATAAACAAGTACGGTATTTACAATGAGTGAGGAAGGAAATACAAAAGCTGGGGCAAGCACCGCCCAATCCTAACTATCGGGGCACGCAGACCCAAACAGAAATCAAGGCGCGCAGGCCTAGAAACTACGACTACCGCGGAACGCAGGCCCATGTACAAGAAAGCTAGCAAAAGCAAAAGTCTAAGACTCAGACGCGACGAGTCCTCTCCGCTGGTGGCCCTCGGGCTCTCTGCTGTCACTCTCGTCACCGTCATCACCGTCATCATCTCTTGGAGAGCCAGGAGCAGTTTCTGAGTCCGTCGACCCTAACACACGCGACTCAGAAGACTCCTCTGACCCCTCCTCCTCCTCCGACCCCTCCACATGAGCGAGTCTCTGCTAGGACACCGCCCTAGGTAAAACCTCGAACTGTCTAGCCTCCGCAGCGGGCCGCGACACTCTCTGTGTCCCTTGTCCCCGTGTGCTGGCGGAAGCTGGAGAGCTCGCGATAGCCTGAGGTCGTGCCCTGGCTGAACATTGTGGCTGCACCTGCATATCACAAGCATGCAATCGTTTTTATATACATGTTTAAAATTCAGTTGATTCATTGAGGTACTATACATGCAAGCACTCTCCACCCTCTCCAGTTTCTCCGCCGCCATAGATTTGGCACCGTCCTAAGGGACTTCATCCCCGGTTTTCTCCAGGTTATCCGCCGCCATAGATTTGGCACCGTCCTAAGGGACATCTCCCCGGTTTTCTCCAGTTTATCCGCCGCCATAGATTTGGCACCGTCCTAAGGGACTTCATCCCCGGTTTTCTCCAGTTTCTCCGCCGCCATAGATTTGGCACCGTCCTAAGGGACATCTCCCCGGTTTTCTCTAGTTTCTCCGCCGCTATAGATTTGGCACCGTCCTAAGGGACATCTCCCCGGTTTTCTCCAGGTTATCCGCCGCCATAGATTTGGCATCGTCCTAAGGGACTTCATCCCCGATTTTCTCCAGTTTCTCCGCCGCCATAGATTTGGCACCGTCCTAAGGGACTTCATCCCCGGTTTTCTCCAGTTTCTCCGCCGCCATAGATTTGGCACCGTCCTAAGGGACTTCATCCCCGATTTTCTCCAGTTTCTCCGCCGCCATAGATTTGGCACCGTCCTAAGGGACTTCATCCCCGGTTTTCTCCAGTTTCTCCGCCGCCATAGATTTGGCACCGTCCTAAGGGACATCTCCCCGGTTTTCTCCAGTTTCTCCGCCGCCATAGATTTGGCACCGTCCTAAGGGACTTCATCCCCGATTTTCTCCAGTTTCTCCGCCGCCATAGATTTGGCACCGTCCTAAGGGACTTCATCCCGGTTTTCTCCAGTTTCTCCGCCGCCATAGATTTGGCACCGTCCTAAGGGACATCCTCCCCGGTTTTCTCCAGGTTATCCGCCGCCATAGATTTGGCACCGTCCTAAGGGACATCTCCCCGGTTTTCTCCAGGTCATCCGCCGCCATAGATTTGGCACCGTCCTTAGGGACACCCCCTTTCCACCATTTGCTTGCACCTGCATGTTTGCATTTGCTCCAAAGAACTACGCTGGTCTGATCCCTGCAGAAAAGGGTACGTAGGCAGTCTGAAAAGACGCGACCGCATGCATCAAATGTTTGTGTCTTTACTTGCATTTGATTTTGAGTTGAGGATTTGATTCGGCTCGAATTGGGTTGTCTCAATCTTTGGACGACACTCGTATCCATGCGTGATGCTGAGCGACGCCCAAAGAGGGGCAACTGTAGACACCCCAATTTGGACTTGTCGAATTTCCTTGATTTGTGGCCCGGAGGCTCCCCGATGATGACTTTGGATTGAAACAAGCCTAGTACTGATCGGAACTTTGCTCCTTGAAAGATTTGAAAAGGGAATAAAAATGGTCAAAAGCATTTCCAAGCGCTTGGGAGCAATCCCGAGCGCTCAAAACCGTTTTCCAAAACCTCTGGTCTAGCTCAGTCTCGAGCGCTCGAGAGTGAAGTCCCAAGCGCTCGAGTCTTCTGTGCTGCCCAATGGATGGCAAGGCTCCCCACTATCCATGCAATCCATCATTACAGCCACCTTGAGCCGGCTGAGGGTTGAGTCAACACTCAACCTCAGTCAGAGAACACTAGGCCAACAGATTTCCCCCATTTTAAAATGTTTTATTCAAAATTCATTTGATTTCAAAACTCTAGGTTATTTTGCCTATAAATAGGAGGGTCTGGTTTCAGTAGAAGGGGCTACGAAATTCTTCTCCTGGAGAACCACATTCTCTGCTCTCTTTCTCTCTCTTGCTAAAAACCAAAAACTTCCAAACTCACTTTCCAAACTCCAAAGGTTTTAGAAATCACCAAGGAAAAGCGGAAGAAATCTAGAACACTCTGTGCTTCTGATTTCTTGTACTCTTCTCTCTTCATCCACATTTCAAAGCTATTCCAAAGAGCAAAGTTCAAGCAAAAGGTGGAAATCTTTACCTTTGATCATAAACAAAGAGGCTGTTCTTCCCTTCTGAGGGGGGTCTCTCAGCCTGACCCAATCTTCAATACTGGGTGCATGGTTGGGAGACCCTAGTGTAAAAACAAGAGCAATGGGGTACAAAAAAATGTTTTCACAAAACCCTTACTGGAAACACTCCCGAGCGCTCGAGAGTACTCCGGAGCGCTCGGGACTGTTCCCAGTTTCATGCATGGTCCTTTGTGACATAGTAGGTTGGGAATGAGGTGCAATCTTAAAAGAAATTGTTTTATTTTGGCATGCATGCACAAGGAAGTCATTTTCAACTAAAACAGAAGCATTTCTCACAAGATTTCATGTAAAATAAGGTATTTCCAACGTTAAAAGATGTTCTCCTCTAGGGAAATATCAAAACAAAGGTGTTTGCATGTTAAGTCAGTACCATTTCCTGTTTGAGGGCAAGCTGACATGCAGTTCACTCCCAAGCGCTCCGAACCATTCCCAAGCGCTCGGGAGTGAATGCATGCCATTGCATCCCATTTTCCCAATCTGTTGTGTTCTCTAGTTTCTGCATGCATAAGTGTGGCCTGTTGCTCTTTTAAATTTATAGATCTAGCCTTGTTGAGGCAGGGATGCATGATCTGAAAGATTGAAGGCTTAGCTCAGTCTTTCAAGTCCTCTGCTGAGCCATTAATGTACATAATATCATTTCAGTTTCTAGCTTTGCATTATATTCTGTCTGTGCTAACAAAGTTTTGCAGGTTGAGAGTGTCAGAACTCCCAAGCGCTCGGGACCACTCCCGAGCGCTCGAGAGTGAATCCAGTAACAGTGTTGCATTTTCAGTCATCTTGTATATTTTGCATGACCATTTCACCCTCTACTGTACACATGCACCAGTATACACTTTTTATGTGTTATAACTGTGGATACTTGCTAGTTGGTTAAGTGAAACAAAATCCCTTTTAAAAATCCCGCAAATGTTTAGTAGAGACCGATCTCGAATCGGGCGAGGGGGGTGCTGTAAAACCCTTCCCCCCTCGTAACATGGCTTCCGGACCCTTGAAATCGATCTCTGGTTTTCAATTCAAATCAATGGTTTTCCAAACAAAACGGTTTCTCGGGTGACATACCACAAATCCGGGTGGCGACTCTTCAAACCAATTTTTCTTCAAAATGGAAATATATTTTTCGGGCTGGTAGCCCACAGGACCATTAGGAGTTATATGTGTGAGTAAATTTGGTTCTTAAGAGATGGGGCAGTAGAAGTCTTAGAACGTAACAATGAGTATAGACACGTTGTGTTTGAAACCCCTGAGTCTTGTTGGTATTTAGGAAGAAGTCTGTCAATTTGTTTGTATTTATATTGGTGTTTAAATTTTAGTATCGAGATAATCAATAGTAGTGGAAGTTTGTTAGAGTATCTATTGCACACATTGTGTAGGTATTTGAGTAATGAAATGCCGTGTGATTGTAATGTCGATAGAGAAATGATTAATATTGATGTTGTGTATTTGTTATATGATATTTAAGATTGTGAAAATGGGAAACATGTGGCTTGATTAGACTAATTGACAAGAGTATTCGAGATTGATGGGTGAACATTAAACGTGAAGGGTATTATGAGGTTGAAAAGAACGAGATTACTATTGGGCTTTCTAGAGCCATAAATTGTGAAGTGATGGACATATTGTGGGTACGTGGATACGTGGCGAGTCCGTTGGATACTGAGTGAAGCTGTTAATGCGTGGGTATGTTTGATGTTGTGTAAGCTATTAAATTGTATGGTTGGTTTATTGAGATATTTCATGTGTGACTCGTGCTGCTATTTGACTTTAACTTACATGCTTGACTTGTTATGTAATCTCGATGTGTGTAATTTGCTCTTAGTATATGGTACGGAATAGACACTGAGGTGTGGGGGTATGTGATACGAGGAGATAAATTTTTAGTTGGAATATGGCGTGTATCATTTCTTTTACCAGCCATAGTGAGATGTAAAGTTTGAAGAGGGTAGAATTTAACTCCATATATATATACAGGACACTTCTAATGTGGGCGCCCGCATTTAAGCAAGTTGCGGACTTTGCCTTTCTCGATCGAATTTTGATGATCCGAGCCGCTCAATGTGTTCAGAACGTGATTTTAAGGGTACTCACGAGAAATCAGTAAAAAAAAAGACCGGGAAGGGCTTCATCCGAGTAGTTTTTGTTTATTTTTTATTGAACAGTTCAAATAAAAACTGCTCAAATCAAGTCCTTCCCGATCATTTTTTTTTTTGATTTCTCGCGGGTACCCTTAAAATCAAGTTCTGAACACGTTGAACGGCTCAGATCATCAAAATTCAATTGGGAAAGGGGAGAAATGGGATGGTCCGCAACTTGCTTAAATGCGGGCGCTCGCATTAGAAGTGCCCTGTATATATATATATATATATATGTGGGGGCGTGATTTATCCTGAACCCTTTCTCGATGCTTGAACCGTGGAGATCTTGACCGGCGACGCCGTGTACCTGCAAACCGGAGGGTGGTGTTCCTCCGGGTAGAAGCTCCGACGATCTAATTAGAACCGGAGGGAAGAAGAAGTTTGGTAGGAAAAATTGCTTGGGGGAGAAGAGATCTAACCCTTTTCCCAGAAGAGGTACTTTGCTATTTATAGGCAGAGGTTTGGAGTGTCGAGCAAGATGGAAGTGTATTGCACGCGCGTTGCTATGCTCGGATGACGTCACGTGTCAGAGGCACTCAAGTGATTCTCCCCTTCGAGACCTGCAGACCCATGTGGACCCACGTGGGCCAGTGTCAGATACGTCCCATCGGTTATCAGAAAGGTGAATGTGCTTATCTTTGCTTCTATCAGCAGAAGCTTCTAGAATATTCCACAACCGCCCTAGCCGAGGGACTTCTTCCGAACGTATGACACTGCCGAGCATAGCGCTCCTTCGTCGAGCGTCCACCACCCGGACGGAGAGGCACCCATCCAAGTAAATACTTCATTCGCCGAACGAGAACATCGCTCGAAGCTCGGAGGAAATACTTCTTACGCTCGGTGAACAGTCGGAACGCCAACTGAAGCTCGGTGGGAGACAGGGTTGACACGTCACGTTTGACTTTTCTCATACAGGCGAACTGGGACAACTGGACTGTGGACCCAGAGGGTTATCCCACTGAACCTTTTGAACCTTTGGATATTTTGGCCCACTACAATATATATATATATATTGTGTCCTTGCTACTCTTATGTGTGATACGATTAGAGAATTAGATGCGAAAGGTTTCCGTGATATATCAATCCACAGTTTGGATTGGTTAATGGCTTGTGGTAAGGAGAATAGTGGATTTGAGAGTTTATATGAATTGTTTCAAGGCTGAGTCGTGTTGAGATACGTAGAGACAACACATTATGATAGAAGTGAGTTTAGTCTTCTAAAACATAAACCGATGATGACTCTGAGTGGGCTAGGGAATGGTGTTGCTGTCTAATATTAGTGATATTGATAGAGTTGGTTCGGTTGTGAGACGTGTTTACTTTTGGAGTTGAAAGGGATATTAATAGCTTTGAGATGTGAAAAGTTTAACTATGGTGAGTTGGTGTTAAAATTGAGCAGATGATGATGATCATTATGTAGTGTAATCATTGAATTTAGGGTTTCCTGGTTTTATTGCAGTAGAGATTATTTGGGTTTTCAAAAAAATAAAATAAAAATTGAAACTCGAAGTTTAGCGAACGTTGAGGTACTATTAGTTGGATTTTGGTGTGATTGTCATGTTGGTGTGTGGGGACTAGGATTCTTGCACAGAGGTTAGGACTTGAGAAATTGATACATATGATAGAGGTTCGTAACTGAGTGTTGAGTGGTAGGACCATATCAACAGTAAGGGTTATCTGGAGCAGAACGAGATAAGGAAAATCTACTTAGGAAAGAGAGGATGAAGTTATGATTATGAAGTTGCAGTATGAGGTTTGATATTACAGTTGGTGACTCGGTTGGATTTGGGTTAGCAAATTTCGGGGACGAAATTTCTTTAAGGAGGGTAGAATGTAGAGACCCGTAAATTTCTTTCAATATTTTAACGTTTTATAAGTGGATAAATGATGGTTAAATGTGAAAATTATGGTTGTGGGTTAATGTGTAAGGATTTGAAAAGTGTGGGTGTTAGTGCAATATGGTGTATATATGTGTGTGATGTGTGTAGCAGGGAAATTATTTCCCATTTTCCTCTCTCTCTTCTCTCGGCTCTCTCCATCTCTCTCGGCTCTCTCACTCTCTCTAACCATCTCTCAAATTCTCACCTCCAAATTCAAAAAAAAACATGAAGATTAGCCTTCACTCCACCTTCTACGCGTGATTTGGAGCTCATAGTTCGTTGGGTTTGGCTCGGAGAGGAGTATTCGGTTGAATTCAAGGGTTTCGAAGTCTAGGGCTTGTACTATCTTCGGGGTTTCGCCTTCCGGACTTGAGGTAGGTTATTCTACCTCTCTTTATATGTTATTTGAGTGTTTCTTCGCCTTTCTCGAGCTTGTGTTGGTTGTTGTTGGGGTTGGATTGAAATCTGAAATTTTTTGTCGAAATCGCCTGAAAGACACCCTTCCTACTGGTAGGAACTTTTCATCTACCGGTAGGACAGTTTTCATAACCAGCTCAAACGTACTGCAGCAGCTCAAAGGTATTCATCCACCTACCGGTAGGCACTTTCTTCTACCGGTAGGCCAAATGCAAAATCGTTTCCTGCAAAATGGTGGCCTTTCTGTTTCCAGTTTCTACCAGTAGGTCAAGTGCAGATTTTCTCTCTTCTACCGATAGGACTCATTCACCTACCGGTAGGCACAGTGTCTATGAGCTGTTTTTCCTGCGTCTTCTAAATCATCTTTTTGGAGCTTCTCATCAACTCTGGTGGGTTTGTTTATGCATCCTTTCAAGTGTTTGGAGAATATTACTTGCTTCGTACTTAGAATGATATCCGGCGGATTTGTATTAGCTTGTTGAGTTAAGAAATGAGGAATGTAAGTTATTGCATGTTGAAACACGAACGATACACATGAGTATGTCTAGTGATCCAATGGGTTGAATTGCAATTCATTTTCTCTCGACTCGTAGAGTCTTTTAGATTCCTTTAGCGTACGTTTTACGGACTCCAACTATAGAAACTAGAAGATCGGGCATCGCAGAGTCTAGTCATGGTTTGATGTATGGTATGTGTAGGTGTGGGGATATACTTAGAGGTACGGTGAGGACATGTGTATTTACTTACATGCGATACGGTAGATTGTTGGACTTGTAATGCCATGTGATTGATTAAATAGCTTTTGGATTCGATTGAATGACTTGATGTTTGTGAAATGGGAACGTGGAATGAATGTGGATAACAAATGGACACAAAGAGAACTTTCAGGGCTCTTAAATGAGTAAATGCTTGGCAGGAGCTAAATGCTCATATCATTTGTTTTCAGGGCTCTTAAAGGAGTAAATGCCTGGCAAGAGCTAAATGCTCATATAATTTATTTTCAGGGCTCGTCAACGAGTAATTGCCTGGCAGGAGCTTAGGCTCAGACTCTTACGAATACGTAATTGGTTTATAAAGTTAATAAAAAGGATTTTGGTTTTGGTTAAAGGATTTGGTGGAAATCCTCCGGTATTCTTGTGCGAATCAACGGTTTTCGGTATTTGGGCACAAATCAATGGACTTCGGTATTTAGCCCGAATCAACGGAGCTCGGCCTACAATGGTCTTGAGTTTTCTCTAAATTGTTTGAAATCAAAAGGAAACGCTTCACGATAAAGGGTTCAACGACGAACGAAGTGGAACTGAGAAAGAATGTGGTACCGCACGAGAATATGGATTGGTAACAGTTGGATACTTGATCATGATAGTTAAGCTCATCTCTGTTGTCATTGGGTTTCTATCGTTTGTCCTTCTGTATTGCTCATTTGCATATAGAGTTTGCGTAAACTTTTCTACTGGGCTAGTGTAGCTCAAACCTTACATCATTTTCAGGTGCTAACCCGAAACAGTAGCTTGCATGCCTGGAGTGCTTGGAGTGTGGACATATCTTTTTGAAAGATGTGCTTGTAACTTAAGTTATAAGCACTACGCCAAAAATTGCCTTTGCTGGCGGTTTTTTTACCGGAGGTAATAAAACCGTCGGTAAAGGGTGCTATTACCGGCGGTAATAACAAACCGCCGCAAAAGGTAACTATAAACGCCGTTTATTAACGGCATGAGTAAAACCGCCGGTAAAACTAACTATTACCGGCGGTAATGTAAAACCGCCGGTAAAACTAACTATTACCGGCGGTAAGCAAAAACCGCCGGTAATAATCTTTATATAATATAAATATTATTATTCTTCTAATAAAACACATAATTTTATGTAGCTCAGTGGGTAAGTGCTCGGGTATTAATCAACGGGTCGCGGGTTCGAATCTCGGCAATGTCATTATTTTTTCCGAAACTTTTAGTGGCGGTAGTAAAACCGCCGTTAATAGTCCGAAACTTTTACCGGCGGTAATTTACCGCCGTTTTTGTATTTCCGACAATTGTTTTGCCGACGGAACTTTTAGCGGCGGTAATTTACTTTTACCGGCGGTTTTTGGACTATTACCGGCAGTTTTTTAATGCCGTTAATGCAAAAATTTGGCGTAGTGAATTCTTTGACTATGGAATATTTGTAAACTCTTAACTCTCTTAACACTTGATACTTAAGTAAATTTGGGCTATTGAGCCGAAGATGTAATATTTGGAAATCTAATGGACTTGGAACTATGATTAAGGGAATGGTAATACTGAAATCTTTTGGGTATCGTATGGAATATTGTGAGGATTTATTTGTGGAAACCTTTTATATTTATGTTAAAAATCGAGGGCGTGACACGGATTGGATGTTATCATTTCTTGTATGAAGTTTAGTTGAGGAAGTGTATGAACTTTAAACATACAACTTTGGCTGACCGGAAAGAACACAAGGGATTGATACTATATAACACTTGCTTCGTCCTCATATAGTATGACAAGGATTATCGTTGCTTGGTAACCAATGCGTAAACTGTTAATAGTATATGTGTTTTGTATATGTCTCATTTCAAATGTAGAAGCACACATCTATACGAGCCTATATAAATTGGAAATAAAAGGTGCATTATGATACCTCATATAAAGCCCTATATGATGTCTTCATATAAAAGAATGGCTGTAGTCATTTTGTAGACTTTTTATGAAAACATCGCTCAAACCATTACCGCTTAATGTATTTCGTGACATTTTGAGTTGCGTAAAATTGAGATTTCATCTCTATTACTCCCAATTTTAGATAAACCATCTTCTCTCTCTTTCTCTCTCTCTGTCACTCTCTCTCTCACATGTTGGTGGTCAGGTTTAGTCACTTTGAATGTCAGACGACATACCAGTCTAGGCACTATTTTTTGGAAGAGCAGCAATAGTTATGCTCTATGAAGTTATAATTGTGCACCAACTGTTTAGGCATTGTATTCCAATTGTTTTGTGACTGAAGTCATGCTCTAAATTTTAGAAAATGCAAAATTTATGCGCTCTCTCAAGTTGTGAACATATGAAGTTATGCTCTTTGAAGTTTTGCGACTGAACTTTTTCGCTCTATGAAGTTATGAACTTACATGAAGTTCCATTCTTTCATTCATTACATACACTGAATTTCATTGTATCTACTGTATTCATTGAGGCATAATGGTTCAAAATATTGTTGTAGGTGATATGGAGGCCGTATAGTGACGAGTTGATTGATAGCCTTCCCCTTATTTGTCGTGCTGGAAGGGCTATTTGGATGGCCAAGGTCCCCTTAATCTGTTTTCCCTTTGTTCAGAACCGCATGCCTGACAGAGTCATGAGACAATTTGGTTTTCGACAAACAATCCCGGATGCTTGTGATTGTACACATCTGCTACACGAAAAGGACTTCAAGTCAGGAGCAAAGAACTACATCGTTAAATACCGTGCTCGTAAACATGTGGAATAATAGGTTTCGCCATGTTGTACCTGATGGTGATGTAGACCTTCCCGACTCGGTTGCGTACCTTGACAATGATACGTATGTACTGTGGTACAATAGGATTACCATCCGATATGTTAGTCGACTCGGTGCAGCTACAGACATTGCGGTACCACTTTTAGGGCCCAACTTTTATCTTTCTTACTTTCTTTGATTTTTTGTATAGATTAATTGTTTTATTAGGAAATTACATTATGTGAATGTTTAATTTGTAGTATGGTTTGTTTGAGAGGCTGAGGACGATGGATCCTCTTGACTTGGACGTTGTCCGAAACATTGGCGACCAGGGAGTTGCTTGTTTGGATAACTTGGAGAAGTGGTTGCGCAAGAGGCCTCCAATAAAGCTAGTCGCGAAACAACAAAATGGTGGGAATGAGGAGGAACAACTTGATGACCTGGTCGAGCCACAAAATGTGGCATCGGGAACTGAGCAGGGACACCCTGATGCGACACCGATGACGAGTACAGAGGGTACTGCTACTGGTTCTGTGCAGGATGGTAGTGGTTCATTGCATGAGGGAGGGGGAACTGGTAGTTGTTCCTTGCTAACACTTTTACGGAGCGCGGAGGGCTATCCATTGACTCCGATGTTAGGAGGATTTATCCTCACCAAATATGCATGTTATTCAGTCCCCTGTGTCCCAAATATGGTTTGATATGGCTGATTTAGGAGGTGCACAGACAACTTTGGTTCACAGGTCAACGGAGAAGAGGAAGAAGTTCGACGGGGATCATGGGTTCGGTTGGAGGGACGCAACTCAGTTGGAAGCTGAGTTCAGTCGGTTAGACGGTAATCAGTCAATCCACGTGCAGATTGGGGAGAGGCTGAGGCAGCGGTGGAGGGTGTGTTGGCGGGAGAGGGATGTGGAGAACTCATGCAGGGACATAGCCAGATTTTAGCTGTGCAGGTAGGGGTAGGGGCAAGTGTGGTAGAGGAGGAGGAACAATCTGAAATTGAGGAACCTGACCCAACACCGCTTGTACAACGACCACGTAGGAGTGAGCGTGTAAGACATCAGAAACCATGTGGTACTGGAAGTCACATCTGTGTGCAACATTATGGGCATTTAAAGTAGTATGTTTACCCTCTTTTTGGGTACGTACTACTATTTACATGGCTTAAGTACATGGAAGACGATTGTTATTTTATTATGTTTGATGCGTCGTAATGTGGACATGGTTTTGTTTGTGGTTCTGAACTTGTTCTTGTGGTTGTGAAACGTATATACAATGAACCTCTTCTTGTATATATGTAGTCGTGGTTATTAAACGTGCTTATTTTTTGTGGTTTCACGTAAATTGTATGGTATGTTCAAAAGGTTGTATATCCGGGTTTACTCGAAAGATTTCTTTTCCTTTAAGAACAACTTACCAATTTTTATTTTGTAACCTGGGAAAGTGGTGTAATGGCAGTGATGTGGTGGTGTTTGAAACTAAAATGCAAAAAAATTACGAACAAAATTGGCTTATTGGCTTTTATTTGTCTTTAGTTAAAAAATTAGGGTTTTTGGGGTTTAGGGTTTCCAAATCAGGGGTTTAGGGTTTTAGAGTTTAGGATTATAGGTTTTAGGGTCTTAAGGTTTAGGGTTTAGGGTTTTACGGTTAAAGGGTTTAGGGTTATAGGTTTTAAGGTCTTAATTAAGGTTTAGGGTTCAGGCTTTTAGGGTTTAGGATTTAAGGGTTTAAGGGTTTCGGGTTTGGGGTTGACGTTTTCGGGTTTAAGGGTAATTATTTGTATGGTAGGGTGTTAGGGTTGTAGATTAGTTTTAATTGTACAAATCATTTACTCCTCCCTCTCGGCAACATACACACACTGCGTACGCACTATAAAATGCTTCATGTGGTAGGGTTGTTATTCGTGTTTAAAGAATATTCGTACAATTGGAGAGGAATATAATTATTCAAATAACAAGTTTATGTTGTTTTTTTGTTCCTTTTGTCAAACAAATAACACATTCACATTCTATCAGGTTTAAGAACAGAAACCTTGCATTACGTAATATTAATAAGCAACTCATAACCTTGCATTACATATATTAACTAACTCATAACTTTGCATTACATATAATAACTAACTCATAACGTAGCATTAAATGGAACTTATTCGTCATCAGAATAATCAGATAGTTCGGGATCAGATGCGTACTATGGATCCCTCCGAATCGCTCTAATCGACTCTGTTTGGTCGGAGCCGTCCCTTTCAGCTTCCCTCATTTTTTTGACTATCATACCTTGACGGACTAGTCGCTTGCACATTGCATTAATCTCCAGCTCGAGCCTTTCGCAAACGTCGTTGTGGAGACGGTTTGGCCTTCTCCCGTCCATCATTTGCGTTGATCGTGCTTTAGGCACCTTCAATAGGTATTTACAACATTTTGCTTCCAATCTGTTCCGCTTTTCAAACATTTTAGGCCAGTTAAGTAAATCAGCGGCTTCACCCTCAAATGAAGATTGGTTCCAGTCGAGTATGAAATAAGCTTCTTCACTTGCATCGTATTGCAATATAGGCTCGATAAATGTTCGTTTGCTGTGCCCGTCGTACATAGAAAGAGTGTAGTCTAATCTAGGAAGGAGACGTTGATCTTCATCTCGACGTACCCCTTGCAGTGGTGGTTTAGTACCAGTCCTCGTTCATTTTTGAAATGAGTTTCGCGACATCACCCCACGATATCCACGCATGTGGTGTATGGGTAAATCATCACGAGTCCTTGCTTTGTGCTCGGCCAACCAAGCATCCATTGGGGAAAGCCGCAGAGGTCGACGATTGTCATCATCGGATTCATCCATCTGGCTTGGTAGTCGGAAATGGTAGAATGGTCGAGGTGCCGGTGGCCTTCTAAATTGTGTGTCATACGCATTCGGAAGAGATGTCCATCTTGGATCGTGGGACGGGGGCATATTAACAACACGGCCTCCGCTTAGAACTCTCTCCATTCTGTGTGGTCCAAAACGTGGGATGTCCGTGTCATCATCGTCACCACCACTTGGACGAGAACTCTCTCCTTTTTCTCTTCTTCGAAATAGCCAGTTTGGATCCATTTCCCTCTCAAAATGACTAATTCCTTGTTGGGTAGAATACACGTAGATTGCACATACACACTAAACATAGCGCATTACGGGTATGCTTATACAAATAAATAATTTATTTTCCTACTGCTTATAACGCGCATTTGCAAAATGAGCTATAGAATTTGTTTTTTGTTTTTTATTTTTAATTAGACCAGTCAGAACAATAGCGAACGAAACTTCAGCGGTCTTTCATTTGTTCGCTTCTTTTTCCAAACGAGCCCTTTCCATACATGAACGAAACTCCGTTTACAGCCATTCTTTGATTTGATATGGTTTACAACCTTCTGTTCTCTACATGTACTATAATTGTATTAGTCAAAGGAATTTTACCCTCCACTTTATGAAGTGGACGGTGGGATTTTGACTAGTGTAACTATCGATATAAAAACATTAAGGAAGAACATAAGGTTCCATAGGAGCTTGTTCTAACAACGGAGTATGAAAATTTCGTCACTATAAACCACTTCATAACAACAATTGATCTACAAACCCGTATATTACACATTACAACAAGCAAAGACGATTGTAGTGGAAGAACGGTGTGCGGAGACAAATGGACGACATAGCATCTGGTCGGATTGGGCCTATATAACATATACTAACACCAAAGTGCATATAACATATGCGCGTATCATTAACTTTTTTGTGTCACGGACTGGATTGTGCAGAAGACTGGCATAAGGCTGGAATGTGCAGAAGATTGGCGTAAGAACGCCAGATTGATGGGAGGAGGAGTCAAAGCGCATATATCGTATGTGCCGTTAAAGTCAAAGCGCATTTTAGTAATGCACTACAAAAAACACTCATAACATACAAGAAATATTATGAGATTTCTTAATGGATTTCATTTTTATTCAGATATTGGATAAAGTTAAACAAATGGACATTTTGCGTAAAATCTTTCACAGCAATGAAGGAACCGGATGGAACCTGTGGATCATTCTAGACTATTTATTCACCAGTCGTCGCAAATTCGTCCATGCCTTATCCTATAATATTTGGTTTTGAAAGAGAACTTTTATGTCAAGATAGCAACAACCCTCTTCATCAGAAATTATGTGATAATAGTGCTCATTTCGTCACTATAAATCACTTCTACTGATGAGAGGCACGCATACCCGAATAAAATTTTCCTAAAAAAACTACATCTCGTCTCTATAAACCAGTTCCAGACATGTTCGTCAAAAGAATTGAACTTTGTCCCAAGGAAAAAAAATTGAGGAACCCTTATTTCGATAATGTTGGAACCCACCCAAAATTATGTGACTAGAGAGAGACGCATTGGAGCTGTATTTATAGCATGATGTACAGCGCATATTCATAATGCGCTATAAATGGTATTTTTTCCCTCCTTCCAATCTCAATTTAAATGCTCCATACGGTATTTGTTTCCGTGCATTTTCAAACCCCATAAAAAATATAGTTGTACATATTTTCCTATTTTTTGGGGGGGTTTCAAAATGCACGAAAACGAAAACCATATGAACCATTTAAATTGGGACAGAGGGAGTAATTTTTTGCCATTTCATTTCAATATGATTACATGTTAAGAAAATTGGACATGTTACATTTATTTATGTGCATGTACACGAACAAACTCCCGTATTAATCGGCCAATTTGCCGGATTGATTGGCAAATTGGAAAGGAGTCGTCGTTCCTTTTGGCAGATATGGAAAGTATATACTGGACTTTGCATCATGAAGTGCAAACCCATTATTATACTCTCTAATCTGCCAGGTTTTGGGCATGCGAGAATTTTATCGTTCATGGTAACAGCCTCGCTCATCCAGAATATGCTGGTAAATAGAGTTCTCTCGGCTCTATAAACCAGATCATGTGAAGAGAGCAACACGTACCTCGATAAAATTCCCGCATGAACCCTACATCTGGTCTCTATAAACCAGATCGAACATACTCAGTAAAACATACAATGAAGTATCATTTTGTATACCCAATTTGATGAATGGATAACACAGAGGGTTGTGGTCTTGTGGAAAACGAAAGGTTGTGAACCATAAAAGGCCAGTGGAAACTAGTTTCTATTTATAGCATGCCTTATTTGTGGCTACTCCGTACATTCCCAAAACACGTATAATGAAGATGCGCTATAATGAATTCTAGCTGTGCTGTAACTGTGGCACGCAAATGCCATAGGATGATGCCATAGGGTGGCAGAGTCAGGCCGTGCAAGGGTGGCAGAGTCAATGCGTGTAATGGTCATGCGCTACAAATTTATGAAATTTTTTCCCCTGTTTTTCGTTTATACTTAAATGGAATGGATTGCACATCATCATCTTGATGGATTTTATGGGATGGGAAAAGATGAATTTCCCTCCCGGCTTCAATGGAACGTCTGATGTCGACCATTATGCAACGATATCATCTTTTGGTCCCGAAGAGAAAATTTCATTCGAGGAACCAGTCAACCCACGTATGCCATACTAAAAAATAAATGGAACGATCATCTCGTCACATATTTTTCGAACGATATTTATTATTGACAGATTATAAAGATTAGAATTCCATATGTCCCGTTTCGTCACCTGTCTCTTTTAGGGCTTGCAAGGAGAACTTTGTTACTTTTATCCTCACCAAAATTCCCCTCACAACCTGTATCTCGGCTCTATAAACCAGTTCCACATAGACACTTTTTATAAACCAAAATTCCCCTCGTAACCAAATCATTTGTTGTCGAACTTACCTCGTTTTTATTCACATATAGACTCTTTTTTCTGAATTTGGGAGAGAATATTCGATGAAGGCTAAGGTGGGGTTCTATTTATAGAACATATTAAGATGCATTAATAATATGCGGTTTCCAAACAAACTGTGCATTTATATAATGCGCAGAAAAAGAGATACTTTTGGCAGTACGGGAATGAGTTGCCAGTGGACAGATCACACGCATGGGAATTGTTATGTTTTTTGTTGTACAATTTGAAAATGAACATTTCTTAAAGAACCCACCCACATGTTCCACTTGTGGGGGCTCATGTAGCCATGGTAGATGAAATTGGCGGCTGAATGAATTCTATTCTGCCCTGGAACGATGAACCTATTTGAAGTGGCTCATACCTATTCTCGAGTGGGGGTAGGTTCTGGCGGAGATAGACACTTTCCCTTACATTTATTTGTATCTGGCGTATCCAGTATTGGGCATTGGCGGTATTTATCATGCACTTCTGGGACCTCGAAAAGTTGGAATCTTCATTTATCCAAATCGTATACTGAAATTCAAATTTATTTGTATATAATCTGTACTGTGTTGTTTGAAATTTAAAAGATATGCTATTTTAGATTCTAAGATATCAGATTCATGTTAAATTTCAAGTTGTACACACTGATCATTTCGAGTTCTTTTGTCTGAAACTTACATGAATTGGGTCATATTCTAAATTCTGAATGTTGAAAAAGAAAATGTTTCCTCCGTACCTTCCCTTCATTTTAATACACAGTATAGTATAAGCAAATTAAATACAGACAAAATAGAAAATTTACATACTTCAAATACAAGAATCTACCAAATACCTGATACTAACAATCTACTAAATTACATAGATGTAGACACCCCAATTTGGCCTAACGATTATTTCAAGTCCCACATTGGGGACCATCCCGATGATGAAATGGATACAGTGATTGCTGATTGACTTCTTGTGAACCCATGGACTTATGGTAAGAACTTTGAGCCACTTAGAGTACCCAATCCAGAGCCAAATAGCCTTTCAGACAGAAATACAGAATCCTAGGAGAATCCATCTATCGACCGTGACATTGATCTCACGGCCTTAACATCATTTCTTCACCCGAACAACCTGTTGCTTGAAAATCTCCCTGAGAGATCAATCCCTCGGCCGCAAGATCTATCCTTCGGCCGCAACATCATTTCCTCGGCCGCCAGATCCATTGCTCGGCCGCCAGATCATCCCTTTTCCAGATTCTCTAACGTTCTGTCAGACGTTTGATCTAACTACGCAGCCTCCCCGATGCGTTCGGGCTACGCCCAGAGATTACCACGAAGAGTTTGCATTGCATTGCAATTGCAATTGCAATCGTGCGTTTTGATTGGCCGGAGTGAGTCACCAATTGCCTATATAAAGGGCCTTTGGGTTTCGAAAATAACAACAACGAAAACAATCAGATTCGTACACTTCCACACCCTCTCAAGCCACGAAACTCTACACAAATACTCTCTCAAACCCCCTCTTCAAAAGCCCTAACCTCCTGAAGGCGGCCATCAATCCGACGATCAAACCCCGAAGTTCAAACCCTAACCCTAGGGTTTTCCAAGAAGCAATCAGTCAATCACCATCAATCCGAAGCAATCAAGCAACTGAGGGATCAAGGTGGTGAGGCCCAACGGCCTCTGGTTTGTTTTATTTACTATATTTATGCCTAATCATAGCGCTTTGATTATCTGCTAACTTTTCTGTCTGGTGTGAGGAAGAACATCAACCGGGGCTTTGATCCCTCGGCCGGTACATCAAACCAGGAGGATCCCTCGGCCGTGACATCCATTCACCCGCCCTGGGATCCATCTCCCTGGAATAGTCTGTTTATTTTCTATTTTCTGATGCATGTTTTACTTATCGTCTCGACTCACCTTATTCATTGTTAAAGGCTTAATTAAACAGACTATGTGTTAGAATTGAATAAAGCAAGTACATGTCTTATGTTGAACAACTATGGGCCAGCCTCACGGCTGGGCAGAGAGGGGTGCCTAACACCTTCCCCTTACTGTACTTTTGGCTCCCGTACCCAGAATCTCTATCTATTTTCCTAGTTTTAATAAACTGGGTGGCGACTCTGTTTTGATGATAACCACTATCGTGTGGCGATGTTCCTAGCCATGGGAATATCCACAATCTTGGTTTATGAAGCAAGCAACCAATCGAGCAACAAGCGATCAATCTGTATGGCGATGTCCCGCTCTAGGGAGGTGTCTACAGTTTTTGGCATAACCAGAAAGTTCAACATAAGACTAATACATGCCTTATTTAATTCATTTATCATATGCATCGAGCGGGCAACCTCGTTGAGTTCACCTGATACCCCGTCATGACACGGGCTATGTTAGGGGTTCCAGCAAATTCCACAGTCACTTGTACCTAGTGGTATATCAAAAAGGAAATCACCCAATCACCGCCTATGATGGGCTAGTGAAAGGACTGGTGCCCTTTAACAACGGAGCACCCTTGAGACTACCCAAACCTAAATGTTTTAGAAAGCCATAGAACTTATCAAACTAAGACAGGAACCTACAGGCTAGGAACCTACTTGCATTTGCTTGCAAAAGTTCTTCCTCACACCTTGTATCATCTGTTGTTGTAAATGACTCTTTCTGTGCAGAAGGGTTGGGATTTTTAGCCCAAATCCTAACCCTGTACGAGCCAAGTACTGATTTGCAGGTATTTCTACTTTTACAAAGCAGGCACAATAGGTAAATCAAAGAAGCAACCACAGCCAAGTTTATACTCTTACAACACCCGAAGCTACGCCAAACAGAGGTCTCCGCAGTCATCCCGTCATCCTCGTCTGCCAAAACACCTTCACCACAACGGTCCCAATCGCTTCCAGAGACTTCACAGTCATCCTCTCAACAAACTCCATTATCTACCAAATCCCAAGCTTCATCAAGCAATCCTCCTACCCTCATGGCAGACAACGACGCCGCTATTGCCGATCTCCGAGCTCAAATCGCTACCTTGCTAGCCGAGAAGGCAGCCAAAGATGCTGAGGACGAAGAAAGATCAGTGGAAGACGAGAATCCTCATAAAGTGGTGCTGGCTGAAAGCCCCGAACTGACCAAACAAGTCAAGGAGATCAAACAAGCTCTGGCCCGTTCACAAGGGGACCAGATTCTGGACTTCGAAGGACTTTGCCTCTTCCCAGAATCTAAACTGCCTGAAAATTTCAAAATGCCAAACATCGAGAAGTTCAATGGAATTGCCAACCCTACCAGTCATGTTCGCTACGTTATCAACACCCTGAAGCCAATGGGCTTAAATGACGAGCTCATTGCCCAACTGTTCCAGCGAACTCTCACCGGAAGCACTCTCGACTGGTTCCTCACTTTGGAATTTGTGCACTATCAGACTTGGCCAGAAATCGCTAACGCTTTTGTCAAGCAGTATGCATACAATGTCCAAATTGAGTTAACTACGTCACCGGAATCCTTATCTGCAAAATAGGCAATGGGTGAGCGCACCTTTGCCTCTCGTGGCAAAGGCCCTCCGATGCCTAAGTTAGTATCACGTACTAATGGAAAACCCTAATTTAGCATAAGAGAATATGTATAACTGCAATGTATTGTGTACCTTTTCCCTTTAGGTTTGCCTCGTACTTATAGGTTTATGGATGCTTGCTGCCCAAGTATCCACGTTTCCCTAGGTTTCCTATCTCGTATAAGAAATCCAGAATAACTTGGATTCTCGTTCCCTTATCAGTTCATTACCTTAGTCCGTTTAGGACTCCTTTCCACAGCTGGCCGAACTTCCCATTCTCGTTGAGTATCTTTCCAAGATCCTACTTTATTGGGATCTTATAGTCATCACGAAATGCCCCTGTTTCTAGAACCTTCTGGAACGTTTCCTGCATCTAGGACTGCTTTACGTACAAATCCCCTCCTGTTCGGCTCTTTCGTTGCCGAACAAACTAATTGGACCAATGACTTCACATGTCACTGCTCCTTCGTCATCTCTTGGTCCAATACTCTCTCGTGTTACTGGACCTTGACCCAGCACAGACTTTCTGGACCATCGATACCTCATATCGGTGGTCCCAGCCGCCGATCACCGTCTTGTACGGCGACTGTCCTCATTGTAATTATACCATGGTCCCGCGTACCACATGTTCGGACCTTATTTATGCCTGTTCGGGATTACCTCCCTACACCCGAGATTGTACAGCACAGAATTCCGTTGGCACCAGGGGCTATACCTGTCAAGCAGAAGCTCCGCGGAATGAGGCCAGACTGGGTTGAAAAGATCAAGGAAGAGGTCACCAAACAGATCGATGCTGGCTTCTTGAGGGTTGCTGAGTACCCGAAGTGGGTTGCTAACATCGTGCCTGTTCCCAAGAAGGATGGAAGAATCCGAGTCTGCGTCGACTTCAGGGACTTGAACAAAGCAAGCCCCAAAGACAGTTTTTCCTTGCCTCACATTGATGTGCTTGTGAACAACACGGCGGGGCATGTTTTGCTCTCTTTTGTCGACGGATTCTCAGGATATAACCAGATCTTTGTGGCACCAGAGGACCAGGAGGTGACAACTTTTGTCACCGAGTGGGGTACTTACTGCTATGTGATGATGCCGTTTGGGCTGAAGAACGCCGGTTGCACTTTCCAACGGGCCCAGACGACCCTGCTGCATGACTTTATCCATAAGACAGTCGAGGCTTATGTCAACGACATGATTGTCAAAGCAAAGGAAAATGAGGATTTCATTCCGGCGCTTAGGCAGTTTCTGAAGAGGCTCCGCAAATACAACGTGCGTCTTAACCCGCAGAAGTGCACATTCGGGGTTACAGCAGGCAAGATGTTGGGGTTCCTAATCACAGCAAGAGGGATCGAAGTCAATCCATCCAAAATCACGGCAATTCTCGAAATGGAGCCACCACGGTCAGAAAAGGGAGTGCGAAGCTTTCTGGGAAAGGTACAGTTTATCAGCCGGTTCATCGCTAAGTTAACTCTGACCTGTGAACTGCTGTTCCGACTGCTCAAAAAGGATGTTCGTTTCGAATGGACGGAGAAGTGCCACGCTGCTTTCGAATCTATCCAGGCGTATCTGCGGAACCCACCAGTCCTGATGCCGCCTACACCTGGTCGACCTTTGATCCTATATTTGTCCGTCACTCCAACAGCTATGGGATGTTTGCTAGCGCATGAAGGAGACAAGGGAGTCGAGAAGGCCATTTACTATCTGAGCAAGAAGATGGTAGGGAGTGAGGAGCGCTACACTCCTTTGGAAAAGAAATGTTGGGCGCTAGTTTGGGCTACTAAAAAGCTTAGACACTACATGCTAGCCTATTCGGTGAAGCTGATTTCTCGGATGGATCCTATCAAGTATCTGTTCGAGAAGCCAGCGCTCACCCATAAGCTAGCACGTTGGTTGCTTCTGTTGGCTGAGTTCGATCTCCAGTATGTCACGAAGAAATCTGTGAAGGGTCGTGCTATGGCGGAATTCTTGGCCGACCACCTGATTGAGGGGCTTGAGGACGTGGATTTCACTTTCCCAGACGAGGATGTGCTAACGGTTGTCGAAGAAATTTGGACGCTCTATTTCGATGGGGCTGCTAATCAAAAAGGGTTTGGAATTGGGGTATTGCTAATTACGCCTGCTGGTGCTCATATCCCCCTCGCTTTCAAGTTGAACTTCGACGTCACCAACAATCAAGCTGAATATGAGGCCTACATCGTCGGGATGGAAGCTGCTATTGCACTTGGAGTCGAAAAACTCGAGATAATTGGAGATTCGAACCTGGTAATCTCTCAAGCCAATGGAGATTGGAAGGTTCGTGAGGAAAAGCTGAAGCCTTATCACCAAGATTTGGAAGAACTGATTCCTCGCTTTAATAAGGTGACTTTCACCCATATTCCACGCTTGAAGAATCAGTTCGCCGATGCTTTGGCGACTTTGGCTTCAATGATCGAACTTCCAATAGGGGTCAGAATGCGGCCAATCATAATTGAACAGAGGGACTTGCCCGCTTATGAGTATGTCAACGCCATCGATGATGTTGATGACGGCCTGCCCTGGTACCATGACATCTGGAATTTTGTGGAACGTGGAGAGTTCCCTGCCGGAGCTTCAAGAAAAGATCGGGTTGCTCTGCAAAGGCTGGCAGCTCAGTACATCATTTGTGGAGGGAAACTGTACCGAAGGTCTCACTGTGGGATGCACAAACTATGTGTCGACGGCCCTGAAGCAATGAGGGTAATGGAGGAGATTCACAAAGGAGTCTGCGGTCCCCACATGAGTGGCGTTATGCTTGCTAGGAAGATCCTCAGGCAGGGTTACTACTGGTCTACTATGGAGTCTCAGTGCATTGACTACGTGCGGCGCTGCTACAAGTGCCAAATCCATGCCAACCTGCAACATGTTCCTCCGTCTAAGTTGTACGGCATGACTTCGCCGTGGCCCTTCTCTGTGTGGGGTATCGATGTTATTGGGATGATCAAACCGTCTGCTTCAAATGGTCACAGATTCATACTGGTGACGATAGATTATTTCACTAAATGGGTCGAGGCCGAGTCCTACAAAACCTTGACAACAGTTCAGGTAGCCCAGTTCATCCGAAAGAACATCATTTATCGATATGGCGTCCCTCAGGCATTTGTGTCACATAACGGAATTCATTTCAAGGGTAGGGTCCTGGAGCTCTTCGAGGAGTTCGGCATCGAGATCCATCGTTCAATGACCTACCGTCCTCAAACAAATCGAGCAGTCGAGGCCGCAAACAAGAACATTGAGGTGATCATCAAGAAAACCGTTGAGTCCGCAAGGGACTGGCACGAGCAACTACCGCTGGCACTTTGGGGATACAGGACGTCGATTCGCACTTCGACTGGTGCAACTCCTTTCTCCCTAGTCTATGGAATGGAGGCAGTACTCCCCATCGAGCTTGAGGTACCATCTTTGAGAATCATGGTCGAAAGCAGTCTTGAGGAATCTGAGTGGCTCAGCGGGAGGTTTGTCGAACTAATGCTGTTTGATGAAAGGAGGCTCCGTGCTCTGTATCATGTTCAAGGTTATCAGCGTAGGATCGCCCAGGCATTTGACAAGAAGGTGAAGTCTAGGGGCTTAGTCGAAGGAGATATGGTCACAAAGGAAATACGAGCCCCAGTGTTTGATGCTCGCGGGAAGTTCCGACCGAAGCGATCCGGGCCTTACATCATCAAGACTATCCTGTCTGGGGGTGCTGCTAAACTCATCGATCTCGATGGCAACGAATTCAGCACCCTGGTCAACCTGGATCAACTCAAACGTTTCTATCCCTGAGAGATGCTTGTTGGGCCGAAAACCACAAGGGTGGGCGGTTCCAAGCAAAAATCAGAGCAGCCTGCTAGACCGAAAACCTAAGGAGGCAGTCTAGGCAAAAATAAATAGGCAAAAGTTGAAAGCTCGCTAGGCCGAAAACCTGCAAAGGCGGCATTAGGCCAAAGTTAGAGCGTAAAATGAGAGGTAAAACACACGAGTGAACCTTGGCCTGAACTACGTTTTGACCTGATTTCCTTTATAAAAAAAAGGATACATAGGCAGTCTCACCTTGGGACCCGGTCATATTCTATCAACTTGATCCATGGTTTGACGTTCTTGATCCCTGTCAAAAGTCGAAGGAAGTTGAAGCTTCATTGGAGAATCAGAAGGGGAAACCCTCCGTCTTTCAACTTTATTTCAAAATTATTATTTCGGATACACCAGCTGAGCATAAAAGCCTAAAAATAGCTAAGCATGAAAAACAAAACAAAATGCTTGAGAAGCCTAACGGCTCACAGCTTATTCTAAGTACTGCAAAGTGGTCAGGAGTCAGTCAATATTTTCCCTTGCAAATACATCTGCTCTTAGCCGTTGTCTGTAACGGCTTCTTAGCCTGGTGGTGAAATCCGGCATCTCTGCCTGAAGAACCCTCAAACCCCAGCACCTCTTATACCCGTTGAGCGTTTGAGCATTGAAATGGGGAATGCGGAAATCCTCAACGCTAACACGGTTGTTTTCCTGAGATACGCCCAACTGTCGGAGGATGCTGCCAGGGATGTAAAAGGTGAAGCTTGTCAGCCCAGCAATCACCGCCCTATCAAACCCGTCAGAATGAAGGGTCATGTTCGTCAGCTCTAACCACGAGCATCTCCAGACAATCTCGTCCGGCTGCATTTGCTGCATGAAAATGTACCATTCTTCGATATCCATCTCGGGGTACCTCATCTCTCTCTGATGGATCCTCTTCGGAAAAAGGTTCCAGCCGTCTACAGGTGGATGAAGCAAATTCAGCTTGTCCGATAGCCATAACTGCATAAGCAAAAAGACAAGTAAGAAGCCAGATAAAGCCTGAGCGGAAAAACAAGTAAGAAGCTAGGGAGCAGCCTAAACCGAGTGTCGAGGTAAAATCATAAAGTGCGGAAACCGAAAAAAGGTGAGCTGAGTGAGTTTACCTGAAGCAGAAGTGGGCTACCGCTGAAAGTGTTCGATTGGCCCGTGTACACCAGGTCCAAGCCTTGGAGCGTCTCCGCCAAAACCAAAGGGATCACATTGTGCCGTCCTCCCATCTGAGCAGCAACGCTCACCAGTAAGGGGCTGACCCGCTCATCAGCAGGGACGAGTAGATAGGCAGCAAGCAAGCAAATCACGAGAGCAAAGCAGCGCCGTGCTTGCACGGCCATATCCTCTAGATCACCGTCTGGGCTATACAGCTCGATCAGCCACATGATGTTAACCTGGCCACTTGCAAGAATGGTGTTGGCCAGACCCCGGGAGATGTCGAGCGAGGTCGCTAATAGGCCAGGCATGCTCTCTTAGTAAGGAGGAACGACGATTGTGGGAGACATGAAGGTGCGGAGGTATGCCTGGAATTCCTCCACGGTCGGGCATATCTCGTCGTCGCCGAAATGGAAGACATGGATGTTGGGATCCCAGAACCTGAGAGCAGCCCTCAGAAGTGCCGGACGGAGCGGCACATGTCGCAGATATCGGAACGAGGCGAGGCCGTGATATTGAAAGTTTAGCCAGTCGATGCCTAGAAATTGCACAAACCAAGGCCGAATCAAAGTTGGAATTGGGTTCTCCATTTGGAAACAATGAAGGAGGGCTGAATATGGGGAGTGGGATGTATCAGTGCAACTCAACAATGCATGCAGCACTCATTTATATGCCAAAGCCTCCCCATTATTTCCTATGACATGTTCAAGGGCAAGGGCTATCATCCAAGTGACTTTACAATTAAGAACACTGCCCTCTGAGAAGCCAGAAACCGTGTACAAACCATGTGGGGGTGAAGACAAGGAGCTCCCAGAAAAAGGACAGTCGGTCAGACAAGTGGCTCTGCATCACATTTCTCTGGCGTGCGCCAGTCATTTACCAGCGTGCGCATGTTTTCCTCTTAACTGGCGTACAACAGCCAACTACTGGCGCACGCTAGCAAAGTCTACACCAGAAACTAGTTGACAGCAGCCACTGCCCCGGCTATGCCAACCTCAATCCCGAGGCCTGTTTCGCAAGTTTGATGGTCCCCACAAGTCATGAATGGTATTTGGGGCTATGACCAAGCATCGGTTTCCAAATGTCGCGCTTAACGAAGATTTCGGACCCTCGGCGGCCCGTGTTGGTTTGAAATTGAGGATACGGAAGGCCAAAATCCATTTCGGGAACTTTTGCCAAGTTTTCTCATGCCATACACGTCATATGAGCCTAATGTGACTGTATGGGGGTGTCGGTTTCAGTCCGGGACTATATCGAGTCATCATTGACGTCTTATGTCCGTTTTTGAGACATTTTTAGCATTTTGCGGTTTATTTCTCGTATTGAGTTGCTTTCCTCAGTTTTATCCACTCAAACAGGTCATTGTGCATGCATATGGTCTTGCAGAAGTGTCAGTTTCTCTTTTCTAGGAGAATTTGGAGTTTTGGCCCGTTAATGCCCAAAATTTCATCATTTTCCGCGTGTCTTAAGGATACGTGTCGTATCCTGGGACTTCTATTCCTTTTATTCGAGCTAGGTCAAGTTTATACATATCTAAGTGTTTGTTTGTCAATTCAGGTCTATCATCAATGCATGTTAGATACTGTTGGATGGTTTATTCTTTTCCTTTGTCAATTTGCATCAAAAGGAGGTTGATAAACAGAAAATGCAGCTATTTTATACCGTCAAAAGCAAATGTCCACAAAGCGAAAGTAGAAATATAAGTACCGGCACAACGGCCCGAGCAAAAGGAGAAACTATCATGAACCAGGCACATACGCCCAAAAGTCAAAAGCATGCAGGCCCCGATCTCAAAAAATCAAGTATCAAGTGTCAAAGCTAATACCAAAAGACAGTAAAGTATCCGAGGCTCAGTGATAGCCCTCAGTCCTCAAAAAGGTCCTCGAGGTCGTCGTCGTCCTCCTTGCTCTCATCTAACTCTCCTGGAGCAACCCGGAACCCAGAGTCGCTGGCTGAACCACAGCCGCTGCTAAGGGAAGGCTGCTCTTCTTCTTCTTCCTCCTCTTCTTCTTCTTCCTGCCTCCTTTTCTTCTGTGCAGGCCCTTCGGGCAGCTTCTTCTGAGCAGGCCTTTTTCTAAGCTCTCTCTGGAACTGTGGTGTCTTCCCCGCAGGAGAGATCACCACTCCTCTGGTCTCAGGCCGTGTGGTGCTAGCCTGCTGCTGAGTCTTGGCAGGGGCTTTGCCCTTTCCCTTCTGCGGAGCTGGCTTCACCGTCTTCCGCCTAGGAGCTGCCCTAGCCTGTCCCTGCATTGTCATTTCATACGGATATCTCAGTATACATGTTGTGCATATTGTATATATCAAATGCTGAAACAGGAATCAAGAGCAGGTACATCTAACATGCATTGTAACAAACATGCACAGTTGATCTAAGTATCGAATTCAGTATGGGACAAGTTTCTGAGGTTTATACCTGAGGCTGTACAGCTGGGGCCGGAGTCACCGGTGGGTAGTGCAACTGCAAAGGAGTACCGCCCGCTATCTTGTGAAATTCCTTCTCCATCGCCAGCAGCAAGCGAGCGGCCTCCCTCGCCCATTCAAGCGGCACCTGTATGCATTATGGGAGCAAAGTCAGTAGGCAAGTTCAAATACAATTCGAGTATGGACAAGGAAATGAATCAAGTTGAAAATGTATCATACCGGTCCGGTAATCTCTGCGGGCTCTATCCTGGCTGGCTCAAACTGAACCGTGGCAGCCTCTCCCAGCGCATCCCGCTCTGGCAACGTCCACGAAAGCTGAGGAAGCCCAGTCGCCTCAGCATAGCCACTCCTGCTCTGAGAGCAGCCCGTCTGGCTCCTCTGGCCTCGCCTCTCCTTGCCAGCCGCAAACGCCTCGTGTTCTACCGCCAAGAGCTCCATCGCTCCTAAGGGTCTCGCCAAGTATTGCCTCCGATAGACTGCATAATTGCGCCCAGGCCTCGTGAAAGTCGCCAGGTCTACCGGGACAGTGTGTCGCCGCAACTCAGGAAGTGTGTACCGGCCTGTGTGTGAAGCACGAGGCGGAAGTGGCCCGGGGACTATGAACTCGGACGAACCGAGTGACTGTCGTGTCACTCGGTCGCCCAAGTACCACTGCCACCCGAAAGCTGACTCCAACAACACTCGGCTCGCTGTCACTGCTCTGCTCCTCGCCAGGTACTTAGGCTCGGCATTGCCGCAAGGGTCCCATACCACCTGTAGCACATTTCAGAGACCAAGTAGAAGGTGTCAGCGACAGCATTAAAGCATTTCTGAGCGCGATATACCAAAGAACTGTTTCTCACCCGTGAGCCCGACAGCTCGTTGAGGAAGACTCTGAAAGCTAGGAGACTCGTCCTCGCCCCCTTCTTCCCTCTGTACAGCGGCCCCCAGATCATGGCACGGGGAAGGGTCTTCAAGTCCGGGCACTTGTTCTCTAGAGGGTACATCTTCAGCATCTCGTAGGCCCACAGCTGCAAAGGGTTTTCAAGCAGTCAAAGCATCAGTATACAACATATGCAATTCAAAGGGAAAAGCAGAAAAATGCAAGTATGGAATGAAACCGGACTAAGAGGTTTTGTTTCGTACCGCCCACACCCTCTAGTAACCAGCAGGCGCCTTCGCGCCCCTTGAAAACTCTCCCATAAAGCTGTAGCATGCCCCCAGAGCTGCTCCTCCCCAGTCAAACCGTGAAGCCGTGCGTAGGTCCCGGAGGGCGGGCAAGTAAGACAAGTGAACTGTAGCCCTCTTGTTCGGGTACAGAGTAGCCCCGACCGAACAAGTACAGCAAGTAGGCTCTCGCCATCTGCTCCACCTCCAGCTCTGTCTGCGGCACCCTATTGAGCAGATATTTTCTGAATTGGTCATGAGGGACTGTCTCCGCACCGCCCACGGGCACCTCACCCAGGAACCACCTCAGCGCTGCCGTGTCCCTGTGGATCCCCGAATCAAACGGGATCGGCTCACCCCCTACCCTCAAGCCGGTAATCGCTGCAAAGTCAGACGGAGTCACCGTCATCTCTCCGATCGGGAAATGGAACGAATTGGAAGCGTCCCACCACCTCTCGGCCAGCGCAGTCAGCACAGCGTGGTCGCTCTTCACAGCTGTCAGCGTGGGGATAAACAAACCAAACCCCGCCGCGTCCACCAGCTCTCTCACTCTCTCAGGCAACCCCCTGTACAGCTCAAGCGAGCTCGCCGGACCACCGTGCCCCCTCGTGCTAGCTACCCCTCCCTGCAAAGAAAACAACAACCAAAACAAGGAAACTGCGTCAGCACATATGCAATTTCAGTTCAGCAGGCAGTCAATAGCAAGTGTTTCAGGTCGAATCAAGTTGTCTAAGCGTTCTCCCAATCACGTCGAACTACTTTCAAGCATCCTATCAGTCGACCCCGGTTATTTCACGATATTCTATCAAGTCGAATCAAGTTATCATGATATTCCCCTAAAGTCGAGTTCAGGTTCCAAAGCAATTTTATCAGTCGGGGAGAGTCTACGGTCAATTCAGGTTCAAAATGAGTAACCTTTACTGCAGTCTGCACATTCTATCGGTCGAGTTCAATTGTCAAAAGCATTCTATCAGTCGAGTTCCATCATCAAGGGTGTGCTATTAATCAAATCAAGTCGAGCTATTATTAGGCATCCTATTTTGTCGATCCCAATTATTTCAAGGTATTCTATCAAGTCGAATCAAGTGCTACAGTCAAATTCAAGTTCGAGTCAAGCTACTATCAGGCTACTCAACACGATTTCAAGACATGATCAGATACGGCAAGTATAGCATGAAAGTTAAAGCAAGTCAAAAGGGTATACCTGAGTCCAAGACATGGACAAGTGCACCGTCGGATCCCTCAGCACCAGCTCATCGTCGTAGTGCTCCTGCTTCGGCACATAGCTGTCTATCCCATACGGTATAAACAGGTGAGGCTCTGGTAGCACGTACGTCTCCGCTACAAAAGCAGCTCGGGCCGCCTTTAGCCTGGACTCGGCCAAGGCCACGACTGACTCCTGTACCCACGCCGCCTCCTCCTGGGCCCACTCGGCAGCCTCTGTCTCACGCTCTAACTCATCTTGGGCCCTCTCGGCCGCCTCCTGCTCCCGCCTCAATCTCTCCTCCTCGTTCGCCCGGGCTATCTCCTGCAACCTCTCCTCATGGGCTGCCAGAACCGCTGTAACCACTATAGGATTCTCCCTCATAAGTCCAGCGAGCAAGGCCTCGCCTATAAACTCCGCCAGGTCACTACTCATGATGGGCTTGTGCCCCGACGACCCCTCGGGGGGAATAAACTCGACCCGCTTCGTGTGAGCCGCTCTCGGTACCTCCTCCTCCATTATTGGACCTTTCCCCCTCTCCAAACCTCTCGACGGAGACCCCGATCGGCCCTCGCCATCACCCTCACCACCGCCACTGCCACTGTCGCTGGCTCCAACCGAGCCCAAACCAGTCACCACTAAGCCCTCCACACTGCTGCTGAAGTCCAACAGTCGCACTTGCAGGTCCCCTATTTCAGTAACGATCGGCGCACGCCTCCAGCACCTGCCTCCTGTGCATGACCATCGCTGCCGCCCTCGTTACCTGAAACCGTTGCACCGACGCTCGACGGAGCCCCCGCAGTGGGTTGATCGTCGATTGGTGGCCTCTCGGCCACAGTCTCTTCCGCCCTCAACCGATCATCACTGCCGCTACCACCATTGTCACTGCCACCACCAGGTTCCGCCATGGATGGATTGGGACGCATGGGCTTTGGAAGATAATGGGATAGGGAGATGAGAGAGTTGGAGATTTGAGGGAGTTTGGGAGTTTTCGGAAGTTTGAAGAAGAAGTATGGCGGTTTCGTACCATCTCCGAAGTCTATACGACGTGGGAAGCAATTGGGCTGGGTCTGGGCCGGATCTGGGCTCGGATCTGTCAAAGCTAACTGCGTATGGTGCACAATTACCGGCGTACGCCGCTGGGTTTTGGGCTTGAGGCCCAATGTGTGTTCCAAGACCAACTCTCCTCCGAAATCAGGACTTGAGATCGTCAAGTGTATGTTATCACCTTTGGTTCAGTATTCCCCAAGCGGAGTGTATTCAAATCAACGACGGTTCGCCCATCCAAGTTCAAATCAACGATGGTTCGCCCGTCCAAGTTCAAATCAACGACGGCTCGCCCGTCCACTATCAAATCAACGACGGTTCGCCCGTCCAATTTCAAATCAACGATGGCTCACCCGTCCACTATCAAATCAACGACGGCCTACACTGTCCTTTCAAAATCAGTCAAGCAAGCAATAACAAATTGCTCCAAACAGGCTATTCCCGAGAGATTTTGCCTATTTTGCTTACAACGGAATTTTCCCCAGTATAGTCTGCCTCCCAAGGTATGCTATCAAAGTCGATCCAACGTCAATCTATCCAGTAGCGGCGATCTATCTGTCCATTCAATTCGATCAATCAGGTTCTTTAAAGTTTCATGTCTACATTGATTCGTATGTTCTGCTCTGGATAGTCTAGAGGGGTGTCTAGAAAACCTTTGACGTTACTGGCACCAAGTCAATGGTGCTCCAAGTGCCGTCAAAGGGGGGCTACTGTAGACACCTTATTCTGGACTATCCAGATTAGTTTACTTACGGTCTTTGATTCCCCAATGATGATTAAGGTCCAAGAACAACCTGAGTTTGTTGGTGTGTTTGAGCTTTGAACGTTCTTAACCTCATCCAAAACCTCTTTAAGCCTCTTTTCAAACTTATTGAGCCAGAACTAAATGGCCCTCAGCAAAACCCTACCTGCTTACGCTGGAACTTTACTGGCAAACTGCCACATGTCGGTCATCAACCGTTGACTCAGTTTTTACTGGCGCATGCAGGTAATCAATTGGCGTACGCTGGTCAATCCCAGTCAAATCAACTTTATGCGATCACGTACACAAGACTTTTGTGGCCACCCCGACGTCACCCACAGTTCCTAATGATTGCGGACGACCGATGCTGCTGCCCCTTCTCTCCTACAATATCCATCACCTTGTCCCATGCATTTAATGCATGGGAGGCTCACTCCCTAACCAAACCAGTCCAACCAGCCCCCAAACCAGCCTGGTTACCCCCCTTTCTCAGTCCCTCTCTCCTCTATAAATACCCCCCTTGCATTTATTTGCAAGGGGTTACCACCATTAAGAGCAAAAAAGCCTTCCCCCCCTTTGTGTTCTTTGCTTTCTTCTTCATCCATTGAAGGGAAAGCAAGGAATACACTCATCCACATCACAGCACCCCTGTGGTCACTACACAACCTTCTCAACCACAAGTTCAAGCTCAAACCCATCATCAAACCCATTTCGAAAGGTATACCACCTTTTGCTGGTTTTCTGTTCTGACCCCTGAGGGGGGCTGGCAGGGTCAAGGCTGGTAATCTATACCAGTCCTGGCCCTAATGCTAGCAAGGATTCAAAGTTCGTGCATAGTGATAGGTGGCGCACGCCAGTGACCTTAAGCCGTACGCTAGTCATGGTAGTATGTGCAACACTGGCGTGGGGATCACCGATCGTCTATTTTTTCGTTTCCTTGTTATCTTCCACACCTTTTAGCATGATAAAAACCAATTTATTGCTTTCTGTTTATAGAACTATGTAGCTGTTCATTTGTTATTTATGCTTTAGTAGGCCTCTGAGGTCATTCTGGTCATGTTCCAGAACCCAGGTGATGCAAAGCCAAAGCATTGGATAGAAGGCTGACTGGCGTACGGCCTTATACTACTGGCGTACGGAGGTCTGGTCTAAGTCCAGTGGCTTGGCCCTTGCATGGGAGTTAGATCCGGGCCTCTTTTATTTCCCCACACTGTTTATGGGGTGTTCTTTTCCTTGTTTCCTTAGATGTACTTCCCACTGTCTATAACCTCATATTACATATGATATAACTGCGTGGTTTGTCATGGGTGTGCACTGGTCCATTCCAGAGCCCAGAGGGTTGAGTACAAGAACTGTGAGTCTTGGGCCTACCGGCGCGCGCCAGTAAATAGTGGCGCACGCAGGTCATCTCTGTATGCAGTGGCACGGTTAGTGCATATAGGCTTGATCCTGCGTGTATCATATCGGGTCTGCGTGTTCCAGTTTGCTCAGGACTCTCATAGGTGCTTGTTCTCAATCTATTACATTCATTTCAATAAGTCATCCATAACATTTTGTCACATAATACAACTTGTTATAATTTTGATTCCCTTTAACTGTTCCCCCGTCCTAACTGGCTAAAAAATGATCAATGAGAGAAAAATGCAAAAGTTCTACAAAATGCCTGAGTAGAGACTGATCTCCAGATTGGGCGAGAGGGGTGCCATAAAACCCTTCCCCCCTCGTAACCTGGCTCCTGAACCTCAGATATCGAGGGTGACGACGGTCTAGTCTACAAGCCTTTTTCAAAATCAAACAACGTAGCAAACGTTTTCAAGTTCGGTTCCTGGGGTACTATCTGCGAAACCCGAGTGGCGACTCTGAATTGCAAGTGTTTCGCTGCGCTTTCCAAAAAGGGGCGCACCCAATCTTACAAAACGACGATGGCTTCAGACCCCCCACAACCGGGCGTCGACGACGCAACCAAAGCCACCGCTGCAGCCAAGGCCGCTGAAACGGCCAAGGCCGCGAAAGCTGTCAAGGCCGCCCTAGCCACCGACAAGGCCGCCAAGGCGGCGGAAGCAGCCAAGGCTGCCACAGCACTCAGAATCGGGACTGATCAGATGACCCCCGAGGCATTTACTCAGATGCAGGAGCAAATAAAGACGTTAACCCAAGGGTTACAAATTGCGATGCAGGAAAACGCGGACTTGCGAAGGCAGATCTCCGAACCAAGCATCTTAAATTCACGACATACTCGACTGGATGAAGAAGATGACGGAGAAAAGGGCGAATCCAGCGAAAAGGAAAGCCAAAATCGAAGGAAGGGTGGTAAGCCGCCCACAGTGAGGTCCCCCCATGACCAAGAAGCATTGCACAAGATGCAAGACCAGATTGATGGATTAATGAAACATATCAAAGCACAAACTCCCGCCACGGTAGAAGAGTTGGTAAAGAACATGGATTCGCCTTTTACCTCTAAAGTAATGGGGTTACCGCTCCCCAGGAAATTCAAGATGCCCCATCTGGAAACATTCAATGGTTCCACGGACCCATTGGATCATCTAAAGACGTATATATCCCTGATGCATTTACAAGCAGTACCAGACGAGGTGATGTGTCGGGCATTCCCTGTCACTCTCAAAGGAAGTGCTCGAGCATGGTTTAATAAACTCCCACCAGGAAGCATACGTAGTTTCAAAGAGCTTAGCACGAGCTTTGTAAGCTACTTCATTGATGGTCAACGCTACGGCAAACCAGCAACACACCTCTTGACGGTGAAACAAGGAAGATGGGAATAGTTAAGAGAGTACACCACCAGATTCAACAAAGAAGTGGTTCAAATTGACGAAGCTGACGACAGCGTAAGCATAACTGCGTATATAGCTGGACTGTACTCAGGACAGTTTTTATACCTCTTATCTCAAGAGCCACCCAAGACTTTGGCAGAACTTATGCTCAGGGCGCAAAAGCATATGAGTGCAGAGGAGGCTGTTTAAGCAAGGCGCACACGTGATGGATTTGATTCCCAAATAGGGCCATCACAGGTTGGTGAGTTTCCTCCCCCCGATAGGAAGAGGAGAGAATCTACTCGTAAGACAGGAGGGGAACCAAAGAACAAGAAATTGGACTCAAGATCCTCCCCAAAACGAGGAGCGGGAGGACCACCCCAAGGCCGGTACAAGCAGTTCACACCGCTCATAGCTACAAGAAGTAGGTGCGGGAGATCGAAGCTGAGCTGTACAGGGATCGCTTCTTGGACGGACTTCGGTTTGGCCATGAAGCTCTTCTGAGGAAGTTCAATCTCCCGGAGGATTCGGAGCTCCGAGTCCTGCCCGAGGCTCCCCCCGAAGAACTTATCATGCCCGAGGAAGAGGATGAACAGGCGCTAAATCCCGATGCGGAGATTCTCCCCGGGAGCCATGCCAATCCTGATGCTACTGCTCCAACCAGAGATGTGTAGGAAGAAATCAACCCTCTCCCCTTCTAAACAACAAACACTTGAAATATTTTTTGCTAACAGGCGCCGAACAGATGGCCGAAGCCTGATCGGTTGTAATAGTTTGACATAGGACTTTCTAACTTCAAACTTATTTTCACTTTGTTAAATTGTGAATGGAATGCCCTTTTTCTGAACATTGTTTCTTTGAGATGCTTGTATGGTTTCATGACTGTAACCGAGGGGTACCTCTGCCCCTGCTTCGGTTTAAACATTGGAATAGCAACAGGTTTTAACCGAAGTATTAACCGAGGGTATTTGCAGCCCCTGCGTCAGGTGGGTAACGCAGGATCGAGTAAGTTAAGACGAAGCAAAATAGTTAGCAATTTTGAATTTTGCATGCCCCTGCTTCAGTTTAATTTACCTCAGTCCCTAGGTAGTAGGTTGAGCGAGTCAAACTCGTCGTGGTAAGGTGAGGCTGTTTAGGTTAGGGCTAGGGTCCCAAAGTGGAAATGGCGTCAGCCATGACTTTGGGACGTAGCGAATCCAAATAGTGGATGACTTACTGGAAGGTCGGTATAAGGGGCTCGGGATGAGTACTGAGTGTCCTTAACGCGATCGTCCGAAAGTCCGAACGACCGAGGAAGTCGTGGTTACTTGGTGAGGGATCTGCTCGGGGTACCCGTGGAGGACAGTCCCTGAAGTCAGGATAAAACGGTCCGAGGAGAGACGAACCGAGTAGGAAGAGTAAATGACAAGATCAGACAATATGAATAAGAAAAGTAAATTCTCATTGAAACTAAAACGTGCCATTACATAAGTGAGTTGGTCTCCACCTCATAACTTGGAAAAATAAAAATTTGCAAAGAAGGAGAAAACAAGCGGGCCCTTGGTACTGAAGCTTGGCTATCCGTAAAACTTCTTTAGGTTGTTAGCGTTCCAGGTCTTGGCAATTGGAGAACCATCCAACTTCTCCAGCTTATAGTTTCCCGAGCCGAGATGGTTGAGGACTCGGAAAGGGCCTTCCCAATTAGGCATCAGTTTTCTCTTCTTGGACTTCTCCACCACCTTCTTCTAGACAAGGTCGTCCGGCTTAAACGACCGAAGACGGACGCTACGATTGTAACCCTTGGCAACCTCCTACTGATATGATGCAAGCTTGATTCTTGCATTCTCACGCTCCTCTTCAGCCAAGTCGAGGTCCGCTGTGATATTTTCGTCATTCACCAACTCGTCAAAATTTTCGGTTCGAATTGTTGGGAGCTCGACCTGAAAGGGAATGACAGCCTCCATTCCAAATGCCAAGGAGAAGGGGGTGCGACCGGTGGATCACCGAGGCGTTGTTCGGTAGCCCCAGAGCACCCTAGGGAGCTCTTCGGCCCACTTGCTCCGGCGGGATTCGAGTTGACGTTTCAACCCCGATGAAATTGTCTTGTTTGCGGCTTCGGCCTGCCCGTTGCCCTGGGGGTAATATGGAGTAGAGGTGTCCCATTTGATGCCGTATTAGTCCAAAAGGGCCCGGTATTTCTGTCCGGTAAACTAGCTCCCATTGTCGGTAATGATAGCGAAGGGTACACCAAAGCGGGAGATAATATTTCGCCAAACGAAACGAATGATGTCTGCTTCCTCAACGGTAACCAGGGGTTCGGCCTCGACCCATTTGGAGAAGTAGTCGGTGGCGGTGAGGAGGAACTTAAATCCTCCTTGAGTGACAGGGAGCTTTCTGACGATATCCATGCCCCACTGGGAGAAGAGCCATGGGCTGGTGAGGGGACTGAGGTCCCGAGCCGGCTGATGGATGATAGGAGCGAACATCTGACACTTCCAATAATGCCTTACAAACTCTTCGGAATCCTTCTTCATTGTTGGCCACCAGTACCCTTCAGTGATGGCTCGGTGAGCAAGGGAGCGTCCACCGGAGTGGCAATCGCTGTCCCCGGCGTGGAGCTCCTCAATGATGCCGGGGACCTGGTGGGGGTGTGCAACTGTCGTTTGGGTTTAGCCAGAAGAGGGCAGCTTTATTACGGAGTCGGTGAGCGTCCTTCTTGTTAGTGGGGAGGATGTCATCTCGCAGGTAGCCAATGATCTCGTCCATCCAGCTCGGACCGAGCTCCACGTTGAGTATCTCGTGGCTCAATGCTTCGAGCTCAAAGCTGGGCTTGTCGATGGAACTGAAGGAAATGGACCGATGATCCGAAGCGGAACAAGCCGAAGCGAGTCCGGCGAGGGCATCGGCATGGGCATTCTGCTCCCTGGGAATGTGTTCAATGCGAACGGCCTTGAATCCTTTGAACATCCGAACAGCAGAGCTGAGGTAAGTACGCATTCGGTCGTCCCGAGCCTCGTATTCCTCTGAAAGCTGGTTGACCACTAACTAGGAATCACTGTATATTACAAGCTCTTCAATGCCAAGGGCTTCGGTGGTCTTGAGTCCGGAGATTAATGCTTCATATTCGGCCTCGTTGTTGGAGGCCGGGAAGTTGATGGAAAGGGAGCTTTCATGTAGAACACCGGAGGGAGAGAGGAGTACAATCCCAGCCCCGGCGCCTCGACTATTTGAGGCGCCATCGACATACATCTTCCAAACATCGCCATGGAAGAGTTTTCAGGCGGTGCTAGGGTTTGCTTGGAGAGCGGCTTCGGGGTGGGGGGCTGGTGTTGAAGCAAGGACGTCAGCCGGCGTAAGCTCGGCGATGAAGTCGGCGAGGACCTGAGCTTTGATTGCTGTCCGAGGTTGGAAGTGGATTTCATACTTCGCGAGCTCGACGGCCCACTGGGAGATTCGGTTGGATAAGTCCGCCTTCTGGAGGAGCGATTTGAGCGAGTACTCGGTAAGCACAATAATGCGGTGGGATTGGAAGTATGGGGAAGCTTTCGAGAGGCGGAGATGAGGGCGAGAACGAGCTTTTCCAATTGAAGGTAGCGCGTCTCGGCGGGCGTCATTGTCTTACTAGAGTAGTAGATGGGTTGGTGGTCACGTCCCTCCTGTCGAATGAGGACCGAGCTTTTCGCATGCGTGGAGACGGCGAGGTATAGGAGCAAGTCCTCCTGGTCCCGAGGTGTGACGAGGAGCGGGGCCTCGGAGAGATAGGCCTTCAATTGCTGCAGGGCTCGGTCGCAGTCTTCTGTCCAGTTGAAACTGCGTCGGCTACCTTTGAGGAGAGCAAAGAATGGCCGGCATATGTCAGAGGAGCGACTGATGAATCTATTCAGGGCGGCGGCCATGCCGGTTAGGCATTGTACGTCCCTCTTGTTGTGAGGAGCCGAGAGTTTCTCGATGGCTAGGAGCTGTGCAGGGTCGGCTTCAATACCGCGTCGAGAAATGAGGTGACCGAGGAACTTACCAGAGCTTACTCCGAAGGTGCATTTCTCGGCGTTGAGGCGGAGCTTGTGCTTTTTGAGGATTTCGAAGGCCTTGGCAAGGTGAGTCAGGTGGTCGTCGGCCATCATGCTTTTGACCACCATATCGTCGATGTAGGCCATCATGGTGTCTCCTAGTAAACGCTCGAACATCTTGGTTATCATTCGCTGAAAAGTTGCCCCGGCGTTCTTCATACGTCCCTCTTGTTGTGAGGAGCCGAGAGTTTCTCGATGGCTAGGAGCTGTGCAGGGTCGGCTTCAATATCGCGTCGAGAAATAAGGTGACCGAGGAACTTACCGGAGCTTACTCCGAAGGCGCATTTCTCGGCGTTGAGGCGGAGCTTGTGCTTTTTGAGGATTTCGAAGGCCTTGGCGAGGTGAGTCAGGTGGTCGTCGGCCATCTTGCTTTTGACCACCATATCGTCGATGTAGGCCATCATGGTGTCTCCTAGTAAACGCTCGAACATCTTGGTTATCATTCGCTGAAAAGTTGCCCCGGCGTTCTTCAGACCGAAGGGCATGACGAGATAACTGAAGATCCCGTGGGGGGTGATAAAGGCCATATTTTTGACGTCTCCTTCGCTCATGGCGATCTGATGGTAGCCTCGGTAAGCATCCATAAAACTGAGTCGGTCGTGGCCTGCCGTTGCATCAACGAGCAGGTCAATCCGTGGGAGGGGGAAGAAGTCCTTCGGGCAGGCGTCATTGAGATTAGAATAATCAACGCAGACCCGCCATTTGCCATTCTTCTTCTTGACCACCACGGTGTTGGCCAACCACATGGGGTATTGTACTTCTCGGATGGCTTTCGCGTTTAGAAGTCGGTTGACCTATTCGATGACAACCTCGGAATGAACCGGGGAGGATCGCCTTGCTTTTTGTACAACTGGGCGCTTAGCTCGGTCGATGTTGAGCTCGTGGTAGATGAACTTGGGATCGACCCCGGGCATTTCATAGGGGGTCCATGCGAAAACCTCAATGTTGTTTTTGAGGAAGTCCACCATGTCGTTCCGCTCGGTGTCACTAAGTGAGGAACCAACAAGGAAAAAACGTGAACCGTCTTCGGTGATGGGGATGGTAACGAGGTCCTCAACTGCTTTCTCGTCGGCTGGCCTGCCGACGTCTTCCAAAATCGGGGCCTCGGGTACTTCGATAAGGTTCACCCGGGAAGTCTGTTTGCTGCTCCGGACCGCATTGACATAACATCTTTTGGCTGCGGTTTGATCTTCGTATAAGTCCTCGTGTCGTCCGTTGGCACTTATGAAGCGGACCACCTGGTGATAAGTGGAGGCAATAGCCTTTAACTTATGGAGCCAGGTGCACCCAACAATGGCGTTATAAGGGCTTGGGATGTCGACTACGACAAATTCCATGTCTAGAACGACCGAGCCAGAGTGGACTGGGAGAGTGATCAAACCGAGGGGCCAGACTGGAGCCCCGTTGAAGCCTATGAGGGGGACTTCGGAAGGACGAAGGTCGGCGTCTGAGAGTTTCAAGTCTTTAAACAGGGAGTAGTACATGACCTCGGCTGAGCTGCCCTGGTCTACGAGGACTCGTCGGACATTGAAGGCGCCGATGCATAGCGTGACCACGAAGGCGTCATTATGTGGGAGTTGGACGCGGGCGAGGTCCTTCTCGGTTAATGTGATTGTCCACTTTGCTCCGTCGTCGATCCGGGGCTGCTTTGCTTCGGGACCGACTAGCATGACCTGTTTGGAAGAGGAGGCGTCATCCAACTCGGCGCGGATGATACGAGCAGCTTCGGAGTTCAGAGGGCCGTGGATGACATGAATCGTCTGGACCAGAGTTGTAGACATCATTCCGTACCGGCCGGTACGTTTCATTTTAGCACAAATCCGGCAACCTTAACCTCCATTTCCGTCTCGTCCAACTTTCCGACTATTCTCGGACGATTCCGGCGTACCGGGCAAATCTCGGCCGAGATGTTGTTACCGGGAATTTCGTCCGGTATTTTTCTAAACTGGGTTTCTCAGTCGCAACCAAGAGAGAGAGAGAGAGGGAGGTCAACCCACAGTTACCGTCGCCGGAGCCGGAACAGATCTGGACTGAAATCGATTGGGTTTTGGACTGAAATCAATACGGACTGAATCGATCTGGACAGAACATTACCGTTGCCGGAGCAGTTGGGTTTTGGACTGAAATTGATTTGTTGATTTGTGGGTTTTGAGCTTTTCGATCCTTTTGGGCTCGATGGGTCCGATTCTCCGATGAGAACACCAGGGTTGCCTTTTGTTTTCTGGTTTTTTGGAGTCGTGGGTTGAGAAGAAGAAAGAGTAAAGTAAGAGAGAGAGAGAGAAAGGGGAGGGGGGAAATAGCTTTGTTTGCTGCCAGCTGGTTTGGTCTAGGATAATGATTTTGCCACTCTATTTTTTGTCAATGGCACTCCCTTGCATGTGTATTTTTGCACCAAAAATACACTTACAATTGTAAAAATACACTGCAAGGGTGTGCCATTAACAAAAAAGTGAAATTTTTTTGAGTTATAATTATATATAATTATTAAATATATTGTAGTTGCGGTAAATCCGAAACGGTACCCGGTACTTGACCGGTACCGGTACGTACCGTACCTATAAGAAAACCGGTACCCTGTCCGAAACGGTATTCAGAACCTTGGTCTGGACCTCTTCTTCGGTGCGTGTCTCGGCCTGTTGTGCCCGAACCCTCGTCTTCTCATGATCGATCAAGTTACCGAGATGGCCGCCGGCGACAAGCTGCTCCCAAGTAGGCCTTGAAGGGCTTGCAGGCGGTGGTAAAATGACCTTGTTCGTTGTGGTAGCTACATCGGACGATCGGGTTTTTGATTTTTCCGTTTTCAGTGCCGAGTTTTTGGTTTGGAAAGGAGAAGAAAGGCTAGTCCTTTACCTGGTCGATAATCCTGTAAATGGGAATAGTAAAGACAGTCTTCTCGGCATTGAAGTCACTTGGCCTCGGTGCCTTCCTCAGGGACTGTTTGATATTGTTGACTTGCTTCTTGGAAGTTGATACCGAGGCGGGAGCCGGAGCGGACACCGAGATGAGTGGTGTCTTGGAGCTCGTGGACTTCCCGATGCCCCTTTCTGCTTTAGATTCGATGAGTTGGCACCATCCCTCGATGCGAGTCATGAGGTCCTTCATAGAGTTAGGTTTGTGTCGAGCGAGGTCGTCGTAAACCTACTCGTCTTGGGCGGTGAGGCCGAGCTTGAAACCGCAGGCCGAGATGACACCGTCACAACCTTCAATTTCGTTGAACAGTTCCCAGTAGTGTCCGGCGTACTGGCGGAGCATTTCGTCGTGTTGTTTATGGAGGGAAAGGAGAGAGTCGATCTCCTTCTCGTGCTTATTGCTCGTGACAAACCGAGCCATAAAAGCATCGCAGAGGGAGTCAAAAGAGGAGATTGACCGGGCGGGGAGCTGGTTAAGCCAGGTTAGGCCCAGGTTCCCGAGGCTTGCGGGGAAGACCTTATAGAGGAAGGCATCGTCCAAGGGCTCGTTACGGAGGAAAAGGGACATAACAAGTTTGTACAGAACTAAATGAGTGTACGCCTCGGTCTTGCCGTCATACTTGGCAAATTTGGGTTGGGTGGAGCCTTTCAGGGGGGGGTGACCGAGTCGATCTCCCTTGTGAAGGGGGAGGTCGTGAGTCTCTCAAGCCGGGCATCGCGGTGAGGTCGGATCGAACGGTCGGAACCGTCTGGACGCTCGGTCGCGGTGCGCTTCTTCGGGATCAACTGGTACAATCTTTCATGCTCCTTTCTCTTCGGTTGTACGCTTCCAGACTTCTGGGGGGAGCGCTCGTGTCGATGCTTCTTGTAGCTATCTCGAGCATAGGGCTCGAGGCGCTCGGTGACCTAGCTTCCGCCACCCTTTTCCTTGGGATGCGAGACGAACGGGCTTTTTGATCGAGCGTTATTGAGGCGCTCATGGTACCCTTTTTTTTGGAATTCTAGGAGGCCGTCATCTTCGTTGGCAGCTTTGGTGAAACTGGGAGTGGGTTCGCGGCGGCCCTTCTCGATTCTGATAGTGGGTGGAGGAGGCGGAGACGCTTCCGCCACCAAGCCTCTCGAAGGCAGACGGCTTCCCGCGGAGACCTCTGGGGTTAGGGGAATGGGAGCGTTCCCTACGTCCAGCACCTTTTCCGTTACGACCCTCCTCCGGTGGTTCGAAGTGGTCCTTGGCTGAAGGGCGAGACCGGTGCTCCACCAGGTGGCCTCCTTCGCGACTGCGGGGAAGGCTATGATGGCTTCTTCTTCCGCCGCGGCTTCCGGAGGAATGGGATGGTGAGATCTGGAGGAGGTGCTTGATCTCCGCCAGTTCGTCCCGGACATGCCTATCGCGCTCCACGACCGTTGTCAGGTCGTCGATCTTCCGCTCCAGGTGGCGGATGTAGGTTTGAAGTTTGGTGGCAGCCCCATGTGGGCACACGCCCCAAAATTTTACATTTTTGCTTATAAAATCGGGTGCGCCCTTTTGGAAAGCGCGGCGAAACGCCTTGCAATTCAGAGTCGCCACTCGGGTTTCGCGGAAAGTACCCAAGGAACCGGGTTTGAAAACGTTTGGCTACGTTGTTTGAGTTTTGAAAAGGCTTGTAGACTGGACCGTCGTCACCTTCGATATCTGAGGTTCGGGAGCCAGGTTACGAGAGGGGAAGGGTTTTATGGCACCCCTCTCGCCCAATCCGGAGATTGGTCTCTACTCGGGCATTTTTTTGTAAAACATTTGCATTTTTCTCTCGTTAATCATTTTCAGCCAGTTAGGGCGGGGGAACAGTTAATGGGGATTAAAGCGGTAACAAGTTTGCATTTATATGACAAGATGTGATGTATGTTTGATGTTTGATCTAAAACAAGTATAATAGATTGAGAACAAGCACCCGTGAACGTTTTAGACAAACTGGAGCACACTGGGACACGCAGGGGGGGCAAGCCTGTATGCACTGGCCAAGCCACTGCATACAGAGATGACCTGCATGCACCATGTCAGGACTGGCGTGCGCTGGTAGATCTAAGTCCACGGCTTCTGTTCTCAAACCTCTGGGCTCTGGAAGGGACCAGTGCACACCCAGGACAAACCACGCAGTTGTATCAGTAATAATTCATAGTTACATACAGCAGGGGGAAAGATCTAGGCAAATGTAAAGAAAGAACACCCCATAAATAGTGTGGGGAAGTGAAAGAGGCCTGGATCAGAGATCGATGCAAGGGCCAAGCCACTGGATGCCTATCCAACTACCGTACGCCAATGGTGTACGGACGTACGCCAGTCGACTTTTGGCTCAGTGCTTTGGCTTTGCACCATCTGGGGTCTGGAACATGACCAGAATAACCCCAGAGGCCATATTAAGCAGGAAATACAATTAGCTACCTACACAGTTCTACAAAAAATAGAAAGCTGTAAACTGGTTATTATCATGCTATAAGGTGATCAAAGGTAAAAGAAAGCATAAAACCGATGATCGGTGATCCCCACGCCAGTAGTGCACGTACTGCCATGACTGGCGTACGGCATTCATGTACTGGCGTGCGCCACCTCTCACCACGACGATCCTTGAAGCTTTGCTAGCTTTAGGGCCAGGACTGGTATAGATTACCAGCCTTGACCCTGTCAGCCCCCCTCAGGGGTTAGAACATATAACAGAAATAAAGGTGGTATACCTTCACTAGGAGTTAGACAAGAGGTTTGAGCTTGAGGCTTGAAGGTTGAGTGGTGAATACGGGGGTGATATGGACTGAAAGTATTGTCCTCTTGCTTAGTCTTTCAATGAATGAAAGAGGAACAAGAGGAAACAAGAGAGAAAAGGAGAGCAAGGCTTTTTCTCTTCTTAATGGTGCTAACCCCCTTGCAAATAAATGCAAGGGGGGTATTTATAGAGGAGAGAGTGACTGAAGAGGGGCTGGGATTAGTTGGCTTAAGGGCTGGTTTGGTTGGTTTAGTTAGGAGGGAGCCTCCCATGCATTTAATGCATGGGACTTGGCTTGAAAGGTGGTGTAGGAGGGAAGGGGACAGCCCTGGACGAAAACAATCATCAGGAGACTGTGGCTGACGTCGGGGTGGCCATAAAAGTCCCTCGCGTTTGGCTGAATAAAGTTGATTTGACAGGGATGGACTGGCGTGTGCCAGTCCTATACCTGCGTGTGCCAGTAGAAGCTGAGTCAACGGTCGATGATTGACATGTGGCAGTTTACTGGCGCACGCCAGCATAGAACCAGCGTAAGCAAGTAGGGTTTTGCTGTGACCGTTTGGTTCTGGCTTGAGGGGTTTTGAAAGTGGTTTGAAGAGGGTTTGTACGAGGTTTGGGAAGCTCGAAGCTCAAACACACTTGCAAATTCAGGTTGTTCCTGACCTTACTCATCATTGGGGAATCAAAGACCGTAAGTAAACTAATCTGGACAGTCCAGAATGAGGTGTCTATAGTAGCCCCCCTTTGACGGCACTTGGAGCACCATCGACTTGGCGCAAGTAACGTCAAAGGTTTTCTAAACACCCTTTCTAGGCCATCCAGAACATAATGTACGAATCGATGGTAGACACGAAATATAAAGAACCTGATTGGTCGAAATGGTTGGGCGGATAGATCGCAGCTGCTGGGGATGATAATATGTGCGGACTGATCGACGCTAAATTTTTATTTTGACAGCCCAGTCTGGGCAGCTGACTCAGCTGGGGAATGTAAGCAGGCAAGCGAGCTCTACTGGGGAAATTGGTGAACTCTTCTGTGGAACAAGACCTTGCAGATGAACCAACTCCGTTTGGGGAAAGATCCTGAACTTGGACGGGCGGATCGTCATTGATTTGAAGTTGGACAGATAGACCGTCGTTGATTCGAAATTGGACGGATAGATCGTCGTTGATTTGTAATTGGACGGGCGAGACCGCCGTTGATTTTGACAGCCAAGTTTGGGCGGCTGACTCAGCTAGGGAATGTAAGCAGGTAAGCGAGCTCTACTGGGGAAATTGGTGAACTCTCCTGTGGAACAAGACCTTGCAGATTAACCGACTCCATTCGGGGAAAGATCCTGAACTTGGACGGGCGAACCGTCATTGATTTGAAGTTGGACGAATAGACCGTCGTTGATTTGAAATTGGACGGATAGATCGTCGTTGATTTGAAATTGGATGGGCGAGACCGCCGTTGATTTGAAATTGGACGGATAGATCGTCGTTGATTCAAAATTGGACGGATAGATCGTCGTTGATTCAAAATTGGACGGATAGATCGTCGTTGATTTGAAGTTGGACGGGCGGAGACCGTCGTTGATTTGAAATTGGACGGATATATCATCGTTGATTTGAAATTGGACGGATAGATCGTCGTTGATTCAAAATTGGACAGATAGATCGTCGTTGATTTGAAGTCGGACGCGAAGACCGCCGTTGATTTGAATTCGGACGGAAGGACCGCCGTTGATTTGAATTGGACGGGAGGATCGTCGTTGATTGGAATTGGACGGATAGATCGTCGTTGATTGGAATTGGACGGGCTCTGCTTGGGGAATGGCTAGCCGGAGGTGAATCCGTGGATTGGGGTAACATGGGCTGTCCTTGAGAGAGGATTTCAGTCCTGAAGTGATTTTGGGCCTCAGGCCCAAATATTACCAGCGTACGCCTTTAAACCACTGGCGTGCGCCATTTACATAGCCAGGCCCAGCTTTTATTTGGCCCAGACCCAACCCAATACCTGATAACTTCTGATCGACGCTTGAAACCGCCATTCATAGTTTTGAAACGTCCCAACTCTCTCTCAAACTTCCACAAATCCTTCCATCTCACTCCCATTCCTCCCTTCTTTTCCATAACCCACTTACCCACACACATCCATGGCAGAATCTGGCGGTGGTAGCGGCGAGAGGGGCAGCGATAGTGGTGTGGACGGTGATCGGCAAAAGGGCATTGGGTTTGAGGCCGAGAGGCCATCAATCAACGATCAACCCACAGCAGGGGCTTCGTCGAGCGCTGGTGCAGAGGCCTCAGGGGTAGATAGTGGCAGTGACGGCCATGCAGAGGAGGTGGGTGATGGCGGTGATCGGCGTGCGTTAGTTGTCGAGGGGCGCACGGAGGTGGGTCTGGATGCAGGGGGCCCATAGGTGAGTCAGTTGGATCCTCGGAGTAGTGTAGAGGGCTCGGTGGTGACCGGCGGTGGCTTGGGTGGAGCCGGCAGCAGTGGCAGGAGTCATGGTGATGGTGGTGAAGGACCGGAGATACCGTCGAGGGGTTCGGAAAGGGGAAAGGATCCGATACTGGAGGAGGAGGCACCGAGGGAGGCTCACACAAAGCGAGTTGCGTTCTTTCCTCCCGAGGGGTCGTCGGGCCATGAGCCGATTATGAGTAGCGACTTGGCGGAGTTTGTCGGCGCGGACTCACTGGCCCGGCTTATGAGGGAGAACCCTGCGGCTGTGGCGGTGGTGATGGCGGCCCGTGAGGAGCGGCTGCAGCAGATAGCCCGATCGGACGAGGAGGAGAGACTGAGGCGGGAGGCCGAGGAGGCCGAGAGAGCCCAGGAGGAGTTGGAGCGTGAGGCAGAGGCTGCATAGAGGGCTCAGGAGGAGGGACCCTGGGCGCACGAGGTGGCGGTGACTTTGGCGGAGTCTCTCCGACAGTCGCCTCGTGTTAGGTTTGTGGCGGAGACCTACGTACCGCCGGAGCCACACGTCTTCTTGCCGTCGGGGGCTGTGAGGTACATACCCCGCCAGGCCGACTACGACGTAGAGCAGGTGCTGAGGGACCCTGACAGGCACCTGTCCAGGACTTGGGCCCAGGTATATCTTCCATCTTGCCTTGATTCCCGTTTTACGTTGCTGCATTTGTTGGAAATTATACTTGTTGTACCATGCATGCCACTTTGAATCCTTTGTGCTCCTAAGAACTTGGATTGACCGGATAAGTTGTCTGAAAACGATAATCGACTAAATAGAATGCCTGGTAGCTTGAATCGACTGAATAGAATGCCTTCGACACTTTAAAACTGAATGCCAATATGCCTTTGATGCTCTGATAACTTCAATCGACTGATAGGATGCCTGGAAATGATAATCGACTGATAACGATGCCCGGTAGCTTGAATAGACTGAATAGAATGCCTGGTAGCTTGAATCGACTGATAGAATGCCTTGAAACGATAATTGACCAAATGGATTACCCTCGACACTTAGATTTGCATGAAAGAACACCTTTGATGCTATGATAACTTGAATTGACTGATGGAATACCCTTTGAACTAATACACTTGCTGCTTGATTTGACTGTGGAATGCTTTGAAATAATAACTGGGAAATAGCATGCTTGTCTTGACTGTAGGATTACTTTTGATATTCTTGATTCGACTGCCTGTTGGGTTTGAACTGTGTGTACTGATAAACCTTTCTTGTTTGGCTTCTGTAATGTGCAGAGAGGAGCGGTGAGTAATCGGGGACACGGGGGTCCTGCGTACTCGTTGGAGCTGTACAGGGACCTGCCGGAGCGGGTCCGAACCTTAGTGGATGCCGCGGGATTCGGTTTGTTTATCCCAGTGCTGACGGCGGTGAAGAGCGACCACGCTCTGTTGACGGCTTTGGCGGAGAGGTGGCAGGATACCTCCAACACCTTCCACTTCCCGATTGGGGAGATGACAGTGACCCCGGTGGACTTCGCAGTGCTGACAGGCTTGAGGGTAGGAGGTGAGCCTATCCCTTTTGACTTGGGGATCCACAGGGACACAGAGGCTCTGAGGTGGTTTCTGGGCATGGTGCCCAAGGGAGGAGCGGAGACGGTCCATTATGACCAGTTCAGGACGTACTTGAAGGGGAGGGTTCCAGAGTCAGAGCAGGAGGAGGCGCAGATGGCCAGGGCTTACTTGCTGTACTTGTTTGGGGCTACCTTGTACCCCAACAAGTGGTCTACAGTTCACTTGTCTTACCTTCCTGCACTTTTCGACCTAAGGACAACTTCTAGGTACGACTGGGGAGGAACGGCCTTGGGTACGTGTTACGGGTTTATGGGTGAGTTCTCACGGGGGAAGAAAGCGGCTGCTGGCTACTGGAGGATATGGGAGGTAAGGAACCAAACATTGTTATTTCAATTGTTTCCATACTTGCACCTTTCATTCGAAACATACATGTGGTATTCTGATGCTTTGATTGTTTGAAAACCTTGCAGTTGTGGGCTTACGAGGTGTTGAGGATGTATCCTCCAGAGAACAGGTGTCCAGATATGAGGGTGCTTCCCCGGGCCATGATTTGGGGGCCGTTGCGTAGGGGTAAGAAGAAGTCACGGGGAGACCTTCTTGCTTTCAGGGTGTTTCTCGACGACCTGGCGGGTTCTCAGGTAAAAGCCAATTCCTTTTTTTGTAGTTCGACCCTTGAATTGCTTTAATGCTGTCGCTGATATCCTTTGATGCTTTTCAGGTGGAGTGGGACCCGTGGAGGGTGGTAGGGCCCGAGCCTGAGTACGTGGCACGGAGCCGGGTGGTGACCGCGAGCCGTGTGCTGTTAGAGTCGGCCTTTGGGTGGCAGTGGTACTTGGGTGACCGGGTGACACGACAGTCACTCCTCTCGTCTGAGTTCATTGTCCCCGGGCCACTTCCACCTCGCGCTTCACACACTAGGAGGTACACGCTTTGGGAGCTGCGGCGTTATACTGTTCCGGTAGACCTCACCGCCTTCACAAGGCCTGACCGCAACTATGCCGTTTACCGGAGGCAGTTTCTGGCGAGGTCTCTGGGAGTGGTAGAGCACATGGCCGTGCAGAACGAGGCCATGGCGGCTGGCGAGGAGAGGCGGGGTCAGAGGAGAGGCAGGTCGGCTCGTTCTGAGGAAAGGAGCACTTACGCTGTGGCGACCGGGCTACCCTTGCTTCCTTGGACGATACAGGTGCGGGACTCGCAGGGAGAGGAGGCCATCTTCCAGCTCGAGCCAGCCAGGACGGGGCCAGCAGAGATCACAGGGCCGGTACGTAGTATTTTCAGCTTGAATCATTCCCTTGTACCCCATTTGAATTGTATTTGAGCTTTTGCTGACTTTGAGGGAGGCTGCTCGCTTGCTATTGGCCATGGAGAAAGCGTTTCACAAGATAGCGAGCGGTACTCCTTTGCAGTTGCACTACCCGCTCGCAGTTCCAGCGTCCACTACACAGCCTCAGGTACAAATCAAAACTTGCCTCATTCCGAATTCGATGCTTAGATTGAGCATGTCTGTTACAATGCCTGTTAGGTGTACCTGCTCTTGATTCCTGTTTCAGCATTTGACATATACCATGTGCACAATATGTATACTGAGATATTTGTATGAAATGACAATGCAGGGACAGGCTAGGGCGGCTCCTAAGAGGCCGACAGCGAGGCCAGCCCCTTAGAAGGGAAAGGGGAAAGCTCCTGCTGCAGCCCAGCGACAGGCGAGCACTACACGGCCTGAGGCCAGAGGGGTGCTGATTGCCCCGGCGGGCAAGGCACCACCCTCCCAGAGAGAGCTGAGGAAGAGGCCAGCTGAGGGGCTTGCACAGAAGAAGAAAAGGCGGGAAGAAGAGGAAGAAGAAGAGGAGGAGGAAGAGGAGTCCACGTCTCTCAGCAGTGGCTCTGACTCTGCCAGCGACCCCAAGTTCTGGATCACCCCGAGAGACTTGGTCACGAGCGAGGAGGATGACAACGACGAGGCCGAGGACTTTGCGGACTGAGGGCTATCACCGAGCCTCAGACACTTTACTGCCTTTGACACCTGTTTCGACTTTTGACTTTTGAGATAGGGCCTGCGTGCCTTTTGAGTTTTGGGCGGATGTGCCTAGTACAAGATAGCTTCTCATTTTGCTTGGGGACGTTGTGCCTGTTACGTACATTTCCACCTTTCGTTTTAGAGATATTTGCTTTGGATGATATAATAACTGCATTTTCTCTTTATTAATCTCCTTTTGATGCAAATTGACAAAGGAAAAGAATAAACCATCCATAAATACCTAACATGCATTGATGACGAGCCTGAATTGACATACAAACACTTGGACATGTAAAAACTCGTCCTAGCTCGAATAGAATGGGAGAAAGGCTTAGGATACGTCGCGTATCCTTAAGACACGCGGAGGATACGGTCATTTTTGGCATTAGCGGGCCAAAACATCCAATCCTCCTCCAAAAGGGAAACCGACACTTCTGTGAGACCACATGTATGTATAATGTCCTGTACGAGTGAATAGACTCAAGAAAAACAATCTAATACGAGAAATAAACCGCAAAGTGCCCGAAAATGCCTCAAAACGGACATAAGATGCCAAGGATGACTCGATATGGTCCCGGACTGAAACCGACACCCCCGCACAGTCACATTAGGTCCATACAACGTGTACGGTATGAGACATGGCATGGCAGGCCCGGCGCCAGTTTGCTCTGGTGATCTGCCTGCTTGCCGCTTACTTGCTCGTTCCTGCTGACGAGCGGGTTAGCCCTTTGCTGGTGAGTGTCGCTACCCAAATGGGAGGTCGGCACAATGTGATCCCTTTGGTCTTGGCGGAGATGCTCCACGGCTTGGATTTGGTGTACACCGGCCAGGCGATCACTTTCAGCGGGGGTCTGCTTCTGCTTCAGGTAAAAACTCACTCAGCTAACCTTTTTCCAGTTTCTGCACTTTCTTATTTTACCTCGACACTCGGCTTAGGCTACTCCCTAGCTTCTCACTTGTTTTTCTGCTCAGGATTTATCTGGCTTCTTACTTGTCTTTTCGCTCATGCAGTTATGGCTATCAGACAAGCTAAACTTGCTCCACCCACCGGAGGAAGGCTGGAACCTTTTTCCGAAGAGGATCCATCAGAGAGAGCTGAGGTACCCCGAGATGGACATCGAAGAATGGTACTTCTTCATGCAGGAAATGCAGCCGAATGAAATTGTCTGGAGGTGCCCGTGGCTAGAGCTGACGAATGTGACTGTCCATTCTGACGGGTTCGACAGGGTGGTGATTGCAGGGCTGATGAGCTTCACCTTCTACATCCCCGGCCGTATTCTTCGACAGCTGGGTGTATCTCAGGAGAACAACCGTATCAGCGTTGGGGATTTTTGCCTTCCCAACTTCAATGCTCGAACGCTCAACGGGTACAAGAGGCGCTGGGGTTTGAGGGTCCTTCAGGCAAAAATGCCGAATTTCACTACCAGGCTGCGAAGGAGCTACAGACAATGGCTGAGAGCAGATGTATTTGCAAGAGAAAACGCTGACTGGCTCCGGGCCACTTTGCTGTACTTAGAATAAGCTATGAGCCGTTAGGCTTCTCAAGCATTATGTTATGTTTTTCATGCTTTAACTGTTTTAAGGCTTTTATGCTCAGCTGATGTATTTGTAGACACCTCCCAAACGGGGCATCGCCATACAGATTGGTCACGTTTGTTTGCTCGATTGGTTGCTTGCTTCGTAAACCAAAATTATGGACATTCCCATGGCTAGGAACATCGCCACATGATAGCGGTTATCATCAAAACAGAGTCGCCACCCAGTTTATTAAAACTAGGAAAACAGATAGAGATTCTGGATACGGGAGCCAAAAGTACAATAAGGGGAAGGTGTTAAGCAACCCTCTTTGCCCAGTCGTGAGACTGGCCCATAATCATTCAACATAAGACATGTAGATGCTTTGTTTAATTCCAACACATAGTCTGTTTATTTATTCCTTTAAACAGTAAGCAAAGTGAGCCAGTGCGATAAGTAAGCATGCATTCAGAAAGCAGAGAAAGCAACAAAACTGTCCCAGGGAGATGGATCCCGCGGCCGGTGAATGGATGTCACGGCCGAGGGATCCTCCTGGTTTGATGTACCGGCCGAGGGATCGAAGCCCCGGTCGGTGTTCTTCCTCACACCAGACAGAAAGATTAACAGATGATCAGAAAGCTGTGATTAAGCATAAGAATGATAAATAAGACAAACCAGAGGCCGTTGGGCCTCACCACCTTGATCCCTCAGTTGCTTGATTGCTTTGGATTGGGCGTGGTTGACTGATTGCTTGATTGAAAACCCTAGGGTTAGGGTTTGAACTTCGGGGTTTGATCGCCGGATTGACGGCTACCTTCGGGAGGTTAGGGCTTTTGAGGAGTGGGTTTGAGAGAGTATTTGTGTAGAGTTTCGAGGCTTGAGAGAGTGTATACTCTGATAATTTCGTGTGTATATTTTCGGAGTCCAAAGGCCCTTTATATAGGCAATTGGTGACTCACTCCGGCCAATCAAATCACGAGATGGCAATTGCAATTGCAATGCATCTCTAACTCTACATCGTAATCCCTGAGCGTAGCCCGAACGCATCGGGAAGGTAGTGTAATTGGATCAAACGTCTGACAAAACACGTTCCAGAGTCTGGGAAAAGGTCAATCTGGCGGCCGAGTAAAGGATATCACGACCGAGGAATGGATGTCTCGGCCGAAGGATAGATTTTGCGGCCGAGGGATTGATCTCTCAGGGAGATTTTGCTAGCAACAGGTTGCTCGGGTGAGGAAATGATGTTAGGGCCGTGAGATCGATGTCACGGCCGACAGATGGATTCTCCTAGGCTTCTGTATTTCTGTCTGAAAGGTTGTATGGCTCTGAATTGGGTCCTCTAAGTGGCTCAAAGTTCTTACCGAAAGTCCTAAGGTTCTCAAGGAAGCAATCAGCAATCACTGTATCCATTTCATCATCGGGATGGTCCCAAGGTGGGACTTGAAATAATCGTTAGGCCAAATTGGGGTGTCTACAGATGCCCCTCTTTGACTGAACTCAGGCGGATCGCAAGACATGTTTGAGTAAGAGTCAAAGCTGTAAAAAGCAACTCAATTTGGTCCAACCATTATTCCAAGGGGTTTTTGAAAAAGGTTTTGTTATGGTCGGGCCGGGAGGCTGCCTACGTATTCCACAAGGGAAATTCAGACCAACCGTAGTTCGGGCAATAAAGAAAAGTAAAAAGTTTGGAGGGTTAGAGACAGAAGACGTACCTTAGGGCTTAAAAAGCCGTAGTGTGACGTACCTAGACTGAGCCAGGGTTTTGGCGAAGAGTAGTTGAAGGAGCGCGGGGCTACCTGGGGAGTTTTTGCGGAGAGCTTCCTTAGTATTTTGGGGTAGATCAGTACACGGCAGGTGCGTTTGCTTTTCTTGATCATCCTTACTTTGACTGAAAGGAGCTCGGTAGAGTAGCCTATCCTTGCGAATGAGCTGGAAGGAATTGATGTAATGGGGTGGAATCCAAACCATCTGCTGGGATGAGTTGGACGCCGGTTTGTTTTTGAGATATGGGGGGCACAGGGCCAGTAACTGGAGCACGGAGCTTCGGGGAATGAGGGAACCGAGGCACGGAGCCGGTTGTAGTCATAAGGCGGGAGGCCTGAGGTGTCAGAGCTTTGAGCTTGACGTGCTGAACCGAAGCGCGGAGCTGGTATAAGGCGAGAGCCTGAGGTGATGGAATTGAGGCATGGAGCCTGTTGTGATCTTGAGGCGGAGGCCTGAGGTGAACTTAGAGCTTGATGGAACCGAAGCGCGGAGCTGGTATTGATCATAAGGTGAGAGCCTGTGGTGTCAGAGCTTTGAGCTTGACGTGATGAACCGAAGTGCGGAGCTGGTATAAGGCAAGGGCCTGAGGTGATTAGATTGAGGCGTGGAGCCTGCTGCAGTCTTGAGGCGAGGGCCTGAGCTGTCGGAGCTTAGAGCTTGACGTGATTTGAACCGAAGCGTAGAGCTGGTTGCATTCTGATGGTCTGTGCCGGAGCTTTTCCATTATAAGTGTTGGCGTGGAGCCAAAGGATCGAGACGCTAAACCGATCAATAAAACCGAGGCATAGAGCCGGTTGATTGCAGGGTTGACCTGTTTCATGTGAGATATGCAGAGTGTACATGTGTGATGTTTGTTGTTAGATGTGAACAGATATGATGATGCAGACTCGATGTGATAATGCAATATGTGCACGGGCCCGTGCGTGTGTGTTTGTTTTTAAGCTTAGAGCTTCTATCAAGTTCCGGACTTGAGCATTCAGAGCGTAGAGCTCGAGCATTCGGACGGCAGAATCCGAGCATTCAAAGTACAGGCTTTAAGCGTCCAGTACGCAGTGGTTGGGCATCCAAGCGTAGAGCTTGAGCATTCAAGTGTATAACTTGAGCATCCAGTACACAGTGGTTGGGCGTCCAAGCGTAGAGCTTGAGCATTCAAAAATGTTAGATTTTTGAGCATTCAGGCGTAGAGCCTGAGAATGATGTCTTGATTGTTGGGGCGGCGTAGAGCCTGTTGCTTGTTTACGGCTTCGAGCCAGTTGAGATGATGGGCTTTGAGCCGTTGAGTTGTGATAACGGGCGTAGAGCCTGTCGATAATGGGCTTGGAGCCGCTAAGATGGTTGTTATGGCTTCGAGCCAGTTGAAATAGTGGGCTTGGAGCCGCTGAGTGAGTGAGTACAGGCGTAGAGCCTGTGGATAATAGGCTTCAAGCCACTGAGATTGGTTGTTTACGGCTTCGAGCCAGTTGAGACAGTGGGCTTAGAGCCGCTGAGTTGTTATAGTGAGCGTAGAGCTGCTGAATGAGTGAATATGGGCGTAGAGCCTGTCGATAATGGGCTTCGAGCCGCTGAGATTGATTGTTACGGCTTCGAGCCAGTTGAGTCAGTGGGCTTAGAGCCACTGAGTGAGAGATAGCGAGCATAGAGATGCTGAGTCGAGGGCTTGGAGCCGGTGAGTTGATTGTTATGGCTTCGAGCCAGTTGAAACGATGGGCTTGGAGCCGCTGAGTTGAGTGAATACAGGCGTAGAGTCTGTTGCTGTGATAGCGAGCGTAGAGCTGCTGGGATGGTTATTATGGCTTAGAGCCAATTGAGATTGCTTGAGTATGATTTGTAGGCGTAGAGCCTGCTGTTGAGATGGCGAGCATAAAGCTGCTAAGTCGAGGGCTTGGAGCCGCTGAGATGATAGGCTTGGAGCCGCTGAGTGATGAGCATAGGCATAGAGCCGCTGAGTGAGTTGATATGGGCACGGAGCTGCTTATTTCTTTGGTAGTGGATACGGGCATAGAGCCGCTGGATGTTTTGACTTGTTTTGGCCAGCAGTTTGTGGAGAGAGAGCTTCCTCATGCTTGGATATGCCCCCAAGGCTGGTTTTGGTTGACTCGGGGATGCCCCCAAGGCTGACTTGGTTGGTTTGAGGACCCAGAATCTATTATGGCTTGAATTGGTGCACTGAGCATGATCTGATGTTTTTCGAAGGAAATAAATTAGAAGGCCTGGAGATCGATATCTCGGCCGAAGGATTGATGTTTCGGCCGAGGTATCGATTACTCGGCCGTTTAATCGATTCGTTTCCAGGGGTCTATAAAAGGCCACGGTGTCGACCGTTTCATCTCATTTTCCACTTTTCCTCTTCCTCTCCTCGTTCCGAGAGCTTCATATCCGAAGATCCCTTTCACTTCCCCTCATTCCTAACAGCTCCGGGCCATGGGTGGTGCACGACCAGAGATCGCGGAGGGAGGCCGCGTCGTTCTTGGTCTCGTCTTGATGCTTGATTAGGGAAACTTGCATGGGTAGCTTGCTTCCGTGATGCGGAGCTCCTGGCGTGGCGGTAGTACGCAGTGTGGTGATTTTTCTGGGCCATGTGGTGATTCTTTTGAGCCATGTGGTATCCCTTCTGCACCGTAGTACTCCCCTGGTATACACCGTCCCAGGGGTATCCTCTCCTTTTTTGCTGCTGGTCTCTGGTGTTCGGACCACCAGAGGGTTCGGCATCCTCTTCTGCTTCCTCTTTTTGCTTTTTCTGTTTCTCTTCCTGCATAGGTTAGTTTGACAGGAAATCGATGTATAGTTTGTTTAGGAAATGTGGGATGATCCACCTTGTGATGTAAAAAGCTTTCGTTATATGAAACAAAAACCTTTTGCTCTGCTTGTGATTGTGTATGCCATATTTACGTCGTTTGCGTGTGATAACCTTGTTAATCCAATGAAACAAACTGAACCGTGGGAACAGTCTGTAAAAGAACCGTTCTGACGGCCGACTGAATGATTATGCGGCCGATGCTTTGATCTGGCGGCCGAAGGATCGTTTTGTTTGCCTGGTTTTGACTTGTAGCTCAACCCTGATATTTACGGGCCGATGGATAGATCCCACGGCCATTATAATCGAAGTATCGGCCGAGAGACCGACTGAAATTCCGAGGATTAAGAATCCGATTCCGATTCGAACTAAGACTCGACTTAGTTTTATAAATACGCGTTCTACGAACCCGATAGCATTGTCGGTAGCAATTCCTTGCACATGGCACAACCAGTCCTTGATCAGTGGTTGGATTCCTTTAATGGCCTCGACCGTTTACACTTTAAGTCCTTTGGCATGGACTTCCTCTTTTTCCTTCGTCAAATTCCTGTGAATTTTGCCTTCCTTAGGGCAGCCGCTAGTTTGTGGGACCCTGATTTTCACATCTTTCGATTTAGAAGAGAGGAGTTGTGTCCTACTATCTAGGAATTTGCAGCCATCATGGGTCATTCGGATAGAGAGGGTTTTGTTGTCCCTAATCCTTTGTTCAACCGAGGTGATCTCCTGAAGGATTTACTCCAAGTTCAGAAACATGAAGTTAAATTCTTCCTAGTGAAAGGAAGGCTGGAGATTCTGCAACTTATTCAGCGTTTTGGTACAGCTGAGGTGTGGGCTACCTGCCCGAAAAATTATTATGTTTTCCCCGTTTCGAAGAAAAATATGGTTTGAAGAGTCGCCACCCGGATTTGCGGTATATCACCCGAGAAACCGTTTTGTTTTGAAAATGGTTGATTTGAAATTGAAAACCAGAGATCGTTTGAAGGGTCCGGAAGCCACGTTACGAGGGGGGAAGGGTTTTACGGCACCCCCCTCGCCCGATTCGAAATCGGTCTCTACTAAACACTTGTGGGATTTTAAAAGGGACTTTGTTTCATTAGCACGTATGTACAAATACCAAAAGATATCAGTGCATGCATGTGCAAAGTGTACAGGGAGTGACAAAATGGTGAAAGAATGCCAAAATAACCTGAAATGAAGCCCTGCCCACTGACTTCACTCTCGAGCGCTCGGGAGTGGTCCCGAGCGCTTGGGAGTGTTGACACTCTGACCCTGCAAAACTTTGTTAGCATTGACAGGATATAATGCAAGAACTGTGCATGCATGTGCATATGTACAGTGGGGGGAAAACTGCCATGCATGATATACAAGGCAGTGGAAAGATGAAACCCTGTCACTGGATTCATTCTCGGGCGCTCGGGAGTTCCAGAACCTCATCCTGCAAGTTTGGTTAGACATATTCGCATGCTAATACTGCCAGAAAAATCACAAAGAAATCAAAATACAGATGTGCTTAGCCAGAGGTTTAAACAGCTAAGAACTGGTCCTCACCATCCAAACAAGGCTTCCTTGCAACTGAAAGCAAACCTAACTGGGCTCTGGAAGGACCAGTGCACACCCAGTATCTACTAAAAACAGAAAATGAAATACATAATGAACAAAACAAAATTTTGGTGGCAGCAGCACTCCTGAGCGCTCAGGAATGGTCCCGAGCGCTCGGGAGTGAACACAGTGCCCAGAAAAAGTTTTGTTTTCTTTGTGTTCCTCTTGCTCTTGGTGCTAAACTAAGATCAAATGAGCTCACAACTAGTATAAGGAACTAGTATGAACCCTTGATCCCCCTCAGAAGTAGAAAAACGATAGATTTTAGGTATAAAATGAGATTTTATACCTTTGCTTGACTTGAATCCAGCTTCTTGGACTGACTTGTTTGCTTGAAAATGGATTGAAAACAGTAAGAGGAGATGAAATCTAGTATTCCATTCTTCTTAGAAATTTTCCTTGAAAATTGGTGGTTTTTCTTAGAAAATGTAGGTTGTTTTGAAAGAGTTTGAGAGAGAGTTTGAGAGGCTGGTTTTTGGCAGCAAAAGGGGGAGAGAGGGACTGATTTTTCGTGGCCCTCTTGAATGGAAGAACAAAGGGGTATTTATAGAGAAAGATAACCTAAGGTTTGGAAATGAAATGAAAGATTAAAAAATAGTTTTGGAGGGAAAAAGAAGGCATGATGATATTCTGCTGGCTCAGGCAGGCTTGACTGGTAGGTTTGAACGTTGAAAGGTCTGAAAAGTCATGGTCAAAGGTCAAGCTCAACATGCATTGGTCAGTCAGCACTCCCAAGCGCTTGGGAGTGTCACTCCCGAGCGCTGTATAGTGGTCCCGAGCGCTTGGGAGTGGCAGCCCAACTTCAGAAGGACGCCACGGACACTCCCGAACTCGGTTTTGGGTGTTTTTCGAAGCGTTGGAAAGCTCGTTAAGTCCTCTTTCTAACCCAATTGGTTTCATTCAAATATATTTTATATGCTAAAATGTGTGCCAATTTTACCCTCAGGGTGTCGAGAAAAAAGGAATGTTTTGATTTTGAAAAAGTCCAAGAAGTATCGTCCAAGTTTGCCAAGGTTCGTTTTGACCCTATTTCATCATCGGGGAGCCCCGAGGGCACAAGTCAAGGAATTTTGAAAAGTCCAAATTGGGGTGTCTACATGAGGCTCATCGCCAAGTTTCCCTACAGAAGTCGTGCTTTCATGCGTTGTGCATTTGTCTCCTTCATTATTATTTGCTTGGCCCTTCCTCTGGCCACGCTGATCCTGTGTTGCTTAACCTTGCTCAACAGATTGGAAACCGTGTGGGTTTCGCTGGTTTAGTATTGGCAGAGACCTTGATGGGTCTAGATGTGATGAAGGGTAGTCCTACAGCTCAATTCTCATGCAGTCCCTTGCTATTGCAGGTTCACTCTTTTATTTGTTTTTTTGTCAAGTTTATCTTTTCACTCATCACTCTTTTGTTTTGACTCACGTGTTCTCTCAACTTACAATTTTCCCTTGTTCTCTAGGTGTGGTTGTTTGAGAAGCTAAAGGTGTGGGATGCGCCGGAGCGACTTCCTTATAATCCAGACCAATGCACGGAGCGTCACATGATTAAATAGTTCCCAACTGAGGCTGCTTGGGAAGCATGGATGAAGACTTGCAGAGGTGATTGGATTCAATGGGTTTGCCCCTGGTATGGTATTGAGAGCATGACTGCGAGTACCATGAACCATTTTGGTGTAGCAGTGATTGGTATTACTCGAGTCGTTTTCTATTTTCCTGCTCGCTTTCAAAGGCAGTTTGGGGCTGAACAAACCGCAATCCTGGGTGACCCTTAGTACACCGTCTCTAAGATCCATGATGCTAACTTCCGTCGCAATATGCTGCGTCTTTGGCCAAATAGAGTAATGCAGGAGGTTGCTGAAAACTTCGTTGTTAAGCTATCGGGTTCTTACAAACGCTGATTGAAGAAAAACCTTTTGGAGGATGGTAGTGCAAAGAGAAGGAAGACCTAGAGGCTGACACTTTGCTTATGTTTTTCAAAAGATGTTTGTTTGATTCTAGCTTTCATGGATTAAGAATTGTTTAGGTTTGCTTTGTCCTTTCCCTTTGGAAATAATAAAACATTTTGGTCGTTTTATTTTAGAGATGTTATTGCCATGATTTGATAGTGAGCATGCTTTAGGATAGACCTAGAAATTTTGGAAGTGATGATGATAGCAGTGGCCGGATCTCAAATTTAGAGATTGCCTACGTATCCCATAGAGGGAATCAGGCCATAAACGTAGTTCCAACAAAGGGGATTTGTTTTGTTTTTAGTTAGGGTCCACTCGGGTATTTTCCTCTCCTTTTGTGCTCTAAATTTTGCCTAAAACCGCCCTTGCGGGTTTTCGGTCTAGCGAGCGTTTTATTTATGCCTTAGTTTTTGCCTAAGCCGCCCTTGCGGGTTTTCGACCTAGCAGGCTGCTCTAATTTTTGCTTGGATCCGCCCACCCTTGTGGTTTTCGGTCCAACGAGCATCTCTCATGGGTAATACTTCCTTAGCTTGTCAATATTGACTGGCGTTGCGAATTCCATTCCATCCAAGTCTGCAATGTATGCTGCTCCTCCAGAAAGTATGCGTTTGATAAGGTAGGGGCCTCCCCAGTTTGGTCTAAACTTGCCCCTTAGGTCTGAGACGTGGCGACGAATTGCTTTGAGCACCATGTCTCCTACCTTGATGTCCCTAGGTTTCACCTTTTTGTTGAATGCTCGTGCAATGCGGCGTTGATATCCTTGTACATGGTATAACGCTCTCAGCCTCCTTTCGTCTAGTAGTACCAACTCATCGTGGCGATTTTGAACCCAGTTTTCTTCGATCATTCCAGTCTCAGCTAGAACCCATAACGAAGGTAACTCCAGTTCGATAGGCAAAACAGCTTCCATTCCATAGACCAGAGAGTAGGGAGTGGCCCCAGTTGAAGTCCTTTCAGTTGTTCGATAACCCCATAGTGCCAGAGGTAGCATTTCTGGCCAGTCTGTGTAGGTATCGGTAGTCTTCCCCAGGATCCTCTTGATATTCTTGTTTGCAGCCTCAACTGCTCCATTAGTTTGAGGTCGGTAAGTAGATGACCGATGATTATGTATCCCAAATTCGGCGAAAAGCTTCTTTGTCGCCCCCTTGAAGTGCGATCCATTGTCACAGACGAACTCGTGAGGTACACCATATCGATAGATGATGTTAGTGCGAATAAATTTGGCCACATGAGTGGCTCTGAGAGTAGCATAAGAAGCTGCTTCTACCCACTTGGTGAAGTAGTCAATGGCCACCAGAATGAATTGATGTTTGTATTTTCCCTTTGGATTTATGCTTCCAATGACGTCTATCCCCCAAGTGGAGAATGGCCAAGGGGATGTCATGCTATACAATTCCGTAGGGGGAATACGCATACGATCAGCGTGAGTTTGGCATTTGTAACATCGGCAGACATAATCAGCGCAGTCGGCCTCCATTGTAGTCCAGTAATATCCCTGACATAGGATCTTCTTTGCCATCGTTGCCCCATTCATGTGTGGCCCACAAATTCCCTCGTGTATTTCCTCCATTACCTTGCGATTGTCCTCTGTTGTGACGCAAAGTTGACTTGGACCCAAGTGTGCCCTTCGGTACAATGCTCCTCCACAGATTACAAATCGGGTAGTAAACTTCCGCAGAGCCGTTTTGTCTTTCGAGGTGGCCTCGGATGGGTATTCTCCTTTTTCCAGGAATTCCTTCACGTCTTCGTACCATGGCTTGCCATCGTCTTCACCTTCCTCGGTAAAGGTGCATTCACATGCTGGTTTAACCTTTTGCTCGATCATGAGAGGCCGCATTGTGAATCCCAGGGGTATTTCGACCATAGATGCTAACGTTGCCAGTGCATCCGCAAATCTATTGCTCACCCGAGGAGTGTGTGTGAAGATAACGGAATCGAATTGTGGAATTAGATCTTCTAGCACAGAATGATATAGCTTTAGTGTATCCTCCTTGACCTTCCAGTCTCCTCTTGCTTGAGATACCACCAGGTTTGAATCCCCAGTGACTTCTACCCTTTTTGCCCCTAGCTCCAGGGCTGCCTCCATTCCAGCAATACAAGCCTCGTATTCAGCTTGGTTGTTAGTGACTTCAAATCTCAGTTTATATGACAAAGGGATGTGAGAGTCGTTTGGGGAAACTAGCAATACCCATATGCCATATCCACATCGGTTTGATGCTCCATCAAAGTAAAGTTGCCAGGTGTCGTCTAAGAGACATAAGATGTCCTCGTCGGGGAACATGAAGTCCTCTGCCTCGGCCTCTATCACAGGGTGATCTGCCAAGAATTCTGCCACAGCTCTTCCCTTTACTGATTTCCTTGTCATGTATTTGAGGTCGAATTCTGCTAGCAGCAATAACCACCTAGCTAGCTTTCCGATAAGTGCTGGCTTTTCGAAAAGATACTTGATTGGGTCTAAACGAGAGACCAGCACCACCGGATGTGCTAACAGGTAGTGCCTCAGTTTCTTTGTGGCCCATACTAGCCCCCAACAGGTTTTCTCGAGGGGAGTGTACCTTGTCTCATAGTCCATCATTTTTTTGCTGAGGTAGTATATGGCGCACTCTACTTTGGCGTGGTTTTCTTGTGCTAGCATGCACCCCATGGATGTGTCTGTTACTGAGAGATACAGAATTAATGACTTCCCAGGGATGGGCGGTGACAGTACAGGTGGATTCTGAAGATATTCTTTGATTGCCTCGAACGCTTGCTGACAGTCTTGGCTCCATTCAAAATCAGTACCTTTCCTCAGTAGCTTGAAAAGAGGTTCACAGGTGGTTGTGAGCTTGGAAATGAACCTGCTGATGAACTGTACCTTCCCCAAGAAACTCCTTACTTCCTTCTCCGTCCTAGGTGGTGATATCTCCATGATAGCCTGTATCTTGGAAGGGTCTACCTCGATTCCTCATTGAGTGATGAGGAATCCCAACATCTTTCCAGCTGTTACCCCAAAAGTGCATTTTTGAGGGTTAAGACGTAGTTTGTAATTCCTAATCCTCTCAAAGAACTTTTGGAGTGCTCCATAGTGTCCTTCCCTTTCCTTTGATTTGACTATCATATTGTCGACATACACCTCGACCTCTTTGTGCATCATGTCGTGCAGCAGTGTTGTTGCCATCCTCTGGTAAGTGGCTCCAGCATTCTTCAACCCAAACGGCATTACTCGGTAGCAGTAGGTTCCCCAAGGCGTAGTAAAGGTGGTTTTCTCTCTATCCTCGGGAGACATAAGGATTTGATTGTACCCAGAAAATCCGTCCATGAAAGATAGCAATGCATGGCCTGCGGTGTTATCTACTAGCTCGTCTATGTGAGGTAATGGGAAGTCATCCTTTGGACTGGCCTTGTTGAGATCTCGAAAATCTACGCAGACCCTGATTCCTCCAGTTTTCTTTGGTACGGGAACGATGTTAGCTACCCATTGCGGATATTCGGTGACTATGAGAAAACCGGCGTTGATTTGTTTAGTGACTTCTTCTTTTATCTTTAGGACCCAATTAGGGCGCATACGTCTCAGTTTCTGTTTAACTGGTTTTGCATCAGGATGAAGGGGAATTTTATGTTGAACAATTTCAGGGTCTATTCCAGGCATGTCCTCGTAAGACCAGGCAAAAACATCTTTGTATTCTTTTAGCAAAAGGATTAGTTTTTCACTTTCTTGAGGGGATAGTGTGGCACCAATTTTAATTATTTTGGGCTCGTTTTCAGAGCCTATGTTTGCTGTGATTATTTCCTCAGAAAAGGGTTTAGCGTGCCTTTCTTCTTCTCTCTCGATGAATTCTAGAATTTCTTTTGGAATTTCTTCCTCAAAATTTGGTTTGTCGGAATCCATGCAATTGATCATAGGCAAAGTGAAATACTCTAAATCTTCCTTGTCATTGCTAAGATTATCAAAAGACATTTCAGAGTCGAACTCTAAGTAAATGTTATGCCTTGGTACTTTGACCAGGTTTTCCTCACTAGACTTAGTAGTTTCAAAAGATGAAAAGCTTGACTCGGACTGAGTCGACTCGGAGTCGGAATCGGAATCAGAACTAAGACCAGAATTAGCGCTTTTTGTTTTGTATTTCAGAGTGTGTTCCACGGTCCAGTTAGGGTAAGCCCCTTTTTCAGCATCCACAATCAGTTCAGAGCAGTCTTTTTCATCACCAAGGTTGATCACCAGCACTTCACTGTCACCTTGATTCGCACTTTCATCATTGTCACCCTGCAAGTCTTGGAGGGCCATTTGATTTGCTATCGCTGTTATTTCTTCCAATTGAGCTTCAATCTCTGCTTCGTCGCTGTTGTCGACTCGTCCTGTGCCAACAAAGCCCCACCAATTACCAAAGCTATCTGTGATGGGGTGGATCACCCTTATTTCATTGTTGGTGACCCCCTCATCAAAGAGTAGGTTTAGTGATATTTCGTCTAGTGGGTCATTGTCGACAGACTCTTCTTCCTTTGCCTCTTCAGTTTCGAGGTTGTTGACCTCGTCTATTGGCCAATAGTCGTCGGTAGGTGCATAGGGGTCATAAAAATAGATTGGAACCCTGCGAAGCCCTTCTTCTTCGATCAGGTCTTCTACTTCTTCCTCATAAACCGTTCCAGCGAACATGACATGGTTGTCTTCAATGATAGCCACCATAGGCTTTGGTTGATTTACTGGAGTGATGTATTCGGAGGGGTTGAAGTCTTCAACAGCAAAGTGGAGCGGACCAGACAGCTTGGTGACAACTTGAAAGTGCGAATCAGACATGAACAGTGATGCAGTCATTTTTCCTGAAAAGGTTTTTGCTTTAGTTAGATTGATTAATCTTACCTGCTGTTTATTTGACTTAGAGAGATTCCTAAGGTTTAACCTGCAAAAGAGAAACTTTACAACATACACATATACAATGGGTGTGAGGAAGAACTTGGAAGTAAAATGCAAGTAGGTTCCTAGCCTATAGGTTCCTGTCTTAGTTTGATAAGTTCTATGGCTTTCTAAAACATGCAAGGTTTTGGTATTCTCAGGGTGCTCCGATGTCAAAGGGCACCAATCCTCTCACCAGCCCATCATAGGCGGTGATTGGGTGATTCCCTTTTTGATATACCACTAGGTACGAGTGACGGTGGAGTTTGCTGGAACCCCCAACATAGCCCGTGTCATGCCGGGATATCAGGCGAACTCAACGGGTTGCCCGCTCGATGCATATGATAGATGAATTAAACGAGGCATGTATTAGTCTTATGTTGAACTTTTTGGTTATGGCTCTCAAATCCCCAGCAGAGTCGCCAAAAACTGTAGACACCTCCCAAGCGGGGCATCGCCATACAGATTGATCATGTTAGTTGCTCGATTGGTTGCTTGCTTCGTAAACCAAGATCGTGGACATTCCCATGGCTATGAACATCGCCACACAATAGCGGTTATCATCAAAACAGAGTCGCCACCCAGTTTATTAAAACTAGGAAAACAGATAGAGATTCTGGATACGGGAGTCAAAAGTACAATAAGGGGAAGATGTAAAGCACCCCTCTTTGCCCAGTCGTGAGACTGGCCCATAATCATTCAACATAAGACATGTAGATGCTTTGTTTAATTCCAACACATAGTCTGTTTATTTATTCCTTTAAACAGTAAGCAAAGTGAGCCAGTGCGATAAGTAAGCATGCATTCAAAAAGCAGAGAAAGCAACAAAACTGTCCCAGGGAGATGGATCCCGCGGCCGATGAATGGATGTCACGGCCGAGGGATCCTCCTGGTTTGATGTACCGGCCGAGGGATCGAAGCCCCGGTCGGTGTTCTTCCTCACACCAGACAGAAAGATTAACAGATGATCAAAACGCTACGGTTAGTCAAAAATACAGTAAATAAGACAAACCAGAGGCCGTTGGGCCTCACCACCTTGATCCCTCAGTTGCTTGATTGCTTTGGATTGGGCGTGGTTGACTGATTGCTTGATTGAAAACCCTAGGGTTAGGGTTTGAACTTCGGGGTTTGATCGCCGGATTGACGGCTACCTTCGGGAGGTTAGGGCTTCTGAGGAGTGGGTTTGAGAGAGTATTTGTGCAGAGTTTCGAGGCTTGAGAGAGTGTATACTCTGATAATTTCGTGTGTATATTTTCGGAGTCCAAAGGCCCTTTATATAGGCAATTGGTGACTCACTCCGGCCAATCAAATCACGAGATGGCAATTGCAATTGCAATGCATCTCTAACTCTACGTCGTAATCCCTGAGCATAGCCCGAACGCATCGGGAAGGTAGTGTAATTGGATCAAACGTCTGAAAGAACACGTTCTAGAGTCTGGGAAAAGGTCAATCTGGCGGCCGAGTAAAGGATATCACGGCCGAGGAATGGATGTCTCGGCCGAAGGATAGATCTTGTGGCCGAGGGATTGATCTCTCAGGGAGATTTTGCTAGCAACAGGTTGCTCAGGTGAGGAAATGATGTTAGGGCCGTGAGATCGATGTCACGGCCGACAGATGGATTCTCCTAGGCTTCTGTATTTCTATCTGAAAGGCTGTATGGCTCTGAATTGGGTCCTCTAAGTGGCTCAAAGTTCTTACCGAAAGTCCTAAGGTTCTCAAGGAAGCAATCAGCAATCACTGTATCCATTTCATCATCGGGATGGTCCCAAGGTGGGACTTGAAATAATCGTTAGGCCAAATTGGGGTGTCTACAGTATTAGAAATAGTGATTTTGCAATAAAGTTGAAAGACGGAGGGTTTCCCCCTTCTGATTCTCCAATGAAACTTTGATTTGCCTCTCAACTTCCTCCGACCTTTGATATGGAACTGGAACGTCGAACCATGAATCAACTTGATAGAATATGACCGGGTCTCAAGGTGAGACTGCCTACGTATCCGTTTTCAAGGAATCAGGTCAGAACGTAGTTCAGGCTAAGGTTCACTCGTGTGTTTTACCTCTCCTTTTACGCTCTAACTTTTGCCTAGTGCCGCCTTCACAGGTTTTCAGCCTAGCGAGCTTTCGGCTTTTGCCTATTTATTTTTGCCTAGACCGCCTTCACAGGTTTTCGGTCTAGCAGGCTGCTCTAACTTTTGCTTGGAACTGCCCACCCTTGTGGTTTTCGGCCTAACGAGCATCTCTCAAGTATAGAAACGTGTGGGCTACCTGCCCGAAAAATATATTTTCCGTTTTGAGAGAAAATATTGTTTTGAAGAGTCGCCACCCGGATTTGTGGTTAATCACCCGAGAAACCGTTTTGTTTTGAAAATGATCGATTTGAATTGAAAACCAGAGATCGTTTGAAGGGTCCGGAAGCCATGTTACGAGGGGGGAAGGGTTTTACGGCACCCCCCTCGCCCGATTCGAGATCGGTCTCTACTAAACGTTTGTGGGATTTTTAAAAGGGATTTTGTTTCATTTTAACCAGCTAGCAAGTATTCACAGTAATACCATGTAGGAAGTGCATGCATGTGCATGTGTACAGGAGAGGGTGAAATGGCCATGCGAAATACAAGATGACTGAAAATGGAACCCTGTCACTGTATTCACTCTCGAGCGCTCGGGAGTGGTCTCGAGCGCTCGGGAGTTCCAGAACCTCATCCTGCAAGTTTGGTTAGACATATTCGCATGCTAATACTGCTAGAAAAATCACAAAGAAATCAAAATACAGATGTGCTCAGCCAGAGGTTTAAACGGCTAAGAACTGGTCCTAACCATCCAGACAAGGCTTCCTTGCAACTGAAAGCAAACCTAACTGGGCTCTGGAAGGACCAGTGCACACCCAGTATCTACTAAAACAGAAAATGAAATACATAATGAACAAAACAAAGTTTTAGTGGCAGCAGCACTCCTGAGCGCTCAGGAATGGTCCCGAGCGCTCGGGAGTGAACACAGTGCCCAGAAAAAGTTTTGTTTTCTTTGTGTTCCTCTTGCTCTTGGTGCTAAAGTAAGATCAAATGAGCTCACAACTAGTATAAGGAACTAGTGTGAACCCTTGATCCCCCTCAGAAGTAGAAAAACGGTAGATTTCGGGTATAAAATGAGATTTTATACATTTGCTTGACTTGAATCCAGCTTCTTGGACTGACTTGTTTGCTTGAAAATGGATTGAAAACAGTAAGAAAATGGAGTTCTAGATGGACTAGAGGTTTGAGTTGTGAAGAACTTGAAGATTGCTTGAAGTTTTCCTTAGAAAACACAAGTTTTGGAAAATGTTTGAAGGAGATTTTGAGACTGAAAATTTCAGAAGATAGTAGAGGGAGAGAGTAAAATTTCGTGGTCCTTTGCATGTAGAATGAAAGGGGTATTTATAGGCAAGGAGAAAATGTGTTTGAAATTTGAAAATAAAATGAAAATGAAATGGAAAATAACTTTGGGGGGAAAAATGGCATGATTATATTCCTGCCCCATCTGAATAATCAGGCAGGACCAGGTTGAACGTTGAATGGGTCTGAAAAGCCTGAAAAGCCTGAAAAGCCGTGGTCAAAGGCCAAGCTCGACATGCATTGGTCCTGACAGCCGTCCCGAGCGCTTGGGAGTATTACTCCCGAGCGCTCTAGAGTGGTCCCGAGCGCTTGGGAGTGGCAGCCCAACTTCAAAAGGGCGCCACGGACACTCCCGAACTCGGTTTTGGGTGTTTTTCGAAGCGTTGGAAAGCTCGTTAAGTCCTCTTTCTAACCCAATTGGTTTCATTCAAATATATTTTATATGCTAAAATGCATGCCAATTTTACCCTCAGGGTGTCGAGAAAAAAGGAACATTTTGATTTTGAAACAGTCCAAGAAGTATCGTCCAAGTTTGCCAAGGTCCGTTTTGACCCTATTTCATCATCGGGGAGCCTCGAGGGCACAAATTAAGGAACTTTGACAAGTTCAAATTGGGGTGTCTACAAAACGTTTGAGTTGATCCAGGTTGACCAGAGTGCTGAATTCATTGCCGTCGAGATCGATGAGTTGAGCAGCACCCCCAGACAGGATGGTCTTGATAATGAACGGCCCGGATCGCTTCGGCCGAAACTTCCCGCGAGCATCAAACACTGGAGCCCATATCTCCTTTGTGACCATATCTCCTTCGACTAAGCTCCTGGACTTCACCTTCTTGTCAAATGCCCGGGCGATTCGACGCTAGTAACCTTGAACATGATACAGAGCGCGGAGCCTCCTTTCATCAAATAGCATTAGCTCGACAAACCTCCCGCTGAGCCACTCAAATTCCTCCAGATCACTCTCAACCATGATTCTCAAAGAGGGTACCTCGAGCTCGATGGGAAGTACTGCTTCCATTCCATAGACCAGGGAGAAAGGAGTTGCACCAGTTGAAGTTCGAATCGACGTCCTATACCCCCATAGTTCCAGCGGCAGCTGCTCGTGCCAATCCCTTGCGGACTCAATAGTCTTCTTGATAATCACCTCAATGTTCTTGTTTGCGGCCTCGACTGCTCCATTTGTTTGTGGACGATAGGTGGTCGATCGGTGGATCTCAATGCCGAATTCCTCGAAGAGCTCCAAGACTCTACCCTTAAAGTGGCTTCCATTATCCGACACGAATGCCTGGGGAACGCCATATCGATAATGATGTTCTTTCAAATGAACTGAGCTACTTGGACTGTTGTCAAGACTCTGTACGATTCAGCTTCGACCCACTTAGTGAAATAATCTATCGCCACCGGTATGAACCTGTGACCATTTGAAGCAGGAGGCGTGATCATTCCGATAACATCGATTCCCCACACAGAGAATGGCCATGGCGAGGTCATGACATACAGCTTAGACGGAGGAACGTGTTGCAGGTTGGCATGGATTTTGCATTTGTAGCAGCGTCGCACGTAGTCAATGCACTGAGACTCCATGGTAGACCAGTAGTAACGCTGCCTGAGGATCTTCCTAGCAAGCATAACACCGCTCATGTGGGGACCACAGACTCCTTCGTGAATCTTCTCCATTATCCTTGTTGCTTCGGCACCGTTGACACATAGCTTGTGCATCCCGCAGTGAGACCTTCGATACAGTTTCCCTCCACAAATGATGTACTGGGCTGCCAGCCTTTGCAGGGCAACTCGATCCTTTCTTGAAGCTCCGGCAGGGAACTCTCTATGTTCCACAAAATTCCAAATGTCATGATACCAGGGCAGGCCGTCATCAACATCATCGACGGCGTTAACGTACTCATAAGCGGGCAAGTCCCTCTGCTCAATCACAATCGGCCGCATCCTGACCCCTACTGGAAGTTCGATCATTGAAGCCAAAGTCGCCAAAGCATCGGCGAACTGATTCTTCAAGCGTGGAATATGGGTGAAAGTCACCTTATTAAAGCGAGGAATCAATTCTTCCAAATCTTGGTGATAAGGCTTCAGTTTTTCCTCTCGAACCTTCCAATCTCCATTGGCCTGAGAGATCACTAGGTTTGAGTCTCCAATTATCTCGAGCTTCTCGACTCCCAGGGCAACAGCAGCTTCCATCCCGACGATGCAGGCTTCGTACTCAGCTTGATTATTGGTGACGTCGAAGTTCAACTTGAAAGCAAGTGGGATGTGAGCCCCAGCGGGCGTAATAAGCAGTATCCCAATTTCGAATCCTCTTTGATTAGCGGCCCAATCAAAATAGAGCGTCCACACTTCCTCGACAACTGTCAACACATCCTCGTCCGGGAAATTGAAATCTACGTCCTCAGGTCCATCGATTGGGTGGTCGGCCAAGAATTCTGCTACAGCACGGCCCTTTACGGATTTCCTTGTGACATATTGGAGATCGAACTCAGCCAGCAGAAGCAACCAACGTGCTAGCTTATGGGTGAGCGCTGGTTTCTCGAACAGATACTTGATAGGATCCATCCGAGAAATTAGCTTCACCGAATAGGCTAGCATGTAGTGTCTAAGCTTTTTGGTAGCCCAAACTAACGCCCAACATGTCTTCTCCAGAGGGGTGTAACGCTCCTCACTTCCTACCATCTTCTTGCTCAGATAGTAAATGGCTTTTTCGACCCCATTATCCCCTTCCTGTGCTAGCAAACATCCCATGGCTGTTGGAGTGACAGATAAGTACAGGATCAAAGGTCGACCAGGTGTAGGCGGCATTAAGACTGGTGGATTTCTCAGATACGCCTGGATAGATTCGAAAGCAGCTTGGCACTTTTCCGTCCATTCAAAACAAACATCCTTTTTGAGCAGACGGAAGAGCGGTTCGCAAGTCAGGGTTAACTTGGCTATGAATCGGCTGATGAACTGAACTTTTCCCAGAAAGCTTCGCAATCCCTTTTCCGACCGTGGTCGTTCCATTTCGAGAATTGCTGTGATCTTAGATGGATCGACCTCGATTCCCCTTGCTGTGATCAAGAACCCCCAACATTTTGCCTGCTGTGACCCCAAATGTGCACTTCTGTGGATTAAGACGCACATTGTACTTGCGGAACCTCTCGAGAAACTGTCTGAGTGCCGGGATGAAATCCTCCTTCTCTTTTGCCTTGACAATCATATCGTCAACATAGACCTCGACCGTCTTGTGGATGAAATCATGCAATAAAGTGGTCTGGGCCCGCTGGAAAGTGCACCCGACGTTCTTTAGCCCAAACGGCATCATCACATAGCAGTAGGTACCCAACTCGGTGACGAAAGTCGTCTTCTCTTGATCCTCTAGTGCCATAAAGATCTGGTTGTACCCTGAGAATCCGTCGACAAAAGAGAGCAAAGCATGCACCGCTGTGTTATCCACGAGCACATCGATGTGAGGCAAGGGAAAACTGTCTTTGGGGCTTGCTTTGTTCAAATCCCTAAAGTCGACGCAGACTCGAATTCTTCCATCTTTCTTAGGATCTGGCACGATGTTAGCCACCCATTCAGATATTCAGCTACCCTTAAGAACCCAGCGTCAATCTGCTTGGTGACCTCCTCTTTGATCTTCTCAACCCAATCTGGACTCATCCGGCGGAGCTTCTGTTTGACTGGAACAGCCCCTGGTGCCAGCGGAATTCGGTGCTGTACGATTTCAGGATCGATACCGGGCATGTCTTTGTGGGACCATGCGAAAACCTCGAAGTACTCTTTGAGCAGATCAATCAGCGCGGTACGATCCTCGGGGGACAGAGTTGAACCAATTTGCATCATTCAGGCGTCATCCTCATCTTTCAAATTTACAGAAATTACTTCTTCTTTTAGAGGCTGAGCATGCCTTTCGTCTTCCTTTTCGATGAGGGAACGCAACTCAACCGGGATGGTCCCGTCGAAGTCTAATCCTTCATCGTCAGGGTCGACACAGTTTATATATAAGTTCGCAAAGTAGCTAGAAGTGGGATCATTCATTTCATAAAACCCCAATGGGTTGCCAAGTACAGTAGACTCAAACTCGAAGTAAAAGCTATGACGTGGAGGGCCAAGAGGCACAAGCTCCGACTCTAAGCTAGACTTAGACTCAACAGACTCAATGTCAGACTCAGACGCGTCATCAATGCATGTTAAGCGAGGAGTGAAAATGCAGTTGTTAATACTACCCTTGGCTTCCACGATGAGGGAGGTTGGATCCTCGAGAATGCCGGGAGAGTCGGGCCCAAGCATCAGCACTTCAGCCTCCTTTGTCTCGCCAACCAAACGTACTTGGGAGAATAGCATCTCCAAGTCCTCCTGATCAACATCCTGCAGCCAGTCAGTCTCTTCCTTAACCTGGGCCAGCTGCTTCTTGAATTCCTCTTCAGCTAGCTTTTCCTTTGCCATCTCTTCCTCACTGTCGGACCAGGTGTCTGCAGCAAAGATTTCAAATCCCGGTAGCCAGGTGCCAGACTCCGGATCCCAGAACGGTTCGGGTTGACCCATATAATCGATGCTCCCTCCCTCACGGACGAAGTAGCTATCAGGGTTCCCATAAAGGGTTCGAGGTTTTCCCGCACCTTTCCCCTTTTTTGGCCTTTTTGGCAGGGGGAGTGTACCCCAAACCAGATTGGCCTTCGGTAAAGGGAAAGATGGGGAACTCGGCGATCCCTTGCTGGTTGATCCCAAGCCCCAAACTAGGCATAAACGACATCCTTCTCATGATTTCAAAGGCAGCCGAGCTAATGATAAAGTCGTCCTCCATGGCAATGGCAAGGACTGAGCCTGAAGTATCAAATGAAAACCCTCCAAAATCCGAGTCTTCTTCCCCATGCGTGATCCCCATGACAGGTTTGTCATCCTTGAGCGGGCGGATCCCAGAGTCCCCACGGATAGTAATAGTCCCAGTTGGAAGCCCCAGCATAACCTTCTGATGCAGAGTCGAAGGTACCGCCATAATGTCAGACTTATGCAGCCATGGTCTGCCCAACAGCAGATTGAAGGTGGCAGGGATGTCGACCACGTGAAATTCCACGTCCATCTCAAAGCCCTCAGCATCGAGCTTGAGTACGATGGTCCCCTCGACAACACGGCGGGTGCTATCATAGGCCTTGATGGCCAGATTAGATGGCGCGAAATCCTTCTTCGCGATTCCGAGGCGGTGAGCGACCCTTAACGGATAGACATTAATGGCGGAGCCATTATCGATGAGCACAGTTGGAACCCAAAGTCCCTTGCATTTAACGGTGATGTGTAGTGGCCGGTTGTGGTCGGTTCCTTCGACAGGCAGGTCCCTCTCGGTGAAAGTAACGGAGTGCTTAGAGAGCAAAGGCAAGATGAGGGCAATCATGGCTTCAGGAGTGATGTCGGTGGGTACCTTAAGTCGGGCCAGAGCTGCAGATAACTTGTCACGATGCTCCTTTGATGACGCGATTAAACCCCAAATTGAGACGGCAGTAGGGATCCTCTCGAGTTGTTTCTGAATTACATCCCCTTCTGGGACTCCACTAGGAACTATTGGAACGTTCCTTGAAGCGACAGGAACAGTAGGCCTCGGAGGATTGGACGAGTCCCCAGCTTGAAGGTTTGGCGGCTGAAAGACTCGGTCGCTCCTTATCACATTGGCCACATCCCACCAAGAAGACGTGTTGATGGTGTCCCAGAAGTCAGCGGGCAGTTCTTCCATCTTGCGCTTTCCCTTGTCCACAGATGCAACCGTTGCTGGCGAACCCTGTTCCGGTGTTACCCCCCAATTCAGATCTTCCATCACCAGTCCTTCCCAGAAAGCAGGATCCTGTGCAGCAGCTTCCTCAAACGGCGCTCCTGGATTGGTAACGAACGGCACGTCCCAGAAACCTCCATCGACCAAAGCAGAGTTGACGGTCCAAACCTCATTTCCCATATCTATGTCGACAACCTTATCAGCATCCCACAGATCAGCAGGCAAAGGAGTCTCATTAAGGTTGACGATCTCATCAACGTCCCACAGGTCAGCGGGCGGCGCATCCAATACCATGATAGAGCACTCATCGCTCGGAGCTATGTGTGGGCGCGGCTGCTCCACCGGCACGATATTGACAGTCGGATCGCATCCCAGATCGGTGCATAAGTGGAGAGCATCTGAGACCTTGTTTGCAAAAGAAAAGAGGTCTCCGAGCTGGCGACTTTCGTTGGGAATGATCTCCCCTTCGACGTAGTAGTCCAGGTACTTCTCATCGGTTTCGGTCCATTCCATGTGGAAGTTCTGATTCCAAGGTAGTTGCGCTGCGTCAGGCTGTGGATCCCAAACATATTCCTCCTCCTCGGGATTGACTGGCTCGGCCTGATAGTAAAGCATGAACAAGGAGAGGCCATCAAGCGGATTGGACTGCGCTGCATTCCACTCTTCTTCCAGTTGGTCAATCCACACCTGATCAATCTGTGGAGGTGCAGGGAAACCCAAATGGTATCGCTCACTCCAGTCGTTGCTTAGTTCCATCCACTCTCTCATCTTGTCTTCCATTTCCCAGCCAACTGACAGCATGTTGACGTCAAGATCGGTCAGGAATGCCACAACGGGTCTTGGGTGTTCGTCTGAGGTTATATGGTCAGTGGGGTTAATTATGGTGGAGGTAGGGGAGATTTTAGTAGAGCTGAGGGATATCTGGTTTACTTGGTTGTTATGATTTGGTAGGGAGTTGGAGATGACATTAGGTTTGGTAGGAGGGGTAGGAAGAGTACCGTTGTCCATCAAATCCTGGATCGCGTGTCGGAGGCGGTAGCAAGAGTCGGTATGGTGACCAGGCATCTAATGGTAAGCACAGAAAAGGTTAGGGTTGTGGCTAGGTGGAGGATTTTGAGGGAGTTGAGTTGGAGTCAAGGGTCTGAGGTGACCAGTCTTGATTAACTTTTCCAACACCGAGGAGAGAGGTGCCTCGAAATTGGCAAAGTTCTGGGGTTGGCTGCGGCTCCGGGTTTTTTTGAGGGGTTTGAACTTGATTGACGTCGGCAATGTGGTTGGAGCTCTGGGTGGTGGCATTGTTGCTGGCAGTCGTTGCGTTGGCATAACTGTTACCACCAAAGAGAGCAGTACTGTTCCCGGTGTAGGCACGGGGCTTAGATTTCGATGCTGAAGCAGAGGCTGATGAGGAAGTATCGCTCCTTGGCAGCACACCAGTTTGCAGAGCCTCCTCAATGGCAAGGCCAGAGTCAAAGAAGGTTTCCCAATTCGCACCCTGGACCAGCACAAGGTTCTTGGCAAAGTCCGGCTGCAAATTGCGAGAGATGATGCGGATTTGATCCTTTTCGCTCGGCCGATCGGTCATAAGGGCTGCCTTAGCCCTCCATCTCTTGATAAAATCTGCAAAGGACTCCTTTGCGTTCATTTTGGTCGACTCCAGCTATCCTGTGGTCATCTTGAGTTGGGCATTGTAACTGTACTAGGCGTTGAAAGCAGCCCCAATGTCCTCCCACATTCTCCGTTTAGAGATGTCAAGAGACAAGAACCATTGGAATGCAAGACCAGCGAGAGTCTGAGGGAATAGCTGAGCCATGGCTTCCTCTTCTACCCCATGTAGTTTCATAGCATTGTGGTAGGCTAGCAAATGCGTTTTTGGATCTCCTGTCCCATCGAACTTCGTGAAATCAGGCATCTTGAATCTGTCGGGTAACCTGGCATTCGGGAACGGGCAGAGGCGATCCATGTCCAAAGCTCCAGCACCCAACTTTTCGGACTTAGCGACAAATTCCTCAAGTTTGGCCATCTTGGCGATCAGAGCGGCCATTTCCGGATTTGGAGCAGGGTTTTCGAGTCGGGGAATGTCCTCGGCAGCCAGTTCGCGTTCGCGTCCTTCTCCGGCTCCCCCTCCAGCTGGGAGTCGTTCCTCAATCAAAGCACGGATATTAGCCACAGATGCATCAGCTTGGTCGGTCATTTCCTGCATAATGGCCAAGTTGCGTTGAATATCGGCCAGAACAGTAGCGAGATTCGGAGGTGGAGTATCAGCCATGATGAGAGCTTCTGTCTTGACTTGAATAAGTTTCGGAGGCGCAGGAAATGGAGAGAAAGGAGACGGTGGCGAATCCTCCCCTAACAGAATGCAACCCGGAGCTTCCGTCGTGGCAGACCCAAAAACAGACCCACCCAAATCTTCTCACAAACAGACCCGGCAGACATTCCCAAGTAGGTTTGGCTCCTGATTTTGAATCTGAACGGTGCGATGGCTAGACAGTAAAGTATAAGAGCTCAGTGACAGCCTGCAACAATTTCATTTTGAAAGAAAATGAAACAATGGAAAATGCCTGCACAAGCGTCGTCGATGTCCTCCTAAACTCTAGAACTAGTAGACAAAACTGTTTTGTGACAGCCAGACGCTGCCCAGGTCCTCAGATTTCTTTTCGACGATGTACCCTTGATGGAATCGACTAACACTAAGAGATGTCAAAACAGCCTAAGTCTTTGACTATTCCGCTCTCGAAGTTTCAATTTTTGGAATGGAACAACTCGGTGTTTCATGACATGATACCGTAACCAGGATGGCGTAAGCAGCACTGTGCCGGAGCCTCGGGTGGTGTAAGTGTTTAGCACTTTTAACCTGAGCGGTGTGAGTATCATGGCATGTTTCCCGTTGTTCCTAGTTTTCTGTTTGAAACCTCGATCGGGTTTAAACAAAGACTTAGAAAGTCTCGATTTCCCAAAGTCTCGTTGACCCAAGGCATTTGAAAGTTGATAACGTGCACCATCAAGATGCACGACTCTTCATCGGTCCGAGCAGCGTCCTAGCAGTCATAAGACGGGTTTGAAAGAGACAACCTAAAAGCCGCCCTAGCATACTCCTACGCAAGACGGTATGAATGTATGTACAGGCATGCGATAGGGAAAGCAGTAACACATAGACAGTTTATGGGGGTTAGATGCAAGTAATCCTACCCTGTGGGTTCCTGTCTTAGTTTGAAAGGTTCTAGTGCTTTGTACGCATGTCGAGGCCGGTTTTGGTTAAAGGGGGTTCCTCTTACTAGAGCCGCTTTATACCTCCCATTGCAACGCGTATAGCAAAGCAACGGTCGAACGGTAATACGACTCATCATCGTCCAAGGTTGTTGGGCATTCGAGGATCCCGGGCTCCAGTAAACTGTGCCGGTTACCCAAAACGCCTCAACGGGGCTGACCAACATCGATGCAAATGGAAGAACGCCGAAGAATGATTGAATGAGAGAGAAAGGCAACTTTTTAAAAAATGCCGTTTGAAGTTTGGCTCCACTACGCCAAATTTTTGCATTAACGGCATTAATAAACTGCCGGTAATGGTCCAAAAACCGCCGGTAAAAGTAAATTACCGCCGGTAAAAGTAAATTACCGCCGGTAAAGGTTCCGTCGGCAAAACAATTGTCGGAAATACAAAAACGGCGGTAAATTACCGCCGGTAAAAGTTTTGGACTATTAACGGCGGTTTTACTACCGCCGGTAAAAGTTTCGGAAAAAATATTGACATTGCCGAGATTCGAACCCGCGACCCGTTGATTAATACCCGAGCACTTACCCACTGAGCTACATAAAATTATGTGTTTTATTAGAAGAATAATTATTTATATTATATAAAGATTATTACCGGCGGTTTTTGCTTACCGCCGTTAATAGTAAGTTTTACCGGCGGTTTTACATTACCGCCGGTAATAGTTAGTTTTACCGGCGGTTTTACTCATGCCGTTAATAAACGGCGTTTATAGTTACCTTTTGCGGCGGTTTGTTATTACCGCCGGTAATAGCACCCTTTACCGACGGTTTTATTACCGCCGGTAAAAAAACCGCCGGCAAAGGCAATTTTTGGCGTAGTGCTCACTTCATTAATCGACACTTGGAAAAGACTACACAAGCAAACAATAGTAAAAGGCCCAGTTTGGATTGGTCAGATGTAGAATCCTGTTACGTTACCATTCCGTTCTTCAGCAGCGCGGAGCGTACTGTTTTGACAGACTTTTTGAAAAATTGTTCATTCATGTATTAATTTCCAAATGTAGATTAATGCAATGGTCCCCAGCAGAGTCGCCACTGTGGGCACTTGCCCCAAAATTTTACATTTTTGCTTATAAAATCGGGTGCGCCCTTTTGGAAAGCGCGGCGAAACGCCTTGCAATTCAGAGTCGCCACTCGGGTTTCGCGGAAAGTACCCAAGGAACCGGGTTTGAAAACGTTTGGCTATGTTGTTTGAGTTTTGAAAAGGCTTGTAGACTGGACCGTCGTCACCTTCGATATCTGAGGTTCGGGAGCCAGGTTACGAGAGGGGAAGGGTTTTATGGCACCCCTCTCGCCCAATCCGGAGATCGGTCTCTACTCGGGCATTTTTTTGTAAAACGTTTGCATTTTTCTCTCGTTAATCATTTTCAGCCAGTTAGGGCGGGGGAACAGTTAATGGGGATTAAAGCGGTAACAAGTTCGCATTTATATGACAAGATGTGATGTATGTTTGATGTTTGATCTAAAACAAGTATAATAGATTGAGAACAAGCACCCGTGAACGTTTTAGACAAATTGGAGCACACTGTCCCAGTGTGATGCACGCAGGGGGGGCAAGCCTGTATGCACTGGCCAAGCCACTGCATACAGAGATGACCTGCGTGCGCCATGTCAGGACTGGCGTGCGCCGGTAGATCTAAGTCCACGGCTTATGTTCTCAACCCTCTGGGCTCTGGAAGGGACCAGTGCACACCCAGGACAAACCACGCAGTTGTATCAGTAATAATTCATAGTTACATACAGCAGGGGGAAAGATCTAGGCAAATGTAAAGAAAGAACACCCCATAAACAGTGTGGGGAAGTGAAAGAGGCCTGGATCATAGATCCATGCAAGGGCCAAGCCACTGGATGCCTGTCCAACTACTGTACGCCAATGGTGTACGGACGTACGCCAGTCGACTTTTGGCTCAGTGCTTTGTTGCACCATCTGGGGTCTAGAACATGACCAGAATAACCCCAGAGGCCATATTAAGCAGGAAATACAAATAGCTACCTACACAGTTCTACAAAAAATAGAAAGCTGTAAACTGGTTATTATCATGCTAAAAGGTGATCAAAGGTAAAAGAAAGCAGAAAACCGATGATCGGTGATCCCCACGCCAGTAGTTCACGTACTGCCATGACTGGCGTACGGAATTCATGTACTGCATACGCCACCTCTCACCACGACGATCCTTGAAGCTTTGCTAGCTTTAGGGCCGGGACTGGTATAGATTACCTGTCACGCCCTCGATTTTCAACATAAATAATAATCATTTTCAATAAATAAAACTATCACAGAAGTACCGATAATACCCAAATGACATATTTTCTCTTTAAACAGAGTTAAGTTTAAAAGTTACAATCCCGGCTCGAAGCCCCAAGTTATACAAAATACCGAAATAATATTACAATTTACATTATTCATCCTTCTGAATACTACTTTCAAATAAAATGCAAATTAAATTCCTCCTTTATACCTCCGTGTCACATGATTACAAGCACGAGATGCACGCCATGCCAACTTCCATGCTTTTTACCTGAAAATGATAGGTTGAGCTACACTAGCCCAGTAGAGAAATCTATACTCAAGTTATATGAAAATGCGATGAAACATGCTACAAGAGTTAATGATTTCCAATCATCGAACAAGAGATACAACAGGGGGTACCACAAAGAACCGACGGACTACGACCGCAAATTACAACAACAGTTCAACCATCAACCGACTTTTCGAATGAATGTCGCAAGCAACTTCCTCATTTCATACCATTCACCATAGAGTCTTAGTTCATGAAACCTTTCCTTTTTTATTCCCAAAACAATTTAGAGAAAACTCAAGACCATTACAGGTCAAGATCCGTTGATTCGAGCTTGAACGCCGGAGTCCGTTGATTTGTGCCCAAATACCGGATCCGTTGATTTGCTCAAGAATACCGGAGGATTTTTATCAAAATCCTCTTTTCAAAATCAAATTTCATTCTTTAATAAAACCTTGATAGAACCAACCTTTCATTCTCATTTTCAACAACTACAATCTCAAGCAACCCACAGTACAAATATCAACACAAACTTCTAAGTCAATCACAATTCTTTTCATCATATGAGACATTCAACTGTGTTACCACCCCTTGCGTCACATTGAATTCTATTCACCTGGGTTTCCGCATTACCACACCTTGTGTAACGGGCCCTCTAGAGTCCTCGCATTTCCACCCCTTGCGTTGCGGGACCCTCTATTCAAGTTCTCAACTTAGGCATACACACACACATCAACAATCGATATACAAGCAAGCAGACAGTTCTCCGTAGTTCACATTCTTTCATTTATCCCCACATAGGGCAATACAAACAAATAAACATGTCACAATGTTCATTGACAACTACTCAAATTTAAGTTATTCCTCTATGTCTGCCATGATATACTTTGTCATGCACCGGACCCAACATTGGCTCTATGACCCACCATTCGCTAGGTTCTATCCCTAGAATCTCTTAGAACGAACACCCAAGGAATTTAGGAGGTTCCACTTCCGTCCGGACCTCTAGGCAAGTCCCTCTCGACGAACTAAGCATTCTACATTATACCTTATAATCTACGATACCCGATAACCCCTCTACTATACGTTCTCCAATTCACCGATCACCAATTCATGTCACGGCGCCTAAAGTGTCAATATCGTTGACCACGTCATGCCACAATCATTCCCAAGTACAGTCAAATTCATTAGAAGCATCCCGACCAAGCATTAACCAACTACGACACTACTCTTTCTTTACTAACGGGAGACCAACGAGACGAGGGTAACTTAGATTAACCCAAGGTATTCAATTAAACATGCTTGGAATAGGTTTGGAGGTGTCCAAAAGGGTCTAGAACTGTTCAGGAATCAAAACGGTCGAATCGGAGCAACATGGCAAAACTGCCCAAAAAGTCAACGAGTATTGATACAGAAATCGGAGTATTGATACGGCAGAGTCTGGAGTATCAATACGGAAATCGGAGTATCGATATGGCTGAGTTACGACAGATTTCTGATGCTACTGGAATGCAGATCCTCTCAGCGTATCGATACGCAAACAATTGTATCGATACGGGGACATTACGAGCGGCGATTTCGTGCAGAAAACTCAAGGACAACACAACACAATAATCAACACTCTAAGGCACGATTACCACATGAAATCAACTCAGAAACACATAACAAGAGCAAGAATCCCTACCTCAATGATCGAAGATCGAAGATCCAACCCAAATAAGCGAGCCCTAGCTTTGAAATCCGAAATCCCCCATGAATACTCTTCCTCCGAGCTCCACCCATGCGATCCACGAGTCAAGAACACTTCCAAACGGGGAGAGGAGATGCATCTTCAAGCAATCGAGGTTTGTTGCAAGTTTTGAGGTGGAACGAAGAGAGAGAGAAGAGAGGGAGGGAGAGAGAGGGAGCCGAGAGGTAGAGGGAGAGTGAGATGAGATCTTGTGATCCCCTACACACACACCCACATATATATACTAGTACATATACAAATTACACGCACACTCCCTCAAATTTCAATTCCATCATTTAAGACCCACATCAAATCAACTACACAAATTTCACATAAACTTAACAAAAATCGTATTTTCCTCAATTTCCAATATTATATAAACCCTTAAATATTTTTCAGAAATTACGGGTCGTTACATTACCAGCCTTGACCCTGCCAGCCCCCCTCAGGGGTCAGAACAGATAACAGAAATAAAGGTGGTATACCTTCACTAGGAGTTAGACAAGAGGTTTGAGCTTGAGCTTGAGGCTTGAAGGTTGAGTGGTGAATATTGGGGGTGATATGGACTGAGAGTATTGTCCTCTTGCTTAGTCTTTCAATGAATGAAAGAGGAAACAAGAGAGAAAAGGAGAGCAAGGCTTTTTCTCTTCTTAATGGTGCTAACCCCTTTGCAAATAAATGCAAGGGGGTATTTATAGAGGAGAGAGTGACTGAAGAGGGGCTGGGATCAGTTGGCTTAAGGGCTGGTTTGGTTGGTTTAGTTAGGAGGGAGCCTCCCATGCATTTAATGCATGGGACTTGGCTTGAAAGGTGGTGTAGGAGGGAAGGGGACAGCCCTGGACGAAAACAATCATCAGGAGACTGTGGCTGACGTCGGGGTGGCCACAAAAGTCCCGCGCATTCGGCTGAATAAAGTTGATTTGAGAGGAATGGACTGGCGTGCGCCAGTCCTATACCTGTGTGCGCCAGTAGAAGCTGAGTCAACGGTCGATGACTGACACGTGGCAGTTTACTGGCGCACGCCAGCATAGAACCAGCGTAAGCAAGTAGGGTTTTGCTGTGGCCGTTTGGTTCTGGCTTGAAGGGTTTTGAAAGGGGTTTGAAGAGGGTTTGTACGAGGTTTGGGAAGCTCGAAGCTCAAACACACTTGCAAATTCAGGTTGTTCCTGACCTTACTCATCATTGGGGAATCAAAGACCGTAAGTAAACTAATCTGGACAGTCCAGAATGGGGTGTCTACACCCCCGCGTCCTGTGTCAAAGTTCCGGCCCCGATCCCGATGGACATGTGGGCCTTTCCAAGGGTGCTTGGTCCGCCGGCAGTCAGGTTCTGGTCCCCGAGAGTACCGAGACCGAAGGTGGTCTCACTAGGATGTGGATCATCGACTTCCACCATAGCTAGCTCAGAAGGCTTGAACAAAGCTTCTCGAGGAAGGGAGTGATTGAATGAAGAACGGCTAGATCCCCAACAGAGTCGCCAATTGTGGGGGTTCGATTAATCGGGATCTTGACCGTGGCTCTGGCTAGGTTTCCTCCTCCGCAGCTCCGCGCCTCCGCCGCTGGACCTGCAACAAGTCACTAGGGCTTGCGTTGCCCAGTGACCCTCCGACGATCAAGTTAGATCTCAGGGGGAGTGTTTAGGTCTAGGGTTAGGGTAGAGTGGCGTACCTCTTTTAGGTGAGTATCCCTCTGTATTTATAGACCTAGGTTTACTTGTCCTCCAAGCTGGCGCGTAGGGGGCACGCTCAGGTAACCGCCTCGGGTGACGTCACATATGACGAAAGGAATGAAACGGTTACGGAGCACATGGCCAATCCTGATCCTAATGATTACACCTGCCGCGTGATCCTCAGGGGACCCGTCTGGCACAACCGTTTCTCTTGAATATCTTTGGGAATACCGGAGTAGGCACAAAGCTGATGGTGGCTCCAAAGTACTCGGGAGCCGACTCCGAATACTAAACCGAACAGAATACCGAAGGGGACTTGTCATCCGTCCGTGACTCGGACCTTCCTTAGCCGTCTGTTCGCAATACATGGCCAGGTTACCGGGTTGGTAACCGAGGCCACTACAGTTATTTCTGATTCTAATATATGAGATATATTAAATAATTCGAGTTCTACAAAATGAAATGAATACATAGTTTTGAGTTCTTGTGTTTGAAACTTACTTGAATCATCGTATTCTAAGATTTGAATGAAAACAGAACGTTCCCTCCTGTTCATTGATTTAATTTCGTCCCACCATCCAACATGACACCACACCATAATACTATGAAAGTAAGTTAAATACAATCAACATATTGTTATTTACCCGACCCACATCATTACTTACCCATGAGAGCCATCGGATGAGATCCCAACGTCTATTGAAGAGCTTGGAGTAATGGAAAATTTTTAATCCAAATTTTTTTAATAATTACAAATTTGTTTGTTTGAAATATATGTGATATTTCAGATTCTAATATATGAGATTCATGTAACATTTCAATTTCTAAAAGCTGAAATGGTTGCGCATAGTGTCAAGTTGTGTTTGCATATTCCAAAATCTGAATGTTGAAAACAAAATGTTTTCCTCCTGTTCATTCATTCATAATTTCGCCACACTAGAATAATTGTCACATACTAAAAGCAAATAAATTGAATGATACAATCAACATATCGTTATCAACGTACAATTTTCCTTGCCAAAAATATGTGCCACCCACCAAGAAGTTCCACGAAGAAGTTCCACCAACAAGTACAATTTACTATTTTCCCGCCATATCATACCACATCATCATAGCCATGTACAAAAATAAAAACATCCAGGGGGAACTACTATGACTAGGTGTAGTCCAAAATATATACAAATACCATGATGCAAAGCAAGTGTCAAGTCTCAAGTAGGGCCTAGAGTGGTGGGGTCTCCAACCTCCGCGCCCCTCAAAATCCTCCGCACTTCAAGAATGGTATTCCGCATGTCAACCGGGGCCCTTGAAACTGTTCTGCCACCCAAAAAAGTGTCCAAGAGGGCCAAAGTCGCTGCATTCCTCTCCTCCACAATCTCAATGAACTGCCCCTCTCCGCGATTGGGTGCCACCCTCACGTGTGATACCGTCCTAAACCACAGAAGGTAGTCATGGTGTGACTCCCAAGGGACTCCAGGCCTAACCGGAACTCGCTTGTCCTCATGGAGCAGATAGTCACGCCAATTCTACCAAAGAGCCTCAGTATACTGGTACACCACACTGTATGTAGCAGCAGTAGATCCTCTACTACCCCGCAACAGGGCTAACGGAGGCCCAGGAACGAACTGCACAAGGCCAAACTGCCTCAAAACTCTGTCCGGTAGGTAGGGCTCCTCAACGGTCATGCAACAGATGCAACCAGTGTAGAAAACTATATCTGCCACCACTGCCCTACACTATCGGTACAGGTCAAATAGAACCTACTACATACAGTGTCGAGAAGGTCAACATTGCTATCAGATGGTGATCCAATTGAATTAACCATATGTAAGAGCCAAGAGGATTAAAGCTGTGCACAAACAATGTACAAATATGATAAAAATCTTTGTTATAAACCAAACCAAACCAAACTCGTATGATAATCCATGCCCATTGGTGTCTAACATAGCGTTATTTGACATATCAATCCATGCATCTTATGTATTTTTGAAGAACTTCATTTGGACGTTGACAAAAAAAATTTATGAAAAGTTGATCCGTAAGAGGATTAATGGAACTAGAAGAGCAGCAGCAGCAGGTATTAAACAACTAACAAGCACTGGTGTAAATACTACAACCGTATTCACAAACAATTGAAAGAAGACGAGGGATTTTCAGCCCTAGGAATTATGATATGATCATGACAGTTGGCATGACAGTCACATTCTAAATTTGAGTTGATCATCAAAAGCAAGCCATCGTCAAAGAAATTTCTAGTAGTTCTCCATATTTCTTGCAACATACAGACAGGTCAAAATCACTCACTCCAATCTTCAGAGCTTCTTTATTTCACTGTAAACACAGTTCATTCAAATCTAATTTAAAACACAGCAGTATCATATACCTATTGATGACTGGTCCGTATTTGAATCTACAAAGTCTAATAACTCTCTTATCCAAAAGAGACCTACTACAAATTCCAATCAGGATCCAATACAAAAAACATTGGAAAATATAGTCATAAAGCTAAGTTACAGAACGTATGACATGTTATTTTCTGCAATTCAAAAGTTAAGGCCAAACTCATAAGTGGGCAAGAAAAGAGCTAGTCAATGGAGTAAGACTAGTGAACACCCAAGTCTGGTTACCCCCCTCAGGTAGTTCACAATATTGCTATGGATTAGCACATCGGAATGACATTTTCGGCATAATTCTTTAGATCATTTTCTTCCGTATGTAAGCAATTCTCTATCTTTTCATGTTCTTAAGTTTTTCCCTGTTATTCTCTTTATTTTCAGCCACACAAGACCTTATGGTCTTACACAGTGCATTCATGATACCTCCCCCATCATACTGCCTACTTTCTTCAAATTCCAAAGCAATAGCTTCTTGCATTTCTAATAACAATCCAGCCAATCAGATGTTGATATCCACATGTTTGAGCACATTTGTCTTGCAAAATATTGAATGGTTGGTATGAGTTCAGAATAAACTGTAAGACAAAGTGCTATGATGATGCGACTATCAATGTCCGGGAGAGACCCGTTTAATGTTGTGGCTTTAGTTGGCCTATAGGACCAGATACTAAGTTATGAAGAAAAGGAAAAAACAAAAGATACCCGATTAAGGAATTGTTGCAAGAAAGCATTTTAGCGGACTGTAGCCTGGTATTATAGTTGAATGTTTATTTGGGTTCCTTGGACCTTTTTTATGTTCTTTCGATGATGTTTTTTTCTTGAATTTAAGTGACAAATAACACGATTTGTCGTTAGACCAAGAAAAAAGACCCACTCCAAACAAATGATAAAAAAAATATACAAAGGTTTCATTTTGTCTGAAATCTTCTGTGTAGACTTTTTGGGTTGACAAACTGTCAAGACTAATATAAGCATATTGATCAAGCTTTTGGATTGGTTAAAAAATACTAACATATTTTGGTCAATGGCCTTTTTATTTGGTGTCATCAGCTCCAAAAATAGGTAATCATCTTATGCTTCTAGGCATTTGTAATGGTTTGGTTTGTTTAACTCCTTTTCCACGGGCAGATTATGAGGCAGAAAAGAAAAAAAGAAGATGGCTGCTTATTACCCAAGTTTAAGCAATCAAAGAGACATCTTGCCAGTTCTATACGTAAGGGACCATAAACAGGATCCCGATCCTGAACCACCCTATCCGCCAACTAATCTGATGTATATGAACCAATACACATCTGCTGCATCCTTTCAGGATCTCTTCTCTGGGGCTTCTCCCTCTCTTTATGATCCATCTGTTGGAGCCAGTGATGAGCTGGAATTCATCCCACCAACAAGTGAAAGAACGTCAGTCCAAATTGCTGGCGGGGAACAAAATTTAAGGTGTCAAGAATTATCTCTCAGTGTTCACATGCCTTCATTCGGTTACCAATATGCAGACTCAAATGATACATACAGTATAATGAAGTTTGGTGATTTGACTAGCCCTTATGGTGCTATGGCCACAACTGACATGCATTTTAGTTCCAATATATGTGAGCCATCAGGTGTTGGTAGCACAACTTGTAACTCCAAATATCTCAAGGCGGCACAACAATTGCTCAATGAGGTAGTTAATGTTCAAGAAGCTACGAAATAGTTCGAGATGAACAAACACAAGGATTCCTATGACATGAAGATGTATGGGAGTTCTTCCGATCCACAAGAGTCGACTACCAAGTGCTCTCCACAAATTTCACCATCGGAACGACAGGATATGCAGAACAAGCTGTCAAAACTTATGTCCATGTTGGATGAGGTAAGCCTTGTAATTCTGTTCTCCATGTTTATCACCATCGGAACAAACAGGTTTCGATGTACTTATCACGTAGGTGATCTCTTCGGACTTCTATGTGCTATCTAGGAATCTCATATAGTAGTTGTGGGTTGTAACATGGTGCACAATAGGCCAACTTCTGTAGTTTCTTTATCCTTACAACTCTTTTCAAGTGCTTTCTTTTGGTTCACTTATGTAGAAATCATCCTTACAATGCTTCAATTTAGAGTCATAATTTGAGCTTTCACTTATGATCAATTCATGGTTCACATTGAATCATACGACCAGGAATGGGGAAACTAATATAGCAAAAGAACGTCGACTTTCAATAGCTCCTTCAAATTAAAGGAAAGTGTGGGAAGCAATACTACATAAGCAAATAATAACCTAAAATACATTTAGGTACCACATAGAAGACCACCACTAGCCTACACTCTCGGTACGGGTCAAACACAACCTACCCAATTAATTTTGCAGAAATCATAACATTGGTTGAGTGTTATACAAGTATGTGAATGTACAATGCAGTAATTTAGGTACAATGCAGTAATTAAGGTATTACGTTTTCCAATTACCTGTGTAGCTTGAACATCATCCAACATCTCACGGTAGCGGACTGTGGTGGCCGATTTAGCCTCCCGACGGCTATGCCAGCGTGCTGCTCGTGGTAGGTCCTCCGTGTAGTTCGGATTCATAGCATGTCGGAACATAGGAAAATGCTCTTGAATCCATGCTTGCATGTAATTACACACAATACATATATTTAGTAATCCATAATCCATGTGAACATGTCTGTGTCGGTGTTTGTGTCCAAATCCAAAAAGCATTTAACATAGAACGAGTTCTATGTTCCCTTTATATTCTGTATAACTCTGTAACTCTCTGTCTCCATGTATATGTCGTAATCTACATTTTGTACGTCTTTGATGAAAAAATAACTACATGCAATTAATGTGCACGGCTTTGATGAAAAAGTACATGTAATTAATGTGCATGACATATCTAAATCGTAGTGTATTGCAAGTACCTCCAACAAGGTCATGTAGCCACTCATTCCCTTAACGTGACACCTGCTTGCTTGTCCAAGTTGCCTATATAGAAATCCCAATGCTTTTACACCCTAACCATATGAGCTAACTAGTCTCAAGTCTAACAGAAGAGCTAGGTACGAAACTGTAGACACCCCAATTTGGACCTATTAACTATCCTTAATTTGTGGCCTTGAGGCTCCCCGATGATGAAACGGAGTCAAAACAGGACTTGGCTAAAGCTTGAACGATGCCTTTTGGACTTTTACAAATCAAAACCATCATTTTTTCCGACACCTTGAGGGTAAATAGGCACACATTTCAGTGTACAAAATACCTTTGAATGAAACAAATTGGGTTAGAAAGAGGACTTAACGAGTTTTCCAACGCTTCAAAAAACAACCAAAACCGAGTTCATGAGTGTCCGTGGCGCCCTTCTGAAGTTGGGCAGCCACTCCCGAGCGCTCGGGACCACTCTAGAGCGCTAGGGAGTGCCACTCTTGAGCGCTCGGGAGTGCTAACAGGCCAATGCATATTGAGCTTGACCCTTGACCATAGCTTTTTCAGGTTTTCAAACCTGCAATTCAACCCTGCATGTTCCAGAGGCCTGCCTGAGCCAGCAGGAATCTCATCATTCCATTTTTCCCCCCAAAATGATTTCTTTTCATTTTTTATTTGATTTTCAATCTAAAACCCTAATTTTGGCTCCCCTATATATACCCCCCTCATTCTACACCACCAAGGACACGAAATTTAACTCTCTCACTCCCCTATTTTCAGAAAACTCTAGCCCTCAAACACCCTCAAACATTTTCCAACTTTCATCTTCAAATAATTTTCAAAGAAAATCCAAACATCACAAAAGCATTTGAAGTCTTAGACTTCATTTTTCTACTGTTTTTCAGCCTTCATTCAAGCATCCAAGTTAATCCAAGAGGTCTTGTTCAAGCACAAAGGTATAAAATCTCATTTTATACTTACAAGCCAATGTTTTTCCACTTCTGAGGGAGATCAGGGGCTCACACCAGTTTTTCATACTGGTTGTGACTTCTTTTGATCTTAGTTTAACAACAAGGGCAAGGAGGCATGATTTGGGGGATTAAGAGCCTGCTTTTAATTTTTCAAGCCCTCTGCTGAGCCCGTTCCTTCTCTTAATAGTCTTATTTTTAAGCTTTAATATTGTGTTATTCTTGTACCTAACAAAGTTGTGCAGGCCACTCAGCAGCACTCCTGAGCACTCAGGAATGCTCCCGAGCGCTCGGGAGTGAATTCAGTGGCAGATTTTCCAGTTTTCTGTCATTGTGTATTATTCATCATCATCTCATTACATATTGTTCACAGGCACCAGCATGCACTCCTTACTTGATATGACTGCAGATACTTGCTAAATGCTTTAATGAAACAAAACGTTTTCGAAAAATCCCACAAACATTTAGTAGAGACCGACTTCATGTCGGGCGAGGGGGGTGCCGTAAAACCCTTCCCCCCTCGTAATATGGCTTCCGAACCCTCAAACGAATCTCTGGTTTTCAATTCAAAGCAATCATTTTCAATCAAAACGGTTTCTCGGGTGGTAAACCTCAAATCCGGGTGGCGACTCTTCTATTTTTCAAATTCAAAATCAATTATATTTTTCGGGCCGCCCCGATCCACCCGAGGCTGTGGTAGCCCACAGAAACATTCACCCTAATTCCAGTCTTGTCTACAAATAGCGTGGTCCCAAGGACGTACAATAAGTAAGCCCGTACACAATAATCTACCCTATCATCCGTGGCATCATCTTTCGATTCATGGAAATTATTCCACAACCACTCGAATGTAACACCCCCACAAAAAATAGCAGCTTTCGCATTCGCCTTTGTCACACCAAGCCATCTCCGCGGAAGAGCAACACAATCCTCTTTCCCATGAACCTCTGCGTGAACAGCTAACCCCTCGACTGGGACCCCAATAAGGTACGGCACATTGTCAAGTGTAATGGTCATTTCCCCAAACCGAAAGTGGAAGCTGTTCATCTGTGGATGCCACCTCTCAACAAACGCAGACAATAACACATTGTTGGAATACTTGTAAGTAATCCCAGCAAGTGGAAGCAAGCCAGAAGCTGTAACCTTCTCCATGAACCTGCGATTTGTTTTCGGCAACTCCCACTTTCTCAAAAGACGCGAGTGGTTATATGTCTTCAACAATTTTCGCTCCGTACCTCCCCAAATAGCAGTTGCAACATGATTCCTAAAATCCTTTAACAAGCTCCGGTCTTGTGGACCAATCGGAGGCCCGTCTTCAGCCTCGTCATCCCCTAAATCTGACTCTTCCTCATCCTCCTGTGACTCTTCCTCCTCATCCTCCTATGACCTTGCCTGTGACTCTTCCTCATCCTCCTGTGACTCTGCCTCCTCCTGTGACTCTACCTGTAATTCATCATCCTCTGCCTCAACCTCCGACTGTATGTCGTCATCCACTGCCGCCTCCGACTGTAAGTCATCATCCTCTCCCTCATCCTCTCTATCAACTCCTGCCTCTTTCTCTTTCTTAGCACTCTCCCTCCTAGTCCTCCACCTCCAACTTCTCCAACTTCCTTCTGGGCCTCTATCACAACCTCCTCCGACCTCTTTCTTAGCACTCTCCTTCCTCGTCCTCCACCTCCAACTTGTTCAACTTCCTCCCGGGCCTCTATCACAACCTCCTCCGGCCTCTTTTTCTTTCTTAGCACTCTCCCTCCTACTCCTCTACCTCCAACTTCTCCAACTTCCTCCTGGGCCTCTATCACAACCTCCTCCTACCTCTTTCTATTTCTTAGCACTCTCCCTCCTGCTCCTCTACCTCCAACTTCTCCAACTTCCTCTCGGGCCTCTGTCATAACCTCCTCCTGCCTCTTTCTATTTCTTATCACTCTTCCTCCTGCTCCTCTACCTCCAACTTCTCCAACTTCCTCCCGGGCCTCTACCATAACCTCCTCCTGCCTCTTTCTATTTCTTAGCACTCTCCCTCATCGTCTTCTACCTCCAACTTCTCCAACTTCCGAAGTCGACATTTGCTCAGTCTTCCTCTTCCTCTTCATTTCCTGTATCCAACAATCAAACGTTAGCACATAAAGAGCAATTTCAACAACAAATTTAAATTGTACATCTATAAATTATTATTTTTTGGGTAAATCAGCTTGAAATAAAAAAAAAGGCTAACCGAATATACAGCCTACAAGGGGCATACCCTAGGAGGGAAAAAAACAAAACAAAATAAAAGTTGAGTACGCCTAAGCCAAATGGCTACAAAGCTTAGAAAACCAATGTTTCAAGCCCCTCTAGACAGAGGGAAAGGAAACACATGACAAAAGGTACATAATAGTAACTGAATTACAACTGGAATATAACAAGAGTGAGCTTGAACTTGCATCTTTAGAAAGACATTGACTGGTAGCAAGCTCCATCACCATGAGAAAGACATTGACTGGCTGATTAAGCATTGAAGTTCGACATTACAACCACCAAACTAACTGCAGCAGGAAAAGCCATTGGAACCACCAACAGATGTAGCCACATTTTGGAACATATGTAGCCACATTTTCTGGAGTTGCACCTCACAGTACATCAACAAAACATTCATACGAAGCAAAACAGCAGCAGCCCCAGGACATAGAAAAACAGAATGCATAAACCATAGGAGAGCATGAAGAACAGCAGCATAACAAAGCAAATAACCGTAGCAGCAGTAGTAGAACAGCAGTAATAGTGGAGAAAATAACAGCAGTATACTGATCAGCAACATAATGGAGAAAATAATACAACTAGGGACGGCCCCCTAGAAAAGCATTAACATTCTTAGGGACAACCCCCCACGGATAGGTCAAAACAACTTGGAAGCCACAAAACAGCTAACAACACATAAATATATGGCCAAAACACAGCCAAGCTGGAATATCCAAGCTAGAAGCCAAAACAAAAATATAGGGCCCTAACACGGCCAACAACACCGCTGAGAACAGCCAACATCAAGTACACACATGGCGACCAACACTGAGGTAAAAACAACATGCATATTAGCAACAGCAACTACCACAGAGTTTTTTTTTTTTTTTTTGTGGGTAAATTAGCTTGAAATTAAAATAGGTTAACCGAATGTACAACCTACAAGGGGCATACCCCAAGAGGAAAAGAAAAGGAAAAAAAAGAAGATTAAAAAAAGTGCGATAACCCATGCACAACCCGCATGGAGAGTAGGGTAGAGTAAATAACATAACAAGAGTGCCATGTGTGATGAAATCATATCCCCATTGCACTATCCATCTAAGCAGAAGGATAGTACAACGGGGTATGATATGAAGTGATACTATTAGTAATAACTTGAAATTGAAATTGAACTACTACTACCTGGCACATCCCGCCAGGCTAGGAAATAAAATAAATAGTCACGGCCAGAGATAACCAAATGATAACCAACTACCACAGAATTAACTAGAAGGGCAGCAACCATTCCTGTTGTACAACACAATAGCAACAGTCAAAGTAGAAACAACAGGTAATGTAGTTATCCATCTACAAATTACTTCAACAAAACTGTTTTGCTTATATATAGCAAAAATTAGACCAATGGTAGATAGGAACCAAATTGTAAAGTAATTGGTCAAACATAGCTCCCTTCCTTTATAAAACCCCCTAGTGTCGTAGTCTTTGAACTGGCAGGAGGTTTCTTTGCCCTAAATGCTAGCATTTTGTTCCCTCAATTAAGAAGTTATGGAATTTGGTCTATTTGCAAGCAAATTATGGATTCCTAGGGATCCTGCTTAAGTGAATGCTATCCATGTCTCCCTGCTGAAATCAGTTTTGCGGTTGTGCCTTTCAATTACGCTTGTTTCTGCCTTTTGATCTGATGAGTACCTGTACTCTTTAAATAGCATATTTCCATAGCCTTCCGAAAGAAAAGAAGCATTGGAGCCCTTTTTAGGACTTGAACTTTATGCAAATGGTTAAGTTCAACCAATCTTGAAACTGACTAGAAGAGTGCTTACTGCAGAGCCAGCCCTTTTTTGCGCTCTTGCTATGGTTAAGCAAATTCCATTCACAGAACCATTAGCATGTCTTATAATTTGTATGCTGTTTTTGTATGGATTCCATAGCTGTGAGCTGATTTATGATCTACGCTCAAGAGGTTATACTTTCTGCTTTCCATTTTGTAGGTCTTTCCTGCTTGCTACACAAAAGTAAACCCATCTGTTGAGGTGGAGAACCCTCAGCTTGTTGCATGGTCAGAATCAGTGGCTGAGTTGCTTGATTTGGATCCTAAAGAGTTAGTAATTTCATTTTTTGCGCAGTTTGCCGAATTGCCCATTCTAAATGGTTGCATCTCTATATATTTGGATGTAATTAAAAAAGTATTTGCATGAAACGTCCTATGAGCTCTCACAAACCAATTCATCTTGGTTACCCTTCCTATCAACAATATGGGTGAGATTTGTCAACTTGAATCTCGGGAGGCATTGAGAGTCGTTGCTTATTAGAAAAAGGGGCCGACTATTTGCACAATTTCTAGGGCATTGGATTCAGATTCAAATACCCAAATTTAAAACCAATAAATTGAGTTCTAATATCTGATATTGTTTGTAAGAATCAGATATTTGCATGCGAACGCACAGTTGAATAAAACACATACCTATAGTGTAAGCGGGGTGGAGCAGAGAACGGTGGTGTGCTGCTACAACTGATGGTGGTGGTAGACGATGGTGGTAGTGTGGCGTGGTCGTGGACGAGGCTGGTTGGGAAGGGGAATGGGGGGACGAGGCTAGTTGGGAACTGACGAGAGAGTTGAAGAGAGTGGAATAAGGGAAGAAGAAGATGACGAACCAGTTGGGAAGGGGAATGGGGGGGGATTTCAATGGGTGGTGGGGTGTGTGTCGTTGATTTATAGAATAGGGTAGATAAGGGTATTTTTTGAAATTTAGGGATATTTATTAGGTTGCATATAGAAAATTGTTATAAGATTTGTGGGTTAGGTTTAGAACAGGCTAGGCTTAGGAAATTTGTGGTTGCAAATAGTCCGGCCCTATTTCAAAACCTTGTCAATCTATTTTTTTATTATTTGGAGTTAGATTTTTTTAGAAAATTGGTTTACAAGGAAAACCCTAGTTTCGAGTTAGGGTTTTTCGATTAGGCACACATGTTTTTTTTGTTTGTTCTGATTCCTATTTCGAGTTAGGGTATATACTCAAACTTTTTGAAAGAAAAATAAGAGGTGATGGTTTTGGGTTTTTGTAATTTTTGTAATTAGGGTTTATACCAAAAATAAAATACAGATTTTTGTAAATTTTTTTTGTAATCTCTTATTCGATTTTGAACCAAAAATACAGATTTTTGTAATCTCTTGTTCGATTATGAAATTAGGGTTTTTTTTTTTAATTTTGTTAGCATTGTTGATTTTGATATGTTGGCTCGTTCTGTGCGAACCCTAATTCTACTGGTCTTGCAATTTCTGTTGGAACTTGTGGCACTATTGCATGGTCATGACTAAGTAGTATGTGGGGTTCTGATGGTGGGAGATTAGTCCCAAGGGATCCAATTCCAGTTCTATCCTGATTTTGTGTTAGGGTTGATAAATCTTCAATTTAAGAACAGGATATCTGTTGGGAATACTACTTGTGGATGTGTGTCTCCAAATCTGTTGGAAATTTGTTGGGAAGACTGGAATTTTTGTATCCATTTGAGCTAATTGAAACTTGTATCCATTTTTATATCCTTAAAACTTATGAGTTGTGTGACTCGAATTTTTGCATGTGACTGGAATATTTAGAAGAATAGTAGCCTGTATGGCTCATGTAAATTGGTTTTCGGGAATTTCGGTCAATTGCAGGTGTGCTTTTTCTGGGAATGAAGGTAGAGTATGCAACTGTCACGAGGTATGTGAGCTGTCCCAATGACCACTGTAGCGATTTCGCTTGGATTGATCCCCCCATGTGTGCAAGATCTGTTCAGATAATATCATGTCTTTTGAGGAGGATTAATAGGACAGAGGCTGAGCTGGAAGCTTGCAAAGTGAAGGAGAGGAAGCTGTGGGAAGGGGAGCTTGAAGCAAGCAAGAGAGAGGAAGTTGTGGGGTTGTTCGGCGATTTGCATGGTCTGGATTGGGATGTTGTTCTTTTAGGTTTGGATTATGGATGTGATGATAATGGAGTTAGGAATGTTTTGTTTTGAATGAATGGATGATGAAATAGAATCAATGTATGTTTTGTTTGGAATCAATGTATGTTTTGTTTGGAATCAATGTATGTTTGTTTGGATGGCTCTTTGGAATCAATGTATGTTTTTCCGATGTGTAATGGGAGAAGAAAGCATTCACCCATGCTTTGACATTTCATTTGGCAGAAGCAAAACTAGTGAATATACACTACTTGACTCAATATACTCTAATTTCTAGTGACTTTGCACTAGTAGCACTTTGACCAAACTAGGTGCAAAAACAAGGCAGAACAATTGAATGCCTGTCCATTTCATTTGTAAAAGCCAAAAAGAAGGCTACAAAAATACAGAATGAGCAAAACTAGTTCCATTTCATTCACAAAAAAACAGAGGTCTTGTTCACATCCTAATCTGATCACAACAAAACATAATATTCCTTCTCTTGTTCACATCCTTTAAGTATATGCCTAATCAGATCACAAAAAACATAGCTCTTCTTCACATGTTGCCATAATGAACAGCAACAGTAGTAGTAACAATGCAAATTTTGCCAGGTTGCATACAACAAATTTCGAATAACTACCACACCATTTTCATTACTGCATTGCAACTACATTCCATCTCATCCCCTACTAGGAATGAAAATACACAATAAACGGATAATGAAGTATGTCTTTAACAATCACCATTACAAAAATTCCACCTGAACTAAGCTAATGGATGTGGTAGCAACCTCATAATGTACAGAAGTCAAGTTGAAGTTTCAATAAGCTCAAATGGATACAAAAAATTCCAGTCACATGCAATGGAGAAAAAAAATGCTGCAAATAGTTCCAAACAGTTCCTATCCTCTTCTTTTGACCTCAAAAAAATTGCAAAAGTTGCTCAAACAAAAGAGAGCATTGAAACCAACAGTGCCACAAGTTCCAACAAAAATTGCAAGACTAGTAGAATCAGACATCCTTGGAGCAGCTGCGGAAGCAAACTCTTTCGATCCTGCAAATGGGGCAATAGGCATGCCTGCAATTGAGCTTGGGAAGACGGCACCAGCCAGAACCATAACTGCATCACCAAACATATAATAGATTAGTCTACTAATGCAAATAGATTGCTTGGATAGAATTAAAGACAAGGACCAGCTTCTAATCTCTCCTCAATTTGCCACAGTTTTCGGTTCTACGTATGGGCTAAATGCAGCTTACAAGTAAAAGTTACCAAATTTGATTCTTTCGGATGTTGATTTTTATGGTTGGTTTGGTATGGACCCTAAGTTTGTTCGAGAAATTAGCACCTACCAAATCAACCATAAAAATCAATTCTTTACTGGTTTCTATCGTCGTTGTATCAGTGTACATTCCCAACACCGTCCCGACTCCAAGCCCTTAGAATATCTACCATAATTTCACCCAAACACTGAAAAAGCCCCAAATGAATCCCTAAAACCCATGACCATGCAATAGTACCACAAGTTCCAATAGAAATTGCAAGACCAGTAGAATTAGGGTTCGCACAGAATGAGCCAACAGATCAAAATCAACAATGCTAACAAAATAAAAAAAAAACCCTAATTTCAAAATTGAACCAGAGATTACAAAAATCTGTATTTTTGGTATAAACCCTAATTACAAAAACCAAAACTCAATCACCTCTTATTTTTCTTTCAAAAAGTTTGAGTATAAACCCTAAATCGAAATAGGAATCAGAACAAACAAACAAACAAAAACATGTGTGCCCTAATCGAAAAACCCTAACTCGAAACTAGGGTTTTCCTTGTAAACCAATTTTCTTAAAAAAAAACCTAACTCCAAATAAAAAAAATATAGATTGACAAGGTTTTGAAATACAGCCAGGGAGAGATCGAGATACAACTTGAGAGAGAGAGATACCTGGTTCGTCATGTTCGATCAAGGGGTTTGTTGGTTCGCGTCTAGTTGTATCTCCTCTCTCTTTGATCTGGAACGAAATGAGGAAAGGGGGAAGAGGGATCCGTTTTGCGGGTTGAAATTTGTTGTTCTTCTTCGATCTCTCTCTGTCTTCTTCGATTTCGTGGTCGTCATCTTTGATCGTTCACGTTTTCCGCTTTATCGCTCTCTTTCTCTCTCTTCGTCTGTGTGGGTTTGAACGGAAAAGAGGAAGGACTGGGGTTTTGTTAGGATCCGACTGAGGAGACCCAGTCGACCCACGAAGCATTTTTTACCCGACGGCCAGCTCCTCACGAATTGCTTTCTTTTATCTCATCCGTTGGATGAGATCCAACGGCTGGCTACACACATCCGCATTTACGAAGTCTATAAGAGCATCTCCAGCCTTGACCCATTTTAAGACCCAAACTCAAAATTTGGGTAAAATTATCAAAAACCCATCTTCAATCATGACCCAAACCCTTGCCCATTTTTGGATTTTACCCATTTTCTTTCCCAAATTTAAGACAAACAAGACTCATACCCATTTTTCCGCCTCTCTCTCTCTCTCAATGTAGATACTGTAGACACCCCAATTTGGCCAACAATTATTTCAAGTTCCACCTTGGGGACCATCCTGATGATGAAATGGATACAGTGATTGCTTATTGACTTCTCGTGAACCCATGGACTTATGGTAAGAACTTTGAGCCACTTAGAGGACCCAATCCAGAGCCATACAGCCTTTCAGACAGAAATACAGAATCCTAAGAGAATCCATATGTCGGCCGTGACATTGATCTCACGGCCTTATCATCATTTCTTCACCCGAGCAACCTGTTGCATGAAAATCTCCCTGAGAGATCCAATCACTCGGCCGCAAGATCTATCCTTCGGCCGCAACATCCATTCCTCGGCCGCCAGATCCATTCCTCGGCCGCCAAATCCATTCCTCGGCTGCCAGATCGTCTTTTTCCAGAATTTTGGAATGTTCTGTCAGTCGTTTGATCGACGCACCAAAACCCTAGCAGCCTTTTTCCGATTCTTTAGGGCTACGAAAGCAAATTCAATCAGAGATCTTGTTACCCTAAACTACCTTATTGATTCATGCCATTTGATTGGCCGGAGTGAGTCACCAATTGCCTATATAAAGAGACCTTAGGGTTCCAAAATTAACATTCAATTCCTCCATCTCATACCTCCAAGCTCTGCATAAATCATCTCACATACTCCCCCTATAGAAGCCCTAACCTTCCGAAGGCCGCCGCATCCCGAACGATCAAACCCCGAAGTACAAATCCTAAATCCTAGGGTTTCGAGAAAAAGATCAGTCAATCACCCTCAATCCGAAGCAATCAAGCACTGAGGGATCAAGGTGGTGAGGCCCAGGGGCCTATGGTTTGATTCATCTTCTGTTTTTATACTTTAATCGTAGTGTTTTAATTCTTGATTAACTCTTCGTTCTGGTGTGAGGAAGAACATCGGCTGGGGGATCAATCCTTCGGCCGATACATCGATCCAGTGGGATTCCTCGGCCATGACATCTATTCACCGGCCGAGGGATCCATTTGCTGGGACAGTTTGTTTTCTGTTTTGATGCATGTTTTCATTACTGTTTTGGCTCACCTTATCAACTGTTAAAGGCTAAATAACCAGATTATGTGTTTAGAATTAAATAAAGCAAATACTAATCATATGTCGAACAATTATAGGCCAGTTTCACGACTAGGCAAAGAGGGGTGCCTAACACCTTCCCCTTATTGTACTTTTGGCTCCCGTACCCAGAATCTCTATCTCTTTTCCTAGTTTTTATAAACTAGGTGGCGACTCTATTTTGATGATAACCGTTATCGTGTGGCGATGTTCCTAGCCATGGGAATATCCATGATCCTGGTTTATGAAGTGGAAAGCAAACAAACACTGATCAATCTGTATGGCGATGCCCCATCTGGGAGGTGTCTACAGATACATATTCACACCCACACCTCATTGTATGTTCATGTCTCAAAACCTAGTCCCGCCCGAGCTCTTTCGATTCGCTCCACGACGCTCTCAAGCTCAACGGTGCCGACATCTCCCTCTACTGCGACATCGAAAAACGGCCCCAATGACTTCCACCTCATCTCTTCCAACTTGCACGTAAGACATTCGGAGCTTCGCTGGAGCTGTGTTGGAGCTACTGATCTAAGGATTCTCTCTTGTCTTATTTACATGAATGCCACTGGGTATTTAAAAAATGATAAATTTGAGTCAAAATTGGGTTTTGCCATTGGAGATGCTTCTACCCAAAATGAGTTTTTTCTTAAAATTTGAACCAAATTTGAGAAAGGGTAAGGGTAAGGACTGGAGATGCTCTAAGGGCACCCTTAGAGGAAGGGCCCTGTCTGTATTTTAGAACGACTTTTGTCACGCCTCGATTTTCAACATAAATAATAATAACATTTGATAATTAAAATCCTCACCGAAGTTACAATTAATAGCCCAAAAGACAGTTCAATCCCCAAATCCACAAACTTGCCCAATAAATTATAGAGTTCCACAATAGAAAATACAATACAATACAATACAGTTTAGTTTACAAAGATAGACAAGTGCTTCCGAAAATAGCTTTAAACAACGACATCAGCATGCACTCCAAGCACTCCATGACAATGACCTACAATGTACCTGAAAATGATAGGTTGAGCTACACTAGCCTAGTAGAGAAATCTATACACAAGTTATAAGAAAATATGTTGAGTTATGCATCTAAAGTGAATGAGTAGATAGATATACCCAAAGGTTTATATGGCTATCAACAAGCAACTCACTATGGCTAAAGGATTCTAGACAATCCTATATACAACACCTATCACCTCACATGCCATACCAGTGCCACTAACATTTCTACATCACTCACAAATAATCAATATTTGGTTTCTCAACCATTTCATCATATCATGTATGTTTCCACATTCATTCTCATTTCCCAATCTTTCACATTCCTTGTTTCATCAACAAATCTCCTGTCTCATTCTCATCTGTCGTCAAAATCTCTTTTGTTTTCCTAGTAGATGTAATGTATAGAAATACGTGACCTATAGTGGTCAAGCTCCATTGATTCGAGCTTGAATAGCCGGAGTCCGTTGATTCTGTGCACGAATACCAGAAACCGTTGATTTGCTCTAGAATAGCCAGATGATTTTTAATAGAAAAATCCTTTTCCTTTTAAAGCAAGTCAACTTGGTAGAAACCAATCTTTCTTTCTTTCCCAATAATCTCATATCATCTCATCCAAGGTTTTCGCATGTGTCGCTCGTTTCCGGTCATCTCACTGAATGTCCATGGTGATACCCGTTCATTTTATCTGCAGATCATATCACTTCACCGAATGTCCATGGCGATACCAACAGTGTCCATTCCGGTCATCTCACCACTCCAGTCTTAGCCGAATGGTGGTACTCGTTGTGTCAAATTCACGTTGTGTCCACAATCTCAACAATCAATCATATCCCATTATGCTACAAATAATCAACCATCACATATACCAATAAATAGATAAGCACACACATTTCCCTTAAGTATATCACCATATCCTACACAGCGTACTGAACTCATAAGTAACTTTACGACACACTAACCACTAGCCTCTATACTAGAATCTCATGAGACGAGAGCTCAAGGAGTTTAGGGTGATCAATGAGATGAAACGACAAGGATACGAATTACTATGTTACCCTTCGGATCACTAGCCAAACTCACAACTACCCATCACACTTACCACAATGCCTTATATAACCTATGGTACACCTAAACAACCTTACGGTACATTTTTCATTTACAACGATACTAAGATTATGTTTAACGAGTATTGAAGGGATTGGAACGATCAACGAATCATTGGAACCCGAATAATCAAGTTTAGAGATGATTAGAATGTGATTAGGGAGTGTTAGAAGTGATCGGGAATCAACACAATCGACGAATGATCAACAAAGTTCAGAACAGTTTTCTGAGTCATTGATACCAATACCTCAAAAAGTAGGTATCGGTACCAAACCATTCCAGTGAGCAATCAGAGATCAAGGTATCGGTACCTCAAAAAGTAGGTATCGGTACCTCAAAAATAAGGTATCGATACCAATGCATTACAGCAAGCGATTTTGCAGAAAACCAAGAATGAGCACAAAGTCAAAATCCAACGAACCAAAGCACGATTTAGACACATAATCATCACATAAACTCATAATAAGAGTAAGAAATCCCTACCTCGAGTCAAGGATCGAAACCCAAGCGATTTGAGCAAACTCTAGCTCTCCCAACTTTGAAATCAATCGAATACTCCTTCTCCGAGCGAAACCCACGAAATTCAAGCTCAAAACTACGATTGAGGGGTGGAATGGAGGTGGATCTTGGTGGAATTTTGGGTGAGAGGGCAAGAGAGTGAGAGAGAGCCAAAGAGAGAGAGAGAGAGAGAGAGAGAGAGAGAGAAAAGGGAGGTGGGTTTTAATCCCCTACTCTCACACACACCTATATATACTTGCTCACACACAAATCATTCTTGCACCCCTTCAACTCACGATCCTATCACATAAACCCCTAATCACATAAATTCAACAAATTTCATATTTTCCTCAATTTCTAACATTTATAAAACTTTTAATTAATATCCGAAAAATACGGGTCCTTACATCTTTGCTATTTGCAAGGTAGATTTGCAGGGAACCACGCAAAGAAAAACTCGTTTTGGTCCATTTCAGGTCCCACAAAAATCTAGGAAAATATCCATAAATTTTTAATATTATTTTATGGGACCCTGTAAAAAATCAGCTCAAATGGGCATCGGTAAGTATTACTTTGAATTGACCCGAAATGGACCCAAACGAATTTTTCCTTACGTGTTTCCCTGCAAATCTTCCTTGCGATTAGAATTTCCCATTATCGAAATGTGTTGTCTTCAAAAGTCTCCAAACTCTCATCCCTAAAAAAATTCTTAGAATTTTATCTTTCTTAAATTTTTAAAATTGAGCGAGAGAGATGATAGACGTGGTGAAGCTGGGACATGGGAGGGGCTATCCCCGTAGCCAGATGATGTTCCTACTCTGTTCCTACTCTTTATACCATGCTTCTAATTACGCCAAGTGTCAAAAAATCTAATTAATGGAAACTCCACCAGATTTTTTTACCCCTTGAACCGCTTGCTAACGTTACCAAATATTTACCGCGTTAATTGTGTTATATCAAATTAAATAATAATAATGCTACTTTTTTAATACATAAGAGCTTTGCTGCACGTGGAACAACTCTTTAGGGATGAGAGTTTGGAGGCTTTTGAAAACAAAACACATTTCTATGGTAGATAGATAGATAGATATTGAACGGAAGTCGTAACACAAACCAAATCAAATTGAGCCTTATGTCCCAATTAATTGGGGTTGGCTAAACATAGTCACAAGATATGGAAGTCGCAACACACAAAAAAAAAAATGTGTTTGAGTCTCAAAAGTCTCCAAACCCCGTTCCTAGATTTTTCATTTACTTTAAAAAACAAAATCCAATACCCACGGATATATTCCTCCAAAATTATCACATCCCAAAACACTTATATTCCCACCCCCAAAATTTAATTGCGCATCTCACATTCTTCAGAAGTGTCACTGCAATTCTAACATTTATCCTCCTCTAATGGTTTCCATGATCCACACGCCCTATATAGTTTGTTACGAGAATTTCTTCATGAAAATTTGAGTAGGAAATTGACTCCAATGAGACCAATGCTAGCATGCATTGAAAAAGAGGTCGAAAAAATACTTTAAACTATCTTTTTTATCAACTAACGTGGTGCCCGTTCGATGCATGGAACTGAAACAAAAAGCACATTGATTTTTTTTGGCCCCGTGCATCGAACGGGCACTGACGCTAGTAGATTTTAAAGATATTGTTAATGTTGAAGTCTACTAGGTGAACTGCGCGTGCCAGCACGCGGAGTCTCATGCCTGTGAATTTTGTGATTGTGACGTGTTTTGTGATTGTGACGTGTCGTGCCTGTGAATTTTGTGCCCGTGATGTGGTACTCCCTCCGTCCCTTTTTAAGTGTCCTGCTTCGTAACTCCAACTTATTAAAAAGACAATTATTATACCTTTCACATCAATTTTTTCCTCCACTTTCCCTACTTACCCATCATTATTACACTTTTACTCACTAATTTTTCAAAATGAAATCTACTTTTAGGGACAAAATAGACAATTCACCAACTTTTATCCACTAACTTTACAAAATAGACATTTATTAAGTTACAGTCCAAAATGAAATACTGGACTCTAAATAAGGGACGGAGGGAGTAGTATATATTATGAGGAATTTTTAGGTATAAATTGAGGTAAAGTAATAATGAATTATTGGCTCGTGACATCACGAGATTGTCATGCTTGTTTTTTTTTTTTTTGGGTAAATTCCGTTCATTGTATAATATGGTTGATAGTATTTACCTTTTTCCAGAACTAAACAACATGGATGAGCTATATGGGTGTTCTAAACTCCTAAAAAAACATGGATGAGCTATACTTTCGTGTGCGGTTTTGCCTGGATGTTCTTCTGGAAACTGTTTCTAGTTAGTATGCTGAATTTTCAGTGGTTAAGGTATTGAAACCCTGAAATATGACATACTCTATTTAATATACTTTGGAGTGAATGAGTTCTTTGCTTCTGGTTATGTTTGTAGTAGCTTACACCCAACATAAATCTTCAAATGGACGCTTTTGAGCTATGGATACGGGAATAAAATATGCAACCGAAGTCCTCGACCAGCTCATAGGAAAATGCCCTGATTGCACTGCTCTGAGAACCCCACTTCAACATGGACTATCTACAATTACAACAGGTTCGATAAAAGTCCAAAAGAAGAAAAAGAAAGCAAAAAGCAGAAAATGAAACAAGCATAGCTCCAATATGTGGTATTTGCAACGTGGATTCGCATCGGAGTAGAGAAATCCTTAAAGGCTTCAACAGGTCAATATCAGTCAATTGGGGATACTGTCATTATTGTCATTACCATCACCAACAGTTGGGAAGAATATCAGGATCAAATTGCTGGGTTGAGAGCGTGCTCTATCTCCTCCAATGATCAACCCTTTGTTTCCACAACATTACCAGCTATGTAAAGGATGGCTAGAACACAGACCATCGAGATCAATAGTAAATTAGAAGACATTTCCTCATGGCCCAGTGACTTCAAAAAATATTTCAAATAGCTCAGATTCCAGCAACAATTGGGCAAAACAAAAAGGCAGCGAAAACCATTATAACTCGATTTCTATTTCCAATCGCCAAAAATTAACATGAGAAAAAAAGAATGCTCATATAGATGACAGTAAAAACCATTCGGAATCTGTTCAGAAAGCATCCCAGTGCTCCAGAGAATCTGTGAAGCTGTCTGTGACGACAAGCTATCATGCTCAGTGTAGTTATCTGGTTCTCTAGTAATCAAAGTTTCTCTTTTAGAAACCAAAGAAACAGATCCGAACTTCTCAATGAAATCTGAAGACCACCATGTAGAACTTGGAGGCATTTGTTCTGCTGGCCCTGGAATGTCTCGCATCTCCACCATGTCCATAAATATTTGAACTGAATAACCATTTCACCCGATGCTAACCCATTAATGACCTTTCCAATCTAAATGTAGTTTGAAGACGACAAATCATTTGTCTACAGATTTCTTTTCTTCTGATTTTATTAAACTGGAGGCCATGCACCCTGCGAGGACAAAACAAGTTCAAACTAACATTCAGCATGGGTTTCTTTCATCACGCATTCAGCTTTGAAGCATCCAATAGAATCTCGAGCAATGGCTCAACCATACACACAGCAGGCAGTGAAAAAAAAAAAAAGGGAAATGGATGAGCATATCTGGCAATGAGCAAGTGAAGTGACAAATAAGTTACCAGACGAATAAGTGGAATGAAAATTGCGAAGTCCTACAGCCAAACAGTGTCCATAGCCAATACTGAAACAGAACAATAAAACAACAGATTTACAATCTATAGCCAGCAGTTGCAGCAGGAAGTCTAATAGAGCCCATACCACAACTCTTTCGACCTCCCCCTACCACCCAACCCCTAACAGTCAAGGACACCAACAGGTGAAGCACCAAATCAAGTGTTGTTCCATTATTTGAAAACTCCGAAAAAAGAAGAAGAAGAAGAAGGGCAATGACCTATAATTCCGCACAGAACACAGCAGCACAAGGAAGCGTATTTTGATCAAATTCTGACCCAATCTTTCCAAACTCAATTTGATTGTATCAAAGTATAGAAATTCCAGGTGTAAGTACCTGAACATGCAATGGATCAGAAAAAATGAAATTCATATGCTCATATGCAAGGCCTTTGAAGAAATTGATAAAGGTTCCAGCTGATTAACTTCATATGCAATATTTTGAAGTCACGGCAAAGCCAATTACACAAAAGGGAGTTTCATACATCTTCATGAGAAACAATGAACCAAAAGATTTGTCTTGAGTTTTTAGAAAGGCTTCTAGCTAGAATAGTAGACATGGCTGCAAATTATGGACACCATGCATACGGGTTAAACGGTTCTCAATGGTCTAGCGGACAAATGGGGACTGAATCACCATAGCAGCAAACCCTACAATTGAAACGCGTATATTACTTGACAAGCAACTTGTAATGAAATCGGTAAAGTCGGAAAAAGAATACAAGCAAGGTTTAACTGCAAAAGGGAAAAACAAAACAAATATAAAATGGTAGAATGGAGAATGCAGCAGAACTTCTCCTTTTAATCTACATTTCACCTCCTCTCATCTTCCCAAAAAATTTCACTCAGATTCTTCTATTATTTCTGATGCTAACATGGACACTGGAAACTATGCTGATATGATTGGACCGAGTTACACACTTGGTCCCATTTCTGATCTACATGGCAAGCATGGATTGTTCCATTGATTTAAGTCATTATTTCCTGTTCAGAACGATTTAATGATTTATGTGTAAAAATCAGTCTTCTTACAGAAAAAAGCCTAGATCTCTGCCTATGCCGCCATATTGCTCAACACTGATTAAGGCTTGAATAATGTGCCTCATTTTACCCTTTTGTTGGTTTCATAATTGAGCTCAATCTTCTATTTCAACAATTTGGATACACAATCAAAATGGTTAACCTACGCCAAAGCTGCTGATAAATAAAAAAAACTTAGGCTAAAGCCTATTAGTTGCTGACAACACTGCATGCGCAGAGAGATCTGCTTGCTGCCAAATTACAATTATGGATCATGTGGAAGCCATTGCATCACATGTAAGGTTCAGTATGATTTGATTTGGTTTGGTTTGGATCCAAATCCTACAAATGCAAAATCCTTTAGTATTATATCTTACACCTACAGATACGTTTGCTAAATAACTTCCTGTTGCATCATGTACCAATCTATTTAATAAGCTTGGGTACAAACATCACGTACCTATCTATTTAATAAGCTTCGGTACGAACAAATAAGAAAAAGGTAAGACACAAATAATGCATGCCAATTGTCCAACCATTACTTTATCTCTGAAATTATGACTATATGTCAACCACTTTAAACATGGATCATCATATTATTACGTTGGGAAAAAATATGCGAAGTGTGCTTGAAGGGAGCTCAGTCAAAGGCACGAGATCTAATCAACATCGAAAAGGAGGGCTGCAATATCTTTGTCCTCTAGATGAATATGCAACTTATAAGAACCACCAATATGATCTGTTTCCAAACTTTAACTTAAGTAGGTAATGGTTAGACCATAGCGATTAGGAAGCCTAAAATGATATACAAAAGTTCCATACAAAAATGAGTCCAAAACAGCTAGATAAATAATTTATTTTGCTAAGCACAACAGAAAAAGCGATTATGCAATCACATTAAGGAAAAATTCAAACGAGTCTAAAAACGCATGAGGAAATAAGACTTGCATAATCACTCCAGCAGCATCCGGACAATAAATTGCTTACGGAATGAAAGATATAAACACGGGAAGAACTGAAATCAAATCATTTGAAGAATAATTCAAACCATACAAAGCTCCGTACAAAATAAAGGTACACAAATAAGAGCCTGAAATACTATTACCCACAAAAAGGAAAAGGAAAAGAAGACACGCATAACGCCGGTTACACCGCAAAAGCTCACCAGCACAAAAATGTACCTACGCATTCTATACAACACAAAAGGAGAACACAAACTGGATAGGGCAAAACAGCACAAGCCTTAAAAGAAACAAATCTCACCTGGAGGAAATTCATTTCCTATCTGGCATGTGATGTTCCACTATTTACAATTGATTTTTAGATGCCACTTCGAATGTTTACTCTAGCAAACATCTATATCAATTAGCCTTAAGGAAGTTGCTAATAGCTAGGCACGTTTCAAACTAGAAACCACAACAGCAAGTAAATTCCTAAGCATAAGGCTTTCATCACAATGTCAAGCAATTTAGGTTTTGTCATTATGAAATTTAAAGGAAGCCTAGCACATACATGGTTTCTAGGTACATGCTGATTTCATCGGGAGCTTAACCCGTATGAAAATCATCATCTGTTGATCCTAGTTTTGTCTAGTTTCCACATCCCTGGACAAAGGTTGAGCAACATATTACCTATTATGTTATAGCAAAGATTATCGATTAAATAACCGTGAGAAAGGGGCAACTCGGAGGAATTGGCAAAATCAAGCAGCTAACCATCTAATAATATACAAGTGCAAGCCAGTTTTGCTCATTTTCCACTTACCTCATTATAGAGTTATTTAGCTATGAACAAAATGTGGAGGGAGCCTAGAATGAATCTGCATGGTGTGTTATTGATGAAGATCGAGTGTTGGATGCATTCTTGAAACCGATTAACGATCTTATGACTATCCAATTTCAAGATAAGCATGGTATTTGGACCGAAAGTTCATCTGAGCCGAGCTGTATAGTTGCTCGCATTATTGCCGGACATTGAAAGAAGTCGCTCATTTTTTCCTTTGGAATTGGCCCGAAAACTGTCATTTTAATTTCTTGATGGAATTAACGCGGTGTCATATTACAAATCTTCCGGAAAAACCTTAAACTATTAGGAAATGAGGCTAACAGAGAGTCGCGAGTCTTCTGTCCCCAAAACCCATGTTCATCATTTCCACTGTAGCCTTAATTTCCTGATTTGAGAATTACGAAATGACAAATTGCGAGGCTAAATTGTATGGGTTGAGACTTGAGAGTCCATTTGAGAGATGCCTAAGATTTTGCGAGGTAAATCATAATTAGAATGATTTGAATTTTCTTGCGTAGCTGCAATACTTTAACACTTGGCCCTGAAATTAACCACTGGACCGATCGTCGATTGCTCATGAGGGGAAAGTTCAAAGAAATGAGACACTTTGGCAGTTTTTTTGTGGTTTCATTTGAGAACTTGGTCAGCTGAGGAGATTTTTTTCCGGCTATGTGGATGCAAAACATGGAAGGGATGCTTTCACAATTTTTTTTCCCTCCAACGGCTACTGATGGATTTTTCCCTTTCTACAAGACCTGATCTAATTTCCAAAGACTCCAGCCACACAAACTCCAGTAGTTCATACTTATCTTTTCCATCTTCAAACTTTAATCTTCCAATATCTTTCATATACCCACCATTAAAAAATAACGGTGGTGGTTGACAAGCTATGAAATTAAAACTGTTTTCCATCCAATAAAACCCACACAAAATAATTTAAACGCACAAACCTTCAAAGCAGCCAAAAAAAAAAAGAAAAGAAGAAGAAAACGAACGTGGTTAATTGACGACGAAAAACCAACATCAAAACCCTCGATCACCAACGAAAAAACCCTAAACACACAACTACACAACGAAATCAACCTCACGAAAAAACACGCCAGAAAAACACGCAACTACAGAAACACAAGTCCATAAATCGACAGAGAAAAGAGAAATCCAAGAAACAAGAACCGAACCTGAAGGAACGAGTAACAACCGCTGATTTCACCACCGGATGAACGAAAGCAACATCAGCAAATCACGAAGTCTACGGCTAAGAACCCCCAATAACGCCTCACCGTCCGTCGCCTACGCTTCTTCTTCTTTCGTTCTGCTATCTGGTAGACGAAGGAAAGGATAAGGGAAAAGCGGAGACGTGGCTTAATCTAGCCCACGTTCTTCACATGAGGTGAGTAGACGAAAACACCATCGGTGCCTAAACCAGTGGCTCCCCAATTGAGGGGCACAATTGGAAAATTTGGCCAAATTATGGTACGCGTTCACGGCCTGTTTGGATGGGGGATTTGCCCCCGGATATGCGACGCGGCCGGAGATAAAGTCCGGCCTCTGCTCTTCTCCGGTCTTTGGAAGCAAAAAACCCAACCCCGATTTGCCCCTGATTTGGGGACTTCGGATTCGTAATCCACCTGCGGCCGGATTTGCTAACGACAGGGTACCCCCTGTCGTTAGTTATGCGGGACTGTGAAAAGGCGACATTGCCCTTGCTTATCCGGAGAGAGAGAGAGAGAGAGAGAGAGTGTACCTGCTAGCTGCTGGGGCGGCGAGAAGAAGAAGAAATAAGAAAGAAAGAAACCGTGGCCCTAAATGAAGAAGAAGAAAGCACGTGTCCTTCACGTGAAAGATTTTAATGAGTTTATAGGAAAATTATGATTTGCACCCTGTAATTTAGAGGTATCAACTGTAGCACCACTACCATTTACGGGAAACATTTTATGTTTCTATGGTTCAAGTATTACTACAAATTTTCAGGTACCAACTGTTCCAAAATTTATTTAAATTTAAACGAGCTTTAAAATTTGTTCAAACTAAAATTTATACATTGGTTGCCCTTGAAATCTCTCTTACATTATATTTCAAATTAAACTAAAACTTTCCAATTAGTACGTTATTTTAATTTTTTTAGAAAACAATATTTTCTAATAAAAATAAGGCTTAAACATTTTTAAGTTAAAACGATTTTATTTTATCCCACAATTATTGACAAAACCGTATTTATTCTAATTATAATAAAATAACCTTTTTTTGTCCATTAAATAACTAAAGGGGCAATTAAGTAATTTGACACCTTATCCTATCATATCCACCTTCCAAATCACCCTTCTCGAAAAATCATCCAAACACTAGATTACTAATCCACCCTTCTTAGGAGGTGGGTCCACCTTTCTTATATATCCACCCTCATTACATATCCACCCTCAAATCCACCCTCCTTCTATATCCACCCAAAATCAAATCCTCCATCCAAACGGGCCGTCAATGGGCTTTTGTTTTTAAAGCTTTAGATAGTTTTAAAGCTTTAGATACAGCTTCGACATGGGTTTGATAAAAGAGATTAAAACTCTTAAATGATAAGTTTCGACACAATAAATGATTTTATCAATAAACATGGTGTAGTCAATGGATAAATAAATTGTGGGTTCCATTAAAAATGGCAATAATTCTCTCTATAATAACATAATAATTGGGAAATAATATTGGCATTCTAAAAATTGATGCAGGCACTTCAAAATACAAAGGAAAGTGGCTTTGAAGTTACACTGATTTTGGAGTGTCTACATCAATTTTTGGAGTGCCAAAATCATTTCCCTAATAATTTTAGATGTTAAACATAGGCACTGTCAAGCCCAACAACATTTTTTTCTTTTTTCAAGACATTTTCCGTGTACCTTGTTCTATAAGGTTGCTGATGCATAGAAGCATGTTGAAAAATGAGATCGAGCAACAAGATCGCAATAATTCTTCCTTAAACCTATTTAGTCTGAGTAAACCCAAGAATAAAGCCAACAACAATTGATTAATTTACACAGAATACTCAAAAGTTGGCATAAAAAAGAACACTCTTTATAATTTCATTAATTATTAAAACTCTATAGTCCTAAGACTTACAACGCAATTTATAATAGGAGAAACCCTACACTAGGAAATAAATAAAAAGGAAACTATAAAATTAGAATCGAGTTATTCTGCTTGACCAAGTAATTCTTAAAAGGAAACTAAATAAACTAATTTGAAAAATTAAATACTCTAGAACACTTATTTCTAAAATTGCAAGACTCTCTAACAAAATAACTACTAAAACAAAAATATGAAAAACTTAATATTAATATAATCTTTTCATTCTGCATCATTCTCTCGGGTTTGAGAAAACTCGTCCTCGAGTTTCGATTACTTCAAATAATCTTTACTTGTTGAAACTTGTTTGCATAAAAAAAGATTTGGCTTTTTTGGCTTAATCTTGGATATTTCAAAAATATTTAGGTAAAAGTAACAATTTTTTACTTTTTAATTCCTCTCGTTGAGACGAATCAAATAATTTAAAAAAAATTGGCGCAAAACTAACGAACATAAATTTTTTTGGCGAAATACACTTTTTGCTTAGTGGAACTCCACCTAAGTCATTAATAATTTAGTTAATGGAAGGGAAATTTGTAGGAAAATAATTTTAACACTCTCTTTTTTACATTGGCACTCTTTTTGTTTTGTTTTTATTCACATGAAATTACCAACTTGCTCTTCATGAAGAAAAAGTGACTCACGAAGTAGAGGTAGTTTTTATAGTTTAGTAATTAAATTTGAGTGGTATGGGTTTGGATAAAGAATGGAGGAAGATTTTAAGTGTTTTTTTACTCAAATTTAAATTTAAATCAAGATTTAATTAAAGAGTGGAGATGCTCAGACGGCGCTAAAGGTAGATGTGATCCGGGGGCTCTGCTGCCCAGAGGGGGCAGCAGCCCCAACCCACACCCTCAAAACGACGTCGTTTGAGGGTAAACAACTGGAGCAGCTCCTACCAGGAACAAAATGGCAACGTTTTGGTGAGAAAAAAATTTCTTACCATCTGTTTGTAATCCTATGAAGCAGAACCGTGATTATGAGAGCTTTAAAGACAAAATTTGATTATGTCTCTTTAGAATAATATGATCAGAATAATAAGATCTTCACACCCGTTCAAACGAATTAAAAATTGGAACACTTAAATTTTTAACCATATTTTTTAATATATAAATGGTCTCAAAAAATTAAGTGCTCAAATTTTCACTCTGTTTGAATCGGTGCAAAGATCTTGTTATTCTGGTCATATTATTCTAAAAGGTCGTAATTAATTTTTGTCTATAGGGCTCTCATAATCACATTTCTGCTCCACAGGATCCTAAATAAAGAGCATATACTTAATATGAGAGCCCTAAAGATAAAAATTAATTACGATCCTTTAGAATAATATAATCAAAATAACAAGATCTTTGCACCGATTTAAATGGAGTGAAAATTTGAGCACTTAATTTTTTGAGACCGTTTATATATTAAAAAATATGGTTAAAAAATTAAGTGTTCCAATTTTAAATCCGTTTGAACGGGTGTGAAGATCTTATTATTCTGATCATATTATTCTAAAGAGACATAATCAAATTTTATCTTTAAAGCTCACATAATCACGGTTCTGCTTCATAGGATTGCAAACAAATGATACGAAATTTTTTCCCACCAAAACGTTGCCGTTTTTGTCCCGGGTAGGAGCTGCTCCAACTGTTTACTCTCAAAACGACGTCGTTTTGAGGGTGTGGGTTGGGGCTGCTGCCCCCTCTGGGCAGCAGAGCCCCCGGATCCCTTTTTTCGATCCCTGTATATACTATGATACACACCTGTTTATAATATGGTACACATACTATGTTCAGAAAATTTGTGACCGCAAATAGCAAAGCCCTTTTTCTCCCCCTCTCGATAAACTCTCCCACTTGTCAAACCAAAGCCGTGCAACCACTGTTTAGCTTAGCTCTTCTATTCTCTGGTTATATCTGTCTATCTATCGACAACCCCGTGCGAAGCCGTTATCGCCACTCACTCCTTCTCGCTGCTTTACGAAGAAACTCAATCACAATCGGTATCTCTCTCTCTCTCTCTCTCTCTCTCTCGGTTTCGATTTAGGATATTGGTTTAGGTATCGAATGTTTTGTACCAAATTATTTTGTTTGGTAATCGTTTTATAGTCTTGTAGTGCAATTTCAAATATCGTACCTTGGGATATGTCTGTGGGGTCTCAGGATTTGTATGCGCGTACGGTGCAAGGAATTAGGCATCCAGGCTCCAGTGTCCACAGATTGTACGTGCTGCACTTGGAGTGGAATAGCGAGATGAGTAGGGGCTGGGTGTGAGGTGTGTGCATGTGCACATGTAACTTGCCCATACATATGTTTATTCTTAGATGTTAGCCGAAAGTGGAGGAGTACATGGAAATGACGTTTGAAGGTAACGAAATTGCGGATCAAAAAAAAAAAAAAAAAAAAGGTAACGAAATTAGAGAGAAATACATGGAGGATGAAAATGGAGGAAGAGAGAAGATAATAAAGGAAGTTCAAACAGGATTAAAAGAAGGGTATTATTTTTGAAAGAGGGAGTTGGGTTTTACTAGGATGTGAACTACTTGTATTTTGGATACTGGGTTTTGTCAAATTTGAAAATCTTTGTGTTGATTGTCATAATGGGTATCACAGCTGATGTTTATAATTTTGTAGACCATTCACTAGTTACGCACCTGTGATGATATCCTATAGGTAAGTGATATTGTGCACTTATGTTAGGGTCATTCTTTTGATAGTGATATTGTGCACTTATTGCTTATGTGACTGATAATTTTTTTTGTAGCTTGATCAATTCGTGATTTCTGATATAAGTAGTGTTGGAAATTGCTCCTTGGTTGCTAGAACATCAATAAGCTTAATACATCAAAACTTTAGTTTGGTTTACTGCATGATATATTTAGTTGCTACAATGAGTTTTGTTATTGAAGTTTTGTGGTGTTGGAGGAAATGCAAATGCACGCCTTCTCGGTCTGCTTAGACTGGCTCTTCCCCCCTCCACATGCCCTTCCTTGTCCCCAACTACAATTGCTGTTTCCCCAAGCAGCTAGTTCCAGTATTAGCTCCATCATTCCTCCATCATTTTCATCCCTTCCAACCACAAGAATCATAAACTCGAGATCCTTCGTAGCAAGAAAGCCTACTGCACCATCTTCCCAACCCTTCCATGCCAATTCTCGGAAAATAGAGTCCACTACTTTATTTGGCAACAACGATGATGCTTCAGATGATGTTGATGTTGGTGGTGATGACAATAGAGAGGAGGATGACTCTGATCTCTCTGGAGGCATGGGGTTACTCTCCGTTGACAGAAGCAGCGGCGATGACGACATTGAGATTGAGATAGAAGAGATTAGGAAGAACTCTCGCAGAATTCGATCTCGGATTCCTATAGATGTGAGCCTTCAAACTGTATGGAATATCTTGACGGAATACGAGAAGTTAGCCGACTTCATCCCTGGTCTCGCCGTCAGCCAAGTGATTGAAAGGAGAGGCAATTTTGTCCGTCTTTTCCAGGTACCCTCATTTAACCAATAACCACACCACACCCTCATTCCTTGTACTTCTTCCTTTTACTCCTTTTACGCTGAGTTTGCTTGAAGACTGTTTCTTGGCGTTTGGTTCCAAAAATTATATCTCAGAACTTGTGATCTCGTGCATGCATTTTTGTAAAGGGGTTCACAACTCTTCCATAGCATATATACGGGAAGAGAGCTAAATTACCCTAAGTTACTCTATCTCACTACCCTACTGATCCTATCACTAACCAGCTTTGATATTAATAATCATGCTAGATGTAAGGCAGGTTAGTAAACCTTTGGTTGTTTAGTTTTCAATTATTTCTTCAATTAAGAAAGAATTTGCTAAGTACTTGTTACCATACAGGGTTGTGTCATATTTTTAAACAGCCAGAGTCAAAGTGAAATGCAGATTAACTATAGGTATTAAAGATATGTTTTCCTTGTTAAAGCATCCAACTCAAAACCACTTGCAATGAGTGGAGAGCCTACCCAGGCTCATATACTAGTTTTGGAGGTTATAATTAAGGGTAAATTCCAGATACACCCCCTGTACTTTTTCAACTACACCCCCTCTACTTCATTTTTAATCACTCGCACCCCTTGTTCTTAAGACTGATTTGGAACTGTTAGTATTTCCGTCCAAAATAACGAAAAAACAGGTAATGGCTTGTTGGCGGGAATTTTCCCTTCTAAAACATCTTTTCTAAGACCAAATTGCCCCCAAAACCCATTTACATCCAATATATATACTGTGAGAGCCTCAAAGCCCTCACGTTAAAAATATTAGTACAATGATAATTCGTCACTACCATTAATTATTGGTCGCGGACGGAGTCACGAACATATTTTACAAGTCAATCGGCCAGGCATTTCAAATCTCTGTGTTCTGGATTTTTCCTTGAAATTCCGAGAATGAGGTTATTCTTAGAATAATTTATTTAGTGTACTGTGCGAATTTCATATTTTTCTGAGACCGAAACCCGGACAGCTTCTCGGCTACGCGTGCGCTCGGGCGTCGGGGACCACTTGCGCATGCAAGGACACATGTCACGCTTATAGACACATGGCATGGCCAATTTGACACCTAGAATTACACTCATGCATGTGTAAATATATTTGGTTATAACAATTTTTTTATCATCTTGGTAAAAACTTGTCAAACATGTATTTTAATTTTTGAGGGAGGGAGCTACGAAATTTGAAGAAAGAGGAGGAGGATGGTGTTCTCCACCCCTCACCTCAGTTCCACCACGAGCCACCACCTCCCGTCACCATTCTCTCGTCGGGAAACTTATTTTCTTGCCGGTAACTTCTTAAACTTTCCTGACAGCTTTCTGGACCATCACAAATTCGTATTTTGAGAAACCTTCTGCTATGATTCAATTTTTGAAGTCTTCATAACTTTTAAAGTAAGTTTAAAGACGAAGATTTTGATACCAAGAACATGCAAAACCGATCAATACAGAATTAGTTATGATTTTCGGAATGTGGACTGATACACATGTTTCGAAATCTGGGCAGAGCCATCTTCTTTTTATTTCTGGGAACTATCCTATTAAGTTATGAATCTGATATTTTTACTGAGAATAATACTTTACGTTACAAAACTTTGATAGTTGGTTTCAATATTTTTGGAGTTGAAATGAATTAATTATGGATTTTCTACAAAGACATGTTTGGCTGCCCTGTTTTTCTGTAGAACAGCTTGTTCTTTTAAAATTTGGAGAATATTTGGTTGATAACTAATCTTTCAATTTTTACAGTAGATACACATGGATGTTACGTAAGTTTGGGCGCTGGTTTGAGTATTTTTGGACCTTATATGAATAAGTTATGATTTTTCAAAGAAAGGGAATACGAATGGGTATTTCAGTCTTTTCGTTACTTTGGACGGAAATACTAACAGTTCCAAACCAGTCTTAAGTACAAGGGGTGCGAGTGATTAAAAATGAAGTAAAGGGGGTGTAGTTGAAAAATGACCAAAGTACAGGGGGTGTATCTGGAATTTACCCTATAATTAACCCATTTGGGACAAGTTCTAACATTCCTTTTTAAATGTAAATTCAACTCCTATCTTGTGCTCTGTTTATGCGTGTTATATGCTTTTCCACTTTTCATGTATTGGTGTTCTTACTTGGTGTGCTCTCTCCAATATCTACCAATCAATTATTGATGTCGTTTGACGCAAATGCTCACCTTTTGTTGGACTGCTGCTGCATCCACTCTCTGCTAAATGAAATTTGAAATGTGACTCACTCCCTATGATGCACGGACACGGACACGGACACGGGAATTTTAAAAAAATGGGGACACGGACATGATGGAGACCCGCCACGTGTGTATTTATTTATATACATACATATATATATATATATTCAATTTTTTTCCAACTTTAAATGGCCCCCGAATTTTTTTTCAATTACAGTGTGACCCCCGATTTTTTTTTATAAAAAGTTTGATCCCTGAATTTTTTAAAAAAATTACAGTTTGACTCCGCGGTGTTCCCATCGGTGTCCCCCGTGTCCCTCTCAAAATTTAAATAAAAATATTGGACATGCCACGTGGTGTGTCAGACACGTGTCCCCATGTCCGGACACTGCGATATGTCGACCTCTATAGGTGTTGGTGCTTCATAGCTCACTCCTTAATCATCTTCCCATTTAATTGAGTTGACAAGCCATTCAGTTTGCTAGTAAGCAGGGAAAATTCTTATAGAGCTTTTAAAAAGTTTGTATCTTGCTTCTCTGCTCATAAATTGTTATCTAAGTAATGCTGTATCACATGTAATGTTTCTAGGGGCCGGTTCTACCCACACAATTTTTTGACACAAAATTTGACACTCGATCTCAACCATTGAAACCAATGGCTGAGATGAAATTGTACTCCCTTTCCTCTATCTCACATACACCTAATCTCTCCCTCCCTCCCTCACAGCCGTGAGTCTCCAACTCCACGAACAACCACTTCTACCCACTCCGGCACCTCCATGTCCGGCCAGCCACATCTCCGGCGACTCCTAATTCCGGCAAACTCCACCTTCTCTCAACCCCCTCCAGTACTCCCCAACAAAGAATGAGATACTATATAATAATGACAAGGAGAAAGCTGAAAGCCTGAAGTAGATCGGGGAAGGAAGAAGCGCTCGAGTCGTGTTTGGAAAACTCGTATGAGCCCTAATCTGGTCGGGAAACTAACACATGCCCTAATCTGTAATTTGCAGAACTGCAGGCAGCAAGCCATGTTCAATCGTCGCCAGTTCAGAACTTCAGATTAGGAAGAGAAAAAGGTCAGGTTTCGTATGAAAAAACCCTAACCCCCTCTCAACTACAGAAAACAAGGTGAATTTAATTCTTCCCTAAAAACAAGGTGAATTTACTGGATGAGGTTGAGACTTGAGAGAAGGTGGAGTTTGCCGGAATTAGGGGTCGCCGGAGTTGGGGTCGGCCGGACATGGAGGTGCCGGAGTGGGGAGTTGGAGACCACGGCTGTGAGATAGGGAGGGAGACCCATGGTTGTTCATGGAGTTGGAGACCCACGGCTGTGAGGGATGGAGGGAGGGAGAGATTAGGTGTAAGTGAGATGGAGGAAAGGAAATACAATTTCATCTCAGCCATTGATTTCAATGGTTGAGATCGAGTGTAAAATTTTGTGTGGGTAGAACCGGCCCCATGTTTCTAAACCAAAATACTTTTGATGCCATTAACCTCGAGATAATTCAAAACAAGATGATGTTGGACAAGAGTAAAAAGTTCAGAGTATGTAATAGCAGCATTTCTAAAGAGAGATGATAACTTATGAGGCACACCCAAGGTTTTAAATAATGGTTTTGGGACACGTACCAATAACGGTCGTGATACAACGGTAGCAGGGTACCTAACGATACATAACTCGGGTGTAGTGGTCGTAAATTTCTAAAACTATTATGTCAAGTTAAAGAAATTCTAAAGTGCCTAAAGCGAGTATCAGTCGTAATGGCCGCAGTGGCGGCTCCAGGGTTGTAGTTCAGCGATGACAAAAACATAAAGAAATTTTTTGTATACAAAGCTCTATACAAAATAATTTTTTTTACTATGATTAAAAATGATTTGTGCTTAATTTATTTTGTTTTGTTGAGTTATATTATCTACATACTCACAAATTTAAGTGAATTTTTTTTTACTTTCACTACTCATGAACAATTCAGTGCGACAATATGAAATTATGAAAGAAAAATCAAATTACATGTAAAAAAAATACGAAATTTTAGTGCATTTTTCAAGTCCAGCGAACCCCCTAAAATATATGTGGAGCCTCCCCTGAATGGCCGTGAACAGCTACGTGGTCGTGAGTCATAAATGGACCTATGCGTAATGGGACCGTTTGATACGTGTGTGATTTTGCATCTCAACCTGTGGAATTTTCTCCATGGACACTTCAAGTATCGTACCTGGGCAGGAGAGTTACTGGTGAGGAGATTAATCATAGTGTAGTCAGGGAGAAAAAAGAAGATTTTAGTTGATGACTCATTCAGTTGATTCACATTTATTGTACTTGGATTCTTGGGTTCAGGCAATTTTTCTGTGCACTTGTTGGAAAGAAATCTTCCCATTTCAAGTCACTTGAAATTGCTTTTCTTATTTGTACTGTTATTTTGGCTTCAAATTAAAATCTTTGCTAAATTTGGATTGTGCATAGACATTTGATTTTGTCAAATTATTCTAATTCCTATACAAGGGTCGTAATTTTTTCTTGGCTTTTAACAGATTGGACAGCAGAACTTGGCGTTTGGGCTCATTTTCAATGCTAAAGGAACTATTGATTGCTACGAAAAGCCACTCGAGAATCTTCCTTCTGGTCATAGACGTGAGATTGAATTTAAGATGATTGAAGGAGACTTTAAGCTCTTTGAGGGAAAATGGTCTATCGAACAGGTAACCTTTTTCATTAATGCTGGATTCTAGCTGTTATACTGCCGAAGCATCAATTTTGGTCTGCTATTAGTTAGAGACATTTTTCTAGTAGCTGCTAGCAATTCACTAGAACGAGGCCGTTTGACAGTGTTTCCTTATCTTAGCTGCTTGCAGTAAGGAACCCAATTACGGATGTCAGTTAAGGTGTTTACTTGTTTCCAGATTTCTTCATTTGTAACCTATTCAAGGGACAATATTTACTGTTAAGGAAGTTCATAGAGGCTAAATTCATTAGTTCTTTGGTACAACTGAAAATCTAAGAACACCAATATAGATACGGATATGGATGCAGACACAACATATCTTTGTTTCACTAAGAAGCCAGGACATGGACATGTATGCAACAGGTATACATGTTGTTGTGGTATATTAATTGTACACAGAGAATGAAAAATACATTAAAAGGTAAAAAAATACTAATGTGATGATGATACGTGTTGACTGTATATATTTAAATTAGGAAGGGGAATATATTTAGGTAGCTAGTTTAGGAATCTGTATATTTGATTGATGTGCATTTCCCTATTTCAATATTTTGTGTCCTTAGTTGGTAGGTAGCTTGTATTATAAATTGTCCTCCAATGTGAGAAGAATAAATCAATCTGAATTCATTCGACATGGTATCAGAGCAGGTTAAGAAACCCTAATATCTTTTTCCTCGTCGTTTTTATTTCTCTCTTGTCTCTCTCGTTTAACAGAAACCTTCAGGCCATCTCGTCTCCCTCATCTCTTCGATATATATATATATATATATATATATATATATAAATAAAACCTTCTACCGCAGTGCCTTCACGACTCACACCCGATCTGTAACTGAGCACCATCGTCGGACATCACCAGCCTCTGCCGACCCTCGCTGACCTCCGACGAGGCCTCCCTGACCTCCGGCAACCTTTGACAGGACACGAAATCTACTAGGTTGACTTGAAATCCACTGGGTTGACTTGAAATCAACTGGGTTGTCTTGAAATCTGCTGGGGTGACTCGAAATTGCTGGGTCAGAATATTTGAGGCTGTTGTCTCTCTGATTATACACCTTTGAGCTATGATTGAGGGGGAGACATATGAGACTATTAGATCAAATCACCATTTCTAAGTCCGAGTATGATTCTATGATCCAACGAGCACATGCATCTTCTTCCTCCATTGTCAATGTTTCTTCAGGTTACACATGTCTTCATTCCTCTTCCCATGCACCTTGGGTTCTCGACTCTGAATCCTCTGACCATATGACGGGTAATTTGTCACTTTTATCTGATGTTGTTTCTCCTTTTGTTTTTTCCTATGTTACTAGTGCTAATGGAACGAAAACTCAAGTGCATGGCATTGGCACATATCGTACTTCTGGTTTCACTTTTTCTTCTGTTTTATACTTACCCAGCTTTCCTTTTAACTTACTATCCATTCATAAACTCACCCACAATTTCCAGTGTTCAGGAACCTTCTGTTCCTCTCATTGTGAATTTCAAGATCTCAAGACGCAGAGGATGTTTGGTGGGGGTTATGAGAAGAATGGTCTTTACTACTTTCAGCCACCTGGTTTCTCGAATCCATCTGCTCTTCATTCTACCACAACACCATATCAGTGGCACTGTCGTCTAGGGCACCCGTCATCTGTTAACCTTAGAACTTTAGTTCCATCTTTACTTGATTTTTCTACTTTTAACTGTGAAACCTATGAACTGAGTAAACATTTGAGAGTTACCTTTTCTCCTCGCACTGATTCACCTAGTTTGCACCCTTTTGCTCTTGTTCACTCTAATATTTGGGGACCATCTCGGACCACTAGTTTATGTGGCTCTCGGTATTTTGTTACATTTATGGATGATTTTTCTCGTTTAACTTGGATTTATGTGCTTAAAGCTCGATTGCAAATCTTTACTGTGTTTCAATCATTTTATGCTGAAGTGCTAAATCAATTTAATGCCAACTTAAAAGTTTTTTGTACCGATAATGCTCAAGAATATCTGGCTAAACCTTTTCAACATTTTCTAGACTCTAAAGGCATTATCCATAAAACAACTTGTGTCTCTACCCCACAACAAAATGGTATCGCTGAACGGAAAAATGGCCATGTACTGGCCATTGCTCGTGCTCTTATGATCCACATGCATCTACCAACATATTTTTTTGGGGGAGATGCAGTTCTTACTGCTGGGTACCTTTTAAATAGAATGCTGACTTGTGTTTTGCAGGGTAGATCACCTTTTCAAGTCATGTTTCCTGATAAGAATCCCTTTCCTCTTCCCCCCAAAATTTTTGATTGTGTTGCATTTGTTCACAACTTGCACCCTGATCGGTCCAAACTTGATCCTCTCTACGAACACAAAAAGGGTACAGGTGTTACAGTCCTTCATTACGTAAGCACTTTATTAGTGCCGATGTCACCTTTTTTGAGACAATTCCATATTATTCCCAAGAAAGCGCTCACCTACAGGATCCACTAATCTCCACTCTGGTACTTCCACCAGCACTTCTTGATATTGCTAGACCCCCGGTTACCCAAGTCTATGTTTGTCGTGCTCCGACTACTACTCCAGTTGATTCTGCTCATTCTCCCCCACTGTCTACTCTACCGTCTACAGATCCACCGGCTATAGATTCACCTTCACCTTCCTCTCTTGACCTACCCATTGCCGTGAGAAAGGGTACGCGTGCTTGTACATCTCATCCTATTTCTCACTTTGTTTCGTATAATTGTTTGTCCAACCTCGAATCTGAATTCATTCGACAATACGGAAAGAGCAAGAACCTGTAAATTAGAATTGAATCCCTCGGAACTTTTGCAAAATTTCATTTTGACTTCAGAATGTGTCCCTAGCAAATCCAAATATAGTGTATTGGAAAAATTATCGGACACAGTCGGGTGTATCTGAAAACAGTAAGGAGCGTGTCCCAACGTGTTTGCGTTTGACTCGTGTTGGACATGGATATGTGTGGCCGGTAGATGTTCCGTGTTTAATTGCCTACTACAGATTTGATACCTAAGTTAGCTTGCACCTTTGTTAATATTTGTCATTGACTCATTTTCACTAGAAGAGCTACCAGTAATTGGGAATGTTTCTCTTTGTTTGATCTATGATTTTTGCCATATATTCAGAGATTATTGAGGATACATAAATGTTATCTGCAAAATGGGTTAGTGAGAATACATAAAAGATTCTCTTTTTTGTGTTTTGAAATTTTTGTCACTAGACTTGGATTTGTTTATATTTAGTGTTTCAAAAGCGGCACATGTATAACAAACAGAAGGTCAAACTGGGAAATGTATGTTTGACATGTCTTTCATTTGACGACTTCAATGACCTCAGTGGTGATATGCAAGAGCTGATGTAATTTTTTATGTTTGGTGGTGCAGTACAGCATAGAGAGATGTGAAGTCGCGGATTCCTCGGAAGGCCAAGAATCTCACACGACTCTTTCATATGTTGTTGATGTGGAGCCAAAGCTGTGGTTGCCAGTACGTCTTGTTGAAGGCAGACTGTGCAGAGAGATAACAGTGAATCTTTCATGCATTCGAGTGGAAGCACAAAAGGCAAGTCATGACATTCCTGCTATCTAGTGGTTTATTATTATACCAGTCATAAAATCCTTGATGTCTCATTGATCATTACTTGTGCTAAACACTGCAATTATGCTTATTCCCTTGTTGCAGACTGGAAGATGAAGTGTTACTGAACTATTATAGATTGGCTTCTTTGTAGTATATGCATCCTTTTGCTGATTAAAGATGTGAATGGCTGGGGCCATCACAAATTGTTTTCCTTACCTATTTTTGTTTTGGCTAAGGTGCCGTAAGTGTACTCTGAAGTCTCAAAACAAAAGTCAAGGGCCTGTCGCATCATTTTCTAGCAAAACGTGCATGAACAAATTTATTTGTTCAAATAATTTTTTCCCTGGTATAATTTAGAAGTAATTAAATAGGCATCCTGTTTGGAGCCCCAACTTAAGTTCTCATCCTTAGTGGTTTGAATCATTAATGCCGTGATTGGATGATGTTTTGAAAATTTTTTAGTTTGATTTTTGGGTAATGGGTGAAGAGAGAAAATAGGGTAATGATTAGAGATAGGGGTAATGAGTGGAGAGAGATAGAGATAGAAATGAGAGTAATAATTGGGGAGAGAAGAGAGAAATGAGAGTAATGAATGGAAGCAGGGGTAATGAGTGTTTTTTTAGTTGGATTTTTTTTTTCAAAATGTCATCCAAAAAGGCATAAGTTTCCATCCTGAAATTGTATAAAAAGTGCCCCATTATGCCCTTATTAACTATCTCTCTCTACAGATTCAATGTCTATCGGAATTCTCTCTCTCTCAAATCTTCGAACATTCTCTCCACATCTCCAAGCCCCCTAAATTTCTCTCTATTCAGTCTCAAACACTCATCTCTTATCTCTCCTCTTCTGTAAAACCCACAACCCCAACCTAATTTTTTTGTCTTGGTTATCATGGATTCTAGTGGATTTATCCGATCGACGTTATCAACTAGTGGGGAACTGGTTGATGCTAAGTCAGTGAGTGAACTCAGGTCGGATCTAAAAAGGAAAAATGGGTTGCCATTGGAAATAGCGATGGACACTAAAGTGGTGGTGAAATCAGAGAAACTGAAGGGTAAGAAGTTTGGGATCAGAGTTACTTCTGATGGCATTCATGGGTTTGGTCCAAAGGGTGAGGTTCCATTGATTGCTTCAACTTCTGATGCTAAATGTAGGGTTGATCTTCGGATCAAGATCTGGAAATGGACCTTCTGATTTCCACAAGAGCACTCAATTATTGTCCTGTTTTACTTCCTTTTTCTTTTTGATTTTACATAATAGATCATGTTATTGGTTGAAAGTTTAAATTGGGGAGGAAAATTGGGAGTGTGTGTGCCTAATTTCATCTTCTCCTAGAGAGATATTTTAGAAATTGTTTTCTAGTTTATTGAATTTTTTGACAAACATGATAAATTTATTCGTGATCAATTTATCATCTTTATAAATTTATCACATATTTTTTTTATAAATTTATCATATATTATTATGGTAGATTCAGTTATTTAATAAATGTATCATAATTTCTGTGTTTTGCATTTTTATGGTAAATTCATTGTAAGGGACATTTGTTAGGTTATATGACAAATTTGATATATTTTTGTTGTTGCGTTTACAGTAAATTTAATGGATATGATAAATGTTTCATAAATGCAAAACAAAAACATAAAAAAAATTATCATAACAGATAGATTTATAAAATTCGATAAATTTATCATATTCAAAATTGGTAGGTAATTTAATAAATGTAGAGAGAGAGAGAGATAAATAAGGGTAATGTTGGGTTTTTTTTTTTAAATTTCAGGATGACAGCTTAATTATTAAAATCACTGCGGATGGAGACTTAAGCTTCTCTAGGAGACAGGACCCCTATTAAACTCCTATAATTTATTTGTGCAACATAAGTGCTAAGGGGAAAACAGCATACTGCATGTATCTGTCACAAAAAGCAGAGATTTATTTTTGATCTTTTATGTTTCAAGTTCAAGGAAGCCAATCAAAGCCAAATTTGCAGACACGAAGTGGGTACAAACACAAAGTAGGTTAGGATCGAGAGAGTGAGTAATGGAGAGCATAGTGAACATGGATCTTCGAAGTCTTCCTCATCTTCTAGAAGACTATCTTCTAGACACTCATCACAGTCACAGGCATCAAAATAACAACGACCTGTTTCTGGATTTTTGAAATAGAAGACTGGAAGGCCACTGGATTGAAAATATTTAATTGGAGGCTCAGGTCTAGAGCCATCCACAAACATATCAATCCTTGAGGGAAAGATAACAGGATGGGTAGAAGATGAGGCAGAGGCTTCTTTTGGGAAAGAAATTTCCACTGTACCATCAGGTTTTGAAATGAAAAGTGGGTTTGCGGATTGAACAGGTATTGGCTTTTGTTGATTTTTCTCGTAAGCTGTAACCCAAGATTCTGGGAGAAGCTTGAGAAGCTCGGGCCGAGAAATCTGACGTGGAACATGGACACAAGAAGCTTGGTGAGGTGCGTTAACGGTTAGGAAAAGGGCTTCATCTGTGGAGGAAGGTAATGACATGTCAAAGGCATGGTTCTGAAGTCGATAGGCCATTTGGTAGTGGAGGGTTGTAGCATATGTGGTGGAGATTTGGGAAGCACCACCAATTTGAACTTGAACCTTTAGAGCTGTTAGCAGATGAGGGTCTGCTAGTGGCATGTTGAAGTTAGGATAAAAGGTGAAAATCACAGTTCCAGCATTTAAAGTGGTTTGGACTGTGGCAATACATGCATGCTGGTACTGTAAGAACCTGGTATCTACCAGAAGTTACAGGCAAGCCTTTTCTGCCATGGAAAGTAACAGCCAATCTGATTGCTCCAAAGTGAAGATGAGTAAATCCTTGTTGTTGCCAGATGCGAGGCAAATCAACTGGGATTTCTAGGGGTAAAAGTTGTTCAGCCTCTATAGCCGCTATGAAACATTGATCAAACTTGGAGGCTTGGACATACTCTTTTACAGAGGTTGGACGCTTTGTAGAAAAAAGTTGAGTGACAGTCCTTTTTACAGAGGTTTGTGGTCTGACAAAGGCATTATATGGGTTTAGAAAAGGAAGATCAGTAAGGGGAACTTTACTATCATCAGGAAGATATTCAAACTCATACAAGTACTCAAGATTAGAAGAAGTAGAGGAATTTCTACTGGTGGATGAACGTGAAGGGACAAGGGACGAAGTGGCAGAGGAATAGGTGGAAAACAAATGATTCATTTTTTATGGATTAAAGTCTGGGTTCTTCGTTTCCTCATACAACAAATCTTTTCTTTTCAATGTGAGAACGTAAACTAATTTTTTTATCAATAAAATTCTGTATACTAGGGTAGATAAACCGAGACACACTGCTCAAAAGCCAAAGTCTCAAGGTACTTTTAACCCACTGATACAGAAATTTTACAACCAAAAATTGTTAGTGAAGTTTCTGATGTGGAGGATCCTTAGAAGGCAACCACAGAGCATACACTTCAATTCTATCTTTTAGAAAAGATTTGAAGTAGTGTTGGAAAAGAAGTTCCCAGTAAGAAGGTTTAAGCTAGAATGAAAAACATGGCTCTGATACCAAATTTGCAGACACGAAGTGGGTACAAACACAAAGTAGGTTAGGATCGAGAGAGAGAGAATAATGGAGAACACGAGACACAAGTGATATTATTAAGAACACTGACTTGAACTGGCTTGGTTTTTACAATGGGGGGAACCCTCCTTTTATAGGCGTAAGGAGGGGTTGATTACATAACTGATTGCCTCATAGTATTACACAGTAACACACATAATTGGTTCATACTATTCACACCTGCTTTAACTATGACTAGTCCACTCCTTCATACTACTATTTTACAACTTTCAACGTAATAATACCTGCCAAATATAGTACACACCAATTATACTTTTTTTACAACAGTACATGCCAATTATATTTCCTTCAACAGTACACACCAATAATTTCACCCCCTCCTAGAAATGGAAGGGGGCCCCACACAGAAGAGACAGCTGACCTGAATACATGGTTGTCACTCCTCTGTATCATCTGAATCACTTCTTCCAGAATAGTCTTCAGTCCTGTCAGTCAAGTGATATTGATCCAAAAGATAGCGGATATTTTGGCGCCATTCATCTGGATATGTATCATTGAACTTCCAGTTTGCAGTTTCATAATGGAGGAGAGACGAGGGGACTTTTGCAGGTGTCAATCCATTGAGTGAACACAATGTTTGTGTCATGACAAGATAATTTCCACTATTGATCTGGATTCTTTGAGGCTCTGAATATGCTGAAAGAAATATAGTGTGATACTCCTTTCGCCAAGTGATAGAACCATCTGGATTAGGAAGACATCTGTTGTTGCGACTTGTCCAAAAAGCAAATTGAAGATTCCCGCCTGTATTGTTAGGGATACTCCTGATCTTCTGTTGCCAAAAAGGTATGTTTCCAAAGAGTAAGGAATTTCAAAAAGAAATCCTCTGGAGGATGGATCTGACCGAATGCCGCATGTGCCAAATAAACCAATACTGCTGATCTATTAAAACAGACACTGATGGTATAAACATCCACTAAATACCATAAAAGGAGGTATGCTTCTTTTCTGAAATAAAAAACATTGCGGTCTTATATTTCAAACTGGGTGAGAAAAGGATAGACAGGATATGGAAAGGTAGACCGCCTATGGGACCTTCATCAAGACCATATTTGAAAATACAGAGATGTTGAATGTTTTGACACATTTGGACACATCTGGAAAGAAGGGTTAACTCTAAAAGATGACACTGGAGGTGGACAGGAAGATTGACCGGATGGAAACAGGAAATCATGGGAAAACAACGAGGGACAATTGAATATGGTTTTGGTTTTGAAAACAGACTGATTTCTTTTTTGAGTCTAGACAGAAAATCTGGGAGGACATTTGTTTTTCCTTTTATGTGGACAGCATCAAAACTCCAATTGGAAAACCAATTTGCCCATCTGAGCAATTGTGCCTTTGGAAGGTGTTTCTGTTTGAACTTGAGCATGCTGGGGAAGCTCATCATATCAGTCTCAATTAGGAAATGATGACCAATTAGATGAAATTCAAACTTCTCAATACTCCTTTTGATTGCCAGAATTTCTTTGTAGGTAGAGTGGTAATGAAGCTCTGCTGGAGAGAAAGCACCACTCTTGTATCCACAAAGTGGGTACAAACACTCTTGTCCAGATTCAACTACCATTCTTCCTGATGGTAGTACAAAGCAGTATCAGCAGCAGAAGCAGCAATAAATTGACAATCAGCAAACTCTCTGGCACAAAACAGAATTCTCCAGAAAATTGCTTACTCTCAGCAAAATTTGGAGAAGACTGTCCATAAGAAGTTGTCATCTTTGGAACTTCTTATCAAGGATTTGCAGCAGAAGATTCAAAATATTCACCAGGAGCTTCTCCAAATGGCTTATGCCAACCAAGCATTTTCGGCAGCTTTTTACCAAAAAGATGCTGAAATGAAGCATCTGAAGAATCAGCTTCAATCTCTTCAAGCTCAGCAGTATTCTCAGCAAAAGAGCCCATTCGATATGTTACATCTTCCTCTCAACAAAGCTTTTCTGGGTATCCTCAAATGTCTCAACCCTTACCTATAAACCCTACCTCAGAATTTGGTGAGTAAAGCTCCAACATCTTTGGGAGCGCATCAACTTTCCTTCCCCCACTAAAAAGACCATCTCTACCAAAACTTCCTTTTCCAAATCCCCAGATAAAACCCATTCAACTTACTTCAGTTCTATCTCCACCAACCACCTCTACCTCAACTCCAACTACCTCTACTCCTAAACCATCTGACCCAAATTCAAAATCACCCCAGCTAATGGTTCAGCCAACTTCTAAAAATCCAATTTCCACTCTCCTTAATACCCTAGCCACTATACCTGAAACCACATCTCCATCTTCTGAACCCACCATTGAGTTTGATTCAGATACTGAATCCACTAACTCAATTCCAACTCCTCATGTTTTCATGATGAACCCAGATCCTCAAGAGGAACATGTCGAAGATCCTATAATTATTGAAGAAGGCCTTGAGTTTGAAACACCTCCTGAAATTCCAACCTTTGATTCCTTTTCACATTCCAATATCCATACTCAAGGTTTTTCCTTCGATAATATTCCCCCATCAAAATGGTTGGATAAGCTTTATGAGATTCATGCTTGGTGCACTGCTGCTATGCTCTCTCCAAATTCTACGCTTAGTATTGTCATTACTAAGTGTACAGCAAAATTCCTGGGTCGCCTTCGTCAATGGTATATGGCCCTTGGTGAATACCGACAGTTACAGCTTAAGCAACTGCCAACACTTGATCAATTCATCTCAGTGCTGCATACTGAGTTTCTTGGAGACCATAACAACACAAAGGAGTTAGTTCGAGAAGAATATCTCAGCATGAAGTGTTGTTCATTCAAAAGGAAAGATCTGGAGATCCATTATGACCGTATGTCTCAACGATTTTATCTTCTCAACGGCATGGATGATGTCAATCTTAAGCAAGCTTTTCTCAATTCCCTTCCTGAACCATTGGGAAATGAGACAAGAAGGTTGCTTCAAACAAAAGGTTTGACGTTAAAGGCAACATCTCTTGGCAGTATTTATCAGCATTCTTTGATTGCCTTGGAGAAACTGTGCAATCACCAGAAATTCCTCAGAACTCTTGAAGAGCAGGGAAAACTTCTTGGCAAAGCATGTGACCGGCCAGACTTGTCTATAAAGTGCAAAGAGAAGAAGTGCACTTGCCGTCCCTCGTACCGGAAATCAAAACACTTTCAGAAATGGAAGTTCAAATCTCCTGGCAAGTTCCCAAAGTTTTCTAAATCTGGCAAAGTTTTCAAGCCGGGAAAAATGGAAATTCTTCAGTAAGAAAAAGTTCAGAGGGCAGCGAAAATCTGATCGTTGCTACATATGCAGAAAGAAGGGGCACTATGCAAAACAGTGTCCAAATAAAGCGGCAAGAGACAAAATGGTGAATTCTTTGACTCTCATTGTTGATGATCTTGAGGATGCTGATGTTGATGTTGAATCCTTATTTTCAATTGATGATGAAGCAACAACTGAAGCGGTCTTAGCATTTACCTTTGATGATTCTTCATCAGAATTAGAGGATTCTTCTGATGAGTCTGATTCATTCTCCTATGAAATCCAAACATTTGGGTTTCCAAACATCATGCTGGCTCAACCTTTAGCCAGGGTCAAAATCTTGCTTGGAAAATATGAGAAGCCCATACCAGTTATCGCTTTCTTTGATACTGGTGCTGCAGCTTCCATTCTCAACCCAGCAATTCTCCCCAGATCCTACTGGCAGTCATGTTTCAGACCCTTTACCGCAGCCAATGGAGAAACTTTTATTATTACCCTGATCAGCAGGCCTATTATCATCCAGCTTTTCCCTGGATACACCATAAAACACCAAGTTTATGGTTCTGATCTTCCAGGAAAAGATTTATTGTTAGGCTTTGATATTCTCCAAAATCTCAGCAAAGTCTCCTGGCTCAAAAAAGGTTTGAAATACAAAAACTACCTGTTACCCTGGACCACTCAACCTAATCTCTTTTCCATAGACAATTTTTCCTCCATCAAAGAAGCCATCATCCAAACCTCTTGTGCTGAATCCCATTCCCAATTACTTACCAAATGCTCCAATCCACTTTTGGAAAAACCCAGATTTCTTCATTTCTCTTCCCTTTAAGAAAAATGAAGATATCAACCCCACCAAAGCTACCCATCATGGAATGAACCCAGAGCACTACCAGCTTGCTCTCCAAGAGCTCCAACAACTCCAGTTAGAAGGATTGATTGAACCCACAACCTCTCAGTGGGCATGTGAAGCATTTTATGTAAATAAGAGGTCAGAGCAGATAAGAGGAAAACTTCGCTTGGTTATCAACTACCAGCCTCTTAATCATTTTCTGCAGGATAACAAATTCCCACTTCCTCGGCGAAGTGTCCTTTTTGCAAACTTGCCCAAAGCTCAAATTTTCTCAAAATTTGACTTGAAAGCAGGTTTCTGGCAGCTGGGCATCCAGCCAGATGAACGTCCCAAAACTGGTTTTGTATTCCAGATCACCATTTTCAGTGGTCAGTCATGCCTTTTGGATTAAAAACAGCTCCATCTTTATTTCAAAAGGCCATGATTCGGGTATTTGCTCCCATTCTGCCCTCAGCACTCGTCTACATTGATGATATCTTACTCTTTTCCCCAGATATTGAATTCCATGCTGTTTTGCTTCAAACTTTTCATTCCCTGGTTCAAACCCATGGCATTATGCTTTCAGAGAAAAAGATGCTTCTTGCCCAACCAGAAATTGATTTTTTAGGGATGCATATCTCTAAAGGTCAATACACCCTCCAGCCTCATATAGCCTCTCAACTTGACCACTTTCCTTATGAAAACCTCACAGTCAAACAAGTTCAACAGTTCCTTGGAATTGTTAACTATATGGCTGATTTCATTCCCAACCTTGCCCAATACCGTACTCCCCTCTCAGCTCTACTAAAGAAAGATCCTCCTTCTTGGTCAACTCATTGTACCAAAGCTGTCAAAGACCTCAAAACCATAGCTAAAACCCTTCCTCCACTAACCAAACCTTCAGATGGAAAAAGAATTCTTCAGATAGATGCCTCTGATCTATATTGGGGAGTAGTTTTCTTGGAAGAAAACACAGAACAAAAGTTCATTTTATCAAATGAACTTGGTTGCAGCTCAAACAAATATTAACAAAGGTGCAAGCTAACTTAGTTGATCAAATCCATTGTTGGCTAAGAAGCACGGAACGTGTATAGGCCACACCCACACGTACATGTGTTGGACACAAGTCAGAAGTGAACACTTAGGACAACGAACCTGACTCGTTTCGGATATGCCCAAATGTGTCCAATAACTTTTGGTACATATATATTAAGAAAGCTTGTTTTTTTGAAAAAAAAATGTACTCCCTCCGTCCCGATTTGTTTGTCCACTTTTTGACTTTTGCTTGTCCCAAATTGACTGTCCAGTTTCAAAAATTATTGGGTCAAATTATGTACATTTCCTTTTTTACCCTTTCTCTTTGTCTTTTGGAGTAAATTGGAATTCAAGTACGGAGTAATAAAAATTCAAACTTTCTACTGTAATTAAACAAACTGGAAACTTTTCATTGCATTCTACAGATTAGATACATAGACTCATAGAGCCAAAATATACACCAGATTCTAACAAAAGAGTTCCTATCAACAATGCCTTCATGTGCTTTATCCCTTCACCAACTTAAGGACTTTGGATCAAACACAGCCATCCAAAAATTTCTTCGGCTAAAGGCTTTGCAAAAAAGGTGAAGCAAAATGTGGAGAGTCAACCTGGAGAGGGAAACAAAAAGACAGAGTGAAAACACCTTATTGCACTAACCCGACCAATTGAAATTTTTTCCTACTTTAAACACTAAAAACGAAAAGATAAACAATTGGTTGTTCAACAAAGGGAAAAAAAACTGACCTTCCAGATGAACCAATGCATTTTCCACAACATCACGATCACATTGAATATGAGATGGAAGATTACCAACTCTAACTAGTTGGCCTTTCCCCATATGTGGCAACTTGTAATTGTTTCCACCATAAACCTTCATCACCTCAACCATACAAGTTTGCAATGTTAAGAAAACGCGATCAAGAGTTTGTGACGACAATTCTTCAAACGATTTCTCCACGACAGAAACGAGCTGGTCGATTGTCGAAGGTGCATGTTGATGTTGCAAAGATTGAATTGCTGCAAAAAACCCGAGATCTAAAACATTCATGTCCGGACTATTGGGAGTTTGAAACGACAGACGGATATTGAGCCCATCTTCATGTGCAGCTTCAAGAAACTTGGGATCCAACGGATGAATGTGTGCCTTCGCATTATCTTGTTGAATGACTATCGTTTCCATTTCGCCGGAACGCGGCCACTTAGCTCTAATTGCGGGCAGAACCTTCTCAATCAAGCACGATCGACTAACATCTTTGGTTACTGTTACAGCCTTTGTTACCAAAGTACCAGCAACTCTATTCTTACTCTTGCGTTTTGCAGGTTCCTTACAAGTGAATGGAAAAATTCCAATTTTCCCGGAAAATACCTCATTCCCATTTGCATCAAACCGTGGTCGAGCTACCGCCGCTAGAAACATGACTTTTATGATGAATTTTTTGCTTTTGCAAGTGCGATGCGGTTCTTCCTCTTCCGGTAGTACATAATATCTCTCCGATTCTCTTGTCAAATAAAACCACTTTTCATCAATATGCACATAGTTGTACATATCTTTGAAAAATGGTTGGCTATCCAAACTACTAGGCTCAAGCATTGATAAACAGAAACGGAGCCTTGATCTCTTGCCTTCTTCCTACAAATCTGGCTTCAATGCATTTGTATGCGGCCTCATTAAGCCTTCTTTGATTCGCCTATGCATAGTTGATTTAGGAACTTCCAAGGCTTTTGATAATGAGCGGATATTAGTTCGGCGTTTGAATTCCAATCTGGAAATTTTGTTGCGCTCGATTTGAACTCGCTTGCGGCCAACTCTCCCGAGCAATTTCGAGGACACATCAACCACAGACCCATTAGCAATACAAGCCTTCCCTTGTTGCCAAATTCGAGTAACTGTTTTCGGATGTACAGAGAACAATGCAGCAACCTCACTAATAAAACCCCCTCTTGGTTTTCCATAATCAAACTGTAGCAAAAGAGCATCAAAAATTGCTTGGCGTTCATTGGTGAGATTTCTTTTTTATCGACAATTGCTTGAGGATTTCTCATACAAAGATTCCATTAGTGACGGAAATACTAGCGGACAAAAAAAAGGATTGGGATATGGAATAGGTGGAGAGGGTGCAAATTAGGGAAGGGAAGAAAACGTGTTAGAAGAAACAGAGTACCATGGAAAGGAGAAGGATTTTTATTGGGTAATTTGAGTTGCAGTGGGAAGCCATTTCTTTGAGAGGAGTAAGAAAGAGAATGACTTTTTAGGGGAGAGTTGAGTTTATAGTGGGAAAATCTCTGTCAGAGAAGGAAGTCTTTTAAAATGAGGGAAAGTTTAAAATTGAATTCAAGTTTTGCCCGCCAATTGGTTTAATGGAGTAAAAACAATTGGCTCCACTGATTTTTAGCGCCTATTTTTTGAAAATACTGTACAAACTTTCTCCTAGACTTATCTAGAAAATTGCAAATTACACAAAGATTTTCTGTAAATTCAGAATGATGAAGGGTATTTTTGGAAATCTAATACATTTTAGTAGCAATCATTTGGTCCCCTTAAAAAGTTGGAATTTCGAGGTCGGACAAACAAATCGGGACTTAGGGAGTATCTATTAGTTTAGAATTGGCTTGGTGAAAAACCGCAAATCCAACCGTTCTATGCTCTCTCCCATTCATCTGTTCAAAACAAACTCATCCCACTTTATTTCCAATCCAGATTGTTATGCCTAATCGATACGGCTATTTCAGTTTGAATTAAATCTTGTTATACCTAATCGATACGGCTATTTCAGTTTGAATTAAATCACGCTCCTCTTCTCTCCTCGCTTCCCTCTGTTCTCTCACTCCACTCACAACAGGCACCATCCAAACCGTTAAGCCATCTCTGTTTTCATCCTCTCCTTCACTCCCCAAAGATGTATCTCTTTTGCTGTCTTCCTATTTCCTTTCTTGGTTGGATTCGAGTTGTGTCGGTTCTGTTCCAATGTAGGTTTTTCTGTGTGCCCGTTACAGAAACATTCACAGTTTGGTCTCGCGGATTGGCAGTCGCCTGTGGATGGTTTTGGTTATTCTCCATTCGGGCATGTCGACTGATGTGTTCCAGTAGATGGTTTCATTCAGTCTCTATGCGTGGCGGTTAATTCCTGGGGTTCAAATATGGTGGTCCAAAATAGGTCTGGTTTTAGTTAGGGCCCGCTTCTCAGTTCTCAACAATGAATCTCTTGTGCATTCTTTTATTTTTCATTTTTTTGTTCTGAATCTCCTTTTTGTGAATTTTTTGATATGGGTCTTTTTGTTGTTTTCCTTTATGGCATTTCCATGTGGTTTCTGAATTTTCTGAAGAATAAAATATTCCTTTGTCTTTGGTGCTTTTTCCTATCACAATTTCTTTTTCTTAATCATCACGTGCACTTTACCAGTGGAAGCCTGTGACATACTGATGGGTTTTATTCTTTTTCGTTTAATTTTTGTTGATGCCCACGGATTAAACGGTGGACAACTTCAGAGAGGGGAATAGCAGGTATGTACATTGGTTTATTGACCTTTCAATAGAAAAGCTATGTAGCTATTCAAATTGATTACAAGTTCCCCCTTAATTGAAATTCTACCCGGAGCCGTTCCTTGTTGCCTTGCCTTGCATGACTTGCATACGGACTTAGTTTGTTCTACTAAAATGCGTATCGCTTTGAGTGTTTAATTGTCGCTTCACATCACTTGTTTATTTGCTGATAATAACTAGTTCGGTAGTTTCATTCTCACACGATGGCCGCATCAAGCATATATTTAGATCTTCGATTTATCAAAGAAAAAGGGAAAGCTACGGGAGGAATAATGAAATATTAGTCGCATAGTATTGTTTATGTGGCTAAATAGGAAATAGACTTTTTTTATGAGAATCACAATTGTTTTCTTCTTGTTTTACGCAAGACACAAGAACTGGATGTGATATATAGTAAGTAGGACTTACCTCACATAATAAAGTGTCATCCCATACTTCGCACATATTTTTTTATTGCTAGTTTCTTTTCTGAACTAAGTCAGTTTTTCCCAATAGGGATTTGGTTGTAGTATCCCGTTTTTGTTGGAAAGGTTTTGTGAATGATGAGTTGCGCTCTTTTAAATTTTGGCGCTTTCTTTTAAATTGCTTGAGGTGTGCTGGTGATGGTATCAGACAGTGAATGGTCATGTGAAAGGCTTTGAGACAACTCAGATATTGTAGAGATCTATGTTAGACTGAAGAACCACACATACACCATAGCTTTATAGAGAAGAGGGACATTACTGTAACACACAAATTCGAGTCCTGCAATAAAGAACACGAAAATGATGCACAAAACAATATTTTTATTGATTCTGAATTAAAAGGGGTACAATTCTCTAATAAATGCTCTTTTATAAGAAAAAGAACAAACAATCCTCTGATTCGATCTCCGGAGTTAAAGTTGCAATCCAACGGCTGTTGAAGCTTGTTGTTGGATTGAAGCAGTAGGTAATTCCTTCAAATCTTCGAGTTGAGAAGCTTGAAGAACGAAGTTTGATCGAGGGCTTGAGTAGCTTAATCTCGACAAAACGATGAGTTTGAGGAGCGATCTTCGCAGGATTCAACGCGTAGATTTTTGTTGTTGCAAACGAACCAGCACGTAGTTTGAGTGCTTGTTGATTCTTCTCAAGAACTTGAGAGGAATTTGAGAAGAACTTTGAGAGAGCCTTGAGAAATGCTTGAGAGTGCTCTTGAATTCTCTTGGCCAAAAGATCCATTCTTCTTAATGAGAGCCTCTATTTATAAGCTCAAGTAGAGAGATCCTAATTCGGAAAATCTCACTTTGATTGTTTTTCTTTCCAAATTAGAATAATTGACCCCTCCTTGTGGTAATGAAATTAGGTCAAGATATAAATAAATGAATAAATGAATAAATATATATATATATACACACACACACTCCCCTTCTGATGAGGACGCCCTCACTTTTGTAAAATGCGGACATTTGCCGTCAGCCGTTGGATCTCATCCAACGGCTGGGAAAAGAGAAGGGGGTTCGCGGGTTAAAACAAGCCATGGGTCGGCTAAATTGGTTCGCGGGTCAAAACGGGTTAAAACACATGGATTCCTTTTTCTCCCTTGCCAGACAGACGGGTAGAGAGAGAAAGCGGAGAGACAGAGGCGATATTCAAACGACGACGAAGAAATCGAACAACGACGAAGAAGAAATCGAACAAGGTATCTCCTTCTCTCTCTCTCTCAAGATCTCTATCTCGATTTCGAGCTCTCTCGTTCCAAATATTGCAAGAAGCAGAAACCCTAACCCTCTCCATTTTCCCCTTCTCTAATCAGGGCTTGAAGAGAGAGATATTCCTTGAAATCGAGCTGTAATCAAGCTCTAGACGATTCAAACAAGGTAACTCCTCTCTCTCTCTCGATCCGTAATTTTTGTATTTCCAGTTAGGGTTTTTTTTTTTGTTCTTTAGTTTTTTTTTTTTTTTTAAATTTCAAGTTAGGGTGATGATGATGAGAGTGACTCACATCTGGAGGAATATTTTTGTACACACCTGAAATTTTTTTTTCCAGTTTGCTATTTTTTTTCCTTTTTCTGATCTTGTTCTGCTTGTCCGGAACGTAGATGAATATTTGTTCTGATACGAGGGCAGCTGATTTCTGTGATAATACTTTGTGAAAATCTACTAGTTATGGACTACCATGTGAATTTTATGTTGTGGGACATTTTTGATGGCATTTTCTGGGTGAGAAAACTAGCTTTTGCAGCTTGCTTTAGTTGACTCTGCAGCAGCTAGCTTTTGCAGCTTGTACCACATAATTGAAGACTATAGACAGTCACATTGCAGCAGAGTCAACTAAAGAAAACTCGATTGCATGAACAACTAGCTTTTTTCCAACATTTACCAACAAGCCGATACAAAAACTCCAAGCACTTCATCCTAATACAAAAGTAGTTCATAAAATCCTAATACAATAGCAATTCAAACGACAAGCTAGTAAATGAGCAAATGCTTCCGCTCTATTCCAGTTGATCATAGATACAAACAACCAAAACTAGCACAGCATAAGGAACCCCAAGCAACAGCCACGATTTAAATATAAGTTTTCTCATTCAGAAAATGCCATCAAAAATGTCCCACAACATAAAATTCACATGGTAGTCCATAACTAGTAGATTTTCACAAAGTATTATCACAGAAATCAGCTGCCCTCGTATCAGAACAAATATTCATCTACGTTCCGGACAAGCAGAACAAGATCAGAAAAAGGAAAAAAAATAGCAAACTGGAAAAAAAAATTTCCGGTGTGTACAAAAATATTCCTCCAGATGTGAGTCACTCTCATCATCATCACCCTAACTTGAAATTTAAAAAAAAAAAAAAAACTAAAGAACGAAAAAAAAAACCCTAACTGGAAATACAAAAATTACAGATCGAGAGAGAGAGAGGAGTTACCTTGTTTGAATCGTCTAGAGCTTGATTACAGCTCGATTTCAAGGTATATCTCTCTCTTCAAGCCCTGATTAGAGAAGGGGAAAATGGAGAGGGGTTAGGGTTTCTGCTTCTTGCAATATTTGGAACGAGAGAGCTCGAAATCGAGATAGAGATCTTGAGAGAGAGAGAGAGAAGGAGATACCTTGTTCGATTTCTTCTTCGTCGTTGTTCGATTTCTTCGTCGTCGTTTGAATATCGCCTCTGTCTCTCCGCTTTCTCTCTCTACCCGTCTGTCTGGCAAGGGAGAAAAAGGGATCCGTGTGTTTTAACCCGTTTTGACCCGCGAACCAATTTAGCCGATCCATTGCTTGTTTTAACCCGCGAACCCCCTTCTCTTTTCCCAGCCGTTGGATCTCATCCAACGGCTGACGGCAAACGTCCGCATTTTACAAAAGTGAGGGCGTCCTCATCAGAAGGGGAGTGTGTATATATATATATACGGGGTGGTTCCGGAGACACCTAAAAAAACACCTCATAGTTCCCGATCAAATTTTAATGATCCGAGCCGCTCAATGTGATCAGGACGTGATTTTAAGGGTACATACGAGAAATCAGAAAAAAAAAAAGAGAGGCTGGGAAGGGCTTGATCTGAGCAGTTTTTAGCTTAGATTTGATGAACGGTTCAATTAAAAACTGCTCAAAACAAGCACTTGGTATTTTTTTTTGCTAATTTCTCGCAGGCACCCTTAAAATCACATTCTGCACACATTGAACGGTTCGGATCATAAAAATTTGATTGAATATATATATATGTATAGGGAAAGTTTCAAATGAGGACCTCTTAAAATGCGGACTCCCTTTTCCCGATTGAATTTCGATGATCTGAGCCGCTCGATGTATTCAAAACATGATTTTAAGGGTACTTGTGAGAAATCGGCTAAAAAAATGACCGGGAAGAGCTTGATTTGAGCAATTTTTGACCCAAGGAAAATTTGACTGGGCCCATATCTTTGGGTTGACCCAATTTCATTTAAACATTTGGCCAATCAAGTCGGCCCATCTTATTTAATTTGGTCTTGCCCACCTCTTTTAAATAATTGAGCCCATACTTTGGCGAGCCCAATATTTATTTGCAGGCTTTGACCAACATTTGACTTAATTAAGATTATCTATCCATCTCAATTAATCGGACAGTGATTAAGCCATGCCGAAATTTTAGTGGCTACAGTTACCTAAGAGAGAGAAAGTGAGTTGGTTGCCACTATAAGATATTTTGATTGCTTTTGTTTCGTAAAGGCAATTGACCAATTGGATAGTTTTATGTTGCCAATCAGTTACTAAATTGTGTGAACCTTATGTGAAGCTTATTTTAAAGAGTTGGGATACTATCATGGATGCTAAGTTCCTGAATGGTGATTTATTTGTTGACGTTTCCGTATCGTCATTATGGTAATATCATGATTGCTTTTATCTGTAACTGGAAAAAGACAAATGTTTTTTCAATGTTTAATTTTTATTTCTATGCATTTTGAATATGCCACAAGGCCCACAACATGTATAGTTGTTGCATACAATCTGTCCATTTCCTACATTTTTGCAAAAAAGAAAAAAAAAGGAAGGCATGTTGTGTCCATATCCATATTGGTGCTTCTTAAATTGCAAGTCGTACCAAGGAACTAACGAGTTTGGCCTCTATTGAAGTGGAAAATTATTTTTGTTACAGGGGATAGGATTTACTGTTGCAGCCTACAGGAGTTCATATGAGTAATTATTCAGTTGTCTTGGGGCACCGCCACATGGTGCCCCAACACCCTTATCCACCACACATTTTTGTAGGGCCTAGCATTAAGTGTATGGACCCACGGAAATGTGCGGTGGATAAAGGTGTTGGGGCACCACATGGCGGTGCCCCAAGACCACTGAATAATTACATCTATGAACTCCTGTCAGCTGTAACAGTAATCCTATCCCCTTGAATCCATTAAAAATGAATAGACCCAGAAACAAGTAAACACCTTCACTGACTTCGGTTATTGGATTCATTAACACTGAGTTGCTAAGATGAGAGAACACTGTCAAAGTGCGTTGTTCTGGTAAATTACTAGTAGTTAACAGAAAAACTTACTGCATAGTGCAGACCAAAGTTGTTCCTTCACCAGCATAACAGCCAGAATCCAGCATCAATGACAAAGGTTTCCTGTTCAGTAGACCATTTCCCTCAAAAGCACTTAAAGTCTCCTTTTTTTGATCTGGTCCAACTTTATTTTTTCTTGATGATACATAAGATCCACATAATTTTAGCTCAGTTAGGTTGGGTTGTCACATTCTTAAAAAAGAAATCTTTTTCTGAGAACATTCTAAGTTTCCCCATTCTGTTTGAAACTTTAACTGTCATATCTGTGCCTCGTAAAATCTTTAGCTGGGATCCACTTTGCGGATTGTACATAGTGCAAAATCAAAATAAAAAGGTTTTGGTTTTTTTTATTTTTTTATTTAATACTTTTTATTTTTCATCAGTCGAGTGTACAATGGAGTTGAGGGAAAGGGCAGGACCGCAGGAAAGGAGTCTCAAGAATTGATGGGGACTTGAGGCTCGGTTTGGTTTGGTTTACCAAATGAGTCACAATGAAAAGTTAAATTTTTTTTTTGCTCAATCGAAGGTTAGGAAAGGGCCCCCTCGTGCGTGACTATAGGGGTTCCATACCTGTTGTGGAATGTAGGGGAGCTCTTGGGAGGTAGCTACTGAACGGAATGACACAGGCCGTCACCAAAGCCCACTAGGGTGTGAGCTGCGCAAAGGTGCCTTCTCACACATCATTTATTTCATGAGGAATACCACCGCAAACGGGTTCGAACTCGCAATTGCTGGGAGAGAGAGGGAGTTTCACCCCACACCTTTGCCTATTTGGCTACCACCCTAGGTGGTTAAATGGGTTCATTTTGTCACTCAGTCACAATTGCCCTGCTTGAAGCTTAGGTAAGCCGTAAGCCATAGGGCACACTTCCTAATCACCCAAGAGCCAACTTTGTTTGGTCAATCTAATGCTGGAGTCCAGCAAACTGTGGGGAATGTATTGTATTTCCTTGGATTTTGTGTGGCTTGAAACTTTGTTTTGTTGCTACTATTATTTAAAGCTATTTTTTCTTTGAAGCAACATATTAACATTCCCTAGACACATGTGGAACTCAAATTCGGCTCAATACAGGCCTGTTTGCTCAAAGCCTCATAGGTGTAGCTCATGCTTGCTCCTTTGAAGACCATTGGTCCTTGACTTGGTGTCATGGTAGTTTAATTAGTTTAAGTTTGATTTTTTATTTTTTTTGGATAAGCTAGTTAAGTTTGAATTTGAACTGTACTGCCTCCATTTGTGTTAAAGGTGTGTGTTAATTTGCTATTGACATATGTACTTTCAGTGGGTTCTCTCTCCAAAGTTCTTCAATTTTCTGCTTCCTAAAGCACCCAGTCACTGACCATGATTCATATGGGATTTTCTGGAGCAGTAGGATTCTTTTGTTTGCATTGTCAAGGTATGACTTCTTGTATAAATTTATCAAATAGATTTCCTGGTATGCTCTCTATTTAGAACTCTAGGCTTCCTTTTCTAGTTCTAAATAATATCTATGTACTTTTGGAATTGTGTGTTATAGAAGTAAAGTAGGATATCCTTTTTTTTCTGATGTATTAGGGTTTAAGGTTTGGGTTCATATTCCTGCCTGTGATGGCACTAAGTGGCACCAATACTTAGTCTTAGCCAACAAGACACGCATAGTGAGTAATTAGAGGAAAGAACAGCCAAACACTAATTAGAGGAACTCGTCCCAGCCTTTATTATACACCAAGAATCACCAAGGACAGCCACTGGTTCATCCTCCCCCTTAACTACCAAACGATTGGCGAGTTTGTAGGGTCTCCGCTATAGAGATTTCTCAACAGCGACGAGTAAAATAGAACCCTAGACTCCCAGTGGAAGAGGAGGAGATTAGACTTGCACATGGCAAGAGAAAACCCCTATGGTCCTGTGTTTCCAGAGCAACAAGGAGAAGCGCCAAGCTCCTAGGATTGATAACCTTGACGGAAAGAAAATAGGGAAGGCAGGACGAGCAGACCAAGCTCTCAACTAATCCATTCTCTGGGATCGACACCCATATGAAACTCACAACGAGCATTGGGGGCTATACGTACGGAAGATGGAAATCTTAGCGTATTCGCATAGAAGATGTAGGGCCCTCAGTTATCGGCTCGGTAACCGGGGTACAAACCCTGTCCAGCAGCTAGGATCCGGGCCAGGTTCTTCTGACTAGCTCTCTTCGGGAGATACTTCGGTCGGTGTTCGGACTTCGGTTGTTATCGACTTCGGAGCATCGGTTCGCTGCATGCTCCAGTGCTTCCAGAAGCTTCCAGGAGATAACGGTTTCTGTGAGTGGGACCTATGGGGATCATGCTCCCGATGCAGCTGGCACAATCATTGAGATGTGTCCCATGTGCTCCGTAACCATTTCATTCCTTTCGTCATATGTGACGTCACCCGAGGCGGTTACCCGAAAACACCTTCCCTGAGATCTAACTTGATCGTCGGAGGGTCACTGGGCAGCCAAAACCCTAGTGACTTGTTGCAGGTCAGGCGACGGACGAGCGGAGCAGCGGAGGAAGAAACCTAACCAGACACCACAGTCAAGGTCCCGATTAATCGAACCCCTACAGAAGACACTGAGGCAAGGAAGGGAGGTAAGAGTAGCAGCGACGGGGACAAGCAGGAATCACAGCTTATTCGACTGGTAATGCCGTATGCCCGGCTATGAAAACCAATCCACCCAAGGCAAGGGAGGCAACCAGAAAAGAGAGTTCTTGGTTGAGTTCCTAGGCAAAGAAAGTCAAGCAGGATCGGTCCCCCAGGCACCCCTTTCTCCCCTTACCAGCCTGGACAAGACGGATGGGATGAAGGATAGCGGGCAAAGCAAGCAACACAACAGCAGGGGATTGAGACTGGGTATTAGGAATTCTTAGTACCCCAACCTGCTCATATCATTTAGCAGTGTCAAGCCGGAGAGATAGGCAGACTCCGGGGATCACTAAGCTGGCCCAACCAGATAGACGTAATCGCAACAATAATGGTTTCACACTTCGTTCGAGTTGAATGAGAGGTTTGAAGAACATAGAAATTTGAAAGCAGCCCGGCAAGAGAGTGCGTGGATCTTATTTCTTATAATAGGTTCCATCTTGATTTAAACTTCAAGTAAGAAGGTGCCCAGTTGTCTCCCGAAACAACCGTAGTGACATATAGCTACCCAAAGAGAAAAGGTCACTCTCAAGAGTACGACCGGAGGCCCATCTTCTTACTTAACGAGTTTGTGTCGCATAATGTGCCCTTCTTCCGGAGAAACTTTAATTTATTGACTGATAAAAAGAGAGAATTACGTCTATCAAATGAGAAATTAAAGAAGATCCAAATGGAGATTGAAGACATGACTACTTTCCCCCTCATGTAGTCCCCCCCCCCCCCTTCGTCGCTTCTGGCTAAGCATCTTTCGGCAGAGGAAAGGAGGCGACTAGTCACTTCTGGTGAAGCTGCGAGTTCACGTTCCTTAGGAAGGTCCCTTGAGTGGCCTATCAACCTACAGAGGTAGGCTCCGTCAAGAGGTGTAGAAGTCCTGACGAGGGATCGATGAGGCTATGCGAGAGGGGAAGAATGCAATATCCAATAAGAAAAATCTTCCCCGGCAGCTAGCAGGGGACTTTAACGAAATAACATCTGGGGATGAGAAGTCTGGAGGTGCTCACGGTGGTGGTTCAAGTCAGAGAAGCTTGAGAGAATGCATTAACAAATGTGAGTTGATTGACCTGGGATTCACAGGACCAAAGTGCACCTGGTCTAATCTGAGGGAGGGACGAAGCCCCATAAAAGAGAGAATAGACAAGGCTTACTGCAATGAAGAATGGAAAAATCCTTGAGTTTATATGTTAGCTTTCCAGATTAATTTTTTTTTCTAAATTATCAAATTGATGTACCTAAAATGAATCGTAACTCGTAAGCCTCTTTGTTGCAACTTTTTAATTTAAAATTGGCAAAATGTTGCAACTTCTTTTTTGGGTAAAATAAGCTAGTCAAATAGCATTTGCTGAGTAAATATGTAGAATACCGTAAACCAGTGAGAAGCAGAATACCGTAGACCAGCTATTGCTCTTCTGGTTTCACAGTTATTTCCTCCAAATTTGTTATCTTTTTATCTCGATGTATAAGAATGAACGCTTGAGTGCATGCAAATGTGTATGTGTATGTCTTTATCTAGCAATATGTATATCATTTTTTGTGTGCTGACTGGAGTGTGCCATTTGATTACGGAGTATTCACATTCAATATAAGGACTTATATGTAAGTTCAGATTTTGTTTTTAAATAAAGATTACATGAGTTAGAATGGTGCAGTTCTTCCAAATAAAATGATCACCAAGGATCATATTAAATCTTTTTTTGCTATGTCATTATTACTCGTTCCTTAATAATGACATGGACTTATATTTTTAAATTGAAGAACATGGGAGACTCCCAAGCATGTCTAATATCTGCTCTATTACATAAAAACTGAAATGTGCTTTATGGATCTAGGTTAACTGAGGGGTTCAAACTTTAATCAGGAGAATGTATGGCTTGGGAATAAACCTATTAATCATGTTTGTCAGGAAGTAGATCAGTTGCGCTCTTTGAAACAGGGAGGGACTTAAAGTTGCATGATTGGGGAGTTAGGGTGATGATTTCCTGAAACGGAAATGGAAATCAAATAATATTGTCTTAGTTGGATCATTTTGCAGTGAATGAAAGTCTATTTCTTAGAATGAAAATTATAGTTTTAGTTTAACATTATGGCAATATATTCTCTCTTCCCAGGTTGAAATTCATTTCAAGCTGCAGGAGAATATTCACGTCCATGATAGATCTAAAGAAGAATTGTGCCCTTTTCCTTTCTATGGTATAGACGAAGATACATGTTTCTCATCTACTCTTCTTATATTGCCCCCTCTTGTGGAAGTAGTAAATGGTGTGATTACCCCTCGAGCATTTCTGATCTAATAGCTTGGCGGTAAATTGTTGCTTGGGACCTTGTTTTTATGTTGTGATTTGGTCATTATGGTAAACTAGCTAGACAAAATGTAATCTCTAAAGAGGAGGAAATTGAGCTCGGTGAATTGGCTGGCTTGGTGCAAGCTAGAACGACCATATATGGGGGAAATGGAGTTCAAACCTCGTGGTTGCTTCATTGAAAGATATCAAGCCCAATCTGAATGGCATCAGAAGGTTGAAGATGTATTGATTGAGGCTCTTGTTCAATCCTCTGTGTTTGTAGCCATTTTGTTATTTCCCTTCTTTGTTTGGGGTGCTTCATTTGTTTTGTTCTTGGGTTAGTGCCTTGCCAACCTTAGTCTTTGGTCGTCGTAAATTTGGTAGAGCACAGGATTTGGCCAACGTGCATGTGTCAATGTGGTTAGGATATTAATGTTTTGTACCGCTATCACCACCAACCTCTATTATCTTGATGTAATCCTGCTCAAGTATAAATAAAATTGCCTTCCTCGTTGAGCAAAAAAATAAACATTGGTCTTTGCAACTTCTCTCAAGTTATGAAACTGAAATCGATCGAAATTAAAAGGACAATACAGTGACTTACTGGCTTTACTTTCCTCTCTTAATGTGTAAAACAGACTGCAAACATTGTAGCGGACAAGTTATGATCCATCCAAGCGATAACATGATGAAGGCATAGCTTAATCCTCACGTTCCCTGAGCCGCTTTTCATCTGAGAGCATCTGGGCAAAGTAGTTGAGAGCTTCTGCATTAGTACCTCCATTCTTAAACGCCACAAATCTTCCTGTGTCCAAATCCACCCTCGACACCGGCTTCTCCAACAGCTCTTCCCCGATTTGCACAAGCCTCTTCAAGTTCTCCTCAGTCGCGACATCAACCGACGACGCATCACCGGTCAATGTGTCGTCCTGAATGCGAAGGTAATTATGTTCGCACCGAAGGGATTGGAAGAGGGTGGAAATGTGAATGTCAACCATGTCGGCGCTTGCATGACCGTAGACATCGAGCAATGGCGTGGCTCCGTTGTCCATTACCCAGTTGAGTTGGCCCCATTTTGAAGCAATGGCTGCGTTATACTTTTCTTCTTGCTTGGCTGTCCCAGTGCCCAAGGATAAGACTAACATCCTGTCGGTCTCCATGGGTTTGACGTTGTTAAACTTGAATCTGCCCATAAATATTTGCTTGGAAATGTGGGTCATGGCCAATAGAGTCTGTAGGTCACATGTCACCATTGGTTGGTTGGTTAGTTTCTAGTAGGAGATAAAACAAGGTCTAGAAAAGGTAGAAAAGAATGAAATAACAAGAGAAAACAAACAGCATTTGTAAATATTCACTACTCACGGGATTATTTGCTGCAACCCCGCCATCGATAAGATTAAAAGTGCGTGTATTTCCATCCTTATCTTTGGTGTCAAAGTAATGTGCTGGAAAATATGTTGGAGCTGCAGAAGTGCCGATACAAATATCTGATAGAAGTGCATTCTTCGATACATGTTCTTTTCCCTGTCCATTGATTCAAATTACCAAAGTTAAACATAAATATACGTATGTATATATTCAACGGAGTTTTTGTTGATTTAAAATGAAATGAACAAACAAAAGGGCTGTTGTACATCGTCCGTAGAGAAGATTATGGGTTGAAGGTACTTGATGTCGAAAGTTGGAATGACCACATCTGTTAGTGTCTGGCCGATGGTGATGTCACCCAATGCTTGTTGTAGCAAGGACTTAAAGTAAACCCCGTCATACTTTGGCCCCGTTGTTGAGTTGTTGATGCTAATCAAGAAACATCAACTGTTAGTGGTTCATACACGTACCAAATTGCTGGGATTTCAAATTTACAAACCTCAATGGAGGTACCCACGTACATACAAGCACAATCGGAATACACAAGCAACAAATGTATAAAAAGACCTAATGTAAGGGTTCAGTGATGTGGGTGAAGTGGGGCAAAACGTTGTTTCGATCCTATTTAAAGTAGTCCTCTTGTATAGTTGTATGTATGTATAATTGTTCGTTCTGAATTTCAATTGCATTTCTCAATCGAAACTCAAATCATCTTGAATGTACTTACAGGTGATAAATAAACTTCATTTGCTTGAACAATTTTATCAGTAAAGAATTCTTTTAGGAGAGAATATTTGATAAAAATGTGTCATTCTTGATTCTATTCTTCAATGGCGGCTCAGTCATCTATTTTCACCAATGTTATTTTCTAATGTGTATTTTGAATGAAGCTTTGCTGCAGGATTCCAAAATGTAGTAGCAGCTCTAAAGGGAGTGCCATATAGGAGCAAAAGTACAGATTTGCCTCATTACACTCCTGCAGTGTAGGGGTACCCTAGAACAGCCCCATTCCGCATGACCAAGTATAAATGAGACGTAAAGAATGATTCCTTTTGAATAAACGTTTTTTTGCACTTTTTTTTCTTTTCGATGGATCTTTTTGATTATCGTCTCCTATCTTGCAAAAATGAAAACTGTAGCAGGCCGAACATAGAATTTCGCAACGGTGCGGGCCGAACCTGCCCCGTACCGAACGTCGGTCTCGAGCACGGCTGCCGTCGGTGTTTCATCATTCGATATCCCACTCGCCACGGGCTCGGCAGAAGACAGGTCTGTGTTCGATCCCTGCCCTCGGCGAGGTTCTCGGCGAAAGTTACCTTCCCCATTGGACGCATAGCCAGGCTCGGCATTATCCGTGTTCGGCCACCCACAGAGCACAGCTGGCTGCCGACGACGGCTAACTGTTGAGCCAAGCGTCCCGCCACGTGCAGAGGTGGTTATAACAGAAGGTGATCATGGGCGCACATGGGTGTGCCAGCTCAGCCCCGAAAACGGTTACCAGATCTATTCCTTGATGTCACTATGACGTCACATGGCTCGTGCCAAGCACGTGCCCGCACTTGGAGAGCAAGCCAAGGAGACTCTATAAATACTGAAGGGTTGCAACCCTAACAGGTAGATGCTACTGAATACTCACACATACTCTCTCTAGCTTTCTGCTTCCTCTCTCTGCACTATACTCATCCTCTCGCCGGAGGGCCTTGCCGGGACAACCCCCAGCCAGGTCTTAGTCGTGCGTTCCCTGTGCAGGCTAGGAGAAGAAAACTCAACCACCATCGAACCATCGACAGAGGAGCGGGGATCAAGGATCACGGGCCACACAAAAACAAACTTAGGTAAGTACTTAAAAAAAACATGCATAAATCATAGATAAAATGACTAGTTAGTATTAGGCACCATCTTTACTTTTAATCCTAAAATAATTTTTATAGGCTGCCACTTTATCTTTTCTTTTTTAATCATGTCTGACACTTGACAATGCCTATGTGTAATGCACATATACTCCCTCCGTCCCTTTTTAAATGTCTTGCTTCGTAACTCCAACTTATTAAAAAAACATCATCATTATACCTTTCACATCAACTTTTTCCTCCACTTTCCCTACTTACCCATCATCATTACACTTTTACTCACTAACTTTTCAAAATGGAATCTACTTTTAGGGACAAAATAGACAATTCACCAGCTTTTACCCACTAACTTTACAAAATGGACACTTATTAAGGGACAGCCCAAAATGGAATACTGGACTGTAATAAAGGGACGGAGGGAGTATTTTATTTTATAATAAAAGAAATAGAATCGATATATTTCTATCCCCATGCTTCATTAGCCCATGCTGCTCCCGAAAGAAGACCTATGGTTAAAAAGATAAACCCTATACTAATAAGACTATAACTCCAATGATCCAATTGTTGAATCAATTGCGATCAGTAAATATGATTAACACATTTACTTACTACCTTTTGTTAAATAAGAGAGCATATTTACTACTCCCTCCGTCCCTTTTTAAGTGTCTCGCTTCATAACTCCAACTTATTAAAAAAATACTCCGTATCATCATTACACTTTTCATATAAACTTTTACCTCCACTTTCCCTACTTACCCTCTATGGAGACATCATCATTATACTTTCTCACTAACTTTTCAAAATGGAATCTACTTTTAGGGGCAAAATAGAAAATGTACCAATTTTTAACCACTAACTTTACAAAATGGACACTCGTTAAGGGATAGCCCAAAATGGAATACTGAACTTTAAAAAGGGGATGGAGGGAGTATCTTTTTTTGACTCTTAGGTTAGAAAAAAAAAAATTTCTTGACAAAAATCAAAATTGTTAGTTATAGTTAGTGGTGTTTGAATCTTTGTCAAATGCAGGACATGGTGGCTAGCACTTGGCTATCATTACACTTGTTAGATATTTTGTGATTTACAATTCATTACGCTGATTTATTTGATGGAATTTATGATTGCATTTACTTCTTTGATTTTATTGCATTACTTCTTTGATTTCATTGCATTTATATTTATGAATTGTCATGAGACAATATTGGGGTGTGGTCAATGTGACTGTTGGAAAGCATTCATGGACATGAATGTTGGAAAGCATTCATTTGCAACTCCTGCACCCCAATTGAGTTGAGTGCCACAGACTATTATATATAGTGTGGTATACATGTGTTTTGGAAGGAACACAAATCATATTGGCAAATGATATTTGGTTCATATATTTGTTGAGTGGCTATTTGAGCGTACGGCACTACAACAAATAAGGCCTATTATAGCATTTTTTTATAGCGTTTTCCCGTCCACGCTATAATAAGTGGGCTTCCGTTCCTTTTCTTTCCAGTTCAATAGCGTTTCATTAAAACTCCTCTCCCTACAGCGTTTTCTTCCCCTTCCATAGCGTTCCAGAACACAGGAAAAAAAAGGCGCCCAACTTTTTGCGCGTCCCGCTCTGATATTTCCCCAAATATTTCTAATTTCCTCCCAGTTTCCAGTGCTTGCACGATAGCTCCCAAATCCCACGCTGAATCGCTTCATCCCACGATAGCTCCCAAATCCCAGACTAAATCGCTTCATCCCCAGACTGAATCGTTTCATCCCCGGACTGAATCGTTTCCCTTCTCATCTGCTTACTCAGGTAAGAGAAAACCCAATCGATTATTCCAATTGTTACACGAAAATCATCGGCGCCAGATCTGTTAATAATTTTGTGCGACTGGTTCTAGGGATTTCAAGTTGTGCGAGCTGCTGTTGCTAGCTAATGGGTCGATTTTGGGTATTCTAGGGTTTCACTCGTGAGCACCAGGTTTGTTCTTCTTCTTCTTCTTCTTCTTCTTCTCTCTCTCTCTCTCTCTCTCTCTCCCTCTCGTTCCTTCAAACAGCAGATTCACGTTTTATGAAAAGAAAATGAAGACATAAACACAGACCAGTTTGAGAGTGAGAAGCTTTCAACATGCACAACCCTAGCCCCTTCGAAAATGAATTTTTTTGTTTATTTGACTACATATATGTACGATTAAGCATTTTGAAGGTTTGATTTTTGGGGTTTTGATTCTGCATTGTTTATGAAAGTCACGATTTGTTGTAAATTTATTTGAAGGACGGTTTTCATTTTCTAGCCATGATTTGTTGTTGCAGATATGGCCTCCGAAAAGTGTTAAAGATTCTGGATCTCGACTTCATTCAAAGCTTAAGGAAGCAATCATCCAGGTAATGCTCATTCTTGGTTTTTTGTAGTTAATCTTAAATATATGGTTACGTTATGCTAATCTAACTGACACTCAAATTACTATTTCTAGTTTAGATAACCTTTCTTTACTTTTTTATTTATTTTTCAAATGGCGATGCATTTTTGTTTTTTAATTGTTGCAACATATGATGTCTTCATGATGGTAGATAATTACCCAAGTTATAATGGCAATGTGGAAGGAGTGGCTAGGGTACAGAACCTAACCTTTTCGTCACTGTAAGCACGAAGTGGCTACCCTCATGTTCATACCTATTGCCTTGGCCTTAATAGGTTCCCATTTGGTGTGACTATATGCCAATTAATTATTAGTTCCACAATTGTGTTAATTTCATTTTGTTTTGACCATAATAAACTGTGGTGACTGGATGATATGAATGAAAAGCTTATTAGCTTAGGGTCATTTTTTGTTTTCATGTACTATTTTCTTCCTCTGTCTAGTGAATTTGTGAAAAGAGATAAGAAAGTGTCTTAGTTTAGAAGTTATCTAGTTTTAGGGATTAAGATTTGATGTTGACATGAGACAGAAGTGAGATACATGGGAAGCTTTGTGGACACTTTTGTTTGCACAACTAATTCTGTCCAACCAACACAAGCGAGGGTGTGTATGATGGTGGGTGGTGGTGAGGAAACGGGTAGGCCTACTTATGCGTTCCCCTATCTATTATAACTCACACATGCACCAATTCCATTGTGATCTAGAAACTGCCCCTCCTTTCCGGTATTGGCAGGAGACACTACTATCTTTGCCAGCTGGTGGTCCAGGCTTCTATGACTAAGTATGAAATAAAAGTCTTACCTTAACTCAAAGGTTTGTTTCCGCAACTAAAAGTTTGTAACCCCACAAGACGACAAGATACTAGAAGATTTAAGAAAATTTCAGACTAGTCCTAGTGGTTTTCCCGGGTGAAAAAGGTTGAACATCTATCTGATTATCTCTCGGTGGAGGAATTGTTTGTGATTGCTACATATGATAATTCTCATCTCCCAAGAGTATGAGGACTTTAGATGTGCGAATTCAGTGTCTTCAACAACCATGACAATATACCATTAGTGATAACCTCAGGAAGTTATTGCCTATCCTATCAGTAAGAAAATGTTGTTTTGGATATCTTCTTCAAATATCATGTCTTCAAGCCGTACTAACTTTCGCACAATGCTCATACATTTCAGTGATTTCACTATGTGTTTATTTATGCTGAGGGTGTCATCCTAATTATCATTGTTCTGTCAAATGTACTATATACGTATTAGTCAAGTGAGCGCATATTAGTTTTTGTGTTTTTCCATTAGGTAGTCGTATTAGAGACCTGGTATCATTTGTTTCAGTCGCGGTTGTGATGATTTGTGGTATAGTGGAGGGCTATCCCCTGATGGTCCACAATTGCTTTTTTATTTTGGGGGAAGTACTATGGTGAAGTTGGTAACAATCTGGCAAGACATCATGTTGAATTTTGAAAGCTATTTTTGGAAACACTAATTAAGATACAATTGCCACCCTCCTGATTTTCTTGTGGGACTATCTGGCTCTTCCTATCAACCTTTTCCTGGAGATGGAAGTTGGAAAGATGATAGGAACCTGATATTGATGACACCCGACTGTTTTGGATTCGTTGATTCTGATTTTTGGCACTTTTTTCGCTTTTCTTCAAGTGATTGAATAGAGTTGATGCAAAGGAAGTTTTTGTGGGATTCTCACTCAAAGTCTTCCAAAACTCATTATGTTGGAAATACCTGTCAATTAACATGGTCAAGCAAAATATATTCAGTTGATCCCTAACATTTTGGTGGGGATCTTAGTTTGAGTTCAAACTGATCCAAGGTTGGTAAATTAACTAACTTTATTTGATCATGAGTTTGATTACTCCTCGTTACGCTCACTAGTCTTTTCGGTCCCCTTCAGTGTTACCTGACATTTCTAAAGATCGTCATGTAGAGTTTATAAACAAAGCAACTTCTGGCCTAGGATGTTGTATATCAGTAGTATGCTAGTTCACTTCTTTATCTCGCCACTTCTTGTGCATAAGTTGTCACTCAACAAACCATGCCATCTTTCCCCCATTGAACATTGAGTTTCTTTCGGCAATATCTATGAAATTTAACACCACCATATCACCTCCCATTGTACAAACTAGAACATGAGCATGTCCAAGATTTCGAAGATAATCTTGGATCAGAACAATAGGTTTAGTTGAAGATAGTTTGGCTATTGCACTTCGGTGGCTATTTCTAAGATAGGATTTGCAATTGGTAACAACTTGGTTATATACTTATTTGTAATTGGCTCTAAGTCAGTAATTTACACCACCGGTTGGGGCAACTATTAAACATAACTTCATGTCAATTATCGTGAGTGGAGTCAGGAACTTATTGAGGTATCTATTATTCCGGCAATGGAAGGAACACCAACTACACCCATTATTTCTCCATCGGTAAAAAGTTATTTACTTTAACGTTTGTAAAAAAGTTATTGATTCCTGCTTGACAGATTTCTGAAAATTATTTGTAATGTTGTGTGCATAAGATGATAAGTAATGTGACACTTCTCCACAGAACCTATAACTCCATAACACATGCTATCTGGAAAGGTTTTAATGAATCTCTAGTTTCCTTATTGCTGCCTTGGCTTTTGCCCTCTGAAGGTTTTCCTATGCAGTGATTTTAGCTTCGTCCCTCTTCATTTTGAATGAATGAATGGATGAACTTAGAGAAAGTTAGATACTCAGTAATTGAACCTTCTTTAGTTGGACTTGCTTTACTTGAATCTGCACTGTGGGAATCTGTATTCAATCTGTTCCAGTTGCTTCAACTGCATTGAATCTGTTTTTGAACTGTATTGACTCTATTTCAATTGGTTGAATCTGCACTGAATTTGTTTCACTTGCTTTGGACAGCTTTGGAAAAGCTTTGGCACTAACAGTTCTTTACTTTAGACTGTCTGCTGAACCTGAATCAGGTATAAGTTATGTTTCATTCACTTTTGTTTGAATGTGTTTTGAGAGTGTTCTTTTTGTTTAGCATTCACTTTCACACTTTGGCATTCACATTCACATTCACTTTTTACTCTGAATCCCATGAACTTTTTGGGATGCCATGTTTCAGCCACATTAGTCTAAATCACATTCACATTTTCTGGTAAAAGAGTCGAGCTACAACCCATTTTAAAACCTCATCAATTGACTAGAGGAAATCCAGTACATTGAATTCGTTTTGTTAGGCAGGATTCTTAGAATAATGTTAGGACACTTGAAAGGGGATTAGGAATAAGGTAGTTTGATTAATACAGTTGTACAATGCCCAATTTAAGGATACATGTGCCTACAACTAAGCCCATGCTCTCTAGCGATCATAATTCCAGCTATACCCCACGGATAAAGAATTGAAAAGCGAGAACTTTAAAGCTATGAGAGAGAAACAATTGGAGCTGCAGCATACTATGAGTCGTAAGGGATATGCACGGTTGTCTGCTGAGCTGGTAATACCTCTTTTGTGCATTATCAAAATTCATTGGACTTCATATTATAAACTATAACTTCAATTGAATTCTGATCAGATATTTGTTTTTATTCTAGAAAGCGAAAAGAAAGGTTGCCTCCATAAGTAGAGCCGTTGTTTGGGCCGATGGACATAGAGACAAGAATGGAAAACCCAAGAACAAGAATGTTGCACAAAAGATTGTAAAGGCCATGGCTCATTCTTTATTTGTGTGTTTTATTTGTTATATATGTTTGACAATCTCATTAGTCATTTGCATTGTTTTTTTACTATGCCATTTTTAGGAAGATATGGGAAAAATCGAACGGAATGGACAGAATTCAACTAATCTGAAAGAAGATGCTGTTTCTAAAGTGCTTGGTGCCGAGAGGAATGGCCGTGTACGAACATTTGGAAAAGGATTCACTCAAACAAGATTAACTATATTATCACAAATGAATGGTCAATTTGTTGAATTACGTGAAGATAATGCTCAGATGAAGTCTCAAATGTCAGATATGCGAAATACAATGGATGAGTTAAAGAAAAGCCAAGTAAGTCGGTTATCATTTTCTTCGTTGGTGGTCATTTCAGACTAGTTTGATTAATGACATTTTATTTGTTTCCCATTGTTGAACTTTCTAGGTTCAGAATCCGGCAACAACTGAAGCAACACCAACTACACCCCTTGTTTCTCCATCGGTAACATGTCATCCACAGAGTGACATTACCAAGTGCAAGTTACTAGATTGGATGGGGACGGGAGACGTAGTTGCGGAGGGGCGTTGGGCTTCAAGTGATCCACATTCCAGTGCGCATTGTGTTCCGATCGGCCCTAATGCAATGAAAGTTTGGGTGGATGTAGCAAAGAAACCTGAAGAGTTTCTGCGGAGGGCTCCAAGTGATATGACCTATATCGTAGATGCTGTGGGAAGTACCATCGCATGGCCTGCTGACTTTGTTATTCTGGACTCTTCTTCCCCAGGGTATTGTACTTTTACTCTCCTCCATATCGAACTCTTCTCTCGGATGATAAATATGTTTGATTGCCCGTGTTAATGATCTCCATGTTGGAGGGTAGATTGCTATACCAAAATTTATGCATACCTAGTTTTAGTGTTGTCTAATTTTGGCTAGGAAACATCAGTTAACTGTTTGGGAGGACATTAGTAGGCATAACATGATGAGAATGCAAAAACTTGATGATAAGGTCATTTTTAGGAGAAAACAGCTAATAGCTTTGAAAGGAACATTGAGAATCGCTGCTGCTCATTTTCAGTGTCCCCACTTAGCAGAGGAACCGTATGTTCCGCTCTCTGTTTTTTATGGTCGGATGCCATTTGAACCCTATCATGGGAGTGTGAATCCTTTTTGATAGGGTTTCTGGCTTCAGCAACAATACCACTTTGCCCTCCACCGAGCCTGCTTACCCTCTGATTAGGAAATGCATAGACCTGGGATTTGGGTTGCCACTGAGAAGTTGTCTGGTTTTCCTTTGCAGCACTACTTTTGTCTGTTTGACCTACTATCTCAGGGGCTGGAGCCTGAGAAGAACTTTTATCATTGTCCCCACTAATTACATTTCTCTGGCCTCTAAATGCATGCCGCTTTCCTTTGCCTATTACTCCCTGCTCTTTCACAAGAGCAGACGAAACGGGTGCTGCTGTGTCAAAAGTTTCAGAAGTATGTTAAGTGTAAACCCAATTTGGGTATATCAATATGGTATTGAATCAAAGGTTTGTAAGAAATATGTTAAGTGTAAACCCAATTTGGGTATATCAAGTGGCTCTGTGTGCGTGTCTTTAGTCTTTGTAAGAGAAAAAGAAGATAGAAAAACGTAAAGAGAGAAAAAGAAGGGTTTTGAGTGGTCTTGTGTGTGCTATGTTTTGGATGTGAAGTAAGCTTTGTAAAGCTTGGATTTGTGAAAGAAAATTCAGTTTTCTTGTGCCCAGATAAGTCTACTTCCTCCTCTGTTTTATTGCTAGAAAAACTGCACATTTGTAGCTCACTTGTGTGCAGAAAATCTGCTCTGTTCTGCTGCATTTCTGTTGTGGTTTTTGCTCAGTTTAAGACTGTTTTGCTGGATATTTGTGTTTGTTTTTTGGGTACCTTATTCCCCCCAGCAAGGATGGCCTAAATGTAGGTTGGCCTAAATGTCTAACACTTAGAATCTTCCTTGGAGTCCAAACAAATTAAACAGATAACTTTCCGGGATCCCCAAGAGTCATTTCATGGGATCATAAACACATTACAGCCATAGGGTGTCCAGTTATTCACATTTTTGCTTGAAACAAATGATTTTGCTAAGATCTTATCTAGCCTAGAGATTTGTTGCCGCGGATGGTTAACGGGTTTCGGTAATTGCTGGGCACACTTGGTGGTGTTGGGTGTTGTGATTTGTTTTAGGGAATTCGAATCGATGAGAAGGGTGTTATACCAAATTGGGGTATTGATTGAGTCTGTCAACACCAGTGGACATTGTGGTTATTAGTGAGAATACCAAAAAAATTGTGATGGGTCACCTTGTTCTGGGTTTTACTACCTAAATAGACACATAGCTTAAGTTAAAGATTAGAGTTTTAGATTAGAGTTATAGTGCATGTGCTCACACAGCTTTTTCAAAAACCTGTTATGCTAAAGGTAACAGGTTTTAGCCTTACACTGTTGAGTTTTCTTTGAAAGAATTGGTGACAAGGGATGAGTGGGGTTGAAATAGTAATTGACTTGATTTGCTAAGAGTAGTGATTAGAGACCAACCTAAAATCTCTACTTGGTTCTCCTTTGGCCAATAGGATAGCCACTTTCATATGTAAATATACCAAGTTTTTTACTAAATACTTTCCGGTACACCAATAGAAAACACAATACTTTAGCATCTTACTCACACTTAAGAACTCACTTGTCATACTCACACTTGTGCTCTCATCAGTCTTACACTTGGTGCTTACCACTCACCTTACAAATGACCTCACCTACTCTATTTTTATAAGAACTACAAGAAGTTTTCTAAAACCCGAAAGACTATCATAATCCATAAGTTTTTGTTGAGTTTTCTTTGATCCCATGTGCACCATCCGGACGGGAATCACGACTGTCCGCACGCCTTGGTTAAGACCCAAGTTGTGCTCACTGTTTGAGTATTTGTGTGTTCGGAAGGAAGCATCAAGATAGGGGTCATAACCAACCGGCCCAATCTAGTAGTCGTACTGTAGTATTAATTACCATGCATGAGCCATGCTTGACTTTGTTATACCCATCACCACCTCTCTTGTTAGTCCAAGATAAGAAGCACGGATACGGATACGGGACACGGACACGATATGTACGGAGAGTATCCGAGAGTATCGGTATCCGTATCGAATACCGATACGTGGTACGGAGGCCAAAATAGAGTATCCATGCTTTAGAGGCAGCTTGAGCATTAAATTTAGACTCATTCGTTATTTGTGTGTTCTACTTGTTATATGTTCACAGTATCATTGGTCATTTACAATGATTTTTTATTATGCAATTTTTAGGATGATATGGAAAAAATTGAACATGATACACCAAGCTCACCTTCGAATAATTTGAAAGAAGATGCTCTTTCTAATTGAAATGTTTAGTAGAAATTGTTGACTCCATCAAATTGAAATATTTGCTTCTACCATATGTAGGTTTATGGGTTGATAAAGAAGTGCTGTTGTGACTTTTTGCTGAAGATGTAGGTATGATCTTGCTAGTGTGATGGCTGTCAATATCGCTTGGTTGGTTGAAGCCTTTTTGTTGATACTTATGGGATGGATAGATTTTGGAAGGACTGTTTTGGTTGAAGCCTTGTTAATATTTTGGTGTCAAGGTTTGAACTCTACTTTTGGGATACATAGATGTTTTGGAAGGCCTTTTTGTCGATTTTTGGTGACAAGGCTTATACTCCACTATTAGGATACATAGATGTTTTGGAAGGCTTTTTTGTTGATATTTGGTGACAAGGCTTGTACTCCACTTTTGGGATGCGTAGATATTTTGGAAGGCCTTTTTGTTGATATTTGGTGACAAGGCTTGTATTAGATAGAAATATTGGAAGGACATTTAGTATATTGAATTTCTTTTGTAATGGTAATCGCTTTGATGTTTGGAAATATTTTGTTGGTTTTGTATGCAATATTGTGAAATATATTGCCAAGGAAGTTATTGGAGCCGCAATCTTCTTTTTTTTAAGCATTGTATGAACTTATTATGTGGATTGCTATTCAGGTTGGATTGTAGGTTGTATAGTCAAGAAATCTGCTAAATATCAGTTGGAATAGCAGGTTGAAAATGTTGTAAAAAATTTACAATGGACGGCGAGGCGAAAACTTATAGTGAATAATAGAAAACCTTGAATTTACAGCGTTCCTTGAATGCTGTGGGAAATTTTCAATTTATAGCGTTCTTTAAACGTTATTGAAACTTTACAATCTATAGCGTTTTCAAAATGTTATAGAAATTTTACAATTTATAGCGTTTTTAAATTGCTATAGGAATTTTACAATTTATAGCGTTCTAAAAATGCTATAGAAAGTCTACCAATCTATAGCGTTTTAAAAACCTTGTTGAAAATCTACCATTCTATAGCGTTTTCAAAACCTTGTTGAAAGTCTACCATTCTATAGCGTTTTAAAAACGCTGTTGAAAGTCTACAATTCTATAGCGTTTAAAAAACGCTGTTGAAAGTCTACCATTCTATAGCGTTTTAAAAACGCTGTCTAATGTTCAAGACTTTTAACAACATCGGCTAATACAGCGTTCGTAAAAACGCTATCTATATCATTTGATAGCGTTTTTCGAACGCTATAAAATCCAATTTTTCTTGTAGTGCGGGCAGACGTATATTTTCTTAGGATAGCGCTTTACGTGTGAGTCTGTGACTCGATCCACATAGTTTTTCTCTTAAACTTCTACTTTTGAGTTTATATAATTATCTCAATATTTTATTGTTATGTTGTTTGTAACAACTCCGATTTTCAGTGAATAAAAAAAAAAATCTCGTTGCTTATTTTATTGACTCTATAAATTTCTTGATTTCTAATAATCCGTCATAATTAGACTTATACAATTCAAATCTAGTTTCATCACGCCATGCAATATAGTCATTTTCTAAAGACAAGTGAGATAGTAAACCCAAAGGTTACATTTCTTGGATGGGAATCCTATTTAGCAAGCCTAGTTAGCTTCTAACTAATCGTTAGAGGAACCTAATCGAACCCTTGATCTTTAACCAATGGACGATAAATGCTAGTGTAATCTTTATCCATTGGACAATAGGTTTCTACCTAGGATATTGTGACTAGATTGCTAGGTACACCTTTATATGTTTATATATTACTTACCATCTTTATCCATTAGATAATAAAAGTTAGGAGAATTGTTAACTATTGGACAATAGGTTAGTCTTTCCACCTAGTACAAGATCTATTAGTTTAATTAGATTCACTATGAGTCATTGTACTATTATAGATAAATTATATAAGCATAGTACTTCCATCCATTAACCATTGGATAATAAAAGTTAGGGAAATTATGGTCCATTGGTCAATAAGGCCAAGTCAAGCCATAGTACTATGTTTATTTTAGTTAAATTACTTACTAGATATGATGTGTACTTATTTAATTAAAGTATGTAATATGTATATGTTATCCTAAGATTCTATGTATTAGAATATACTCCCTCCGTCCCTTTTTAAATGTCCTGCTTCGTAACTCCAACTTATTAAAAAGACATCATCATTATACCTTTCACATCAACTTTTTCCTCTACTTTCCCTACTTACCCATCATCATTACACTTCAAAATGGAATCTACTTTTAGGGACAAAATAGACAATTCACCTACTTTTACCCACTAACTTTACAAAATGAACACTTATTAAGGGACAGCCCAAAATGGAATACCGGACTGTAATAAAGGGACGGAGGGAGTAGTTCATAAGTACATAGGTGGCATTTAGGCTTATTCTATTAGGAATTTTGACTTAAAAATCTAGGATAAGATCATATAGTACCTTGTCCTTTTTAGTTAGTCTTCCATATATATATACATATACTAATCAAGGGAGAGAGAGAGAGAGAGAGAGGAGAGAGGCTGAGAGAGATAGAGAGATAGGAGAGAGAGAGAGAGAGAGAGAGAGAGAGAGAGAGAGAGAAGGATATGCTTGTACTCCTTGACCTTCTTCTACCAAATCTAAGTTATATATATATATATATATATGTACATGTACTAATGAAAGAAGAAAGATATGAAGGACATGAGGTGGACTAAAAGTACTAGACTTCCCTTACCAAATCTCTTACAAACCTTACACCATGATCTTACTCTTTCACATAGTCAACCACCAACCCTTTGTCCTTTCAAGCTTAGGTGTCCAAAGTACCAGAGAGAGAGAGAGAGAGAATTCGAGAGAGAGGGAGAGGCCGAGAGAGAGAGAGAGGCCGAGAGAGAGATAGGGGAGAGAGATAGAAGAGAGAGAGAGAGAGAGAGAGAGAAATGGTTGTACCTTTCTTGATCTTTCTCTACCAAACCCCAATTCTATATATATAAGTACTTGTACTTATGGAAGAAGAGAGATAGAATGACATGAGTTAGATTGTTAAGTACTAGATTGACTTACACAAAATCCTTACTCTTCCAAATGAATCCACCAACCCTTTGTCCTTTCATGCTTAGGTGTCCAAAGTGCCAAAGAGAGAGAGAGAGAGAGAGAGAGAGAGAGAATGGCCGAGAGAGAGAATGGCCGAGAGAGAGAGGAGGGAGAGAGAGAGAGAGGCCGGTTGAGAGAGGGAGAGAGAGTGTGATGTGTGTGACTAGTGTACTCCCATATCTAGCATTTGGTCATCCTATTGCATCACCATGTACTACACAATCTAGGGTTTCTTGCTCTTTCTTGACCAAGGACAACAATACCTTATTTTCTACTCTTTCCAAGTACTAGATTAGACCTAAAACCCCATAGAATAACATTGACCTTGTACTAGTTGAAAGAAGAAGATCTAGGTTGATGACATAAGCTTGACATGGCTTGATCTTGGAACAAAATCCATTGGATTTGGAGAGAGAGAGGGCCGGCCATGAGGGAGAGGGAGAGGGAGAGGCCATCCATTTGCCTATAAATAGGACTTCAAACTCTTCATTCAACTCACACCTCTTCCAACCTCCAACTTCTCTCTAGAAAGTTTCGTGTTCTTAGTTGTTCTTGCTTAGTTCTTAGCTTGTTCTTGAGGTTCTTCATAGTTCTTCAAGAAACTCCTCTAGGCCGCCACTAAACCGCCACTCCGCCACCCTATCGATCCAAAAGTTTTAAGTAGTATTAGTCAAGACTTAGTTTCGAGGGAAACCTTTCTCTTTCGAAGCTATCGAAGCCATTCTTAAGCCGTTACTCCGTCCGACGTACCACTTTCCAAATCCGTAGCCGCTTACCGCCAAGAAGAACGGTAGAATATTCCTTACGCCCTAACTTTAAGTATAGTAGGATTTTCCTACACCTCCTAAATTCTAAGTATACGTAGAAATATCAATAAACATATGTTGTTTTGAACTTTAAAAAGAAGCATGAGTTTTTGAAAGATAACGTTCCTAGATTAGCTTTAATTATTCGTAATTGATCTTAAGATGGTAATGAGCATGACTACATGTTTACTTACATTACTTGTGGTTGTTGATTAAAGCATAAGTGATTTATCACTCCAAAGGCGTCCGTACATGTGGCGTTATGCTTAAATGTGATTAAGCATGATTATATGACAATATGAGCATGATAGTGAATATAGAGTTGGATGATCTTGTTAGTTCAGTTTCAAGATTTCTTAAAATGTGAAAAGAACTACCGCGGAGTCATAGCATGCGAACGAGACACAAAAACCGAGAAAGTTAGAAACATGGCACCTAGGGTATGGATAAAGGAAATAATTGGTCTTGGATAAAATATTTTTGAAACTACATTGTGGCCGGACGTGGTAGCCCAATGTGAGTATGTTTTTGAAAACCGTAATGAGGCCGGACTTGGTAGCCCATTGTGAAGATTACCAATGGGGTCGGACGTGGTAGTTTCATTGGTAGTATGGCTTGGTTATCCGAGGAGAGGAGCTAATGTAAGATTTGGAAGAAGAAGTTTTGAAAACCATGATATGGCCGGACTTGGTAGCCATCGTGTGTGTTGCTAATGTAGCCGGACTTGGTAGCCTCGTTAGTAGCAATTTGTTAATAAAACTTGGAAATGTTGATTTTGCAAATAAAGGTGAAAAGGGATGACACGGTCTATGATGAGTCGCGTAGGAGAAACTCAAGCAAAGGCATGACACCAAACGCTAGTAAGTGCGAATGTGTAATTGTTAACTATGTTGTTAAATGAGTATGTGTAATTGTTTATCTGCTTCTTGTTATAAGTTAAGAGTTAGTGGGTATGGTTTATTCTATTGAGCCTTGTAGCTCACGGTGTTACCTTTTTGGTGACCCTGGCATATTATACTGGGGGCGACGCTGGTATAATGTGTCAGAGTTGATTGACGAACAAGGTGAACAGTACATATTGGAGGCTTTTGGAGCCGATGAGCTTGCTAGGATGGAGGAAGAAGCGGAATAATAGAATGCCTTAGAATTCCCATCCTTTGTGTAATAAAAAGTACTCTAGTAGGATCTATGTTGTAATAATGAGCTTGACTCTTAGTCTTTTAATTCAACTAGTGGTTGGGCACGTGCGTTGCACGTGGGGCACATGTGTACATATAACCTATACCAGACATTTGAAGGTTTTGGTAATTCACGGAGTCGTTGGTTCAGTCCTTGGTTCAGTCCGTTGGGATTTGATCATGATAGAACCTCAATTCCTGGATTTGTAAGTAATGGTTCGGAACTTCAATTTCTACAAAACCAGATCGATATGAACCGGGTAGAAGAATGGTATGGAGTAATTGCGTCCTTTCGTTCTTGAGTGATTGTAAGCCGAAAATTGAGAATTCAAAGATCTCTTGCCGGAGTTTAATGCAATACTACATTGCAAAATTAGTATCCAAGTAATACTCAAAATGTAATCAAAGAACGCGCAAGATTCTAAAAGAAACTTTCCAAACTTCTTTGAAGCTTGTATGTACAATCTAGCATTATGAAACTTACCCATGTATAAATATGCTTACATGTTAGAAAGAGAGTCACTATACAAGGGATACAAGGCCCATGTACGCATTGCCATCTTTGTTGACCCATCCATTGATTGGAGGAAAAAAAATTAAGTCAATGACATTTGTAACCGCCAAAAAGAGCAAGGGAAATAACTCCAATTGTGATTAATTTGCCAAGCTGCTGCTTGTCTTTTTACTTCTGAATGAGTCTAAGAGTGATCCAGCTCCATCTAATTCAGGCATAAATTTGTACTTCATTGTTCTTGTGTACCTGAATTTTTTTTGTTCTCCACTTTGTCTCCCCCCTCTTGGGCTTGAGAAGCATATCAATCTTTGCAAATTCCTCAATTACCTGTATTTGCAGTAAAAGACAGGCTCAAATGTCATAATATAGTCTATTTATCATTTCCAACAAACATATCCGATCTCAAATTGTTTCCATGTGTTTTTTTCTTCATATCATTTTAGTAGCTTTTGAATGTGCTCAAGCTTTTAGTAGGTAAATCACGTATGAGGGGTTTATTCGTAAGTATGCATGAGGGATATCAGTCGCCTCAAGCAGGAAACAGTTGGGAAACATATAAATAAAGTAATGGTACATATGAAGCAAGACTCACTTTCTCCCCAACACACACACACATTACACATAGAGACTCACCGTCTACCCACACACACAGAGCATCTCCAACCTTGGCAATTTGATCCTACTCCAGCCTTCTAGGTAAGTTGCCACCCGATAACTTGATTCCGTAGTGGATCCTTCCGTTCTTGTATAGTGCCATGAGAAACGAATGCTTAACCTAACCAACAAAAGCAATAAAGAAAAGAACGGATTAATATAGTTGTCAAATCTTGAGATGGTGGATGACAGATTTGATATTGAGCATGACCATGACCAGGAGTATTGATTTTTTAATTTCAATTTCTTACCAAACAAGATTGTTGCCTTCAGTAAATGCTACAAATAGAGACAATTACAAAAAAGTTTGTGGCAACTACCAACCCTATTTCATAGAAGAAAGAACAGAAACTAAAAGAACAGCCATCTACCTTTAAATAATAAATCCACGACACAAGGCTTTATGGGAATACTGGACAAGGAAGATAGGTTAGCCACAATTAATAGGAATTATCCTTTTTGTTGACCTTTTCTCTCTAGCAAAGAATATCAATACAACTCACATAGATGACAAGGGGATAATTAGGAAGCCAGCATTAGAGTAAGTATGATACCTGTGGGGTATGTATTTGAGACAATCCCAAATGGGATGATCTCATTGAGCTTCAAATGGTAATGTATATGCCTTGCAGATTGTACCTGGGAAGCTGAAATTTTTAACACACACGAATAAAGCATGACAATACTAAGCTGAATCCAAGAAAATTTGCACTGCTGCTCGAACTTTTCTGGTATAGGTTGCGATGCTTTTGGGTCATCATATCTACTAATTGATCTTAGATTGTGTTGTTATTAGATTTCTCTTCCGATAGTCTTTGTATAACTACACCTGCGTTCCACGTGGTGTTTTTTTAGGTAATTAAGGCATTTTTTTGGGTTCTAAGGGGGGATGAAGTTCTTAAATACAGAACTGATCAACTGGTTTCAGTCATAAAGCCTGATAAATACAAAGGATAACAGGACATTTAAATGAGTGAACAAATAATAGGGTGCTTTTATGTTTGGACGTATTTTGAGATTGGTAAGGGAAAAAAACTTCATGCAAAATGCTAATGTGTTTGCTAATGCTGAATGCTGAGAATAAGTCTCCACTTTCTTTATGTCCTCTCATAAAATGGCCAGGCCCCTTTGGATGGATGCCCAGTAAAAAGAAAATTGAAAATGGAAGATCACAGTTAATCGAGAAAATGGCATGAAATGGGTAAAAAGATCACAGCTAATTGAGTCAAAGAAATGATATTGTAGAGGACTGATGACGCAAGCCTCAATGTCCTTGATGTAAGCAACAAAGCGACCTATACATAAAAGTTGCAGAATGAAATCATGTTCTTCATCTGGAGGGATAGCTCTCTCAAGGCAGTGAGTATGTGGCATATGCAGAAACCAAAAGTAGTTAGTAAGTAGTAACACACATTTACATTGGTAGATATGAAGAAGAAATTAATTGACGTAGGAAGCATGCTAGCGAGAACAACCTATTAGAGAGTAAAGACACCCATATACACCGGGTACTGAATTCTGCAAGATATTATGCAAAACTACGCCCAGGTATTATTTTTGGAAATGAAGACAGTTTCGGGTGATGGAGTTCTCAATGCAAACACACAAACAAATAAAGCGACTCCTTCTCAATGGTGAAATTGAAGCAACACTCACCGTACACAATCAAAGTTTTGTTGCAATGAAGCTTTGAAGCAACACTCACCGTATACTATCAAAGTTTTGTTGCAATGAAGTTTTGAAGCAACACTCACCGTATACAATCAAAGTTTTGTTGCAATGAAGTTTCCGGTTACTCCGAACCGAAGCAAAATTCACCCCGACTCGCTCCTCCAAACCGAAGCTGTGCACACGCCTCAAAACCATGTTTGAGTGCTGAGCCTGCTGACGGTTTCGTAACAGATCATTGTCTTTGGGGGAGTGGTGTGGAAGGTCACAACTGTTTACTCTACAAACATGTACGCACAGTTGTTTACTCTATCAATGCCATTCAACTTCTGATCCCTTCGCGGAATGGTCATCAAATGGTTGAAGGCCCAGGGTTTGAGACTTTGATTAGGAATGAGCGCATACCTTGGGACGATTGAAGGAAATTTATGGGATTCCTTATGTTTGCACGAGGAATATGTAGCCTTCATTAGGTAACTGTCAAAAAACACAAAGATAAAGGGATGATGAAATTGAGTAATCATTGGGTCATTGTATCAAACAGTTAGTATGCTAATCACATAAGAGAACTTTGTTCACAAGGTATGTGTGAGGAATATGTTGCATTCATTAGGGAACAGTCAGAGAACATCAATTTAAGTAATGGTGAAATTGAAGCAAAGACCCACCGTTTACCTTTGCAGAGAGAGATTGAGTTCAGTCCGGAAGAGTTTTTGCAGTTGTATTTCTCTGCGTAGAGTCAATCTGCCAAGAAGGGGAGTACGTGAATGGAGTCGCCTTTTCACCCTTGCTCTTCGGCCGTTGTTGTTTTGTACCTTTGAAGCCAGATTCAATTAACTCTTTGATGTGTGGGTGTGTATGTTGAATTCTGTTATTGTCATTGAAACATTGTATCAAACACGTGGTAGGCAAATCACATGAGAAGCTCTGGTTTAAATTTGCATGAGGGATACGTTACCCTCATCAGAAAGAACTCGAAAACGTCAATCATCATAATCTAATGGGAGAGTGCAGATCAAAAAATAAACTAATGGTGAAGTTGACGAAGAACCAACCATTTACCCTTTGCCGCCAGGGAGAGAGCCACCTAGAGTTCTGTTGCAGTTTGATTTGTGATGGTCGTGTGGTCGCTGTGCCACTTTGTTCTTTTGGAGGTGTCGTTTCCGTGAAGAATCGTTTCCATGAAGAAGCGTGGGATGGGTTGCCCTGTGGGGGAAAATAGAGCATGGGTTGGATAGTTCCCCCTTTTTTAAGAAGTGTAGATGGGTGTGCCGGAACTCGTTGGGTGTGTCATTTTCTTTGAAGCAATGTATGGTGTCGGTTGGGAAGAGTTGCAAGATATGGCAGGTATTAATTGCAAGTGGCGGGGGCATTTGTGGAAAAGGGAAAAGGAGGAAACATCTTCGTACATTTAAAAGAGGTAGTATATTAATAAAATGTTTAATTAACGTACCCGAAAATGGGGGCGTTACATTGTTGTCTCCAATTATATTATATTTTACAAAAATTCTGACGAACATTTCCAACAACACTTGCTAGGTTAGGAAAAATTAGCCACCGTGTATAAGGCCCCCAAGTCCTCTAAGGCTCGCAATTTGGTTCATAATATTAATTCCCATAGACCAACTAAAATGGAAAAATGAGAACGGTAAGTCCAATAGCAAAAAGAATCCAAAAAATGTCGTGAAGGATCCATCAAGAAACTTGACTAGCAATTTTGTGATTCAAATCTATTCTTCTTGTATTACTGCTTGAAAACACGAATAGCTATTTAAATTAATATTGCAGATTTCAATTTAAGATCTTGCGTAAACTCAATGGTTGAGCCTCCCCTGTATTTTTCATGCCTTGACCTTTAGAACGAAATTCAAGAATTGCTGAATATAAAGAAAGAAGAAGCAGTTATTTTTCATAATTTAAATCTCACGCATTTTGAGGGAAGATCGAAGGGCTCTGCTTCAAGTAGAAATTGTTAATGTCTCGAGCAGCATACAGAGGGCGGTTGTCCTTATTGGGAGTGGCAAGCATTGTGCTCACCAGGCCTCCTGTGCTAGCCCCGGCTATTATATCAAAATAGTCTGCAATTCTTGTATTAGGTCCATCCAATTCCTGCACCCGAACATGCATTTATCCAATGATGCTGAGCACACAAGCAACTATTGTCAAGTTGAAAGCTAGTTGAGTACACAAACAACAATGTGGAAGTGGAAAACCAATGACTCCATGTACCTAGAATTAAATCATATAAAAGTTAGTGGTGTTAAACAATCAATCATGTTACTCTTGCTCCACTCGTGTTCCATTGGGTAAAAGTTTTTTTTTTTTAATAACCGGATCTCCAAGTCATGGCTGCTTACGTGTACCTTGACTAATTCCGGAAACCTGAAGTTAACGATCGGGCAAATACTCCAAGAGTCCAAGGTTTGGAATAGTTGGCCTCAGTGAGATTCGAACATGCGACCTCATAGAAGGCAATCACTTATTTGCTTCATCATAACCATTTTGCCAATCAAAAGTTTGGATCACTATAATAAAACATAAAACCATACTCGGCCGCATTATTAAAGCTCTTTAAGCAATGAAGCCAAGTTTGAGTAACCTACTTCTCTTCTCGATAAGTTTATAATAATCACGGTGAGAGAGTGGGTCAAAATTAACTCAATTAAAAATTCATTTGAGATTGGCTTGAATGATAGTAAAAAAATAACAAGAATAAATCGTCAAAACGAGTTATGTGTTTCTAAAATCAAGCTTGAATATAATAGCTCATTGCTCTGCTCGTGTACAACTATGTATGCAAAAATGTGTATCTATAGAAACAATTAAGAGTGGATATGACATATGATCGAGCTTCATTTCTAGTGATCCTGCTCTATGGTCCCAGAAAGTAGCCTGGTTTTGTTCCAATTTCGTAGGAATGGGGTTTCCTATGTATACTCTGGATCGGAGGAGGCTATTTTCAAAGGCCCCTTCTCTTGTTATTCGCCAAATCAAACATGAAGTCGAGGAGTAAGGATGCTCAAAGGAAAAATGTGAAAGCTAGTTCTCTTTCCGCTTTACTCTTTCTTTCTTGATAGTAACTGGGTCAGCTTATGCACACTTCGACTAATCCTGAGAGACCAATTCCACTTGTCACTTGTGGGTATCCTAATTAAAGCTGAAGTGCTATTTTTTTAGCAGAGCAAAGCTCTTTTCTCTTCTTAAAACAAGATCTCATATATATATATTCTGATCACATTGAGTGACTCGGATCATCGAAATTCGATCGGGAAAGGGGAGGTGCGGACGGGAATGGGTGTGAACTTGAACTGGACTGTATGTATATATATATATATATATATATATATTTGGTATAAATTATTTCTTGTACAAGCTTTTTAGCCTACATGATGTGTTATTTTTTTCAAGATTTTCCTCTTTTTAGTTGTTTTTTTAAATATCGGTTTAATTATTAAAAAAAAAGAAGAGAGAGTGGATATTCAACTTTTGTGTGTTGTGACATTCTTGACTGCTTCTTTGACTATTTCGTGATTTCATAATGGGCACATATATAGAACTGTTGAAGTAAAGACTGAAAATCGGATCAAATTAAATTTTGTCCTCTACATGATTTCATTATGTCCATCTTTTATTATGGGTTGCATCAATGATTGTAGTTGATTTAAAGCAGTTGACTTCGATTGCTTTAACCAAGCAAAATCGCGGATTTTGTTCACCCACCTATCAAATAAACGCCGGAGGAAAACCTCCGCCAACAACATTCCGGAGAGCTTCAATATCGTCCCCTTTATTGCGAAAAGCTACAAGGGTTGCAGATCTATCTAATAGTCTGGTCTTGATTCCTATGCTTCGTATTGATAGTCAGATGTTAGGAGAGAATTCGCTTTTGGTTTTTTTTTTAGATGTTTAGGCTTTTATTTTTGTTAGTCCTATGGAGTATGTACCGTATAACTTATATTGGTTTTTATCGATATAATTGCATCTGTTCGTTCTCAATCTCAAAGAAAAGGAAAAAAAGAAAAAGAAAGAACAAACGTACCTATGAAACAAATTAAATTGGATTCTAATTATTAAATCAATGATGGATCAGGAGATTTACCTGGAGCTTCGATTCGAGATAGGCGAGGATCTATGGAGCACGGGTACCGGTACGCGGTACGGGTACGGTACGGGTACGGGTACGGAAAACGGCAAAACTCCAAAAAAATAGGGTACGGGTACGGCGGGGGTACGACGAATATATATATATATATATATATATATTGAGTCCCCTTCTAATAAGGACCACCTCATTTTAATAAAATGAGGACCTCCCTTTTCCGATTGAATTTTGATGATCCGAGCCGCTCAATGTGTTCAGAACGTGATTTTAAGGGTACCCGCGTGAAATCAGCAAAAAAAAAGACCGGGAAGAGCTTCATCCGAGCAGTTTTTATTAATTTTTTATCGAACGGTTCAAATAAAAACTGCTCAAATCAAGCCCTTCCCGGTCATTTATTTTGCCGATTTCTCGCGGATACCCTTAAAATCACGTTCTGAACACATTGAGCGGCTCGGATCATCAAAATTCAATCGGGAAATGGAAGAAATGGGGTAGTCCTCATTTTAGGTCCTCATTTTAGATCCTCATTAGAAGGGGAGTGTATATATATTATCTTTTAATATTTTTATTGCATAAAATGAAATATAAATCTATTTTACCAACAAAAAGCAACATAGGTAAAAAGTCAAAATGATATGTTTGTGTTTGTTAGGGGTAAAACTGAAATACTAAACAATTAGAGGTATGGTAGAACTGAAAGTTATAAAACTGTAATTTTTAGAAATTAAGAGACTTTATTGTCATGGCAAAGAACTTAAGGGGCTATACTGTATTTTTTGTAATATATATTACAATGAAATAGAGAACCCAAATCAGTCGATCAGAAGCCAACCAGAAGCCCAAAAGCCCTGAACGCAGTCATCACCTCGTTGCCGTCGTCAATCGATCGACCCAGTCATCACCTCGTCGCCGTCGTCAATCAATCGACCCAGTCATCACCTCGTCGCCGTCATCAATCGATCGACTCTGGTTCTCTCTCTCTCTCATCTCTGACTCTCTCGTCTCTCTCTCTCTCTCAATGTGTCTCTCATTTTGGGCTAAAACGTACCCACGAAGTACCCAAGGCGTACCGACGGAGTACCCTTGCCGTACCCAAAGATACCAAAAGTACCCGGTACGATTTTGCCGTACTCGGTACGTTTTTGCCGTACCAACGCCGTACCCGTACCAGTACCCGGTGCGCGTACGGCAACATTTCCGGAGTACCCGTGCTTCATAGGCGAGGATGGTGCCAGGGATAATCCCTCGGACGCCACCTCCGTCAATACTCAACACTGTTACCATATTTCCTCTGTGCGGAGCCATTTCAGGTTCTGAGAAAGAGAACAATTAAGTAGAAATTAGAAAGGTTTTGCAATTTAGCTAAGTACTACTGTACTAGTTGTTGCACTGATGAAGAGAGTCAGTCGTCGTCTCTTGATCTGCACATTATATCTGCATACCTAAACTCCTTTCACTGTGTAATGGAGTATTATTATTAATATACCAAGAAAAGGAAAGAAGCATGCTGGTGCCAATGGCCAATGGCAGCAATAATACCATTTCCAACACAATTTTAAAAAATTTGGTCAAGTCTTCGTCCTTCTCCCTATGAATAACATTACCTAACATTTGTTTAGGACCTTTCAGTATATCTTAATCTACCACTACAATCTTGCAAGGATTTAAATATCAGTCCCTACGTAGCGGTTTTTCGGTCATCTAATACCGCTGCACCCCGCTATATCAGGACTATAAAAAATTCACATCCGTAACGGCCGATTTCCTATATGTGTCGCTCTTTATCCGATTTTTTTCTGGCTTTATGACAACTATGACGGCTACGGCTGCTTCAGGTTCTTTGGCGGCAAATATAATTTAAAAAATTCACGATCACAATACCCAATTTCCCACTACATATTTTTTGATACACTCGCTACTGCTATTTAAAACCTGCTATTTTGTCTGCTTTTGCATTATCATATGGTTGAGATGGGGTTATTGCAGCAGAGGCCAGAGGCAACATGCATATATTCCAACAAGGAAATATTCTAAAGTCATAAGCACCTACATGAGCTGAAACTCTCTTTCCATTTCCAATCTACTTTTTTTTTTTTTTTTTGGAAATTTAATATAGTCAGACCTTTTCTATGGATTGAGCAAGGAACCTAAGATTCTCATGGGATATGAGAGGAATCAGATTAATTCCTACTTAGTTTGAGAATGTGCTTCTTGGTTGAATATGTCATCGAGAATCACATTTTCATTCCAGTTAGTTCCAAACGCAGGAATCGTAAAAATATGGCATCACATTCTCATTCCTCATCAATATTACCAGAGTATCATTTAAATTGAGTCTTCATGAATTGGTGGCTTAAGTTGATTTCCTCAAAGAGAAAAGAGTCATCATGAATCTTTGCCTGCCAGCTGGCCTCATCGGAGATAGGTCAGTCAGTTTAACCTAACGTTGAGAAATTGATTTTGTAAATGATTAAGTGGCCGGTGGTGGAGTCTGACTGAGTGGTAGGGGAGGGGAGGGTTGTAGCCGAGGGAGGGAGGGAGGTGGCGAGGGTTATCTGATATTGGCGGTATGTGGTGGAAGTAGCTGGAAAAGGGCTAATGGAAGACTTAGGTGTAATTAATTATCTTTATTAATTATCTGGGGTTAAGGAACATCGACCGGATAGTTGCTCGTGGTCACTTTTCAACGTTAAAAACGTTCAAATAATCGCTTCAACTACAGGAATCAAAATGATAGGAGTAATTATTTTTTGGTGAAGAGTAGATGGATTTGTGAAGATGGGGACATTTTTAATTAAAGCAAATAATTTGGGATAGGAAGATTCTTTTTTTTTTTTAGTTCAAACAAAATTACTCTATCATCAGCAGTGACTACATTAATCGCACTACGAGTTTTTGGGCTATGCAAGCTTTGGTCCTTCGGTTATGTACAGTGTAGTTGTGAATAGACAGAAAAGGATTTAAAAATAAAAAATAAAGTTGAGAAATGAAACAGGGAGAAAAATAAATGATATTCTTGCGTGAAGAGAACGAATATGCAATTGTTAGGAACAAAATTTCAGTAAATAACTTGAATATATGAAATAGAATTAGAATAGTTAGCACCTCATAATGTATCACATTATCTATCTATACTACTTTTCTTTTAAAAGCACGAAGAATTTTTCTACTTTTTCATGTCAAAAATACCCCTGCTAAAAGTGACAATTACAATCATACTGGGCTACTAAACGTCGTGTCCGTTATAATAGCAGAGGCCAATTGTAACGGAAGAGTCTATTGAATGTCATACGCCTCTTGGAGAATCACCACAGCCTTCGAACATAAAGGATGCATACGCGACTCTTGGATTAGCAACATCGAGGGAAAACAAGGGAGCATTTCTACGGCGTCTGATGCCATATGCAATCCGCACGCCACAAATAGTTGATTGTGATTAGGTAATTTGATGTGATTATTCATCTTGTTATTGTTCTTCATCTCATCTTAAAAACATCGACAATGATAACAATGGCCTCCATCACTCTGTTTCTCTTGAACACGAGTTCACATTTGTCATAGCAAATGGGTACAGGCAAAGTGCAACCAAGATGTCTCCGTGTGACTCCATTTCTCTTCCTTTGGTGCTTGGGCGTCATTCTGTTGGATTAAATTTAACAGAATAGTAGAAATTACTGTAAACCAATAGCAAAACAATAATAATAGCAGCAAAGATAAAATTCTTAATTATAAAAAATAAGGATTAGAAAAGCCTGTGGATCAAGGCACGTATGGTGGCGCCCTTCTAAGAGAAGATCCGTCCCATTCTGCACTGGGTTGAATGATGCTTTACTCCCAAGATTCAACGATCCTCCGAGAAGCTTTGTGTGTAGCTAAAGCTTACTCAGGAACCCATAAATGCCCGTATGCTCAAAATATAGGAGTAGCTTCAAAGTAATATGCAAAATGGAAAACAGAGTGAATATGGTTTTGTTTTGTTGCTATAGAAGCGTAAGAGTACTTTTTCTTCTCTATGCATTTGATGAAGAAGAATGATGCAATATATAGCTCCAAAAGAAGACATAAATCATAAAGAGGGAATGAGAGAGGAGCCGGTGGACTGCCAAGGCAGACAAGAAAATGAATAAGGGGAGTAAATGAGCATGGGTTAATGCTCCAAGCAATGGCATCCCAATGACAATGGAGTAAATGTGCACAAACTAATTAATATGGAAGGGATCCAGAGTTATATGAAAATTTTAAATTAAAAAGAAAATATACAACAATCCCCCACATAATTTAAAATTTTAAGATAACAAAATATAATGAGCATTTTTATTGTGCAATGGGTGTAGGTACCTTCAGGGTTTGAACCTCCACTTAGTGTTAGTAAATTTTAGTTTGGAAGAGCCATCGTAAACTAAGTCTTGAACTAGGTCCTTTATTCCAAACGTCTACTTACCCCACACACAGTACGGGCAATTCTTTAGGTTCTAGTCTAGTTTGCGCTTTACGGTCACGCGCACGAATCCTGTTTCATGAGTGTTTTTAGGAAGTAGCCTAATTTTCCACAGTAGCGACCCCACTACTACACCCACTAAGCTAAGACCTTCAAGGAATATGTGACAATAACCCACAGAATTCCTGCCTCGGACTCATTTAGAGTTTAAACTCTTCCTAACCGTCACATTTAAGAGCACCATCACCTTAGGAACGGGACCAGGGATACCCCTCAGTAATTGAATATTATATTTTTGTGCTCTTCTAGTCATCTTAATTACAGCTTCGTTGTTACCCATTGAACCTTCTTCATGGGATCTCCAATCACAAAGGTTGGGTGTCCATTGCAGTGACTAATTTATAGGCTTCAGTCCCATTCCCCTCGATGATTTAATGACTAGCCTATGCGCTAATCCTTTTGTAAGAGGGTCTGCAATATTACTTTCAGACCTCACAAATTCAAGTGATATCACTCCATTTGATAGCAACTCTTTAACAGAGTTGTGCCTTATTCTTATATGCCTTCTTTTTTTTATTATAATTTTTACTTTTAGCCTTTGCTATCGTAGCCTGGCTATCACAATGTATTGAAACAATTGGTATAGGCTTGGGCAACACTGGAATATCTGCTAAAAGGCTTTTTAGCCATTCAGCTTCTGTACTTGCCAAATCCAAGATTATAAATTTTGCTTCCATGGTTGACTTGGATATAACAGTTTGTTTTGTAGATCTCCAGACCACTGCACCACCACCTAAAACAAAGACATAACCACTAGTGGCCTTAGTTTCTTTCGAATCTGATATCCAATTCGCATCACAAAAACCTTCAAGTACACATGGAAAGCCATGATAATGAATACCATAATCAATTGTGCCTTTTAAATATTTAAAAGTCTTTCTGTAGTGGCCTCGGTTACTAGCCCGGTAACCTGGCCATGTGCTGTGAGCCAACGGCCATGGAAGGTCCGTGTCGCAGCTGAATAACAGGTGCCCTTCGGTATTCAGTTCGGTTGCATGATCAGAGTTGGTCCCCGGGTACTTATGGACTTTCATCAGCTTCTTGTCCGCTCCGGTATTTCCAAGGATACTCAGGAGAAGCGGTTACGCCAAGTGGGTCCCCTGAGAATCACGCGACAGGTGTAATCATTGGGATCAGGCTTGGCCATGTGCTCCGTAACCATTTCATTCCTTTCGTCATAAGTGACGTCACCCGAGGCGGTTACCTGAGCGTATCTCCCACGCGCTAGCTTGGAGGCCAAGTAAACCTAGGTCTATAAATACGAAGGGATACTCACCTGAAAGAGGTACGCCACTCTACCCTAACCTAGACCTAAACACTCCCTCTGAGATCTAACTTGATCGTCGGAGGGTCATTGGGCAATACAAGCCCTGGTGACTTGTTGCAGGTCCAGCGGTGCTGCGGAGGAAGGAACCTAGCCAGAGCCACGGTCAAGATCCCGATTAATCGAACCCCCACAATTGGCGACTCTGCTGGGGATCTAGCCGTTCTTCATTCAATCACTCCCTTCCTCGAGAAGCTCCGTTCAAGCCTTCTGAGCTAGCCATGGTGGAAGTCGATGATCCACATCCTAGTGAGACCACCTTCGGTCTCGGTACTCTCGGCGACCAGAACCTGATTGCCGGCGGACCAGGCGCCCTTGGAAAGGCCCACATGTCCGTCGGGATCGGGGCCGGAACTTCAACACAGGATGCGGGGGCTGCCACCGAACTTCAAACCTACATTCACCACCTGGAGCGGAAGATCGACGACCTGACAACGGTCGTGGAGCGCGACAGGCATGTCCGGGACGAACTGGCGGAGATTAAGCACCTCCTCCAGATCTCACCATCCCATTCCTCCGGAAGTCGCGGCGGAAGAAGAAGCCATCATAGCCTTCCCCGCAGTCGCGAAGAAGGCCACCTGGTGGAGCACCGGTCTCGCCCTTCAGCCAAGGACCGCCTCGAACCATCGGAGGAGGGTCGTAACGGAAAAGGTGCTGGATGTAGGGAACGCTCCCGTTCCCCTAACCCCAGAGGTCTCCGCGGGAAGCCGTCTGCCTTCGAGAGGCTTGGTGGCGGAAGCGTCTCCGCCTCCTCCACCCACTCAGTCAGAATCGGGAAGGGCCGCCGCGAACCCACTCCCAGTTTCACCAAAGTTGCCAACGAAGATGACGGTCTCCTAGAATTCCAAACAAAAGGCTACCGTGAGCGCCTAAAAAACGCTCGATCAAAAAGCCCGTTCGTCTCACATCCCAAAGAAAAGGGTGGCGGAAGCCAGGTCACCGAGCTCCTCCAGCCCTATGCTCGAGATAGCTACAAGAAGCATCAACACGAGCGCTCCCCCCAGAAGTCTGGAAGCGCACAACCGAAGAGAAAGGAGCATGAAAGATTGGACCAATTGATCCTGAAGAAGCGCACCGCGACCGAGCCTCTAGACGGTTCCGACCGTTCGATCTGACCTCACCGCGATGCCCGGCTTGAGAGACTCATGACCTCCCCCTTCACAAAAGAGATCGACTCAGTCACCCCCCCGAAGGGCTTCACCTAACCCAAATTTGCCAAGTACGACGACAAGACCGAGAAGGACCTCGGACGAGCCCTCGGACGATGCTTTCCTCTGTAAGGTCTTCCCCGCAAGCCTCGAGAACTTGGGCCTAATCTGGTTTAACCAGCTCCCCGCCCGGTCAATCTCCTATTTCGACTCCCTCTGCAATGCTTTTATGGCTCGATTTGTCACGAGCAATAAGCACGAGAAGGAGAGCGACTCTCTCCTTTCCCTCCGTAAACAACACGACGAAACGCTCCGCCAGTAAGCCGGATGCTACTGGGAATTGTTCAATGAAATTGAAGGTTGTGACGGTGTCATCTCGGCCCGCGGTTTCAAGCTCGGCCTCACCGCCCAAGACGAGCAGGTTTACAACGACCTCGCTCGACACAAACCTAACTCTATGAAGGACCTCATGACTTGCATCGAGGGATGGTGCCAACTCATCGAATCTAAAGCAGAAAGGGGCATCGGGAAGTCCACGAGCTCCAAGACACCACTCATCTCGGTGTCCGCTCCGGCTCTCGCCTCGGTATTAACTCCCAAGAAGCAAGTCAACAATATCAAACAGTCCCCGAGGAAGGCACCGAGGCCAAGCGACTTCAATGCAGAGAAGACCATCTTTACTATTCCCATTTACAGGATTATCGACCAGGTAAAGGACCAACCTTTCTTCTCCTTTTCAAACCAAAAACTCGGCACCGAAAACGGAAAAATAAAAAACCCAATCGTCCGATGTAGCTACCACAACGAACAAGGTCATTTTACCACTGCCTGCAAGCCCTTCAAGGCCTACTTGGAGCAGCTTGTCGTCGGTGGCCATCTCGGTAACCTGATCGATCATGAAAAGACGAGGCTTCGGGCACACCAGGCCGAGACACGCACCGAAGAAGAGGTCCAGACGATTCATGTCATCCACGGCCCTCTGAACTCTGAAGCTGCTCGTATCATCCGCGCCGAGTTGGATGACGCCTCCTCTTCCAAACAGGTCATGCTAGTCGGTCCTGAAGCAAAGCGGCCCCGGATCGACGACGGAGCTAAGTGGACAATCACATTCACCGAGAAGGACCTCGCCCGCATCCAACTCCCACATAATGATGCCCTCGTGGTCACGCTACGCATCGGCGCCTTCAACGTTCGACGCCTCCTCGTAGACCAGGGCAGCTCAACCGAGGTCATGTATTACTCCCTGTTTAAAGTCTTGAAACTCTCAGACGCCGACCTTCGTCCTTCCGAAGTCCCCCTCATAGGCTTCAACGGGGCTCTAGTCTGGCACTTCGGTTTGATCACTCTCCTAGTCCGCTCTGGCTCGGTCGTTCTCGACATAGAATTTGTCGTAGTCGACGTCCCAAGCCCTTATAACGCCATTGTTGGGCGCACCTGGCTCCATAAGTTAAAGGCTATCACCTCCACTTATCACCAGGTGGTCCGCTTCATAGGTGCCAACAGACGACAGGAGGACTTATTCAGAGATCAAACCGCGGCCAAAAGATGTTATGTCAATGTGGTCTGGAGCAGCAAGCAGACTTCCCGGGTGAACCTCATCGAAGTACCCGAGGCCCCGGTTTTGGAAGACGTCGTCAGGCCAGCCGACGAGAAAGTAGTTGAGGACCTCGTCACCATCCCCATCACCGAAGATGGTTCACGATTTTTCCTTGTCGGTTCTTCACTTAGTGACACCGAGCGGAACGACATGGTGGACTTCCTCAAAAACAACGTCGAGGTTTTCGCATGAACCCCCTATGAAATGCCCGGGGTCGATCCCAAGTTCATTTGCCACAAGCTCAACATTGACCGAGCTAAGTGCCCCGTCGTACAAAAAGCAAGGAGGTCCTCCCCGGTTCATTCCGAGGCTGTCATCGAAGAGGTCAACCGACTTCTAAACGCGAAAGCCATCCGAGAGGTACAATACCCCAAATGGTTGGCCAACACCGTGGTGGTCAAGAAGAAGAATGGCAAATGGCGGGTCTGCGTTGATTATTCTAATCTCAACGACGCCTGCCCGAAGGACTTCTTCCCCCTCCCACGAATTGACCATCTCGTTGATGCAACGGCAGGCCACGACCGACTCAGTTTTATGGATGCTTACCGAGGCTACCATCAGATCGCCATGAGCGAAGGAGACGTCGAAAATACGGCCTTCATCACCCCCCATGGGATCTTCGGTTATCTCGTCATGCCCTTCGGTCTGAAGAACGCCGAGGCAACTTTTCAGCGAATGATAACCAAGATGTTTGAGCGTTTACTAGGAGACACCATGATGGCCTACATCGACGATATGGTGGTCAAAAGCATGATGGCCGGTGACCACCTGATTCACCTCGTCGAGGCCTTCGAAATCCTCAAAAAGCACAAGCTCCGCCTTAACGCCGAGAAATGCGCCTTCGGAGTAAGCTCCGGTAAATTCCTCGGTCACCTCGTTTCTCGACGCGGTATTGAAGCCGACCTTGCACAGCTCATAGCCATCGAGAAACTCTCGGCTCCTCACAATAAGAGGGACATACAACGCCTAACCGGCATGGCCGCCGCCCTGAATAGATTCATCAGTCGCTCCTCCGACAAATGCCAGCCATTCTTTGCCCTCCTCAAAGGTAGCCGACGCAGTTTCAACTGGACAGAAGACTGCGACCGAGCCCTGCAGCAGTTGAAGGCCTATCTCTCCGAGGCCCCGCTCCTCGTCACACCTCAGGACCAGGAAGACTTGTTCCTGTACCTTGCCATCTTCGCGCATGCGATAAGCTCGGTCCTCATTTTGACTGGAGGGACGTGAGCACCAACCTATCTACTACTCTAGTAAGACAATGACACCCACCGAGACGCGCTATCTTCCATTGGAAAAGCTCATTCTTGCCCTCGTCTCCGCCTCTCGGAAGCTTGCCCCATACTTCTAGTCCCACTGCATCATTGTGCTTACCGAGTACCCGCTTAAATCACTCCTCCGGAAGGCGGATCTCTCCAACCGAATCTCCCAGTGGGCCGTCGAGCTCGCAAACTATGAAATCCACTTCCAACCACGGACAACAATCAAAGCTCAGGTCCTCGCCAACTTCATCGCCGAGCTCACTCCGGCCGACGTCCTTGCTTCAACACCAGCCCCCCGCCCCGAAGCCGCTCTCCAAGCAAACCCTAACACCGCCTGGAAACTCTTCCATGGCGATGTTTGGAAGATGTATGTCAATGGCGCCTCAAATAGCCGAGGTGCCGGGGCTAGGATTGTACTCCTCTCTCCCTCCGGTGTTCTACATGAAAGCTCCCTTTCCATCAACTTCCCGGCCTCCAACAACGAGGCCAAATATGAAGCATTAATCTCCGGACTCAAGACCGCCGAAGCCCTGGCATTGAAGAGCTTGTAATATACAGTGATTCCCAGTTAGTGGTCAACCAGCTTTCAGAGGAATACGAGGCTCGGGACGACCGAATGCGTACTTACCTCAGCTCCGCTGTTCGGTTGTTCAAAGGATTCAAAGCCATTCGCATCGAACACATTCCCAGGGAACAGAATGCCCAAGCCGACGCCTTCGCCAGACTCGCTTCGACTTGTTCCGCTTTGGATCATCGGTCCATTTCCTTCAGTTCCATCGATAAGCCTAGCTTTGAGCTCGAAGCATTGAGCCACAAGATACTCAACGTGGAGCTCGGTCTGAGCTGGATGGATGAGATCATTGGCTACCTGCGAGACGACATCCTCCCCACCGACAAAAAGGACGCTCACCGACTCCGCAATAAAGCCGCCCTCTTCTGGCTAAACCCAAACGACAAGCTTTACCGAAGATCATTCACCGGCCCCTACTTATTGGTTGCACACCCCCACCAGGTCCCCGGCATCATTGAAGAGCTCCACGCCGGGGACAGCGGTTACCACTCCGGTGGACGCTCCCTTGCTCACCGAGCCATCACTCAAGGGTACTGGTGGCCAACAATGAAGAAGGATTCCGAAGAGTTTGTAAGGCGTTGTCGGAAGTGTCAGATGTTCGCTCCTATCATTCATCAGCCGGCTCGGGACCTCAGTCCCCTCACCAGCCCATGCCCCTTCTCCCAGTGGGGCATGGATATCGTTGGAAAGCTCCCTGTCGCTCTAGGAGGATTTAAGTTCCTCCTCACCGCCACCGACTACTTCTCCAAATGGGTCGAGGCCGAACCACTGGTTACCGTTGAGGAAGCAGACATCATTCGTTTCATTTGGCGAAATATTATCTCTCGCTTCGGTGTACCCTTCGCCATCATTACCGACAACGGGAGCTAGTTTACCGGGCAGAAATACCGGGCCCTTTTGGACGAGTACGGCATCAAATGGGACACTTCTACTCCATATTACCCCCAGGGCAACGGGCAGGCCGAAGCCGCAAACAAGGTAATTTCATCCGGGCTGAAGCGTCGACTGGAATCATGCCGAGGCAAATGGGCCGAAGAGCTCCCAAGGGTGCTCTAGGGCTACCGCACAACGCCTCGGCGATCCACCGGTCGCACCCCCTTTTCCATGGCATTTGGAATGGAGGCTGTCATCCCCCTCCAGGTCTGGCTCCCAACAATTCGAACCGAAAATTTTGACGAGTTGGTGAATGACGAAAATATCGCTGCGGACCTCGACCTGGCCGAAGAGGAGCGTGAGAATGCAAGAATCAAGCTTGCATCATATCAGCAGGAGGTTACCAAGGGTTACAATCGTAGCGTCCGTCTTCGGTCGTTTAAGCCGGACAACCTTGTCTGGAAGAAGGTGGTGGAGAAGTCCAAGAAGAGGAAACTGATGCCTAATTGGGAAGGCCCCTTCCGAGTCCTCAAGCATCTCGGCTCGGGAAACTATAAGCTGGAAAAGTTGGATGGTTCTCCAATTGCCAAGACCTGGAACGCTAACAACCTAAAGAAGTTTTACGGATAGCCAAGCTTTGGTACCAGAGGCCCGCTCGTTTTCTCCTTTGCAAATTTTTATTTTCCAAGTTATGAGGTGGAAACCAACTCACTTATGTAATGGCAAGTTTCAGTTTCAATGAGAATTTACGTTTCTTATTCATACTGTCTAATCTTGTCATTTACTCTTCCTACTTGGTTCGTCTCTCCTCGGACCGTTTTATCCTAACTTCAGGGACTGTCCTCCACGGGTAACCCCCCGGGCAGATCCTCACCAAGTCACCACGACCTCCTCGGTCGTTCGGACTTTCGGACGATCGCGTTAAGGACACTCGGTACTCGTCCCGAGCCCCTTATACCGGCCTTCGAATAAGTCATCCACTGTTTGGATTCGCTACGTCCCGAAGTCATGGCCGACGCCATTTCCACTCCGGGACCCTAGCCCTAATCTAAGCAGCCTCTCCTCACCACGAGTTTGCCTCGCTCAACCTACTACCTAGGGACCGAGGTGAATTAAACCGAAGCAGAGGCATGCAAAATTCAAAATTGCTAACTATTTCGCTTCGTCTTAACTTACTCGATCCCGTGTTACCCACCCGACGCAGGGGCTGCAAATAACCTTGGTTAATACTTCGGTTAAAACCTGTTGCTATTCCAATGTTTAAACCGAAGCAGGGGCAGAGGTACCCCTCGGTTACAGTCATGAAACCATACAAGCATCTCAGAGAAACAATGTTCAGAAAAAGGGCATTCCATTCACAATTCAACAAAGTGAAAATACGTTTGAAGTTAGAAATTCCTACGTCAAACTATTACAACCAATCAGGCTTCGGCCACCTGTTCGGCGCTTGTCAGCAAAAAATATTTACAAACCCTTAGAGGTGTCAAACGGGCCGGGTCGGCACGGCACGCACGGGCACGACACGGTTAAACGTGGCACGGCACGGGCAAGGGCACGGTCATGCCCTGGCACGGCACGATACGACACGGTCTTAGTGAGCACGCGGACGGGCACGGGTACGGTCTTGGCAGGGCACGGCACGACACGACACGATTTTAGTGGGCACGTGGACTGGCACGGGGCACGGAGGTGGGCGGGCACGACACGGGCACGGCACGGAAGTTGGCCTGGCATGGCACGACACGGCACGGTTTTAGCCGGGCACGACACGGTAGTTGAACGGGCACGGCACGGCACAACACGGGTTTGACGGGCACGGCACGACACGACACGAGTTTGACGGGCACGGGCACGGCATGAAAATTTGGCCTGGCACAACACAACACGACACGGGCACGGAATGTGGACGGGAACAACACGACACGATTCTAGTCGGGCACGACACGGGCACAGGAAAAAAAAAATTACTCGTAAATAAGCCAAATGACTTTTTTTAATTTATAAAAAAAAACTAAACAATTTCTATTCGGTAAAAAATATTTGATTACCTTTACAACTAAGATATTTAGTTATAAAAAAAACTATTTCTTAAAAAAAATCATTTTTTTACCTTAAAAAATTATCAATTTTTATTCGGCAAAAAATATTTATTTTGTTTTTGTTAGTGAATAGGCTTTGGACAATTGGTTTATAAATTTAACATTACAAGTTAACAAGTAAAATTATAAAAACTTATCAAAATATTTATGGTGCAAGAGTAATTTAATACGAAAGGAAATGTGCAAGAGTCGTATATCCGGATATCCCTAGATCTAACGAGAAATAAAAAAATCTCAAACATAAAATGAGAAAGAAATACATAGTAAAAATAAGTGGAAAAAAACTAAAATAAGAAAAATATATATATTGTAGAAATAAGGGGAAAAAAAACCAAAAAGGAATTGGCTAAACTAAGACTTGAACCCAATCAACTTGTGTTATAAATTTGAAAAATAATATATAATATATAGCTCTATTATATAAACAAGACCATCAACTTCAAGTAGTAGCCACACAATCGCAACGCAATCACGACGATCGATACTATTCAATGCGTTCATTTTATTGTGCTTAGTGTTTTAATTATGGGATCCAATTTTTTTGTGCGTTGGATTTTGAAAGCTCTTTTATCGGCATGCTGATTCGTTGTTTGATTGAATTTTTTTTACGTTCGATCAAGTATGTAGCGATAAGCATTTTACTTGATTATTGGCATGAATGATCTAATCCCTCCCACTTAAAAGTTAGATGGTTCCGATTTTTTAAAAATAACTTAGGCGGCCCTCAAGTGGTGTATTATAAGACTGTAATGTCTTTGAAAGCACCGAATGTGTTCCGATCAAGTGATTTCCAACATCCGATTATCAACTATTCAATGGAGAATGATAAATTTGATAAGACGTTAAATTGTAACGGTTTGGATCAAACATTCGAAAAAATAATTCTGTAACTACATTTCAAATCTATACATCAAACTTAGTTGGTTCTAAACCAAGCTATTCTGCTATAGTCTAATGTATGCTAGCCACACGATCGCGACACCCTTATGATAATCCATACCGTTCATTTTGTTGTTCTTGGTGTTTTAATCACTCTCACAAATTTTTTGTTCTATCAGGTTTTCAAAGCCCCTTCATCGGGACGTAGATTCATTAATAGGAAAATGAACGTTATAAACAATAGGCATGGCACGACCCGACCCGACAAAAAAGGCACGGCACGATCCGACCCGACAAAAAAAGGCACGGCACGAAGGGGCACGATTAATTAATCGGGCACGGCACGACACGACAAGATTTAAAAAAGGCACGGCACGGCCCGACACGATTTAAGTAAATGGGCCCGGCACGGCCCGGCACGATTGAAAAATGACACGGCACGACACGACACGATTTAAGTAAATGGGCACGGCACGGTACGACACGATTGAAAATGGCACGGCACGGCACGACACGATTTAAGTAAATGGGTACGGCACGACACGGCACGTAACACGGTTGGCAGGGAAGTTGAATGGCACGACACGGCACGGCACGCACGTTTGACACCTCTACAAACCCTTGGATCGGCAAACTCCAAATGTCCGTCCAGCCAAACAGAAGCTAAAAAGGAGAAAGAAAATCCCAAGTTTTGTGAGGGGGAGGGAGCTTGGATCGCATCACTGGTTGGAGCAGCGGTCTGAGAAGCGGTTTGACCCTCGGAAAGAACCTCCACCTCGGGATTCAAGACTTGCTCATCCTCTTCCTCGGGCATCACGAGCTCCTCAGGAGGTGCCTTGGGCAAGACTCGGAGTTCCGAGTCCTCCGGGAGATCAAATTTCTTCAGAAGAGCTTCATGGCCGAACCGAAGTCCGTCCAAGAAGCGATCCCTATACAGCTCGGCTTCAATCTCCCGAACCTGCTTCTTGTACTCCACCCCGGCCGCGGCCCAGCCTTCGTCAAAGCCCCTGTTCACAGCAGCCTCAACCTCGCGAGCTCGGGTGGCCCCCAGGGTAGGTGCAGCTCGGGCTTCGGCAGCCACCCTTTCCTTGTCGCACCTTTGGAAGTTCGCAAGGTAAAGATCGCAGGTTTCCCGAGCTATCTTCAAGTCGTCCTCCCTCTGTTCAAGGGCCTTCTTTAGGTCCTCAATCTCTCGCTCCTGAGCTTGGCATCGGTCATTAACAACCAAAGCCCGAGCACCAGCCTGCAAACAACAAACAAAAGAAGTATTACAAGTGTGGACTCATAGCCAAAGGCAATGAACGAAAAGTAACAACTTACAGTGAAGAGGGCCTGTGCTATCTCTCTGGTGATGTCCTCGGTCAACCCTTGGACAGCCTTGGCGTCTCTGGGAAGAACGCAGCCTCGGAGCATTTCGAACGCTATACCAAGGTTGGTCACGCTGTCCGCGTGATGAATCAGGCGACCAGCGTAGTGGCGAAACTCCGGAGCCCAGGGAAGGTCCCTCGGATGGACCCAGCTTCCTTCTCCTCCTTCAGCGGTCTCTTGTCCCTGCTCCTCCACTCGCTCCTCCTCTTCGGTTATGCGGATGGTCTCCTTATCCTTCCCTCGGGCTTCCCCCCCCTCCTCGTGCCGAGCTCTCTTCTCCGGGGGTTCTTGCGGAGAAATGGGGGCAGCTCTCGAGGTCCTAGCACCAGGTGTGCCGGAGATTGAGCCTTGGCCTCGGCCCCTCAGCCTCTGGCGCCGAAGATTCAACACTTCGCGAGTTCCAGAACCCGCCATCTCACCGCTCAGCCCTGTCCTCTCAGGTGTTTCTCGGTCAATCCCCTCCCTTATAACACCGCGAGGCCCTGAGTTGCTTCCCTCGGTTTCGGGCGTGCTTCCTCCTTCGCCTCCCCTTCCCCCTGCTCCTCTGTTTCCTCCTCGACCTCCCCCTCGGCCTGCCCTCGGTACCCCCTGCTGCCTCGGTTTCTTCTTTAGATAACTTGTGTATGTGGGCTCGTACCCGAGCAGAGTAGGGATAGGGATTGCGTAAGCCGCGGTTATACGAGCTCGGACCTCCCTGCCCCGAAGCTCCTGGACAACGCCTTCAGTTGCAAAAGGGAACCAAAACAACGAAATCAATACAAGTATGCAAGGTATAGCGGAAAACTACAAATAAGCTACCGAAGAATAATTTACCAACCGGGGGCTCCAGTCCCAAATTGAATTCTGATGGTAGTATCTATGCTTTCTCCGAGCCCGAACATGAAGTTTCCGGTGACCAAAACATAGATACTCGCCCACTCTTCGGAATCTGGCAGGCGGTCGATCAGGAACGTGTCGTACCCCGTCCGGCAGGAAAGGTAATACCGGTCGTGATCTCGGTTGACTCCTACCAAGTAAACACCGAAGAGCTCCTCGAGCCAGAAGGTAAGGTTAAATTGCCTACTCAGCTCAATAACGCTGGTGATGATTCGGTAGGAGTTCACCGTGAGCTGAGAAGAAGTAAGACTGAGGGTCCGGAGCACCCGACGAACAAACTGGTGAAGGGGAAACCTGATTCCACCCTCGGTAATAGCCATTAGGAGAAAGATCAACTCCCCTGGGCGATGTGGAAGTTTTTTGGGGTCGGTATCTAGAAGCAACCGAACCTCAACGTCCGGGGGAATGCTGTAAACTCGTTTGAACTCGGCGTAGGCGGCCGGGGCGCCGGTAAAGTACTTGTTTCGGTAAGGGCAGGGCCTCATCGGTCTTCGGTGCCCACGTACCTCCTCGGGCACATTCGCAAATGGTCCCGGTCCCCGGTTTTATGTACTGGGGGCTTCCATTTCCCAAGGCTCGAGTGAAGTAATCTCTCGGGGAGCTCGGGTGGGGTCAACTGGTTCGATGCAGTCGATTGGGATCCGGTAAAGTCTCTGGGCCCAAATCTTTTGAAAGATACCTTCGATCGAGGAGGAGTCAGAACTACTGGAGCTATCCGATGTGAGCTCAACGACCATTCGCCCCTACCTAGCAAAGGAAAACGTGCAAAAACCCGTTAGCTATATGCTTGGGGGAAAGCAGAAGGGCCTAACGCTCGGGATGAAATGGTCCTCACTCTTCGGAACCTACATGCCTCGGTTATTTTCGAGATACTCCTCCTCGGGAAGAGTCCCCGGGGGTCTCTGACTAATCCCTGCGATCCAAAGGTTGAAGATAGGCCTTGGGAAGAATGTGGGGCTCGGGAAGAACATGAACAGCGACGGGAAACGCCAGCACTGCCGCGAACCAGACGACGGCGGGCAGTGTCTCCGCCTCAATGCATGTCAAAGACAGCGAAAAAGCTTGCGAAAATCAACAAAACTTAAAGATTAATGAGTAGAGATCAACATACCAGAGTTTTGCGTGAAGATTCGCTGCCAAATCGCTCGAAATCACGATCGAAGTTCGAGTTGAATGGGCGGCAGCGGTTCGACGTCGTCAGAAGGGGAGGTGGCGTTCTCTCTCTCCTGTCCCCCTATTTATAATGGAACGTACGAAGGGTCGCGCGGGAAATGAATTGTCGTGCACCGAGCCGTTGGATTTTCGACACGTGTCCCCATCGGACGACCAGCAATCGGGAGTCTGAACCAAGGTTAGATGCGCCGCCCCCCGAGCCATTCACTCATTGACACGTGTCCCTGAAGGGACGTTTCGTACAAATCATCTGACACTTCGCGTGCCGAGATGACTCGTGATGTCATGTACTTTGGCGATGGCCAACCGAGGCCGCTCCAGTCTTCGGTGTCACATTCGTTGAAAACTCAAATACATCGGCTCACGAGAAGAATCAACTCCCTAGAGCCGAAGGGTGATGCTCTAGGACGTTGAGGGGCTATTGTAGTGGCCTCGGTTACCAGCCCGGTAACCTAGCCATGTGCTGTGAGCCAACGGCCATGGAAGGTCCGTGTCGCAGCCGAATAACAGGTGCCCTTCGGTATTCAGTTCGGTTGCATGATCAGAGTTGGTCCCCGGGTACTTCGAGACTTCCATCAGCTTCTTGTCTGCTCCGGTATTTCCAAGGATACTCAGGAAAGGCGGTTATGCCAGGTGGGTCCCCTGAGTATCACGCGGCAAGTGTAATCATTGGGATCAGGCGTGGCCATGTGCTCCGTAACCATTTCATTCCTTTCGTCATAAGTGACGTCACCCGAGGCGGTTACCTGAGCGTATCTCCCACGCGCTAGCTTAGAGGCCAAGTAAACCTAGGTTTATAAATACGAAGGGATACTCACCTGAAAGAGGTACGCCACTCTACCCTAACTGTAGACACCTCCCTGGAGCGGGGCATCGCCATACAGATTGATCGTTTGTTACTTGATTGGTTGCTTGCTTCATAAACCAAGATCGTGGACATTCCCATGGCTAGGAACATCGCCACACGATAGTGGTTATCATTAAAATAGAGTCGCCACCCAGTTTATTAAAACTAGGAAAACAGATAGAGATTCTGGGTACGGGAGCCAAAAGTACAGTAAGGGGAAGGTGTTAGGCACCCCTCTCTGCCCAGTCGTGAGACTGGCCCATAGTTATTCAACATAAGACATGTACTTGCTTTATTTAATTCTAGCACATAGTCTGTTTTTAGCCTTTAAGCAGTTAATGGTGAGCCAAGACTGTAATTGAAACATGCATCGGAAAGCAGAACACAAAACAAACTGTCCTAGGGAGATGGATCCCGCGGCCGGTGAATGGATGTCACGGCCGAGGGATCCTCCTGGTTTTATGTACCGGCCGAGGGATCGAAGCCCCGGTCGGTGTTCTTCCTCACACCAGACAGAAAAGTTAGCAGATAATCAAAACGCTACGATTAAGAATAAATACAGTAAATAAAACAAACCAGAGGCCGTTGGGCCTCACCACCTTGATCCCTTAGTTGCTTGATTGCTTCGGATTGATGGTGATTGACTGATTACTTCTTGAAAAACCCTAGGGTTAGGGTTTGAAATTCGGGGTTTGATCGTTGGATTGATGGCTGCCTTTGGGAGGTTAGGGCTTTTGAAGAGAGGGTTTGAGAGAGTAAATCTGCAGAGTTTTGTGGCTTGAGAGGGTGTGGAAGTATGTGAATCTGATGATTTCGTTGTTGTTATTTTCGAAACCCAAAGGTCCTTTATATAGGCAAATGGTGACTTACTCTGGCCAATCAAAACACACGATTGCAATTGCAATGCAATGCAAACTCTTCGTGGTAATCTCTGGGCGTAGCCCGAACGCATCGGGGAGGTAGCGTAGTTGGATTAAACGTCTGACAGAACGTTCCAGAGTCTGGAAAATAGACAATCTGGCGGCCGAGGAAAGGATGTTGCGGCCGAAGGATAGATCTTGCGGCCGTGGGATTGATCTCTCAAGGAGATTTTCAAGCAACAGGTTGCTCGGGTGAAGAAATGATGTTAAGGTCGTGAGATCAATGTTACGGCCGACAGATGGATTCTCCTAGGACTCTGTATTTCTGTCTGAAAGGCTATTTGGCTCTGGATTGGGTCTTCTAAGTGGCTCAAAGTTCTTACCATAAGTTCATGGGTTCACAAGAAGTTAATCAGCAATCGCTGTATCCATTTCATCATCGGGATGGTCCCCAAGGTGGGATTTGAAATAATCGTTAGGCCAAATTGGGGTGTCTACAGATGCCCCTCTTTGACTAAGCTCAGACGGATCGCGAGACATGTTTGAGTAAGAGTCAAAGCTGTAAAAGCAACTCAATTTGGTCCAACCACTATTCCAAGGGGTTTTCGAAAAAGGTTTTTGTTATGGTCGGGCCGGGAGGCTGCCTACGTATTCCACAAGGGAAATTCAGACCAACCAAAGTTCGGGCGGGCAGTAAAGAAAAAGAAAAAGTTTGGAGGGTTAGAGACAGAAGACGTACCTTCGGGCTTAAAAAGCCGTAGTGTGACGTACCTAGACTGAGCCAGGGTTTTGGCGAAAGATAGTTGAAGGAGCGCGGGTCCGCAGAGGGAATTTTTGCGGAGAGCTTCCTTAGTATTTTGGGGTAGATCAGTACACGGCAGGTGCGTTTGCTTTTCTTGACCATCCTTACTTTGACTGAGGGGAGCTCGGTAGAGTAGCCTATCCTTGCGAATGAGCTGGAAGAAATTGATGTAATTGGGGTGGAATCCAAGTCATCTGCTGGAGATGAATCGGACGCCGGTTTGAGATATGCGGGGGGAACCCAGGCCATCTTCTGGAGACGAATTGGATGCCGATTTTGAGATATAGGGGGCGCAAGGCCAGTAACTAGAGCACAGAGCTTTGGGGATGAGGGAACCGAGGCACGGAGCCGGTTGTAGTCATGAGGCGAGGGCTTGAGGTGATAGGATCGAGGTGTAGAGCCTGCTGTGGTCATGAGGCGAGGGCCTGAGGAGATTAGAGCTTTGAGCTTGATAGAACCGAAGCGCGGAGCTGGTATAAGGCGAAAGCTTGAGGTGTCAGAGCTTAGAGCTTGACGTGATTTGAACCGAAGCATAGAGCCGGTTGCATTCTGATGGTCTGTGCACGGAGCTTTCTCATCATAAGTTTTGGCGTTGAGCCAAAGGATCGAGGCGCTGGACCGATCAATAAAACCGAGGCGTAGAGCCGGTTGATTGCAGGGTTGACCTGTTTCATGAGAGATATGCAGAGTGTGTATGTACGATGATGATTGTTAGATATGAACAGGTATGATGATGATGACTCGATGTGATAATGGTGATGCAATCGATACAATATGTGCACGGGCCCGTGCGTGTGTGTTTGATATAAGCGTAGAGCTTCTTTCAAGTTCCGGACTTGAGCATTCAGAGCGTAGAGCTCGAGCATTCAGACGGCAGAATTTGAACATTCAAAGTACAGGCTTTGAGCATCCAGTACGCGGTGGTTAGGCATCCAAGCGTAGAGCTTGAGCATTCAAGTGTAGAACTTGAGCATCCAGTACACAGTGGTTGGGCATTCGAAGAGCTTCGAGCATTCAAAATGTTAGATTTTGAGCATTCAAGCGTAGAGCTTGAGAATTGATGATGTCTTGTTGATTGGGATGGCGTGGAGCCTGTTGAGATAGTTGTTACGGCTTCGAGCCAGTTGAGATAGTGGGCGTGGAGCCGCTGAGTGATACGGGCTTCGAGCCGCTATGATAATGGGCTTCGAGCCGCTGAGTAATGGGCGTAGAGCCGCCGAGTGGTGTAGACACCCTATTCTGGACTGTCCAGATTAGTTTACTTACGGTCTTTGATTTCCCGATGATGACTAAGGTCAAGAACATCCCGAGTTTGTTGGTGCGTTTGAGCTTCGAGCGTCCCAAACCTCGTTCAAATCCTTTTCGAACCCTTCAAGCTAGAACCAAATGGCCACAGCAAAACCCTACTTGCTTACGCTGGTTCTATGCTGGCGTGCGCAGGTAAACTGCCACATGTCAGTCATCGACCGTTGATTCAGTTTCTACTGGCGCACGCAGGTAACCTATTGGCATACGCAGGTCCATCCTTGTCAAATCAACTTTATGCGATCATGAACGCGGGACTTCTGTGGCCACCCGACGTCAGCCACAGTTCTCCTGATGATTATATCGTCCGGGGCTGTCCCCCTCTCTCCTACAAAACCTTTCAAGCCAAGTCCCATGCATTTAATGCATGGGAGGCTCCCTCCCTTAACCAAACCAATCCAACCAGCCCCCAACCAGACTGGTTGCCCCCTTTCTCAGCTCCTCTCTCCTCTATAAATACCCCCCTTGCATTTATTTGCAAGGAGTTAGCACCATTAAGGAGCCCAAGCATTCTTCTTCTTCTTTTCTCTTGTTTTTCTCTTGTTTTCTTTCATTCATTGAAAGACTAAGCAAGGGAGCAATACTCCACAGTCCATAACACTCTCACACTCATCATTCAACCTTCAAGCCTCAAGCTCAAGCTCAAGCTCAAGCTCAAGCTCAAACTCCCATCCCAACTCACAAACAAAGGTATACCACCATTGTTTCTGTCATCTGTTCTGACCCCTGAGGGGGGCTGGCAGGGTCAAGGCTGGTAATCTATACCAGTCCTGGCCCTAAAACTGGCAAAGCTTCAAACATCGTTGCAGTGATAGGTGGCGCACGCCAGTACTCCAATGCCGTACGCCAGTAATGGCAGTATGTGCACTTCTGGTGTGGGGATCATGGATCATCTGTTTTCTGCTTCGTTTTTTGTCTTTGATCACCTTATTGCATGTTAATAACCGGTTTACAGCTTTCTATATTTAGAACTGTGTAGTCATCTGTTTTGCTTTTCCTGTTTAGTAGGGCCTCTGGGGTCATTCTGGTCATGTTCCAGAGCCCAGATGGTGCAAAGCCAAAGCATTGGGTGAGAGATCAACTGGCGTACGGCCCCGTACAACTGGCGTACAGTAGTTAGATCGACACCCAGTGGCTTGGCCCTTGCATGGATCTCTGATCCAAGCCTCTTCCATTTCCCCATACTGTTTATGGGGTGCTTATGTCCTTTATTTTCTTTAAGATCCATCCTCCTCTGTCTGTAACTGTATATTATTGTTGATATAACTGCGTGGTTTGTCCTGGGTGTGCACTGGTCCCTTCCAGAGCCCAGAGGGTTAAGTGCAGAAGCTGTGGGCTTAGATCTACCGGCGCACGCCAGTACTGGTGTGGCGCACGCAGGTCATCTCTGTATGCAGTGGCATGGCCAGTGCATACAAGCTTGTCCCTGCGTGTATCACTTTGGGTCAGCGTGCTCCAGTTTGTCTAAACTGCTCACAGGTGCTTGTTCTCAATCTATTATTCATAGCTTCATTCAAACCAAACATACATCACATTTTGTCACATAATGCAAACTTGTTACAGCTTTAATCCCCTTTAACTGTTCCCCCGCCCTAACTGGCTAAAAATGATCAATGAGAGAAAAATGCAAACGTTTTACAAAATGTCCGAGTAGAGACCGATCTTCGGATTGGGCGAGAGGGGTGCCATAAAACCCTTCCCCTCTCGTAACCTGGCTCCCGAACCTCAGATATCGAAGGTGACGACGGTCCAGTCTACGCCTTTTTCAAAAAAATCAAACAACGTAGCAAACGTTTTTCAAGTTCGGTTCCTTGGGTACTTTTCGCGAAACCCGAGTGGCGACTCTGAATTGCAAAGCGTTTCGCCGCGCTTTCTAGAAGGGCGCACCCGTTTTATATGCAAAAATGTAAAATTTTGGGGCGTGTGCCCACAAGTGGTGGGCATAGAGCTGCTGAGTGGTGGGCTTAGAGCCGCTGAGTGATAGAGATGGTGAATACGGGCGTAGAGCCGCTATGATAATGGGCTTGGAGCCGTTGAGATGGTGGGCTTGGAGCTGCTGAGATGGGGAATACGGGCATAGAGCCGCTATGATAATGGGCTTCGAGCCACTAAGTGATGAGATGGTGGGCGTAGAGCCGCTGAGATAATAGGCTTTGGAGCCGCTGAGTTGGTAGATATGGAGCTTGAAGCAATGAGCATGGTGCTGTTGATAGTAAGCGCATGGCTGCTGAGATAATGAGCTCGGAACATGGATGTAGAGCTGCAGAATGGCTAAGATAGTATGCATGAGGCTGTTGAGGTGGCGAGCGAGTTGCCTATGACGACAGGGTTGCTAGGACAGTGAGCGTGGAGCTTGCTGTTTGAATGGTGTGAAATTGAGAGGTAGTGAAGCTGCTAAGATGTTTGAGATGACGGGCTTGGGGCTGTTTAGAGCTGCTAACGTGGTGAATACGAAGTTATGATGGTGATGAATAGCAGAGCTGCTGAGCGTCTTGATTTGCTGTAGCAAGAGCTTCGGCCAGCAGTTTGTGGAGAGAGAGCTTCCTTATGCTTGGATATGCCCCCAAGGCTAGTTCTGATCACGTTGTATTGGCTTGGGGGTGCCCCCAAGGCTACTTTGTCGGTCGAGGACCCAGAAGTCCATAATTGCTTGATCTGGTGTTGCTGAGGGAAATAGATTGGAGGGCCAGGAGATCGATCTCTCGGCCGAGTAAAAGATGTTTCGGCCGAGGAATCGAAATCTCGGCCGTGAGAACGCCAAAGGTCAGAAAATCGATTTAAGTTCGGTTTAATCGATTTCACGGCTCATTTAATCTTTTCTTCTCTCTCTCGTTTCTCCTCCACTCCTCTTGTCCGAGTTCCTCCGGCGGTCACCACTGTTCGCTGCCGTCCTCCTCCTCTATCACCGTCGGTCACCATTGTCTCCGGCCGCCGTCGCTGTTGTTCTCGGATGTTTTCTTTCCCTCTTGATTTGGACGTGATGGCCACGCCATCTTCGGATGTTGCGGGTTCGTCCTCACACCCTCCATGTAGGTGCGAGTATCCATCTTCCGACGAGGAGGCGATTGAGGAGCCTGGTTTGTTCAATGTTGCTACCTACGTTCTTCCTTTGCGTAGGTTGGGTTTTTGCGGTTTCTTGCAGTACCGCCCTCCCGTTGGCGGCCCAGAGGCCGAGGTGGTTCGCCGGGAACCCGAGCTGCACCTGAGTGTTCTCAATGTACTGGTGAGTTTCCTGAAAAGTAAAAAAGTTTACTTTAGTTCGGAGTTCTAATTTTGTATGATTTAAAAGTGAATTCTTGCTAGTGGGATGAAATCCCTTTCAGCTAGGGGCGTGAATGGGTTGGGATTGTTTTGTTTAGAAAGACTAAAATAAATGTGCCCTCTTTTTAGGCAATGCATGCTTTTAAATATTAATATGACGCCCCCTAGCGTTTCCATTGTTTATGTAATCATGAGATTAACTCCCTTTTTGTCTTTGGCAGAGAAATTGTAACGCCCCCATTTTCGGGTTCGTTAATTAATCATTTTATTAATAATTCAAACAGAGTCTGGCTCATTATTACATTGTTAATCTCACAAAGGAGTACATTTTATTCAAAAGGGAAGGGAACTAGGGTTCCTAACTACAGCTTCGCCTGCTCTTCCATCCTAGCCAGCTCTTCGGCTCCGAAAGCCTCCACAATGTACATCTCACCCTGTTCGTCTATAAGGTCTGACACATTATACCAGCGTCGCCACCAATATAATATGCCAGGGTCACCAAAGGCAACACCGTGAGCTTACAAAGCTCAATAGAATAAACCATACCCACTAACCCCTAACTTACAACAAAGAAGCATATAAACAATTATGCATGCTCATTCATTGAAGTAATTAAGCAATAACACATCCGCATTCGCTACCTTTCTAACGTTGGTATCATGTCTTTTCGTGTTTCTCCTACGCGACTCATCGTAGACCGTGTCATCATTTTTCCACTTCATTAACACTTCCAAATTACATTTCGAAAATCACATCTTTAACACACGCACACCACACAATGGGCAAGTCCGGCCACATTGAGGTTTTTAAAACACACACAGCCTCACAATGGTTCCGCCACTACGAATTTCCATTGGAACACACCCAACCTCGATTCCGCCGTTCCGGGTTCTCGAGTATCCTCACAATGGTTCCGCCGTCCCGGGTTCCCATTGGCACACACACACACACACACACACACACTACTCACATAATGACTCCCAAAATGGTCATTATGTAGTTTCAAAAATATTTTACCAAGGCCAAGCCTTTAAACACACACTAGGTGTCATGTTTCTATCGTTCTTTGGTTTTCGACTTTTCGTGTCTCGTTCTCATGCATAGACTCCGCGGTAGGACTTTCATAGTAACCTTGAAACTAAATTAGCAAGATCATCCAACTCCATATCATTTAGTATGCTCAATTATTCGTAAAGCATAACGTCACATGTACGGACGCCTTTGGAGTGATAATCACTTATGCTTTACTTGAAAACAACCACAAGTAATGCAAGTAAGCACATCACAAGTCTAATATCATCTAAATGGTCAAAATACAATTACTTATAGTTAATCCACGACGTTAACTTTCAAAGTTCATTCTTTCTTTCAAGATGTTCAAAACAACATATGTTTATTGAATTGCAATGCATATATCAGAATAGTGTCGATAAGGATTCTATGTTTTCACGAGAGGTGTCGATTAGATAATCTATGTGATCATGCCATTATCTTTATTCTTGATGAGGAGATTTTTAGGCACTTACCGTCGAGCGATGTCTTCTCGACGCGTGTCAAAAGGTAACTCGCTCGGTCTGACATCGGTCGCTCGATCGTATCCATGTCGCTCGGTCGGACTTCTCCAACCTCACTGAGACAGCAGGATATGCACTGACTGGGTCAATACGGTTACACTCGCCGGTATCCTCGGGCGTGGAGGAGGTAACCCCACGTTCCCCGGATTCCTGGACTGCGGAGCCATGACTCCCACGTCCACCACTCACTCCGGTTCCGGCGGGAGTCCCCCCACTCCGAGGGACTTCAACCGCTGTCATGGTCCACGATCTACCACCTTCGTGCCCCTCACAGGGACACGAACCACCTCGTCTATAAATGGGCAGTCCGTCCATGGGTTTAAGGTACGCACTCGAATCTACTCACTAAGGACACAAAGTTCATCCTCCTCATACTCTTACTGACTTAGCCATCGGAGGGTCCACGACTGGGAACACCTCCAGTCCTTGGGCGCTGTTTTGTAGGAACTCCTCGAAGACGGAGCTCGGATTGACCATCCAGTTTTGGGCATCAACAGTTTGGCGCCGTCTGTGGTGACGATTGACCTCCCAGTCACCATGGGGGCTGAGCCTCGCCAGATCGTGAAAATGGTCAAGTTCCTTGTGGTGGATTGCCCTTCTGCTTATAACACAATTCTCGGGCGCACGGCCCTCAACAGCATGAAGGCGGTTACCTCCACATACCATCTGGTGATTAAGTTCCCAATCGAGAATGGAACGGGGACTCAGAAGGGGGATCAAGCCTCAGCGCGCGAATGCTACGTCGCAACCCTTAAAGAGAAACGCTCACAAGAAACCTTCGTTGTGGATGCACTCGAAGTCCGAGACGAGAGAGAGGAGATCCACACGGAGCCTGTGGAAAAGTTGGACAAGGTCGACGTGGGAGAAGGCCGGAGTCTCCAGGTTGGGTCATTGCTCCCCCCTCAACTGAGTGACCAATTGGTCGCTTTTTTGAACGATAACAAGGATATCTTCGCTTGGTCTCATGCGGACCTGACGGGGATCGATCCTGGGGTCATGACCCACCATTTGAATGTGGATCCCACCTTCAAGCCCGTGAAGCAAAAGCCGAGAGTCTTTGGAAAAGAAAGAAGCGATGCCATCCTTGAGGAAGTTCAGAAGTTGATCGACGCTGGATTCGTCCAGGAAGTGCAATACCCGGACTGGCTGGCCAATGTGGTGCTGGTCAAGAAGGCGAACGGCAAATGGCGCATGTGCGTGGACTTTAAAGACCTAAACAAGGCCTGCCTGAAAGACAGGTACCCACTCCCCAGGATTGACCAACTGGTTGATTCAACAGCGGGACATGAACTCTTAAGCTTCATGGACGCTTTCTCTGGATACAATCAGATCCTGATGCACCTAGCCGATCGAGAAGGTACGTCTTTCATTACCGAACGGGGGCTGTTCTGTTACCGGGTTTATGCCTTTCGGACTAAAAAATGCAGGAGCAACCTACTAACGGTTGGTCAACCAAATGTTCGCCGGGCAAATTGGCCGGAATATGGAAGTATACGTGGATGACATGCTTACCAAAAGCTAGTTAGCCTACGATCACCCAACCGACTTGGCTGAAACCTTCCAAATCCTCAGAAAAGTTTGACATTAAGCTTAATCCAACCAAGTGTGCGTTCGGAGTAGGGGCAGGAAAATTCCTCGGGTTTATGGTTAGCCAAAGAGGAATCGAAGCCAATCCTGAGAAAGTCCAAGCGGTGATCGACATGCAAGCCCCCAGAACAATCAAGGAAGTTCAGTGCCTTACAGGGCGAGTAGCAGCACTCAACCGATTTGTCAGTCGGTCGACAGATAAGTGCCTCCCCTTCTTCAAAACTCTGCGGAAAGCTTTCGAGTGGACTGCTGAATGCGAAGAGGCGTTTGCACACCTGAAGGCCTATCTCAGCTCTCCTCCTTTGCTTTCCCGGGCCATCTCAGGAGAGCAGCTCTGCCTGTACTTGGCGGTCTCCCCAAACGCGGTCAGCTCAGCTCTATTCAGGGAGGAGCAGGGTATTCAAAAGCCAGTTTTCTATGTTAGCAGAGCTTTCCTTGGCCCCGAAGTCAGGTATCCACTCATTGAACAACTAGCCTTTGCTTTGGTTATCTCAGTAAGACGTTTGCGCCCTTATTTCTGTTCACACACCATTGTGGTGCTGACCGACCGACCACTCAAGCAAGTGCTTCAAAAGCCTGAGTTGTCCGGCCGGCTCATCCAATGGTCTATCGAGCTCAGCGAGTTTGATATTGTATACCAACCGCACCCTCCTTGGCATCATCAAAGCCAGGCTGGACGATGCCAAAGGGTTGTGGGCAGGGATGCTACCAAGCACCCTCTGGGCATACCACACCATTGTACGCACCCCAACGGGACAAACTCCCTTCCAGCTGGCTTTCGACAATGAAGCGGTCATCCCAATTGAGGTCGTTATCCCAAGCTACAGGGTCCAGCACTATAATGCAGAGCAGAATGACGAGGCCCTCAGCCTAAACCTCGACTTGCTCGAGGAAACCAGGCAAGCGGCTGCAGTCAGGGTGGCCGCGTACCAAAAGAAGGCAAAGCTTTATTTCGACAAGAAGGTGAAACACAGAGCTTTCCAAGTAGGTGATCTGGTCTTAAAGAAGGTGCTGGAGAAGAAGAAACTAGGTAAGCTGAATCCGAAGTGGGAAGGCCCTTTCCAGGTCCCGAAAATCATCAAGCCCGGGGTATACCAACTGGTCACCATGTCTGGTTGGAAACTCCCTCACCCGTGGAATGCGGACAATCTGAAGATTTATTATCAGTAAAATCCAAGTTATTTTGCTTTAATTTTGTTTCCTGACCCTCGTACAGTTGGGTCCAATGCTATTCTTTTTCTAGGCTATACGCCTCTATCCCTATCTCATTCGATGAGTTTCTAAATGATCGATTTGTAATCTCTCTTAAATTCATCAATGGGAATATCCTTGTCTTTCTTTTCCAAAAAGATTGTCTTAAGAATACTTCAATAAGATTGTCCCGGAAAACCACGAGTGAACAAACAAAACGGCTTGAAGAGACTAACATGGCCCTCTTCGGTCAGCCAGCGAGTTAACCCGCTCTCCAGGCAGGACGGCACTCGTCTATAAATAAAGCGGCTTGAAGAGACTAACTTGGCCCTCTTCGGTCGGCCAGCGAGTTAACCCGCTGTTCAGGACGGCACTCGTTTATAAATAAAGCGACTTGAGGAGACTAACATGGCCCTCTTCAGTCGGCCAGCGAGTTAACCCGCTCTCCTGGCAAGATGGAACTCGTCTATAAATGAACGGCCCTAAGGGACCAACAGACTATCCCCAAATAGGCGAACTAGAGATCTAGCCAAGTTGGCATGCAACACTTTCTCGCAGCATTTCAAAGGGTGAACGGTACCACTTCACTTTCGTTTGAATTTATGCTTGAATTTTATGCATTTCACTTTTGTTTGAATTTATGCTTGAATTTTATGCATGAGTAACCTTTTTGCTTGAATTTAACCCTACGCCCTTTCATATGGTCATTCACAAAGAGATTTAGGCATCTCCCACTGGTTTGCATAATCAGTATTTTACGTTGCTAGAAAGTTAAAGTTCATGTTCATCGGCACTAATATCTCAAACGCCTTGCATAAGTTCGATATATGGGAAGTTATGGATAAAAAGAAATTTTTTTCATTAACTAAAACCCCATCTTTTAATTTGGGAGGAGGGGGAAGACTCCCATTACAAAAAAAAAGAAGAAGAAAAAAGAAGATAGAAGCCTAGAGAGACCACGAGAAGCCACTAGTGTGGCCCACCCTCGCGTCCTCTCTTGGCCTCGTGGGAGGAAGACGGCGACCCCTCAGGGGAAGTCACCATTCCCCAGGGGGGAGATGGCGTCTCCGGCCGGGGGCCGTGAAGGGGGTTCCAGCCAGTTATCAGCAACAGCCGAACCACCTTCTCCGCGTTCCGCACCATGTCCTCCATCACCTCCACCCTCGCCGACAGCCCCTCTACGGCCCTCGTCAGTCCCTGCACCTGTTGGCAGAGGTTCTCCAGTATGTTGTTGCTATCATTCGACATTTTGCAGGCTTCCCTTTCCTTTCTCTCGTTCCCTCAGAAATGAAAAGTTTTGTGGGGGAGAAGGAGTACCAAGGGTCTGCTTTTATAGAGGAAAAGATCAACCACTCTTTCCAAAATTTGAATGTTCAAATTAATTAATAACTGCCTTAATGGCGGTAGAAGTGGAAGTGTTGTTAAAACTCCTTGGAAAACTTAACTGCTTTAATGTCTGGCCGAAATGTTCTCCTCGTTTGGCGAGATATGCTCGCGCCAACTGCCAGTGCGGGCACAATTACTCGCTCGCCACAATTATTGCCACTCACTTGTTCGTTTACTCTACCCAAGTGTATAGGATAACCTGCATTAACTAGGCGCATCTCACATGATCATTTTCCTCCATGCATAAAGCATGCATTCAATGATCAAATCTGCTTGATTCGATGGGACCTTTTAGTCCATTAGCGAAATTATGTAGTGCTCCCGTGGGGGCTCGCTCGGTCTGACATACATGCTCGCTCAACACCTGTTTATTCGCTCGGCTCTCGACGGATCATTCAGTGTGACATTCCACCCAAAATTCTCTTGGGGCGGAATCAAAGGCAAGCAACAGATAAACAATTGCAACGTACTGACATTAACAGAGCAACGGTCATGCCCCCCCCGAAGGGACGAACTCCGTTCTCCATCTGGGAATTAAAGACAAGAAAACAGTGTTATGCCTAGTTATACGGTGGTACGAGTTTTTTCAGTTGCAGAAATGAAACAAGCTACATTAAAACCAAAACACAAGAAATCTGAGCATCGAGGGCAGCCAGGTTCAACTCTGGGCATCATCATCTTCGTCATCACCTCCACCACCACCCACTTCGGTGTTCTCCACATCAGACGGAGGCTCAGGCTTCAGCTCGCTCAAGTTGAGTTCGGCGTACTTGGCCTTCACACGCTTAATGGCTTGCTCGAAGCCACCCGAAAAGTACAGCATTTACTCGCTAGCGCATTCGTCAGAAGCCTTGTACTCCTCTACCGCCTGGGCTGTGGTAGCCCTCGCCTGGCCAAGATCGCTTTGAAGCTTCAGGATCATGGTGGACTGCCGAGTGGTGGTATTCTCAGATGCCTGCTTCAGTGCTCTCAACTCCTCCTCTCTCCCTGATAAGGCCTCCCTTAAGCTCTTCAAGTCTACCTCAGACTTCTCCTGGATTTCTTTGGCCGCTTGATGCAACCGCTCCGCCTCCTCCCTCGCTCAGCCAGCCTCTTCCACAGCGTGCTGCAGTGCTGAAGGGCAGCCGGAATGAGTTTTTTCCAATTGTTCCAGGGAGTTACGGCACTCCAGGGCTTGGCGCATGGCACCGTGAAGCCTTAGCTCTCGGTCGGCTAACCTCCTGGCCACAACTACTCCTTCAGCAATGGCCTACAAATAGCAAATACAAGGATAGTCATGAGATATCAAGGGACTTCGTCACGGGAGCAGGTATTGAAAAACAACACTTACCCTGCTCAGATGCAGATCGAAATTCCTCAGCAGCTTCTCTGCCGGCATCGAAGCGAGACCGTCGTAGACAGGTTAGGCGAATGCATTCAACGCTCGGTGACTGGCAAACGGGTCCGACAGGATGCTCCCTTTAACTGGGACTGTCGCATAGTCGTTCGTCGCTGGGTATATAAGCCCGACCATGCTCGCCATCTCCGCTTCCGTCGACGGGGCTGAAGGGGCAGGAGGGGACGCTTGGAATGCAACTTTCTTCAGGGGATTCGGGTCCTTCGCTGCTGGAGAGGGCGGCCGCTCTTTCCCACTTTTCCTTTGTTCGCTTGGTTCGGGGAGCTCACCTTCTTTCACGAGGGACTCTATCACCCGACCGATCGAAATATTGGGGTCCGCCATCTCCGCGACAAGGGCCTCCTCCTTCTCTGTTATCTCTGCGATCCTCTTTCTTTTCTTCTTGCCTAGGGCCTTTAGGGCTGACCCACCGGCAGCCTCGAGCGTTTTTTTCCAAAATCTCCTTGCCAATCCTCAGACTAGAGAGTCTGGTGGAAGCTACTGGCGGGGGATTCGTTGGAATAGCCGCTCGGGCCCTCATCTGGGTGTAAGCCACCTTGTCGAATGGCTTGATGTCTAGAAGTGAGAAAACAATTAAAGCAACAATCAGAAAACGGGCAGAGGCAGACAGGGAGAAAGGGTTAAATGTTACCTGCAGGATTTGGCCCCAACAGGTGGTCGAATAGCTTCTGAGGGTTCACCAGCTCCTCGAAGGGGATTTTCTCTTTCCGCATTGCTGCGATCAGTCTGTCGATGTCTGGGCTGGGGTTCTCCACCCGCCTGAAGTCGCTCGGCTTAGGGTCTCCCCACACTATCTGAATCCCTGGGGTGTTGGGACCAACCACTTCATCACTCTGGTACTCCCATCCTTCTCCAGAGATGAAGAAGAACTTCTCCTTCCACTTCTTGACGGACGAGGGGTACCCAAACACAATTTGACGGCCGTCAAGTGCCTGGAAGTACCAAAAGCCCGCATCTCCCACCTTCGGGGTGTAGCAGTAGAAGAAATCATCAATCGTCATCGGGCGGCCCTCAGCACCCAGTGCCTCGAACATCATGAACGCCCCAAAAAAGATGTTCCAGGCATTCGGCATAAGCTGCCCAGGAGCAAGCTTCATACGGCTCAACAGCTCTCGAACGATCCGTGAAAAAGGAAGTTGCAGCCCAGCAAAGAAGGCATGCTCATAAACGCACACCTCGCCCTCCATAAAGGAGCAAGCCCTCTCTTCTGGACGGGCCGCTCGTAGGATCACGGAATCGGGGATCTGGTAGGCCGCTCTGATCATCTCCAGGTCCTCCTCGTAGATCACGCTCACAAGCGTCTCGGCCCTAAAGGACGGGACCTTGACGGCGGTCTCCACATCAATAACGTTGAAGGGGGCAATCTTCTCCATTTCAGATACAAGGGAATCGGAAGCAAGATTGGAAAGGCCTCTCACAAGATGCAGGAATGGCCCTTGACTAGTGTAAGAATGGAGTAGAGGATTTAGGGTTTGTCGCTCGAGACGGGACCTTAACAACTGGTTCCACATGCGGTGAGCACCAAATAACTCCTTTAATCGGTGATGTGGAATAGCTGGCTCAATCGTCTATAGGGGGAAATCAACCCCGGGTATCGAGTCACCCGGATTGGCGTCTGCTTTTAGATCCAGTGTTGCGAATCGACTTGGGGGGTAGGAAACAAGGTGTGCTGGGGAATAGCTGCATGTTTGTGCTTATACCCTTCCTTGGGCGCGAAAATCAAGGAAAATCCTTTTCTTCCTCACCGTCCGATCGTGAGCGGGCAAGATCTGTCGCTGGATCCCCAACCACAGCCGTCCTCGTATCTCGGGAAGTTTCAAAATTTGGAGAGCCCAACTTCACGTGGGGTTTGTATTTGGCGGTTACTCACCATTATCCTTGGGGAAAGGGAGATTTCTTTCTCACGCATTAACTACCTCGAGCCCAGCGTCGACAGACGGTGTAGTTATTCCCAGCGTCGAAGCTCGCTCTGCTCGACTTGAAAATGGGGGGCAACTGATGAGGAGATTTTTAGGCACTTACTGTCGAGCGCTGTCCTCTCGACGCGTGTCAAAAGGTAACTCGCTTGGTCTGACATCGGTCGCTCGGTCGTATCCATGTCGCTCGGTCGGACTTCTCCAACCTCGCTGAGACAGTAGGATATGCACTAACTAGGTCAATACGGTTACACTCGCCGGTATCCTCGGGCGTGGAGGAGGTAACCCCACGTCCCCCAGATTCCTGGACTGCGGAGCCATGACTCCCACGTCCACCACTCACTCCGGTTCCGGCGGGAGTCCCCCCACTCTGAGGGACTTCAACCGCTGTCATGGTCCACGATCTACCACCTTCGTGCCCCTCACAGGGACACGAACCACCTCGTCTATAAATGGGCAGTCCGTCCATGGGTTTAAGGTACACACTCGAATCTACTCACTAAGGACACAAAGTTCATCCTCCTCATACTCTTACTGACTTAGCCATCGGAGGGTCCACGACTGGGAACACCTCCAGTCCTTGGGCGCTGTTTTGCAGGAACTCCTCGAAGACGGAGCTCGGATTGACCATCCAGTTTTGGGCATCAACAATTCTAATCGATTCGAGTCATGCATATGATATGCTATACTTAGTGTAAAATCTATCTACATATTCTTAGCCTACTTTAAAGTAAACTTTATATTTGGAAAAAAATAGTAAGGATTATCTACCTTTTCAAAGTATACACATTTCTAATTATATTTAAGGAAAGTAGATATGGAAATCTACCGTTCTTCTTGGCGGTAGAGATGACTACGGAAAGTACGTTGACAATTGGACGGAGTAACGCCTAGGAATGGCTTCCGTTAGCTTCGAAAGAGAATGGTTTCTCTCGAAACTAAATCGTGACCTACGGTACTTGACTTTTTGGATCGAAAGGGTGGTCGAGCGGTGGTTTAGTGGCGGCTTAGGATGAGTTTCTCAAGAACAAGGAAGAACACTCAAGAACAAGCTCAAGAACAAGCAAGAATACAAAGCTTTCTAGAGAGAAGTTGGAACAAAGAAAGGTGTGAGTTCAAATGGAAGAAATGCTTGCTATTTATAGGCAAAAGTTGGCTCCCTCTCCTCCCACATTGGCCGGCCATCTCTCTCTCTCTCCAAATCCCAAAGATTTCTTCCAAATCTAGTCATATCCTAGGCTATGAAAGGCTACCAAGATCTTCCCCTTTCTTTATTTCCATTTTAGGACAAATTCTATGTTATTCTATGGGGTTTTTGTCTAGTCTAGTACTTTAAAGAGTTAGAATACTAGATATGGTTGTCCTAGTTAAACATGTGCAAGAAAAACCCTAGATTTTGGTGGTACAAGATGATGTAGGAAGATTGGTCAAGATTGGTGCTAGATTTGGATGGTACACTAGCACACATCACACTCTCCCTCTCTCCCTCTCATCCGGCCTCTCTCTCTCTCTCCCTCCATCTCTCTCTCGGCCTCTCTCTCCCTCTCTCTCTATCTCTTGGTACAAAGTACATATATATATATATATGTTTTCAAGGACAAAGATTGGAAAGAGTAAGGATTGGATGGTAAGTTTGTAGGAGATTTTGTAGGCAAAATCTAGTACCCTAAATCTATCTCACATCATCCTATCTTCTTCCTCCATTTAGCACATGTACTCCTATGTATATAAAACTTAGATTTGATAGAAGAAAGATCAAGGAAGTACTTCCATATCTTGCTCTCTCTCTCTCTCTCTCCCTCCTATCTCTCTCCCTCTCGGCCTCCTCTCTCTTCTCTCTCTTGGCAATCTCTCTCTCTCCCTCTCTCTCTCTCTCTTCCTTCTTCCCTTGTACTATATATATACATATATAAGTGAAAGAATAGAAGTACTCTAGTACCTTGGTGATTTTCCTAGATTTCTAGGTCAAGATATCCTAATAAACTATGCCAATTGACACATGTTTGTTCATAAAATATAACATAGAGTTCTAGAGTGACATATGCCTATCTTATTACTTAAATGAATTAGGCACATGTTGGTTGATAAACTAATAAGTTCTAGGTACTTGGCTAGGCTTCAAAGATTTGATCAAGAGTACAACAATCTTGGCTCTTCTCTCTCCTATCTCTCTCTCTCTCTCGGCTATCTCTCTCTCTCTCTCACTCTCGACTTTTCTCTCTCTCCCTCTCTCTCCCTTGTACTACCATAATATATTAGTATAGATATATATCACCAATTAGATTTTGGAAGTACAAGGTTATTAATAAACTAAAGGGAATTTGAAAGAATAAGATTTTCCTAATTAAATAATGAATTTGACACATGTTTTCTACCTCTATATTATATTGGGGGGTTGTACTGGTACCCTATTATAATATACATATAAGTACTAGAGAATCTGGGTGAGTATCTAGTCACAATTTTATAATATAAAGCTCCGATTTGACACATGTCTCCTTATAATACAATATTTGTACTCAGAGAATCCTAGGACCCAATATTATATTAGATACTCTTCCAATTCTTTAATGGGAGAATCCCATTGGATTCTAGTCATTGAATTAATTATAATATAATAGTACTAGTCCTATTATCCAATGGATAATAATTCTACTAACAACTATGGACCAATGGACAAAGGTCAACGGTTGACTTTTTGGTCAAAGGGTCTTACTTAGGGTTCAAGAGGTTCAAGGGTTCAAATGGCTCGAGGAAGGTCAAGAGTTTAATTAGATTATCTCCGAGGATTAGGTTAGAAGCTAACTAGGCTCGCTAAGTAGGATTTCAAGTCAAGAGTCTAACCTAGACCTAAGCTCGATGATTAAGGAAATAATCCAACACGCTTGTCTTTAGAAAATGATCTTATTGACGAATCTAATCATGACGGATTACTAAGAATAATTCAAGTTGAATAATCACTCAAGAAGAATTAAAGACTTTTCGAATTAACAACGAAATTTTTATTTAGTAAAAATTGGAGTTGTTACAGAAATAGGAGACTGGAGGCTCGTGGTGGAGGCAAAGAGGTGCACAAGTGGTTTCTGGTGCTGCCAGAGCAAGCTCAGGAACTGGTACGTGCTGCAGGTTTTGAGGCATTTGTTCTAGGCCTCAATATTTCGAAGATGGACTGGTCACTGATGACTTCGCTAGTTGGGAGGTGGTGGGATACCACCAACGCATTCCACTTCCCCTCTGCTGGTGAGATGACAGTTTGTAGACACCTCCTAGACGGGGCATCGCCATACAGATTGATCACGTTTGTTTGCTCGATTGGTTGCTTGCTTCATAGACCAAGATCGTGGACATTCCCATGGCTAGGAACATCGCCACACGATAGCGGTCATCATCAAAATAGAGTCGCCACCCAGTTTACCAAAATTGGGAAAATAGACAGAGATTCCGGGTACGGGAGCCAAAAGTACAATAAGGGGAAGGTGTTAGGCACCCCTCTTTGCCCAGCCGTGAGACTGGCCCATAATCATTCAACATAAGACATATACATGCTTTAGTTAATTCTAACACGTAGTTTATTTTTTAGCCTTTAAGCAGTAAAGGGTGAGCCAAGACTATAATTGAAGCATGCATCAGAAAGCAGAGAAGCAAAACAACCTGTCCCAGGGTAATGGATCCCGCGGCCGGTGAATGGATGTCACGGCCGAGGGATCCTCCTGATTTGATGTATCGGCCGAGGGATCGAAGCCCCGGTCGATGTTCTTCCTCACACCAGACAGAAAAATTAGCAGATGACTAAAAGCTACGATTAACTATAAATACGATAAGTAAAACAAACCAGAGACCGTTGGGCCTCACCACCTTGATCCCTCAGTTGCTTGATTGCTTCGGATTGAGTGTGATTGACTGATTGCCTCTCGAAAAACCCTAGGGTTGGGGTTTGAACTTCGGGGTTTGATCATCGGATGGGTGGCTGCCTTCGGAAGATTAGGGCTTTTGAAGAGAGGGTTTGAGAGAGTATTTTTGCAGAGTTTCGGAGCTTGGGTGAGTAAATTCACTTGTTAATTTCGGAGCCCAAAGGCTCCTTTATATAGGCATAGGGATGACTCACTCCGGCCAATCAAATGGCACGATCGCAATTGCAATTGCAATGCAATTCAAACTCTTCGTTGCAATCTCTGAACGTGGCCTGAACGCATCGGAGAGGTAGCGTAGTTGGATCAAACAATCGACAGAACGTTCCAGAGTCTGGAAAAAGGATGATCTGGCGGCCGATCAATGGATCTGGCGGCCGATCAATGGATCTGGCGGCCGAGGAATGGTTCTTGCGGCCGAAGGATGGATCCTGCGGCCCGAGGGATTGATCTCTCAGGGAGATTTTCTAGCAACAGGTTGCTCGGGTGAGGAAATGATGTTAAGGCCGTTAGATCGATGTTACGGCCGTCAGATGGATTCTCCTAGGCTTCTGTATTTTCTGTCTGAAAGGCTATATGGCTCTGATTGGGTCCTCTAAGTGGCTCAAAGTTCTTACCGAAAGTCCTAAGGTTCTCGAGAAGGCAATCATCAATCACTGTATCCATTTCATCATTGGGATGGTCCCCAAGGTGGGACTTGAAATAATCGTTAGGCCAAATTGGGGTGTCTATAGATGCCCCTCTTTGACTGAGCTCAGACGGATCGCGAGACATGTTTGAGTAATAGTCAAAGCTGTAAAAAACAACTCAATTTGGTCCAACCACTATTCCAAGGGGTTTTTGAAAAAGGTTTTGTTATGGTCGGGCCGAGAGGCTGCCTACGTATTCCACAAGGGAAATTCAAACCAATCGTAGTTCAGGCAATAAAGAAAAATAAAAAGTTTGGAGGGTTAGAGACAGAAGACGTACCTTTGGGCTTAAAAAGCCGTAGTGCAACGTACCTAGACTGAGCCAGGGTTTTGGCGGAAGATAGTTGAAGGAGCGCGGGGCTGCCCGGGGAGTTTTTTGCGGAGAGCTTTCTCAGTATTTTGGGGTAGATCAGTACACGACAGGTGCGTTTGCTTTTCTTGATCATCCTTACTTTGACTGAGAGGAGCTCGGTAGAGTAGCCTATCCTTGCGAATGAGCTGGAAGGAATTGATGTAGTCGAGGTGGAATCCAAGCCATCTTCTGGGGATGAATCGGATGCCGATTTGTTTTGAGATATGGGGGGCGCGAGGCCAGTAACTGGAGCACGGAGCTTTGGGGATGCGGGAACCGAGGCACGGAGCCGGTTGTAGTCATGAGGCGAGAGCCTGGAGAGTGATGGTTTTTGAGGCGTAGAGCCTGCTGTGGTCATGAGGCGAGGGCCTGAGGTGAGCTTAGAGCTGGATGGAACCGAAGCGCAGTGCTGGTATTGATCATAAGGCGAGAGCCTAAGGTGTCGGAGCTTAGAGCTTGACGTGATTTGAACCAAAGCGTAGAGCTGGTTGCATTATGATGGTCTATGCACGGAGCTTTCTCATCATAAGTTTTGGCGTAGAGCCAAAGGATCGAGGTACCGGACCGATCAATAAAATCGAGGCGTAGAGCCGGTAGGTTGCAGGGTTGACCTGCTTCATGAGAGATATGCAGAGTGTATATGTGTGATGATGGTTGTTAGATGTGAACAGATATGATGATGCAAACTAGATGTGATAGTGTTGATGCAATTGATGAAAATGTGCACGGGCCCGTGTGTGTGTGTGTGTGTTGATTTAAGCTTAGAGCTTCTATCAAGTTCCAGACTTGAGCATTCAGAGCGTAGAGCTCGAGCATTCGGACGGCAGAATCCGAGCATTCAAAGTACAGGCTTTGAGCGTCTAGTACGCAGTGGTTGGGCATCCAAGCGTAGAGCTTGAGCATTCAAGGCATAAACCTTAAGCATCCAGTACACAGTGGTTGGGCATTCGAAGAGCTTCGAGCATTCAAAATGTCAGATTTTGAGCATTCAGGCGTAGAGCCTGAGAATAGATGATATCTTGATTGTTGGAGCGGCGTAGAGCCTTTTGAAATAGTTACGGCTTTGAGCCAGTTGAGATAATGGGCTTGGAGCCGCTGAGTTGACAGGTGAGGGCGTAGAGCCGTTGAGTCGATGAGTTGGTGAATTCTGGCGTAGAGCCGCTGAGATAGTCATTATGGCTTTGAGCCAGTTGAGATTGCTTGAGTATGATTGTAGGCGTAGAGCCTGCTGCTGGAATAGCGAGCGTAGAGCTGCTTAGTTGATAGAAGCGGTGAACACGGGCGTAGAGCCGCTGAGATGGTTGTTACGGCTTTGAGCCAATTGAGATAGTGGGCTTGGAGCCGCGGAGATAGCGAGCGTGGAGCTGCTGACGGTGATTGGGCTTAGAGCCTGTTGAATGTAATAGGCCTTGGAGCCGTTGAGTTGGTAGAGATGGTGGGCACAGGGCCGCTGAATTGATACGGGCATAGAGCCGCTAAGTTGATACAGGCATAGAGCCGCTAAGATGATGAAGCTGTTGGAGTGGCAAGCGTAGAGCTGCTGACGGTGATTGGCGAGTGGGTGAACACGGTGACGGGCCTCGAGCCACTAAGTAAGTGTAGGCATAGAGCCACTAAGTGAGTTGATATGGATGTAGAGCCCGGGTGACTTGGGCGACCTGTGCACAAGGTTATTGAGCGTGGAGCTGCTGGAGTCATGAGCTTAGAGCTGCTGAGTGTCTTGCTTTGCTTCGACCAGCAGTTTGTGGAGAGAGAATTTCCTTACGCCCCTGAGGCTAGTTCTGATCATGTTATATTGGCTCGGGGGTGCCCTCAAGGCTACTTTGTAGATCGAAGATTCAGAAGTCCATGATTGCTTGAATTGGTGCACTGAGCAAAATCCACTAGGGCTGAAGAAAACTGATTGAAGGGACAGGAGATCGATTTCTCGGCCGAAGGATTGATGTCTCGGCCGAGGAATTGAAGTCTCGGCCGTGAGAAAGCCAAAAGTCAGGAAATCGATTTAAGTTCGTTTTAATCGATTTCACGGCCCATTTAATCTTTTCTCCCCCTCCTCTCTTGTTCTTCTCCGTTCCTCTCATCCAACGACCACCACCGCTCGCCGCCGCCTTCTTCCACCACCGTCGGCCACCATTATTTCCGACGACCGTTGCTGTCGCCGTCGCTGCCAGCTTTGGTTGTTTGAAACCGTTGGTTTTCTTCCCTTCTTGGTTCAGACGTGATGGCCACGCCATCTTCGGACGTTGCGGGTTCGTCCTTGCATCCTCCATGTAGGTGTGAGTATCCGTGTTCCGACGAGGAGGCGATTGAGGAGCCCGGTTTGTTCGATGCCGCTACCTACGTTCTTCCTTCGCGTAGGTTGGGTTTTGGCGGTTTCTTGCAGTACTCCCCTCCTGTGGGTGGCCCAGAGGCCGAGGTGGTTCGCCGGGAACTTGAATTGCACCTGAGTGTTCTTAATGCATCGGTAAGTTTCCTGAAAAGTAAAAAGTTTACTTTAGTTCGGAGTTTGAAAATCTGTGCATGATTTTAAGAGCGAATTTCTTATTTGTGGGATGAAATCCCTTTTAGCTAGGGGTATGAATGAGAGGAACCCGTATTTGGGTTGAATTTGTCTTTTGTTTAAAGAAACTAAAATAATCGTGCCCCCTGTCTAGGCAATGCATGCTTTTTAATGTTAATTTGATGCCCTTTAGCGCTTCCTTTGTTTATGCAATCATGAGATTAACTCCCTTTTGTCTTTGGCAGAGAAATAGGAGGCTGCCAGGCTCGCGGAGGAGGCAAGGAGGTGCACAGGTGGTTCTTGAAGCTGCCAGAGCAAGCTCGGGAACTGGTTCGTGCTGCGGATTTCGAGGCATTTGTTCTGGGCCTCGATCTTTTGAAGATGGATTGGTCATTGGTGACCTCGCTAGTTGAGAGGTGGTGGGATACCACCAATACATTCCATCTTCCTTCTGCTGGCGAGATGACTATCACTCCGGGTGACTTCTCTTTGCTGACTGGCCTGCGGGTAGGCGGAGCTTCTCTTCGAGTTGACCCCAGGCTTTGGGAGCGAGCAGGTGCTTTGGAGTGGTTTTCAGGCAAGGTGCCCCCTGTTCGTTCTCGAGGTCATATTGATCTTGCTTGGCTAAGCAAGACTTTCATGACGGCTAACATTCTGACCCAGGTAAGCATGGAGCAGCTTACGCGGGCCTTCCTTCTCTACCTCCTTGGGCAAACGTTGTTTGCCAACAAGGATGGCTCGGTACACACACAGTTTCTGGCTCCCTTGCAGCGTTTGGAGGCCGTTAAAGAGTTTGATTGGGGATTATCTGCTTTGGCCACTTTGTATGGCAATTTAGGAGCTTGCTCTCGGGACAAGAGTCCCATACTTGGCGGTCACTATCGGGTGCTTGAGGTATATATCTTTCTCTCTTGCTTCCCTTCCTGTTTTGACTTCTCCTAGTATTGAACTTGTTTTGGTTTATCTGCTTTTCAGCTCTGGGCTTTCGAGTACCTTCTCCAGTTTTCCCCTGAGACTAGACACGTAGATGCAAACTGTATACCTCGCTATGAGCGATGGTTGGTGGGGCAGCGGAGGCCACGGTCACCAGTTTTGAGCCTTCCCGAGTGGCGGCGAGTTTTGGACCGACTGACGGTCGATCAGGTACTTTTCTCTTTGTACTTCTTGTCCTTTTAGACTTCCATATTATTGTGTTGGGGCTGATTTGACCTTGCTTTGTAGGTACGGTTTGACCCTTGGGGTGGTGTACCAGAGGACGCCCCTCTTGCACGTTCCAGGGTTCTGGATCGTACCCGTAGCTTGCTCGAGGGTCCATTTTGCCGAGCCTGGTACTTAGGCGATTGGGTGGCTAGTCAGTGGCGTCCGCGTGCTGAGGCGTTTCAGTTTGTTCCTCCTCTTCCTCCAACATCGACGAGGTCTACTTCTTCGATGTCTAAGGAGGACTTGAAGAATGCTCGGATCAGAGATTGGGCAGGTTTGCTTCTTCGGGCAGGAGACTACATGGAGTACTGCCGTCTTTACCTAGTTTCAGCGGTTGTAGCTCCCCCTGTTGCTCCTGTTTGGCCGCGAGTCCCTTCTTTTGTTTCCTTCCATTCTGATGATGGGGAGGAGGAGCGCCTGGCCCTTACTCCTTGCGAGAGCCAACTTTATATGCTGCCAGCTGGGGTTTCACAGGTATTACCTTATTTCTGAATTTTGCTTTTCCTGCTTTATCATTGTATCTGTCGCTCCTATTTTTGAGATGCCTGGTCTGTTTTTGTAGGTGCCTGCTGAGATAGTGCAGGAATGGCTTCACGCCTATCAAAGTGCAGAGGTTTTGGTTCGGAGACAGCGCCGTAGGATCCTCGAGGTATGACTCTATCCATATGTTTTATTTGCTTTGTATCATTTCTTTGAATCTGAATGTTCATATCTTTCTTGACCGCAGCTTGAGGCTGAGCGAGCACCAGTTGCTGGTGGGGAGGATGTGGGAACCGATGAGCAGTCCCCATCTCAAAGACGCCGCCATGACTAGCTTTTAGGATTTTCTCTTTTCCTGTCCATAGTTAGTAAAGAGGCAAGCATAAATTGTATAGTGAAAGCAACCACAGCGAGAATTTTGTAACCAACTTATGTTTATGAAATGGAAAGAGCTTTTCGTATCCCTGAATGCTTTAAGATATGCATGTGAAAGTCAGAACATGGCTTTTTGAATAAACGTTTACTGATAGACAGTAATCTTTGTGAAACGGAGTACTGGTCAAAGAATTGATTGTTCGATATTATGGCTGATGTATCAATTCTTCGGCTGTTACTTTGATTTTGCTTTAGCCAAGTGGCATCCCTTTTTCTCTTCCTTCTTATGCTTGGCTTTGATTTTCACCTTTTGCTTTTGCCATGTTCCATAGTCTGATTGCCAAATTCGAGAGCTTTCGAGGTATCCTGTTTATTGTGTCAATGACCTTTAGGTTAAAAGGGATGAACTATAATTCTTGTGTCTATTGTTGTTGTCAATTCCTCGAGAAAAGTGTACTCATCTTTTGCGAGCTCAACACGCAGGGTTAGCTTTGCCTATCATTGAGCACAAATCTTTTGGTGTTTTTCTTTTTTTTCTCTCCAAATGTTTGGGCCGCATCTCAATGTGAGATTGCCTACGTATCCCAATCAGGGAATCAGGCCTTTTTACGTAGTTCCTAGATCTCCACCTTTGAGGTTGGTTTTCCACTCTTGGTTTTTCTCCTTACTTGCTCTAAATTTTGCCTAGGTTACCTGATGGAGGTTGAGTTCCTAGCGAGCTTCTCTTTGAATGCCTTATCTTTTGCCTAGGCTGCGTTTTTTGCATTTTCTTGTCCTAGCAGGCTTTGCTCTTACTTTTGCTTGGGTGTTTAGGTTACCCAATGAGCATTTTTCTCTTCAAGAGGGCTTCGGTATCTTGGAGAGGAATTTGATTAAGATATTTTTCTGAATCTCCTGTCGTATTTGTACTTTCACAATGGGTAAGCTAACCCTAAGTGTTCTCACGGAGATAGTGTCTTCTTTCTAAGTTTTGACAAAAACTTAGTTTCTTAAGCAACTAAGGTTCATCCTTTCCTTCCTTTTTGTCAGAGACATAAAGGACTTGATCCCTTTTTAATTTTCCTTTGTTTTGGCAATGAAAGTATAGCGCATGGCAATTGCAATTTAGGAATTTAGATTTAAGATAAGCATAATCTGGAAGATGAAAAAGAAATTCTCTTAGCTAAAATAAAATGCCCAAACAGGGGCCCAAAACTCGTTCTAGTTTGATTTAGAAAACAAAAGCAATGTTTAATGTTCTTTGCCATGTTGTGACTTCTCAGCTACTGTAGCATTTTGGGGTTGTCTTCTTTCCCTTTGTCTTTTGCAACTTTATACTCTTTTCCACCCTCTTTCTTGCCAAACAGAGCCTTTGAACTGGGTCTGTCCTTGAAGCTTGCATGGTAGCTACCTCCTTGAGACATGAGCAATCCCCAAATGGAAGTGTCGGCCTGGGTTTTTATCACCCTTTCTTTCTCCTCATTGATTGTGTAGTTGTCAGCTATTTCCACTTGGTCAAATAGTGATGCTAAGGAGATTTTATCGAGTGGATCATCGCATTCTTCTTCCATTTTATCAAAGTCGCTTTCCCCTGTCTTGTATGGCTCTGTGTATATGAGATCTAGATCTTCTCTTTCCTCTATCCATTGACTATAGTTGTCAGCTATTTCCACTATAGTCGCACTCGTCATAAGGGTTGACCCAGGGCTGCATTTGAAACTCCTCTACTTTTTCTATGAGATTGATTGTCTCCCAAACAATGGGCGGTGTTGGAATTTTGGGACGGTTGATGCGTACCACTATTTGGGCAGGCTCGAAGCGAGCGTGCCTTCTCATCATGATGACCCTTTCCTTTTCCTTCTTCCTATTCTTAAACCAGATACGAAGCCATTCGTCATCTTCTACAAATGGAATGTTTGGATCTTCCAAATTGTGTTTTGCCTAGGAATGTTCTTTCCATTTCCTTAGCTTTTCTTCCTCTGCTTGATCTTTGCTACTTATGTCAGACATGTCGGGATCGATCACCTCTGATTGATCGGACTCATTGTTTTCCTCCTCTTCCATCATAAAACATTCATCCTCCTCGGGAAGGTTAAGGTTGGTTTGGTTTGGTTGTCTTGGATAATGTATTGGCTAGGATTGTATGCGGGGTTGTGAGATAGAGTTATGCGATTGATATTTCGAGGTGGTGGTTCATCATTATGAGTAGGGAGTGGGTTGGTTTGCCCATCAGGTTTTGGAGGTTTTATAGTTCGGCTATCAATGAGGTCTTGAATGTCATGGCGGAGACGTATGCAGTTGTCTGTTTCATGCCCAGGGTGTTGGTGGTAGGCGCATTGTTTGTTAGGATCATGATTTGGGCCGTAGGGTGGCTGAGGAAGTGGTTTATTTAAAGGTTTGAGATGCCCCTGGCGGCTGAGAATGGTCAAGGCTTGGGATAATGTCATGTAGAGAGGATCAAAATTGCGGCGGGGTCGACTTGGATTCCGGGATGAGCCAGCTTGGAAAGGATCCTAAGGCAGGGATGTGCCAAGGGTATTTACGGAGGCGTGAGTTGTACGGCTGGAAAAGGTTTTCTTTGGTGGGTGGGGAGCTTCTTCTTTCCCAATGAGCCCTAGCTTGATTCCATCTTCGATTTGCAACCCAGTGGCATGCAAGTGTTTGAAATTGGTGATAGCCTGTGTGTAGATGTGCCTAAGATATTTGGGTTGCAGGTTCTTGACAACTATCCTCACTTGATCTTCCTCGGAGGGGGGGTTCTTCATTTTGGCAGCCTTTTCCCTCCATCTTGCCACAAAGGTAGCAAAGTCCTCATTGGATTCTTGTTTGGTCATTTCCAAGTCTCGAGTTGTCAGCTCGATTTGGACATTATATGCATATTGCTTGACAAAAGCGTTGGCAATTTCTGGCCAAGTCTGATAATGCACGAATTCCAAAGTGAGGAACCAGTCGAGAGCGCTTCCGGTGAGAGTCCTTTGGAACAATTGAGTGATGAGCTCATCATTCAAGCCCATCGGCTTCAGGGTGTTGATAACGTGGCGAACATGACTGGTAGGATTGCCAGTTCCATTGAACTTCTCGATGTTTGGCATTTTGAAATTCTCGGGCAGTTTGGATTCTGGGAAGAGGCAGAGTCCTTCGAAATCCAGAATTTGGTCCTCTTGTGAACGGGCCAAGGCTTGTTTAATTTCCTTGACTTGCTTGGTCAATTCGGGACTTTCTGCCAATATTACTTTATGGGGATTCTCGTCTTCCATCGATCTTTCCTCATCCTCAGCATCCCTAGCTGCCTTTTCTGCTAGCAGAGCAGTGATTTGAGCTTGGAGGTCGGCGATAGTGGCGTCGTTGTCTGCCATGAAGGTAGAAGGTTTGCTTGACGAAGCTTTGGATTTAGTAAATGACGGGATCTGTTGAGAGGATGACCGGGAAGTTTCCGGAAGCGGTTGGGATCGTTGTGGTGAGGGTGTTTTGGCAGATGAGGACGACAGACGGGATGGTTGCAGAGACCTCTGTTTGGCGTAGCTTCAGGTGTTATAAGAGTATAAAGTTGGCTGTGGTTGCTTCTTTGATTTACCTATCGTGCCTGCTTGAAAAGTAGAGTACCTGGAAGTTAGTATTCGGCTTGTGTAGGGTTAGGATTTGGGTTGAAAATCCCAACCCTTCTGCACAGAAAAAGTTATTTACAATAACAAATGATACAGGGTGTGAGGAAGAACTTTTGCAAGTAAATGCAAATAGGTTCCTAGCCTGTAGGTTCCTGTCTTAGTTTGATAAGTTCTATGGCTTTCTAATACATGCAAGGTTTTGGTAGTCTCAGGGTGCTCCGTTGTCAAAGGGCACCAATCCTCTCACCAGCCCACCATAGGCGGTGATTGGGTGATTCCCTTTTTGATATACCACTAGGTACGAGTGACTGTGGAGTTTGCTGGAACCCCAACATAGCCCGTGTCATGCCGGGATATCAGGTGAACTCAACGGGTTGCCCGCTCGATGCATATGATAGATGAATTAAACAAGGCATGTATTAGTCTTATGTTGATGATAAGCAGGATAAAATCTGGTAAGGCCAGCTCAGTAAGAAGTGCGGACCTGGGGAGTAGGTGTCAGCTTCGCCCGAGCTCCCTAGGAGAGCAATACCTACAACAAGGTAAACGGGTGCCAGCTACGCCTAATGGGTGGAGCTGGAGCAAGGTCTGAGGACCAGCTATGACACAAAGCTGGTCCAGGATAAATGGTACCCACCGAATATACACGCTATTATACCACACAATTAGCCCAAATCCTACGGGATAAAGGAAGAAGAACCGGTAAGATAAGCACATTATGCTTATCCTAATCATCAATAACATCGGATAAGGATTCCATGCTAAAGCAGGGCGCTCGTGGAGTTCTAGCTAAGGCAGGACTCCACTCACCTGGTTAAAGCAATCAAGATATCCCCGGAATGCAGTCCTACTAGGACTCAACCTCCCATTAAATGCCTATAAAAGTGACAGTAGAACTCCAATAAAGGTACGCTCCACTTGAACCGAAAACCTAAATTCTCACACCACATAACAAGTTCCATACTGACTTAGGCATCGGAGGGTGGTTGGTACGCCACCACACCAGTGACTTTTATCTCAGCTTTGTTTTGCAGGATCAGGTCTGTGCCGGATTCAAAACTGCTTCATCAGCTGGCGCCGTCTGTGGGAAATGACTTTTTCCTTACGGTGAACAGTTCTGTATGGTAGAGACTCGATCGAACAAAACGATGATGACTTCAGACCCCCCACAACAGGGCATCGACGACGCCGCCAAAACCGCCGCCGCAGCCAAGGCAGCCGAAACAGCCAAGGCCGCAAAAGCTGCCAAAGCCGCCCTAGCCGCCGACAAAGCCGCCAAGGCGGCGGAAGCAGCCAAGGCCGCTGCAGCACTCAGAATTGGGGTTGATCAGATGACCCCCGAGGCGTTTGCTCAAATGCAGGAGCAGATAAAGACGTTAACCCAAGGGTTACAAACTGCGATGCAGGAAAACGCGGACTTGCGAAGGCAAATCTCCGAACCAAGCATCTTAAATTCACGACGTACTCGACAGGAAGAAGAGGATAACGAAGAAAAAGGTGAATCCAGCGAAAAGGAAAGCCGAAATCGAAGGAAGGGTGGAAAGCCGCCTACAGAGAGGTCCCCCCATGACCAAGAAGCATTGAATAAGATGCAAGACCAAATCGACGGGTTAATGAAACATGTCAAAGCATAAACTCCCGCCACGGTGGAAGAGTTGGTAAAGAACACGGATTCACCTTTTACATTTGATGTCATGGGGCTACCACTCCCCAGGAAATTCAAGATGCCCCATCTAGAAACATTCAATGGTTCCACGGACCCATTGGATCATCTAGAGACGTATAAATCCCTGATGCATTTACAAGCAGTACCAGACGAGGTAATGTGTCGGGCATTCCCTGTCACTCTTAAAGGAAGTGCTCGAGCATGGTTTAATAAACTCCCAGCAGGGAGCATCAGTAGTTTCAAAGAGCTTAGCACGAGCTTCGTAAGCTACTTCATCGCTGGTCAACGCTACGGCAAACCAGCGACACATCTCCTGACGGTGAAACAAGGAAGATGGGAATCATTAAGAGAATATACCACCAGATTCAACAAAGAGGTAGTCCAGATTGACGAAGCTGACGACAGCGTGAGCATAACTACGTATATAGCTGGACTATATTCAGGATAGTTTTTATACCTCTTATCTCAAGAGCCACCGAAAACTTTGGCAGAACTTATGCTCAGAGCACAGAAACATATGAATGCAGAGGAGGCCGTCTACGCAAGGCGCACGCGTGATGGCTTTGACTCTCAAGCAGGGCCATCACAAGTTGGTGAATATCCTCCCCCCGATAGGAAGAGGAGAGAATCCACTCGCAAAATCGGAGGGGAACCAAAGAACAAGAAAGTGGACTCAAGATCCTCCCCGAAACGAGGAGGAGCGGGAGGACCACCTCAAGGCCGGTACAAGCAGTTCACACCGCTCATAGCTACGGCAGAGCAGATCCTTAGCAACCTACAGGATGATCCAGACCTCAAATGGCCTGGAAAGCTGAGTACTGATCCCAACAGGAGAGCTAAGGACAAGTACTGCAGATTCCACAAAGACCACGGTCACAACACCGACGATTGTATCGACTTAAAACAGCAAATCGAAGACCTGATCCAAAGAGGGAGGCTTCAACGTTTTGTAACGAAGAAGCACCAAAAACCACCAGAAGAGAAGATGCCAGCAAAGAAGGCAGAAATAGTACAGCACCCCGGTCAGGTCACATTGGAGAGATCAAGGTCATCCACGGAGGATTTGCTGAAGGAGGTGAATCTAGCAATGCTAGAAAAGTGCACCTCAGAAAACTAAGAACGGAGGAATACTTGGAGGTCAACACGGTTGGCCGCCCGAGAAAATTCCAGAAAAAGGAGGAAATGCCCATCATTTTCTCAGAAGAAGACATTAAGGGCGTCCAGATTCCTCATGATGACCCACTGGGCATCACCATTGTCATAGCAAACTACCTTACACGTAGGGTGTTGATTGACAGTGGAAGCTCAGCTGACATCCTCTATCTCCATGCGTATGACCAACTAAAGGTGGGACGGGAAAGGCTAAGGCCCATGACATCCCCACTAGTTGGATTTGCAGGCACGCCAGTCTATCCAGCTGGTCAAATAGTCCTGCCAATTACCATGGGGGAAGAAGGAAGTCAAATTACACGCATGGTGGATTTCATAGTGGTCGACTGTCCTTTAGCATACAATGCAATATTGGGGAGAACAACTCTGAATAAAATCGGAGCAATAATCTCCACACATCATTTGATGATAAAGTTCCCAACACCTGAAGGAGTGGCATGCATCAGAGGAGATCAGAAGGCAGCACGGGAATGTTATGTCACCTCACTGAGGGGGGCAAACATTACCATGAATATAGAAAGTCTAGATACTCGAGATGAGGAGAAGCTCCAACACGGAGAGCCAGTAGAAGAACTAGTGGAGGAGCTCCTGGAACCTGGAAAACCTGGAAAAACGGTAAGGATCGAAACAGGGTTGAGCTCGGTAGCGAGAACAGAGCTGTTGCAATTCCTGAGGAAGAACAGAGACGTCTTTGCATGGTCCCACGAGGACATACCTGGGATTGACCCAAGGGTCATATCTCACAAGCTCAACGTGGATCCCACCATTCGACCTGTCAAGCAGAAAAAGAGAACTTTCGCTCCAGACTGAAATGAGGCTGCGGCCAAAGAAGTAGAAAAGCTCGTACAAGCAAAATCCATCCGCGAAGTTCTCAACCCGGATTGGCTAGCCAACGTGGTTATGGTAAAGAAGGCCAATGGCAAATGGAGAATGTGTGTAGACTTTACGGACCTCAATAAAGCATGCCCAAAGGTTAGCTTCCCTCTGCCTAGGATTGACTCCTTGGTGGATTCTACAGCTGGGCACGAGCTCCTCACCTTCATGGACGCATTCTCAGGATATAATCAAATCCAAATGCATGAACAAGACCAAGAGAAGACTTCATTCATCACCGATCGGGGACTATATTGCTACAAAGTGATGCCCTTCGGTCTCAAGAACGCAGGGGCAACATACCAAAGGCTGGTCAACAAAATGTTCAAGCAACAAATTGGGCACAACGTAGAGGTATACGTGGATGACATGCTGGTCAAAAGTGCCAAGGCACGGGACCATATAGCGGATTTAGAAGAAACTTTCCATGTTCTCAGAAAATACAAGATGAAACTTAACTCGACGAAATGTGCTTTTGGAATCTCCTCAGGGAAATTCCTGGGCTTCATGGTGTCCCAAAGAGGAATCGAAGCAAACCCTGAGAAGATTCAGGCCATACTCACCATGAAGTCACCCCAGAACATCAAGGAGGTCCAGAAACTAACCGGACGAGTTGCAGCTTTAAGCAGATTCATCTCCCGGGCAACTGACAAGTGCCAGACGTTCTTTAAAGTCTTAAGAAAGGCCTTTGAGTGGACCACCACGGAAGAAGCAGCATTCAACCAGCTGAAGGAATACTTGACGTCCCCGCCGTTGCTTAGCAGGACCCAAGAGGGAGAGATCCTATTCTTGTACCTTGCTGTCTCCCCCCACACTGTCAGCGCAGTCTTGTTAAGGGAGGAGCAGGGGACACAGCTCCCGGTATACTACATTAGTAGGGCCTTGCGAGGACCAGAGCTGAGATACCCCAGAGCTGAAAAAATCGCCTTTGCTATGGTAATAGCTGCGAGAAGGCTACGGCCATATTTCCAAGCTCATTCAATCAAGGTACTAACGGATCAGCCACTCCGAAGGATTCTCCATTGCCCATAAACTTCAGGCCGCCTAATTCAATGGTCGATAGAGCTTGGTGAATTTGATATAGAATACAAGCCCCGTATCGCCATTAAAGCTCAAGTGCTTGCAGATTTCCTTGCGGAATACATGTATCCAGAACCAGAAGAGCTCCCCAAGGAAGAACCTAAACCGTGGATCCTACAGGTGGATGGATCAACAACCAGAGAAGCAAGCGGAGCTGGTTTAGTGTTAACTTCCCCAAAGGGGCAACGCCTAAGCTACGCGCTCAAATTTGAATTCAAAGCAACCAACAACGAGGCCGAATACGAAGCTCTCGTGGTTGGGTTGGATCTGGCTAAGGCCGTCGGTGCTAACCATGTGTTGGCAAAAAGTGATTCACAGCTGGTAGTAGGACAAGTCCTAGGAGAATATACCGTGAAGGAAGAAATAATGCAGAAGTACTTGGATAAGGTAAAAGCCCAAATTGCAAAGCTGCAAAGCTTTAGCATTGTCCGAATCCCAAGGGAGGAAAACACCGAAGCTGACTACTTGTCAAAGCTGGCCACGGCCAAAGAGGGTGCTATCCCGCCAAATGCACCAATACGATACTTGGAGTTACCCAGCATCTTTGCCATGGAAAAATAGGTACAAGCTATTGACTACAGCAACTCATGGACAGGCCCCATAGCCAACTACATAGTGAAAGGGACACTACCAGATGACAATGTCAAAGCTAGGCAACTGAAAATCAGAGCTGCAAAGTACCTGATGATGGGAGACGTGCTCTACAGAAGGAGCTTCTCACTACCATACCTTAGGTGTTTAATCCCACCAGAGTCTACAAGGGCTATGGAAGAAGTTCACCAAGGAGCATGTGGGGATCACCAAGGTGGCCGCATGCTATCCTACAAACTCCTTAGGCTGGGATATTATTGGCCAAGTATGCAGAAGGATTGCAAGTCCATGGTCCAAAAATGTGAGAAGTGCCAGCGTTTTGCAAATATCATTCATGGGCCACCTACAGTCTTAACTCCTATGAAAGGACCCTGGCCATTTGCCCAGTGGGGAGTAGACCTAATTGGTCCACTTCCAATGGCAGCAGGCCAGGTTCAGCATGCCATCGTAGCTGTGGATTACTTTACGAAGTGGGTCGAAGCCAAGGCACTGGCCACAATCACAGCAGAGGTTGCGATCGACTTATTGTGGAAATTCATTATAAGCCGATTTGGATTGCCACGAGGGATAGTCACAGATCGAGGGAAGCAATTTGACAACGCCCAGCTCAAAGAGTACTATATTTCCAAGGGAATACATGTACATTATGCCTCCAAGGCTCACCCAAAGGCAAATGGCCAGGTGGAGGTTACAAATCGGACAATCAAGAAAGGAATCAAGAAAAGGCTTCGAGAGGCCAAGGGAGCTTGGCCAGACGAGCTTTACAATGTGCTGTGGGCATATCGTAGAACGCCCCGAATAGCAACTGGAGAAACCCCATATTCTCTTGCATTTGGGGTAGAAGCAGTAGTCCCAATCGAAGTCGAACTCCTCAACTACAGGACTGTAAGCACAGACCCCCAGGATAACCAAGAAGATCTCAGGGCAGAGGTAGACCTTCTGGAAGAGACAAGGGAAACATCCATGGCCAAGCTGGCCCTCTACCAACAGAGAACGGTCAAATATCACGAGGCACAGGTTAGGCCGAGGGATTTTCGAGCTGGTGATCTAGTCCTAAGAAAAGTTGATCCTACGGGGAAGAAAGTGGGCAAACTAGGCCCAAATTGGGAAGGACCCTACCAGGTTTTGCACCATATCAAAGCTGGTGCATATAGACTCGCAACCCTAAGGGGAAAAGAGCTACCAAATTCATGGAATGCAGAACATCTGAAGAAGTACTACAAGTAGGTACTTGCAGCCCGAATTTATTTCTAGGAAGTTTATTTCTGTTTTTAGGAAACTCTCTGTTTTCAATAAAAAACTTTAGTAACCAAGTTGTTTTAGTTAGAACCATGTGTTCCTTTCGTTTATCAGCCCTAGTGGCCAATAAAATTCCTCACGAGGGATGTTTGTTTCAATTTTCAATATACATGATGTGGATTAATTTCCTTGTATGCATGAAATAGAAAGACAACAAAAAGATAAAATTATCAAAAAATTTATTAATTAATCCACACCCCAAGGGATGTGGACAACTTTTACATAAAAACTTTGTGGATAAACCCAAAAAGTTGCAACCTAATCACTACCCCCTTCCCTCGGAGGGGAAGGAACTGGTGGCGCCGGTTGCCCTCGGAAAGCCTCTAACTGGTCCCAGTTGGCTATCAGCACCATGCGGACCGTCTTCTCCATGACGGAAATAGAATCCGCCATGGTCTCCATCTTCAAAGTCAGCCCAGTAATGGCTGCCTTCAGGCTCTGCAGCTCCTGGCACAACTCGGTGATACGATCACTACTTGCCATTAGCAGTTTGAATTTGATTATGGAATGGGGAGTAATCCTTAAAACATCCACTGATATTTATAGCCAAGTTGGGCGGTTCACTAACCGCTTGATAAGCCAATCAGAACGATCACAATCGAATTTGCAATTAAAACTGCCACCTCAACCGCTTGGGATAATGGGAAGTTACAAACCCCACTACCTCGAGCAGTTGAAACGATAGCTTACAATTAAATGCAGACGGCTTGAACTCTGCAATCCAACCTCTCATGGGAAATTATGATATTCTAAGGAAATAATCATCAGACTTGAGGGATATCCTACGGGGTAAACAAAGTAAGCACATTAATTATTCGGACACGAACAGCTTAGAAAAATTTTCAAAGCTCAAAAAGACGTAGCACAGCTATGCATTAATTTAATAGCTTAGAAAAATTTTCAAAGCTCAAAAAGACGTAGCACAGCTATGCATTGATTTAACAGCTTAGAAAAATTTCCAAGCTCAAAAGGACGTAGCACAAGCTATGCAATATAACTCACCCAATAAAAACCTAAGGGTAAAATAAGTGTCTTAAATGCTTATACGCAAGCATTAAACACACTTAGGGGAGTAAGAGACGTAGTATAACTATGCAAAAAGATACAACAAGGGAAGAATAAAATTAAATTAAAATTCCCAAAATAGACGTAGCATGTCTACCAAAATCAAACAAGCTCAGAATAACATTCTAGCTATGCAATTTGGTACAGCAAAGGGTGCGCCACCTGCAAAAAATACTAGTGCTTGGCACAGCTATAATAAGGGCAGGAGCTGGCAAAATCAAAATGTCTACATACGCAAAAGACTATTGAAAAATGCCATAGCATGAAGTGAAAGTATTTTTTCCATTTTCAACCAGCACCTATACCTGTCATAACAAGCCTATAGGAGGCTCCAAAATATGATCTTCTAAAGATCATCCTCATCAACCATCAAGAAAAGTATTCAGGCCAAAACCAAAGGCCACTCCCAAAAAACACAGCCAAAGTACGAAAGTATTTAAAAGTGTTTTACAGACCCCAAATGAATTTAAAGTTTCAAAGGCCCAGGATGGAACTGCCAATAGCCTGCCCATCACCAGATGATGGGCCAGGAGGTGTTACCGCTAGAGTTGGAGTTTCAAGAGGAAGAGAGACTTTTTCTGGAGTTTGGAGAAGGGATGCAATCGAAGAGCTCGGGATAGATGCGTCTTTGGATGCCACTTCATCGCCTTCCTCTTCCCCCTTCTATCCCCCATCAAGGTATGAGGGCCCCTCTTCATCATCTACCTCAAACTTGGAGAAGTCCAAGTTTGGGAAGGCCAAAGCTGCCCGGCTCCTCATAGCTTCAAACCCATCAAAGTATTGTTGGGTGACGTCTTGACGATACTCAGGGGACTGCAGGAAGAGTTCGATGCCATCTCTACGAGCATTTTTTACCTTCTCCAGCATCCCCAAGCTTGTGGTCTTACACTTTTCCATTTCCTTATCCCAATCAAGGATTTTCAGTTCCAAGCTTTGAGCAGTCGCCAAGGCGGTATCTCTCTCCTCCTCCAAACCTCTTTTTGACTTCAGGGCGTTGTCCCTCTCAGTTGTCAGCTTTCAAAGCTCTGCAACCATGGTAGCACTTTGCTTAGAAAGCCTCATGTTGGTCTCAGAAAGTGTAGCCATTTGTTTCCCCAAACCAAGGCTTTGGGAAACCAGAAATCGGCCACGAGCCGTAGTCTGCAATAAAAAGACAGAATTAATAATAAAGCACTTGGAAAAGCAAGTTGACAAAAAGGTAAAAGAAGAGGAAAACCCACCATGGCCAACTCGACCAACATAAGCTCCCCCACTGCTTGGAGAGACATCTCCGCCATTGAATCCTTGTCAGCTGCACAGAGCAACCCAGAAGCATGCTCCAAGGCTTCCTGGAAATTGGCCAATGTGGAAGGACCAGCAGCAACTTTTGTCTTCTTAGAGGCAGGGGTACCCTCCACAGCCATACCCTTTGCCTTTCTCTTTAAAATCTCAGCACCACCCACCTCAAGCGGCTCAACCACTAAGTCAAGAGCAGAATCTTTCGAGAGATCAGCATCCAAGAAACTTTCAACATTTAGCTCCTTCTGGAGACGAGAGCTCTTCCTTTTTGGAGCCACGCTTCCAGATGATTGCTTCACTCTCTCAGCCTTTAGTTGAGCCAGCAAGTTCTTGTCCATCTTTGGTGCCATTTTTGTATCTTCTCCTTCTTCCTCTGAAAAGGAATGAAAGGAGAACAATAAGAAAAGTCAGCGGGCAATTCAATACCTAAACAGAAACTGGAAATACCTCTCAAAAGAGCTAAAGCCTCACGAGATGTTTCTGGACCCAGCAGGTAAGTGGCCAGACTCCGGAGTCATAAGCAAACCCCAGCTATGGATCTCGTAGCTCCGGGCTAACTTCAGTTCTGCTTCTATAGCTGGGGTCGAAGGATATGAGGTACGAGCTGCACAAAGGCATAAAACAGAGACCTTTAAAGAAATAAAGGAATACTAAGCAAAATTTAAGAAAATAAAAGAAAGCCATGGCTTACAACTGGCAATGGGTTCCCCCCATCTATTGGGAGCATGCTACGTATAGAACCCAACCTCCCAGTCCGAAATCTCCCATCCATCTCCCCCAACAAAGAAAAACTTGTCCTTCCAATTTTTATGAATGTTGGGAAGATCAGTGACCAATTCTCCTCCGCCGGGTCTCTTGGTAAAATAATACCATCCCACGCCCCCAGGAGCCTCTTTTACTTGGAACTGGTTTAGAAAGGGCCCTTTCGTCAGTGGCGTAAGACCATCCGACATGGCTCCCCAAAGAGCAGCACAGCCGATCAGTAAACGCCAAGAATTGGGAACAATTTGGCCAGGAGCCAAACCCAAGAAGCTCAACACCTCCCTAGCCACGGCAGGGAAGGGCAAACAAAGCCCCCCTTCTAAAGCTCCAACGTAAACACATGTTTCGTTCTCAACAAAGGAGCAGGATTGCTCAGACCCTAAAGGCTTCCTAAGGGTTACGGAGGATGGGATCGAAAATCTAACCCTAAGGACGTCTAGCTCTTCATTCGTAATAGTCAAAGGAATGGAGGAAGCTGAAAAATTGGGAACCCTAAGGGGGCCCTTCGAGGACGACGGAGGAGATGAGGGCTCAACCCGTGATTCTTGATCCTCGTTCCTCCGCTGGTGGTTCGATGGTTGCTGAGTCTTCTTCTCCTAGCCTGCACAGGGAGCGCATGACTAAGACCTGGCCGGGGTTGTCCCGGCAAGGCCCTCCGGCGAGAGGATAAGTATTGTGCAGAGAGAGGAAGCAGAAGACTGGAGAGTGTACATGTGTGAGTATGGAGTAGCGTGTACCTCTTTAGGGTTACAATCACTGGATATTTATAGGGCCTCCTAGCTTGCTCTCCAAGTATGATCGCGTGCCTTCCACGAGCCGAGTGACGTCATAGTGACAACAAGGAATAGATCTGGTAACCATTTTCAGGGCTGAGCTGGCGCGCCCATGTGCGCCCATGATCATCTTCTGTTATAACCGCCTCTGCACGTAGGAGGATGCGTGGCTCAACAGCCAGCCGTCGTCGGCAGCCAGCTGTGCTCCGCGGGTGGCCAAACACGGATTTTGCCGAACCTGGCCATGCGGCCGATGGGGGAGGTAACGTCACCAAGGACCTTGCCAAGGGCAGAGACCGAGCACGGACTTATCTTCTGCCGAATCTTTGCCGAGTGAGATGGCGCCGAGGAATAGCGCCGGGGGCTATATGCACAAGATTCATGTTCGGTACGGACTGGGTTCGGTCCGTACCTCTGCGAACTCGCATGTTCGGCCCGCTACAATAGCTCCTCAATCTCTGCCGATGCCGAATGCATGGTAGGGATTGAAGTCAACCATTGGCCGAACCCGTAAAGCGCCGAGCGCGGTATTTGTTTGTCAAAGGTGAACTTTCAGCCGAGCCTAATCCATTCTCTTCTTTAGAAACAGCATCAGCCGTTGATGGAGAGCCTTAGTGGAGGAGTGCTAGATGTCGCTCCATGGCTGGGTACGGCTGGTGAGAGGACGGCTGGCAATCCCCTGCAGGTCGTCCTTTCTGTGACACGTGTCATGTGTTGAGTGGCCAGCGGTTCGGCGGTGTATTGATGGGCGGGAAACTCAAAAACCTAAACCCTAGCCCTATAAAAGGGGCGAGGCGAGGAGAGAGAAGGCTACAGATCCTTTCTCTCTCTACAATTCCATTGCCAGAGCTTCTAAGAGCAACGGTTCGTCTTCTGATCTCGGTTCCCAGGGATTTCATCACCAGATCTTGCCAAAAATCACAGGTACGAGTTCATTTTTCATTACTCTCGTTGTTTATGCAAGTTTTCTGCATTTTCCGTTTAGTTTTCTGGGTTTTGGGGCATTTTTTGTTCTGAGTGAACAGTGCGCCCTGGAGATGAACGAACTGTTCATCTCCTTCTTCAACCTGTTCTTCCGAGCGTAGATCCTTCATGGTGTCAGGGCTTGGCCGTCGATGGAGTTGGCCGAGCCCCAATTTCTGACGTTTCGTAGGTTTAGGCCGAACACGGGTTTGGTCGAGCCTTGAAAAAGATGATGGGGTGGGCCAATTAGGATGCCGAGCGTAGTGAGATCCCTGCTTTCTAGCCGACGACGAGGTCTCATGTTCTTATTTTTGTTTGCCTTTGTTAGGTCTGGCTCACCCAATCATCGTCATCTCATCCAACTCTGAAAGTTCAGGGGACGATTCTGCAAATCTTGTGATTCGAGAATACGTGGAGATACACAGAAGGCGACGTCAAGCTTCTTCCATTGACTCGAACATGTCAGGTTCTAGTGACTCCAACGCCGAACGTGACCACGAATATGATGGTGGGTACAACACTGCACCCGAGATAACTTTCACCACTAGCACGGAATCCGAAGCCGAGCATGAACTAGGACCTGAGGCCGAGTCCAGGCTTCGTTCACAGGCCGGAGCCACGACTTCTTCCCGCTCTGCTCCCGTCGAGACTTCGTCCGAGAACAGGGGGGTTGCCGACCTTTATGAGAGAGGCCAGGTCTGTCCTCACGCTCATTACTTCAGCGGGCACCCTGATGAGTATGCAGATTTCTGCCGTATGTATAACATACCAGATGACGCCGTCGTCAATAGGGTCGCCAGCGACCGAATTAGGGACAAAAGGGCGGACCGTCCCGAGCACATAACCGTCCCCCTCATGGCTATTTGTGAGGCAAAGCTTCGCTTCCCCCTTCACCCATTTCTGAGGGAACTGCTGACCAGGTTTGGCATAGTACCTCATTTTTTTGTCATCAATAGCTATAGGATAGTGATGTCCGTGATTAAGCTGAAGGAGCTTCACAATCTCGAGTTTACAGTCGCTGACCTATTTCATACGTATATCATGTCTCGGCATGGCAAGACCGAACGTAGGTACTTGTCAACACGTAGCCGTAAGGAGCCCCTGATAGATGGATTGCCTGACACCGACAAGTGGGCGAACTTCTATGTTGAAGTTAGTGGCAATTACGAGTTCGGCGATCAAACGATGCGATTGCATAGCGTGCCGAAGATCAAAGACTTCCGAGGTTGTTTTCTGTTTCTTAACTTGCCGAGCATGATTCACTTTCTGTTGCATTTCCATCGTTTATTTAACACTTTCTTCTTTCGCAGATCACCGATCAATTGCGAAGGTACAGCAATCTCTGTCTTTTGAGAAGAACGTTGAAACATTGAAGGCTCAGATCTGCCGTGACGCGCCGACGCTGCTAGGTTACGAACCTTCATATAAGGGAAAATTGAGGAGGAGAGAGGAAGGGGCAGGGCCGAACACGAAGGCTGGGGGTAAGAAGAAGGTTGCTGAGAAACAGGCGAGAGGAGGTAAGCCGAGCAAGAAGGTAAAGGAACCTAGGTTGAAGTTTCCCACCTTCAAGAAGTCAGCCGACTTCTGGTTCCAGGACAGTCAACCCGCCGATTTTCGAGGTATCGATATCCCTGCTCTCCGAACCCTGATCCCTGAATTTGCCGACGATATGGGCAGAAGGAATGTCGTGAAGGTTAACATAAGAGATGGCACCGCAGCTCACCAAAAGGAAGCTGCACCGTCCGAGAATCCTGCGAAGAAGCAGAAGGTTACCCATGACTTCTTCCCTACAAGGCCGCCGACGCCGCTGCCGAAGGAGAGGGACCAAACCGAATCATTAGCTGCGGGTGGCTCGAAAGCTATGGAGATGGCGGCTGGCACGGGTGGCCGGTCGATAGTGCAAGAATTTGCGCCATCCTTTGCAATGGCCGACGACAGGGTCCTCACTATTGAAGACAGTGTCAAGGTTGAGCCTGGATTGGCCGTCACCATGCTTCATGGCCTCGCTCTGCCGAGGGACATGGAAAGAGTTCCTAGGGAGCTGCAGCCGAGCATTGCGCACTTGAGCGCCTATCTTGTTCAGGTATAGGCTTTCTTTGTATTTTTCCTTTTTGAGTTGATTTTATCTTCTTCCCTCTGTCGCCGAGCCTGATCATTTTATCTTTTTACAGGTTGCGCTGCGAGTGTCCGGCCAGGCCGATCTGTTGGCGGCTGAGAGAACACGCTACCGTGATGACGCCAAGGCCGAGCGTGAGAGAACGAAGGCTGCAAAAACTGCCCTGAAGCTGGCCAAGGCCAGGGTAGCTGAGCTTGAGAAGGAGAGGGATGAGGCACTCGAAAAGGCCAAGAAGTCTGACCGCGAGCTCGGTCAAGTTGTAAGGAGGGAGAAGAGGAAGATGAAGGAGATGGATGAGAAGGCCTACCAAGCAGGGTATGATCGAGCTGGAGCCGAGTATATGAGAGATGCTCGGTCGATGGTGAATGAGGAGGTCCAGAAGAGGGTTCCTATTTCGTACCGAGCAGGGTACAAGGCTGGGGTGAAAGCTGCGTGCGGGGTTATGCAGCTGGAACCTGATCTGAACTTGATGAAGACCATTCCTGTAGCCGTAGTGCCCAAGCTCGTGCTGCCGTACACGGACGAGGAGTGCGCACCACTTCCCCCGGAGGAGTTTTCTGAGAGCGAAGAGGATGTTGATGATCTGACTGGGGCCGATGCTGAAGGTGGAGGTGGCCCAACTGGAGGGAAGGCAGGTGATGCAGGGGGTGGCTTAGCTGATGATGCCGAGCATGACACCGAGCAGGCCAATAAGAATGGTGATAGGAGCGTCGATGCTGAAAATGAAGGGGCTGCTGATGTTGTTGCCGAAGATGTTCCACCTCAACTTTAGGGTTGTAGTTTCCTTTTTTGAGTTTGAAAGTTTTTGTTGGACTGGACGGCTCCGAACTTGGGAGTTTACCGTGCCAGATGTAATAGTTGAAGGGGGGTCGGCACCAAACGGTTTACTACGCCGTACCTCCTAGCTTAGGGTCTATGTTGATACTTGTCTTTATTTTCGAAATGCTTGAAAGTTGAATGCGTTGCTTCTTTTTGCAACATCTCTGTTATTGCCGAACTTGACTGATTGCTTTCATTTCTTCACAAAATTTGAAGGTCTTGCATGTTTTGAATGTGTTGTTGTCCGTAGCCCCCACTTTGGTTTGGGTTCGGCAGAATAGTTGAGAATCTTGCGAGATTTGAATGGTTAAGTATAGATGTTTCAGCCGAATCTTGACCAAAGTAGTATGGCCTTTCTAACATGTCGCCGAACATGGATATGTTGTAAATTCAGCATTTGTCGATTGTAAGAGTGTTAAGTGCCCCCTTGCCAGTGGCTGGGGCTCGGCCAATGTGTCAACCCCTGGCCATGGTAGAGGAACGTTGAGAGTAGCTGATTGATTTGTGGGTTTTTTGCTCGCCAGAATGCGAGTGTGGATGTTCGGTGGCCAACCATAGTGTCTTTGCCAATCCTAGCCGAAGCCTAAGTTCCATAAGATATGTGTATTTTAGGCTCGGCGGACCGTACGTCCATTGATTGCTTCTTTGGGCGGCTATAGTGGCCGAAGCAAAAGGCTTTTTGAGGAGCCGTTTGTGGGTGTGACCGAAGTCAACGTTTGTGTTCGGCGTTGTAGCCGAAGGTGGAATGATGCTTGAAATGTTTTTGAAGACTTTTTGACCAAAAAGGATTGTCTTTTCATTGATAGTTCTCGAAGTACAGGAAAAATAGAAGATAAAAACAGTAACAGTGGGCCCTTCTTGGCAATAAGTGTTGGCAATAAGTGTTGGCCGAAGGAAGTGTTCAGCCTAATATGTTGTGGAAGAAGCTTCACATGTATGCCCTTCTTAGGTTCTGTGCATTCCATGGGTTGGTGAGCACTTTCCCTTTCATGTCTTCGAGGGTGTAAGCCCCTTCACCAGCAACTTTGACAATGCGAAAAGGCCCTTCCCAGTTAGGCATGAAATTTTTCTTCTTACTTGCTTGTACGACCTTTCGCCAAACCAAGTCGCCTGGCTTGAACTTCTTGATTCGAACACTCCTGTTGTATCCTTTGGCAACTTGCTGTTGATATTCGGCGAGCTTTAGCCGAGCATCATCGCGTTTTTCTTCAGCCAGAATTAGCTCTTGTTCCACGGCTTCATCGTTTGTCTGTGGGTTGAAGGTTTCTGTTCGGAGGGTTGGGAACCTTGATTCCAGTGGGATGACAGCCTCCATGCCAAATGCCATTGAGAAGGGAGTTTGGCCTGTGGAGCGACGTGGTGTGGAGCGGTAAGCCCATAAAACTCTGGGGAGTTCTTCTGCCCATTTTCCTCTCTTTGAGTTCAGTCTGCGTTTTATCCCTGCACAGACTGTCTTGTTTGAGGCCTCGGCTTGGCCATTACCTTGAGGGTAAGCTGGGGTTGAGTTGAAAAAGCGTATGCCGAATTCTTTGCAGAGGCTTGTGAGGCCGTCTCCGACGAATTGGGTGCCGTTGTCTGAGACGATGGCATAAGGTACGCCGAACCTTGTTACAATATTTCTCCAAACGAAGCGTCGGACATCTGCCTCTGTGATGGTGACGAGGGCTTCAGCTTGCACCCATTTTGAGAAATAGTCTGTTGCGGTGATTAGGAACTTGAAGCCCCCAGGTGCTGTTGGAAGTTTCCCGACGATATCAAGTCCCTATTGTGCGAATGGCCATGGACTTGTGATGGGGGAGAGGTTCTGAGCCGGCTGCTTGGGAATTGGGGAAAAAAGTTGGCATGGTCGGCATTTTCGGACGACTTCTTCACAGTCTTTCTTCATGTTCTTCCAGAAGTACCCTTGACTCATCGCGCGTTGGCACAATGAACGTCCACCGGAGTGACAGCCACAGCTTCCTGAGTGAAGTTCGTTGAGGATCTCAGGAACTTGGTTTGGATGGACGACGAGAAGGTAGGGCCCGGAGATGGATTTTCTGTAGAGTTGACCGCTTTCAGAGAGCCAATAGTAGGCGGCCTTGTTCCTGATTCGAAAAGCTTCCTTTTTGTCGTCGGGTAAGGTGTCATTCCTGAGGAAAGTGACGATCTCATCCATCCAGCTTGAACCAAGTCCAATGTTGAGCACCTCTGGAGTTGTGTCAAAACTTGGGTGGTCAATATAGCCAAAGTTTATAGTTCTGAACTCAGACACTTTCGAAGCCGAAGCAAGGCTAGCAAGTGCGTCTGCGTGTGCGTTGTGCTCGCGGTTTATCTGCTCGATGTTGAAATTTTTGAAGCGAGTGATGAGTTCTGCTGCCGTGGCCTTGTACTTCATCATCCTTGGGTCTCGAGCTTCGTAGTTCCCCAGCACCTGTTTGACTATAAGTTGAGAGTCGCAAAACACGGCCAAGTCGTCAACTTTCATTGCAATTGCCGAGCGTAAGCTAGCAAGCAGGGCTTCATATTCGGCCTCATTATTTGTGGCGGGGAAGTCGATGCTGATGGCACTTTCGTGAAGAGTTCAACAAGGAGAGACCAAAACGACTCCAGCTCCAGCTCCGTTGTTGTTGGAGTCACCGTCGACTTGCAATCGCCAAGTGTCTCCTTGAAAGAGGAGCCACGGTTGCCCTTTTGGTTCATGTTCGGCCGCGGGTTGAGTGGGTTGGGGAGTGTTTAGAATTTCGGAGTCCTCTGGAGTCAGCTCGGCAATGAAGTCGGCGAGGACTTGCCCCTTGATTGCCGTCCGTGGTTCGAAGCGGATGTCGAAATTTGCCAACTCGACTGCCCATTTGGACACTCTGTTGGAGAGGTCGGCTTTTCGGAAGAGAGCTTTGAGGGGGTATTCGGTTAAGACCGTGATTGTATGCGCCTGAAAGTATGGCAGAAGTTTTCTCGCCGAAGAAACAAGGGCAAGTGCTAACTTCTCTAGGGGGAGATAGCGCGTCTGGGCAGGAAGCAACGTCTTGCTTGTGAAATAAACCGGCATGTCGTCGGCTCCCTCTTGGCGAACGAGAGCTGAGCTGATGGCGTGAGGTGAGATTGCTAGGTAAAGGTAAAGGGTTTCAAACTCCTTGGGCTTTACCATTAGGGGTGCCGAGCTCAGATAGTCCTTGAGTTCGGTCAAGGCTTTGTCGCAATCTGGCGTCCATTCGAAGCTTCGACGGCTTTTGCCTTTTAGGGTGTGGAAGAAGGCGTGGCATTTGTCAGATGATTTACTGATGAAGCGGTTGAGGGCGGCCACCATTCCTGTGAGCTTTTGAACTTCTTTGATTGTCCGTGGTGGTCGTAGTTCTGCCACCGCCTTGATTTGAGTGGGGTCGGCCTCGATGCCGCGCCTTGTGACCAAATGGCCGAGGAATTTTCCCGCGCTTACGCCGAATGCGCACTTCTCCGGATTCAGACGGAGTTTGTAGTGTTTGAGGATCTCGAATACTTCGGCTAGTTCCGTGAGATGATTGTGCTCCTTTTGACTCTTGACGACAAGGTCGTCGATGTACGCTTCTAGGGTGTGGCCAATCTGTGCATAGAGCATTTTGAAGATTGCTCGGTTGAAGGTAGCTCCTGAGTTTTTGAGGCCGAATGGCATGACTCGGTAGCAAAAAATGCCATGTGGGGTAATGAAGGCTGTTTTCTCCATGTCTTTTGGGTCCATGGCTATCTGATGAGAGCCACGGTAGGCATCCAAGAAACTCAGCCGAGTATGGCCTGCTGTTGCGTCGACAAGCTGGTCAATCTTCAGCAATGGGAACCAGTCTTTTGGACAGGCATCATTGAGGTTAGTGTAATCGACGCAAACTCTCCACTTCCCATTCTTTTTCTTTACGACCACAGTGTTGGAGAGCCAAGTTGGGTACTGCACTTCTTGTATTGCGTTGGTTTCAAGTAGGCGGTTGACTTCTTCGATGACGGCGTCGGTGTGCTCGGGTGCCGAGCGCCAAGCTTTTTGTACCACAGGTTTGGAGTCTTTTTTTATGTTGAGGGAGTGGCAAATGAAGTTGGGATCCACCCCCGGCATCTCCTCTGGGGTCCAAGCAAAGACTTCTAGGTTGTCTTTAAGGAACTGGAACATCTCTTCTCGCTCGATGTCGGTTAGTGAGGAGCCGAGTAAGAAAAAGCGTGATCCGTCCTCGTTGATGGGCATTTTCACCAAGTCTTCCTCTGCTTTGTCCTCGGCCTTTTGGCTGACGTCGTCGATTACGGCCATGTCTGGGACTTCAACCCATTGCACTTGTTTTTGTTTGGAAGAATTGTGGACGGCGGAGACGTAACATTTTTTGGAGGCTACCTGGTCACCTCGCAAATCTTCTTGTCTTCCTGTGGCGCCGATGAAGCGGACGACCTGGTGGTACGTCGAAGCATTGGCTTGCATTCTGTGGAGCCAAGCTCGGCCGAGGATGGCGTTGTATGGGCTCAGCGCGCTGATGACAATGAATTCGACAGTCAGAGTCTTTGAGCTGACAACGACCGGGTGGAAGATTCGGCCAAGTGGCCAGACAGGTGCTCCGTTGAAGCCGATGAGGGGTACTTCGGTGGGTTGTAGAGCTGACTCTGGTAGATCCAACTTCTTGAAGAGGTCATAGTACATAACCTCGGCTGAACTTCCTTGGTCGATGAGGATGCGCTTGACGTCGTGAACGCCGATTTGGACGGTGACGACGAGGGCGTCCGAATGCGGAGTCTGAACATGGTCAAGGTCACGCTCGGTAAAGCTTATCGTCCACTTGGGCACTTCTTGTGGTCGCTGACGCTTGGATCCACAGCCGACTGAAAGTATCTCTTTGGATGTCGAGGCGTGATCGATGTCGGCTTTGAGGGCAATCTCAGATGCCTTCGTTACTGGACCGTGGATGACGTGGATCAGCGGGCGTTGTTCGTTGGGGTTGGGATTTGTCTGTCGGGCGGGCGTCTTTGATCGATCAATGTATTGATCTAGGTGACCTTGAGCTGCAAGCTTTTCGAGGAGGGCTTTGTATGGTGCGCAGGCAGTCATGTAGTGGTCGAGCTCGTTGTGGTAAGAGCATTTTTTCCTTGGGTTTTGATCCGGTTGGCCGGTGTCAGTTCCAAGCTTGCCCGTCGGCCACTCGAACCAAGGTTGCCTCATGATTTCCTTCAGAAAAGACCAGATTGGTTCCTTGAAGTGTGTGGTCTCGGCCACGTAGTCATGTTCCTTGGGTGGGCGTTTCTTTCCTTCTTTGATGTTGTGGACCTGCTTCTTGGACTGCGGGTGCTGGGTGAGTACTGGTGCCGGTAGTTGAGGAGCGATCGATGTGAAGGGTGCTGTCAAGCTTGGGATTCCCTGTGCCGCCCTGTCCACATAGAACTCTTCGAGGGTGCAGAATCTCTCTACTACGCGCATTAATTCTCCCATGCCGTGGGGTGGGCGGATGGCAAGTTCGTCTAAGATTTTGCTGCCGGATTCCAGACCGTTTTTGAAAGTTCGCGCGGCCCAATATTCGTCAATTCCAGGAATCTCGTTGAACAGCTGCCAGTAGCGTTCGGCATACTGTCTGAGAGTTTCGGACGACAATTTCCTTAACTGAGATAGGGATTCAGGCTCTTTAGCTGTTTTGTTGCTCGTGATGAATCGTGTGTTGAGGGCACGTTCAAGGTCGGCCAGGTTCCTTATGGATCCAGCGGGCAATTTGTTAAACCACTGGAGTCCTAGGGAGCCGAGGCTGGACGGGAACGCCTTACATTTTATTTCGTCCTTTATTGTGCAGAGCTCAATGGTTTGCCTGAAGTGGATGAGGTGAGTGTAAGCCTCGCAGGTCGCCGGATTGAACTTCGTGAATTTGGGTAGATGAAAAGTGGACTCCGGCAGTGTGTTGATGATGTGGGAGGTGAAGGGAGAGACGCCGAGATCTTTCAGTTGTCTTTCAAATCCTGGGTGCGGCGGTTTGCCGTGCTCGTCCGTCCTTGATCTCTTGGAAACGGTCTCTCTGTGTTGGCAAATTCCAAGACAAAACACACAATTATTTGTATCCCTATTTATTGAGTTGTAATTTATTTATTTTTATTTTTAGAGTGTCTGTTTAGAAAGTTGAAGGAAATCAATTAATAATGTGTTAATCGAAAGACTGAGTTTTTGGGTTGAAGATAATCAAGGAAGATTGGCAATCAAGGGAATATGGCAATATTCCGTGAGATCAAATTTCAATATATGGCAATATTCTATGAGATTTGATTAAGTAGCCTATTTTAAATACAAGGCCATCAGGATTATTTTTCTCTAACACAGCATATGCAATTCACATCAGACTTAGAGAAAGGAGGGTTTTTACTTTGGATCTTGGAGTAAAATGAGATCGATGGATCATTGACCATACATGATATCTCCAAGAGGTTTCAACATCTTCATCAACTTATTTGAGAAAAGCCCTAAGGAGGATTCCTAGGCAAGTTCAAGTCCTTCGGTGGATTATTGGGAGGCAAACGAAAGGCTTGTGGATTCAAGGCAGCAGCGGTCAAGCATTCAGAGAGGTGTGCGTGGATTCGGCAAAAGCGTCTACGTTTAGGTTTGTGGAGTTCAAACTTATTGTAAGAGTTCTTGTAACCTCGTGTTTAGTAGTGTTTGATTCCTTCCCGTGGTTTTTTCCCGTTTTGGGTTTTCCACGTATATCTTGGTGTTCGTTATTTGTTTGCTTTCCGTTTGTGAGATTGATTTTGTTTATCGCTTGGTGAATCATTGATTGAGATTAAAACATAGCAAATCTTTAAACCTAGAGGAGCTAGGATTTTTCAATTGGTATCAGAGCGGGTCGCTTGTAATATTAGGTTTATTCCTAGAGCGGATCCTTAGTTATTTTTTTTAATTTGCTAGTATGGATTCACCTAGAGAAGGCAAATTTATTATCAAACCTCCGATTTTTGATAGCTCTAAATATGTTGCATGTGCTACATCTATGTTTCCTGGTGCGAATAGTGCTACGTTGAACTGTGAGAATATAAGTGATATTTCGGACTATGAGGATAAATATGATACAGAAACAATGGCTTTGTTTGTGAAAAAATTTAAACGTTCTCTTAATAAAAAGACTAGTTTAGGATTAGTCACCAAGTTAAAACAAAGTGAGATAGAGAGAATTGATGCCTTGCATGAACTTGATGTGCTTAAACAAAAACATACGAATCTTGAAAATAATATGCATAGTCTTTTTGAGACTAACAAGTTTCTTGAATCAAAAGTAGCAAAATTGCAAGTTGAACTTGACAAGGCCAATGCTACTTTTAAGAAATTGAATGCAGGTTCACAAATTTTAGATGAAGTTTTGTCATCTCAAAAGGTGACATCGGATAGAGGTGGACTTGGTTATGTAGAGAAGGCTTCGTCGTCAAAGGCGCGAGAAGAAATGATATTTGTTAAGCCAAATAGCACTACTCACATTCCTCCCGTGGCAAATAAAGCCAAGTTGCCCATCAAAGAAAATAATGTTGAAGATGCTCGCATAAAGCCAAAGCCAAATTCTCCCTAGGCAAACATGCAAAGTGCAACGGTTAAAAATACCACCACCAAGCGTGGTGAGGTAAACTCTTTTAAGTTTAAGCCCAATAATATGAAAAAGGCTAATACTGCTAAATGCATTCCTACATGTCATTATTGTCAAGCTAGAGGCCACATTAGACCTAAATGCTTCAAATTGCATGGCTATCCCATCACTAATCATGTTCATGCTTCTCACAATAGGGATAATTATGATCATCTTATTCACATGAAATCTAGACCTCATTGTAGAAAGTTGCATTCACCAAATATTTCACACACACATGTAGCGTATTCTCATGATTATCATGATAAGCATGTGCCTACGTGTCATTTTTGTGGTGTGAAGGGTCATATTCGGCGAAATTGTTTTAAACTTCATGGGTACCCTAATGCTCCTCCTAATTATTATCCTGTTAATAACAATGAGGGTAGGTACAAATTTTGTGGTTATGGTTGTGATAGAAGCCAAAAACCTAGGCGTAGGATGATCCTTTATAAAAAGATTACCAATGTGATTCCTAAACATGTGCCCAAAGTTGGAATAAATGAAAAGGTCAAAACTAGACTTATTTGGGTGAGGAGAACGGACTTGAAAACTCATGTAGATTTGCCTTCCAATCCTCTTGATGACAATGGATTATCCGGAGGAGTTAACCTCACTTTTTAAAAGCTTGGTCTTGCTTTCTTAGCCTGTTTCATTTAGTTTTTTTTTAAAAAGAAAATGAAAGATTTTTTTGGCCTATTTACTTCAAAAAAAAAACCAAAAAGATTTTTCCTTTTCTTTGCATTGGGCATGCCTTGAGGATTTTAGTTGTTGGCTATGAGATTCATTCATATGAGCGTTTTTGTTTAACAATGCATGCACATCTTTTCATGATTACATTCATGCAAAGTATTTGGAAGTTAAATGTGGCATGTTCCATGATTCTGTGATCCCCAACTCTACACGTCAAAGATAGCGAGATTTTTTTAGAGGCAAGTTGATTCTCATGTACTTGGGCATGTCTCATGAACTTCCTCGATGATTGACCGTTTTGGCATAGTTGTGTGGATACGGTGTTCCACTTGTTTCAGTTGATTAAAAAAATATTTACATGTGTTATGCGTGAGACTAATGCTTATCCGGGCGTTCATTGAGTAACCGGACAATTAGGGTGAGGTATTCTCTCTCTGAGCGTTCGCGTAAAAAAAATGGATAGACCTTGTGAAGGCATCCTTATTGGACCACTTGCTTAGTAACCAGACATTGGGTATGAGGTATTCTTACTCTCAATAATTGCGTCAAACGGCAGTGGGGTAAAAAAAAAGAGAGAATACATTGTTGTTATAAAAAAAAAAAAAGGATTAATTGATTGAGGGGGAGTATTCATTCATTAGGGGGGGTTGTTCCTAATTCTTGGGACGTAATTCGTATCGATATGCATGGTTTGACTTCGTAAGAGGGAGAGTGTTTGACAGTCCAGGGTTACATGAGAATTCTCTAATCCTTGACTGATGATCTTAATTTCTTATGACGTGTCACATACTCACATTGTCTTAGACTCATGTTGCATGGTGCAAATTATTTCTAGATTAATCCATGGTTGATTTTCAGGAAAATCTGCTCATGCATTTTTAAGAATAATCATATTCATCGAGACTCATATCCAAAAACATGTCCCCCGTTGGCATGTCACAGTGTAATAGTTTTTTTGGGGGGAGGGTTGGTTTTGCTATCATTCAGTTGGTATTTTGCGTCTTGGAGTCATATTTTCTCTTGGTTTAAATTTTAGTGGGTTTTCAAATTGTTGCCTGATAGGCTTGAGAGGTTGCCCCTTAATTGGTTTTCTATAAGGGCTAGTTGGAGTGTGGACAGAATTAATTTTTTTTGTACATGGCTGATGTTGCATTGCTATTGGATTTTATGGACCTATCTCTATTGGTTTGCAAATATCCTAGTTCTTCTCTTTTATAACTTATTATTGTCTCATCTGTTTTTTTGACTTGCTGATTTGTTAGCTTACATTTGATATTGGTTCATACTCGCTGGATTGTGCTTAATTATGCTATTAGTTCATTAGCCTTCTTCTTCATGGCTTATATTGGGATCCTATTGACTATTTTACCTTTGTCCTTCCATGACAAAAAGGGGGAGAACTTTGTTGACGATAACAGACTGTGTGTTTCAGTGTGTTCGCAGCTTTACAAGTCTTGCTCACATTCTGTTAGGGGATAAGTTTTTAGTGTTGAGTGTGTTTTGTCATGAAAGTGCTAAAGGGGGAGATTGTTAGGACCACGGGCCACGGCCTCTCTGTGTTGGCAAATTCCAAGACAAAACACACAATTATTTGTATCCCTATTTATTGAGTTGTAATTTATTTATTTTTATTTTTAGAGTGTCTGTTTAGAAAGTTGAAGGAAATCAATTAATAATGTGTAATCGAAAGACTGAGTTTTTGGGTTGAAGATAATCAAGAAAGATTGGCAATCAAGGGAATATGGCAATATTCCGTGAGATCAAATTTTCAGTATATGGCAATATTCTATGAGATTTGATTAAGTAGCCTATTTTAAATACAAGGCCATTAGGATTGTTTTTCTCTAACACGGCATATGCAATTCACATCAGACTTAGAGAAAGGAGGGTTTTTACTTTGGATCTTGGAGTAAAATGAGATCGATGGATCATTGACCATACATGATATCTCCAAGAGGTTTCAACATCTTCATCAACTTATTTGAGAAAAGCCCTAAGGAGGATTCCTAGGCAAGTTCAAGTCCTTCGGTGGATTATTGGGAGGCAAACGAAAGGCTTGTGGATTCAAGGCAGCGGCGGTCAAGCATTCAGAGAGGTGTGCGTGGATTCGGTAAGAGTGTCTACGTTTAGGTTTGTGGAGTTCAAACTTATTGTAAGAGTTCTTGTAACCTCGTGTTTAGTAGTGTTTGATTCCTTCCCGTGGTTTTTTCCCGTTTTGGGTTTTCCACATATATCTTGGTGTTCGTTATTTGTTTGCTTTCCGTTTGTGAGATTGATTTTGTTTATCGCTTGGTGAATCATTGATTGAGATTAAAACATAGCAAATCTTTAAACCTAGAGGAGCTAGGATTTTTCACTTGACAATAGAAAGATCTGCACATTTGCAGAAGATTTGCCGTGGGTTGCATTGAATGCAATTGGTTTGGAAATCCCAGGCGTGGGAAGATCTTAGGTTGGGAAGATATCACGCATGGTTTGCAATTAATGCCATAAGCATGTCTTGTGAACAGGGCTCTATCCTTTGCCTATAAATTGAGCCCTCTGCACTTGTATTTGGTGTGGGAAAATCAGAGAGGAAATCTGAGAGCAAGAGTTTTGTATCTGTTTGTGTAAGTTTGTGAGAGTGTGAGTAGAGTGATTTGTAATCCTCCTCCTCCTAAATATAATCCGGCTGCCCCCCGTGGACGTACCTAATTCATAGGGAACCACGTAAATCTTTGTCTATGTTTTGTGTGTGTGTTTGTGTTCTGGTTTGGTCCTTTGTTCCGCAACAATTGGTATCAGAGCATTGGGTACCAAGAACACAAACACTCTCTGTTTCTGCTCTGTTTTTCTGTTTCTGTCCAGAAAATTACAGTCACGGAATTCTGATCAAAAACCCAGTTTAAGCACGGAGTCTCGTGCGTCTCTCTGAGACGATTCCAACGCACCAAGGCCCGTCGCAAACCGAGCACCACAGAAGCTACACTCGCCGTTCGACGGAGGTGCGTTCACCAAGAGTTCTGTCCAGATAGAACCCAGTTCCGAAAAGTGATCAGAAATTTTTTTTGATCAAAGACACCGATCAAAAAAAAAAAGACCCAGATCCGGCTTGTTGAGACGATCAAAACACCGCAAGAATCGTCGTCAACCAATCACCGGATTCATCTCACGCGCCGTGCAAAGGAGGCGCGTATACCCGCGTTCGATCTACGCGCATCAGTGAAATCCACGCCTCAAACGGTGGTCAACGACCAATCAACACGCCATGTGTCGCCTAGCCAGCGACACCGGTCACCACGTCATCAGACATGTCATCTGCCACGTGTCACCAGTCATCCGACACGTCAGCATCCGGGACCCACCAATGCCAGTTCATACCGATTTCGTTCGGTTCTTGTCTGGTTCATACCAGTTCCCGAGCAGTCTCGACGTTTCGGATCCAACCCAGCATTCCGTTTCTCGATATTCCGCTCCGTAAAATCTGTTAGGAGTATTTTCAGCCGAAAAACTCCCATTTTTTGAAATCATTGGATGTCCAGCATCGACGAGGAGAGCCCTAGTGTTGTTTCGTCAACACCTATGGACAAATCATCAGATAAGAAGACTTCAGAAGAGCCCTCGGCCAGTTCCTACATGAGGAGGAACTCAATTTCGAATGCCAAATTCGAAGTGGATAAGTTCAATGGCACAATTAACTTCGGCATGTGGCAATGCGAAGTTCTGGATATTCTAAATCAACAAGATTTGGAATGCACTTTGGAGGATCGTCCCGAGGATATGTCCGCCTCCGATTGGGACAAGCTTAATCGGCAAGCTTGTGGCACGATCAGTCTTTGTTTGTCCAAAGACATCAAGTATTCCGTCATGAGGGACAATTCTGCCAAGGAGTTGTGGCAGAAATTGGAGAGCAAGTACATGACAAAGAGCATAGAGAACAGACTCTACTTGAAGAAGAGACTGTATCGGTTTCAGTATCAACAAGGTGCGTCAATGAACGAACATCTAAATAGTTTCAATAAAATTTTGGCCGATTTGCAAAATCTTGATGTTAAAATTGACGATGAGGATAAGGCACTTTTGTTGATAAATTCTTTGCCTGATATGTATGACCACTTGGTTACTACCTTACTGTATGGGAAAGATGAAATTCGTTTTAATGACGTTTTCTCAACTTTGATTAATAACGAGGTACGGAAGAAGGATCAACAAGTTCATCGGGATCCCTCTTCATCAGCACTATCAGTAAGGGGAAGGACCGAATCAAGGAATAGGCAGTCCGGGAGGAGACGGTCCAAGTCAAGAGGCAAATCAGCTGACAAGAATCAGAAATCCAGTGACAGGAAGCAAATTGCAAAAGACGAGTGTGCCTACTGTCACGAAATGGGGCACTGGAAGAAGGATTGCCCCAAAATCAAGGAACAACAACAACAACGAGCGAGTGTTGCAAGAGGAGAGGTTGACGACATGGCATCAGCCTTGATTGTTTCATCAGACACGAATTCAGATGAATGGATTCTAGACTCGGGATGTACCTACCATATGTGTCCCCATTGGGACTAATTCTCAAATTTTCAGGAGATTGATGGCGGCGTAGTTTTGATGGGCAACGACAATGCCTGCAAAACTCAAGGAATAGGTACAATCCGACTCAAGTTGCGCAACGGTACAACCAAGCTTTTGACAGATGTCCGATATGTTCCGGATTTGAAGAAAAAATTGATTTCTCTTGGAACCTTGGATGCGAAAGGCACTCGGAGGGGAAACTTATACTTCCTCGACGGGAGAACAGTTACAGGAGGAGCAGCCATCTCCAGTAGTAGCTCAGATGATGCTACAGATGACATTTCCCGACTCTGGCACATGCGCCTAGGTCATGCCGGGGAGAAAGCTTTACAAGGATTGGTGAAGAAAGGTCTCCTAAAGGGGGCCAAGACAGGGAAGTTTGGATTCTGTGAGCATTGTGTTCTAGGCAAGCAGACCAGGGTCAAATTTGGCACCGCAGTCCATCGTACGAAGGGTATTCTGGATTATGTTCATTCAGATGTTTGGGGGCCCACAAAGACAACAACTTTTGGTGGCAAACGGTGGTTTGTCACATTTATTGATGATTTTTCACGAAGAGTATGGGTTTATCCCATGCGACGCAAGGACGAGGTCCTTGACACATTCCTTCGTTGGAAGCAGAGGGTGGAGACTCAGACTGGCAGAAAAATCAAGGTACTTCGGTCAGACAACGGTGGTGAGTATACTTCAGATCCCTTTTTCAAAGTATGTCAGGAGGAGGGGATAGTCCAACATTTCACCGCCGCGAAGACTCCACAGCAAAATGGAGTTGCAGAAAGGATGAACCGCACTTTGGTGACTAAGGTGCGGTGCATGTTGTCCAATGCCGGTTTGAGCAAAGCATTTTGGGAAGAGGCAGTCGCCTATGCCTGTCAGTTGATCAACAGGCTACAGTCAGAGTCACTTGGTGGACGGACTCCCATGGAGGTATATTTGGGTCAGTCTTTGACTGATTATGATCGGCTGCATGTAGAGAAGGAAGGCCCGCGTCAGCTGCTCCATGCTTACCTGGGTCAGAATGTCAGCCGTCATGAAAGTCTTGCTTAGCTAAGCAAGATCAATATGACCCCGAGAACGAACAGGGGGCACCTTGCCCAGAAACCACTCCAAAGCACCTGCTCGCTCCCAAAGCCTGGGGTCGACTCGAAGGGAAGCTCTGCTTGTCCGCAGGCCAGTCAGTAAAGAGAAGTCACCCGGAGTGATAGTCATCTTGCCAGCAGAAAGAAAGTGGAATGTATTGGTGGTATCCCACCATCTCTCAACTAGCGAGGTCATCAATGACCAATCCATCTTCGGAAGATCGAGGCCCAGAACAAATGCCTCGAAACCCGCAGCACGTACCAGTTCCCGAGCTTGCTCCGGCAGCTTCAAGAACCACCTGTGCACCTCCTTGCCTCCGCCGCGAGCCTCCAGCCTCCTATTTCTCTGCCAAAGACAAAAGGGAGTTGATCTCATGATTGCATGAACAAATAAAAAGCTAGGGCATCAAGTTAACGATTAAAAAGCATGCATTGCCTAAAACAGGGGGCATAGTCATTTCGTTTTTTTTCAGACATAACAATTCCGACTCATTCACGCCCTAGCTAAAAGGGATTTCATCCCACAAATAAGAGATTCATTCTTAAAATCATACAAAGTCGAAGTGACTAAACTAAAGTAAACTCTTTACTTTTCAGGAAACTCATCGGCACATTCAGAACACTCAGGTGGAGCTCAGGTTCCCGACGAACCACCTCGGCCTCAGGGCCACCGACAGGAGGGCGGTACTGCAAGAAACTGCCAAAACCTAACCTACGTGAAGGAAGAAGGTAGGTAGCAGTGTCGAACAAACCGGGCTCCTCAATCGCCTCCTCGTCGGAAGACGGATATTCACATCTACATGGAGGATGCGAGGATGAGCCTATAACGTCCGAGGATGGCATGGCCATCACGTCCAAAACAGGAAGAAAAGAGAACAACGGCAATGGCGGCCGAAGACAATGGTGGCCGGACTACGGTGGTCGGAGGAACGACGGCGACCAGACGACGGTAGTCGGAGGAGCAAAGGTGGAGAGGTTTCAGACGAGAGAAGAGAGGAAGAGGGGAAAAGATTAAATGACCCGTGAGATCGATTAAATCGAACTTAAATCGATTTTCTGACTTTTGGCGTTCTCACGGCCGAGACTTCAATTCCTCGGCCGAGACATCAATCCTTCGGCCGAGAGATCGATCTCCTGGCCCTTCAATCAATTTCCTTTAGCAACATCAGATCATGCTCAGCGCACCCAAAACTCAAGCCATTATAGAATTCTGGATCCACGACCAACAGAAGTAAGATCAAGTCATCCTTGGGGGCATCCCCGAGCCAATACAACGTGGTCAGAACTAGCCTTGGGGGCACACCCGAGCATGGGAAAACGTCAAAGACTCTCTCTATCTCAGCAAAGCTTGCCATTACTAGCCACTTGACTACCAAAGATTGTCAGCCCCGCGCTCTCAAATTCACACCATCAAAGGCCTATTATCTCAACAGGCCCTACGCCCATCTTCGCCTTCTCAACGGCTCCAAGCCCTCAACTCAGCCGCACTACGCTTGCCACTTCAGCAGCTCTACTACTTATCATTATCAAACATCTCAATGGCTCTACGCCCACCATCTCACTACATTAGCAGCTCTACGCTCAGTAGCCTTGTGCATAAGATCGCTTGACAACGCCATGCTCCTCGCACCCCTGGCAGCTCTAAGCTCATCCCCAACAGCAGCTTCGAACTCATCACCATTTCAACAGGCTCTACTCCTATAATCATATTCAAGCAATCTCAGCGGCTCGAAGCCCATTACCGCAACAGGCTCGAAGCCTATGTCTACCATCTCAACGGCTCGAAGCCCATTATCGACAGGCTTTTCGCCCGCATTCACTCACTCAGCGGCTCCAAGCCCATTATCTCAACTAGCTCAAAGCCAAAAATGACTATCTCAGCAGCTCTACGCTTGCCACTCCAGCAGCTTCATCAACTCAGCGGCTCTACGCCCTCACCTATCACTCAGTGGCTCCAGGCCCATTATCTCAATTGGCTCTAAGCCGTAACCATCATCTCAACGGCTCTACGCCTATTATCCCAACTGGCTCGAAGCCGTAACAACCATCTCAATAGGCTCTACGCCGCTCCAATGATCAAGACATCATCTATTCTCAGGCTCTACGCCTGAATGCTCGAAATCTGACATTTTGAATGCTCGAAGCTCTTCGAATGCCCAACCACTGTGTACTGGATGCTTAAGGTTTATGCCTTGAATGCTCAAGCTCTACGCTTGGATGCCTAACCACTGCGTACTGGACGCTCAAAGCCTGTACTTTGAATGCTCAGATTCTGTCGTCCGAATGCTCGAGCTCTACGCTCTGAATGCTCAAGTCCGGAACTTGAAAGAAGCTCTAAGCTTAAATCAACACACACGCACGGGCCCGTGCACATTTGCATCAATTGCATCAACACTATCACATCGAGTCTGCATAATCATATATGTTCACATCTAACAACCACCATCACACATATACACTCTGTATATCTCTCATGAAACAGGTCAACCCTGCAATCAGCCGGCTCTATGCATCGGTTTTATTAATCGGTCCAGTACCTCAATCCTTTGGCTCTACGCCAAAACTTATGATGAGAAAGCTCCGTGCACAAACCATCAGAATACAACCAGCTCTACGCTTCGGTTCAAATCACGTCAAGCTCTAAGCTCCGACACCTCAGGCTCTCGCCTTATGATCAATACCTCCCTACAGTATCGATCGGAACTTTGCTCCTTGAAAGATTTGAAAAGGGAATAAAAATGGTCAAAAGCATTTTCAAGCGCTTGGGAGAAGTCCTGAGCGCTCAAAACCGTTTTCCAAAACCTCTGGCCTGGCTCACTCTCGAGCGCTCGAGAGTGAAGACCCAAGCGCTCGAGAGTGATCCCGAGCGCTCGAGTCTTCTGTGCTGCCCAATGGATGGCAAGGCTCCCCACTACCCATGCAATCCATCATTGCAGCCACCTTGAGCCGGCTGAGGGTTGAGTCAACACTCAACCTCAGTCAGAGAACACTAGGCCAGCAGATTTTCCCCATTTTAAAATGTTTTATTTCAAAACCATTTGATTTCAAAACTATAGGTTATTTTGCCTATAAATAGGAGGGTCTGGTTTCAGGCTTTGGGGCTACGAAATTTTCTCCTGAAGAACCCCCATCCTCTGCTCTCTTTCTCTCTCTTGCTAAAAGACCAAAAACTTCCAAACTCATCCTCCAAACTCCAAAGGTTTTACAAATCACCAAGGAAAAGGGCAAGAAATCCAGAATACTCTTCTGATCTCTTGCACTCTTCTCTCTTCATCCACATTTCAAAGCTATTCCAAGGAGCAAAGTTCAAGCAAAAGGTAGAAATCTTTACCTTTGATCACAACTAAAGGGGCTGTTCTTCCCTTCTGAGGGGGGTCTCTCAGCCTGACCCAGTCTTCAATACTGGGTGCGTGGTTGGGAGACCCTAGTGTAAAAACAAGAGCAATGGGGTACAAAGAAATATTTTCACAAAACCCTTACTGGTAACACTCCCGAGCGCTCGAGAGTACTCCAAAGCGCTCGGGACTGTTCCCAGTTTCATGCATGATCTTTTGTCACACAACAGGCTGGGTATGAGTTAAACTTTTAAAGGAAAGCATCTCATCTTGGTATGCCTGCACAGAAAATCGTTTTCCCCTAAAACAGAAACATTTTCTCACAAGTTTTCATGTGTGAACAAGGCTCCTTTCTTTCAAAGTTAAAAGAATCATTCACTTCAGGGGAGAATCAAAACAAGGGCCTTTGCATGTCAAGATAGTACCATTTCCTGTTTGAGAGCAAACTGACATGCAGCTCACTCCCAAGCGCTCCGAACCATTCCCGAGCGCTCGGGAGTGCATGCATGCCATTACATTCCATTTCCCCAGTCTGTTGTGTTCTCTGATATCTGCATGTATAAGTGTAGCCTGTTGCTCTTTTAAATTTATAGATCTAGCTTTGTTGAGGCAGGGATGCATGATCTGAAAGATTGAAGGCTTAGCTCAGTCTTTCAAGTCCTCTGCTGAGCCATTAGTGTACATAATATCATCTCAGTTTCCAGCTTTGCATTATATTCTGTCTGTGCTAACAAGTTTTGCAGGTTCAGAGTGTCAGAACTCCCACGCTCGGGACCACTCCCGAGCGCTCGAGAGTGAATCCAGTAACAGGGTTCCATCTTCTGTCATTTTGTGTCGCATGCACAGCTATTTCATTCCCCCCTGTACACATGCACATGCATGCACTTCCTACATGCTATTACTGTGGATACTTGCTAGCTGGTTAAAATGAAACAAAATCCCTTTTAAAAATCCCACAAACGTTTAGTAGAGACCGATTTTGAATCGGGCGAGGGGGGTGCCGTAAAACCCTTCCCCCCTCGTAATGTGGCTTCCGAACCCTCAAAATGATCTCTGATTTTCAATTTCAAATCAACCTTTTTTTTCAAAACAAAACGATTTCTCAGGTGATTAACCACAAATCCGGGTGGCGACTCTTTAAATCAATTTTTTCTTCAAAACGGGGAAAACATTATTTTCCGGGCTGGTAGCCCACACCTGGCCTTGCCAATGTGGCAGAGGAAGAAGAAGACGAAGATCTGGACTCCCTACTCAAATCTGCTCAAGACATGTTGAAGGCAGCCGCCTCAGGCACCTCAGGCAGTGGTCTTGGCTCCACATCCCAGTCTGAATTCACTGCAGAGGAGGTCACTGAGGCTAAAACAGCCCTTAGAATGGCTCTCCTCCAGAACTTCAAAGCTGTGGTCCACCCCGCTCGAGCCTCAAATGTCAAAAAGGCTATGGATGTGCTGGTAAAGTCCCAGGCCTTGGGTGCAGAGGAGACCTCTCTTCAATATATCCAGAAAGAATTTCCTACCATGATCAAGTCCCATGATTCTTCCACCCACGAGCTTAACAAGGTCAATGCCAAGTTGGCAGAATTGGATCTAGTTGAAATGGAGTTTACCAAATTCAGTTCTGAATGGAATCAGCTAAAGGAAGATATCAAGGTCAATGAAGCAAGCATCACTGCCACCTCCACTGAAATTCAAGATCTCAAAACCCAATTAGCACAAGCTGAAGGCCGAATGGAAGACTTTCGGAAGGAATCCAAAATCCTGGCCCAACATCATGAAGAACTGAAAGCTGGATCAAAAAGCCAGAAAATGAAGCTGAATCTCCTAGTTTAAGAAGTCCCAGGCCTTCGTGGGCAGCGGGACACACTTGAAGCTCAGCTTGCCAACCTTGACACCTCCTGGACAAATCTCAAAAACAGTCTTGAAGGCCTTCTGTAGGTCTTGACCTCAAAAACTTTCACTTTTGAACTTTGGTTTGTAATAATTAGTATTATCTGCTTCTTGCCTGGCCTGGAACTTTCCTTTAATTGGCCAAGGCAATGGTTTGGTATGGCTTGGATAATACTTCTGTGGCCTAAACTTAAAGCCTTTATGTTTTTTGCAAAAACAGGTATCTTGGCCTCTGTTCAGGCCTTGCTGGTTAACACTTCTACGGCTTATTGAATTGGCTTTCCCCAAAATCTCCCATTTCCCATATAGTAGGGTAATGATGCTTCAAGTACTTTCCATTTGTTAACTGCTTAAACAGACCACCATTCAAATCCATAAGAAGATACACGTTACCTCTAAGGACTTGGGAGATCTGGTAAGGTCCTTCCCATGTTGGAGACCACTTGCCATATCTTGAGTTCTTTTCCCCTAGAGGAAATACAGCCTTCCAAACCAAGTCACCTTCAGAGAAGCTCTTCTTCCTCACACATTTGTCATAGGATCTAGCAACTCTTCTCTTCTGAACCAACATGTGGTCAAGGGCTGAGAGCCTGACTTCGTCTAAATCCTCGAGCTCTATCAGCATGGCCTGAGTATAATCTGCAGGAGTGAGGCCATGTTGATATGCTATCCTTGCTGATTTCACTGCCACCTCCATGGGCAAGACTGGGTCATGCCCATAGACCAACATATAAGGAGTTATATTGGTGGCTTCCTTCTTTGAGGTTCTGTAGGCCCATAAGGCCTCAGAAAGTAGCTCATGCCAAGCCCTTGGGTTGTCCTCCACCATCTTTTCAATAATATTGACCAAAGTCCTATTGGTGGACTCGGCTTGACCATTTCCTTGAGCATAATAAGGAGTAGAATTAGACATAATGATATTCTGCTGTGCAGCAAAGTTAATCACTTGTTGACCCATGAATATTGTACCCCTATCTGCAACCAAGTGTTCTGGCAATCCAAACCTATGGATGATTCTCTCCTTGATCACCTTGATTACCTCTTGTTGATCCACAGACTTCAATGGCACTGCCTCTGCCCATTTAGTGAAATAGTCCGTGGCTATCAAGATGTAAGTATGATTTTCAGAAGAAGGAGGATAAATTTTTCCAATAACGTCCAAAGCCCAGCCCTTAAATGGCCAAGGTTTGACTACAGCATGGTAATTAGCTGCAGGAACACGCTGAATTGGGCCATGGGCTTGACAGGGCTGACATCCTTTGGAAAAACGAATACAATCCTCTAAAATGGTTGGCCAATAGTACCCATACCTTCTGATTAGCCATCTCATCTTTATTCCTGATTGGTGGGCTCCACAGACTCCTTCATGGACTTCACTCATAACCCTCATAGCTTCCGGGCGCCCTAGACACCTTAAAAGTAAGTCATCTTCCAGACTTTTCTTGTATAATTCATCTCCAATGAGGATGTAGTTGATGGCTCTCCTTCTCACCTTCCTAGAGGCTCTAAAATAAGGCCTCTTAAGGAAAGAGATGATAGGTGTACGCCAATCGTTCTCGGGTTCATCATCTGACTCTTCACCAGTGAAGTCTGAAGTAAATACTTCCAGTCCTAGACCCCTTCTCCTAACAAAAGGTAGCAATCTCTTCTGGACTGTGATGATCTTGTGAATCGTCCCTGGAGATAACTTCAGGCCTGAGCCAAGCTGTTGGCTTCAGTGTTCTTACTCTTTGAGACGTGTTTGACAGTGACATTGTCAAAATCTTGCATTAGTTGTACGGCTGTCATATAATAAGGAGCTAACTCCTCACTATAGCATTTGAATGTTCCTGCCAAGTGATTGATTACAAGGTTTGAGTCCTCAATAACCCTTACTTCCCTGGCCTCTAGATCTCTAAGGATCTCAAGGCCTATAACGACTGCCTCGTATTCAGCTTGATTATTGGTACATGGGAAATCAAATTGGAAGGACAGCTCAGTCCTCAGGCCTTGGGGAGAGATGATAATTACTCCACAGCCTGAGACCTCTTGAGTCCTTGATCCATCAAAAAGCAGTGTCCAAGGAGTGGGTGATATTTCAAGTGCACTCAGTCCTATCTCAGATTCGTCGCCGATGTCCACGCATGGATGATCAGCAAGAAAATCTGCTAAGGCCTGGCCCTTTACAGCTTTTTGGGGAATGTATTGGAAACTGAATTCCATTAGAGCTAAAGACCATTTGCCAATTCAGCCTCTCATGATGGGCCGAGAAAGCAAGTACTTAACTAGGTCTGTTTTACTCATGATGTAAACCAAAACAGGAAGCATATAGTGCCTCAACTTTATTGCTGAAAAGTACAAGGCAAGACAAATCTTTTCAATAGGATTGTATCTCCGTTCACAAGGAGTCAGCAACCTACTCAAGTAATAAACTGCCTGTTCCTTCCCTTGAGCGTTGTCTTGGGCTAAAAGGCCTCCAATAGAGCCTTCACCTGCTGAGATGTAGAGCTTCAAGGGCTTGTTCTTGATGGGAGGCATAAGGACTGGGGTTCGAGCTAAATAGCCTTTGATCTCATCAAAGGCCTTCTGATGGCTTTCCTCCCATACAAAAGTGTCCTAGTCCTTCAGCTTCAAGAGTTGAGAAAAGACCTAAACCTTCCCTGCTAGGTTCGAGATGAACCTTCTCAAGAAGTTGAATGAACCCAAGAGCTTCTGCAACTCCTTCTTGGTGGTAGGAGTGTGGGCAACATGCCCTCAGAGAAGGATTTCGTTCCTTTCCGATGAACTTTTGGGCAAGGCCCTAGCGGGAATCGAGGGAGCGTGAGCGGAGAGGCAAGCGCTCAAAAAATACAGAGTCACCACTCGGATTTTGAAGGTCCGACACCCAAGGAACCGTATTTCGAAGCACCTGCCGCGCTATTTGATTTGAAAAAGTGAAGGCACCAGTCCGTCATAACCATATCTGGGTTTGGGAGCCAGGTTACGAGAGGGGAAGGGTTTTAAGGCACCCCTCTCGCCCAATCCGGAGATTGGTCTCTACTTGAGCATTTTGAAAATGTTTACAATTCTTCTTTTATTAACCAAATTTTAGCCAATTAGGGCGGGGGAACAGTTAATCGGGGATTAAAACTGTAACACGTTTTGCAATGATGTGATGAATAGCATGGATGGATGAAATACTAAGTAATAAATGGAACAAAATTCAAAATATCAGTAAAACACCAAAACAGTGCTTTGACATGGGAGTATCACAAGCAATAGCCAACTTGCATGCATGGATCAACCTGCATGCAAGGGAACCATCGCGCGATACTTCCATAACGTCGCGCGAGTGTTGATGCCTCACCAACAGTTTGAACTTTATCCCCTTCTGGGCTCTGGAAGGACCAGTGCACACCCAGGAGGCAAACCAAGCAGTTTATAAGTACTTGAAAATAAATAATTATTACAAGCCAATAGAAGCAAATGGAAAGACAAACCCTAAACAGTGGGGGAAATAAGCAGAGGCCAAAGGCCTAGTTGCCCATGCAAGGGCCATTACTGGAAATCAGAGAACCATCGCGCGACAAAGTGAAAGACTCGCGCGAGGGTTCTGACTGGACTTCCAGGAATTGCTTTGCATGCTTGGGGGGGCTCTGAGACATGTTCAAAGACATCCCAAGAGCATTCCAAACTAACTGATGCAGCAAACTAAGAACAGGAATATTTAAAACCAAGTTAGCCATGCAAGGGCAGCCACTGGAAATCAGAGGACCATCGCGCGACAGAGTGGAATACTTACGCGAGGGTTCTGGCTGGACTTCCAGGAGTTGCTTTGCATGCTTGAGATTCTGAGAGGTTCAGGAATATCCCAAGGGCAATACAAACTAACTAAAATAAAGAACCAAGGAACTGAACTTGTTTTAACATGCAAAACAGTGATCTATACATCAAGATAAAGACCATAACATGCATGCTCAATGAATAAAAACAAGAAATAACCAGCATCCCTTCCCCACGTGGACCAATCTCTTGCAGACAGAACTGTCGTGAGTATTCGGGTCCATCGCGCGAGGGTTTAACTGGTTACAGATTCTTGTAACTCTGCTGACTTTAGGGCCAGGACTGGTATTGATTACCAGCCTTGGCCCTGCCAGCCCCCCTCAGGGATCAAAACAGGAACAGGTAAATTTTATACCTTTGCTCGAATGATTTTTGAAATGGATTGGATGAAATGGTGTAGCCTTGCAAAAGAGTGTATGGAGAACACTAGTTTGAAAGACTAGGAAATGTGGTTTGGGTTAATAACTTTGTGCTAGATTTGATGGCTCTTTTTTGTTGAAACCTGGTAACCTTTTTTGTAACCCCTTGGAAGAACAACAAATGGGGGTATATATAGGAGGAGTGAATGGCTCAAGGAGAGTGGAAAACTTGGCCAAGTAACCAGCCAACAAGGCTGGTCACTCTTGCTTGGTGGAGAAATGAGCCACCAAGGTGAGTGGGGGTGGTTGTGAAGGTGGTGTGTCTAAGCCTGCCAGAACGCTGTTCAGCCAAGGAAAACGGGGTTCCAGCCCATGTGGCCCTGATGATCACAAAATCCAGCTGGACAAGGGTGATGGGGACAGGTGGAACCATCACGCGAGGGTTTGAGACCATCGCGCGAGGGTCAACAGTCAAACTTTGACTTTGACCCACACCTGGCAAGCTGACTATCGTGTGAGGAACAAGAAATATCGCGCGACGGTCAAACTTTGGTTAGGGTTTTGACTAAAGGTTTTAGGGTTCAAAAGGGTTCAAAGGGTTCAAGAAGGATTCCAAGTCCAATCCATTCCACATTCAAGCCTGTTTGATCCAATCTCATCATCGGGGAAACAAGAAATTGGAAAATAAAATAAAACAAACGGGAGACCCAGATCAGGGTGTCTACAAGGAGGTTTTGCTTCCACGATTGCTTTGGCCTTGTTCTTGTCAACCTCAATCCCTCTGTTATGGACCAAAAATCCAAGAAATTTGCCTGCGGAAACTCCGAAGGCACACTTCAAGGGATTCACCTTCAAGTCGAACTGTTGCATTCTCAAGAATGATCTCCTCAAGTGCTCCAAATGTTCGTCGTAGGACTGAGACTTGACCACGATGTCGTCGATATAGATCTCCATGAAACGGCCAATGAAATCATGAAATATGGCATTCATAGCTCTCTGGAATGTGGCACCTGCATTCCTTAGGCCGAAGGGCATCACAACCCACTCAAAGGTCCCCAAGGCTCCGGGACACCTAAAAGCGGTCTTAACCGTATCGGCCTCGTCGATGAAGATCTGATTGTAGCCAGAATGCCCATCCATGAAGGACAGAACCTTGTGACCAGAAGCTCCATCTACTAACTGGTCTACGACTGGCATCGGGTATTCGTCCTTTGGGGATGCCAAATTGAGGTTTCTGAAGTCCACACATACTCTGACCTTGCCATTCTTCTTGAGACTGGCACAATGTTAGAGAGCCAGGTGACATACCTGGCTGTACGTATGAATCCAGCATTGAAGAGGCGTTCAATCTCGTCCTTGACCTGCAAATAGACCTCATTGGACATCCTCCTTGGCGGCTGTTTGAAAGGTCTGAACCCTGGTTGAATGGGCAGCTTGTGTTCGACTAGACCTCTGGACAGACCTGGAAGCTCCTCATAATCCCAAGCAAAACAGGACTTGAACTCCCTTAAGAGCTTGATGAACTTCTCCTTGACGTCCTCTGGCAGAAGTTGGCTAATATACACAGGTCTGGGATTCTCTGCGTCTCCCAGATTAACTTCTTCCAAGGGATCTTGCACGTCAGCCTTCAGATCATCTAACTTGGCTGGGGCTGCCTCAAGATCTTCCAAACGGATTTCGTCCAGATCTTCAACCAGATTGTCATCCTCATTGATCACTTCAGCCGCACAGGCCGAATGATCGTCCTCTGACTCTTCATTTCCCATTAGCCTCCTCTCAAGCAAGTAGGCTTCAAACCTTGACAGCGTGGCCTGAATGGCCACACTCTTCTCTCCTTCTGAAGGGTTTACTGACATTAAGAAGGGCGTTTGAATGAAGCTATAATCGACCTGCTTGACTCCATGATCATAGGACCGATTAACTCCTGAAAAAGTGCCTTCACCTCTTCAGCTGATTTGTTACCGTGTATAGAGGCTACCTTATGGCGGCCATACTTGTCAAGGCCTGCCACTTTCATTGGACCAACCCCTTCGTCGTACAAATGGGCCTCAGCATGGTTAGTAGAGGCCTGGAAAGGTCTGCGGTCAGCCCATATGACCTCCACGTCGTCTTGATTCCAAAAGATAAGACACTGATGAAGGGTTGAGGGAACTGCTTGACAGGAGTGAATCCAATCTCTCCCCAATAGAACGTTGAAGGAAGAGCGTGAATCAACGACAAAAAAAGGCGTTGTCAAGGTCTTGGATCCTACCGTTAAGTTCATGATCAGAATACCTTGGCAAGCTGTCTCCTTTCCAGTGAAATCTGATAGGGTTGAAGTGCATGAGACCAGGTCTTGATCAGTCTTCCCAAGCTTCTGCATCATAACCTAGGAATGAGATTGGTCGCAGACCCGTTATCTACCGGGATACGGCTGACTGGCATTCCATCAAGACAGCCAGCAATGTACAAGGGCTTGATGTGTTTGTTCATTGCAGGGCTTGGCCTCTCAAAGATAACGCTAGTTGCCTGATCCTCAGGCCTTCCCTCGGTCTCGTCTTTCAGCACAATCACTGAAGGCCCGTTCAGTCCTACAGAGAATGACTCGTTCAGAATTTCAGCCGTCTGCCCCATTTCTACAAAATCCCCCTCCAAGGCTGTTGGAGTGTTGTCTTTGGCTTTCAGATCTGCTGGCAGGATTACCACCATGTTGCAGTGCATATTAAGAACCTGGCCAGGCTTGAACTCCTTAGCCTGAGGATTTAACTTTGACTTGCCCCCCGGGTCCGGCTTCCTTGGTTCAAGGGCTGTCTTCTTGAGCAGAGTCACTTGTCTTGAAGAAGGCTCAATCCTAGCCTCCTCTAGAGTTCTTTCCAAGAGTGGTTGTTTCCTGGACACAGTAGCTTGTTTCAGAGGCGTCTTGGTAACGGCCTCCTTGTATGTCTTTCCCGCAGGAACTTGCTTCTTGGGTAAAGTCCTTGGAGGAGGCTCAATGATAGCCTCCTCCACAGTCCTTTCCAAGGGCTTGTGTACTCTCTTAGCCTTAGGCATTTCAACCTTAGGCTCCTGTGCTGGGACTTCCATCTTCAACTTCCCCTTGGGGTCATCTTCAATCATTGGGTCGTCCAACAAATCTGTCTCTTCCTCAGCCCTTCTAACCACCTGCCTGAATCGTTGGCGGCGCCTCTTCTGAGATCTGGACAAAGGTGGAGGAGGAGAATGAAACTTGGGATGCTCAACCCTATGCCACTCATTTGGAGAAGTGATTGGGGGTCTCACAGCCCTAGGTTTACCTTTAGAAGGAGCAGATATCCTCAAGTTGTCAAGCTCGTCCTCAACTTCAACCAACCTTGGCTGGATTCGGTTGAATACTGATTCTCGTGCAACCCTTCTTCCCTTAGGTCTATGTGGCTCCTCAGTCCTTGGTTCAGTCCTTCCCACAATGACGCTCTTCAGGACTGGCTTGCTAGGACTTGCATGATGTCCACACTCTGTACAAACCATGGAGCAAGTTGGTTTCTCTGGTTTCTTCACCCCTGTAGGTCTGGACCATCATGAATTCTGCCTTTCAAACCTTCTGACCCGTTCAGTCCTGAAATCCCTTTCATCACAATAGGGATCCCAGTACCTGCCTGGGCTGGACTTGTGAACTTCTCTGGAAGGGGCTCCCAAACTTATCTTCTACCTAGGAGCAGTCCTAGGCATGCCTCTCATGTTGACAGAGACCATATTTGTGCTCAGCCCTGCAGGAAATGGATTGCCATCTACCCCCATGGGCTGTTTATCTTTCTCAGGAAACTTGAACTCTCCCCGCTCAATTTTATCCTGGATATCATTTCTAAATACTATGCAGTTTTTCGTTGAATGACTCCAAGAGTTGTGGTACTTACAATACTCCTTGCCCTTCAGATCTTCCACAGTTGGAATCTTGTGACCAAAAGGCAGTTTGAGCAGCTTGTCAGCAAGGAGTTGATCAAAGATAGCTTCAGCCCTGCCGACGTCAAAAGTATAGGCCCTGGTTGGCCTATTAGGACTATTCTGGATGGGTTGCTTCGTGGGCTCCATCTTGACAAAGGCCTTGCAGACGTATGGTTTCTTGTTGATGATCTCTGCCACGGCCACATCTGGGTCTGCCTCTGCTTCCACCGCGGCAACCTCGTAGTTAGGGTCACGGTTGTATGTCCCTTTAGATGCTGTCTTCCTATCTTGCTCCTCCGCCAAGAGCCTTTCGTAATGAGAAGCCTTAGAGGACAATTCAAACAAATCTCTGAACTCTGTCCCATAGAACTTCTTCTTCATCTCAAAGCCCAAGCCGTTTAATGCTATACGCACATATTCGGCCTCTGGAAGGACTATCTTGCATTTGAATCGAGCAGTCTTGAAATGTAGGAGATAGGACTCCACGGATTCGAGATGGGTTTGATGATAGCATGACAGGTTTGCCAACGTCACTTCTGGTTCTACCCTGTAGAACTGTTGATGGAACATCTCCTCCAGTTGAGCCCAGGTCTGCACAGAGTTGGGCGGAAGGTTGATGTACCAAGTAAAGGCTGTCCCAGTGAGAGAATTGAAAAAAAGCCTCAACTTCAGAGCATCAATGGTCCCAGCTTCTCCGCATTGGACTTGAAACCTGGCAATGTGCTCTACTATTGAATGCATCCTTTCTCCGTTGAAGGTCTGGAACTCTGTAGCCCTTCAGGAAAGGTGTACTGTCCACCTCTTCAGTATGAGGCTTCCTGTACATTGGCCTTCCCAAAGGTCTGAAACTAGGTCCTAACTGCTCCTGGAGCAAGTTGAGGACTTGATCCCGTCCTACAAGCATGTTTGGTATAGGAGGCGGCTGCGGGTGTGCCTCTTGTGCCTGTTGGTTCTGGATTGAACTTGCCCCCCGAGTATCAGAGCCTTGAGGGGTATGAGCAACTCCTTTGTCCTTTCCAGAGCCCTGGCCTCCTTGCAGAGGCCTTTTGTCCGTCTTGTCAGGTTTGGGCTGGTCGTCTGCCAAAACAAACCTTTGTTCATCATTTGCTGGAGGCGTCTGGGCTCCTCCAATCACAACTCCTTTCTCCTTTTGCCCCCCGAGTGCAGAACTGTTGGAAGTAGCATGGTAAAATGTTTGAGGAGGGGGAGGTCCCCCTAGTAGGCCAGTTTGGTCTTGACCGTTGCCATAAACACCAAACTGTGGAAAGCCCTGCTGCTGAGGAGCGAGCGGTAGCCTCTCTATAAGTGTAGCAATCATCTTGTGGACTGCTATGGCCAGAGGTTCCAAGGACTGAGAGAACAATTGAGAGATTGATTGTGTAATGTCGTGGGAGATCTCGCGTCCTGCCATGAACATATAATTTTTGACGCTGTCAGTAGCGTCGTCAAGATCTTTAGTGCTGACCGCAGGGCCAGCTTCCTGGAGTATTGGCACGTCAACAGCCACTCCCTCAGGACTCTGTGGTGGATCCGGGATGGGTGGATCCGACTGTTGCTGTTGTTGCTTCCTTGCCATAATAAAACCCTTAGACGATTAGGGTCCCACCGGGCGTGCCAAAAGATGTTTAGCTCCGAAATGGCTCAAAGGACTGAGCGGGCGTGCCAGGACTTGTCGCGTCCAACGTGAAGGGCTGGGCATCCCTTTTCTGACTTCTAGATCTGAGAGGGCAATAGTGCTGCAACCTAAGGGTTGGATTGCAGTGAAGGTCCGTGGTTTGCCTCTTCGTGCGAGGACTTAATAATTTCCTAACCGTGTAGGAAAGAAAGTAACAACGTAGAATTACTTTACTATATCGTAATAATAAAGTAGGGGATGAAGAGAGATATGAATAACTTTATTATGTTTCGTAATAATAAAGTTGGGGTACAAGATAGATAGAAACTCGAATTACTTGGTGAAGTAATTGAGTGAAGGTGAGAAAAAAGAGATAATTGCTTCGCTGGGAAGGCTTTGGATTTTAAGCGTTGAGCTTGATTGGTGTGGGAACCCCTTTTTTGTCTTGACTTCTAGTATTTATAGGCAAGGATCTTCGGCTCTTGCATGAAATGGATTTCTCGCCCTTGCTTCATGTGGTGACATGTGTCCCATGACCCTCCATCATGCATGGGATCATGGGTGGTTGAGAGAAGTTGTAAACATACTGCACATGTCTTTCTCCCCATCGTGGGCAATTACTAGAGGTAAGTACTAATTACCCACCAGATAACTCCTACCCATGAGCAGTTAGTGGGATAATGGGTTCCCCCATTTCTTATTATCGTGGTACTTGCTGACTTCAAGCCATTTGACTCGGTCAAATGGCTTTTGCCAGGTAACAACATTTCTCCTCCTCCCACTTTTTATGGTTCTCTTGGGTAATGGGCCACTTAATAAAATTAAATGGCCTGCTAACATTTTAACCCACACCAATTACTTAACAAACTCAAACAAATCATGGGCCAACCGAATACTTTTTGCAAACAGCCCGAACTCACGAACCCAAGCCCAAATCCAACTGAAATTAATTGGGCCCCCATACTCTTGCCTTGATCCACTAATTTTGATCCAATAACTCTTCAATTCATGGCCCAATTCGATTAAACTTTAACCAAATGGCCGTCCAACGCTAGCCATGGACTGGGTGCCAAAAACGGGTGTAAACAGGTCCAAATCTCTCGAAAGATGCCTCCAAGCGAAGAAGAGTCAGAACTACTGGAGCTGTCCGAAGTGAGCTCAATGACCATTCGCCCCTACCTAACAAGGAAAATGTCCCAAAAAAACCCGTTAGCTATGTGCCTAGGGGAAAGCAAGAGGACCTAGTCCTCGGAATAGAATGGTCGTCGCTCTTCGGTGTCTCAAGATCTTGGTCTCTCTCTCAAGACACTCCTCGGGAAGAGCCCTTGGGGTGCTTAACTATTCCTACTGTCTCGGGTTGAAGATAGGCCTCGGGATGACTTTAGGCCTCGGGAAGAATTTCTACCTCGGGAAGAACATGAACAACAGTTGGAAACGCCAGCACCGCCGCAAACCAGACGCCGGCGAGTGGCGTCTCCGCCTCAATGCGTGTCAAAAATGATGAAAAACTCAACGAATACGATCAAGAAGTGAAGAATAATGCATGGAGATCATCATACCTGGTTTTCGTGCAAAGATCTGCTCCCAAAGCACTCGAAATCACGATCGAAGCCTGGGTTGAGCGAGTAGTAGCGGTTCGACGTCGATAGAGAGAGATGATCTCTTTTCTCTCTCCTGTCGTTCCTTTTATAGTGGGACGTTCGAAAGGTTGCGCGGGAAACGAAGCATCACGCACCGAGCCGTTGGATCTTCGACACGTGTCATCATCGGACGGTCAGCAGCGAGGGCTCTGCACCGAGGTCAGAGTGTCGAACCACCGAGCCATTGAAGAAGTGACACGTGTCCCTGAAAGGATGTTTCGTACCAATCATCTGACATTTCACGTGCCGAGGCGACTCATGATGTCACATACTTCGACGATGTCTGACACGTGGCTCCTAGGACCGGGGGTAGCCAACTGGTCGCTACCGAGGCCGCTCTATTCCTCGGTATCGTATTCATTGGAGACTCGAGCACGCCAGTTCACAAGAAGGATCAACTCCCTATAGCCGAGGAGTGGTGCTCCAGAAAGTTGAGGGGCTATTGTAGTGGCCTCGGTTACCAGTTCGGTGACCTGGCCATATGTTGTGAACCGTCTGAAGGTGGTCCGGGTCGCAGCTTGGCATATACTGCCCTCGGTACACGGTTCGGTTGTGTACTCGGTGACAGTCCTCCAGGTGCTTCGGAGCTGCCAGCGGCATTGTATCTGTTCCGGTATCCCTGGAGACACTTGGGAGAAACAGTTATGCCAGATGGGTCCCATGAGGATCATGCAGCAGGCGTAATCATTGGGATCAGTTCTGGCCATGTGCTCCGTAACCGCTTCGTTCCTTTCGTCATCTATGACGTCACCCGAGGCGGTTACCTGAGCGTACCCTCCACGCGCTAGCTTGGAGGCCAAGTAAACCTAGGTCTATAAATACAAAGGGATTCTCACCTGGAAGAGGTACGCGACTCAACCCTAACCCTAGACCTAAACATTTCCTCTGAGATCTAACTTGATCGTCGGAAGGTCACTGGGCTACACAAGCCCTAGTGACTTGTTGCAGGTCCAGCGACGGAAGTGTGGAGCTGCGGAGGAAGGAACCTAGCCAGAGCCACGGTCAAGATCCCGATTAATCGAACTCCTACAGCCATGCAAGGCCAACCACTGGACTGGGCTTTACTGGCGTACGTGGGTAAAGTACTACCGTACGCTAGTTGTAGCCACTTATCCAGTGCTTGGCTTTGCACTTTCTAGGTTCTGAGACATGACCAGAAAGACCCCAGAGGCATTCCATAGCAGCAGAAATGAATATTGAAAAGTAAGACTAGCAACCTTAACTATGGAAAGCAGTAAACTGGTTTTAACATGCAATAAGGTGATGAAAATGGAAAGAAAGACATAAAATAGCTAGACACTGATCCCCACGCCAGTACTGCACGTACCACCATAACTGGCGTACGTGCACATATGACTGGCATGCGCCAGTTCTAGCTGCACACGACTTTGAAACCTTGCCAGCTTTAGGGCCAAGATTGGTATTGATTACCAGCCTTGACCCTACCAGCCCCCCTCAGGGATCAGAACAAAAAGTTTACAAAGGTGGTATACCTTTGGTTTTTGAGTTTGTTGGAGAGTTTGAGCTTGAACTTGGCTTTGAAAGGGGAATGTGGGTGGATGGGTGTGTGTTGTAGTGCATGGGAGAGCCTCTTATTGTTTCTTTCTCAAGGAGAAGAAAGGAAAAACAAGGAGCTAATTGAGAGAGAGATGACTTGAATGCTTCAAGTTTTGGTAACCCCTTGCACATGAATGCAAGGGGGGTATATAGGGGAAGGTGTGAGAGAGGGGGGGTTATAACCAACTGAACTAGCTGCTTGGATTGGAGGGAGAGTCTCCCATGCATTAAATGCATGGGACAAGGTGATGGAAGTTGTAGGAGAGAGGAGGGAACATCCCCTGTACATACCCACTTATCAGACGATCGAACAGTGTACTGCGGTGGCCCAAAAGTCTTGTGCACGTGGCTGAATAAAGGTGATTTGACTAGCTTTAACCGGCGTACACCGGTAGGTGACCTGCATGCGCCAATCCAAGCCCGGTCAACGGTCAAAGTTGACCGATGACTGACACGTGGCAGTGGACCAGCGCACGCCTATGCAATACCAGCGTGCACAGGTAGGGTTTTGCTGAGGCTTTCTGGCTCTGGCTTAAAGGGTTCAAAAGGGTTCTGAAAGGGTTTAAGGATGCCCAAAGCTCAAACACACTAACAATCTCGGGGTGTTCTTGATCTCAATCATCATCGGGAATCAAATACCGTAAGTAAACTAATCTAAACAGTCCAGAATAAGGTGTCTACAAGGCCCTGCTCCTCCTGGAGGTGAACTTTGTGGAAGAGGCCTGTTCCTCCTGGAGATGGATATTGTGGAGGAGGCCTGCTCCTCCTAGAGGTGGATATTGTGGAGGAGGCCTGCTCCTCCGTGGATATTGTGGAGGAGGCCCGCTCCTCCTGGAGGTGACTATTGTGGAGGAGGCTCGCTCTTCCTGGAGGTGACTATTGTGGAGGAGGCCCGCTCCTCCTGGAGGTGGATATTGTGGAGGAGGCCCGCTCCTCCTGGAGGTGACTATTGTGGGGTTCTTGGAGAAGATGCATCCGGTTGCGAGATATATTGTATACCCATAGTGCCCTAGCTTTCTTTTTGTCCTCTTCCTGTGCATTTGCCTTAGGGACTTCTTTGCCTCCTCATCAGCAGTCACAGACTGTGCAAGCCCAAACCTGAAACACATAAAGCAATATAAAAAAACAGCTGAAGAGCGTAATATATACATCAAAAGAAAAGACAAAAAAAGAAGAAGAATGTCCTCTGTAATGAAACGACGAGGAATTGCATAATCAAACCTCTCTGCTCTAGCCTCTCTCTTGTGCTCCTCTGATTGCTTCAATGTATCAGATCCTTGTACGACAGAAATGGTTCCAAACCTGCAAATACATCAGATCATTAGTAAATTGAACTGCAAACTTTTAAACTAACTAAAGTGTGTTACAATTAACAGCTCAACTCTAATGCCCAGTGTCCACATCACTTGCCACGCCCTTCTTCCACTAAGAAATATCCTTGCACTTAAACTTCAACCCCAAAATACTAAATTCCAACAGTTTTTTGACAAGTCTCAAGGCCACCCATAGGCCATACTTCTCAACCCTCAAGAATGAATTCCTTCTAATTGACAAACATTACGTTAATTTTTTTCCCAATAAGCGAGACTTTTATAAATATCAAAACAGCTAGAAGGGCGCAAGCCATGCAACCTTGTAAACAAGACCTGAGTATACAAAACCAAAAGCAACTATACTAGACAGTGGCGTAGCTAGGAATATACATCAGTGGGGGCATTATAAAATCAAAATCGCCGACGATAGCCAACTCCCGACGACATCCCACCGACCCATGACTTGATGGTCGTTGGTGATGCGGCGTGATTTTCGTGTTGGTTGTTACATCATGTTACAAAGGAGAGTTTTCAAGTTTTGGAGTACTAATTTGTTCACCCATGCACTTAAACACTAGGTGAACATGTGCATATTACTCGTTGTCCATACTGGGTGAAAATTACTCACTCTTCAATAAATTCACCAAATCTTTACTTTGATATGATTGCAGACATTGATTTTGTGGAGCTTATTTGTGTAACAATTCAAACAAGTCATTCGTATTTTAACAAGTATTTAATCTAATAACATGTGCCTTGCTTTAAATATTTGGTAAACTCAAACTACCAATTTCAAAAAAAAAAAAATATGGGTGCAGTGGGGGCGGGTGCCCGCCTCCAGTGGGAATAGAGTGGCTCCGCCACTGATACTAGAGCCCATAAAAATTGACAGGGATGTACAAGTTTCCCCAAAATTCTATAAAAGAGTCCAAAACAAATGGACAATCATCTCTAAACACCACACCACCACCACCATTCCTTTCAAATTAGTTTTTTTTTTTTTATCGGCCTCCTTTCAAATTAGTTAAAGAGCTTTTGATCCCTTTAAAAGATCTACACGATCCTTCCACTCCAAAATGCACCACAAAATACATAGAGGACCTGTGTACCACTCCTTCCTCTTGCTTTTCCCACGAAAATGGACACACCCCATTCCAAGTGTCGCAAGGGGCCTTCACCAAGTTAGGCATCTCTCTACTTGAATCAAATCCTAAAGACATGGATAAAATAAATCGCGAATCTCCTAACCAAAAGGCAACAGTTGCAAACAAGCTGAGAATATGTATGTAAGTCAATTATAGCTGCAAAAAAGCTGAGCTGAGCTTCCCCGTGTTTGAGCTCGGCTCATTCAAAACTAGTCAAGCTCGAGCTCGAATCGAGCCCAAATAATCGAGCTTAAGCTTGGCTCGTATTATCGAATATCAAGGTGTTTGAGCTCGGTTTGTTTACCACACGAGCCGAGCATGCCAAGCTGAGCCGCTACAAATGATCCGAGCATTTATAATCAAGCCTCTCAAGCTCGGCTCGTTTACTAACCAAGCTTAAAACTCGAGCTTGACTCGTTTACTGAACAAGCTTAAAACTCGAGCTCGACTCGGTTACTAACAACCTAAACGAGCCGATTTCATAACGAGTTGAGCTGCTCGTGAATAGCTTGATTCGTGTTGCAGCCCTACTGCCCTAGTCATTGACCAACACATGTAGTGCGTATTTGAATTCAATTTCAACGACACAAACAATCACAAACCCTAGGCTAATCTCATAAGAGTAACGGCCTAACAAAAAAGCAAGAAAGAGTCACAAAACTACCTAACCCTAGTAGAAGCGAAATAGATAATTGAAGGAATTTTAAAAAAAAAAATGAAAAAGCTGAAAAGAAACTACCTTTCAGCTTGAGAATTACACTTCTCTTCCTCAGACAGCTGAACTGGCATCCCGAACTGCTCGACTCATCGGATCTTCTTCTGGATGGAAGAAATGGCGTCGTCCTTCTTCGCTTCGTCAGTTTCCTTCACAGCTGAGGGCTTCGATTCATCGCCACCATCCTTGTCTACGGGTAGAAGATCTGAGGGCGGGGGCGGTTGTGGCTAGTCGAGGGTTCTTCTAGGGTTTTCGTCTTTCGCAGTGGTTGATTTCGCAATCGCCGTTGCCATTGTTGATGAGAGAGAGAGAGAAGGGGAAGCATAGAAGTGGGTCTGATAAATTGGGTGGAACGCTATAGTAGAATTAATGAAACGTTGTAGTTTCACTTCCGCTTCTCTCCATGTCTTTCAAGAGCAGGAATGCTACTACCTCCGTCCCAAAATGTTTGTCCGGTCTGCAAAATGAGAACTAAAAAATAATGCATTTCTTTTAAAAAAAATTCAAACTTTTTTCATAAATTAAAAGAACTCATCGATATCTAGTGAATTGATAAAAAAAAATTAAATTTTTCTTGCAAAAACTGTATTATTTCTACATCCTCGTTTGCGGACCGAACAAACATTATGGGACGGAGGGAGTATTATTGTCCCTCTACAATAGCATTTATAAAAAAAACGCTGTTAAATTATGCTATGAAAACCTCTATTTGTTGTAATGATTCATTCAAACATTGGTTGTATTGTAGAGACTCGTAAATTATTTTAGATTTCGGGAATTGTTTAATGCGTAAAAGAATCGATTTATTATTTAACTGTGCGTATGTTTGTGGAAATGTATGGATATATGTATTCGGTTATCTATTGGACTCTCTGAGTGTGGTATAATGTTAGTTTTGATGTTGTATTACTGTTGGGTAGTGTTGGTATCAAGTTGGGTTCGTTCCGGAGTTCGTTGCAAAAAATTTCATTTTCTACCTAGCCAGTACCAGTACTGACTGTCGCCCAGTACCGGTACCTACTGTCCAGACATATCTCAATTTGGCTTTTTGAAGACTCCAGTACCGGTACTGGGAGTCGCCCAGTACCGGTACCTGCTGCATTTTTCTGCACTTTTCAGCACGCTTTTTTGGACATTATAAATACCCCTTTTTGTCATTTCCCACACCCTTTGGCCACGAAATCAGATCTCAAACCCTCCTCTCACCTACCCAACTCCAATCTCTCCCAAAACACTTGATTTCAAGTTCAAACCTTCAAGATCCAAGAGTTTTCTTCCTCCAAATCTCAAGAATCTTGCATTTGGAGATCAAAGGGGTAAGTTTTGTGTTCTCCCTCTTGTCTTGGAGCTTCTACCCACGTTTCTCTCTCTCCCCTCTTGATTATTTGTTGATCTTTGCTTGTTAATCATGTTTTGGGGCTTTATTTGCTCTAGATCTTGTGTATCCAAGCTTGGGTGAGGCTTGTCTTTGAAGATTTGGGCGTATTCCTTTCGGCAGACCTAGGGTTTTGCTCAAAACCCACTTCGGTAGGGATTTCTCTCATTCTCTACATGTTTTGTGGCGTGTGCATGTGATATTAGTGTTTGAATGCTACGTATGGTTCGGGTGGGACATTTTTAAGCTTGTGGATTGCATTGGCTTATGAGTGCTAAAACTTTGTCTTAATTGTTGTGATCCTTGAACTATTGTGATGAATTTGATGGTGTTGGTAACGTAGTTGTTGTTGTGTGAAGTGGAGTATGGGTTTATTTTGACGCAAGGGGTGGAAACACAATGTCGCAAGGGGTGGAGTATAATTGTGACGCAAGGGGTGGAAACACAATGTCGCAATGAGTGGAAATTGGTTGGGAGAAATGTATGTATGTTTGTGTGTGAAAATGCTTCAAAGTTAGTACTCCCTCCGTCCCTTTTTTTGAGTCCAGTATTCCATTTTGGGCTGTCCCTTAATAAGTGTCCATTTTGTAAAGTTAGTGGGTAAAAGTTGGTGCATTGTCTATTTTGTCCCTAAAAGTAGATTTCATTTTGAAAAGTTAGTGAGTAAAAGTGTAATGATGATGGGTAAGTAGGGAAAGTGGAGGAAAAAGTTGATGTGAAAGGTATAATGATGATATCTTTTTAATAAGTTGGAGTTACGAAGCAGGACACTTAAAAAGGGACGGAGGGAGTAATTGGCATTGATACATGTTGTCATTGAATTCGCCATCTAGCTAAATTCACCGTGTAACGCCCCGATTTTCGGATACGTTAATTAAATAATTTTAAAATGATTTTATGGTAATTAATCTTCAAAACAGCGGAAGTCTTAAAATTCGAATTAAAGATAAACATAATTTGAACCTTACAAAGAATAAGTTAATCACTTAAGATTACATTTCTTGGAACTTGAAATCAGTACTAAAAATAAATCAGAGCATCTAAGGGTATGGGTACAGAAGTCTAACAACATAGTTTATAAAATGGGACAGAGCAGGACTCTAATTCCAATACGGGTTCCAAGCTTCTTCGTGCTCAGTCTCAACAACTGGGTTCTCCTCCTCAAAGTGCTGATTACCTCTCATCTCCTGAATACCTGGCATGAGACGCCAGGCCAAATGGCACTAAAATGAGTTTTGACACTCAATAGATAATCTCTTACCCTTTAACGCTTACATTATAATACAATAGCAATAAGGACAACAATTGGAGACAGAATTGAATACGTCCAACGTCAAAACAGGATTACAAGATAGTCATTTCATTATCTAGCCTTCAATTTAAGTTAAACCTTACAAATCCCCTTCTTTTCTTTTCTTTTTTTTTAACCATCCTCACTCATTAACCATAGTACCAAAACTTTCACAAGATTCACTCTTCCCCCCCCCCCTAAGGGTGTACAAATCAGCACAATCCTTCGGGATACACAAGCAGCGTATGAGGATGTGCAAAGCAGCACAATTCCTCGGGATGTGCAAAGCAGCACATGAGGATGTACAAAGCAGCACAACTCCTCGAAAAGTACAAATCAGCACAACACGGGCCCCTGTTAGCACCCTTTCACAATTTAAGCCCAATTTGGTAATCCTTGTCATAGTCATGGCTCATAATCACACAACATACTTCTGAGAATTTCACCATCTTTCATTCAACTTAACAACGTCTATGTGACCTTCTACATACGTATACCAATTCCATGAACCTAAATTCAATATAGCTCACTACAACCTCAACATATTCATCAATAAGGTAAACTTCACAAACATAATATGATTAATAATTTCAAGAACAACAGTTGATAGGAAATTTAAGTAAAACATAAAGCGTTTAAATTTGTCCTTGCGACTTTTGGCTTCCTTACGATTTAGCACATTAGTTCACTTTAAAAACTTCTAATATTTGAGGATCGAAAAGTTATTTCGTAAACCATAGATTTATCTTGCAACTTGTAGAATCCAAAGTAAAATTTGTAATTAGAATTTCGCAAGATAATATTACAAAATTAGTTAACTGAGGTATCACCTCTTTATTTTTATTTTTATTTTTTGAACGGAACTGAGGAATCACTTTAACTTATATCTTTTATTTACTAGAACTAATATTTCATTAATAAAACTCTGCATCTTTTATTTTACTGATCTTAATAGTTCTAGAGTTAAGCTAAAGGCTTTTATCTAAACAACTTGATCCTGGGGATCTCAAAATAAATGTTCTAGTACTTTTCACGTGTTTTACAAATACACTTAGTAGTAAAATCTTATTGTTACTCATATCATTATACGCTTAAAATATCAGACTACATTAACCCACTAATTAGTGAGTCTAAAGGTTTAGACTAACTTATGTACTATCAAAGTCAATAACAACAAAGCACAGTAACATTAACAATACGGTAGCCAAACAAATCTTAACACGTCCCATCATTATTTTTGGCTAAAAACGTTTTCTGTCCGGAGAAGAAAGTTCGACCGCAAGGGCATGGTTCACGTCTGCGAGGTCTAGTTATTCGGAGGCGAGGTTGGTACGGGTGTATACAGTTTTCTTTTCTAGTTTCATATATATCTTCTTCTTCTTCTTTTTTTTTCAATTGGCTGGGCTCACTAAAAGCCACAACACTAAGTCTAACTAGTACATTAATTATACTTAGAGTTAAGGGGTAATAGGATATCTACCTTTGTTCTTGGAGTTCTAGCAAGCTAGGACGGATGAAAATGGTGATTTCGAAAGCGGAGGAGGTTCGCGGCAATGGTGGAACCCGCTGGTGATGACGATTCGGAGCTCCGGTGTGCACTGCACAGTAAGGTGTATGGCCTATTCCTTCTTCTCCTCTTTTTCCTTCCTCTTTTCTCCTCCTTTTCTTTTCCCCACGGTAGGCCCTCTCTCTCTCGGCAAAATAAGAAAACAAAAAGAAGAAGATGGTGGATGATGATGAATGATTCTTCTCTCTCCCTCTCGCTTCTGCCGAAAAGAAATAAAATGGGAAAAACGGTGGGTTTTGATTTTGGAGGTAAGAGTAATATAGGGCTAATTAATTTGGGTAAAGAAAATCTAGTGGTTAATGGAGTGAGTGAGTATGGGTTAAGTTTTGTGGTTAAAGGAAAGTTTCTAAGGTGGTTGTCGGCTTCCTATTGGTTGGAGAAAAGCAGAAGACAAAAATGGTCAAACATGCAGAGTGATGGGTTTTGATTAAGTTAGGATTTGTATTTAGGATTTTAGTTGGCCAGGGATACCAGTTACAACGTCAAATATACTTAATTATGTAAATCATTTTAATCCATTAATAATTTAGGAGTATGATTACTAAATTTTATTCATAATAATTAGGGCCAAAATTAGGGTCGTTACACACCGTATCTATGCATAACATCTCATTACATATAGATTTTGTAGAGAACTTCCTACTGGGCTCGTGTAGCTCAGTAAAATCCTTCTTTTCAGGTTTAAACGCCGGTCAATAGCATGCATGCCCTGAGTACTGAGATGTGAAGACTTTTGGAAGCCTACTTGACTTAGTTACTCATCCATCTTTGTATTTAGTTTACTTTTGGATTAGAGATGGCCTTGTAACTAAATTTGTTTTGAACGATCTTTTGATTAAAGTTGTAATATTCTTAAGACTTGTACTTGAATCTAAGTTTAATTTGGGCCGGAGTGCCAAGGTTGTTTATATTTGGAAACTCAGGGATTTGTTGTGTAATTAAACAGGTGGGAACTCATTTTTGGTATTATTTATCTTATGCGAGAAACTCCTATCGAATTGGTTTATTTATTTATGTTGAAAATCGAGGGTGTGACATGTATGACTTGAGGATAATTTTATTTTTGGAATGAATGGTTTGAATGCTTCCTATTAAATCAACTTCTTGTGTTTATATTCTAGACTTCAAACACTTGCATGCACGGTTTGTTAATGATTCACGGAGTTGGTTGAGATAGGTTATGCTTTATAAGACAAGGCGTGCTATTAGACGAACCGTACTTAGATACGGCTCGTGCTAGTAAGACGACTTGTACTATGCAAAGATAATCTATGCCAATCGATTATCCGTGAATATCTTGAATTGATTTGAATGAATAGTTCTTAACCAAGCAAAATCAAGCTACGAGGGAAAAACCTAATTCAAAGCCCTAGATACTTTTTCCACTTGTTTCGCAAAACCAAAATTCTTTTGTTTTCTTAGTTTAGAATTTAGAACCAAGACTTGAAACTCGTTCTTGAATTGAATTAGAGATTGGTTGAAACTGATCCAATAGCGTACTTTTGTCCCTGAGGAACGATACTTGGACTTTTGCCGCTATTTTACGGAGTAGTTGTGTTTTAATTAATAACTAGTGCTTGCTCGTGCCTACGGCACTACCCACCCCGATTGGAATTGAAATTACCCTTTGAATCTTGATAGTAGCTCAAAACATTATTTCAATTTTTAGGTGGCTATAAAATTACACTAATTGCTGGAAATTAACCTCTTTTTTTTGAACGGCGAAGATTTTTTTTTATTGATATGAAAAAAGGATTACCCCGCGACAATCATCTGGAACTCAGCACAGAGTTGATAAGATAAAAAAGGAACAGTACGAAGCAAAAAAAGAAAACAGTTTCCAGATCACAACCCTACACAGAATGTGCATAAACCCAACTAAGAGATAAATGAGTACAAACCAACTTGAAGTGAAAATCCTCAGAGCTCAGCAAAATGAGCCCCCGTTTGCTTAAAAAGTGAAAATGCAGAGCACCGCCCATAAATTAATGCAGCAACCAAAATCAGTATTGATCCAAGCTACTAGTGTATTGTTCATAAGCCACAGCAAGCAAGCATTTTGGTATTGAATCATGTAAACACCATCAGGTGTCCCTAGAGATGAGAAAAGTTCATAAGAGCCTGAGAGACACCGAAATGAGAAGCTACAATCAATATGACAGTATTCAAGTGTCAGCCTCCAAAAGATCAGCAAGCATCCAAAAGAGTTATAACTTTATTCCTCCAAGAGTCTTCCAAACCAATAGCAAAAACTTACTCTTTCCCAAGACAATGGTTGCTACCATTTGCATTTTAGTAGCCTAATGGGGAGAAGAGAATGGTTAGCAGATCTTCTAAATCATCAAAGGCTAGCAAGCCCCATCATATGCCCCTTCTACTGTAAGTCCAGCAAAAGCACCAAAAGCAAATTAGCCCCATCAAATGTCTCAGCCATCAGAGAATGAACATATCCAAAGAGACACCCACAAAAGAACTCAATTATCAAAGAAAAAACTAACCTGGCATTAAACACGACTACACTATTTGCTCCAGCACCCTTCAAAACGAACAAAAGAAAATACTAATCTCCGGGTGAAAACAAAAAATGGAGACAAAAATAGACAACAACAAAGCAAGAGAAGATCGAAATAGATATCGGCAATACCGACGCTCGACCCCTTATTTGATCAGGTATTCCTCCAAGAAATGAACACCTGGTCACTATAAAAGATACCGGCAATACAGTTCAATGAAAATAACACTTTGTCACCTACATATGAATGTGAAGTGAAATAAATCGCATATAGAAATCACCTCAAGAAGGGAATCATTGTGGAGCTACGGCCTCCAAACACGCATTACCATGGAGGTCAAAACCTGAAAACAAAAGACCAAAAAATTATACGAAAAAAAACCCCCACCAAACCACCACATAAGCAACCCACCGAAATAAATAGAATTCGCCGATCTTCCTTACCAACTCAGGCCAAGAATGTAAGAGCCCTAAAACCATCAAGGAAGAAGGATTCTTGCTAATCATGAAAGCAAACTTGGTCCCCATGCAATACCATTAAAAAAAAGTGCACGAAAGCCAAACAACAATGTACTCAAAACAGCTGACCTATCAACTTGTACATGCAAATAGGCTTCTTGACCACAATTTAAGGGAACAAAAGGAAAAAGACTATTGGATCAAGTGAATCGTAGCCACTGGGTCCCAACACTGTTAGATCTTGACCACAATTTGAGCATATACCAACTAACAGAGTTGGTATGGAGTTGTATTGCCCAAGAATCCATTGATTTTAGGCCTATGTACACATTCACTTCCCGTGATTTCTTTCCAAGAAAAAATGAAGGTACAACGGGAAGAGGAAAAAACAAAATGGAGGTACAAAATGAAGGTGCAGGCAGAAGAAATCGAGTCTTCCATCAGAGTTTTCACTAGAACACAAAGCCTAGAAAATTGGAAAAAAACAAACTCATAGAGATGGGAATTACGTTTCTCTGATTGTGATATACCTAATGGGTTCCTTCAGATTCACTAAATTGTGTTGTTGTGTGACAGTTTCGGTGCCAAAATACCCAAATGGATTCTCTAGTTAATTCAAAGCTTTCCTATCAGATGACGGGTTCGAAGTGAACAAATGGGCATTTAGTTCAAGATTCCAAGAATTGGCTCAATTGCTACTCAATACATGGAAGCCAAACAAATTAGCAACTCAAGAGATTGTTCAAGTTCAAGTCATATATCCTTGAGGAAGTGCACAGTTCTACGGAATGGGGAAAAAAATCTGCAGAAGCCCATAAATATAAATCACAAAGTCTCTACAAAGTCAATTAAAATGAAAAATTAAAAAAAAGGGTACGAATTTTGCTCCTAAAATGGATAACTCTCTTACACATGCATTTTAACAAACACATGGTGGGCCGTGGACAACAGAAAATACCTCTCATAAGCAAGTTCCAGAAGCAAAGTACCTCTCATAAAATTGGGAGAAATCCTTGCCGTCACAGGTAAAGAAAGTAGAAGCTTCCCGGAGACATTACCGCACAGTCTGGACAATTTATCCTCCCAAAGATAGCAGAAGAGTTGCTTGGACTTCAACTCTAGGATAAATCAATATTGTGGATGAAGAAAATGAAGAAAGCTTACGTTTGGGTACCCTTAAATACTACCAACGTCCATTATTACAGTGCATCCCAAGGACCTTGAGTCTTGGGTCTGCGATTAAACATGACGCAACGGCGAAGGAAGCTGATGATGGAAGGCGATCCACTGAGAGAAGTAAGTAGAAGCTGGTTCTGATTCTTTTTTCCGATTGATGGGCAACAGTTGGCATTTATGTAATATGATGGACAAATGGATACTTTCATAAAATGTAAAAAAATACATCTTAACCCTTGGATCAAACAAATCTGAGCCGTTGCAATAACTTATCCCCACACCTTTCTATTTTATAATAGAGATTTTGATACGGTAATGACACAGTCAAGAGACAATGTCCGCCAGGTACTGTTTCTTCCTCCATTTCATTTCCCCCTAGACTTTGTTTGGATTCCCCTAAATTACAAATCAAATGCTATGGACTCTGCATCTCCAACAAATGAGAAGCCATAGCTCAGGCCAATCCCCACTTCCCATCCATTTGGAAGGGGTACACTAAAATGGTCATGGTATCAAGAACAAAAAAAAAAAAAAAAACCTTTGTTTACTCCCAAATAACAAACCAAATTTGAAATCACTGTCCATAGCGACAGAGAAAAGGGGGAGGTTCCCTTGGTGACGTATTTAGTCGTTTATATAGAGACGGGAACATTCATTTTCTTTAGCCTCTCTTCCGTTCAAACAAACTTCACCATTTTGATTGATTTTCCTATAAATTGGGCTATAGAAGCAGATGAATTTTTTTTTGGAGAGATTGGTTTGTTAGAGAAATGAAATTTGCCGATAAAAAGGAGTGAAATGGAGTTCGACGAGAGAGGGAGAGAAGGTGGGAACTGGGTCTGTAATCAGAGAAAGAGATATGGGAATGATTAATTGGGAAAAAAATGGAAAGGGATGTGGTCTATATAGGGTCACCGCTTAGTTGGTTTTGTTCAAATTACACCGTTGGATTTAAAGTTTATAGGCTGCAAGACATGCCTGGTTTTCTGCCCTTGGATGAGTTAGTTTGTGTGTTGTCGCCCTCCATTCAAACCTTGACACGATCATTATAGGGAAAATCATGACAGAGGATCTGCAACTGAGGCCCTAAGCTCTCCTACCCTTCTGATTATCAGATGCAACACTTAACCTTCAAAATGGAAACCTATTCTGCCTGGTTTGTTTATAGGGAAAATCATGGCAGAGGATCCGCAACTGAGGCCCTAAGCTCTCCTACCCTTCTGATTATCAGATGCAACACTTAACCTTCAAAATGGAAACCTATTCTGGCTGGTTTGTTTAGATTTAATGTCGATGGATCTTCTCCTGGCTAGGTCTTGTTGGTGTAGCAGATTATGAGGTTACACAAGTTCTTTCTTCTCATCAACCTTTTTGTTCTTTAAGAAAAAAATAATGTGGTTGAGATATCTCTGAATTGCTACTTGGAGTCTTTAGTAGTTTATTCACTTAGTCATAGAATTTTCCAGTGCAATGAAGAGATCACTTGACCATCTGGAGGATAGTCAGCATCTGCTGCATTTAAGTTCCGCAAAGCGACATTTTTGGCTTACAAGTGAGATTAACATTGCAACTGATGATTTAGCTGAGATGGAAGTAAATGGTAACTTGCTATTTTTTACAGATATCAAGGGGGCTATCTCTCTTTAGGCACTTTGTTACTATCAAACTTCTGAAACTTCCCTTTCACTTCATATAAGCCACGTTTTGTTCGTCGACTGTATGGACTTGTATAAATGGTAAAATCCTCACTTGGCTTCAACATACCTCTAAAAATATATGTCATGATAGCAAGTGTTCTAGATGCCAGATGCATGTAGAGGATATGCATCATTTATGTCAGGATAATACGCGTTCTACATGCCAGATGCATGTAGAGGATATGCACCATTTATTCATTGACTGGTGCTTTGATTTGAGACTTTTGGACCAACTTCTCAGTTTAAGCTTCAGGGGACACTAAACAGTTACAGGAAAGCCAAAACCCATGATTAGAGGGAAGCCTTGGAATGTTTTATGTGTTGTTCTTCTATGATATTTATGGTTGAGTAGAAACAAAAGAAAAGTGTTTGACAATCTGGACAGCGCTAAGCACAAAACTGAGACTTAACCAACAAAAACCGAACAAAATCCTCGAATATTTACATGTTGGTTTCAAATTTCTAGGTAGATGCAAGTTGAGGTTGAACACTGATGACAGTTTGAAAGGTAACCTTGGGTTGGCTGGTCTTGGAGTTGTCTTTAGGGATAAGAGGGCTGCTGGATGTTTAACATTTTAGAAGGTTGGCTAATGTCAAGACCTTGAATGCCAAACTTAGGGGCATATTTCCTGGTCTGCAGATTGAAGAGTGAACTTGATCAAGGGTGGAGCTCCTGCAAATTCCCCCCATAAGGTGCTGGAGGACGAATGTAAAGAAACCATGGCAAGAAGGAATTGGACTGTTGGCTATATTCCGCGGGAGGGAAAGATGGGCCTCTAGCAGGATACACTTGTGGAAATTGTGTTAATTTGTCTTAAGGAAGTTAGAGAGCTTCTTTGAGCTGAATTTCTCCAGAAAATGTAATCATTGACTTTATCTTATTTCTAACCTGTAATCCCAAAAAGAAAAAGGAATTATGCGTTGTTTTCTTTGTCATCTTATTTGGTTTAGATAATGAATGCAAAAGGAGGTGGTTTTGGCGTGGCACAAGTTATTAATGTACCCAAAACAATCAGGAAGAAGAACGAAGCATATAAAGCGAAAATTTATGTTGTTCACTTTGACCAGTTAAATGTATTGTTATAGATTTATCCACGTGCTTAACTTTACCAATCAACATAAAAGGTACTGTAGTAACTAGTAACATATGTTTACCATAAAAATATTCTCGAGCAGTGGGTAATTTATCATGATTCAGTGCTTGATCGTGCTCTATAATTTAAGATAAAAATATGATCAGATGGCTAGAGAGATGCTTTGTTTGTATACCTAGACATTTTCTACACGGGCTGTGCTAGGAACAAAGAAAATGGGCAAAAAAAAGACCAAAGTGTACATGAACGGCTCAAATTCACTATGCAGTGAATCCGAGCCATTTATCTACACTTTAAGGGTCTTTTCTTTGCACTTATCATTTCTCTTTCTACCCTGTTTAAAAATATAGGTTATCTTTTCAATGCATCCATGTAGAGGGAAATGGTAGTCCAAGCCTAAACTGCCTTCGAGAAGGGGAGGGGCTGCCGATGGAGGGACACCATGCCACCACAGGGGCGGACCTGGGTAATGAGGTCCCCTTGACTTGCATTAATACCCGTATTTCTGCCACATTCTAGGCCAAATAGCAAATTTGTATTATACCGGCACCCATAGTTTTTTTTTTTACAACATAGGACGTATCCCCATACCGAAACGGGATGAAACTAATCTACCCATTTTGCGTTTGTTAGTTTTCGGTTTTTTTTTTTTTTTTTTGCGTTAGCTAGTTTTACGTCAAACTTTTGCGAATTATTAATTTGTCTCAATGAGAAAAATCGAAAAATAGTGTATCAACTCAACCAAAAATTCCAAAAATATTTGGATAAAAGTAAAAAAATTTGGGTCAAGATAAAAAAAGATTGACGTGGTATCATAAATAGTACTCTCCGTCTCTTTTTAAGTGTTCAACTTCGTAACTCTAACTTATTAAAGAGATATCATCATTACACAATTTACCTCTACTTTCTCTACTTACTTTCTATAGAGACATTATCATTACACTTTCACTCTCTCACAGTTATCAGCAATTGTACTACTGTCAAAAACAAAAAAGTGTATCAACTTAACAAAAAATTCCTTGCAAGGCCAGAGTAAATTTGGAGAGCTTTTCTCGTAAAAACAGTTACGATTTGCTGAAAGATTGGAATACCCAAAATGCCAAGCCAAGTGTTAACTCTAGCCAAAAGACCCATGGACAACAATGAGAAAACGAAGCCATCCGCTTCCAGTGAAATCAGAGATGTTCTGTTATAAAACATAACAGCAATTTTCGACAGTTAAACTAAATTTTATGACCTACCTAATTTCCTATTGAGATGATGTATCATAACTAACACAATAAAAATGTTTAAGACAATTTGCTTAAAGCTTTGAGTATCTTAAAGTTTTCTCCCAAAAAAGGTATGGAAACCTTCTGTTGCCCTCCAACAAAACCTGTAAAACTTCACTAAAGCAGAAACTTCAATCAGATGGATGGAAAAAAATAAAGCACAAACAAGATCATTTGACTTTCAATAGTGATCTTGGCACTATCACTTTGTTTCATCATATTATCAAACAAATATATTGAAAATAACATAAATTTGGAGAACGGATGTACCCGAGGCCCCCAAACTCCAATCAACATCTGTGCTATGTATTTGAACCAAAGTCTACATGAAGTACGTGAAGGTTGAAAACTAGACTGTTTGTAAAAGAGATGCCTGCAGTAAAGACAGCGCACAAAATGTAGTGCCAAAAATGGATCCTGGATAAAAACAAAGCAACTCAGCATAAGATATATCCAGCATACCCCATTACTGCCTAAGCTCTAGATAAACATTCTTCTGTAAGCGTTTTTCTCCTGATCACGTCTATCAGAAATCTGTAGCCATAATTTCAAATTGCACATAAGAAAAATAACCAACAATCGATTGGAAGATGGAAACTTCAATTCAAGTGAAGCCACTGACCTTCTGCTTTGCAGCAGCAAACTCCTTCTTTATACCACCTGATTTGGATGTAAATAAAGGACTTGCTCAGTCATAGCATAATTAGCATTATTCAACCTGTTTCTGAAAAGACCATATCCCGCTCTATCCCTCTCTGAATATATAAACTCGTCTTTCCTTTTTAGTTATTGACTTTTTTCTTTTCGCTGGGGAGGGGGGTTCACATATAAGAACAAGAAGACTAAAGACTTCAACCTTGAACTTCTAACTTACTATTGCAGCACCCATACGAAACTGTGCTTCTCAATTGATTCATTTTACACCCAACAATGGCCTAAGTGTGGGGTTCGGGTGGTTTTCAGAATGAAAAAGCAGTAAAGTTAGGGCATTTTATCATTTGCCACTTGTGAAGGAAACAAAAAGCATACACAATAGAACTCCTTGAAAACAAAAGCAAGATAGGCACAGTTGAAAATATGAGGAAAAGTAAGCGACATTATAAGTTTATGTTCTGAACACTATTCTCTTAATTTTTGAACAGTTCGGAGAACTTATAAATAAAGAGGGGAGAAAGTATTAAGGAAATCAGTGTCCCTTTCCCTTTTCTTTTCATCAAGCTTTCAGAGAACCAAAGCTTAAACATATCACAATTAAATTATTATGGGGACTAATTATATGAGCTTCAGGGAAAGCACTTGAACATTCAAGATCAAGAAGGCTTTCCACATCCTACAAACCCCAAGCATAAAAAAGCTTGCCCCTAATAAACTGATTCTGTATAACATTACCATCATTTGGCTCCAAGTCCAATGCTTTCCTGAAACTTTCAGCTGCAGCATCTACATTATTAAGCGCCATGTATGCCTGCTAAATAGCACAGACAGTCATTATGCAACAAAATTAAGTTGAAAACACAATTACAGAATTTCCCATTGCATACAAGCAAAAGAAGGTTGAAAAAAACAAAGGTAGAGCGATTGTTGCAGAACTAGATTTCTTGCAATAATAACCTTGTGGGATCAATTCTACATAAAAATAGAACATAAAGTACAAAGCAGAAGGAAAAAATTATGCCTAAAAAGATTGTGCTTCCGCATAATCATTCAGTTGATGCTGCAACAAGTACTTGGAAACTGTTTTCTGTTCATTCAATTTTAGGGAGGGAAAAAAAAAAAAAAGTGACAACCGACATTGTGTGCCAAATAAAAGATGATTTTCCCACTCGAACCTGTTAGACTTGTCCCACATCGCTCATCTAAGCCACCCAAGCTTGGTTAATAAATTCTAGAGACTACTTCACCTATTGCCAATTGGTTTTAGGTTGGAACCCTCCAAGAAATCTAACATGGTATCAGAGCTAGGTCTTGGGTGGCCTCACCTCTAGTTGGAAAGTCTCTGTCATCTCTGTCGCCCAAGTCAGTCAGTCAGCTCTTGGTCTGTCACCTCCACGTGCATCCGGGCTGCACATTGAGGGAGAGTGTTAGATTTGTCCCACATCGCTCATCTAAGCCACCCAAGCTTGGTTAATAAATTCTAGAGGCTACTCCACCTATTGCCAATTGGTTTTAGGTTGGAACCCTCCAAGAAATCTAACAGAACCGTCCCAAAGAACCTAAATCAGAGACCTCCAACTGTTCTGTGGGGGAATTAGTGGAAAGGGTAAGTTGACGGATAATAAGAAGTGCAAGGATTCATGCAGAGTGTGATAGCATTACCTAAAAGGAAATTTTACGAAAGAGTTACATGCAAGTCTGAAGCCTGAACTAGAAATTCTGATTTCAACTAAACTAAAAAAACAACCAACAATATAATAAGTTGTCTTCTTCAGGATCTCTGAATTGAAACATGCAATAGGTAACTGAACAGAAAACAGGCTATAAGTAACTTCAGAAACACTTTTGACATACTGTACTAGTGTACTCTTATTCCTATGAAGCACGGGAATACACTTCTTCAACATCCTCATCAGCTATATGGCATGTTCTTAAGACTTACGGTCTTATAGCATTCCCAGTTCCGAACGTTAATTTATTAGTAGTAAGACCTACTTTTGAACCTTAACAAAACATCGATGAAAGTTCTACTGTAGTAACACATGCATGACAGCAAGAGCAGACATCCATCATGAATCTATCCCAATTACTGTAAGATATCCAGAACCAAGTGATAGACAACTAGTTTTTCATATCAAGACCAAGAAAAAAGCTACAATATTCTGCACCAAACATTGAAAGACAAGTGCCCAATGTGTTCTTCGACCTATGAACATCAAGTTATTAGTCACTGTCTTATCAACCGGCACTACGAACCTGGCCTTGACGGAATAAAGCTTTCACGTTATCTTCTCGTTCGCGGATTGCCAATTCTGCGTCCAACAATGCTCCTTTTAAATCTCCTAATTTCAATTTGCAGGCCTAACACAGGTACAAAGAATCACATGGTAGATGGCAGGTTAGTGTCATTTAAAAAAAAAAGAGGATGTCCCTCTAATTGTTAAAAACTTCATGGCGAGTTCTTGTAATTTACCCAAAAGGCAGTAGTAGCAGTAGATGGCCAGTAGTACTAGTTATAGTAGCAGCAGTAGTAGAAGAAGAAGAAATGAAAATAAGTAACCTTTTTTCTCGTTGTAAGAAAATAAGAAAACTTACAGAGCTATTCGTAAAAATCTGAGACTTCATAGTCCTCAAAGATGAGCTTTTTTCTGTACCATCACGTTGAACAATCTCAATACAAAGAAGCGACAACTTCACCGTTTCTTTTTAACAAAAATAACCAAAGAACAGTATCACATGCACATATTAATGGCTGACCTTGATCAATATCTTCCTTCTCCCAGCATACATCCAAGTAGAACAGGGCCTTCCGATACTTCCTAACTGCCATTTTATAGTCTTGTTTCTATACATGAAAACAGTTCAGAACTGAGAACACTAGCCACTGACTAGCAGAAAATACAATACAAAGAAAACTAGGTAGATAATGTGTTTCTAGTGGACTTTCTGACATCAACCATTTGAGAAAATAGTAACACTATCATCAAATGCCTGATCTAATATTTCCCTGTCAAGTGAAAATCCAAGCATCAAATCCTCAAAGCAAATGTTTGCAGAAGCCAATTTAATTTTCCCCTTGGTTGGAGGGAAGATCGCCACAGGGAGAACATATCTTGCAGATATTCAAAGCATTAGGAGGAATAATTAAGACAGCAAATCTAAAGAAGAGCTACCTTGAACCGTTCATTTCCAAAAGCTTTGATAGAATCTATAGCACTGATCCACCAGGAAAGTTCATCTGGTTTCACATCAAGGTCAGCTGGCCAATCAGGGTAAGTATCACCATCTTTAAAGAAGTTACATATCCCATCATCCGCTCCCTCAGGAATTTCACCACAGTCGACAATTATCACATCAAGAGTGGGATAATCATTTTCACCTGTATGAACATGCTCAATTGAACGGACCACCTCCAACCCTTTGATCACCTTCCCAAAAACAACATGCTTCCCATCTAGATGAGGCGCTCGAGTGGTTATAAAAAATTGAGATCCATTGGTATTAGGACCTGCATTAGCCATTGACAACGTCCCTCTTCTTTCATGCTTTAACTGAAAATTTTCATCTTCAAATTCCAATCCATATATGGATTCGCCACCAGAGCCATTCCCAGCAGATATGTCTCCACCTTGTATCATAAAGCCTTTGATGATGCGATGAAAACGTGAACCCTGCTATGAATAGTATTTAGCAAGCTTATAGCTTAACAGGACAACCATATTATATCAAATATAACATAAGGTTATTTGTTACTAGCCTAGAGCTTAACAACGTGAAGATTTTAAACAACTTAGCAGGGCAATTAGCAACTCAAACCAACTGGCTCTTTCAGTTTTGAAGCTTGAAATACCACTGTTGTCAAATCACAAATCTATAAGTGAGTCTTTTGCATGAAATAGTGAATGCTGAAATGGTACCAAATAGTGAATTGAAAGATTCACTTTATACAGTAGAATATAGAGTTTCCATATGTATATCAATATATGCACAGAAAATTTAAATACAATGTTCTAAATTGTATTGATATATCAATGTGTCAAAATTTTACAGTTGTATATACACATAATATGATGAAAATCAATACAACTTGTTATTAGAGGAAGAAAGAAGTGTATAGGGTATATATTAACCCTAACACACGCAGACTTTATTTATATTATTGGATACTCATTACAATGACTCAATTAGCCAATGTGGGACTAACATAAGCCTAACAATATTCTAACACTCCCCCTCAAGCTGGAGAGTAAATATCACAAAGTCTTAGCTTGTTACATAAGAATTCTAAACGAGGTTTAAATAGTGATTTGGTAAAAATATATGCGATCTGAGTTCCTGTGGACATAAAGGGCATAACCAACACACCATTGTCAACCTTCTCTCGAACAATGTGACAATCTACCTCAATATGTTTGGTTCTCTCATGAAACACCGGATTCGAGGAAATATGTATCGCTGCCTGATTGTCGCAATACATAGGAATGGGTAACTGCACCTGAAATCCCAGCTCCTCAAGAAAGGATCTCAGCCAAACAATCTCACATGTGGTATGAGCCATAGCACGGTACTCTGCCTCTGCACTAGACCTTGCAACAACAGTTTGCTTCTTACTCTTCCAAGTAACTAGGTTGCCACCAACAAACGTCCAGTAACCAGTTGTTGAACGTCCGTCAGAAGGTGACCCTGCCCAATCTGCATCCGTAAATGCCTCAACACGAAAATGACCATTAGAACGGTAAAACAAACCACGTCTAGGATGAGTCTTAAGGTACTTAACAATGCGAATACAAGCTTCCCAATATGGAAGACAAGGAGCAGACATAAATTGACTCACCACACTAACAGCAAATGAGCTATCAGGACGTGTATTGGTAAGATAATTCAACTTACCAACCAATCGACGATACCGGTCTGGATGAGGAAATACCTTCCTCTGATCAATGCAGAGTTTCACATTAGGATCCATTGGAGTCTCCACGGGTCTAGCTCCCAATAAACCTGTCTCCTCTAGAATATCCAACACATATTTCCTCTGGGACAGACTGATCACATCCTTAGACCTCGCTACCTCAATGCCCAAGAAATATCGCAGCTTACCCAAGTCTTTAGTGTGGAACTGACTATGTAAGAATTGTTTCAACTCATCAATCCCTTTTTGATCATCTCCAGTAATAATAATGTCATCTACATAAACAATGAGCAATACTTTCCCTCGAGCCGACATAAGGGAGAATACAGAGTGGTCTGACTGACTTCGACACATGCCAAATCTCATAACTGCATCACTAAACTTGCTAAACCATGCTCTAGGAGATTGCTTAAGTCCATAGAGTGCTTTGCGAAGACGACATACCTTATGACGCTCCCCTTGAGCAACGAACCCAAGTGGTTGCTCCATGTAGACTTTCTCCTGGAAATCGCCATGGAGAAAGGCATTTTTGACGTCGAGCTGGAACAACGGCCAACCAAGATTGGCAGCAAGAGAAATAAGAATTCACACAAAACCAAGCTTGGCAACAGGAGAGAACGTTTCTAAATAATCAACACCATAAGTCTAGGTGTACCCTTTGGCAACCAGGAAAGCTTTGTGGCGCTCAACAGTGCCATCAGGAAGGTACTTAACAGTATAGACCCAACGACAACCGACAGTAGTTTGACCAGCAGGAAGAGTAACCAACTCCCACGTGCCATTATTATGAAGAGCAGACATTTCGTCCTTCATAGCTTTCCGCCACTCAGACCGTGATAATGCCTCCTGAACAGTGTTAAGAACAAAAACAAAGGAGACAGTAGTAGTAAAAGCACGGAGAGATGGAAAGAGATGATCATATGAGATAACCCGAGAAAGAGGATGAGAAGTGCAAGAACAATTAGAAAAACCATATTTTACCGGCGGGTGGCGATTCTCACGAGTCGGATAGCGAGGAGCAGGTGGATCTGGCGACGGGGGGGAAGACGGAGGTGCTGGCGAAGATGGTTCGGCAGGCTGGGAGGGTTCTGGAGGTGGAGGCTGGGTTGGTGTCGAAGGTTGGGGTGGTGTCGGTGCATGGGAACGTCGAACATAAACCTGCAAAGGATTTGGTAGAACAGTGCTAGTTTTTTTTTTTTTTTTTTATCCAGAGAACAGTGCTAGTTGGAACAGCCATAGGTAACATAGACTCTAGGGTAAGGAGATCATTGGTAGTAACAGGATCCGAGTAATATGGCAAGGACTCATTGAACGTGACATCAACACAGACAAAGTGACGACGTAAAGTAGGAGAGTAACATCGATACCCTTTCAGGGTGTGTGAGTATCCCAGAAAAATACACCGAAAAGACCGAGGATCAAATTTACTCCTATCAGGGCCAAGAGCATGGACATAACAGGTACACCCAAAAGCGCGAGGGGATAATGAATGAAGAGGCCGATCGGGAAATAAGACCATATGGGGAACCTAACTACCTAGGATCGTAGAGGGCATGCGGTTGACTAAGTAATAGGCAGTGAGGACAGCATCACTCCAATGACTTAGGAACCTGCATTTGAAATAATAAGGCACGCATAACCTCAGACAAGTACCGAATCTTGCGCTCAGCAACTCCATTTTGTTGTGGAGTCCGAGAACACAACGATTGGTGAATAATGCCATGATCAGCAAAAAATTGAGACAGTGTACTATGAAAATTTTCACGGGCATTATCTGAACGAAATATCTCAATGCAGGTATCAAACTGATTCTTAATCTCCATGTAAAAGGATTTAAAAACATATTTCAATTCAAATCGCTCTTTCATTAGATAAATATATGTGATACGAGAAAAATCATCCACAAAGATAACATAATACTGAAAACCAGAAATACTGGGCACATGAATAGGCCCCAAATGTCTGAATGAACTAACTGAAAAGGACACGATGCTCAACCCTAGGATAAAAACTGACTCGACGATGTTTACTAAACTCACAGACTTCACAAACCAACTTATTAATGGAACGACACGAGGGCATAAGACGCTTCAAACTCTTAAGAGAGGGATGACCAAGACGACAGTGCTATTGATATGGAGACTCTGATGTCTGAAGGGCAACAGGTTGAGACACTGTTAAGTAATATAGGCCACCTCCCCGTCGTGAGATCCTGAAAAACACAGCCATGAGGAAGAAATGTAACGAAACAATTTAAAGATTTTGTAAGACGACTCACAGACATAAGATTAAACGGGAAACGAGGAACATGTAATACAGATGTCAATGTAAGAAAGAAAGAGACAGGAACTGAACCCAAACCAATAACAGTAGTGGTAGATTCATCAACTAAGGTAACATGAGATGATCTACCAACTGGCTGTCGATCACAAAGGAAAGCATGTGTACCAGTCATATGATCTGTAGCTCCCGAGTTAATAACCCAAGGAGAGGAAGAAGAGGAGGCAACACAAGCAATAGATGGACCGGTTTGAGCAAGCGTAGCAGTGGAAGATCCCGTTGCAGTCTGAAATGACAATAAGCGCTGGTACTCATCAACTGAAACAACCACACTATCAGCAGAAGATTGAGCAAACTGTCCAGTATCCTCATAGACAGTGGCCTGATGAGCCTGAGGGAAGCCATACAACTCATAACATGTGTCCACCCAATGATTGGTCCCCCCACAGTAAGTACACAACCGAGCACCACGGCCACGACCGCAACCTCCCCCTGTCATGCGGCCACCACGACTAAATGTACGATTACCTCGACCACCAATAACAGTGTCTGTACGGCCACCAGAACCACGGCCATTCATCCCAAAATCGCGACCACAACCTCGAAACCCAGAATTACGGCTGCAACCACGACCACGACTGAGAACACAGAGTTATCAAAAACAGCGGAAGTCAAAGCAGAACGGTCAGGAGCCGATATACCAGAAATAGACGATGACTGCCGGAGACGACTGAATACCTCGCTGGGAGGAGGTAAGTCACGATCCCCCAAAATCTGATTACCCATAGGTTTGAAAGTAGATGATGCACCAGATAAGAAACGAGTAACCCTCATGTGCTCACGTTGGCGCCGTATAACCTGAATATCAGCAGAAAGTGGCTCACAGCTATCCAACTCATTACAAATACTCCGGAACTTAGCATAATAATCCTCAAAAGAATCATCACCCTGAGATATATTAAAGAAAGACTGATGAAGATCATACGTATGATGGAGATTGTCGACACCTGAATACAACTCTTTTGCCTGTGTCCACACCTCTCTAGCTGTATCACAAAACATTAGCGTACTAGCAACCTGTTCCGTCATACTATTCTATAACTCTGAACGAATACGGGCATCAACAGGTTTCCAGGCCCCATATGTGGGTGCATCTGCAGCAGGAGGCTCACTGGTGACTAGTCAAATAAGAGTCCTCCGACTGACCCATATAATACACCTCAACAGCTTTAGCCCAAAGAACATAATTGCCCCCATTTAATGGTGTGGAGGTAATAGAGTGCCGCTCACGAGACCGAGAGCCACTAAAAAGACTACCAATACCAATAGAACTAGAACCAGAACCAGAAATAGTACCAACAACTGTAGAAAGAGGGCCTGAACTTATTTTCTCCTCAGACATTTTCCCAAACACGTAAGGAGCACAAACACAATAATCACCAACTAATCCAACCACGTATAATAAACCAAAAACAACTAACACCAGATCAAACGACCAATACCGACGTGTATGAACCTGCTACTGCTCAAACCCAACATGACCAACTGTAACCCAACATCTCCAATGAAGCAACAACCGCAGAAACCATAATCCACACAATAGGAGTAAAATATAACATAAACCAGCAATATCCAGCTGACTGCAACATGATCCAGCCACACTAACATACTGCAATGTTAACCAATGGAGCTCCGAACAACATCAAAGGGTCCGACTTATATCAAGATTCGAAAATCACAAGAGATCTGAAAAATACTTGCAATACAAAGCACATGAGGCCAAAAGCACATGAATCTGCAACTAGAAGACTCGCCGGAGTAAGGCGAGCGTCGCCGGTGACTAGGTTGCCAACAGAAGCGACGAACAGTGCAATAATACCTCAAACAAGCAAAACCCAGTTGATTCAGGGGAAAAACAGAAGAACCCAGTTGATTTGGAGCACAACGGACAGTCGCCGGAGTTCGGAAATCATAGCCCAGTGGTCGGCGAGGGTGAAGGGTGGCCAACGGTGGTCAGCGAATGGTTGGCTAAGGTGGGCAAGTGTTATTGGAGACTAGATGATGCCGATTGGTGTTGTTGGAGACTAGACGATGACTGGACGACGCCGACTGGATCTATTCCGGCGCCAACGAGGGTTAACGGTGACTGGGTTAGGTTTGTTGAGGATCGATGTTGACTAGTTTAGGAATAACAGAAGTTTTTAGGGGATGGGTTAAGGTTGGGTAATGGTTTTCGATTGATTTGGTTGAGGTTGGAGATGTACAGCAGTGGTGGTGGTAGGATAGGTGAAGATGTACGGCAGTGGTGGTGGTAGACTAGGGTTTCGACAGATGTGTTAGGGTTGTGGTGGTTTAGGGTTAGGATTGAGGTTGGGCTCTAATACCATGTTATTAGAGGAAGAAAGAAGTGTATAGGGTATATATTAACCCTAACACACACAGACTTTATTTATATTATGAGATACTCATTACAATGACTCAATTAGCCAATGTGGGACTAACATAAGCCTAACAATATTCTAACACAACTAATCGATTAAATGTTTTTTCTCGATAGAGGTGGAAAGAAAAACTGAATCAAAGAGAATCATAACTACTTATACTGAATCCCATGAAACGTAGTGAAACAAAGAGGATCACAATTTGAAACGTAATATTGCCTTAGTTTTCGATTAAGCAACAAGATTCTAATGGAATTGGTTGGAACTCGTATGGAATTGTAGAATCGAACCATGAATCGCACTATTCTAACAACCATGAGAACTACATGTCTGTGACTCCGCATTATGACCCACAACCTCATAAAAAGCTAAATCATGTACTCAAGCCTGCAGAAATAAAATAAGCCCCACTTTAAGCAGCTTGGAAGGAGAGCAGTGGGAGAAGCAACAGCAGTTACTGCTGCCAAGAATCAGGGTAAGAACCTCGCTCCCATTTAAAATAGGATAGAACCTCTTAGGCACATAAATCTCAAAAGAACAAAAGTATAATATACCAAGCAATAGAAAACATGAAATAGTGATAAGATACTAGAAAAAAAATTACTTAAATTTGCTCAAGTACTTAGTACCCATATTTACTTATATGCTCTACAATAATATTTGCAATTAACATGAAAAGAGAACTATAATATTTACGAATAATACATGACATGTATTACATAATTGCAATTTCTAAATGCTCCTCCCAATGCTCCCAAACAAGGAGCTTCTATGATCCTCCCCCGGGCCCCGCCCCCACACCAGCTTCGTGCAACTAAGAGTCAGCTGACACAACTATATACTCGAGATATATATGACTGTATACCAGTCTCCTTCTCCTAAGGACCACCTTAACTTAATAAAATGCAGACCTCCCTTTCCCGATCGAATTTCAATAATCCGAACCGCTCAATGTGTTCAGAACGTGATTTTAAGGGTACCCATGAGAAATCAACAACAAAAAAATGACCGGAAAGGGCTTCATCCGAGCAGTTTTTGTTTGTTTTTTATCAAACAGTTCAAATAAAAACTGCTTGGATGAAGCCCTTCCTGGTCATTTTTTTTGCCAATTCCTTGCAAGTACTCTTAAAATCATGTTCTGAACACATTGAGCGGCTCGGATCATCGAAATTCGAACGGAAAATGGGAGAAATGGGAAGGTCCTCATTTTAAAATGACTATATACATATACATATATATATATATATATATTTAAATAGATATAACTGTATTCAAGTTCATTCAGTTAAGAATGACATCATGTCTAATGAAATTGAAAACGTTATAAAATGCTTTCAGACCATGATGGTAAACATGGAGTATTTTGAAAACAACAGGCAGTGAAATTACGAGGACAGGTCCTCAAATCATTTTTTCCGTGCTTGATTCTGAGTTAACAATTGCCCCTAAGTAGTTCCCCTCCCATTTCAATACTTCTCAAATCCATCATAAGAAGACAGAAACTTGTAAAAATGACTGGCCATATGTTTTTCTGGATGACTCCGACAAAAGAAGAAATACCATTCTGCTCAATAATAGGTATCCTGCAGTGTATGATGACCAGTGAAACAGGCGTCAAATTTCTTAGCATCTTGAAGCTCACGAAAACAAGTTTAGAATGAAGTTCATCTACGCAATTAAAACGTAAGTCTAGATTCAATGAGAAATATACACACTTTAAATTCAACATATTTTTCAATGTACACCATGATTTGAGTGAAACAAGGACCAACCGAGACAGGCAGGGCTGCAGCCTCCCCAAACTTCAGAAAATAGTGACCATCGCATATTACCCTGGAAATCTGTAAATTAAATAACGAATTTGGCCCCTCTGTTATAGAAGTAATTCGATGTTGGCCCTAGAATATTTATATAGATTGGCCCCTTCATACCAAAATTTTTGGTCTGCCACTGTAGGTTTTAATTTATCAACTATATGACACTTTACGAAATACATGGTTGACCACATTTTCTCCAAGTAAATTGATTTTCACACTCCCCTTTTGTCCAAGTGCACTCCTTTTTTTGTCTTCATTCATGTAGAATTACAAAACTACCCTTCATACATTTTTACCTTCAACCATGAAAAGGCTAATCATGTAATTTGACACCACTACAAAACAAAACAAAAAAAAAAGGAGTCCATTTGGATAAAAAGGGAGTGTGAAAATCAATTCCCAAAAGGTAAATATAATCCTTCAGTTAGATGTGAACAACCTATTTTCGTCTTACCAAAAAAAAAGATGTGAACAACCTCTCATTTTCGAGCTGTTCTTGCTTTCCCTAGGGTATCAATTCATAGAAACAAAAACTCAGCAACCAAAGTTTAGAACCCAATATTTCAAGAGACATCAAGCGTATTTTTTTCATAAAACAAAATAAGTTAGCTTTATCAGTATTTGGGACTAGAACTTGCAAAAATATCTATCAAATTTCGTTGACAGCCATCACTAATACAGATGTAACTCATATCAACAGTATGTCAGTGACTAACACAACTAAAATGATTCATCCAAATATCATGTTCAACAACATAGACACATAGGGATAAAAGAAGATTATTGCACTTGACCTATTGTTTTGTTCCAACCATCAAAACAAGAATCGGAGCATCCAAAAGTCTCATAGTAAAACACAAAGAAACACTTCTTCTTCTTCTTTGATAAGTAAACACACAAAGAGAGAAGGCAATGGAACATATAGGTATACACTCGACGGTTACCCAATGCCTATACAGACAGCTATATGTTGGGATATACATGCAGCTATCTATCTTCTATTCATTTTACAAATTGGTGTGAACAAATTTTTGAGCCAAGAAAAAAAAAACAAAATTTTACGAATGCTTCGGCTATATTATGAATTAACTTTAGGGCAAATGACTCAAACCCAACTACCAACTCTCTCACTCCCCACTAGGGCTGCAAACAAACCAAGTTGCTCGTGAGCGGCTCGTGGTTCGGCTTGTTTAGTAATCGGGCCGAGTTTGAGCTCGATTTTTAGGCTCGTTTACTAAATGAGCCGAGTTCAACACTCAAAACCTCGGCTCATTTATATAGGCTCGGCTCGTTTAAAAAGGCTTGTTAAGCTCGAGGTTTGGCTCGTTTAGTTAATGAGCCAAGCTGGAGCACTGCAAATCTTTGCTCAGTTTGGCTCGTTTGCGCTCTACTACCCACATTTACACTTGCACATACGGGATGGGTGCCCAACCCCTAGTCGGAAAGAGAGAGAGAGACCTTGAAATGGAGGGGGACACCGGTGTTAGGGCCAATGCCCTTCTCACCAGTACAAAGAGCCCTGAAGTTCTCGGTGGTCTTGGGGACGACGTCGTTGTAGAGCTCCACCACTATCCTCCCTTCCAACTCTCCTCCAATGCTTACGTCCAAGAAGCACCTCGGCTTCGCCATTCTCTCTCTCTCTCTCACTGTAGATTGAAGAGCAAAACAGGCGAGACCCTCGAACCCTGCTTTTCAATTTGAAAACGCCAACCGTACGGCGGACGGACGGAATGATTTTTTCTATAAGAGCATCCGCAATGGTGTCTTTAAAATTTGGACCGAATTAAAGAGAAAATATCATTTTATTCCTTTAGCTATTCACTTTTAAAATGTTCATTGTATCAGGCTTTTTATTCACACTCTCTTTTTAATTAAATATTCATATTTTTGTATTTCCTTTTTAATACCCAAAACAAACCACTTATACGGAAAGCGAACCCCTCCCACAGCCCAAACCACTTCTCTCTCTCTCTCCAACGAAAAGCAAACCCGTTTTTCTTCGATCAAACCAGGCCCCTTTCTTTCTCACTCCGGTGGAAACCAAACCTCTTTTCCCGATCAAACTGTCTTTCTCTCTCATGGATTCTCTCTCACCCTTTCACCGATTTCCTCTTTCACCTATTCTCTCTTCCATTGCGATTTTTAGGATTTTGAGGCGAAAATCTTATTTTTCTGATTATATTATTCTAAAGGGTCTAATTAAATTTTGTCTCTAGGGCTCTCATAATTAATTAAGTATCTGCTCTTTATTTGGGACCGTAAAGAGCAAATACATTATTATAAGAGCCCTGAAGACAAATATTAATTATGACCTGCTAAGATAAAATGATCAAAAAAATACAACAAATATTAATTATGACCCTATAGAGTAGATACTTAATTATGTGGGGTGCGCACTAGCTGGTCCGCACATCCGTTTATCAAAATAGAATAAAAGAATAACAAAAGACTCGTATATAAATGGGGTACAGAATAAATAGTAGTAAAATAATAAGTAATGTGATCAATGGCGGATCCAAGAATTCTTGACAGAGGGGTCACTCCTTTAAGAGTGGCCTTATATATTTCAAAGTCATAGGCAAACTCACATCAATTTTTATTATTTAATTCAAAAATAAGTGTATAAATACATCAAATATTTTTCTTGTTAGTGGTAGTTAATGTTGAGCTTGTAAAAAAATAAAAAAATGTTAAGGAAAATACATATATATTTTTTATTTTATGTGGAACTTAGAATTATAGTAATTGATTTGTGTAGGAAATTACATTATTGTAAATGACTTTTTGGTACCAATGCTAGACGAGATAGTTTATGTTTGGGTTTGAGGTCTGTACACTCAAAACAACATGAAGAGGTGGATAGGCGGCTTCCTACCACTGGAACAGTCAAGCACATAAAGAAATATTCGGGATATTTTATATATTACAAACTTAGACTTGAAGGCCCTTCTTTGCGACCCAATTTTCAGTTGGGTCACGTGACTTTTCTGTGCCTACACTGGATCTGCGCCTGAATGTGATGAATAGTGTCGTGTAAACACACGAGCCACTATAGCAAAACTATCCCAATTGCAAAGTAGCGAGGGCTTAGGTGAGGTTGATGCAGGAGTTTTTTGGGTGTTTTGCTCTTTATTATACCGTTGGATGAGAAGAAGCTATACAAATGTGAATGCTCAATAACTGAGGGTGTGCGTTTGTTTCTTTGGTGAACTACATAAAACTTGCCCTGAGGCTACGGACAATTATGTAAACCTCCCTCCAGGTTACTATAAAAAATGACAGTTACATCTCCTCTCCTTAAGTTGTCGGCAACAGATTCTCCCCACCCGTCGTTATTGAGAAGGACGGGAACAAGTCAGCACGTAATATTCTTGGATATCCTATTTCAACCCCACTACACCCTACCGATACCGACCTGTAAGGTACTGATAGCGTGCTAGGCTCACTTTTGGATTCTACACCGATAATTCAAATCGTTCATTAATTTTAAAAGAATTTTTCAAATACCCTTACAAAAAATTAGCTCAATTGGATACATAGAAATGGTTAATCCAAACTTTCAACTTTTCATTCAGAGAAATTGCTATGGAAAAAGACCATGGGTACCAATGGTCACGTTGGGCCCACTCCGGATCCCACACTGATGATTTGAGCCGTTCAATAATTTTAAAATAAAAAATCGAGTGGGGTCGTGAAAAATTAGCTCAATCTGATACGTGTAGGTGCTCGATCTAATTTTCCTATTTTTTCTGATTTTTAAAAAATGGAAAGATTGAATTGAGCATCTACACATATCGGATTGAGTTGATTTTTCACAACCTAGACATTCGATTTTTATTTTAAAATTATTGAACGACTCGGATTATCTGTGCGGGACCTGGATGGACCCTGCGTGCCCATCAATACCCATGGTCTGTTTCCTCAGCTTTCACGCATCTCCAAACTCTAGAGGTTTTTTTTTTTTGGGAAGTTCCAAACTCTAGAGGTTTCTTCAATCCTATGAAAGAAAACGGCATTTAGAAGTCTCCACCCCCACCCCACCCCACCCCACCCCTTCCTTTCTGTCCCAGTCCTTCAAATTAAGGGATTTCATGTAGGGATGGCAATTCGAACCGAACCGATGGGTACCCGAATCGATAACCGAAATTATCCCCGAACCATAACCGAAATATTCCCCGTGGGTACGGGTATGGTTGGCATGGAGGATACCCGAACGGGTTTCGGTTCGGTTTTGGTTCAGCAGATACCCGAACCGATCCCCGAACCGAACCGAACCGAACTGTTAAATTACAAGATTACCCCTGCATATAAGTGTATACTACAAAATTACCCCTCCCTATATATATACACGTATAATGGGTTAGGGTTTTAATTTCCACTTTCCAGTTTACTTTTTCTCTCTCTCGGTCCTCTCTCCATTCTCTCTCTCTCTCTCTCTGGTTTTGATCTCACAAGTCACACCCCTCCCTCTCTCACTCTTCTCCAGTCTCCAGTACACAAACCCACTTCCTCCTCTCCAGCAAACCCACTTCCTCCACTCCACTGCGAAGAGAAGAGAGCGATGCCTCCACTTCACTGTGACTAAAGCCGTCGCCGTCGAATCGTCGATTCAATATGCCGACTGCCGTCGATCACACCCAGAGAACGACGATCTTCCTCCACCTTCTCCGATCGACTTAGGCCGTCAGTCTCTCTCTGTGTTTTGCAATGGGTTCATTTTGAAATGTGTTTTTAGGCTTCTCATAAGCAGATCTGAAAGTGGTCTGTGAAGTTTGTTTCCTAAATCTCATCAGTGAAAACGTGATACATTTCTGTATATATGTGTGGTAAACATTCCTTTTTTTTTTTTTAGAACAAGAGTGTAGATGAAGAAATTTTTTTGCTGCTTGGTTTTTTTTTTGATCCGTTGCTGTTTGGTTCTCTCTTCTGGTTTTGCTGCTTCTGTTTTCGGTTACCCATTCGGTTCGGGGAATACCCGAACCCCGTTTGATTCGGGTATTGGTAAAATCTCCTCTCCCCGTTCGGGTATCGGGGCGGATATGGGTGCCGTTTCGGTTTCGGGGATCGGGTACGGAAATCCCCATATCCGCCCCGAATGCCCCGATTGCCATCCCTAATTTCATGGGGTTTACTCATAGGGATGAATATGGTTGGATGAGACATTACAATCTTTAGCCATAGGAATGGATCTTAGGGATGTGCAAAGGAGAAGACGACAACTTTTACGTACTAAGAGATGCTCACCCTTCTTCTTTTGATGGGAAACACTATTATAAAGTCATCCACAGTAGTATAATAAAAAATTAATTATTTTTAAAGTTAACAATATTGGTGCAAAAAATGGCTCACAATGGTATAATCAAATTTAGCAACATCCTTAGAAATAATCAAATTTTGGGCTTTGGATAACCAAAACTAACCTTTTTCAATAATCAAAATTTGTGGACCCCACATCACATAAGTTAACTAGTTCCAAAATTCGTATACACACGTGTTTCAACTGGTATTTTCTTCTTCTCTTCTTCGCCTACTCTATATCTTCACTTCACCCACAAACTATTTCTCTTTCTTTCCCTCTAAAAGTGAAGCTCATATCTCTCGATCATTTACAACTCAACCCATCGTCGCCGAATTAAGGCATGCATTTCACTCTTCTTTCCCGTTTCTATTCCCCCCTCCAAAAAAAAAAAAAAGATTCATAATAGGAGGGAAGAAAGTCATCGATTTTTCCCCAAAATTAAAAAAGGGAATCGATGTATTTTTGCCCAAAAAAAAATCGTAAATAGAGGGAAGTGAATGGCTAGAAACAGAGGGGGAGAGAGAAAGTGTGTGAAATTGTAGTGGACCCCTTATTTTGGTTATAGACTAAAAGTGATCATTGTGAAGCTCAACATTGTTAAACTTAGCAGTCTCTTAAGTGAATAATCAAAAGCTGATGTGTCAACTTTTGGTTATCCTTTTTTTATTATACCACTATGGATGGCCTAAGAAAACAAAATAAAATTTAAGAACCACATTGTTTCAATTCACAAACAGAATTACAAACTTTACCCTATCTATGTTTAGGTGTTAAACAATATTTAAGTAGCAAGTCTTTTATTGGGGTGGTTAAAACCACACCTTATTCGGAGTTTTGGAGTGGGAGATGTGACGCCTTGAATATGCCTCTGTCATCAATTTTATGTGTAGGTAGGGGTGCACATATGCCGGGCGGGGCCGGGTTTGGGATAGTCTTGTACTAATAATAACGAGACTTGTGCATGCCCCAGCCCGACCCATAATAATCAGACTTCTTTTAACATTCCCAAGCCTGGTCCTTTTAAAGTTTCTTTTTCCAAGCCCGTCCTATTACTCCATTTATTTTTCTAAAATATATTACCCAAGTATAAATCAATCATCGCATTACAACAAATTAGAGTTTACAACTATAATAATTATAGTTATACAAAGACCAAGGAATATATGTATATTTGCATTAAAAAATTGTTGTATATATAGAGGTATGATAGTAGCTTTTTTTCCCTTCTTAATACTTGTTGATAGTACAAATATATACGTACATCATTTCTATAAGGCCGGGTCATGCAGGGCTTGATCTTAAAAGATATTCCCAAGCTCATCCCCATTAATTAAATTGGCTTAAAAATTCAACACAACTCAAACCGATGGGCCTAAATACATATCCTAAGCTCTTAAAAAAATGGGTTGGATTGGGCAGGCTAGCGGACCGATATGCACCCCTATGTGTAGGGTTGATCATGTAGGCATATTCAAGGCACCACATCTCCCACTCTAGAACACTGAATGAGGTGCCGCCCCATCGATAATGAAGTTGATATGGTGGGTTGCACAATGGCTGGAGTGGCTCCTCATTCGGAGTTCCGAGGTGGGAGATACGACGTGTTGAATATGCTTTTGTGATCAACCCTACACATAAAGTTGATAATGGAGGCATATTCAAGGCGCAACATCTCCCACTCCAGAACTCCGAATGAGGTGCGACCGCAGCCATCATGAAGTCGATATCATGGGTTACGTGATGGCTGAGGCGGCGCTTCATTCGAAGTTCGTGAGTAACAGATGCAGTGCCTAGAATATTCTTCGTGATCAACCCCACACGTGATTGCTCATCAAAATCTAAATGAAGATAAATAACTTTCCCTGATATCCTTTTTTCTCATACTTTGTACCAAACTATGATAAGAAAACAAACATCAACCTTTATCTTTTCTTAATTTTATCATCATCAGGCAGAGACCGCAACCCGAATGCCAAACGGAATGCTAGGATACCAACAGATTGAATCATATCCTACCTCTCTTAAAGAAGATCACCATTGGGGTGATTTTCGCTTGTCAATTTCTGTCCAATTTGGACAATTTTGGCCCTCAATAGCTGGGCTTGTGAATTGTCTCTGCTGTCCAGAATTGTAATTTGGCTCTTACCCACGTGGCGCGAAGAGGCGCCTCACTCACACGTACATCATCTCCCCACCACGCATAACACACCCATCCTCTCTCTACTGAACTGTCTCAAAACACACCCATTCTCTCTCTCTAGAGGTGTCAAACGTGCGTGCCGTGCCGTGCCGTGCCGTGCCATTCAACTTCCGTGCCAACCGTGTTACGTGCCGTGTCGTGCCGTGCCCATTTACTTAAATCGTGTCGTGCCGTGCCATTTTCAATCGTGTCGTACCGTGCCGTGCTCATTTACTTAAATCGTGTCGTACCGTGCCGTGCTCATTTACTTAAATCGTGTCGTGTCGTGCCGTGTCATTTTTCAATCGTGTCGGGCCGTGCCGGGCCCATTTACTTAAATCGTGTCGTGTCGGGCCGTGCCTTTTTTAAATCGTGTCGTGCCGTGCCCGATTAATTAATCGTGCCCCGTCATGCCGTGCCTTTTTTTGTCGGGTCAGATCGTGCCGTGCCTTTTTTGTCGGGTCGTGCCGTGCATTTTTGTCGGGTCGGGTTGGGTCGTGCCGTACGTGCCCAATTATTTCTACAATATATATATATTTCTTATTTTAGTTTTTTTCCACTTATTTTTACTATGTATTTCTTTCTCATTTTTTGTTTGAGATTTTTTTTTATTTCTCGTTAGATCTAGGGATATCCGGATATACGACTCTTGCACATTTCCTTTTGTATTAAATTACTCTTGCACCATAAATATTTTGATAAGTTTTTATAATTTTACTTGTTATCTTGTAATGTTAAATTTATAAACCAATTGTCCAAAGCCTATTCACTAACAAAAACAAAATAAATATTTTTTACCGAATAAAAATTGATAATTTTTTAAAGGTAAAAAAAATGATTTTTTAAAAACATGATTTTTTTTAAGAAATAGTTTTTTTTATAACTAAATATCTTAGTTGTAAAGGTAATCAAATATTTTTTACCGAATAGAAATTGTTTAGTTTTTTTTTATAAATTAAAAAAAATCATTTGGCTTATTTAATTTTTTTTCCCTGTGCCCGTGCCCGTGCCCGACTAGAACCGTGTCGTGTCGTGCCGTTCCCGTCCACATTCCGTGCCCGTGTTGTGTTGTGCCAGGCCAAATTTTCATGCCGTGCCCGTCAAACCCGTGTCATGTCGTGCCATGCCCGTCAAACCCGTGTCGTGCCGTGCCGTGCCCGTTCAACTACCGTGTCGTGCCCGTGCCCGGCTAAAACCGTGCCGTGTCGTGCCGTGCCAGGCCAACTTCCGTGCCGTGCCCCGTGCCAGTCCGCGTGCCCACTAAAATCGTGTCATGTCGTGCCGTGCCCGGCCAAGACCGTACCCGTGCCCGTCCACGTGCTCACTAAGACCGTTCGTATCGTGCCGTGCAAGGGCATGACCGTGCCCTTGCCCGTGCCGTGCCACATTTAACCGTGTCGTGCCCGTGCGTGCCGTGCCGACCCGGCCCGTTTGACACCTCTATCTCTCTCTCTTTCTCCACTGCCCATCCACGGCTAAACGCCCCTGCTGCTTGCCACTGTCTGATCCGCTCGTCGTAACTGCGAGGCCCAGCGTTTCGATTTCCAAACGGGATCAAAGGACCGGCTTTTGGAACCATTCCTAGGTCTAGCCGATTCGACATCGACGCTCTATCTAGACCTCTCATTCGACCGCCTACTCGAGTCCAGGCCTTGTGATTCGGACCAAAACGATATGATCAAGCGAGCGATGAAGATGGGATCTGTGCTCCTCGAAGCCCGTAAGAGATCTGCCAAAAAGCATGCCACAATGCACAACGCCGTCGTTTGGGCCCTGCCTCCTGATCTCACTACCAAAACTCGTGTGGATAGATTTATTTTTTTGGGGGTAAGTGGATTTTTTTTTTTTTTTTTTGTAATTGGAAAGTTTTGCGTGTTGCATGTGGGGTTTTGAGTTGATTCAGATTAAGGAAATTTTTAGAAAGAAGAACATCTCTGTGTTGTAATGGGATCAGACTTCTCTGAGTTTTGGGTGCTTTGGATTTAGTGCCCTGAGCACGCATGTCTCTCTTATCCCTAATTATTGAACAATTTCTCGTTCGTTGATTTTAGGGTTTGGGTTTCGGTTATTTGTTCGGTTGGAGTGCACAAAACACTTTGACGGTTTACCTGGAACACTAGATATGGAGTCTACTATTGTGATCAAGGTTTGATCCACAATCCCATTGATTTGTATTTTGTGCCTTACTGATAGCTGACTGCACACCTCTATTTTGATTGCTGGCACAGATTAAAGGACTTTTCCCTTGAACTGATCTACCAAATGCCATACTAATTATGGCCGGTGTCTCTTGCCATGCATGCTTTACTGGACTGATTTCTAAGCAACGAGACATTACTTGGATAAATAACACAACATCTAACCCAAACTAATTCAGCAAATGGCATAGCTCCCCTTGCTGACTGTATTGCTTTCTCCATGAATAAAAAATAAGAAGACAAATATAGATAAGAAAAGCATGTAACCTTAAATTAGCATCCTATGATTCTGTATCTTTACTCTTACCCTTCTTTATTCATTTTCAAAATCTTCTTGTTAAGAGATATAATTAATGAACTTCAGGTTTGTACTTTGTACTACTTTTTCCTTAAGTGATGAATGTTTTATGCAAAAAACTAAAATGGAGTACGAAAATACAAAATCACAAAAAAAAGAAGCTAATATGTCTTGGCTTGTCCATAATACAAAATCCTGCACTTTATCAGCTTTTTGGTCTGCCACTTAGGCTTCAACCATGCACTTCTAGCTATAGCCCTTGAGTATTACCAATTTGTCATTCCACAATTTAAGCCTCCACTTTCTACTTATACCCCTTAAACTTTGCCACCTTCTTACTCTACCACTTAACCTCCACTTTCTAACTCCACTACTTGAGCTTCACAAGTGCAGCACAAGCACATAATCTCTTTGCAGAAAAGATTCTCTCTGAAATGTTAAGATCTTCATCTAATTGATGAAAATCTGCTCTGGTTTCTCCGGAGGGAAAGCTCCACTTTCCCACTTCCTAACTCTACTACATAACCGATGGTGGATTATTGGGCAATAGAGTTCTCTAGCATTCATTTCCTTCAAGCACTAATTGGTTTTTAGGAGGGCTTGATAAATATGGGGTTTAGCCGGCTAATAAGTATGCAATTCAACAAAGGTCTACCTGCGGGCCATTAGGCGGGAACAAAAGTTATGAATTTCAATGTGCTAAGCAAATTTAGAACATCTCCCTCCCTCTCAAACCTCTTCTTTGCAAAGTGTCTCAACCCAGCCATGGTGCAATTGCAGGAGAGTACTTGTTATAGTGGGTGTTTTCCTCTTTTGCGAAATTGTCAGTGATTTTTGCTCTTCATTTGTTTGAATCACCTATTTGGGTAATTCTCACTTCACCTTAGCTACCATGCAAACACTTCACTTAGTTGACTTACATGGGAGACAAAGTAATAATAGTCACTACAACTAGCCGCTACCCGACAAACAAACTTGACAATCGGCTGCTATAATAGACTATTCTTTTTGGTTATTTATTTGCAGTTCATTTGGTTTAATTTGTTGACATATCGACTGCTATAATAGTTTGGTTACGAATTTGAGATATCTCTAAGCAAAAGAATATTTTTTGTTTACAGCTCATCCCTTTTCATTAAGCCTTGCTGAGTTCATCCCTTCGAGGCTCTATCGGTGTTTGGTCCTCTTCGCATCTCCAGCCAGGTTATTCCAGACAACTTTCTTTATCTTTTTTGTTTTTTGGTTTAAAATTTTCATATTTATGGGAAAGTGTTATGGTAGAATCTTTGAAATGGATTACTGAGAAAAATCAACATTTGGTAGATTGAATTCTGACTCCCCCAACTATCAAACAACAAATGTGACCTGGGTAAAACTATAATGAATATATGGGATAATCTTCTGATGAATTGGTAATTCCAAATGTGTACTAATGGAAATGCCCCTTGCATGCCTAAAATGCAACACGCATGTTGAAATTTCATAATTCTATTGCTTTTATTTAGAGGTCTGAATGTCATATCGGGGCTTTCAAATGACAAAAACACTCTGACTATGGTGCTTCCAGAGTCCTGTGATCTTGGTTAATAATTATTAAATAAGATCCGACTTCGCACAAGGAGTGTGTGGCTTAATTTGATTAGTTTGTCGTCGTCTAAATGTTTTGGGTTGTTTGGTTAAAAACCTTTTTGAAGGATGGGAGGTGTATGCAATTGAAACAAAGCATTGAATAGGGCCTTTTTTTTTGTTCCTGTGATTTTTGAAGTTTTAGGCGGAGGGGTTTCTAATTAGAATCTTACTACGAGGCAAAAGGAAAAGCTTGTGGGGCTGCTCTCCCCTGTCCTTGCAACGCTATACATCAAGAATGGGCGCAAGGGTGAAATTACTAATATAGTAGCAAGGCTTCTATGATTGACATTCTGAACTCACTTACTCACTTACTTTAGGATTCGTGACTGACTTAGTCTATGTAAATTGTGTTCTGATTTTATTTAACTCAGTGTCGTTTCTGTCTGCGCTTCGTCGAAGCTGAAACATTAGGACCTCTAAAGACCGGCCAGTCTAGGGACCTTTGAAGACTGGTCCATGCATATCTTGATTTTTAGTTTGAATTTGGAGCCCATGGCTCACCTCATCGATTCATTTCAGCTCCTAAAACCAACATTCTACCAAGTTCAATTTAGTATTCTTCTGCTTGGTGGTACCTAAACTATCTTAGCAAAATTCTATTGTCAAAGTTTGGTTGGCACTTTGATGTAAATCCCAAGGGCTGGAGATTATTTGCAGATTTATTGGAAAATGCTGCATTTGGAATGGAGATTTTTAACTCCTGCATTTCCCCATCTCTTCGTTCCAATTGGTGGTGCTGCTGGAGCTGGACATTCAGCCGCTGCACTAATCCAGGTGAGTGAGAAAATTTTGATCCTATTGGTCAATTGCGGTATGAGAAATGAGAATCATGTCGTTTTGTTTTCGTCTCATCTTCTAATGCCTGTAAGTACCATCACTAGGAAACAAAAAATGAAAACAGGTCGTTTAGAAGACTTTTCATAAAGTGGCTTATTTTATTGTTTCTCTTGTCATGCATGCCCTACACAAGTGTTGGGTTTTGTTACTTTGACTCTCTTCTTGCATGTATGAATTCCTTGAGCTTTTTGTGATGGAATGTTCCTCTTGGCTTGGCAGCTATGTATTGTTGAACACTTATTCCTTGACTATCACGGGAATACAATTCAAGATTCAAAATTTCATGCATATATGCCTATATGCACGACAGTGTTTTAGTATGTTGGATAGAGGGGGTGTTAGGTTAGCCATCAATTTTTCTCAAGTACTCTACATTGTGTGGGATCTAACTCTTCTATCAACAGGCAGCTACTAGGAGTTGTTTCTTTCCTGTGTCCATGTTCTAGGCAACCAAACAGAAAAGGGTTGTAAATTTTCTTGATACCCGGTCTGAAAAAAATGCAAATTATGTTAGAAACCGCGAATCTCACAACCTCTCTCATTAACTGTCTCGAATAGTTACTGAAGAGAATTCAGGTCAAACAACAAAAAACTGTAAGTATTCTTGCCTATGGTTGTTAGAAAAGTGGAATTATTATTGTTAGAAAAACTTGTACCAACAGAATGCAGGTAATGCATACCAAATCCAACCAACTTGTTAGCTGCAATGTTGTATTTTTGCTAAAAAAAAGTTGTGCAGTAGTTATTGTGGATATAGCATTAGGACTTTTCTATTATGTACATGTCTTCCAGCTGTATGGGTGAAAACTACCGAGGAAGCAACCCTACTTGATGTCAACTTGCTTGCATGCCTATTGAAACAATGTACATAATCTTTGATTCTCAAGATTTTTCAGTTTGTTATTGCAGTGATTTCTCTAATGTGTGTTAATTGTTAAGTTTTCCCCTTACTTGAACTGAACAATTTCAAAATTTTCTTATTTGCAGGATTGATATTCAGGATACCATTGTGAATGGCAACTTCATCATATGATGTTTTCAGGTTCTACCTTAGCTATGGGATACAGAAACCATACAAACATCAAGTTCTGAGTGTACAATACAAACATCAAGTTCTGAGTGTACAATATTGACTGTAGTTTGTTCAGATTTTGTTAGTGTTGAAGTGGTTCTCCCCTATTTGTACTTCATTTTCTTATTTCTATTGATTTACAACTTTTTCTACGTTCATTCACATTTATAACCTACTGTGGATAGGCCTTTTGCAAGCATAAATATAACCTACTTATATACAGAAAACTATACATCAAACTAAAATATCCTATATCCCAACGAAATTAAAAACCGATCAATTCAACGGGCATGACACACGTGCCTTGCACGTTGCAAAGTACCTAGTCATTGATGTATTCCCCCTAAGGTAAATAAATCCCTCAAACTGAAGGAAACATAGAAATAGAGAGATAGAATCATAGAAATTAATAGTAAGAAAACTTGAGATCGATGCAGTTATGTACAAATAAAAAGTTGGCATGGCTACAAAGCATATTAAAGTTGTAACAATTGCGTCTAAGCCTATGTGACATTAAAACCAATTACAGAAGTTGTAACAGCACAAATACTCAAAACAACTCTCTGAGCAGTCGTAACAGCAGGAGCAACTGTAAACCTCCATCACAAGCCAAAAAACCAAAAAAAGAAAGAAAGAAAAGCATGTTACAAAACCAGAAAGATTAAAATAGAATTTGCAGATGACGACTGTGCATAACAATTTACCACTCGTTGATAATTGTATCTTGTTCATCATCGTGTGCCTGGTGGCTCCTCCTGGAATTCTCTATGGCTTGCGCCGGAGGTGGTTCCATCCCCCCCTTCTCTCTCTTTCTCCTCTCTGCCCTGTGTTTCTCTCTCTGGAAAACTCTAAAGATGGGATGTAAGTGGGGAATAAAAGCGATTGGAGGAGCATAATTAATTTAGGGGTGATTCGCTAGATTAATATCCAAAAAAAGGAGAAGAAATTCCGTTCCACTTCCCTTTTTTTTTTTTTTTGTTAACAATACGTACTACGTGGTGTTCTTTCTGGATTCCTGATAAGCAACGCTCTCAGCAAACATTTGATGTATTGACGTTCATTTGACAACATCTTAATCACCCTTTGGGGGAAAACTAGGCTCCAATTGGACTTGTGTATTTTCCGCAGAAAAACCCAGTAACTTGCAATACATGCAGAGATCAGTTTTTCACCGTTAGCGATATGATTGGACCCCATTAGGACTGTAAACGAACCGAATCGAGCCGAATCCTGTTAAGGTCGGCTCGAGTTCGTTAAGGTACTAGTTCGGCTCGAGTTCGGCTCGAGTTCGATTCGAGCCTAAATAACTCGGCTCGAGTTCAGCTCGTTAAAATTTTTCAAGGCTCGGGTTCGGCTCGTTTGGGTTCGTTAAGGTACTAGTTTGGCTCGAGTTCGGCTCGGGTTCGATTCAAACCTGAACATCTTGGCTCGAGTTTGGCTCGTTAAACTCAAACGAATGGAGCCGAGCTGAATCTAAGCTCGAATTGAACTCGTCAAGACTCGGGTTTGGTTCGACTTGGCTCATTAAACTCAAGCGAACCCAAACTCTCTCATTGATCGTATAGAATTTGGGAGAAAAATAAGTATTGAATTATATATTCAACCTTAAAAAAATTTATATTTACAAATAGACCTCTATCGAATTATTAATTAAATTTAAGTATAGGTTCACGAGCCTAACCGAGCCGAATACCGTTAGGCTCAAGTTCGGCTCATTTACGGAACGAGCCTAGAATTGAGGTTCAGGTTCAGGTTCAGTTCGTTTAGCAAACGAATCGAACTCGAACTCGAACGAGCTCTTGCCGAACCGAGCCTCGAACAGTTCGCGAACGGCTCAGTTCATTTACAGCTCTAGACCCCATACAGTTCAGCGAAATCTGCACACACGAAGGTCCACTTTCATAAACTGAGAGACTTTATTCAGGAAAATAGATCATCTAATATCATTATTCACATTTTTTCATCAAGTAAACGGACTGCCTATCTCTTTTATCAAAAATTGAGACGAAATCATGTGCCTACAGTCGTTGGACTGATCTAGAATTCAATGAATGTTTCTACAACAGTAACCTAAAAAAGGAACAACTTAAATCATCAAGAACGCCCCTAAAGGTACGCGTGCTTGGCTGGATCGGATGATCAAATCCATAATCCAACCGTAGAGCTGAGTGGCAGGGAAGACAAGAAGATTATTAGTGGAAAAAACAATCCAACTCGAACCTGTAAACAGCCCTAATGAAAAAGAGCAAATTAGAAAGAGCACAAGCTGCCACGTCCAGATCCGATGAGGAACATCAATTGTAGTTTTCAGCTTACTAGATGTAATAGAAAGAACACCAGACGACCAACATTTCATCTCATCAGTACCATTCTCTAAAATTGTTCAATAGCATTTCACAATTAACTGACTTAAAAAGTTTCCGTTCAGTCCTCTCTACGTGTTTATTCTCAGCATAGTGATATAGCCGCCAACACGATCAAAAATCCAACTCTGCACCTGATTGCATTCAGCGAGTATTCAAAAGCACAAAGCCACTGAAGCGAATTCTTCTAATCTAGGCTATTGAAAAGCAGCAAAGTCCCCTCATTAACCTGCTTAGCTACCGGGCAGTTCAGACTAGTCCAAATTTGTTGCCGCAACCTTGCATATGGGAATGCTCTCATTTTTACTAAGAAGCTTCAAAGAAGAATGAACCTTGATATCCTGCATGAACACTTTATCTCCAATGTCTAGGTTACTTACATCCACCTCGATTTTGGAGGGAATGTGCTCAGCTGGGCATAAATATTTCAGAGTGGTCCTTATCCTGTTCAAGTGACCTCCTATTTTCCAGTAAAAAGAAATACATAAATTCAGTATACAAAAACTGAAAACTACTTGATATCAATAAAACTAGTCCAATTCCTCGTGTGTTTACAGCCCAGCCATTGCATTCTTTTGATTTATAACTTTTCAAGCACTTACTTTACTACATATCCCATATGCCAAAGTGCAATATAATACCATGAATAATAGGCAAACCATAAAAGTTACATCAACAATGAGAACAGGACCAAGTACAATAACAGAGAGGAGGAGGGAGGATGTATGGAAGGAAAACATCTGCTGTTCTGGAAAACCAATAAAAAATTAATCGATTGAAAGACATAAGGAAAGATATCATTTCTGTTAGGCATCCCGACAGACACAGGTACTTTCAATGCGGCAGACAAAGGCCGCGCAAAACTTCTATTTTGACTTTAGCCCCTTTTATCTCACATTTCTCTCCATCATCCTTACTCTTAAGTCACTATCAATCACTGGTATCAGCTCCTTCCCTCTCCTCTCTGATTGCCTCTGATATCATCTTCTTTCTCTTATAAATAAGCAATCTGATGCAGGATGATCAAGATAAACAAAAATTAAGACAAAAGAACCTAAGGAATCCACAATCACTCCTAACGCTCTTTTATCTTCTCCTTAATCTTTTTGATCGTTCTGCATCAGAATCTAGTCTAAATTTGTTGTGAATCCCTCTGCTCGGTATCATCTCTAGTGAGGTAGCAGTTCTAATTGCTGTGGTTGTGGGCTTGACAGTTTGCTTTTGATACCCTAAGAGTGGTGGACGAAGTCTCGATACTCATTCTTTTTTCACAACCATATCGTCTAAACCCATCATTAGCATAACCATTATGACAAGACATACAACAGCAATTGATACACTTATCCTCAGACACTGAACATGGAAAATGGATTTTTTTTTTTTCTGACCATGATAAAGGTGTGGTGAGAAGAGGCAAATTCTCATGAACACATGATCAATTTTGCTTTTCTGAGATTGACTAGGGTGGGGGTGGTTATTTAATGAATACTCTAGTAATACCAAATATGTTACTTATTTCATCCTGCAGTTTTTTGAAGCCAATTTGTATACCAATTAAGTTTCTTGGTTTCGCTTTCCTATTGAAATCTGAGGAAATCTTCGCTTCTTAATTCCCTTTTTTTTTTTTTTGGTTTCCCTATTAGCCCCTCCAAGGCAAGCCACTTGGTACCACTAGTACCTTCAACCACCCACAAGCCACATATCTAGTAAGTCAACGCGTTGCGAGTAGAAGTTGAACAAAAGGCCTCAAAGTCAAGGGCTGGTCTCCGTGGCAGTGACTGAGTTAAGACTACCATAACCGTTGGACTACCCTTGTGAGATAGAAGAAATCTTGTTTCTAGTTTTGCAAAAGCACAAGAACCAGATACATAACCTAAGTACCACTTAGTAGCTTCAGTCAATGTTGTAGAATTTCCAGTATCAACATAAAACATCACAAGAACCAGCTATGAGAAGGTAAACACAAAGTTATATGGATGTCGTTATTACAGACTAACAAGATAGCTCATGTGTGATGTGTCTAGTCCAAAAAAATTGCAAACTAGAACAGGGAAATTGCATTTAGGCACACCCAAAGTTTTAAAAGCTAAAGGTAACAAATAACATACTGATGGACCAAAATTAGAGGTGAGAAAATGGATGTACATTTGTTAAGGCACAAACAAAATATAAGTCACACCAAGCACACTTCGAATAAACAAAAATATGTCTGGCAAGTGCACATCCTTTTACGTATCAGGACAAAAAAGGAACCACTGGTCTGGTTGACACGAACACCAGAAATTACCAAAAACTAGTGACATGTCCAAATCTAGACCAACACTCTGTGAAGGAACTGATTACTTAGAACAGAAAACTAAGATACCAGGAAAAATGCAATTTGTTAAAATTGTTCTTTCTGGATAAAACTGCTGTAACATGTGTTTAACTCTAAACCATAGCTTCTTTGAAGATAGTTGTGGCCTATGATGCACCGACACGGACACGGACACCGAAATCGACACCGGGACACGGGAATTCTAAAAAAATGGGGACACGGACACGGCGGGGGACACGCCACGTGTAAATTTATTTATTTATTTATATAAATAAATAAATAATTATAGTTCAACACCCAGAAATTTAAAAAAGATTATAATTTGGCACCAAATTTTTTTTAAAAAATTACAGTTTGACCCCCAATTTTTTCAAAAATTACAGTTTGGCCCCCAATTTTTTTTTTAAAATTACAGTTTGGCCCCTGCCGTGTCCCCATCGGTGTCCCGCCGTGTCCCCCTCAAAATTTAATATTAAAATATGGGACACGCCACGTGGCGTGTCCCGTACGTATCTCCGAGGTGTCCCGCCGTGTCCCCGTGTCCTGACACTGCGATTCTTCGACCTCTAGAGGTGTCGGTGCTTCATAGGTTGTGGCTAATTTGTCTTACACTTAATGGAACATATCTTTTTTCACCTGGGGTTTTCAGAACCACCCCCTCTCCCACAGAATGGTTCCCAATAGGTTTTTTCTTCACTTAGTAGTCTCATCTCTCTCTCTATCTCTTTCCACTTATTACCCCAAAAACCTTCCTCAAAACCTTTACCAAACAAGAACAACTCCTATGACTTTGGTTGGTTTAAGCTTTGAGAGAGGTTTTTGGGCTAATGAGTGGAGAGAGATAGATAGAGAAATAAGAGTAATAATAGGAGAGGCCGATCAAAAAAATAATGGGAGAGAATTTATTGGGGACCATGCTGAGAGCCCAAGCGAACAAAGACTATATGAACAAAGACTATATGTTTCTGAGGAAAGTTTAAAGCGATATTTGGAAGGAGAAATTTTCATCCTATTTGAGACTAAAATCACAGATTATCAATGCAAGCCACCAGTTCTCTCGGCTTCCTAATTTTTTCAAATAACTCATCCTGGTTCAATGGTGGTCCTAATGGCCGTTGTTTGACCAGACAGGAGTATCGGATTTGGTGTTTCGTTAAATTTATATGGCTAGAATCAGACTTATATTGTGTACATAATCTCACGGATGTGCAACACACAATGCCATGGAAAGCGTCGTATTAATCCCCTCACTATCAATCCAACGAAACTAAATATACTATATACCCCTCAATATTAGTCCTGTCAAACAAATGGGCACTCAGGGAAACAACGCATATACGTTTAACTTGCTTTCATCATTATAAACCCCAGTATGATGAAAAATAGAGAGTTAAAAACGAAATTACCAACCTTTCTGGAGGCCAGGACAAGCCTCTTCTCCATTGAAAACAACTGGCACATCCACCTTCAACTCTGTTCCCTCGTCAGCCCAAACAAAAACCAAGTTCAAGATTTTTCCAGTCTCTTGGTCCCTGTGGATCTACACAACCATTCCCAGATGTGAAAAATCAAACTCCAACAGTAAATTTGGCATCATAAGAAACAAGCTGTACTTCTCCACAGGGATAAAAATATTTTCCTGGAAAAAATATACAAATCACATGAAATCTGACATCTCAATATACATTCACACGTCTGTCCATGCATACACAAATCACACAAACAAGGTCTTTTCAAACAAAAATCCTACAACCACACTATTACGCGCGATCACATTCATGTAGAGACCCACCCACACTACACTCCCAGTGTGTGGGGTCCCACATGAATGTCTACTATGATTGTGTAAATGTAGTGCGGTTGTACAAGAGTTGCTCCAAATATCAAAGAATTTGAAGGTTTTAGTGCCTTTTTACATGCTCTAGCAAATCCTCAAATGCTATCTCACCCTTCAAATTTGGACAATGAGTGGCATGCCTCAAATGTACTTGTCCAAAAGTAGTACTTCAAACTCAATTTCTCTAAAATCCCTCAGATTTCATTCACACCTTAAAATCTATCTATTCTTATGTATAAAGGGAGAGCACCAGTTTAGTGTCTCCCCCTTTTTAAGCCCTGTCACACTTTTTGTTTTCCAAAATTATCCTACACAGTTGCATAACTCTTAACCCAATGCTCAAGGGTATATTCGTACACACCATAACACGATAACTGCCTCTACACAGTGGAAGTAGCTGCCACACAGAACAAACCTAAATTAATTATGTTTCGATCTCTGTTTCATAAATACACGTTTCAGCCATTCCCCACTGGTAATAATTGCTATCATTATTACGCGCCATTCCCCACTTTTCTCAAGGGAGATGCTATGGTATCCTCCCTCTTGTCTGGGAGATACCGTATCCCCACTACAACATAACCACTCGAAGGCATACCATTTTACCACTCAAAGTCATAACATTTTTAATATGTTTAAATTCACTTTTTTTACGGTGTCTCTCCATCATAACATTAACCACTCAAAGGCATAACATTAATCATTCGAAGGCATAATATGTTACGATCCATAAGAGGGGCACATATTAGGTGTTCCCTTCTGCATTTTGATATGTGTTTTCATTTTGTTTTACTTTTTATCTAAAACTTGAATTTCATATTTGTGTTTGAGTTGGCATAAGATTACCGTGGACTTCCTATGGATTGTGCATTGCTAATTATGGTTAATGTGCGGGTAATGCATTGCTTATTATGGTTCTCTTCCAGTCAGTTATTAGGCTCTTCCGAAAAAACACTAAAGACTAACAACGACTGCTTTTCGAACCTAAATTAAAAGTGAATAAATTATATCAACCGCCGGTGGGAAAACCCCACTTTTCCACCACCGCCCATTGTGGGCCCCACCGAGCGTTTATTGTTGAAATCTTAACCGTTCATTGATGTGGTCCATACGAAGAGGGCACGGGTATTCGGTAATTTCATATGGTTGAAAGTTATGGCCTTTATGGATTGGAGGGGAAGTTCATTAGCCACTAAATGGACCCAATAAAAGTCCATTAAAGGCTGTGACTTTTCATGAGCCTTGTCACTTTTCATTTAGGGAGCTTTGACCACACATTCAATGTATTCAATCATCAGACAACACATTCATCCTATCCAGCTATCTAGGGAATGGGAACTGCCTTTGGTATTAAACGCATTCATCCTATTCAGCCATCTAGGGAATATGAACAGTCTTTGGCATTAAACACATTAGGAGCCTATAAATTGATGTACTTCAAGAGTTTGAGATATGAATGACTGAATGAATGAAAATTTACAAGAGCTTTTAAACTTCTATAACTGTGTGATGCAATCTCATTCTTTGGTGTGACTTAGGTGTGATGCCTTTGGTAACATAGGTGTGATGCTTAGATCTATCCTTCTCTCTCCTCCTTACAAATGGAGTACTATTTTCGTGCACTGTTCACAGCCCCAAAACAACCCTTTCCTTTGTGTTTGAACGCTGTTTTCCACTCATCTCCCGGTCTTATATGTATTTGATGGTAGCCACTTTTCAAGTCTAACTTCGAAAATATACAAGAACCAGCCAGCATGTCCAACATATTGTCAAGCTTTGGAATAGGGAACCGGTACTTGATTGTAATCTTGTTCATAGCACGGCTGTCTATGCACATGCGCCAACTGCCATCTTTCTTTGGCGTGAGCAAAACAGGAACATCACAAGGGCTTAAACTCTCACGAATAAACCTCTTGGACTGAAGCTCATCTAGGGAATAGGAACAGTCTTTGGCATTAAACACATTGGGAGCCTATAAATTGATGTACACCAAGAGTTTGAGATATGAATGATTGAAAGAATGAAAATTTACAAGAGCTTTTAAGCTTCTATGATTGTGTGATGCAATGTCATTCTTTCGTGTGATGCTAAAGAGGCCTTAGGTGTGATGCCTAGATCTATCCTTCTCTAACCCTTTCTCTCCTCCTTACAAATTACTATTCACGTGCACTGATCACAACCCCAAAACAGCCCTTTCCTTTGTGTGTGAGTATCCTTAACCTAATTCCAAATCTGTCCTACATCAGCAGAGTAGTATTGCCATGCAAAAAATCAGCTTGATGATCAGACATCGATAGGTACATCAAAATTTGAATTTTGGTTTATAAAATGGACGGTCTGATTCTGTCAATAATTTTAAAGAAACTTTCCATTTTACAAAACAAAATTCAGTTTTTGATACATCTATCGGTGCCCGTTCAAGCTTATTTTTTGCATTGGGTACTCTACTATATGAGGCCTACAAAATGAACAGTTCGGATCACCAATAAACACATGGTAGGACCCAAAAAGGTGGTGGTGGAAACGTGTGGTTTTCCATGGCTGGTGGAAAGAATTGGAACTTGTGGAAAAGAAAGGAAAGGGAAGGAAAATTGAAAAAAATTCTCCCCCATTGTTTGGTTTGGAGAGAAAGAAGGAAGAAATTAGCAATTTCAAATTCTATGAACAGTGAAATTTTCCTCTCATTTCCCTTCCATTTTCCTCCCACTTTCTTTTCCTTTATTTTCTCTCATTTTTCCCAGTTCCAAACAGAGCATTAATCTCAAGATAAGAGAAAAATCTCATAATTAGAAATTTTCGCAAGCACGCACAAAGGCAGGCGAATACTTGCCTTAATTGGGAGGACATTGCCCGATTCGAGGAAGGAGGACGATCCGGACCCGGCGCGGATTTGGAGGGGGAAGGTGGTGGAGCAGAAGAAGGGGAGCTGGACGGAGTCTAGGATGGCCTGAATCTGCTTCTTCTCGGTGGTCAGGAGGCGTTTTCTGGATACCGGCCTGGAGGAGGAGCTAGGGTTTGATTGGAGGTAGCTTTGGGTGAAGACGACAGCTGGGATTCGGCCTTGGGCTCTGTCCCTTGCGGAGACTCTGTTTCCCTTCAACTCTCTCGGGATGGCCTGAATCGTGTGGTACGACCTCATCACCCTCGCCGCCCTCCTTAGGCCGTCGCCGGCGGCGGTACGCCACCAACTCGACATTTCGACCTCTTTTGGAAATGTGTCTCTTTCTTTTTGGTGTCTCTTTTCCTGTAGGGTTTTTGTCTGTTGAACAAAACAGAAAAAGAAAAGCTGCGGGTTTTTGTGCTTCTGTTTCGATGGTTTTTTAGGCCGGCTTAAGCTCCCCTTCCGAGTCGAGCTGAAAGAGTTAAACCGAGCCGAATTAAAACATGTTCGAGTTTGTTTGTTTGTTTGAAATTAATCAAATTTTAACGACAAAAAAAAAAGGCCTGAGGAGGGCGAGATAGCAAAAATAAAGAAAAAGAGAAAAAAATAACAAACCATGACTCTCAATTTTCAACGTTTTAAAAGAGAAAAAATTACAATTGCATAACAACCATGACTCTCAATTTTCAACATTTAAAAGAGAAAAAAAATTACAATTGACATTTAAAAGAGAAAAAAATTACAATTGCATAACAACCGAACAAAACTCGGTGAGATACCCAAACACTAGAGAATAATACTATTGCTTAAGTCTGAGTACATAACTAGGAGTGTCCTCCTTTTATAGACCACGAGAAAACTCCTTTACGTAAGATGACAAACACCATCTTCCTAATACCTTCCTACTTACATTATGACTCATCATTTCTTCTTGAAAAGTTACAAGCATAATATCCCCAGACAAACTCTTCATATTACATATAGACAAACACTTCTAAGCTCTTCGTATTACATATAGACAAACACTTCTAAATGAAATGATCTATACTGGGTAACTGCTTTAGCTGCAATTGTCTGTACTCGCCAAGAGTGATATAAGGAATTATGATAATCGAATTTAGACTATTATAGAAATAAAACCTTATAACTAATTAATTAACTAACTTAATAAAGAAATAATTTTTGTATAAAATTATAATTTAACTTATTAAAATTTTAGGATCATATGGGTTAAAAAAAATTATTGATAGATACTAGTCAGTTTAATTATTTAATAAAATTCAAAATGAAAACGTAAATTTTTATTCAAAAAATTAGAGGCAAAAATTAGGGTCGTTCCAATAACTCTAGAACCTCACAACAGCAACAACCTCCTAGACGAAAATAAGCGAGCATCGAGGATGGTCGGCAAACCTTCGTTGCCACGGTGGGCACAGGAAGCAAGCAATAAACGGATCCCAGGAATCACAGAATGAAAACTCCATCAAAATCTGCAGAAATATTATTAGGCCCCAAATTGGGGAGAGTAGGGGTAGAAAAACCCGAACGGGGGAGACCCAATCAGGAGAAAACATAGAAAGACCTTAAAATAGAACCCAAAAACTAAAAACACAAAACCTAACCCTAACCATCTACTATTGTCGTCGCCGCAGGATCAAATTTTCAGTCGTCGCCACAAAAAAAAAAACCACCGTCTGCTGCAACCCAGCACTATCTCCAGACCGTTCTCCTCAGTACCGTTTGGCATGCGCAAGATTTGTAGACTGGAACACAAGCGGGAGAGGATGAAAAATGCAGCCGATGAGGGCTTCTGACCATGGGACTTGCCGTTCAAGGACACTGGACTTGCCATTTACGACCATGGGACTTTCTCACCATCGGGATCGCAGCCGTGGACATACTAACGAGATGGGCGAAGAAGACCTGAAGTTACGGCGATGAAAATAGTAGATTGGCTAGGAAAAGGAGAAAAAAGAGAGAGAGGGAGAGAGGAGGAAGGAGGGGGGAGGCGCTGCCCCTCCCCCAGGAAAAACCCTATTCAGCAGATCCTTTCGAGAGAGATGGTGTAGTATTTTTATTTTTTCCTTTTGAGAAATAAGTTATCCATAGATGTTGATTAGGACCTATGAAATCAGGCATTGGACTATGTTGACCCTCATAATTTAATTAGTTTATGTTAAATTTTGGGAATTGATAATGCCAAAACCCTTTTTGTTTCTGCCAAAACTTTTTTTGTTCCTGCCAAAACTCATTCATTGCATGACTTAATTGCCCTCCACTACATCACTTACTTTACGAAAATACCATTTAAAATTCCATAAGTGCAATGCGTTTTCCAATTCCACGTTTCAAGCAAAAATGCAAGGATTCATGAACATATTCTAGAGCTAATTTAAGAAGAGAAGCAAACAAAAATTAAACATCAAGCAAAAATGCAATTCATGAGCAAAACTAGAGGTAATTTGAGAAGAGACATAAAGAAAAATAATCCTCTGGATTTGAAGGGGCATTTTCGTAAACTAAGTTGTGTAGTGAATGGCAATTAAGTCATTGTAGACACCCCAATTTGAACTTGTCAAAGTTCCTTAATTTGTGCCCTCGAGGCTCCCCGATGATGAAATAGGGTCAAAACGGACCTTGGCAAACTTGGACGATACTTCTTGGACTGTTTCAAAATCAAAATGTTCCTTTTTTCTCGACACCCTGAGGGTAAAATTGGCATGCATTTTAGCATATAAAATATATTCGAATGAAACCAAATTGGGTTAGAAAGAGGACTTAACGAGCTTTCCAACGCTTCGAAAAACACCCAAAACCGAGTTCGGGAGTGTCCGTGGCGCCCTTCTGAAATTGGGCTGCCACTCCCAAGCGCTCGGGACCACTCTAGAGCGCTCGGGAGTGATACTCCCAAGCGCTCGGGACGGCTGTCAGGACCAATGCATGTCGAGCTTGGCCTTTGACCACGGCTTTTCAGGCTTTTCAGACCCATTCAACGTTCAAACCTACCAGTCAAGCCTGCCTGAGCCAGCAGAATATAATCATGCCATTTTTCCCCCCAAAACTATTTTCTCTTTATTTTTGATTTATTTTTCAAGTTTCAAACTCATTTTCTCCTTGCCTATAAATACCCCTTTCATTCTACATGCAAAGGGGCACGAAATTTTACTCTCTCCCTCTACTATCTTCTGAAATTTTCAGTCTCAAAATCTCCTTCAAACATCTTCCAAAACTTGTATTTCCTAAGGAAAATTTCAAACAATCTTCAAGTTCTTCAAAACTCAAACCTCTAGTCCATCTAGAACTCCATTTTCCTACTGTTTTCTAAGCATTTTCAAGCACCAAAGTCAGTCCAAGAAGCTGGGTTCAAGTCAAGCAAAGGTATAAAATCTCATTTTATACCTAAAATCTACCGTTTTTCTACTTCTGAGGGGGATCAAGGGTTCATACTAGTTCCTTATACTAGTTGTGAGCTCATTTGATCTTAGTTTAGCACCAAGAGTAAGAGGAACACAAAGAAAACAAAACTTTTTCTGGGCACTGTGTTCACTCCCGAGCGCTCGGGACCATTCCCGAGCGCTCAGGAGTGCTGCTGCCACCAAAACTTTGTTTTGTTCATTATGTATTTCATTTTCTGTTTTTAGTAGATACTGGGTGTGCACTGGTCCTTCCAGAGCCCAGTTAGGTTTGCTTTCAGTTGCAAGGAAGCCTTGTTTGGATGGTTAGGACCAGTTCTTAGTTGTTTAAACCTCTGGCTGAGCACATCTGTATTTTGATTTCGTTGTGATTTTTTCTGGCAGTATTAGCATGCGAATATGTGTAACCAAACTTGCAGGATGAGGTTCTGGAACTCCCGAGCGCTCTAGACCACTCCCGAGCGCTCGAGAGTGAATCCAGTGACAGGGTTTCATCTTTCCACTGTCTTGTATATCATGCATGGCAGTTTTCCCCCCACTGTACATATGCACATGCATGCACAGTTCTTGCATTATATCCTGTCAGTACTAACGAAGTTTTGCAGGGTCAGAGTGTCAGCACTCCCAAGCGCTCGGGACCACTCCCAAGCGCTCGAGAGTGAAGTCAGTGGGCAGGGCTTCATTTCATGTTATTTTGGCATTCTCTCACCATTTTGCCACTCACTGTACAGTTGCACATGCATGCACTTCCTACATGGTAATACTGTGGATACTTGCTAGCTGGTTAAAACGAAACAAAATCCCTTTTAAAAATCCCACAAATGTTTAGTAGAGACCGATCTCGTATCGGGCGAGGGGGGTGCCGTAAAGCCCTTCCCCCCTCGTAACATGGCTTCCGGACCCTTCAAACGAATCTCTGGTTTTCAATTCAAATCAACCATTTTCAAAACGAAACGGTTTCTCGGGTGATTAACCACAAATCCGGGTGGCGACTCTTCAAAACAATATTTTCTCTCAAAACGGAAAACATATTTTTCGGGCAGGTAGCCCACAGTGGCGACTCTGCTGGGGATGTTTAATTAATACTTGAGAAAAGTTGGTTCGTTGATAAAATGGCCCGCTTTCCTTGAATATCAATTAAACTTGCGAGCCAAGCTTGAAAAACGTTAGTGGGATTTTCAAAAGGGATTTTATTTCGTTGTCTATTTCTTGTGGATATATCCTGTGCAACCTCGCTGTTGTGTTTCGGCAATCCTACCCGGCTTGCCGGTGATGGGGAATCCCGGAATGCTCAGCAACCCTCGACCGTGATGAGTCATCTCTACCGTTCGTACCATTATTGGGTGTACGCTCAATAGTGGGAGGTATACTTTGACTCTAGTCCGGGGAACCCTCTTCAAGCTAAAACCAGCCTTTTTACATGCTTAGCAAGCCATAGATCCTTCCAAACTAGGACAGGGACCTGCAGGGTAGGATTATATGCTATATCTTGCCTACATGTTACTGCTTTCTGCATGCATCTCATTCACTTCATGCCGTCTGTTCAATTTTGAGTCCTGTGCTCTTAATCTCGCTCGCACGGTCTGTAGAAGGTTGCCGAGGCCCGATGATGAATCGTGCACCCCGGTGTACGTTGTTTAACTACATGAGTCCTTAGAACAAGGAGACTTTGGGAAATCAGGATGTTACTAAGTCCTTGACTAATGCCTAATCGAAATTTCGATGGAGAATAAAGAATAACAAGGAAAACGATGCTGTGATATCACTTTACTTACACCACCTTGGCTAATGGCACAGTGCCACTGACACCACGATGGTTGGGGTATCACGCCGTCTATACTAAGTTATTCTGAGTTCAAAATTGAGACTTCGAATGAGGACTAGTCGAATACTTAGTTCATTTTGACATCTCTTAGAATTTGTCGTTCTGAACGAAGGATACACCCTAAAAAGAAATTCTGAGGAATTAGGTAATCTTCGACAGGCCGTAATCTCATCACGCTTGCACATCGCACCTTGCATCTTACGCTTGCTTTCGTGTCGCATATAGAACTCTTACGCTTGCTTGCGCATCTTGTTTAGGATCGCCTTGACCAATGATGAGTCGTGCTTTTTGAAGGCACGTTGTTGAAATTAATTAGTCCTTGGAATGACGAGGTTTTAGGGATATCAAATTCGTTAAGTCTTCTATACATTTTTCAATCATGGATTCAATGAAAATTAACAAAACAATTAGGCTACAATATCGTGATACCCACACCACCCAGGCTAATGGCGCCATGCCACTCACGCCGCCCCGGTTACGGTATCATGTCATTTACGCTAAACGGTTTTCGAAACCAGAACAGAAACTTCAAGTGAAAAATATTAAAGACTTAATTTGTTTTGATATCTCTCAAATCTTGTCATTCCTAATCAAAGGATACACATTCAAAAGAATCTCTGAGGACTAAGGCAATCCTTCGTAGGATGTCATTTCTCGAGTCAGGGTCTAGGAGACCATAAATCCATGGAGTTTGGGATACCTCTGGTGTTCGCCGTGCCCGAACGGCTCCCTCTAGTTTAGCCTTAGGTTCATCTTCCAGCAGTCTTATTGCTCTGTCTCGGATGGTCTTAGATAAGGAGATTGGCTCTGATTCCCAACGAGCGGAATTTAACCTGCCTGACACCGACTTACCCGTGACTGTTGGAACTTTCCGTAAAGTGCAATCCCTTGAGTCGACGATGACAACACGTCAATTACAACTCTTTTATTCAATACAGATTTCTTTTCAATAAATCATAGCAGGGGCACGTTCTGAGTTCGCTTTTTGCTTTACTGTCAACTCCCCTACCTCAAAAGCTCCCACACTACCACAACCCAAACGCCTTCTGCGCCTTCCATCAAATGCCCGGTCACGCTACCAATGACTGTCACCGTCTCCGTCACAAGATCCAAGACTTAATCGACAACGGAACCATTCCAGTACCGGACCTCAGATCTGGAGGAGGGTTTTGAGTGCAGCAAAGCATGAATGGAATCGCTCACGAGTTTGGGAAACTTTTGAGTTTCGAGTCGAGTCTTTTTCAAGTCGAATTCGAGTCAGTTTGTACTTTGGGTCTTTCATGCTTTCGTGTCTGTATGTCTTCAAGTTTGTAGTCAAAAAAAAAGAAAAACCAAAAAGAGTGTCAGTTTCGTAGGCCTGAACTACGTTATGACCTGATTCCTTTGCAAGAAGGATACGTAGGCAGCCTTATCCCGAGGCCCGGTCATGTTCATTTGAGTCGATTCCAAAATTCGGTCACGATCTTTCAAGTCAATGTCGAGCTTCTTGAGTCGAAATTGTGATAATAAACTCGTGTTTTGTGATAATCCCTTAACTTAGAATCGTTTTTCACCATCAAAACACGAGATACTTTGCCCTCTGAAGAAGAAGAATTTCATGGGACCACTCCCTGGTGCCGTCAAGAAGCAATGCCTTGGCCCAAGAAAAAGCTCGCTAGATCAAAACCTCAAAATGTGATCTAGGCAAAAGTTAGAGCACACAAATCTCTTAAACTGCATCTAGGATCCAGTTATCAAAGTTGTGCAATTCAAAATGAAGAAAGGCATTCTTTTCTTTTATCACACGCTTGGAGATATATATCCATTGATAACCCCCCTTGAGCCTAAAATCAATTTCTTTGAAAGAACCTAGCTAGACAGCTATCCCCCACACTGGGGTGAAATGAGAAGGACAAATGTGCCAAACACCTGGTTATCATCGGCGCATCAGAATTCAAAGAGCATCAGAATTCAAAGCGTGAAAGTGCCAAATGCATGGGCACAACACAAAGTGCAAAGCAAATCAAGTGAAGGAAGGCGCCCATCAAAAGCAAAAAGGGCATAGAAATATTCAAGATGGCTGCTAGCTCTCGAAACCCCAAGAAACTGAAAAAAATTTGAGCCTATTATCCTTTCTTTGTTAAAGCCAAAACCTTGGCCACGTTACAACCCGAATAAAGTCCTGTCAGATTGAAAAATACAACTTGATAACAAAAATCCTGGGCAATAGGAGAAAACAAGAAGGAGCGCCAAGGCGTTTTGAGAATATTGCAAAAATCTCAACCTGGGGCATGATTCCTAATAAAAGTCCTCGTGTTTTGCTAAAACAATTTCAAAGCCCCGAATGGGAAAATCATCGAAACTTGATTTTATCATGACAATTTCAAACATTAAATCCTCAAATAATCAAGTGCCTCGTCCGGTCAAATCAAACTCCTCGTCCAGTCTGGTTCATCATTGAGTCAGTCCTCGGATAAAGGGTTTTTCTTATCTTTTGAGTCATCTGGGCCTTGTCCAAATTCACACAAGGTCATTAAGGTCCCAACTCGTGAGAGAAGCTCCGATACATGGAAGAACCCGCACTTGTGCTCATGACAAAACTGGTTGCCGAAACTATCAGTGGAATCAAGGAAAAGAATCAGAACTGAGGCACATCGGTCCAGGGCCATCAATCACTGCAAGCGTACAACCAACATCAAGACTGGGGCATGCATGCTCAAAACTCAAACCTTGATCAAAGTCAACCTTAAACCAGCTCCAGTTCAAGCCCTGGCTCCAGCTCAAACCCAATTTCCATCCGAAGACGAACTCCATCCCAAATCCCAAGGTCCTGAAGATACCGGTCCGCTGGCCAAGAACAGTAAAGCAGAAAGGATACTCGGACACGTCCATTGTTGTTTTTCAAAACTAAAAATCATCAGTGTTGTCAAAAGTCGAAACGCGGGTCTCACTTTCTAACCTCGACCCCCCACGGTCGCCTTCTTCCTTCACATTCGTCAACATGACTGCACATCTCTTGCCATAGATTTGGCATTGTCCTGAGGGACACCCTTCAATCATCCGCTGCCATAGATTTGGCACCTTTCATCTTCTACCATAGATTTGGCACCCTTTAATTTTCAAATTCAAGCTTCCTTCAAAATTCAAGCTTCTTCCAAAAATTCAAGCTTTTCAGATTCAAGCTTCCTCCAAAATTCAAGCTTCTTCTAAAAATTCAAGCTTTTCAGATTCAAGCTTCCTTCGACACCCTTCAAACATATTCTGCCATAGATTTGGCACCCTTCAAACGTCTCCTGCCATAGATTTGGCACCCTTCAAACTTCTCCCGCCATAGATTTGGCACCCTTTCATCTTCTGCCATAGATTTGGCACCCTTCAATCATCTCTCGCCATAGATTTGGAACCCTTCAATCATCTTCCGCCATAGATTTGGCACCGTCCTAAGGGACATCTCCCCGATTTTCTCCAGGATCTACCCCGCCATAGATTTGGCGCTGTCCTGAAGGACATCTTTCTATCATTTGCTTGCATGTCTGCATGTTTGCATTTGCCCCAAAGAACTACGCTGGTCTGATCCTTGCAGAAAAGGGTACGTAGGCAGTCTGAAAAGACGCGACCACATGCATCAAATGTTTGTGTCTTTACTTGCATTTGATTTTGAGTTGAGGATTTGATTTGGCTCGAATTGGGCTGTCTCAATCTTTGGACGGCACTCGTATCCAGACGTGATGCTGAGCGACGCCCAAAGAGGGGCAACTGTAGACACCCCAATTTGAACTTGTCAAAGTTCCTTAATTTGTGCCCTCGAGGCTCCCCGATGATGAAATAGGGTCAAAACGGACCTTGGCAAACTTGGACGATACTTCTTGGACTGTTTCAAAATCAAAATGTTCCTTTTTTCTCGACACCCTGAGGGTAAAATTGGCATGCATTTTAGCATATAAAATATATTCGAATGAAACCAAATTGGGTTAGAAAGAGGACTTAACGAGCTTTCCAACGCTTCGAAAAACACCCAAAACCGAGTTCGGGAGTGTCCGTGGCGCCCTTCTGAAATTGGGCTGCCACTCCCAAGCGCTCGGGACCACTCTAGAGCGCTCGGGAGTGATACTCCCAAGCGCTCGGGACGGCTGTCAGGACCAATGCATGTCGAGCTTGGCCTTTGACCACGGCTTTTCAGGCTTTTCAGGCTTTTCAGACCCATTCAACGTTCAACCTGGTCCTGCCTGATTATTCAGATGGGGCAAGAATATAATCATGCCTTTTTTCCCCCAAAACTATTTTCTCTTTATTTTTGATTTATTTTTCAAGTTTCAAACTCATTTTCTCCTTGCCTATAAATACCCCTTTCATTCTACATGCAAAGGGGCACGAAATTTTACTCTCTCCCTCTACTATCTTCTGAAATTTTCAGTCTCAAAATCTCCTTCAAACATCTTCCAAAACTTGTATTTCCTAAGGAAAATTTCAAACAATCTTCAAGTTCTTCAAAACTCAAACCTCTAGTCCATCTAGAACTCCATTTTCCTACTGTTTTCTAAGCATTTTCAAGCACCAAAGTCAGTCCAAGAAGCTGGGTTCAAGTCAAGCAAAGGTATAAAATCTCATTTTATACCTAAAATCTACCGTTTTTCTACTTCTGAGGGGGATCAAGGGTTCATACTAGTTCCTTATACTAGTTGTGAGCTCATTTGATCTTAGTTTAGCACCAAGAGTAAGAGGAACACAAAGAAAACAAAACTTTTTCTGGGCACTGTGTTCACTCTCGAGCGCTCGGGACCATTCTCGAGCGCTCAGGAGTGCTGCTGCCACCAAAACTTTGTTTTGTTCATTATGTATTTCATTTTCTGTTTTTAGTAGATACTGGGTGTGCACTGGTCCTTCCAGAGCCCAGTTAGGTTTGCTTTCAGTTGCAAGGAAGCCTTGTTTGGATGGTTAGGACCAGTTCTTAGTTGTTTAAACCTCTGGCTGAGCACATCTGTATTTTGATTTCGTTGTGATTTTTTCTGGCAGTATTAGCATGCGAATATGTGTAACCAAACTTGCAGGATGAGGTTCTGGAACTCCCGAGCGCTCTAGACCACTCCCGAGCGCTCGAGAGTGAATCCAGTGACAGGGTTTCATCTTTCCACTGTCTTGTATATCATGCATGGCAGTTTTCCCCCCACTGTACATATGCACATGCATGCACAGTTCTTGCATTATATCCTGTCAGTACTAACGAAGTTTTGCAGGGTCAGAGTGTCAGCACTCCCAAGCGCTCGGGACCACTCCCAAGCGCTCGAGAGTGAAGTCAGTGGGCAGGGCTTCATTTCATGTTATTTTGGCATTCTCTCACCATTTTGCCACTCACTGTACAGTTGCACATGCATGCACTTCCTACATGGTAATACTGTGGATACTTGCTAGCTGGTTAAAACGAAACAAAATCCCTTTTAAAAATCCCACAAATATTTAGTAGAGACCGATCTCGTATCGGGCGAGGGGGGTGCCGTAAAACCCTTCCCCCCTCGTAACATGGCTTCCGGACCCTTCAAACGAATCTCTGGTTTTCAATTCAAATCAACCATTTTCAAAACGAAACGGTTTCTCGGGTGATTAACCACAAATCCGGGTGGCGACTCTTCAAAACAATATTTTCTCTCAAAACGGAAAATATATTTTTCGGGCAGGTAGCCCACAGTCATACAATGAAAGAGTTTGGGCAGAAACAAAAAGGGTTTTGGCAGGAACAAAAATGATTTTGGCTTTATCAGTTCCCTGAATTTTTGGGAGCTTTTGCGAGACCAAAATGTGAACAGAAATAATCATGTAAAGAAGTATTTAGCAGAAATAAGTTGGTACGTCATTAGACGTAGGGGTGAGCAAAAAAACCGTCGATCTACGAATTTAGTCCAAATCAATCCAAACCGCATAGTTTGGTTCGGTTTTTTAGTAGTGTGGTTTGACTCCGGTTTTAAAAAATTATGAACCGTGTTCAATGGTTTGGTTTGCGGATTTATGTTAACGGTTTCTATTTCAATCCGATTTGAACCGTATGTATGTGTGCATATGTGTATATATACATATATGTATTGATATATACACGATTTAGATACACCAAATAAAACTAGCCTAAGCCATAGTCAATTAATTTTCTAATCTAATACTCTAAATTTGTACGATGAAACTATATTCCTATTCTATCAAGTGCAATTTTGTTCACCCTCCTTAAAAGAGGGTGAACGTTACCCTCCTCTTATTAGTTGAAATGATGTAGGTACCACCCGTGCAATATACTTTTTGGTAAGTATGATATCACTTTGTGGTAGGACCCACATACTTTGTGGTGGGATCCTGTAACGACCCGAATTTCGGGCCGTTTTTTTTCCGAATAAAAATATAAACTTTCGTCCCAAATTTTATTAACTTATTTAAAATCAACTTTTAATATGTCATAACGAGAATAAAATTATGATAATTTTGAAACATTTAAAATTTAATCTTTTAAACCTATTATTATTATTATTATTAATATTGTTAAAAGATATTAGGTATATACACTCATTTATATTTACACACACACATATACATATATATAAATATATTTACACCTCTCACTTTCACCCATCCGCATCCACACCTCTCACCATCACCCAAACCCAATATTTCAAACCTCTCACCCTCTCTCTGCCTCTCTCCCTCCCTCTCTCTCATCTCTCCCGTAACTCTCTCCTTTCTCCATTTTCTTGGCCACCAAGCCACCACCCCATCCAACCACCTACCCCTACCTCCTGCCACCCCCTTGCACACTACCACGACTTCTACTCCCTCCTTTACAGCTATCTCTCTCTCCCAAAATCGCCACCTCTCTCTCTCCTCCATTTTCCTTGGCCTCCTCACCACCCCACCCCTATAAATACCCCTCTTTGCTCCTCTCCAAGACACACAGCACCACCACCATCACATAAACCAGTAGAGAAGAGAGAAAGAGAGAGAAAGCTTGGAGTTTTCGGTTATGGAGGTCTAGAGAGAGAAAGAAGTGGGTTTTGTTCATAACGATGTGCTACAGCCTAATTCGAAGTTCCAAACTTCAATACCATCCTCAAGCACCCCAAACCCATCAACAAATCACAAGGAGGCAGCCCCGAAGTCCCCCGTTCCAGTCGTCTTCTTCGTTTTGCCGAAAACGCTCCGTTCGCGTTTGAAGCTCGTGCAACCAAAAATAAGGTAGATAAACCCTTAAACTACCTTCTCCTAAGTATATTTAAGTGTTTTGGACCTTACCCATAGTCTCTAGAAGGCCCCATGCATCAACCCGAAGCATTAGAAAAATCTGCAGAAAAACCGAACCAACCTTGCGGCCGCGATTCCTAACCTTGCGGCTGTGTACTTATGACTTTGCGGCAGTAACCTTTTGACCCATTTGACCTCGCGGCTGGGATCCCAGGTCAGACCTTGCGGATGGACTGGTCAGAGCTTGCGGCAGCGTACTTTAGACCTTGCGGCTGCGACCTCGGCCTACAGACCTTGCGGCCAGCTATGCAATTCCATTTTCGGACCTTTTAACGTGTTCCGGAGGATCCCGGGCATAGTTTTATGAACCGTTTTGACCCCCAAACATTATTTTATTGATATTTGACTATTTAACATACAACCCTATTATTGTTCGAGTTAATTTAAATGCTTGAATATGCATTATTCACAAGTTAAATGTTAATTTAATTACCAAGGTACATGTTAACTAGTCCCTCGGTTAGAAATAATAATTATTCTAATAAACGATTAGTACACTATAGTAAGATATATATTATTTATGATTGTAACCATTTTATACATAAAAGTATTACATTAGTAAATGACTATATTATCTTTAGTTTGAATAATGACTAAACCAATCTTTTTAGTTAATAAAAATACTTGTTCATTAAAGAAGTTTAAGGGCATTGGCCCAATCATAAAATATTAATTGTTTCACTTGTATTTTATTAATCGATATACTACTTGTTACGGCACGTGATAAATTAAAGTTGTTATTGATAAATAATGTCAGAATATGCTTTCTTATTACGTTATGAGTAAATTGATGCCTGGACCCCATTGTATGATTGAGTTACTGTTTTCTATGCATGGTGTTAACTTTAAAGTTTCGGAAATGCTATGTATGATTGATAGATTGGACTTAGGAGCACAGGGTTGGTATAGGTTATGGATCATCTAGACGATATTAGGTAACAGATGAATTGGAAAGTAATTGAGTTGAGATTTAGAGATGGGTGTGAACAGGGGCCCAGTCTCGTGTTAAGATGGGTGCTAACAGAGGCCCAGTCTTGTGTTAAGGTGGGTGCGAATAGGGGCCCAACCTTGTATTAAGATGGGTGCGAACAGGGGCCCAGTCTTGTAGGAGGATAGGTGCGAACAGGGGCCCAGTCCTGTGTTAATAAATGTTTACAGGGACCGAATTATTTCAATAATTGCGGCAATCTTAACTAGTGGTATGCCATGGGCAGTTCCAAGAGGTCAGCGTGCCCTTGTTATGGCTATAAATGAAATATCTCCTTTTAGAGCCCCGCATGCAGGACATGCAAGGGGGGATTGGCTCATGACACGGTCATAGTTAGTGATTGGGGAGGATCGATCTTGAGGAGAAGATCGTAGAATTCACATAAGGTAATGGATAGTAAGAAAAGGATTATGTGGTATATTCTTCGATTCTCATGTTTCAATTATTGAATTATCTGCTAAATGTAAAGTAAGGGGTTACTAGGGTAAGGGTTTTATTTTCTGAGTTTCGACACGGCGTTTAAAAACGCTAGGTACCAAGGAGGAGCAGTACATCCAACTGGAGGAACCACACGTCACCGAAGACCTCCCAAACTAGGATGGGGAGTTGGTCAAACCATGGAGAAACCATTAGAAGTCGTTCTGATCTACTTTTAATACCGTAATTTCAATTCCAAGAAATGTAATCATTAACTCCGTACCTTTTGTAAAACTCGTATTATGTTATCTTTATAATTCGAATATTAAGACTTTCGCTGCTAAAACTCTATTTTCAAGATTAAAGTTCTTTAAAATATTTTTGGAATTATTAAATCAAGTGAAAATGATTTAATTAACGTGTTCGAAAATCGGGGCGTTACAGATCCACACCATTTCAACCAATAGGAAGAAGGGTAATGTTCACTCTCTTAAGTGGAGGGTGAACAAAACTCAACTCAACTCAACTCAATTCTATCTAAATCTAATGTAATAAACATAAATTGGCAAATTGCATTCATCTCTTTATTTTTCCAATAATAGGCACTTTTTGTTAGCCACTATTTTCTCTCTTAATAGTTCTTTCTTTACTATATTCCTTGCATAAGAAAAGAATTGGTTTTAATACAAATAATGATTGATTTAATGTCTCTCAGTACTCAATTTAAATAATTTATGAAGATAGATATCTCAGTTTCATGCGAACCGTGGTCAAAACAGGAACCGAACCGTATTTTTATGGTTTGGATTGATTTGGTTCAATGCATTCTATTGATTGGTTTGGTTCTCTAAATTCACAATTCGTAGGTATTGATTTGGTTCTTGGTTTACTACAAAATCGAACTAATTCGAACCATGCTCACCCCTAATTAGACGGGTGTCAGTCGTGTGTCACTTGTGAGCCTATTGTTAAGTGTCAAATATGACTAACCCAAGTCCTAGCAATAAATTCAAGAGAGAAAATAAAAAGAGAAGGGACAAAAGAAAAGAAAAGAAAAGAAGCGGTGAAAGAAGAATCAGGAATAGAGCTCTCCCAGCCTTCGTCTCTGCAAATTTTTGTAGCCGTCACCAACGTAACGTTGATTGTCCTTCCACTAGTGTGTCATCCGCAGATTTCTTGAATAATCTCTCTTCTTCTCCTCCTCTTTCCCCCATAGCAACCGCCGCCACGTGACCGACAATAACGGGAACCGTAGCAGTAATGCTGCTGCGTGAGTAGGCGTGCATTGTGTGTATCTACTATGTAGGTGAGTGAATGACTTATGTGCGTGCGTGTTATACACAAGTAAATACAAAGGTATGTGATTATCAATGGTAGCTTAGAAGGGTTTTTCCCTGGACAGAGGGGTCTTAGGCAAGGAGACCCTATATCCCCTTATCTCTTTTTGATTGTAATGCAAGGGTTCTCTGCAATTTTCAAACAAAGGGTGAGTAGGTCTAATTTTCAGTTTCATCCAAAATGCCATGCCCTGAATTTAGCACAGTTGGCCTTTACTGATGACCTTTTTATTATATGTGGAGCTGATTTGGAGACTTTTGTTACTATTAGAGATATGTTTGATGATTTTTATCACTTTTCTGGGTTGAGGCTAAATTTGCAAAAAAGTTCTCTCTTTTTCTGTGGTGTAAGTGAAGAGGTGGCAATGTTTCTTAGGGATGTGCTTCCCATTCCTGTGGGTTCCTTGCCTGTTAAATACTTGGGAGTACCCTTGATTTCTACAAGACTTAAAGCCATTGACTGTGAGATTCTCTAGGATAAGATTCTAGGGTGTATCCTGAGTTGGTCCAACAAGGTTTTGACCTATGGGGGGGAGGGTGCAACTTATTATTTCTGTGTTATATAGCATCCAAGTGTTCTGGAGCCAGATTTTTGTTCTTCCTCAAAAAGTCACTAAAGCAATTGAGAGTAAATTGATGGCTTTTCTTTGGTCTGGTAGTGAGTTAAACCATAAGTGTGCTAAGGTGAAATGGGCTAATGTTTGTGCTCCAAAAGAAGAAGGAGGTTTGGGTTTTAGAAGACTGAAGGATTGTAATGCTGCAGCTATATGTAAACATCTGTGGGATTTAAGTAAGAAAGTTGATTCCCTTTGGATCAAGTGGGTTCATACCTATATTATCAAAGGTCAGAATATGTGGCGCATGGTGATACCTGCTGATTGTTCCTGGACTATTAGGAAAATCTTCCAACTGAGGGAGTTATGTCAACCTCTTATTCTGTACAAAGTTGGGAATGGTAATTCTATTTTTGCTTGGTTGGATAACTGGCACCCTTTGGGTCCTCTATACAAAAAGTATTGTACCAAGGTTTGTGCTGATATAGGCTAGTCTCTTTCAGCTAAAGTTTAAGTTTCTTCTTTAATTCATACTGGTGGCTGGAAGTGGCCTAGGGAGAGGAACATAATTATGAGGGAGATCAAAGACTTCACTCCAGAAGGGTTTCTACCTGATGTATCTATGGAGGACTCTATGATATGGATTCCCTCCAAGAATGGCATTTTCTCTTTGAAGTTTGCATGGAATACAATTAGGAGAGCCCTTCCCGCTTAGGAATGGTGTAAGGTTGTGTGGTTCAAAGGGCATGTACCTAGATGAGCCTTCATTTTGTGGATGGCAATGCAAATTCATTTAAACACGAAGGACAGATTGTCGTTGAGGGGAAGAGTGTCTCATGCTTCTTGTGTTTTGTGTGATTGTGATCCTGTGGAGTCCCACAATCATCCATTCTTTGAATGCTTTTATTCTAGTGCTGTTTGGACTGAAGTTTTAAGGCGAAATCATGTGGGCAGGGCTCCAATGAAATAAGATGATGAGAAGGAGTGGTTTAATCTGCATTCTAAGGGGGATAGTATCAGGAAGTGTGTGCTGAAACTTTCCCTTGCTACTGCAATTTACTATATTTGGCGAGAACGCAATGCTAGAATCTTTCAACACAAAAGGTTGGACCTTGGATCTCTTGCTGCTACAGTTTGTAATTCCATTCATGATGCTTTTCTATCTTGGAGGAAGCTGGATTCTACTCAAGGAAACAAGGACATATGCAAGGAATGGAGTATTCTTTAGTGTTTCATTTTGTTCATATGTTTTGCTGTTAGTGTAGTATTTTTTGATGGCTCTTGTGCCTTTTTTTTTAAGGTTGTTTTTACTCTCTGACTTGGTCTTGCGTGACCTGGTAGGAGTGGGTTTGTTTTTTCATTCGTTGTACTATTTGTCCATGTGTTTGGGCTTTATAATGCTAAAAGTACCTTTACCGAAAAAAATACCCCTCTGTATATATGAACAGGGCCTAAGAATCAAGTGGATTAATAGAGCTAATTTTTTTTGAGATTAAACTACGGTAAGTGGTGTTTGTCTATTATGTATATATGACAATGAGGTTAGTCTTAATTAACCTAGGCATCGACTACAATCCCTCTAAATAACGTGAAGTACTTTGTTTAACTAATTAGTGTTGAGAGTCATATATTGACCTAAAACCTTTCTAAGCCGAATAGGCCAACTCACAATCAGGAAGGCCTAAATATATTTTGATTATGTTACTGAACGAATAATGACACGTATTCATTGGTATATAGGTTAGTCTGAGGCTTAAGCAAAGGACTGGATCAAATCATTGAGAAGGTCTCAGAGAATTTAAGGTGAGTTGCGTATGCCTTAGTTACATGTATTTTTTATTTGAATTTTTGGAATGAAATGCCATTGCTTGATTGCTGAAAAGTATGGAATTTGAGCCTCTTACTTGGTTTAATTGATGTTGTTAAATGGAAATACATGCGATGGCTTGTTTATAAATCTTACATGTTACAGTTAAAACTAGACCATGACAATATGTTTTGGAAATTTGAATTTTACTTGTTATTGGTACATGCTTGTGATAATATGATTCATTCGAACGGTGTCCCGAACACTAGGGGACATGTAAAGAATCTAGTGATGTGAAGTAATAAGGTTGCAGTTAGGCATCACCGACTGGCAACAGATACCGTTGAAAGCTATTATTGCTTGAATGTGCAAAAGTGATAGAGAAGTGAAAAAGTGCCATCACTTGGAACATCAAAATGACCCTTTGGTCTATAATGCATGTTACTGGGAAAATTCAATGGAAATGTTTGAATGTTGTTTTACTCTTGAGCTGTTATATAATGCGAAATACTTCCATGGTCAAACCTATAACTTTGATATACGTATCTTACACAAGCTTTGGCTTATAAAAACCTTTTCCAATTTTTTAGGTTAAGGTACATAGCAAGTTGTGGGCTGATTGGAGTGATAGAATAATCGAGGAGAATCATGTGTAGTCTATTGGTTTGTAATTATTATACTTGTACGCTTAGAAGTTTTGGGATTATGTTATTTATTCTACGCTTTGTAGGTGCGGTCAAAATCAGCGGTGCATCAGCTGGAAGACTTTTTGACCAACCAATTGGCCGCAGACACGTGGTAACTAGGCCCACGTGGAAGGTCAGCCTTAGTCAAAATTCTATTCTGAGAAGACGGTTGACCACCCAATAGGAGGAAAGCACGTGTAGCACATAAAAGTGATGCTCGCGGAGGCGACCCGCGGAAGAAAAGGCACCGCGGGACCCCAGCTGGCTCCGCGGAGGAACTAAAGACGTACCGAGATGGGTACGATGGCAAAGGACCATAGGAAGATCCCGGGGTTCTATTTGGGCCTAGAAGGCAGGGCCCAGAGGGAACCCCGCGGGAAGCAAACGATTGCCGCAGGTCGCGACCTTGCTCTTGCGGGAATTGGGGAAGTTCTTGTGGCTTGGTGGCTTGGGATGGAGGTAGCATCGCGGAAATGCGAGTCCTCCCGCGGAAAGACCTCCGCGGGAGGACGAGTCTATCCGGGACCTGGAGGTATGGGAGGGACACGTGTTAGGGTCTTAGAGGAGCGCCGTTCTGGGCCTGACCTAGGCCCAGGTGCCCTATAAATACCCCTGTCATTCCCAATGATTGCCAGAGGCTGACTTTTCTGGAAAGAAAGGGTGTGAGCACTGATTCTGAGGAAGGAGAACATTCTTCCCCGGAGAGAAGGTGACCTCACTTGTTCGATTCCAGAGAAGGCCAGACATCACCCCCGCGGAGAACAAAGGAGACACGTTGCCTTTGTCTTTTTCGTACCTCTTGCTCCTTCCCTCACCCCACAAGATCATTCCCCTTTCCTCCTTAATACTAATCATCAGCCAATCGCACCTCTCCAGCTCACATTTCTACACGTAAGCACCTCCAGTGGAACCCGTATCACCCACATTTAGGCGACTCTGCTGGGGAGGTGTCTTTTGGTTAATGGTTAGTACCCGTTCCAAGGAATACATCGAACAACCACCACAACGCCGTAGAGCAATGACGGCACCAGACAACGGCGCGCCAGTTATCGAGGAAGTCGAAGAAACCAACAGTGCGGGCGCAGCCGCTGTGGGCCCTCCAGGACGGCCAGCGACAGTTCCTCGAGACGCAGAGACAGCTGCTCGCGGCCTTTACCGGTCTCACTGAGCTCATCTCAGCGGTGCTCCCAAAGGCCGTGGTCGGCCAAAGTGATGAACCACCACAAAACCAGGGCGGGGGCAGCACTAGTCAGACAGTGCAGCCTCAGGTCCCCCCAACGGTGCCTCACCATTTGCGCCCTGTGCTTGTAGGGGGCATTGCGGGAAACCACGCAGGAGACCGCCAGAAAGAGGTTGCCGCTGATGGTACCAGCACGCCTTCCGCAGGACCCTACATCACCATGGCGGAAGTCCAGGCCCTGCTGGCGCAGCAAAAGGCAAGTGAGGCAAGCAGAAAGGAGCCAGTCACTGAAGTTGGGACCCCGTTCGCGGGACAGTTCATCACTCTGGCAGACGTGCAGGCCCTCCTTACTAAGGAAAAAGCAAAGACAGTTTTACCCTCCCTTCCTAGCCTAGACATCCGCCCTCCTTACCCCATGACAATCTTATCGCTGCCTTACCCAGAAGGGTACACCCCACCAAAGTTCGTCAAGTTTGACGGAAAAGAGGGCAGCGCCCAGGAACACGTGGTCCGTTTTATAGAATCCCTTGGGGCCCACGCGTCTGACTCCAACTTGCGTCTCCGCGAGTTTTCGAAGTCTCTCACCTCCCGCACGTACACGTGGTATGTCAACTTGGAGCCTTACTCGATCACCACTTGGGAGGAGATGGTGAATAGCTTCTATGCTAAGTTCTTCCAGGTCCGCGAGAAGGTAACGGTGATTAGTCTGACAAAGGAAACGCAAACAAGCGGAAAGGATGTGGTAGATTACATCAGGCGGTTCCAAGATCGCGCAGTCGACTGCATCGAGTCGGTGAAGGAAGTTCAACTTGTCGAAAGCTGCATTGGTGGAATGATGGATGAGTTCAAGATGTTGCTCATCAACCTTAAGCTAGGAACATTTTCCGCCCTGCTGGAATCCGCGTACAATATTCGCCACGTGGTTAAACCAGCCAGGAAAGATACCTGGAAGGGAAAAGCCACGGGTGCCACCGTAGCTATCGCGGAGGCGCCGCGGACCCAGCAAGCCCCGGAAGGAAGAAAGCGGAGAGAGCGCGAGATGGGGCTAGCACCGGATTTTCCCTGCACCATGGATGAAGTACGAGCCTTAGTGAATGCGTGGGTGCAAGACGGAGAGCTAGAACTTCCCCCAGTAGAGTACGAACCAATGCGGGAAGACTGCGAGCATCCGCGGTACTGCATGTACCACAGGCATACCAAGCACCCAACAAGTGATTGTTGGTCACTAAAGAGATTGTTCAAGAGAAAGAAAAATGCAAATGAGCTGAGGATAGGACGATGCGACATCCGCATCGAACCTTATCCGGCCCACGGGAATAACAATGGGGAAGTAAACATGGCGGAATGTTACCCGTTCATGTATGACGACGAAGAAGAAACCGACAACGAGTTGTAGATTAGGCTTCAGGCACCATCCCCCACTCGGAAAGCATGAAAAGGAGAGCCCTTGAAAGTGCTCAGCAGCCTTTGCCCCCACCTGAAAGACAGCACTAAGGTAGACTAAGAACTTCTTTTGACTTCTTTTCTGGATCTTCTAGCTAAAGTGGAGAGATGAATCAATCTGGTCTCTTTCTATCGCCCTCCTTTAGCCATTTGAGGCGGTCTTTCTCTTTCCATCTAATTTCTGAATGTCGCATATCTGAAATGGGAGATTCCCCTTCCTTGATCTTTGAGAAAATCGATCCCACAAGATATTGATTCCAAAGTGGGAGGTCCCCCTTAAGAAGTCCTTTCCATTTCATTTCGAAATAGAAAAGTTAGGGTATAACGGGCATCCCCAGGCCGCTTCTTTCCAAGAGGTAGACACCACCTCCAAAAAAGAGTCGTATTCAAGGCCAAGGCAAAATCTCTCTTTTTGAAAGGTCTGGAAGGCCTCGCTTTTAAGGTAAGGCCAATTTTGATCAAGAGTGGGCAATGAGCTGATTTGAGTCAGGGGAGGTGCTCCACTCTTATATTAGGAAAGATAGACATTTGCAGGAAAGATGGACAGTTTGCTCTTTGCGAAAACTCTATTTAGTCTTGACCAGATGAGTCCCCTTAGGCTTTGTGTAGAAGTACGATTATTACACCACGGGAATCAACCTACTTTCTTTTCATTTTTCAAATCCCACACCCATTCCATTAAGCAACAATTGTTCACAGCCTTAGCTCTTCATTAAAGTAGTCCCTCTCCGCTATGCTATATGCAGGAGTAGCCGTAGCCCTCCCACTTTCTCTTCCGGTGACAAAACAAAGAGCCTTCAAATCTCTAAGAAGAAGCCTTTTTGGGGTAAGAGCTATTAGAGTCATTTTTTTTTATACATTCAATTCATCCCACGGGTCTCGGCTATCAAGAGTTTACGAGCTTGCGTGTGAACAAAAAGGGGGCGTACCCCAGTCTTTGTTGTGTTGATTGGATCTTTGCATTGGTAGAAATGAATTGGGCATTGGCTTCAATCATGGACAGGTCAAGGATATCTTCTCTCCAAAAGACCAAGGGCAGGGGATTCGTTCGAGATCTTCGACATTCATCCATCCATAGGCAATCTCTCCTTCCATTTTGATACATAGTTGGCCCTTCTAACCATTGCTTTCATTTCAGGATGAGAACCAAAGACTCAAGCCAGCCCGGTCCGAGCAAGCAAGACAAGCCTAACCTCATTCAGTACTATTACAATCCTCCCAAGACGACTTCCATTGGGAAGCATTACAAGCCATAAGTCTTTCTCATCGGTCAACTCGCAGTTATGCTTCAGATGCTTCGCCCTTACCCTTTCCCTTGTAGAGAGGTGGTATTCTAAAAAAAGCATACAAATCAATAAGAAGTGGTATCTGTTGATGAAATGCCATTGCATGGATCTCCCTCCACAGCACAGCAAGAGAAGCATTTGATGGCTATCGCACAGAAGGAAGCTACGGCCGACACTACTCTTGTAATTCGACAAGCCATTTCTTTTCTGGGCAGAAGCACCCTCAACGAGGCCCAATGGAATGGAACGAGAAAGTTACCTAACTTGGTATTCTAGCCTTGGGGATAGAGCCCGCTCTCACACCTTAGGCTTACCCTTTAGGGCTTCACACCTTCTCTTTGAGTCGCCTCCTGTTGCTTCTTTCGACTCTTGTTTTTATGTTGCCCCTGCGGTCTCGGGTCCTTCAGATACCTTCTGCGTACAACTTCCTACTTGGCAGGCCCTGGATCATTCTTATCTAGAAAGAAGTAACCAACTCCGAAGGCAAGCGACATGTCCTGCTCTATCAAACTATGGGGAGACTTCCCGGGGGTGACTCTTCAGGGACCGTCCGATTGATTGACTACAGATCTCTATGGTCGTTCACTGTGGGTAGGGGCTTATTGAGCCCTAATGACCCTCCCTTTTCGGTGTACACGGGCACGATACAGAAGCCCTTGCTCAATCAGCGGTATTCTTGATGGGAACCAAAACGAAAGCACAGCCGACAGCGGCGATGAATGGTAGGAGTCAGAAAGCCAAGCGAAGGCGAAGTTTGACGGCTATAGACAGCGAGGAAGGTAAAGCCAACCAAGTCGAAGTGCGCCAGCAGGACCAACCCTAGTTCACAACCTAGTGGAACAGGCAAGGAATGAAATGCAATGGCAGGCAAGGGACTGGCGTGGAATGAGATGCAATGGCAGGCATAAGAAACCTAGGAAGCGCCTCATACGGCGAAGCTGCAGCTGCAGTTAGACCTGCTCAAACAATTAGGTATTCTCAGACTAGAAGCATCTGTTACACCCGTACCTAAAAAGGAACTTCCTTCGACAACTAGAAGCCTTACCTTTGATAAATAGAGTTCTGTCCGAGGCGTGGAAAGTCAAACCTTCCTTCTAGCAGGAAAGGAAGAAGCAGATGCGTACGTACTTAACACTTCTGAGTGAAGTGAGAAGTGGAGGGATCTCCTGTTGATGTTGTTGGTAGGCCGAGGGTTCCTGGACTTGATGAGTCAGATAGTTCCGTTCCAGGAAGTGCTTTTCCTAGACTTGATGAGTCAGAGGGTTCCGTTCTGGTTCGAAAGGGGCAGAAGAAGATATAGAATCTACTCCAAAAGGGCTCTTTCCTTACTCTAAAGTAAGGCTTCTAGGGACCTCCGCTCCTTTTAGGTCCGGATGTAACTGCTGCTAAAGAAAGGCTTCAACGCGTCAGAATAGCCCTAAGAAATGGTTTTTCTCGTCTCGCTGTACGTTCCGAATCAGATGAATCTGCTCCTTCCATCTTTCGTTCCCGGTCCTTTGAGGGAAAGAAGAAAAAAGAAGATATTAAATCAAGTCAGAAAGAAAGGAACCTGCGTCCGAGAAAGGCTCATTGTGGAATGAAAGAAGACGTACAGAAGAAAGAACAAGAGCCCTCTGTTTAGGGCATTCGTTGTAGATTTTCTTCTCAAAAGAAGACAGGAAGAAGAAAGAAAATGCAATCAAATTCAAATAAGAAAGATGAAATCGAGTGAAGTGAAGGTTCGAAATCCATATAGTATGGATGGGAAAGCTGCGTCGGCCTCAACGTTAGATTAGAGAGGGACCTCCCCTCCTTTTAGGTACGGATGTAAGCTAAGGTTTCAACAGAATACCAACTAGGTAGCTGGTCTTGTCCTTCTTTACGGATCTCTGAACCACCGATTCGAACTTCTTTCAGGGTACACAGGCCATCGTAGAAGGAACTCATATCGCGGTTACCGATACTACAGGTTTCTCGGATTTCGAGTCCTGTTAGTCAAGTCAAGTCAAGCCGAAAGCTAGGCAAGCGGTTCGGGAAATCGAGAGTCTCTTTTGAGAGTCGTGGTCGGAATGAAATAGACAATCCGGGCTTTCTATACGCAATTGAGAGTGGAGAGTTCGAGTCCGATTGGGGTGGGAAATAGCCTCGCAGCCCGAAGGCGGATCAGAATACCGTATCGCCAAAGCCCCCTCTCCCTACGGTCGAGTATATTTCATAACCTCTTCTTTCAGTCGAGCTACTTTGTCCCTCGAAATGATATCAAAGAGCTTCGAATCTGACTTAGAGAACAGTAGCAAGGACTAGAGGGATTACAAGAACGAGGCATGAATCGAGGCCTTCCCGGCTGGCCTATCTTGTCTTTCGCGGAATCACCGGTGACTGCTGACGCCGAAGCTGTCCGCTAACTCATTTGGTCGATAACTCCACGCTTTAAAACGAAAAGGGACTAACCTAACTCGAATGACCCTTGACTAGCTAGCAGCGCTTTTGGGGCCATAACTACAGGGCAACCCGTGGAGAGGCAAACCTTAACTTACCGCAACTCAATGAGGTACCAATCCAGTAAGACTACCACCCACATGGAGAGGCAAACCTTAACTTACCGCAGCTCAATGAGGTACCAATCCAGTAAGACTACCACCCACAAACCAAACTTAGGGGAGGACTTCCCCTATCAACCCGGGTCGACCCATCTAGTCGATCCGACAGGGAAGGGCGATGAGAGGAACAGAAGGTCGAATCCACGCTCCACTTCAAGGTCTCTGAGCGGAAGAGAGGGAATAGCTGGCTGATAGGTGCCCAGGCCGGGACATCATTCGTTTCTCCTCCTCTAGTTGCTGGTGAGGGGCAATCGACCGATCCCTTCTCCATTGAATCGATACTCCACTAGCAGGAATCCCTCAACAGTGAATGAATCCCAAAAACAGTCAGTGCTGAACAGAGGAAGATGGAGAATCCATCTTCTTTCCATGTTGTGTTGAGGGGGATATGGATCAAGTGACATCCTTTGTTTCCCCGGCTTAGACATCGTTCCAGCCTTTGTCTATCACATCTCAATAAACTATGTCTACTGCATTTGAGGAAGTTAGCTATATCCATATGTATAAGTCGTCGACCGTTTCAGAGATTCCCGCGTTGATTGCTAAAGTTGCTTTCATGCAAGCAACCCTTTGTATGCGCCAACCAATCCCAGAACATTTTCACAAACAAGAACGGACCAGAAAATTCATTCATTTTCAAATCAAATAAAGGCTTTTAAAAACATTGATTTCTCAATGCTTTTATATCTTGCGATTTCTTCTTCAGTTTGAGTCCCGGTTAGAGTTTCAGTTGACTTAGTTTACCTGAAGCATCCGTAGCAACGGTAGCATCAGTAGTTTCACCACCACCATGAAATCAATGAATGCATATACTTTTGCCAACAAAGGAAGGAGCAAGGGTTGACCACCTGGAGTCTTTACAAAGAGACTTCCTGTGGTCAAATGGGAACAAAGGAAAAATCTATACGGTAAACAGGCAAACGGTATGTCAGCCTTTGGACGAAGGAGGTCTAGGCATTCGGTCTCTTTACAACACAAGACAAACCAAGCATTCCAGGCTAAGCTCCTCTGGCGCCTCCTCCCGTGTACGGACTCACTTTGGTGTGACAGTCGTCATGTCACCGTTTTCAGGATTGAGGTAATTTCCCTTTTCGCCTACACCTTTGAGACGATGGGCAGAGCGCATGTCCGCAGAAGACACTCTTGCTTTCCGGCGTCAGTATGAGAACATTCTGTCATTGTTAAGTATCAGGGTACACTACACTATCTGTTGATCGAAGCCTTGATCCACTTTTGGTATAGGAATACCGCATGTTTTCGTTTTGGGAATTTCGAGCTCACACCTACCTTAGAGGAGTTCTCTCGACTCTTGGGCCTCCCGCATGACCGCAACAAGTTGGTACAGCCGTTTGCACCAGGGGGGAAACAACCTAAGTAGTCTTTTGGGTATACCGTGCTCCCGCTTAGAACTTACTCCAGGGCTTGAGGGATCGCCCAACAAATGCTCGTTAAAGTTCATAAAAAAGTACTTCGCCGCCGAGGCAGGTTTTCATTCTAACAAGGTTCAAGACCAGTATGGATTACTGGAACAAGTGTCGTTTTACAGCCTTGGCTTTGGCCGTATTTGGAAGTGCCGTCTTCCCAGGGGAGGCTGGTTTCATAGATTGCCGCATCGGTCCCATGCTAGATCAGATTGACGACCATCACACCATAGTACCAAAGATTTTAGGAAAGTTGCTGCGCTCTCTTTCCTATTGCTCCTCGCATCATCGCCGAGACTTCTTGGGATGCGCGCCGTTACTACAGATATGGTTTCTCGAACACCTTGAGGAGTTTAGCTCCATCCGAACAAAGGGGTATTTCGATCATGACATCATCACCGACTATCAGCGACATGCCAACGATCCTAGTCGTATTGCTACTAAGGGGGATTGGGTTGCTGCTCTCAATTCTCTGACATTTGAACATATACTGAAAGCCCAGTGGCTCGGACTAGGTGAGGCTATTTTACACTGTGAAGGACATCATATGGTTCCTTTAATAGGTTTCCGGGGAATGACCGCTTCCATCCCGAGTTATGAGATAGTATGGGCTAGTGCAAACCATCCCTGTGGTTGAAGATCTGAGTCCTTGGTTTTTCGACTATACCATCACCGACAGCAGGGTCAGAGTCTGAAAGGGATTACATCTTTAGGAATGCAGAAATCGCGAGACCGCGGAGAGGGTACCGGCTGCAAGATGACTCAGAAAGCCCATCAAGAGTATCTCCTATGGGTAGAGGCCAACTTCGGGGTGGATCTCCCTCCCTGGAATGCTGGAGGCCTACCTCCGCCCAATCCAAGTTATCGAGATTACCTGACCGAGGAATGAGCTCGACATCAAAGAATCCCGCGGATATGGTCAGAAAGTCAACAAGCTTTGATGGATAAGCAGTGTGGGGGCGTGATTTATCCTTGAGCCTCCTGAACCCCTTCTCGATGCTTGAACCGTGCTGATCTTGAATGTCGACGCCGTGTACCTGCAAACCGGAGGGGGGGTGTTCCTCCGGGTAGAAGCTCCGACGATCTAGTCAGAATCGGAGGGAGGAAGAAGAAGAAGTTTTAAGGGAGAGAGATCTGTTTTTTAGAGAAGAGAATATCTAACCCCTTCCCAAAAAGGGGTAGCTTGCTATTTATAGGCAAAAGATTTGGAGTGCTGAATAAGGTGGAGGTGTGTTGCACGCGCATTGCTACGCTCGGATGACGTCATATGTCAGGGGCACTCGATGGGTATTTGACTTCAAGATCTGCAGACCCATGCTGACCCACGTGGGCCAAAGTCAGAGATGTCCCATCGGTCATCAGAAAGGCGTGCACGCATATCTCTGCCACTGTCAGCGGAAGCTCCCTAGACGTTCTACCGCCGCCGGATTCAGCCGAAGAAGTAACCCGAGCGGAGGATCTGCCGAGCACAAGACTTGTTCGCCAGACCATTCCTTCGAACAGGAGGAATGGCCATCCGAGTGAACAAGACGTATGCCGAACAAAGGCACTGTGACACCCCTCGGAGTACCGGATAACGCTCGGCGAACACCCGCGAGGCCGATTAACGTTCGGTGAGTAACTGGGATGACGTGTCGTGTTTGACTTTTCTCACACAGACGAATTGAGACAACTGGGCTGTGGGCCCGCAAGGTTAACCTGTTGACCCCTTTGGTCCTTCGGATATTTCGGCCCACTACAATAGCCCCTCAACTCCTGCTTTACATGTTCCGAAGGAAGGAGGAGTTGACATTAGTGGCCGAACAAATGAGTATGCCGAACGAAGAAATATCCTACGAGCCGAACGTTGGCCGTTCGCTTAACCCGAAGCAGACAAGCTCTGAACCCGCATTTAATGCTTCTGAAACCGCCAATTTCAAATTTGATATGTGTCATTAATCCATTGGATAGCGAAACGGCGTTGTACAAAGTCCTCCACGTGTCAGTCATCGCGCGGAGCATCAATCTCCCGCTTCAATCTAACGGCTGGGGGCTCTGCGTCGTTTCGAATTCTCCCCTTGGTATAAAAGGGGTGGAAGGAGAGAGAAAATCACTCTTTCTCTCCTTCCATCAGACGCTTCAACTGCTCTTCGACGGTTCTCGCCCCAACATCGCTTGAAATCTGAAGATCAACACCACGAATCACAGATTTCTCTTGATATTCAGGTATATTTTACTTCTCTTGATGCTTTCTCGCATTCTCAGTCGTTTTCACGTATATTTCGACCACAAAAGTAGGTTTTTTCTTTCCGTTCTATCTGTCATCGTTTCTACACGCTGTAGAATAGGTTGAACATGTTCATGTGTTCTTCCGAGCCCATGAACATCTTCGACCCGTGTTCTTCCGAACACAAATCAACTTCGAAGAACAAGTAACCAACAAATCAACTCCGAAGAACAAATCAACTCCGAAGTACCGATCAAATAGTCACTCAAATTGGCATCCGAAGCATAAGTGCGCTCGGAATCCTCCTAACGACATATAGTCGTTCGGGGTTGACATGTTTGTTCGGTCAACATAGGGCACTGAAATTATGCACCTTTAGGAGCAACGACCTTGCCCTTCGCTAACGGTCTTATCCCATGCACTTTGTTTTAGGTATGGAGTCGCCGTCAACTTCCTCGGGAGAATCTTATCGTTCGACCGATTCTAAGGCTTCAGGCTTCGGCGAGATGGACCCCCGAATAGCCGAAGCGATTAGAGCCGAGGCTCGGAAGTACCGCGTGGGATCTGGATCCCCATACGTCGGAATCGAGGGGATCGATTTCCCCTCGAACGTGGCGCCTCTTCGGTCATTGGCCCCTGATATCGTCGAGATTGACGATGACGATTCTTCGGAGAAGGCCGAAGAAGACCAAGATGACGAAGAGGAATTAGAAGAGGAGGCAGCAGATGGGGACGAGGAAGACCAATCCGAGAGAGGCACACCTGCCGCTTCATCTAGTTGGCCGGAAGGAGAAGCTGCTGCCCTCGGCGAATCATCTTCCGCTGTTCCGAAGAAGAAGGTCAAGAGGAAGATTATTCCCTTGGACCCAGATTTGATCCCCGAACAAAGAGGAAAGGATCCCTGCCCTTACTGGGATTGTTTCTACGATCAAGATCTCTTTCGGCGAGCCTACAAAATCCCGAACGACGTTGTGATTACTCCCGTCAAAGGGCCCCGGATCTTGTTCAGTGACGAGCACGTCACGGTTCCCCTGATGGCAATCACCGAGGGAGGGCTTCGGTTCCCAATGCATAAGATCTTGAGACAGATCTTGCATTGATTTAGCCTCACGCCATGCCAATTGAGCGTGAACTCCTACCGCATCATTCACTCGGTGATTAAGCTCGCCGAGGTGAAGATGTTCAACCTGGAGTTCCACCACCTCTTCGAGAACTACATGATGTCGAGGAACGTTAGACGTTCTTGATACTTCTTGTGCTCTCGGAGAAACATGAAAAAAATCATTCCCGAGGGAATGTACGACTCGGAGAAGTGGGCTTCGGATTACGTTGAAGTCCGAGGCATCTTCCAATATCCCCCACACGAGTATGGGCAATTCGAGATTGCGACCCACAGGGGAGATCCTTGTAAGCATCTTGCACTTTTTTTTTTTAGTTTGCTGTCTATTTCTCCTTGTAGTGCTTTCCACTGTTTTCCAGCTTACAACTGATATTCACAATTTGTTCAACTTTTTAACCTCGGCAGATACTTTGAAGCTCAACAAAGACCTGTTAAGGTTAGCGAGGGGGTGCGGGCTTGCCTCAAGCCTTTTGACAATTCCGAGTGCAGAAATAGACGCTCCAACCATCCTTCAGTACGACCCATCTTACGAGGGAAGAATTCGAAGAAAGGTGGTGGAGAAAGAGGAAGCGGCGGTGCTCCCCGAAGAACTTCTACTGAGCAAGGAAAAGCTGCACCGAGGAAAGATAAGAGTGCCAACCGAGGACGAAACGATGCCTCCCCGAAGCATGAAGGCCGTGTTACAGAAGAGGCTGGATGACGAGGCGAGGGAATTGGCCGAGCATAAGAAGGGCGGTGCCCCTGGGGCTTCAGGCTCGGTCCCGGGCAAGAGTAGCACCGTTCCTCAGGCACAAAAGCGGCCCCCTTCCATCACTCCCTCATCCGAGGTTGCTCCTCCGGCGAAGAGGACAAAGTCTCATGCTACCAAATCGTCTGGGGTCGGTCCTCCGAGGGTAGAGGAGAAGGAGAAGAATAAGGCCGACGAGGGTGAGACGAGGGCTTCCTCGGATGCTGATGTCCCATGGGTCCCGAGCTTTGTCATTCCGGGCAAGAAGCAGATCCTCAAGTCCGACAGCCTCCAAGAGGACCCCTCCCTCGCTTTCACGCTGCACTCGGGGCTTATGCTCCCGAAGGACATCATTGCTCCCCCATCACTGAAGATAGCATTGAATGATTACTATTTCCACGTTGGGAGAGTAAGTCCAAATTTCCACTATTTCTTTCCTTTGCACATTTGTCGTTTCTGCATCTTGAATAACTTACATTTCCTTCACATTTCCAGGCAACACAATTGATCATGAGTGCCCAGCTGCACCTCTCCGAGCATGACAAGCAGACAAAGTCGCTGAGGCAAAAGGTGGAGCTCGGCCAGCTGACACTGGAGGAGTACAAGAAGACTCTGGACCACTCGAAAGTTGTCCGCCGAGCCCAGGAGGTCCAGATAAAAACCCTCAACGAGCTGGTCAAGGGCCACCAAGACGCCGCCGAGCACACTAGGGCCGAAGGAAAAGCTGAAGGCCTTGAGGAGGGACGAGCCCTGGGTAGGAAGGAGATGGATGAAGAGATGCAGAAGCTGCTCCAGGAGCAGTTCGACAAGGGGTACTACCAGGCTGAGGAAGACGCCGCGGACCAGATCATGGTCCTTCGGACTGAAATGAGGGGGGCGCAGCACCGAGTAAGCTTCAAGCTCGGATTTAACATGGGTTTCGACGAGGCTGGCGTTGAAGCTGACGACGAGCGCCGAAGCCTCATCGAAATTCCTCCTCTCCCAGCCGAAGAAGCTGTGGCCGAAGAGCCCATTGTCGACGAGGCTGTGGCAAGCCCCACTGAGCAAGAGAGCGCTGCGACTCTAGCCCCTGATTCCACCATCCTTCCCCCAGTCACTACTACTCCCGAAACATAAGACTTGTTAATTTTTCTATTTTTGTTTTAGTAAATTTCATTGGAACGGTCGGCACCGAACAATTGGTTTTAGCCGAACCGTATGTAATTAACACAGGTAGAGGGTGGCCAAGAACGATTTACCATGGCCACTCCTCGGTAAGGTTGTCCAGGGATGGCACCGAACGATACACCAACCGCCATCCCTCGGTGACATTTGTTTAGAAATTTTTCCAAGTGTTCGTCCTCGGTGAATCCACTTTTTGCAACGCAACAATTTTATGTTAGTATTTTTGTTCGGTGTACGTGCCTTTAGTACTTTATAATGTTTTTCTTCAAATGCCCACAAACGCGTACAAGTACAATTGCTCGTCCAACCAAATGTGTTTTAAGGGGTCCGAATGATGGATGCCTCCTTATCGTATAAATAAGTACCCTCGGGGGTCCGAACGATGGATGCCACCCGACCAAACGAAGTACTTTCCTTGGGGGTCCGAACGATGGAAGCCACCCATGCGAATTTGCTTTCATCTCATGTTTCATGTTTACCCATAGGAGCCTCCCTGTCTTAGTGTATTACCAAAGTGAGGGAAAACACTAAGGCAGGAAAGTGGGTAAACAAAGGAACACAGGTGCCGAGCCCCTGCGATGGAGAACCGAGGCTAAGAGGATTTCGCCCAAACCAAGTATCCGAACGATTGTAGGGTAGAAGTGCCACATACCAAAGGTTATGGGCGAGATAGTATACCCAGTTAACCGAGTGTGTAATCCGAAAAAAAACAATAACGCAAGATCAAGAAACTTTCATAAACAAAGACGCCCGAGGGCTTACATTCCGAAGAAAAATAAAACGAACCAAAAAATCGAAAAACGGGGGGGAGACCCGCCGAAGCTACCCATGGAACTTCCGAAGTTTTTGGGCGTTCCAGGGGTTTGCAATCGGTGTTCCATCCATTTCGGCCAGCTTGTAGACGCCGTGACCAATCTTCTGAACCACTCGGTAGGGCCCCTCGTAGGGATCCTTGAATTTTGTCAACTTCTTCGCTTCGACCACCATCCGAAGGACCAGGTCTCCGACGTTAAATGGCCGAGCCCGAACATTTTTGTTATATCCCCGAGCAACCTCCTGCTGGTAAGCAGCGTGCCGAAGGTTGGCGTTATCACGAAGCTCCTCGGCAAAATCCAGCTCTGCACCGACCAAAGCGTTATTATCCACTGGATTGAAATTCTCAAACCGAACGGTAGGGATAAGGGTGGAGAGGGGCAAGACCGCCTCCATACCATACACCATGGAGAATGGTGTTCGGCCAGTGGAACGCCGAGGTGTAGTGCGGTAGCTCCATAGAACTTGTGGAAGCTCGTCAACCCACTTACCGAGCTTGCGATCCAAACGACGTTTCAGCCCCCGAGTGATAGCCTTGTTAGATGCTTCGGCCTGGCCGTTTCCCTGGGGATAAGCAACGGACGAAGTATGAATGGTAATGTGATGCTCTTGGTAGAAACTTTGGATCGCCGAAGCAACGAACTGAGAACCGTTGTCTGAAAGAATAGCGTATGGAACGCCGAACCTGGAGACGATGTTCTTCCAAATAAAGCGTTCGACATCCCCGGCCGTAGTTTTTACTAACGGAGAGGCTTCGACCCACTTTGTGAAGAGGCCGGTGGCAGTGAGCAGATACTCAAATCCTCCGAGTGCCTTCGGCAGCTTTCCCACTATATCGAAGCCCCAGACAGCGAACGGCCAAGGACTAGTGATCATCTTGAGAGGAAAGACTGGCTGGTGAGGGATGGAAGCATGTTTCTGACACCGAACGCAGCGTTTCACGTATTCCTCGGATTGTTTAACCATCTTAGGCCACCAATAACCCTGTGTTAACGCCCGCTGGGCCATCGTTCGGCCGCCCGAATGACCTCCACAGCTCCCCGAGTGAAGCTCATCAAAAATGCTCTGAACTTGGTCTTCATGTACGACATGCAAATCTGGACCAGTGAATGTTCGGCGGTACAGATTTCCATTCGGATCAAGGAAGTAGTTAGTTGCTCGGCAGTGAATCTTATGAGCTTCTTTCTTGTTTTCGGGGAGGGTTTGATGCTTCAGATAGGCGACGATGGGATCCAACAGACTTGGTCCGAAGGTGATAGCGTTAACCGAGCAAGTGACAGGTTCGAAGCTCGGTGAATCGATCTCATCGAAAATAATTGTGCGACCACCTGAAGTTCGGTACACCGAGGCGAGACCAGCTAGAGCGTCTGCATGTGCGTTATGTTCCCGAGCAATCCACTCTATCTCAACGCGTCCAAACTGTTTTAGCAGAGAGAGAACATGACTGACGTAAGCATTCATCCGTTCATCTTTGGCCTGATAATCGTCGTTAAGGTGGCCCACAATCAGTCTAGAGTCACAGAAGACATGGACCGAATCGGCTTCCATCTGAAGGGCAAGCTTCAACCCAGCAATGAGAGCTTCGCACTCGGCTTTGTTATTCGTGGCAGGGTAGCCGATGGTGACCGAGCTCTCGTGGACTGTCCCAGCCGGAGAAACGAGAACAATACTAGCCCCAGCCTCGTTGATGTTCGAGGCTCCGTCAACCGTCATCCTCCAGGTGTCCCCAGAGAACAGCTTCCATTCCTTCCTCGGTCTTTTCGTTCCCAAGGTGAACCGAGCCCGAAGCGATTCGGGGGGTGGGTTGCTCCATTCAACAAATTCCTCTTCCTTAGCAATCCGTGCCTCCTCAGCAGCAGCTGCTAGAGCGTTCTCTTCGTCCTTCAGCCCAGGCGTTAGCTCGGCGAAGAAGTCAGCTAAAGCTTGGCCCTTGATTGCTGTCCTCAGTTCGAACTGAATGTCAAAATTAGCAAGGTCTTGAGAGAATTTCAAGATCCTGCTGGAGGAGGTGGTTTTCCGAAGAACGGCCTTGAGAGGAAACTCAGTGAGAACCACGATCCTATGACATTGGAAGTAGGGCATAAGGCTCGTTTTGGCCGAAACAAGCGCTAGAGCCAACTTCTCCATAGGCAGATACCTCGTCTGAGAGTTCGTCATCGTCTTGCTCGTAAAGAAAATTAGCAAGTGGTCCATTCCTTCTTTCCGAACGAGCACAGCACTCGTCGCATGATCCGAAACAGCAAGGTATAGATACAGATCTTCGTCGGGCTCGGGAGTGACGAGGAGCGGAGCATGGGAAAGATAATCCTTTAAGGACTGCAAAGCCTGCTCACACTCCTCAGTCCATTCAAACCTACACCGACTAGTCTTGATGGCTTGGAAGGGCCTGCAAAGGTCACTTGAACGTCGAATGAATCGGTTCAATGCAGCCACCATCCCTGTCAGTCGTTGAACCTCTTTGATTGTGGTTGGAGCTCTGAGGTTTTGCACGGCGGTGAGCTGGGTCGGGTCAGCTTCTATCCCTCGGCGGCTAACCATGTTCCCGAGGAATTTGCCCGAGCCCACGCCGAACGCACATTTCTCAGCGTTGAGGCGAAGGCGGTATTCCTTGAGGATGTCAAAGATCTCTCCCAAATCCCGAAGATGATCAATGCCGAGCTTACTCTTGCAAACCATGTCGTCAATGTATGCTTCCAGAGTTTTGCCGAGCTTGGGGAGGAACATATTAGTGATTGTTCGTTGGAAGGTTGCCCCGGCATTCTTCAATCTGAAGGGAACGACGTTGTAGCAAAACGTTTCTCGGGGAGAAATGAACGCCGTCTTCTCTTGATCACCTTTGGCAAGGGCAATCTGATGATAGCCCCGGTATGCATCCATGAAGCTCAGACGCTCGTACCCAGCCGTTGCGTCCACCATTTGCTCTATCCGAGGAAGAGGGAATCGATCCATTGGACAAGCATCGTTGAGGTTGGTGTAATCGACGCAACCCTGAGCTTTCCATTTTTCTTCGGAACAACGACGGGGTTAGCGAGCCAAGTCGGGTACAATATCTCCCGAATGGCTCCAGCTGCCAGCAGTTGATCCACTTCGGCCATGACCGCCTCCACATGCGAGGCTGCCGAGCGACGAACCTTCTGTACTACGGGGCGTCTGTTCGGATCCACATTAAGTGAGTGGGAAGCGAAGGACGGGTCCACCCCGGGCATTTCCTGAGGGGTCCAAGCAAATACTTCCATGTTTGCTTTTAATAAATTGAACATGTCCATACGCTCGGACTCACTCAAGGAACTGCCGACGAGGAAGTATCTTCCCCCATCCTCGGTTATCGGCATCCTTACGAGTTCTTCGGCCGACCTTTCCTCGGCAGGTAACCCCACTTCCTCGGGCTTGGGGACGTCAGCCCTTTCAACACATTGTACCTCCAGGAAGCTCCGCTCGTTAGTCACTGTACTGACATAACATTTCTTTGACTGGATTTGGTCTCCCCGAAGGCTCTCCTGCCTTCCATTCCAGCCGATAAATTTCATAACCTGGTGGAGGGTAGAGGCGACCGCCTTCATTCCGTGTAGCCAGGTTCGACCGAGGATGATGTTGTAGGAGCTAGGAGAGCTCACCACCACAAATTCGACATCAATCACTCGGGAGCCGGCTCGCACAGGAAGAGTGATAAGCCCCTGAGGCCACACAGGTGCTCCAGTGAAGCTAACGAGGGGTGTGCTTGCTGTCCGAAGCTGGTTTGGGCTGAGATCGAGGCTTTTGAAAGTAGAATAGAGCATAACTTCTGCCGAGCTCCCCTGGTCCACCAATACTCGTTGAACTTTGGAGGAGCCAACCGTTACCGAGACGACCAGAGCGTCGGTGTGTGGCATTTGGACCCCTTGCAAATCTTCGGATGTGAAGGTTAGCGGGCCATCAAGGCTAGGATTGACCCACTTTCTCTTCGGTGAGAGTCCCACGTTGCAAACGGCCAAGGCAGCAACGGCTTTGTCAATTTCTGAGTGTAGCTCGGCCGCTCGTCCCTCGGACACAATACCTTGAATGACTCCAACAAGATTTCCCACTAGAAGAGGCGGAGGAGGGGGCAGTGGATTTCGCCGAAGGTCGATCCACTGATTGAGGTGCCCTTCCGCCGCAAGTTCCTCCAGATGGCGCTTGAATGGTTGGCATTGGGTGGTGTAATGGCCACGCTCCTTGTGGTATGTACACATCCCAGCGCCACTGCCCGCTGTTCCTAAGAGTCCCGTCGGCCAAACGAAGAACGACATCTGCCCAATGATACTCAGCAATTTGTAGATTGGTTCGGTAAACGCAGTTCGCTCGGCAACATATTCGTCCGGCCTTGGCTCCTTCTTCGTCTGCTGCCATTGAGGCTATTGCTGCGGGTGTTGGGGGGGTTTGTTCCGACTGTTCGGTTTGCTTGACCCAGCACCATTTTAACCCGATTGCCCCTGCCGAACGTTAGCCACTTGCTTCTTTGCAGCTGTTGACTTTGATGTTTCTGTTCCCTTCGGCATGTTACGTTCGGCCACCGCCTCCTCATGCACACAATTTTTCTCGATAATCAACATAAGCTCCCCCATTGTCTTCGGTGGGTTTCGGGACAAATCTCTGAACATTGCCGAGGTTGGATCCAACCCGTTCATAAATGACTCGGCCGCCACGCTCTGATCACAATCGGGAATGAGGTTGTACACTTCCTAATATCGCTCGGTGTATAACCGAAGGGTTTCGCCTGGCGCCCTCTTCATATTCACCAGCATTGAGAGTGTCTTCGGCTGGATGTTGCTTGTCACGAATCGCTTGGTGAATTCCAACTCCAGCTCGTTGAAGCACTTGATGGACTTCGGCTTGAGCTGATTATACCACAACATTATAGGCTCGCTTAGCGTAAGAGGGAAAATCTTACACATAAGCGCGTCGGAGAAGTTGTGGAGGCTCATCGTTTGTCGGAATCGGCAAACGAACGCGACTGCGTCCTCCTTGGCCTCGTAACGCTTGAGCTTCGGCAAGACAAAACGATCCGGGGGTCGCTCTTGCTGTATGGCGTCGGTGAAGGGAGAGGCCTTGGCCTTACCGAGCTTGGAGTTATCGGCCACCTCCGGGACGCTCGGAACAACGGGCAGAGGAGCTTCGAGGCGGTTGGTTCGATCGTCCCGAGGTTCCCTGTAGTGGTGTCGCGGCCGCCTATTCTCCTCTCGCTGCTGGTGCCTAACGCCTTCCGAACGTTCCGGTTGCTCGATCCTTGGATCCTCAAGACGAGCTCGCCGAGGATCGAAATCCTCGTTGACCGGTCGGTATATCGTAGGCAATCCTGTAAATTGGTCGTACAAAACAATGGTGTCATCTTGCCTTCGTTGTTCCCCACTTTCCGCTCGGTGGTGGCTAGACGAGCCAGCCGGGCGTCGCCCTCCCGGGTAGCGATCCGTGTGTGATCTCGATTGCTCGGTACGCTCAGGGCGTTCATTGGTCCGAACGCGCCGAGGTGGCTCATTGAAATCCAAGGGCCTTTTCCCATCCGCGTGCTCTTGGTATCGTCGGGAAACATTGTTCGTTCTCCCGGAAGCTTCCATCCTGCGCGTCCCTGCTGTAGAGCTAGTCGCCGAAGAGCGAGTGCTCTCGTCGCGAACGATACTCTCCAACTGTGGGCGAAAGGCCGTGGGTTGGATCCTGGAAGCAGGTTCGAGCCGATCAAAAACAGTTTGACGCTCGGACGGGGCACATTCGAATTTGTGCGCCCATCGGGGTTTCCTACTTCGCTTGCGAGTTTTCTTTGGCCGACTTGGTTCAGCAGGGTGGCCATGCATAGGAGTCGTGGCCACGCCTCCGTCCCGCTCTTCAAGCCGTTGTTGGAGGAGTGCAATCACCGCCGCATGCCGCCTTTGCTCTGCCAAAGCAGCCTCAAGCTCGGTTGGGGGGTAGGAGAGTTGTCGTGCGATTGGCAAGGTGGTTCTCGCGGCTTGGCTGGGGTCAGCGTTTATGGAACCAAACCCAGATAAACCGAGGGTGAAGTTCTCCGGACCCGGAGGGGGAAGACGTTGTGCCATTACTCGAATGGGTGGCGGCGTACGGCGGAGAAAAGAGGAGGAGGCCTGAGATGGACCACGGCCCACGTTGTTTTGCTAGGAAAGCTCTGTTCTTCCCCAGCGGAGTCGCCAATTGTGGGGGCGTGATTTATCCTTGAGCCTCCTGAACCCCTTCTCGATGCTTGAACCGTGCTGATCTTGAATGTCGACGCCGTGTACCTGCAAACCGGAGGGGGGGTGTTCCTCCGGGTAGAAGCTCTGACGATCTAGTCATAATCGGAGGGAGGAAGAAGAAGAAGTTTTAAGGGAGAGAGATCTGTTTTTTAGAGAAGAGAATATCTAACCCCTTCCCAAAAAGGGGTAGCTTGCTATTTATAGGCAAAAGATTTGGAGTGCTGAATAAGGTGGAGGTGTGCTGCACGCGCGTTGCTACGCTCGGATGACGTCATATGTCAGGGGCACTCGATGGGTATTTGACTTCAAGATCTGCAGACCCATGCTGACCCACGTGGGCCAAAGTCAGAGATGTCCCATCGGTCATCAGAAAGGCGTGCACGCATATCTCTGCCACTGTCAGCGGAAGCTCCCTAGACGTTCTACCGCCGCCGGATTCAGCCGAAGAAGTAACCCGAGCGGAGGATCTGCCGAGCACAAGACTTGTTCGCCAGACCATTCCTTCGAACAGGAGGAATGGCCATCCGAGTGAACATGACGTATGCCGAACAAAGGCACTGTGACACCCCTCGGAGTACCGGATAACGCTCGGCGAACACCCGCGAGGCCGATTAACGTTCGGTGAGTAACTGGGATGACGTGTCGTGTTTGACTTTTCTCACACAGACGAATTGATACAACTGGGCTGTGGGCCCGCAAGGTTAACCTGTTGACCCCTTTGGTCCTTCGGATATTTCGGCCCACTACAAGCAGTGGGAGCTAGAAGTAAAGAACCTGGCATATTCCATGAGGTTACACGAAGTAGAAACAGAAAACCAGCAATTGGTAGAGAGACAGTACGAGTTGGAAGAAGAAAATCACAGTTTTGCCCTTTTGAAGTTCATTGCATACTGTCGTTCTCACGACCTAAGGCGTAAATGAACTTTGTGTATATATAACAGCTTTTTTGTTTTTCATGACTCATAAGCATTACATATGTTCGACTTGCGTGGTAGCCTTCCTTCTTTCCGAGGTCATAGGTTTCCCCTTTCCCACAGGTTCTGATTACCTGTCGCGCATCAAATGTTGATTGCCCATCTCTCCATCAAATTCAGGATGACTTCTTTTTCATCAAGTTTAGGTTAGGATAGGATTCCTTCCTTTTGAGTAGGCGCCGCCATCAGATTCGACCACCTCGTGCACTGACATTCGAAGACTGTATGCACCGTCACATTCAAACATCACACGCGCCGGCGTGCGAATACTCTGTCAAACGCTGCACTGGCACGTACATCATATCGAGCATTCACAAGCACAACATCAAAGCATCTCATGATTTGCATTTCAACTTCTTTCACAACAGCGGGCTCTGATGCCCCTTCTCCTTAGTAGACGCCTATTGTCTGCTACAGCCCACTAATACGAGTACCACTCCTCCCTCAGTAGGCCGCCTTACCTACTGCGCCTTCACAGGTCCAAGTACCTCGAACAACACGGACATCCTTATGTCTAAGCCGAACAAGTAATCACATCAAACAAAGCATTGTTGAGTCACCATCCAAAGCATCATATCATGTCATTCCATTGCATCTCGTACATGGTCCCTACTATTCTTGCGATTATATGACCAACTCGAGCTCTTTCATATCTTTATTCATCTATGTAGGAACAGGGATCTATCTAACTGGAGGAAGTCACAGAAATCAGGGGTAGGCCCTGGAGAGGCAGAACTCAGAGGACTGCTACACGTAGCCCTATTCGAACTCGAGCAAGGTCAGCATCAGTATCCGTTATGGAAGGGACTTCAACTGTAGAGAATGTTGTTCAGCAGATGATTGGGGATATAGAAGAAATGCGCCAACAGATGGACGAGATAAGAAAGGCCGTCGCCACTCTGACAACCAACAGGAATCCGGAAAATCACCCTACTGTCCAGCAACAGTTGCCCACCGGGGGCGATAATACACAAGCAACTTTAGGCCTCGGAGTGCCGATGCAAAACCCACTTTATGTCCCAATTCCGGCGGTTCCGGAAGGTAGTCGAGTTGAGATTGGTGATGATCGGCAGAAGTCTAAAAAAGAAGCTGAAGACAGGAAAGTGGCAAGTCAACTTTCAAGTTTAGAAGAAAAGATGATAATTATGTAGGGAGTTTGTAGACACCCCAATTTGGCCTGACGATTATTTCAAGTCCCACCTTGGGACCATCCCGATGATGAAATAGATACAGTGATTTCTGATTGCTTCCTTGAGAACCTTAGGACTTTCGGTAAGAACTTTGAGCCACTTAGAGGACCCAATTCAAAGCCATACAGCCTTTCAGACAGAAATACAGAAGCCTAGGAGAATCCATCTGTCGGCCGTGACATCGATCCCACGGCCCTAACATCATTTCCTCACCCGAGCAACCTATTGCTAGCAAAATCTCCCTGAGAGATCAATCCCTCGGCCGCAAGATCTATCCTTCGGCCGAGACATCCATTCCTCGGTCGTGATATCCTTTACTCGGCCACCAGATCGACCTTTTTCCAGACTCTGGAACGTGTTCTGTCAGACGTTTGATCCAACTACACTACCTTCCCGATGCGTTCGGGCTACGCTCAGAGATTACGACGTAGAGTTAGAGATGCATTGCAATTGCAATTACCATCTCGTGATTTGATTGGCCAGAGTGAGTCACCAATTGCCTATATAATGGGCCTTTGGACTCTGAAAATAAACACACAAAATTCATTAGAGAATACACTCTCTCAAGCCTCAAAACTCTGCCAAAATACTCTCTCAAACCCACTCTTCAAAAGCCCTAACCTCCCGAAGGCAGCCGTCAATCCGGCGATCAAACCCCGAAGTTCAAACCCTAACCCTAGGGTTTTCAATCAAGCAATCAGTCAATCACACCCAATCCGAGGCAATCAAGCAACTGAGGGATCAAGGTGGTGAGGCCCAACGGCCTCTGGTTTGTTTTATTTATCATTCTTACGTTTTATCACGGCTTTCTGATTATCTATTAATCTTTCTGTCTGGTGTGAGGAAGAACACCAACCGGGGCCTCAATCCCTCGGCCGGTATATAAAACCAGTGTGATTACTCAGCCGTGACATCCATTCACCGGCCGAGTAATCGATTTCCTGGAACAGCTTTGTTTGTTTTTTCTGCTTTCTGAACGCATGCTTCGATTATCGCACTGGCTCACTTTACTTACTGTTTAAAGGAATAAATAAACAGACTATGTGTTAGAATTAAACAAAGCATCTACATGTCTTATGTTGAACGATTATGGGCCAGTCTCACGACTGGGCAAAGAGGGGTGCCTAACACCTTCCCCTTATTGTACTTTTGGCTCTCGTATCCAGAATCTCTATCTATTTTCCCAGTTTTAATAAACTGGGTGGCGACTTTGTTTTGATGATAACCGCTATCATGTGGCGATGTTCCTAGCCATGGGAATGTCCATGATTTTGGTTTACGAAGCAAGCAAGCAATCGAGCAAACGAACGTGATCAATCTGTATGGCGATGCCCCGTTTGGGAGGTGTCTACAGTTTTTGGCGACTCTGCTGGGGAATATGAGAGCCATAACCAAAAAGTTCAACATAAGACTAATACATGCCTTGTCTAATTCATTTATCATATGCATCGAGCGGGCAACCCGTTGAGTTCACCTGATATCCCGGCATGACACGGGCTATGTTGGGGGTTCCAGCAAACTCCACAGTCACTCGTACCTAGTGGTATATCAAAAGGGGAATCACCCAATCACCGCCTATGATGGGCTAGTGAGAGGATTGGTGCCCTTTGACAACGGAGCACCCTAAGACTACCAAAACCTTGCATGTTCTAGAAAGTCATAGAACTTATCAAACTAAGACAGGAACCTACAGGCTAGGAACCTACTTGCATTTTACTTGCAAAAGTTCTTCCTCACACCTTGTATCATTTGTTGTTGTAATTAACTCTTTCTGTGCAGAAGGGTTGGGATTTTCAACCCAAATCCTAACCCTACACAGGCCGAATACTGACTTCCAGGTATTCTATTTTTCAAGCAGGCACAATAGGTAGGTTAAAGAAGCAACCTCAGCCAGTTTTATACTCTTATAATACTCGAAGTCACGCCAAACAGAGGTCTTTACAGTCATCTCATCGGCCACCTTCGCCTGTCAGGACACCCTCACCGCAACGGTCCCAATCAGTTTCAGGGACTTCGCGGTTGTCTCCTCAACAAACCCGATTATCTACCCAATCCCAAGCCTCACCAAGCAATCCCTCTACCTACATCCCAAAAATGGCAGACAACGATGCTACTATCACTGAGCTCCGAGCCCAAATTGCTTATTTACAAGCCGAAAAAGCAGCAAGAGATGAAGACAAGAAAGATGAGGAGGAAGCAGAAAATCCTCATGAAATTATAGAAAACCCTGAATTGGTCAAACAGGTCAAGGAGATCAAGCACGCTTTGGCTCGTTCACAAGGAGACCAAATTCTAGATTTTGAAGGACTCTGCCTCTTTCCAGAATCTCAACTGCCTGAACGGTTCAAAATGCCAAACATCGAGAAGTTCAACGGGACTGGTAACCCTACCAGCCATGTTCGCCATGTCATCAACACTCTGAAGCCCATGGGTTTGACCGACGAGCTCATCGCTCAATTGTTTCAAAGAACTCTCACTGGAAACGCCCTCGATTGGTTTTTCACTTTGGAATTTGTGCACTATCAAACTTGGCCAGAAATTGCCAACGCTTTTGTCAAGCAGTATGCGTACAATGTCCAAATTGAGCTAACTACCCGAGACTTGGAGATGACTAAACAAGAATCCAATGAGGACTTTGCTACCTTTGTGGCAAGATGGAGAGAAAAGGCTGCTAAGATGAAAAGCCGCCCTTCCGAGGAAGATCAAGTGAGGATAGTTGTCAAGAACCTACAGCCCAAATACCTCACCCACATTTACACTCAAGCTATCACTGACTTCAAACGCCTACACGCCACTGGATTACAAATTGAAGATGGGATCAAGTTAGGCCTTATTGGAAAAGAAGAAACCCCTCCACCCAGAAAATCCTTTCCAACCCGTGCATCTCCTGCCTCCGTCAACACCCTCAACTCAGTCTTGCCACAAGACCCTTTTCAAGCTAGCTCATATAGAAACACGAATCGCCCTCGTCGCAATTTCGACCCACTCTATATGACTCCATCCCAAGCCTTAGCCATCCTAAGCTGTCAAGGGCACCTCAGGCTCTTGAATAATCCACTTCCTCAGCCACCTTATGGTCCAAGCTATGATACCAATAAGCAATGTGCATACCACCAACACCCTGGACATGAGACAGACCGCTGCATGCGTCTTCGTCATGACATCCAGGATCTCATTGATAGTCAAGCTATAAAACCTCCTAAGCCCCATGTGCAAACCAATCCACTTCCCGCTCACAACAACGAACCACCGTCTCAAAATATCAATCTCATAAGCCTATCCAATAGCCCCACATATAATCCTACCCTACACATTATTCCAAATACCCAAGCCAAACCATCCCTGATCTTCTCTAAGAATGATGAATGCTTTGCAACGGGAGGAGAACCCCACATCTATGCCATTGATGATGGGGGATTGGTGGTTGGACATGCGTCAAGCCCTGCCAAGTGATTGGAAAGTTGGAAGAATTGAGCCTGCCGATCCTTGGTGCACCCAAGAAGAAGAAGTGGGTCACCTCACCCGAAGCGGAAGGGTATATAAACCTCCTAAACTAAGTGGGGAAAGTTCAACCTCAACACGAGTAATGGAAGAAGAAGAAGAGAAAGAAAGCCAAAGGACCGAACCTGAGGAAGACAGGGTGCTAAGACAACTAAAGAAAATCCAAGCTGATATCTCTATTTGGGGATTGCTTTTGTCCTCCTACGAGCATCGTAACTCCTTCTTCAAAACCTTGGGGAAAGCCAAAGTTCCCATCGACATCACCCCCGAAGAACTGGTGGGTTTCATAATGGCGTCAAAGGCTCCAAAACCGACGATAGCTTTCACTGACAAGGATCTACCTCCTGAAGGGCCTGCACACAACAAACCTCTCTACATTTCACTTAAATGTCTCACTAAATGGATCCCACTGGTCTTGGTGGATAATGGGTCTGCTTTAAACGTATGTCCTCAAAGGACCCTCGACAAGCTAGGGGTAAGCGCCATCGACGTACGCCCTTCAAGCCAGGGTGTAAGGGGGTATGACAATTCAAAGAGAAGAGTGGTTGGGTGTGTCACACTGCCAGTAGAAGTGGAGAAGATCAAAAGGGACGTGGAGTTCCATGTGATGGATATACCAGCCACCTTCAATCTTTTACTAGGAAGGCCTTGGCTACATGACGCTGGGGCAGTACCTTCCACTTTGCATCAGAAAGTCAAATTCGCAGTAGATGGAAGGGTCATAACCATTCTGGGGGATTCATCGATCCGAGCTCATTCTGATACGCCTGTCCAAGAGGTGGAAACCGAGGAAACCTTCCTTACTGGATTCAGTCTTGAGGAAGCAACTGCTGTGCAAGCCTTAATGGCTGAGAGAAACTTCTACGTAAGCACCCCTGCCATATGGATGATGAAGAAGCAAAACTACCTCCCTGGGTTGGGTTTAGGCAAAAGATCACAAGGCATCCCACAAATGATTGATCCTCCGCATAATCAATACGCCTTTGGTCTTGGCTACACCCCGACAGAAGCCGAGGTAGAAAAGAAGAGAAGCCTGAAAAAGGCTAAAGCAAGAGGAAGCAGGGTCAAGAAGAGAAACTCGTGATCCCAAAAACACTCAATGGTTGGTTTGTAAGAGAAGGAGAAGACTTTCCATTCTGTGGCTTCGCAGAAACATGGGAAGACGAAGTTACCAAGCAAAGGTACCCTGGAATGCAAATCTTCTTTGATCAGGAATGGACTGACAGTGACATGGAAGAAGAACCAACCAATTCATCTCCTACTCCCGAAGACTGGATTGAGGTGCTAGCTGAGTTTGACCTAAAGATTCTGTTTGACAAAGAGGGTGAAGAAGAGTATAAAACTGCAAAAGAAAAAGGAGCCACTCCCGAGATACTACAGTAAATCGCATGACAAAAACATTGCTTTCATTTCCTAAAGACAAGTTAGGACATGTTTTGAGCCCCTGTTTGGGCATTATCTACAATTAAATAAATCCCCATTTTATGCTTGCTAAATGATTCCATCTTTAAAATGTGATTGCTGTACACTACAATCTCTCTGCCAAAGATAAAAGGATTTTAAGAATCTAATTCTTTAAGTTACCGACAAAAGGAAAGAAGGGACGAACCCTGATTACTTAGAACTAGGTTTTTATCAAAACTCAGGAAGAAGACGCTATCTCCATGAGAACACTTAGGGTTAGCTTGCCCATTGTGAAAGTACAAACACAACAGGAGATTCTTAAAAACATCTCCATCAAATTCCTCTCCAAAACATTAAAACCCTCTTGAGAGAAAATGCTCGTTGGGCAATACACCCAAGCAAAAGTAGGAGCAGAGCCTGCTAGGACAAGAAAAAGCAAAAAACGCAGCCTAGGCAAAAGTTAAGGCATTCGAAGGAAAGCTCGCTAGGGACTCAACCTCTATCAGGTAACCTAGGCAAAACTTAGAGCATGAGAGAAAGAAAAACCAAGAGTGAAAACCCAACCCCCAAAGGTGGTGATCTTGGAACTACGTAAAATGCATGATTCCCTGATTGGGATACGTAGGCAATCTCACATCGAGATGCGGCCCAAACATTTGGAGGGAAGAAAGACAATACCAAAAGGTTTGTACTCAATGATAGGCATAGCTAACTCTGCGTATTGAGCTCACAAAAGATGAGTTAGTCATTTTCCAGGGAATTGGCAAAAACAAAAACACGTAAGAATCATCGTTCGTCCTCTCTGACTCAAAAGTCGTCAACATAAGGGACAAAGCATTCTAACGATCCCAAAACATGGCAAAGAGGTTGTAGGAACAGCAAAAGCAAATAAAGAGCCTGAATCAAATTCAAGTGTAAGAAGGAAAAAAACACCACTTGGCTAAAAGCAAAAATCCAACTTCTTTAGGAAATAGAAGTAGCGGCCGAAGAATGGAATCCTCGGTCGAGTGATCCATTCCTCGGCCCATGTTTAAATCCAAACACTCACGAAACTTTGAAAGTATTGCATGCAAGTCTGAAGAATCTTGAGACAAAATAATTTCCAATACATGCTGAGGATGCTTCATAAAAATACAAATATCAAATTATCTGTTTTTAGAGCTAACAAATACAGGTACAAGAAAGGAAAAGCTAGCTACTGCCCACGACCCCTCTTAGGCGTAGGACGAAAACGCTCAGGAACTGGGACACTAATCCTCTGTCCCTCACCAGCTTCAGCATCTCCGTCACCAGCTCCGGTACTCTCACCCTCGCTAACTCCAGCACTCTGGGTAACCGACACTGTCGGTACTCGCTCTGCTTCAAGCTGCAGAGACACAGGATATAGGCATTCAGTTTCACATGAAACGTGGGATGGAAAAAGAAGAGATCAAAGGATGTATACCGCAGCTATTCGGCCACGCTGCCGTCGAGCCAAAGCCTCTGCACTCTGGAATGCACGCAACCATTCCTGAACCACGTCAGCAGGCACCTGCAGAGGAAGCAATTGGATAAGCAAGGAATACCGAAGGAAATCAAAGCTGAATCTACAATATTACCTGCTGGACTCCGACAGGAAGCATGTAGAACTGAGTAGTACACGGTGTCAGCGTCAAACGCTCCTCTTCCCCATTTGCATTATGGAAAGAGATAAAGCTGGGGGCCCGTGGCCAGACAAGAGGAGCAGCAGCGGCAGTAGCAGTCGGTAAAGTCAACGAGGCCAAACGAAAGGCTGAGTAATCTCCCGCCACGAGAAAACTCATGGCTGGCTGTCTCTCAAGAGCAAGTAGCAAACCCTCTCCGGTCAAAAGATGGGTCGATCTCATACCAACAGGAGGAGGGAGAGGAACAAGCTGCAACGCCTCAGAATGAGGAAAGTACTGGCTCGCTACCCTCTCTCCGAGATACCAGGCTCTCGAAAATGGCCCCTCCAAAAGGAAGTGCTGACTGTCCAACGCTCGAGCTGAGGTCAACTCCAGAGGAGCATCATCGAGTAGCACACCCCATGGGTCAAAACGCACCTGCAAAAAGGGGAATAATGTCAACAAAAGTAGGGAAACGTCACAAAGAAGGATAGAAGATATCATACCTGATCCATCGTTAGGCGATCCAAAACCAGCCTCCAAGCCAGCAAGTCCATGGTAGGCGACCGTGACTTCCGAACTCCCTTCAACCAACGGGCTGCCCGTGGAACAAACCTAGGCTTTCTGCGCCCGGTCGGAGGAGGAAACTGCAACAAGTGCTCAAAAGCCCAGAGCTACAAGCGAAGACGGAAAACATGAGTAACAAAGATAGAAGCAACAAGAGAATAACGCAGAAATCAAAATGTGTACCTCAAGAATACGGTGGTGTCCGCCGAGCGACAAACTAACCCCCCGGGAACAAGCACTAAGGTGTCCGTACAACGTGGCTAGGGCGGGAGTTCCCCAATCAAACTCTGCTATGGTCTTTAAGTGCACCAAAGCAGCCAATAACTGGACATGCACCGAATTCTCCTTGTTACAAAACAAAGTTTGCCCAAGGAGATAGAGCAGGAAAGCTCGTACCAGTTGGGAAAGGGGAATCTCCGTCAGGATATCAGCTTGATCAAACACTTCCCGAAGCCAGGTATATGTGATATGACCACTCTCTGACACAATGGGAACCTTCCCCAAAAGATATCCAAGGGCACCCTTTCGCTCATGGATCCGCGGGTCAATTGGAAGAGGATCACCGCCAACTCTCAGGCCTGTAAGCAAAGCGAAGTCACCTGGAGTGATCGTCATCTCCCCAGCCTCTGGAAGGTGGAAAGTATTGGTGGTGTCCCACCACCGCTCCACCAATGCTGTGGTCAGTCCCAACTCCGCCTTCGGAAGGTGGAAACCGAGTATCAAAGGCTCAAAGCCAGCCAAAGCGACTGCGTCCTTGGCCTCATGAGGAAGCCTCTCGTACCATTCAAACACCTGGGGGCAGCTTCCCCACACGCGCAACCTCTCGTTTGCCTACGAAGAAGAAAAATCAATACAAAAACATCGCCTACACAGGGGGCAACTTCTAAAAAACTCAAACTTTCTATCAAATATCAAATTATCACTCTGCAAAATCTCATATACAAAAATCATTTGACAGGATAAAATTCTACCTTCCTATTGATGAAACCAAGGTCCTGCTCTGGCTCCCTGTGCAAGACCTCAGGTGGGATATCACTGAGGGAAGGGCGATATCGCAATGAACCACCATGCCCAACCATGTGAACCTGAGGGGCATATGTGGCAATGTCAAACGGTGGAAGAATATCACCACCTGCATCAGTAGAAGCCTCGGGTTCGACCTCAGGAGGAATGGGTTGCGAGGAACTTCCCCCAACAGTGGCTCTGCGCCGACTCGAACGAAGAACGCGGGAACTTGAAACCCCGCCAAGAATCGCGGCCTCAACGGCCGGGGCTTTGCCCGTATCCCTAGGCGCGACAGAAGCGCCAGAAGATGGAGGAGGGGGCGGAGATGATGCCATGGCAGGAGATGGCAATGGGAACCGTGGTGGTCGGAGAACCGACAGGTAGGAGGCGGCGGCGGCCGACGAGGAGAGAGAGGAGGAAGTGGCGGCGATCGTTCGAAAGGGAGAGAAAAATGAGGAATGGAGGAAGAAAGGGTAGGATGACCCGTGAGATCGATTAAGTTTAACTTAAATCGATTTTCTGACTTTTGGCTATCTCACGGCCGAGATATCGATTCCTCGGCCGAGACATCAATCTTTCGGCCGAGAGATCGATCTCCTGGCCTCCCAATCTATTTCCCTCAGCCATATCAGGTCTTGCTCTGTGCATTGACTCAAGCCACTACAGACTTCTAAGTCCTCAACCAACCAAGTAACCTTGGGGGCATCCCCGAGCCAATACAATGTGATCAAAACCTGCCTTGGGGGCATATCCAAGCATGAGGAAAATCTCTCTCCACGAACTGCTGGCCAAAACAAGTCAATTCACTCAGCAGGCTCTACGCCTGTACTCACTCACTCAGCGGCTCCAAGCCCACTATCTCAACTGGCTCGAAGCCATAACAACCAATCTAGCGGCTCGAGGCCCATTATCGATAGGCTCTACGCCTGTATACGCTCACTCAGCGGCTCCAAGCCCTCAACTCAGCAGCTCTACGCTCGCTATCACAACTCAGCGGCTCGAAGCCCATTACTTCAATAGGCTCGAAGCCTATATCTACCATCTGAAATGGCTCAAAGTCGTAACAAACAATCTCAGCGGCTCTAAGCCCAATCATCTCAACTGGCTCGAAGCCTTAAACAAGCAAATCTCAACAGGCTCTACGCCGCCCCAACAAATCAAGACATTTATTCTCAGGCTCTACGCCTGAATGCTCAAAAATCTAACATTTTTGAATGCTCAAGCTCTACGCTTGGATGCCCAACCACTGTGTACTGGATGCTCAAGTTATACACTTGAATGCTCAAGCTCTACGCTTGGATGCCCAACCAGTGCGTACTAGATGCTCAAAGGCTGTACTTTGAATGCTCGGATTCTGCCGTCCGAATGCTCGAGCTCTACGCTCTGAATGCTCAAGTCCGGAACTTGATAGAAGCTCTAAGCTTTAAAACAAACACACACGCACGGGCCCGTGCACATATTGCATCAAATGCATCAACATTTTCACATCAAGTCCGCACAATCATATCTGTTCACAATCTAACAGCCATCATCACACATATACATTCTGCATATCTCTCATGAAACAGGTCAACCCTGCAATCAACCGGCTCTACGCCTCGATTTTATTGATCGGTTCAGCGCCTCGATCCTTTGGCTCTACGCCAACACTTATGATGGAAAAGCTCCGTGCACGGACCATCAGAATGCAACCAGCTCTACGCTTCGGTTCAAATCACGTCAAGCTCTAAGCTCCGACAACTCAGGCCCTCGCCTCAAGACTGCAGCAGGCTCCACGCCTCAATCTAATCACCTCAGGCTCCACGCCTCAGTTCCTTCACCTCAGGCCCTCGCCTCATGATCACAGCAGGCTCCACGCCTCAAACCAATCACCCCAGGCTCTCGCCTTGTGACTACAACCGGATCCGTGCCTCGGTTCCACCACGTCAAAAACCATCACTCTTCAGGCTCTCGCCTCATGACTACAACCGGCTCCGTGCCTCGGTTCCCTCATCCCCAAAGCTCCGTGCTCTATGTTACTGGCCCTGCGCCCCCCCATCTCAAAAACAAACGGCGTCCGACTCATCCGAGCAGATGGTTTGGATTCCACCCCACTACATCAATTCCTTCCAGCTCATTCGTAAGGATAGGCTACTCTACCGAGCTCCTTTCAGTCAAAGTAAGGATGATCAAGAAAAGCAAACGCACCTGCCGTGTACTGGTCTACCCCAAAATACTAAGGAAGCTCTCCGCAAAAACTCCCCAGGTAGCCCCGCGCTCCTTCAACTATCTTCCGCCAAAACCCTGGTTCAGTCTAGGTACGTCACACTACGGCTTTTTAAGCCCTAAGGTACAACTTCTGTCTCTAACCCTCCAAACTTTTATTTTTCTTTATTGCCCGAACTACGGTTGGTCTGAATTTCCCTTGTGGAATACGTAGGCAACCTCCCGGCCCGACCATAACAAAACCTTTTTCAAAAACCCTTGGAATAGTGGTTGGACCAAATTGAGTTGCTTTTTACAGCTTTGACTCTTACTCAAACATGTCTCGCGATCCGTCTGAGTTCAGTCAAAGAGGGGCATCTGTAGACACCCCAATTTGGCCTAACGATTATTTCAAGTCCCACCTTGGGACCATCCCGATGATGAAATGGATACAGTGACTGCTGATTGCTTCCTTGAGAACCTTAGGACTTTCGGTAAGAACTTTGAGCCACTTAGAGGACCCACCCAATTCAAAGCCATACAGCCTTTCAGATAGAAATACAGAAGCCTAGGAGAATCCATCTGTCGGCCGTGACATCGATCCCATGGCCCTAACATCATTTCCTCACCCGAGCAACCTGTTGCTAGCAAAATCTCCCTGAGAGATCAATCCCTCGGCCGCAAGATCTATCCTTCGGCCGAGACATCCATTCCTCGGCCGTGATATCCTTTACTCGGCCGCCAGATCGACCTTTTTCCAGACTCTGGAACGTGTTCTGTCAGACGTTTGATCCAACTACACTACCTTCTCGATGCGTTCGGGCTACGCTCAGAGATTACGACGTAGAGTTAGAGATGCATTGCAATTGCAATTACCATCTCGTGATTTGATTGGCCGGAGTGAGTCACCAATTGCCTATATAAAGGGCCTTTGGACTCCAAAAATAAACACACAAAATTCATTAGAGAATACACTCTCTCAAGCCTCGAAACTCTGCCAAAATACTCTCTCAAACCCACTCTTCAAAAGCCCTAACCTCTCGAAGGCAGCCGTCAATCCGGCGATCAAACCCCGAAGTTCAAACCCTAACCCTAGGGTTTTCAATCAAGCAATCAGTCAATCACACCCAATCCGAGGCAATCAAGCAACTGAGGGATCAAGGTGGTGAGGCCCAACGGCCTCTGGTTTGTTTTATTTATCATTCTTACGTTTTATCACGGCTTTCTGATTATCTATTAATCTTTCTGTCTGGTGTGAGGAAGAACACCAACCGGGGCCTCGATCCCTCGGCCGGTATATAAAACCAGTGTGATTACTCGGCCGTGACATCCATTCACCGGCTGAGTAATCGATTTCCTGGAACAGCTTTGTTTGTTTTTTCTGCTTTCTGAACGCATGCTTCGATTATCGCACTGGCTCACTTTACTTACTGTTTAAAGGAATAAATAAACAGACTATGTGTTAGAATTAAACAAAGCATCTACATGTCTTATGTTGAACGATTATGGGCCAGTCTCACGACTGGGCAAAGAGGGGTGCCTAACACCTTCCCCTTATTGTACTTTTGGCTCCCGTATCCAGAATCTCTATCTATTTTCCCAGTTTTAATAAATTGGGTGGCGACTCTGTTTTGATGATAACCGCTATCATGTGGCGAAGTTCCTAGCCATGGGAATGTCCATGATTTTGGTTTACGAAGCAAGCAAGCAATCGAGCGAACGAACGTGATCAATCTGTATGGCGATGTCCCGTTTGGGAGGTGTCTACAGAGTTGATGCATATGGTAGCGTGAGCTTCGCGGACTTATGTATCTTCCCCGACTTGAAGTTACCTACTAAGTCCCCCGATTTCGAGAAATACAATGGAACAATATAAATAATCAAAAATATCCCTACACATAAAATCTCAACATTGTAGGCCTTGTGAATCTCCTATAGAACAGAGGCATAGACTCACTTCAGAGGACGGCGAGTTTATTGAAGATGTGTCTCAGTTCAGAAGCAGGGTTGGGAGTCTAGTGTATATAACCATCACACGACCCGACATTGCCTATGTTGTTGGAGTCGTGAGTCAATTCATGCAGAAGCCAAGAATGATAGATACATCTAGATGCTGCATACAGAATCCTCAGATAAGATAAAGAGAGTACGACGTTTTAGAGATAGCGATTCGGCTAAGTTCAAATAGAACTAAAGAGAACGGGTTCAACTTATCCCAATCCTCGCTTTGGACCAAGACCAAGGTGCGTAGCCTTTTAATATTCTCTTTACTACATGGAAAGAGAAGATGAGGAAGCATGGGCCTACATGGTCTCTTGCTATGAGATCACAGAGGAATTTGGAGACGGTGCAGCCCCCACGGTTACACCAGACCCCAACGCTTCGGTCAAAACATTGCAGAACATCGCAAAGTTCCGCGCATTCTTCGATGGTTTTGGCTTCATGCCGGCGGCCAGATTAGAAATCACCAAGGCAATCGTTAACATTGCGGAGGTCCATCAGGAATCTTGTATGTCCGCGGAGGGGTCTGTCCCGCGGACGATCCGCGATGAGTCCAACTCTGTCACTTTCTCAGATGCAGACCGAAGGGTGACATACCCCCATAACCGCCCGCTGTACGTTACATCCCGCGTCAACGGGACAGAGCTGAAGAGAACCTTTTTAGATGGTGGGGCCTCCATAAACCTCATGCCAATGTGGGAATACAGGACAACCGGATAGTGGAATCTCCAATCACTATTACAGGGTTTGGAGGAGACAGGAAGCAATCTCTGGGATATGTTGTTGTAGACCTGGAAGTGGGGGCAATCCGCTCAGCCACCAAATTCCACCTCATCAATGCGGACCCGAATTACCAGATCATTCTCGGCAGGAGTTGGATGCACAAATACGCAGTCGTGCCCTCCAGCTATCATCAATGCCTGAAAGGAATTTGGGCGGGAAAGAAAGTCACCATCTGCGCGTCGGAAAACCCGTTCGACACTCATGAAGCACACCTCTCAGACGCGGTTTACTTCTCAAAGCTGGGCGAGGTGTCTCAAGCAATCACTGCCAAGCCGCGCGCTGTCAAGATCCCAAGGTGGGATGATATCAAAGATGAGAAGCCGGAGATACGACAAAGAGACCCACCCGTGGCAGAGGCCGCGGCCCCCAGAAAAATAACCAAAACGAAGAAAGGGGGCAAAACGGTGTACTATTTATGACGGTCCACCGGGGCAGCGGCCGATCATGAAACCGCTGGCCCCGGTGGAACATGTGCCGCGATAGAGGAAGAAGTGATACAAAAACCGGAGCCCGCTCCGGAGTGCATGCAGGACCAGCCCAAGCCGCAGCAAGAAGCATTAGAAGAGGTCGATTTAATTGATGGAATGGGCCCAAGGAAACTGATGTTTATAAGCAAAGAGTTGCACGGAGAGTTCCGCGAGAAGCTAATAGCACTATTGCGTGCTAATTCGGATGTATTCGCGTGGCACTATGAGGAGATGCCCGGCTTAGACCCGGAGCTGGTAACGCATCACTTGGATACTTTCCCCAATTCTAAGCCGGCGAAGCAAGCCCAGCGGAAATATCACTTCGATCTGGAAGGACAGATCAAAGAAGAAGTTGAAAAGCTATGGAAAGCAGGATTCATCTGCTCGATCCAATACCCCGAGTGGCTAGCGAACATTGTCCCCGTAAAGAAGAAGAATGGCCAAATCAGGGTGTGCGTTGATTTCTGCGATCTCAACAAAGCATGTCCGAAGGATGAGTTCCCACTACCACACATTGATACATTGGTGGATGCCACCTTGGGCCACCAGATGTTCTCCTTCATGGACGGCTTCAGCGGGTACAACCAAATCAAGATGGCCCCAGAAGACGCGGAGAAAACGGCCTTCCGGACACCATTGGGAAATTTCTACTACATTGTCATGCCTTTCGGCCTCAAGAATGCGGGGGCAACGTACCAGCGGGTTATGACGGCAATCTTCAACGACCTAATGCACAAGATAATAGAAGATTATGTGGATGACCTGGTGGTGAAGTCCAAAGAGCGAAAGGACCATCTTGCGGATTTGGCCACTTTCTTCGCTAGATGTAGGAAATTCAACCTTAAAATGAACCCTCTGAAGTGCGCGTTTGGAGTCACCGCGGGCAAATTTTTGGACTTCCTTGTACATCGCCACGGGATCGACGCGGACGGGGCTAAGATCAAGTCCATCACGGAAATGCCCCCGCCCCACTCTCAGAAGGCGCTCAAGCGATTCTTGGGAAAGGTATCCTACCTATGACGTTTTATTCTCGCGATGGCGGAAATCGCCGCACCATTCGCGGACCTATTGAAAGGTAACGCAAAATTTGAATGGAAGCAAGAACATCAGCAAGCATTTCAGCGGATCAAAGCGGCTTTGACCTCTCCCCAGACAATGGTGGCTCCAGTCGCGGGAAAACCATTGATTCTCTACTTGACCTCCACCCCGAGATCCATCGGGGCCCTGCTGGTGCAAGAGGTAGATGGAATAGAGCGCCTAGTATACTACATCAGCAGGAAGGTTCAGGGAGCGGAGGAAAGGTACACCGCCATCGAGAGGCATTGTTTAGCCCTCGTTTTCACCGCGCAGAAGCTCCGGCATTACTTCCTATCGTTCCCTATCCAGATAATTACCAAGTGTGACCCAGTAAGATATCTCCCGTCTCGACCCGCCCTCACAGGCCGGGTTGCTCGCTGGTTGTTGACACTTGCAGAATTCGATATCTCATGCGCGACTCCAAAAGCAATCAAATGTCAAGCCCTAGCGGACCTCCTGGCCCAATTCCCAAGCGGAAAGTGCGAACCGCTCGAAGAATGTCTACCCAGAGATGGTTTCGAAGCTCTCGCGGCCAGCACAGATGAATAGCACTGGACGCTTAGCTTCGATGGGGCCGCGGGTAGTGGATCAGGAGGCGCGGGAATAGTGTTACAAACCGAAGAGGGAGACAGAATCCATTTGGCCTACAAATTGAACTTCCCCTGCTCCAATAACGAAGCAGAATACGAAGCATTGATCTTGGGTCTGATAGCGGCAAAAGAAAGAGGAATCAAGCACCTGAAGATAGCGGGAGACTCAAAACTGGTAGTCCTACAAACGGAAGGAATTTACGCATTGAAAGAGCCAACCTTGGCACCGTACCGAACGAAGGTCCAGAAGCTGACAAATTTTTTCAAAACCATCAACATTGTCCACAAGCCCAGGTCATAAAATCGTTTCCCAGACACCCTTGCAACGCTGGGGGCAAAGACAGAATTCAAGGAAAAAAGGGCCTGTATCGAGATTGTTGTAGACACCCCAATTTGGCCTAACGATTATTTCAAGTCCCACCTTGGGGACCATCTCGATGATGAAATGGATACAGTGATTGTCGATTGCCTTTTTGCGAACCTTAGGACTTTCGGTAAGAACTTTGAGCCACTTAGAGGACCAATCCAGAGCCAAATAGCCTTTTAGACAGAAACTACAGAAGCCTAGGAGAATCCATCTGTCGGCCGTAACATCGATCTCACGGCCTCAACATCATTTCTTCACCCGAGCAACCTGTTGCATGAAAAGCTTCCGGAGAGATCAATCCCTCGGCCGCAAGATCTATCATTCGGCCGTAACATCCATTCCTCGGCCGCCAGATCCATTGTCCGGCCGCCAGATCGTCCTTTTTCCAGACTCTGGAACGTTCTGTCGATTGTTTGATCCAACTACACTACCTCTCCGATGCGTTCGGGCTACGTTCAGAGATTACAACGAAGAGTTAGTATTACATTGCAACTCCAATTTCAATCGTGTGCTTTGATTGGGCGAGTTGTGTCACCCCTATGCCTATATAAAGGAGCCTTTGTGCTCCGAAATTAGAACACAATACACCCTCATCAGTCACGATACTCTGCAAAAACACTCTCTCAAATCCTCTCTTCAAAAGCCCTAACCTCCCGAAGGCAGCCATCAATCCGACGATCAAACCCCGAAGTTCAAACCCTAACCCTAGGGTTTTCCGAGAAGCAATCAGTCAATCACAATCAAATCTGAAGCAATCAAGCAACTGAGGGGTCAAGGTGGTGAGGCCCAACGGCCTCTGGTTTGGCTTATTTACCGTATTCATGCTTAAATCGTAGCCTTTTTATTATCTGCTAACGTTTATGTCTGGTGTGAGGAAGAACACCGACCGGGGTTTCGATCCCTCGGTCGGTACATCAAACTAGGAGGATCCCTCGGTCGTGACATCAATTCACCGGCCGCGGGATCCATTTTCCTGGAACAGCTTTGTTTTGTTTTTTGCTTTCCTATGCATGCTTCAATTACAGTCTTGGCTCACCATTAACTGCTTAAAGGCTAAAAATAGATTATGTGTTAGAATTGAATAAAGCATCTGTATGTCTTATGTTGAGCAACTATGGGCCAGTCTCACGGCTGGGCAGAGAGGGGTGCCTAACACCTTCCCCTTACTGTACTTTTGGCTCCCGTACCCAGAATCTCTATCTGTTTTCCCAGTTTTAATAAACTGGGTGGCGACTCTGTTTTGATGATGACCGCTATCGTGTGGCGATGTTCCTAGCCATGGGAATGTCCACGATTTTGCTTTATGAAGCAAGCAACCAATCGAGCAAACAAACACGAAAAAATCTGTATGGCGATGCCCCGTTTGGGAGGTGTCTACAATTTTTGGCGACTCTGCTGGGGATTTGAGAGTCATAACCAGTAAGTTCAACATAAGACTAACACATGCCTTATTTAATTCATTTATCATATGCATCGAGCAGGCAACACTCGTTGAGTTCACCTGATACCCCGGCATGACACGGGCTATGTTAGGGGTTCCAGCAAACTCCACAGTCACTCGTACCTAGTGGTATATCAAAAAAGGAATCACCCAATCATTCCCTATGATGGGCTGGTGAAAGGACTGGTGCCCTTTGACAACGGAGCACCCTTGAGACTACCTAAACCTTACATGTGTCAGAAAGCTATAGAACTTATCAAACTAAGACAGGAACCTACAGGGTAGGAACCTACTTGCATTTACTTGCAAAAGTTCTTCCTCACACCTTGTATCATCTGTTGTTGTAAATAACTCTTTCTGTGCAGAAGGGTTGGGATTTTCAACCCAAATCCTAACCCTACACGAGCCAAATACTGACTTTCAGGTACTCTACTTTTCAAGCAGGCACAATAGGTAAATCAAAGAAGCAACCACAGCCAGCTTTATACTCTTACAACACCCGAAGCTACGCCAAACAGAGATCTTTGCAGCCATCCCGTCTGTCGTCCTCATCTGCCAAAACACCCTCACCACAACGGTCCCAACCGCTTCCAGAAACTTCTTGATCATCCTCTCAACAGACCCCGTCATCTACCAAATCCCAAGCTTCGTCAAGCAAACCTTCTACCCTCATGGCAGACAATGACGCCACTATTGCCGATCTCCAAGCTCAAATCGCTACCTTGCTAGTAGAGAAGGCAGCTAGGGATGCTGAGGATGAAGAAAGATCGATGGAAGACGAGAATCCTCATAAAGTGGTGTTGGCAGAAAGTCCCGAATTGACCAAGCAAGTCAAGGAAATCAAACAAGCCTTGGCTCACAAGGGGACCAAATTCTGGATTTCGAAGGACTTTGCCTCTTCCCAGAATCCAAACTGCCTGAGAATTTCAAAATGCCAAACATCGAGAAGTTCAATGGAACTGGCAACCTTACCAGTCATGTTCGCCACGTTATCAACACCCTGAAGCCAATGAGCTTGAATGATGAGCTCATCACTCAATTATTCCAAAGGACTCTCACCGGAAGCGCTATCGACTGGTTCCTCACTTTGGAATTCGTGCATTATCAAACTTGGCCAGAAATTGTCAATGCTTTTGTCAAGCAGTATGCATATAATGTCCAAATCGAGCTGACAACTCGAGACTTGGAAATGACCAAACAAGAATCCAATGAGAACTTTGCTACCTTTGTGGCAAGATGGAGGGAAAAGGCTGCCAAAATGAAGAACCGCCCCTCCGAGGATGATCAAGTGAGGATAGTTGTCAAGAACCTGCAACCCAAATGTCTCAGGCATATCTACACACAGGCTATCACCAATTTCAAACACTTACATGCCACTGGGTTGCAAATCAAAGATGGAATCAAACTAGGACTCATTGGGAAAGAAGAGGCTCCCTCTCCACCTAAGAAAACCTTCTCCAGCCGTACATCTCACGCCTCTGTGAACGCCCTTGGCACACCCTTACCACAAGATCCTTTTCAAGCTAGCTCGTCCCGAAACTCAAATCGCCCCCGCCGCAATTTTGACCCACTCTACATGACCCTATCCCAAGCTTTGACCATTCTTAGCCGTCAAGGGCATCTCAAACCTTTCAAACCACTTCCTCAGCCACCCTATGGTCCAAACCATGATCCAAACAAACAGTGCGCTTACCACCAACACCCTGGGCATGAAATAGATAACTGCATGCGTCTCCGCTACGACATCCAGGACCTTATTGATAGCCGAACTATAAAACCTCCAAAACCTGATGTGCAAACCAATCCACTCCCTGTTCACAATAGTGAACCCCCACCTCGAAATATCAATCTCATAAGTCTATCTCACAACCCCACGTACAACCCTGGTCAATACATTGTCCAAAACAACCAAACCAAACCAACCTTAACCTTCCCCGAGGAGGATGAGTGTTTTGTGATGGAAGAGGAGGAGAACAATGAGTCCGATCAATCGGAAGTGATCGATCCCGATATGTCTGACATAAGTAGCAAAGATCAATCAGAGGAAGAAAAACTGAGGAAATGGAGAGAACATTCCTGGGCAAAGCACAATTTGAAAGGTCCGGACATTCCATTTGTAGAAGACGATGAATGGCTCCGTATCTGGTTTGAGAATAGGAAGAAGGAAAAAGAAAGGGCCGTCATGATGAGACGACACGCCCGCTTCGAGCCTGCCCAAATAGTAGTACCCATCAATCGCCCCAGGATTCCAATGCCACCCATCATCTGGGAAACAATCGATCTCATAGAAAAAGTAGAGGAGTTTCAAATGCAGCCATGGGTCAACCCTTACGACGAGTGCGACTATAGCCAATGGATAGAGGAAAGAAAAGATCTAGATTTCATATGCGCAGAGCCATACAAGACAGGGAAAAGCGACTTTGATGAAATGGAAGGAGAATGCGATGATCCACTTGACGAAACCTCCTTAGCATCGCTATTCAATCAAGTGAAAATAGCTGATGACTGCGCAAACAATAAGGAGAAAGAAAGGGTGATGAAAACCTAGGCTGATATTTCTATTTGGGGACTACTCATGTCTCAAGGAGGTAGCCACCATGCAAGCTTCGAGGGCGGACCCAGTTCAAAGGCTCTGTTTGGCAAGGAAGAGGGTGGAAAAGAGTATAAAGTTGCGAAAGGAAAAGAGGACAACCCCGAAATGCTACAGTAACTGAAAAGTCACAACATGGCAAAGAACGTTAAAACATTGTTTCTGTTTTCTAAAACTAGAATATGTTTTGGGCCCCTGTTTGGGCACTTTATTTCTGCTAAGCGAATTCCTATTTCATCTTCCAGATTATGCTTATCTAACAATCTAAATTCCTAAAGTTGCATTGTCAATACACTGTAGTCTCTTTGCCAAACAAAGGAAAATTCAAGGAAATCAAGTTCTTCGTGTCTCTGACGAAAGGGAAGGAAAGGATGAACCTTAGTTGCTTAAGAAACTAGGTTTTTGTCAAAACTTAGAAAGAAGACGCTATCTCCGTGAGAACACTTAGGGTTGGCTTACCCATTGTGAAAGTACAAATACGACAGGAGATTCAGAAAAATATCTCCATCAAATTCCTCCTCAACACACGAAAGCCTCTTGAGAGGAAAATGCTCGTTGGGTAACCTAAGCACCCAAGCAAAAGTAAGAGCAAAGCCTACTAGGACAAGAAGGTACAAAAAGCGCAGCCTAGGCAAAAGATAAGGCATTCAAAAGCTCGCTAGGGACTCAACCTTCATCAGGTAACCTAGGCAAAATTTAGAGCACGTGAGAAGAAAAACCAAGAGTGGAAACCCAACCTCAAAGGTGGAGATCTTGGAACTACGTAAAAGGCCTGATTCCCTGATTGGGATACGTAGGCAATCTCACACCGAGATGCGGCCCAAACATTTGGAGAGAAGGAAAGACATCAAAAGATTTGTGCTCAACGATAGGCACATCTAACCCTGCGTATTGAGCTCGCAAAAGATGAGTATGCTTTTCTCGAGGAATTGACAACAGCAATAGACACAAGAATTATAGTTCATCCCTTTTTAACCTAAAGGTCATTGACACAATAAACGGGATATCTCGAAAGCTCTCGAATTTGGCAATCAGACTATGGAATATGGCAAAAAGCAAAAGGCGGAAAATCAAAACCAAGCATAAGAAGGAAGAGGAAAGAGGATGCCACTTGGCCAAAACAAAATCTACTTTTAAAAATCAAAGTAACAGCCGAGGAATTGATACATCGGCTGTAACATTGATTCTTTAGCCGAGTAATCAATTCTTCGGCCGGTATTTCATTTTTACACAAATTACTTGTTCAAAAAAAGCCATGTTCTGACTTTCACATGCATAGCTCAAAGCATTTAGAGGCACAAAAAGCTTTCATTTCCTAAACAGAAGCTTAATTACAAAATCATCGCTGTGGTTGTCTTCACTATACAAATACAATTTCTTCCTGTCTCTTTTACTAACTATAAACAGAGAAAATCCTAAAAGCTAGTCGTGACGGCGCCTCCGAGACGGCCTCTGAGATGAAGACGGAGACTGCTCACTAGCTCCCATACCCTCCCTACCAGCGGCTGGTACTCGCTCAGCCTCAAGCTGCAACCAAAAAGAGGGTACAAACACTCAGATTCAAGAAATGATACAAAGCAAGTAGAATACATGGAAAAAGCCATACCTCGAGGATCCGACGGCGCTGCCTCCGAACCAAAGCCTCTGCACTCTGATAAGCGTGCAGCCACTCCTGTACCACCTCAGTAGGCACCTGTGGAAACAAACCAAGCATTTCAAATATAGAAACACCAGATACAAACAAGGAAACAAGTTCAGAAATAGGGTGATACCTGTGAAACCCCGGCTGGTAATGAATAAAGCTGGGTCGTGCAAGGAGTAAGGGCTAGACGCTCCTCCTCCCCATCATCAGAATGGAAGGAAACAAAAGAAGGAGCCCGAGGCCAAACAGGGGTAATAGGAGGAAGTGCAGTAGCTGAGACCAAGAAAAGGCAGCAATACTCCGTATAGTCACCTGCCTGAAGAAGTAAGGCTGCCCAATCTCTGATTCGAGCATTCTTCAGATCTTCCTTAGACATCGAAGAAGTAGACCTCATCGATACTGGAGGAAGAGGAGGAACAAGCTGAAGAGCCTCAACATGCGGGCGCCACTGGCTGGCCACCCGATCACATAAGTACCAAGCTTAAAGGGACCCTTGAATAGGCTATGAGTACAATCTAGAACCCTGGAACGCGCAAGAGGGGTGTCCTCTGATACACCACTCCAAGGGTCGAACCTCGCCTGCAAACAAAGTCTAAATCAGCCACAACACAGAGGAATGGAGATCTAAAAACAAGGAATGCAAGGGGTACCTGGTCAACCGTCAATCGGTCCAAAACTCGTCGCCAAGGCTCAAAACTGGTGACCATGGCTTCCATTGCCCCACCAACCATCGCTCGTAGCGAGGTTCAAAATCGGGGAAAATCACAACGAGAAAAGAAGTAAAGAAGAAGGATATACCTCAAGTACCCGGTAGTGACCACCAAGAATCCCGTCCCGTAAACAAGCCCTAAGGATGCCATACCAGTTGGCCAAGGCAGATGCTCCCCAATCAAACTCCTAAACAGCCTCCAGATACTACAAAGGGGCTAGAGACTGCGTTTGCCCAAGGAAGTAAAAAAGAAAGGCTCGTGTCAGCTACTCAACACTCACCTGAGTCAAGATATCAATCTTCATAAAAGTCTTGCTCAGCCAAGAGACATCGACATGACCGCTTGAGTGAAGAGGTGGCACCTTGCCCAAGAACCACTCCAGAGCCCCTGTCCACTCCCAAAGCTTGGGATCAACCCGAAGAGGAATTCCACCTACTCGCAGGCCAGTAAGCAAAGAAAAATCACCTGGCGTGATTGTCATCTCACCAACAGAAGGAAAATGGAACGTGTTGGTAGTATCCCACCACCTTTCAACCAGCGAGGTCATCAACGACCAATCCATCTTCGGAAGATTGAGGCCCAAAACAAATGCCTCAAGACCAGCAACGCGTACTAGCTCCTGAGCTCGCTCTAGCAACATCACAAACCACTTGTGCACCTCTACAAAATCCGACAAAGGAAGCTTATTGAAACATTGAGGACGCTCAAGTGTTGCTCAGCGGCTCTACGCCAACCAACTCAGCGGTTCTATGTCCACAATCATTTAATGGTCTCACTCACCTAGCGGCCTCAAGCTCATCACTCCAACAGTCAGGCTTATTCAGTAGCTCCAACTAGCCACCTGGCAACACCATGTGCTCCTTGTTCGCCATCTCAGACAACATCATAACCCAGCAACTCTATAATATTCAACTTAGTGGCTCAAACGCCCATGAAAACACCGTCTCTGCAAGTACCATACTTCTTGCACCATCAGGTCACTCAGCAGCACCATGTGCTCACTTTTCAAGCCGTTCAACAGTTCTACGCTCATCTCTGTGCTCAAAATCTCCATACCCATTATCACCCAACAGCTTTAGGCTCACTATCAGCAGCTCCGTGTTCATCTAGCAGCCCTGTGCCCAAGTCGCTCAAACAGCTCCGCGCTCACCTCAACAGCCCTGTGCCTACTATCTCAGTCATTCAGCAACTCTGTAGCTACCCCGAGCTCACGTCTTAAAGATAAGCAGCCTCACCACTTCCAGGTCGGTGAAGTAACCCTGTGACTCCCACTTAATACACATTTATGCAGTTCTGGCCTAGCGCACACTTCGGAAAGCATCCCTTCAGTAGGGAAGTTGAAAGTTTGCTTAACAAGGTTGAAATTAGGAGGCGAAGGAAATCTCCTAGGCATGCATGAGGATCATCTTGTCAGCAAAGACGATGGAAATCTCTGAAGACATTAATCGCCGAAGCATTTAACAAACCTTATGGCACTTTGGGTCAACAAGTCAACAAAGTCAAAGTGGAATATGGTCAAGAACTAGCCTTGGGGACGATCCCGAGCATGTGGAATCTAGCCTTGGGGGCAATCCGGAGCATACTTAGAACTAGCCATGGGGGCAATCCCGAGCATACTCAGAACTAGCCTTGGGGACAATCCCGAGCATACTCAGAACTAGCCTTGGAAACATCCCAAGCATGTGGAAACTAGCCTTGGAAGAATCCCAAGCATGAGGAACAAATCAAACCCCGTGGAAGATGGAAGATGGAATACTCAACAACTCAGCAAATCAAGACACTCAGCGGCTTGAAGCCCATTATCATAGCGGCTATATGCCCGTATTTCACCATCTCAGCGGCTCCACGCCTATACTCATCCACTCAGCGGCTCCACGCCTATACTCCTCAACTCAACGGCTTTACGCCCTCACTTATCAACTCAGCGGCTCCAAGCCCACTATCTCAACTGGCTCTAAGCCGTAACAACCATCTTAGCGGCTCTACGCCCATCACTCAGCAGCTCAAAGCCCATTATCCTAGCGGCTCTACGCCCATATTCACCTCATTCAGCGGCTCCAAGACATCAACTCAGCAGCTCCACGCTAACTATCCCAACAACAGGCTCTACGCCTATAATCATATTCAAGCAATCTCAGCGGCTCTACGCCCATATTCACCATCTCAGCGGCTCTACGCCCATATTCAACCAACTCAGCGGCTCTAAGCCCTTATCTCAACTGGCTCGAAGCCGTAACTATCTCAACAGGCTTTACACCGCCCCAACAATCAAGACATCATCCATTCTCAGGCTCTACACCTGAATGCTCAAAATTCAACATTTTGAATGCGCGAAGCTCTTCGAATGCCCAACCACTGTGTACTGGATGCTCAAGTTCTACACTTGAATGCTCAAGTTCTACACTTGAATGCTCAAGCTCTACGCTTGGATGCCCAACCACTGCGTACTGGACGCTCAAAGCCTGTACTTTGAATGCTTAGATTCTGCCGTCCGAATGCTCGAGCTCTATGCTCTGAATGCTTAAGTCCGGAACTTGATAGAAGCTCTAAGCTTAAATCAACACACACGCATGGGCCCGTGTACATTTGCATCAGTTGCATCACCATTATCACATCGAGTCAGCATCATCATATCTGTTCACATCTAACAACCATCATCATACATATACACTTTGCATATCTCCTCATGAAACAGGTCAACCCTGCAATCAACTAGCTCTACGCCTCGGTTTTATGGATCGGTCCAGTGCCTCGATCCTTTGGCTCCATGCCAAAAACTTATGATGAGAAAGCTCCGTGCACAGACCATCAGAATGCAACCAGCTCTACGCTTCGGTTCAAAATCACATCAAGCTCTAAGCACCGACACCTCAGGCCCTCGCCTTATGATCAATACCAGCTCCGTGCTTCGGTTCTATCAAGCTCAAAGCTCCAATCTCCTCAGGCCTTCGCCTCATGACCACAACAGGCTCCACGCCTCAATTCTATCACCTTAGGCTCTCGCATGACTACAACAGGCTCCATGCCTCGGTTCCCTCATCCTAAAGGTCCGTGCTCGAGTTACTGGTCTCGCGCCCCCCATATCTTAAAAATGATGTCCGACTCATCCCCAGCAGATGGCTTGGAATCCACCCCAATTACATCAATTCCTTCCAGCTCATTCGCAAGGATAGGCTACTCTACCGAGCTCCTCTCAGTCAAAGTAAGGATGGTCAAGAAAAGCAAACGCACCTGCCGTGTACAGATCTACCCCAAAATACTAAGGAAGCTCTTCGCCAAAAATTCCCTCGGTAGCCTCGCACTTCTCCAACTATCTTCCGCCAAAACCCTGGCTCAGTCTAGGTACGTCACATTACGGCTTTTTAAGCCCAAAGGTACGTCTTCTGTCTCTAACCCTCCAAACTTTTTATTTTTCTTTATTGCCCGAACTACGGTTGGTCTGAATTTCCCCTGTGGAATACGTAGGCAGCCTCCCGGCCCGACCATAACAAAAACCTTTTTCAAAAACCCCTTGGAATAGTGGTTGGACCAAATTGAGTTACTTTTTACAGCTTTGACTTTTACTCAAACATGTCTTGCGATCCGTCTGAGCTCAGTCAAAGAGGGGCATCTGTAGACACCCCAATTTGGCCTAACGATTATTTCAAGTCCCACCTTGGGGACCATCCCGATGATGAAATGGATACAGTGATTGCTGATTGCCTTTTTGCGAACCTTAGGACTTTCGGTAAGAACTTTGAGCCACTTAGAGGACCCAATCCAGAGCCAAATAGCCTTTCAGACAGAAACTACAGAAGCCTAGGAGAATCCATCTATCGGCCGTATGTAGACACCTCCCAAACGGAGCATCGCCATACAGATTGATCACATTTGTGTTTGATTGGTTGCTCGCTTCATAAACCAAAATCATGGACATTCCCATGGCTAGGAACATCGCCACATGATAACGGTTATCATCAAAACAGAGTCGCCACCCAGTTTATTAAAACTGGGAAAATAGATAGAGATTCTGGATACGGGAGCCAAAAGTACAATAAGGGGAAGGTGTTAGGCACCCCTCTTTGCCCAGTCGTGAGACTGGTCCATACTCATTCAACATAAGACATATAGATGCTTTGTTTAATTTCAACACATAGTCTATTTATTTATTCCTTTAAAAGTAAGCAAGGTGAGCCAGTGCGATAAATAAGCATGCATAGAAAAGCAAACAAAATGTCCCAGGGAAATGGATCCCGCGGCCGGTGAATGAATGTCACGGCCGAGGGATCCTCCTGGTTTGATATACCGACCGAGGGATCGAAGCCCCGGTCGGTGTTCTTCCTCACACCAGACAGAAAGATTAGCAGGTAATAAAAAATGCTACGATTAGTCAAAAAGACAGTAAATAAGACAAACCAGAGGCCGTTGGGCCTTACCACCTTGATCCCTCAGTCGCTTGATTGCTTTGGATTAGGCGTGATTGATTGATTGCTTGATCGAGAACCCTAGGGTTAGGGTTTGAACTTCGGGGTTTGATTGCCGGATTGACGGCTACCTTCGGGAGGTTAGGGCTTTTGAAGAGTGGGTTTGAGAGGGTATTTTGACAGAGTTTCGTGGCTTGATTGAGTGTGTAGGCCTATCAATTTCTATGTTAATTTCGGAACCCAAAGGCTCCTTTATATAGGCATAGGGATGACTCACTCCGGCCAATCAAATCACGAGATGGCAATTGCAATTGCATCGCATCTCTAACTCTACGTCGTAATCTCTGAGCGTAGCCCAAACGCATCGGGAAGGTAGTGTAGTTGGATCAAACCAAACGTCTGACAGAATGTTCCAGAGTCTGGAAAAAGGTCGATCTGGCGGCCGAGTAAAGGATGTCGCGGCCGTGGAATGGATATCTCGACCGAAGGATAGATCTTGCGGCCGAGGAATTGATCTCTCAGGGAGATTTTGCTGGCAACAGGTTGCTCGGGTGAGGGATTGATGTTATGGCCATTAGATCGATATTACGGCCGTCAGATGGATTCTCCTAGGCTTCTATATTTCTGTCTGAAAGGCTGTATGGCTTTGAATTGGGTCCTCTAAGTGGTTCAAAGTTCTCACCGAAAGTCCTAAGGTCCTCAAGGAAGCAATCAGCAATCATTGTATCCATTTCATCATCGGGATTGTCCCAAGGTGGGACTTGAAATAATCGTTAGGCCAAATTGGGGTGTCTACAGATGCCCCTCTTTGACTGAACTCAGACGGATCGTGAGACATGTTTGAGTAAGAGTCAAAGCTGTAAAAAACAACTCAATTTGGTCCAACCACTATTCCAAGGGGTATTCGAAAAAGGTTATGTTATGGTCGGGCCGGGAGGCTGCCTACGTATTCCACAAGGGAAATTCAGACCAATCGTAGTTCGGGCAATAAAGAAAAGCAAAAAGTTTGGAGGGTTAGAGACAGAAGACGTACCTTAGGGCTTTAAAAGCCGCAGTGTGACGTACCTAGACTGAGCCAGGGTTTTGGCGAAGAGTAGTTGAAGGAGCGCAGGGCTGCCGGGGGAGTTTCTTTGCGGAGAGCTTCCTTAGTATTTTGGGGTAGATCAGTACACTGCAGGTGCGTTTGCTTTTCTTGATCATCCTTACTTTGACTGAAAGGAGCTCGGTAGAGTAGCCTATCCTTGCGAATGAGCTGGAAGGAATTGATGTAGTGGGGTGGAATCCAAACCATCTGCTAGGGATGAGTTGGATGCCATTTGCTTTTGAGATGTGGGGGGCGCAGGGCCAGTATCTAGAGCACGGAGCTTTTTGGAGACGAGGGAACCGAGGCACGGAGCCGGTTGTAGTCATAAGGTGAGGGCCTGGAGAGTGATGGAATCGAGGCGTGGAGCCTGTTGCAATCTTGAGGCGAAGGCCTGAGGGGTTTGGATTGATAAGACTGAAGCGCAGAGCTGGTGTTGATCATAAGGCGAGAGCCTGAGGTGACTGGAGCTTTTGAGCTTGATAAGACCGAAGCGCGGAGCTGGTGTTAATCATAAGGCGAGAGCCTAAGGTGATTGATAGGACCGAAGCGCGGAGCTGGTGTTGATCATAAGGCGAGAGCCTGAGGTGAAGGAACTGAGGCATGGAGCCTGAAATGATTGAGGCGTGGAGCCTGCACGCAGTCTTGAGGCGAGGGCCTGAGTTGTCGGAGCTTAGAGCTTGACGTGATATGAGCCGAAGCGTAGAGCTGGTTGTATTCTGATGGTCTGTGCACGGAGCTTTCTCATCATAAGTGTTGGCGTGGAGCCAAAGGATCGAGGCGCTGAGCCGATCAATAAAATCGAGGCATAGTGCCGGTTGATTGCAGGGTTGGCCTGTTTCATGAGAGATATGCAGAGTGTATATGTGTGATGTTTGTTGTTAGATGTGAACAGATATGATGATGCAGACTCGATGTGAAAATGTTGATGCAATATGTGCACGGGCCCGTGCGTGTGTGTTTGTTTTAAGCTTAGAGCTTCTATCAAGTTCCGGACTTGAGCATTCAGAGCGTAGAGCTCGAGCATTCGGACGGCAGAATCCGAGCATTCAAAGTACAGGCTTTGAGCGTCCAGTACGCAGTGGTTGGGCATCCAAGCGTAGAGCTTGAGCATTCAAGTGTATAACTTGAGCATCCAGTACACAGTGGTTGGGCATCCAAGCGTAGAGCTTGAGCATTCAAAAATGTTAGATTTTTGAGCATTCAGGCGTAGAGCCTGAGAATAGATGTCTTGATTGTTGGGGCGGCTTAGAGCCTGTTGCTTGTTTACGGCTTCGAGCTAGTTGAGATGATGGGCTTTGAGCCGTTGAGTTTGGTGATTACAGGCGTAGAACCTATTGCCATGATAGCGAGCATAGAGCTGCTGAGATAGTAAACATAGGCTTCGAGCCTATTGAGGAGATGGATTGGAGCCATTTGAGATAATGGGCTTTTGAGCCGCTGAGATTGCTTGTTTACGGCTTTGAGCCAGTTGAGATGATGAACACAGGCTTCGAGCCTGTTAAAAACTTGATCGTGTACGGCTTCGAGCCAGTTGAGACAATGGGCCTGGAGCCGCTAAGTTGAGTGATTACAGGCGTAGAGCCTGTTGCCATGATAGTGAGCATAGAGCTGCTGATTCGAGGGCTTCGAGCCGCTGGGTGATAGTAGACGAAGGCTTCGAGCCTGTTGAGGTAATAGGCTTCGAGCCGCTGAGTAGAAGGCGTAGAGCCGCTTTGGTGAGATAACGGACGTAGAGCCTGCTGTGTTGAGGGCTTAGAGCCGTTGAGATGGTAGACATAGGCTTCGAGCCTGTTGAGTAATAGGGATAGAGCCGCTGAGTAGAAGGCGTAGAGCCGCTTTGGTGAGATAACGGGCGTAGAGCCTGCTGTGTCGAGGGCTTAGAGCCGTTGAGATGGTAGACATAGGCTTCGAGCCTGTTGAGTAATAGGCATAGAGCCGCTGAATGAGTTGATATGGGCACGGAGCTGCTTGATTCCTCGGTAGTGGATATGGGTATAGAACCGCTGAAGTTTTGAGCTCAGGGCTGCTGAGTGTCTTGTTTTGCCGGCCTGCAGTATGTGGAGAGAGATTTTCCTCATGCTTGGGTATGCCCCCAAGGCATGTTGTGTTGGCTCGGGGATGCCCCCAAGGCTACTTGGTTGCTTGAGGACTTAGAAGTCTGCAGTGGCTTGAATTAGTGCACTGAGCAAAATCTGCTTCTCGTCAAAGGAAATTGATTGGAGGGCCAGGAGATCGATCTTCCGGCCGAAGGATTGATGTATCGGCCGAGGAACCGATGTCTCGGCTGCTTAATCGATTCATTTCCAGGGGCCTATAAAAGGCCACGGCCTCAGCCGTTTGTTTCACTTTCCTTTCTTCCCTCTCCGTTCCTTCCGTCCAAGGCTTCCACCGAAGACCCCCTCCACTTCTCCTTGTTTTCGACAGCTCCGGGCCGTAGGTGATATGCTGACGTGGCTAGCGTGCGCGGAGGGAGACCGCGTTTGCTTTTGGTCTTGTCTTGACGCTTGATCATGGATCCTCGCATGGGTATGCTTTGATTAGGGGCCCTCGCATGGGTGACTTGCTTCCGTGACATGGAGCTCCTGGCGTGGCAGGGGTACGCGGTGTGGTGATTTTTCTGGGCCATGTGGTGTCTCTTTTGCACCGTAGTACTCCTCCGGTATACACCGCCCCAGGGGTGTCCTCTTCTTAGTTTCTTTGCAGCAGGCCTCTGGTGTTTGGACCACTAGAGGGTTCGACATCCTCTTCTGCTTCCTTTGTTTTTTTCTTTGTTTCTCTTCCTGCATAGGTTAGTTTGACAGGAAATCGATGTATAGTTTGTTTAGGAAATGTGGAATGATCCACCTTGTGATGTAAAAAGCTTTCGTTATATGAAACAAAAACCTTCTTGCTCTGCTTGTGATTGTATATGCTGTTTCTACGTTGTGTGATATTCTCGTTAATCCAACGAAACGAACTGAACCGTGGGAACAGTATGTAAAATAGCCGTTCTGGCGGCCGATCTAGTGATTACACGGGCAAAACTTCGATCTGGCGGCCGAAGGATCGTTTTGTTTGCCTGGGTTTGACTTGCAGGTCAACCCTGATATCTACGGGCCGATGGATAGATCCTATGGCCGTCATATCGAAGTATCGGCCGAGAGACCGATTGAAATTCTGAGGATTAAGAATCCGATTCCGATTCGGACTAAGATTCGACTTAGTTCTATAAATACGCGTTCTACGAACCCGATAGCGTTGTCAGTAGCAATTCCTTACATATGGCACAACCAGTCCTTGATCAGTGGTTGATTTCCTTCAATGGCCTCGACCGTTTACACTTTAAGTCCTTTGGTATGGACTTCCTCTTTTCCCTTCGTCAAATTCCTGTGAATTTTGCCTTCCTTAGGGCAGCTGCTAGTTTGTGGGACCCTGATTTTCACGTCTTTCGATTTAGGAGAGAGGAGTTGTGCCCTACTATCGAGGAGTTTGCGGCCATCATGGGTCATTCAGATAGAGAAGGTTTCGTTGTCCCTAATCCTTTGTCCAACCGGGGTGATCTCCTGAAGGATTTACTCCAAGTTCAGAAACATGAAGTTAAATTCTTCCTAGTGAAAGGAAGGCTGGAGATTTTGCAACTTATTCAGCGTTTCGGTACAGCTAAGGCTCATCGCCAAGTTTCTCTACAGAAGTCGTGTTTTCATGCGTTGTGCATTTGTCTCCTTCATTATTATTTGCTTGGCCCTTCCTCTGGCCACGCTGATCCTGTGTTGCTTAGCCTTGCTCAACAAATTGGAAACCGTGTGGGTTTCGCTGGCTTAGTGTTGGCAGAGACCTTGATGGGTCTGGATGTGATGAAGGGTAGTCCTACAACTCAGTTCTCAGGCAGTCCCTTGCTATTGCAGGTTCGCTCTTTTATTTGTTTATTTGTCAAGTTTATCTTTTCACTCATCACTCTTTTGTTTTGACTCACGTGTTCTCTCAACTCACAATTTTTCCTTGTTCTCTAGGTGTGGTTGTTTGAGAAGCTAAAAGTGTGGGATGCGCCGGAGCGACTTCCTTATAATCCAGACCAGTGCACGGAGCGTCACACGGTTAAACAGTTCCCAACTGAGACCGCTTGGGAAGCGTGGATGAAGACTTGCAGGGGTGATTGGATTCAATGGGTTTGCCCCTGGTATGGTATTGAGAGTATGACTGTGAGTACCATGAACCATTTTGGTGTAGCAGTGATTGGCATTACTCGAGTCGTTTTCTACTTCCCTGCTCGCTTTCAAAGGCAGTTTGGGGCTGAACAAGCCGCAATCTTGGGTGACCCTGAGTACACCGTCTCTAAGATCCATGATGCCAACTTCCGTCGCAATATGCTGCGTCTTTGGCCAAATAGAGTGATGCAGGAGACTGCTGAGAACTTCGTTGCCAAGCTATCGGGTTCTTACAAACGCTGGTTGAAGAAAAACCTTTTGGAGGATAGTAGTGCAAAAAGAAGGAAGACCTAGAGATTGTCGCTTTGCTTATGTTTTTTCAAAAGATGTTTGTTTGATTCTAGCTTTCATGGATTAAGAATTGGTTAGGTTTGTTTTGTCCTTTCTCTTTGGAAATAATAAAACATTTGGTCGTTTTATTTGAAGATGTTATTGCCATAGTTTGATAGCGAACATGCTTTAGGATAGACCTAGAAATTTTGGAAGTGATGATGATAGCAGTGGCCGAATCTCAAATTTGGAGATTGCCTACGTATCCCATGGAGGGAATCAGGCCATAAACGTAGTTCCAACAAAGGGGATTTGTTTTGTTTTTAGTTAGGGTCCACTCGGGTATTTTCCTCTCCTTTTGTGCTCTAAATTTTGCCTAAGACCGCCCTTGCGGGTTTTCGGTCTAGCGAGCGTTTTATTTATGCCTTAGTTTTTGCCTAAGCCGCCCTTGCAGGTTTTCGACCTAGCAGGCTGCTCTAATTTTTGCTTGGATCCGCCCACCCTTGTGGTTTTCGGTCCAACGAGCATCTCTCATGGGTAATACTTCCTCAGCTTGTCAATGTTGACTGGCGTTGCGAATTCCATTCCATCCAAGTCTGCAATGTATGCTGCTCCTCCAGAAAGTATGCGTTTGATAAGGTAGGGGCCTCCCCAGTTTGGTCTAAACTTGCCCCTTGGGTCTGAGACATGGCGACGAATTGCTTTGAGCACTATGTCTCCTACCTTGATGTCCCTAGGTTTCACCTTTTTGTTGAATGCTCGTGCAATGCGGCGTTGATACCCTTGTACATGGTATAAAGCTCTCAGTCTCCTTTCGTCTAGTAGTGCCAACTCGTCGTAGCGGTTTTGAACCCAGTCTTCTTCGATCATTCCAGTCTCAGCTAGAACCCTTAACGAAGGTAATTCCAATTCGATAGGCAAGACAGCTTCCATTCCATAGACCAGAGAGTAGGGAGTGGCCCCAGTTGAAGTCCTTTCAGTTGTTCGATATCCCCATAGCGCCAGAGGTAGCATTTCTGGCCAGTTCGTGTAAGTTTCGATAGTCTTCCGCAGAATCCTCTTGACATTCTTGTTTGCAGCCTCAACAGCTCCATTAGTTTGAGGTCGGTAAGTAGATGACCGATGATTCTGTATCCCAAATTCGGCGAAAAGCTTCTTTGTCGCCTCTTTGAAGTGTGATCCATTGTCACAGACAAACTCGTGAGGTACACCATATCGATAGATGATATTAGTGCGAATGAATTTGGCCACATGAGTGGCTTTGAGAGTAGCATAAGAAGCTGCTTCTACCCATTTGGTGAAGTAGTCGATGGCCACCAGAATGAACTGATGTTTGTATTTCCCTTTTGGATTTATGCTTCCAATGACGTCTATCCCCCAAGTGGAGAATGGCCAGGGGGATGTCATGCTATACAATTCTGTAGGGGGAATACGCATACGATCAGCGTGAGTTTGGCATTTGTAACATCGGCGGACATAATCAGCGCAGTCGGCCTCCATTGTAGTCCAGTAATATCCCTGACGTAGGATCTTCTTTGCCATCGTTGCCCCATTCATGTGTGGCCCACAAATTCCTTCGTGTATTTCTTCCATTACCTTGTGGCTGTCTTCCGTTGTGACGCAAAGTTGGCTTGGACCCAAGTGTGCCCTTCGATACAATGCTCTTCCACAGATTACAAATCGGGCAGCAAACTTCCGCAAAGCCGTTTTGTCCTTTGAGGTGGCCTCGGGTGGGTATTCTCCTTTTTCCAGGAATTCCTTCACGTCTTCGTACCATGGCTTGCCATCGTCTTCTCCTTCCTCGGTAAAGGTGCACTCACATGCTGGTTTAACCTTTTGCTCGATCATGAGCGGCCGCATCGTGAATCCCAGGGGTATTTCGACCATAGATGCTAACGTTGCCAGTGCATCTGCAAATCTATTGCTTACTCGAGGAGTGTGTGTGAAGATAACAGAGTCGAATTGTGGAATTAGATTTTCCAGCACAGAGTGATATAGCTTCAGTGTATCTTCTTTGACCTTCCAGTCTCCTCTGGCTTGAGATACCACCAGATTTGAATCCCCAGTGACTTCTACCCTTTTTGCCCCTAGTTCCAGAGCTGCCTCCATTCCAGCAATGCAAGCCTCGTACTCAGCTTGGTTGTTAGTGACTTCAAACCTCAGTTTATATGACAAAGGGATGTGAGAATCGTTTGGGGAAACTAGCAATACCCCTATGCCATATCCACATTGGTTTGATGCTCCATCAAAGTAAAGCTGCCATGTGTCATCTAAGAGACATAAAATGTCCTCGTCGGGGAACATGAAGTCCTCTACCTCGGCTTCTGTCTCAGGGTGATCTGCCAAGAATTCTGCCACAGCTCTTCCTTTTACTGATTTCCTTGTCATGTATTTGAGGTCGAACTCCGCTAGCAGTAATAACCACCTAGCTAGCTTTCCGATAAGTGCTAGCTTTTCGAAAAGATACTTGATTGGGTCTAAACGAGAGACCAGCACCACCGGATGTGCCAACAGGTAGTGCCTCAGTTTCTTTGTGGCCCATACTAGCCCCCAACAGGTTTTCTCGAGGGGAGTGTACCTTGTCTCATAATCCATCATTTTTTTGCTGAGGTAGTATATGGCGCACTCTACTTTGGCGTCGTTTTCTTGTGCTAGCATGCATCCCATGGATGTGTCTGTTACTGAAAGATACAGAATCAACGGCTTCCCAGGGATGGGCGGCGACAGTACAGGTGGATTCTAAAGATATTCTTTGATTGCCTCGAACGCTTGCTGGCAGTCCTGGCTCCATTCAAAATCAGTACCTTTCTTTAGTAGCTTGAAAAGAGGTTCACAGGTGGTTGTGAGCTTGGAAATGAACCTGCTGATGAACTGTACCTTCCCTAAGAAGCTCCTTACTTCCTTCTCTGTCCTAGGCGGTGATATCTCCATGATAGCTTGTATCTTGGAAGGATCTACTTCGATTCCTCTTTGAGTGATGAGGAACCCTAACATCTTTCCATCTGTTACCCCAAAAGTGCATTTTTGAGGGTTAAGACGTAGCTTGTAATTCCTAATCCTCTCAAAGAACTTTTGGAGTGCTCCATAGTGTCCTTCCCTTTCCTTTGATTTGACTATCATATCGTCGACATATACCTCGACCTCTTTGTGCATCATGTCGTGTAGCAGTGTTGTTGCCATCCTCTGGTAAGTGGCTCCAGCATTCTTCAACCCAAACGGCATCACTCGGTAGCAGTAAGTTCCCCAAGGCGTAGTGAAGGTGGTTTTCTCTCTATCCTCCGGAGACACAAGGATTTGATTATACCCAGAAAATCCGTCCATGAAAGATAGCAATGCATGGCCTGCGGTGTTATCCACTACCTCGTCTATGTGAGGTAATGGGAAGTCGTCTTTCGGACTGGCTTTGTTGAGATCTCGGAAATCTACGCAGACCCTAATTCCTCCAGTTTTCTTTGGTACGGGAACGATGTTTGCTACCCATTGTGGATATTCGGTGACTATGAGAAAACCGGCGTTGATTTGTTTAGTGACTTCTTCTTTTATCTTTAGGACCCAATCAGGGCGCATACGTCTCAGTTTTTGTTTAACTAGTTTTGCATCAGGATGAAGAGGAATTTTATGCTGAACAATTTCAGGGTCTATTCCAGGCATGTCCTCGTAAGACCAGGCAAAAACATCTTTGTATTCTTTTAGCAAAAGGATTAGTTTTTCACTTTCTTGAGGAGATAGTGCGGCACCAATTTTAACCATTTTGGGCTCGTTTTCAGAGCCTATGTTTGCTATGATTATTTCCTCAGAAAAAGGTTTAGCGTGCCTTTCCTCTTCTCTCTCGATGAATTCTAGAATTTCTTTTGGAATTTCTTTCTCAAAATTTGGTTTGTCGGAATCCACACAATTGATCATAGGCAAAGTGAAATACTCTAAATCTTCCTTCTCATTGCTAAGTTTATCAAAAGACATTTCAGAGTCGAACTCAAAGTAAATGCTATGCCTTGGTACTTTGACCAGGTTTTCCTCACTAGACTTAGTAGTTTCAAAGGATGAAAAGCTTGACTCGGACTGAGTCGACTCGGAGTCGGAATCGGAATCAGAATCAGAACTAAGATCAGAATTAGCGCTTTTCATTTTGTATTTTAGAGTGTGTTCCACGGTCCAGTTAGGGTAAGCCCCTTTTTCAGCATCCACAATCAGCTCAGAGCAGTCTTTTTCATCACCAAGGTTGATCACCAGCACTTCAATGTCACCTTGATTCGCACTTTCATCACTGTCACCCTGCAAGTCTTGGAGGGCCATTTGATTTGCTATTGCTGTTATCTCCTCCAATTGAGCTTCAACCTCGGCTTCATCGCTGTTGTCGACCCGTCGTGTGCCAACAAAGCCCCACCAATTACCAAAGCTATCTATGATGGGGTGGATCACCCTTATTTCATTGTTGGTGACCCCCTCATCAAAGAGTAGGTTTAGTGATATTTCGTCTAGTGGGTCATTGTCGACAGCCTCTTCTTCCTTTGCCTCTTCAGTCTCGAGGTTGTTGACCTCGTCTATTGGCCAATAATCATCGGTAGGTGCATAAGGGTCATAAAAGTAGATTGGAACCCTGCGAAGCCCTTCTTCTTCAATCAGGTCTTTTACCTCTTCCTCATAAACCGTTCCAGCGAACATGACATGGTTGTCTTCAATGATAGCCACCATAGGCTTTGGTTGATTTACTGGAGTGATGTATTAAGAGGGGTTGAAATCTTCAATAGCAAAGTGGAGCGGGCCAGACAGCTTGGTGACAACTTGAAAGTGCGAATCAGACATGGACAGTGATGCAGTCATTTTTCCTGAAAAAGGTTTTTGCTTTAGTTAGATTGATTAATCTTACCTACTGTTTATTTGACTTAGAGAGATTCCTAAGGTTTAACCTGCAAAAGAGAAATTTTACAACATACATATACAATGGGTGTGAGGAAGAACTTTGGAAGCAAAATGCAAGTAGGTTCCTAGCCTGTAGGTTCCTGTCTTAGTTTGATAAGTTCTATGGCTTTCTAAAACATGCAAGGTTTTGGTAGTCTCAGGGTGCTCCGTCGTCAAAGGGCACCAATCCTCTCACCAGCCCATCATAGGCGGTGATTGGGTGATTTCCTTTTTGATATACCACTAGGTACGAGTGACTGTGGAGTTTGCTGGAACCCCCAACATAGCCCGTGTCATGCCGGGATATCAGGTGAACTCAACGGGTTGCCCGCTCGATGCATATGATAAATGAATTAAACAAGGCTTGTATTAGTCTTATGTTGAACTTTTTGGTTATGGCTCTCACATCCCCAGCAGAGTCACCAAAAACTGTAGACACCTCCGAAATGGGGCATCGCCATACAGATTGATCACATTTGTGTTTGATTGGTTGCTCGCTTCATAAACCAAAATCATGGACATTCCCATGGCTAGGAACATCGCCACATGATAACGGTTATCATCAAAACAGAGTCGCCACCCAGTTTATTAAAACTGGGAAAACAGATAGAGATTCTGGATACGGGAGCCAAAAGCACAATAAGGGGAAGGTGTTAGGCACCCCTCTTTGCCCAGTCGTGAGACTGGCCCATACTCATTCAACATAAGACATATAGATGCTTTGTTTAATTTCAACACATAGTCTGTTTATTTATTCCTTTAAACAGTAAGCAAGGTGAGCCAGTGCGATAAATAAGCATGCATAGAAAAGCAAACAAAATGTCCCAGGGAAATGGGTCCCGCGGCCGGTGAATGGATGTCACGGCCGAGGGATCCTCCTGGTTTGATATACCGGCCGAGGGATCGAAGCCCCGATCGGTGTTCTTCCTCACACCAGACAGAAAGATTAGCATGTAATAAAAAATGCTACGATTAGTCAAAAAGACAGTAAATAAGACAAATCAGAGGCCGTTGGGCCTCACCACCTTGATCCCTCAGTCGCTTGATTGCTTTGGATTAGGCGTGATTGATTGATTACTTGATCGAGAACCCTAGGGTTAGGGTTTGAACTTCGGGGTTTGATCGCCGGATTGACGGTTACCTTCGGGAGGTTAGGGCTTTTGAAGAGTGGGTTTGAGAGGGTATTTTGACAGAGTTTCGTGGCTTGATTGAGTGTGTAGGTCTATCAATTTCTGTGTTAATTTCGGAACCCAAAGGCTCCTTTATATAGGCATAGGGATGACTCACTCCGGCCAATCAAATCACGAGATGGCAATTGCAATTGCATCGCATCTCTAACTCTACGTCGTAATCTCTGAGCGTAGCCCGAACGCATCGGGAAGGTAGTGTAGTTGGATCAAACCAAACGTCTGACAGAACGTTCCAGAGTCTGGAAAAAGGTCGATCTGGCGGCCGAGTAAAGGATGTCGCGGCCGTGGAATGGATATCTCGGCCGAAGGATAGATCTTGCGGCCGAGGAATTGATCTCTCAGGGAGATTTTGCTGGCAACAGGTTGCTCGGGTGAGGGATTGATGTTATGGCCGTTAGATCGATATTACGGCCGTCAGATGGATTCTCCTAGGCTTCTGTATTTCTGTCTGAAAGGCTGTATGGCTTTGAATTGGGTCCTCTAAGTGGTTCAAAGTTCTCACCGAAAGTCCTAAGGTCCTCAAGGAAGCAATCAGCAATCATTGTATCCATTTCATCATCGGGATTGTCCCAAGGTGGGACTTGAAATAATCGTTAGGCCAAATTGGGGTGTCTACACCGTAACATCGATCTCACGGCCTCAACATCATTTCTTCACCCGAGCAACCTGTTGCATGAAAATCTCCCGGAGAGATCAATCCCTCGGTCGCAAGATCTATCCTTCGGCTGCAACATCCATTCCTCGGCCGCCAGATCCATTGCCCGGCCGCCAGATCGTCCTTTTTCCAGACTCTGGAACGTTCTGTCGATTGTTTGATCCAACTACACTACCTCTCCGATGCGTTCGGGCTACGTTCAGAGATTACAACGAAGAGTTAGTATTACATTGCAACTCCAATTCCAATCATGTGCTTTGATTGGTCGAGTTGTGTCACCCCTATGCCTATATAAAGGAGCCTTTGGGTTCCGAAATTAGAACACAATACACCCTCATCAGTCACGATACTCTGCAAAAACACTCTCTCAAATCCTCTCTTCAAAAGCCCTAACCTCCCGAAGGCAGCCATCAATATGACGATCAAACCCTAACCTTAGGGTTTTCCGAGAAGCAATCAGTCAATCACAATCAAATCCGAAGCAATCAAGCAACTGAGGGGTCAAGGTGGTGAGGCCCAACGGCCTCTGGTTTGGCTTATTTACCATATTCATGCTTAAATCGTAGCCTTTTTATTATCTGCTAACGTTTCTGTCTGGTGTGAGGAAGAACACCGACCGGGGTTTCGATCCCTCGGTCGGTACATCAAACTAGGAGGATCCCTCGGCCGTGACATCAATTCACCGGCCGCGGGATCCATTTTCCTGGAACAACTTTGTTTTGTTTTTTGCTTTCCTATGCATGCTTCAATTACAGTCTTGGCTCACCATTAACTGCTTAAAGGCTAAAAACAGAATATGTGTTAGAATTGAATAAAGCATCTGTATGTCTTATGTTGAGCAACTATGGGCCAGTCTCACGGCTGGGCAGAGAGGGGTGCCTAACACCTTCCCCTTACTGTACTTTTGGCTCCGGTACCCAGAATCTCTATCTGTTTTCCCAGTTTTAATAAACTGGGTGGCGACTCTATTTTGATGATGACTGCTATCGTGTGGCGATGTTCCTAGCCATGGGATTGTCCACGATCTTGGTTTATGAAGCAAGCAACCAATCGAGCAAACAAACACGAACAAATCTGTATGGCGATGCCCCGTTTGGGAGGTGTCTACAATTGTGAAGATGTTTGAACCATCCGCGGTAGAGGACTTTTCAGAGCCGACGGAGGATTGGCGCGGATCTATCAAAATTCAGTTAATCACTGGCGTACGTAGGGCACCTGCCCACCGCGGGGCTTTTGTGTTTCATAGTTCTGCGCGGAGAGTTGTATCACCGCGGTCCGCAGGGGTGGCTTGCGCGGTGTGTTGATTCAAAGGAGGCAGAAGAAGTCCTGGACCAGATTCACGACAACAATTGTACGGACAATGAGATAGCCCTATACAGAAGAATTCAGAGACAGGGTTACTATTGGCCTAGCATGAAGAAAGATGCTGATCTGATCGCGAAGAACTGCACTTGGTGCTCCCTATACGCGACCAAGCCGGAATGCCTGATGGCGAGTGCTAGCAACTAGGAGATAGATTGGAGACAAGTCTACATTGACTACCTGCGAGAGGGATCCCTGCCCATCGAACGAACTGAATCTGCAAGGGTTGTCCGCGGAGCCCAACGCTTCTTCTTAGATAAGGGACTCTTATTTAGAAGGACCCTCGATGGGATGCCCCAAGTATGCGTGGACAAAGAGGAAGCGGAAGAGATTCTAGCAAAGACCCACGGAACCAAGCACCAAGGGTGGAGAAAGCTTTACGAACAGTTGGTTCATCTGGGATATTTTTGGCCCACTATGGAGAAGGATTCCAAGCGGCATGTTCAGAGGTGTCAGGCTTGTCAGAAGTTTGGAAACTTGGTCCACGCTCCCTCTATGGAACTACATTCAATCTGCGCCCCTTATCCCTTTCACACTTGGGCCATGGATCTAGTTGGACCAATCAGGCTAGCATCACAGAAAAACAGATGGATTTTGGCAGCCACGGAGGTTTACATCAAGTGGGTTGAGGCTGCTCCGCTGAAGAAGGCCACAGGAGACGCAGTGGCGCCATTTATCAAAGAAAATATCATCTGCAGGTTTGGCATACCCAAGATGATCCTTTTTGATAACGGGACTCCGTTTATCAATCACCACGTGGGAAGCCTCCTCGATGAATACACGGTCGATCACCGTACCTCTAGCGCTTACTATCTGCAAGGAAACGGGCAGGCGGAAGCAACGAACAAGACCCTGATAAGAATACTAAGCAAGCTGCTGGATGAGCGTGGGGGCACTTGGGCTGATCACCTACCAATAGCCTTTTGGGCTTATCGTACTTCAAAAAGAAAATCTACCCGCGCCAGCCCTTTCAGCTTGGTGTATGGAGCGGAAACAGTCTTGCCCGCGGAGTTAAGCGTCCTGTCCGTGCAGATGATCCTCGCGGTGGAAAACTCCGCAGAAGGAAGAAGGGCAGATCTAGAAGCCCTCGAAGAAAGAAGGATGGCAGCAGCCCTTGCCCACGAGAAATATTGGGAATCCCTGGCACGCTACTACAACAAAGGCGTGGTGCCGCGGGTGTTCAAGGTTGGGGAGTTAGTTTGGAAGGCTACCGCGGCGGTAATGAGGGATCTGAAGATGCCAAAATTCACACCTAGATGGGAAGGGCCCTACGAAGTAATCAGCGTTGCTGCCAGCGGATACTACCACCTGGTCCGTGTTGAAGACTGTTCCAGGATCGGAGCAGTGAATTCCAAATATATCAAGAAGTTCTACCCGTAAGAGAAGACACTAGGGTTTGCGAGCCTCTGTTTTACTCTACCAGTTCCCTCCCCTCCTATTCTCCTTTCCTTTTTGTAATCATGTTTTGAAGTTCAATGAAGAGCGGTGTCGTTCTGCGAACTACACTGAGATTTGTAACTGTCGGATGGATTATCTTCTAATGAAGTTTGGCACTTACTCCTATCACATGCTATCTCTTTAATGTTTTACACTGAGACGAAACGGTACGGTCACGCGGAGAGAACATTTCCGCGGAACCATCACCCCCTTTACGATTCATCAATTCAAACTTAACGATTATCGAATAGACATGATGCTAAGCCGCGAGAGGTCAGAACATGACCCACGGATTCAAACTTAGTGATTATCAAATAGAGATAATGTTAAGTCACGAGGGGTCAGAACATGACCCGCGTCTCCCAGGCTTGGCGGTTATCAACTAGAGATAATGCTGAGCCTCAGACGGCCAGAACATGGCCCGCGGATTCAAACTTAACGATTATCGAATAGAGATGATGCTAAGCCGCGAGAGGTCAGAACATGACCCACGGATTCAAACTTAGTGATTATTAAATAGAGATAATGTTAAGTCACGAGGGGTCAGAACATGACCCGCGTCTCCCAGGCTTGGCGGTTATCAACTAGAGATAATGTCGAGCCTCAGACGGCCAGAATATGGCCCGCAAATTCAAGCTTAAGTGTTTAACTGATGAAAATAATGATTGAGCCCCAAGAAATCAAAGCTTGGCCTGCACGTTCCAGTCAATAAATCATCAAGCAGAAACAATGCTAAGGCAAGAATGGCCAAGATATGATCCGCGGCCAGAAAGGGGTAACATTATTACTAAAAAAAGGGGGGAGCGAAATCAACACACAAGTAATATCATTGATGCAAACCACAATTTTATTCCAACAATGCCAGTTTTATTCAAAAAAGAAGAAGAAGGGAAATAGTACATGTGTTTTACAACAAAAAAAAAGAGAGGAAAAGGAAAGGAGGGGAGGCCCTAAGCTTGCCAATCCGCGAAGACAAGCCCCTCTGGGTCAGGATCCTTAAGGTTCAACACTGCGGCAGCCAGCTCCGCGTCACGCTGTATCACTTGGGGGAACCTGGCCTCCAGGTTAGCCATATGCTGCCGAGCGGACTCCATTTGGGCAGCCAAGTCCTGGATCTTGGGCCTCAGAGCAGCCCTTTCCCCCGCGGCCCTCAAGGCAGAACTCCTCACGCATAGCCAAGCCAGGTCAAACCCCAAGACCTGCATATCCTGTGCAACCTCCTGCAGAGCGGCTTTCGTCTCAGGAGTGAAGTCCCCAAAGCGTAGCTGCGCCCAAGGGGTGAGCACGTCGTGAAGGCTGGTGAGGAAAATCACCCTGAGCCGGACAGACCACGGATTGAAAGAGCCGAATGTCTCTGGATGAGCCCGGGCTATGGCATTCAGTAGTGGGTAGTAGGCCTCGTCCACAGGATAGCCTGCGGGGAAGAGGCGGATTGACTCCTCGGCCTCGGTGTCCATGGGGCCCTTCCCCAGATCTGGGACAGGATCTTGCCTGGGAGAAGGCTGCCGCTCCTTGGACTCCGCCTCCTCTCTCTACTGCTCGTCCATCTCCAGGTTCAAGTCAAGCTCGAAGTCTCCAAGGGCTTGGCTTCCCTGTCCCCCCAAAACATCGTCAGTTGGCAGGAAGGTCATATCCTTAAATAAAGAATTTAGATCTGAATCAGTAATGGAAGTGGGGCCCCCACAAAGCTCTTCATTTACCTCCAACTGTCGGTCAGAAGGGGCAGCCGCAGACTCAGCAGGTGGAGTGGCCGCGCGCCTCGTGGAAGGATGAGGAGAGTGGGTCTGGGAGGTGGAACACGCCGGAGAATGGGGACTGGTTGCATCCGCGGCCGTGTCCTGTCCCGCCCCGCGTCTGACCCGGGGCCTCGCAAGAAAGAGGCATTTGAGATCCCTGGGGAGTCGCCAGCAACCCGGCCCAGAAAGCTTTCGGTGGAGCTGATGCGGGCGCTGGTAGACTGTTGATGGGACCCAGAAGGAGTAGAGGTCGAGCCTACCTCAGGCTGATCCACGGCGGGACCTCCCGCGGTAGCTCAAGGAAGTGCCTCAACATTATCCTCCTCCTCTTCCCTCAGGAGCTGTGCAGTTGCCGCGTTGATCGGCTTCGCGGCGATGTCGGCCTGGCCCACAGACTCGCGGGTGTCTGTTGACGGAGGAGGCTCGCAGATCTCAGAAGCCGCTGCATTAGACGGGGAGGGGTCTCGGTCAGTAGAATAAACTATGACATTTTTGGAGTCCTCTGAGGAAGAAGATGACTCGAAAGAAACCGTGTTGGATCTCCTCCAAGGTCAATAATGGAGGGCTCGTCAGGTAACATACCTCCAATAACCGCGGAAGACCCCGGTTCCGGGTGAGGAAAGGGAACTGGCTCCGCCCGGGGCTGGATCGTCTCCACCTCCCTTCGCTCTTATGGGGAGTCAGAGATTTCCACTACGGCGAGTGGACGCCAAGTGGACGCTGAGGGGGAGGCGATCTTCATCATCGTCGTCGTCGTCATCATCACCACCGCCGTCCACCCCCATGTTCTCATCCTCTTCGTCATCAGACTCTATCACAGCTGTCCAAGAAATTTCGACAAGGTTAGAAGCTGAGAAAACCTAGACAAAGAAAGAGTTAGAAATTCTGACGAGTGAAGCTTACTATCAAGGCGGCAACGTTTGGGTCGAGTATCAGGGACATCCGCTTCTGCCCCCGCATCCGCTTCCGCCCCGCCCGCTGCCCGTTCCGCTGCTTCTGCCGCCACGGCCGCCTCTGGCTCAAAGGCCACGAAGGTACTAGCATCCCGCTCCCGCTGCTGAGAGAAAGAAGCCAAAACAAGGAGAGTAAACCTCAAAAAACAAAGAGATGAAGCATCGTAATGAGATAATTCAGTATGAGGAAAGCCACGTACCGTTTGAACGCGTTTTGGGCGACGGGTCTCCCCCGCTGCGGGCGCGTGGGAAGAAGAAGGTTGAGATGGCTCCGCTGGAGGCGGAGGTTGTGTCCTCTCGCGGGCCCCCCGTGTGCTTGTGCGCCTCGGGGTAGCTGGGGGTGGCGGGGGAGGCATCCCAGGAAATGCCCTGTTCAGGGGCGCGGCGTTGATCACAGCCCATTGGCTGTGGGGTCCACGCCATTCTGCTCCCCGGACCCCGGTAATGGCCCTAAGCGTAGTGTCCCGCGTGTGGATTGTAGGTGCCTCAGGAACCAGCCCGCTGACGAACGTCAGGAAGGAGTCCAGGTTCCTTCTCTAGAACACGCGGAATTCTGGAGTATAGCCCGAGACCCTATCCCTGGCTGGGATGGACAAATCACCAAGTTGCGCCAGGATTGGGGAAAGTTGGCCCGCCATGAATCAGAGCTGGGACTCCACAAAGGAAGGCATCGCAGGGGCAGGCCTAGGCACCCCTTGGTAGAAGCCCAACTGCCTCGCAACACGGTCCGGGAGGTACACCACTACTCCAGTAGTCTCGTTGCATAGGAACGGGAGCCACCCAGGAAGAGCTATGAGCGCGGCATTGATCACCGTCCGCGCCACGTGGTCGCCACCGCTTGTAGCGTTGAGAGAAGAAGCAAGTGAGAGAAGGCACTGGCCCATGCCCATGACACCCGGAGAGGGGATGTTGTAGGGCTGCTGGGTGAAGTTGGATTCAATATCACATGCCTCGTACCATGAGGCGTCGCTGCTGGTGCCGTGCCATTGCTTCGCGCGAGATCGCTGCCCTGACGGCTGAAAGGCCAGCAGAACCGGGGCAACAGAGCGGAAGTGCTCGAAAAAGTACGCGAGCAGGAAGGTGGAGTGAGCCATCGAAAGATGGTCGCATCTATCGAGGGACCTGGCGTAATCAGCATGTACCAGGTCCAGTTGACGATAGAGCGACCCCAAGAACAGGGGCGCCAGCGTGACAGGTTGGCCGTGGGCTAGGAGCATGGCTAGTGGGAAGACCGCCTGGGAGAGGCCATCGATGGGATAATCGGGCAAGACATAGTAGGAGAGGAAGTAAGAGAAAAACTTCGCCATGTAGAGCCGCTGCTTGTATTGAGGGCCCGCGACGAAGTCCTGCGCGGCACCAGGAGCAACAGTCCTCGCGGGCTGAAGGTCCTTGAAGAAGTAGCGAAGCCAACTCTCGAGAGAGGTTTTCTTGGCATTCGCCGTGGTGGCCTTGCGGACGCCCTGGGCAGTAAGGATGGGCCCGTTCTGGGCGTTCTTGTGTAGCTTCCTCAAACTCTCGATGTCATCTCGGTCCTCGCGTGAGAGTTTGGCCAGGTCCAGGATGTCGCCCCCGCGGAGAGACAAGCGAGTGAGAATGAAGGCATCCTCCAGTGAGAGTCCACTCTCCCCCCATGCCCATGCGAAGGAGTGGGTATCAATGCTCCAGCATGAGCATGCGAATTCCAGATTCTTATTGGCCGCCCCCTACCGGGGGATGCCCAGGCGTCGCGACAGCTGGACGGCGTCGATAGCACCGCTGCCCAACAATACCGGCTTGAGGCGGGGATCGTTGACAACGTCGTCCACCCACTCCGCCCAGTCGGTGGGAGGGGAAGCTTGGGCCCCGAAGCGGCATTCCACGTAGGGGAAGTCCCCGCGTTCGAGGCAGAAGCGAAGCACTGAAGAGGGGTTGACTAACTCTGCATGTTCTGGGGAGGCAGGGGCTGTGAAGAAAGTGGGGTCAGCCACGGGAGCACCCACGACAGGGTAGGCCCCCGCGAGGGCCCAGAATGGATCCCCAACTGTCTACAAGTACGGGGCCCTCTGCCACTGGTCCGCGGAGGGAACTGGGACTTCAACATTTGGATTACGCGCGGCCATTTACGTTTTGAGTGGAAGAGAAAGGGAAGTTGTGACCGCGAAGGGTGGACAGTGACAAGAAAGAAAATGATTGCTCGATGAGAATCAGAAGAGAAAGTGACAGCACTTCGACGGAGATTTGGGCGTTAGGTGAAAAACGAAATAATGGACAAAGGATTTATATAGTGGTCAAACGGTGGGGACATTTATGACGTCTGCACACGAAAAGTCACGACGGTACACAAAGAGACGTCAGCAGTTAAACATACTCATTGCTCCGCGGAAACTCACAAGTAAGACAATACGCACGCGAACGAAGTGCAATCATCGTACGCACGCGGGGGGCATATGTAGGTGCGGTCAAAATCAACAGTGCATCAGCTGGAAGACTTTTTGACCAACCAATTGGCCACGGACACATGGTAACTAGGCCCACGCGGAAGGTCAGCCTTAGTCAAAATTCTATTCTGAGAAGACGGTTGACCACCCAATAGGAGGAAAGCACGTGTAGCACATAAAAGTGATGCTCGCGGAGGCGACCCGCGGAAGAAAAGGCACCGCGGGACCCCCGCTAGCTCCGCGAAGGAACTAAAGACGTACCGAGATGGGTACGACGGCAAAGGACCACAGGAAGATCCCGGGGTTCTATTTGGGCCTAGAAGGCAGGGCCCAGAGGGAACCCCGCGGGAAGCAAACGACCGCCGCGGGTCGCGACCTTGCTCTTGCGGGAATTGGGGAAGTTCTTGTGGCTTGGTGGCTTGGGATGGAGGTAGCATCGCGGAAATGCGAGTCCTCCCGCGGAAAGACCTCCGCGGGAGGACGAGTCTATCCGGGACCTGGAGGTACAGGAGGGACACGGTTAGGGTCTTATAGGAGCGCCGTTCTTGGCCTGACCTAGGCCCAGGTGCCCTATAAATACCCCTGTCATTCCCAATGATTGCCAGAGGCTGACTTTTCTGGAAAGAAAGGGTGTGAGCACTGATTCTGAGGAAGGAGAACATTCTTCCCCGGAGAGAAGGTGACCTCACTTGTTCGATTCCAGAGAAGGCCAGACATCACCCCCGCGGAGAACAAAGGAGACACGTTGCCTTTGTCTTTTTCGTACCTCTTGCTCCTTCCCTCACCCCACAAGATCATTCCCCTTTCCTCCTTAATACTAATTATCAGCCAATCGCACCTCTCCAGCTCACATTTCCACGTAAGCACCTCTAGCGGAACCCGTATCACCCACACGCTTTTGCATACTTTTTTATATGGTTTAAAATGACAATGATGATAGAAATTCCAAAACTATATTATGAGTAGGCCTTCGGCGGCTTAAAACCCGCTTGGCTAGTCACGACTTCCAAGGTTGGTTTTAGGTTGTGACACCATTACGGGTCTTACAAAGATGACTCCAACCATAAGTTATTCATAAAATATTTTTTTATAGGTTCTTGAAAAAAATTAGCTCAATCCGATATCGGTGAGGGCTATTTCATAATTCGTAGGGTGCGGTTTGAATCATCTTTGTAGGGTCCGTAATGGGACCCGCAAAAATCAAAAAAATCATCAATTTCTTGCAAGTACCAAACATGGCCTTATATGGCATTTTCATGTTTCAAAGACCTCTTATTTCTTTGATTTTTGCGAGGCCCATTACGGGTCCTCTTTTTTTGGTGCAACGGAATAGATATTACGGGTTCTACAAAAATAATTCAAATTGCAAGTTATTCTTAAAATGTTTTTTTTGGGTTTTTGGAAAAAAATTAGCTCAAACCGATATCGGTAAGGGCTATTTCATAATTCGTAAGGTGACATACGAATTCTGAAACACCCTACGAATTCTAAAAAAGCCCTTACCAATATCGGGTTGAGCTATTTTTTTAGGAACCCATAAAAGAACATTATAAGAACAACTTGGGTTTGAATTATCTTTGTAGGACCCATAATGGGCCCCGCAAAAATAAAAAAAATCATCAATTTTTTGCGAGTACCAAACAGGGCCTTATGTGGCATTTTCCGTTCAAATTCCTAATTTTTGTTATCGATTGGACTAAGTAGGAAATGGTACGATAGTTGAGGGGATGAAATCATCAAATTAGTAATTTAGGGAATAAGTAGAAAAAATGTGCATAATTTAGGAGATAAAATAAAAAGAAACTCACAATTTTTACCCAAATGTAAGGATATTGAACAACGGCTTGATGCTGTTTGATACCATGTCAATCATTTAAGAAAATTTTTGAAGTCTGGAGAATTTTCTGCATCTGGTGATTTAAATCTGTCTTCGGATGGAGGTTGATAGTTAAACACTAGGGGTATGAGCATGGGAGGATTGGAGACATACTTAATCTTTGGCAAGAACACCATGCCCTATACCACCAAGAACCAAGGAGCTAAAGGGACGTTTTTGTCAGAACCATGCCCCGAAATCAAAGCCGAAAGGCATCAAAGAGGGCAGGTCGAGAGATCCAAATCAATTTTTGTGTACATTACCATGCTTTCTTCATTCATAGTCCAGAGCATCGGAAAGAACAATGAAGAAACCCAGATGGTAAAAAAAAAAAGTTTGATGCAACTACGGTGGTAGATATATGTTTATTTGGTAACATATAGCGTAAGATCACAGCATATGAGAGACATTTTTTTTCGTTTCCTCTTGTATTGCCATTTATGTTGGAATCCGAGGCCAATGACCCATTCCCTACTACACCTAGAAAGTTAAGAAAAAGAAGTGTTAGAGCAGAAAGGATTTAGGTTTGTTTTGGATATTATGGAAAACAATGCCCTTGACAGGACTCAATGGAAAAGGGGATTCATGTGACCGACCCCGAATGATTGGGACTTAAAGGCTCGGTTTGTTTTTGTTAGAGCAGGAAGGAATTGCTATGGAATACTAAAGTAAGTATTATCTGTAACTCTATTGAGTATTACAACAGTAGGACTGGGAATGATTTGGCTTTGAAAGCCTCACATAAATATTACACGAGGCCAATGAGATGAACCTAGCTAATGTGTATTTTAAGCTGGCTCAGTTGCCATATGAACCTAGCATAGTTCTATCTCTAGATAATTTCCTCTACTAGAATAGCACATCAAACATCTTTACAAAGCATATGGAAAATAATAGGCTAAACTTAAGGAGATTAAGTAGATTACTATAAACAAGCCAGTCTGATTTGGAAATATCCAGTCTAATATCATTGCGGATTCTAGAATTATTTGCGTACATGACAGAGGTATGAATCTGGTTGATGTAAATTAATGGTCCGAAAAAACCTCAATCCAAAGAGGACATACTGAGTCCATTGACCAATACGTACCAAAGCCTACTTTTAGTTAAGGGCTGATATGATTTTCTTTATTACTATATCCTAGTTTTGCATAGTTCCTACCAGCGATGCACTTGAATTTATAACATTTGAAGTAAGACAAAATAAACATACAAAACGTAAGTAATTTTTTTTTAAAGCTTCTAATGTTTAGTTTAGGCATCCATAAGTTTTTAATTTTCTATTGCAATGAAACAGTTTGATTTCCTTCCCTTTTTCCCACATTGAAAAGATAATAGATTTGATATTCTTCCTTTCATAGATGACTTATGCAAGAGTTCAGGAGATAGATATTACAGAAACTAGAAAGATCATAATCTTTCTGTGTGGCCCGTGATCCTTTGGTCCTCGATCCTTCGTTGGTGACTCGATGATGGGTAAGCTTTCTCCTCCTAGCCTGCACAAGGAACGCACGACTAAGGCCTGGCCGGGTTTTGTCCCGGCAAGGCCCTCCGGCGAGAGGATGAGTATAGCGCGGAGAGGAAGCAGAAAGCTTTTGAGAGAGTAATTGTGAGTATTGAGTAGTGTGTGTATAGAGTAGCGTGTACCTGTTAGGGTTACCATCACTAGGTATATATAGTGCCTCCTGGCTTGCTCTCCAAGTACGATCACGTGCCTTCCACGGGCCGTGTGACGTCACAATGACATCACGGAATGGATCTGGTAACCGTTTTTGGGGCTGAGCTGGCACACTCATGTGCGCCCGTGATCACCTTCTGTTATAACCGCCTCCGCACGTGGGGGAACGCGTGACTCAGCAGCCAGCCGTCGTCGGCAGCCAGCCGTGCTCCGCAGGTGGCCGAGCACGTGTCTTGAAGGGTGGCCGAACCCAGCGTTCGGCTGAGACCTACATGTGGCCGAACATGGCGGCGACCCGTGGGAAGGAGTCTGATGAATGAGCCAGCCTCCGGTGGGTGGCCGAGCTTGAGAAGTTCTTCGAAGGTGGCCGAACGTGGGCAACGGTGATCGTCCGTCGGTAAGACAAATCAGTGTCCGCTCCCGGACCTCAGTTGTAGCCGAACGTGGAATGACGTACGGCCATCGTCTTCGGTCGTGGCCACATGTGGCCGAGCTTGACATGTGGCCGAACACGGCGGCGACCCGTGGGAAGGAGTCTGATGAATGAGCCGGCCTCCGGTGGGTGGCCGAGCTTGAGAAGTTCTTCGAAGGTGGCCGAACGTGGGCAACGGTGATCGTCCGTCGGTAAGACAAATCAGTGTCCGCTCCCGGACCTCAGTTGTAGCCGAACGTGGAATGACGTACGGCCATCGTCTTCGGTCGTGGCCACATGTGGCCGAGCTTGACATGTGGCCGAACACGGCGGCGACCCGTGGGAAGGAGTCTGATGAATGAGCCGGCCTCCGGAGGGTGGCTGAGCTTGAGAAGTTCTTCGAAGGTGGCCGAACGTGGGCAACGGTGATCGTCCGTCGGTAAGACGAATCAGTGCCCGCTCCCGGACCTCGATTGTAGCCGAACGTGGAATGACGTACGGCCATTGTCTTCGGTCGCGGCCTACTTTTCGGTGGGCTCGAATCATTTGGTTTGGTCCGCTACAATAGCCCCTCAATCTTCACCGACGCCGAGCACGAGGTGGGGATTGATAATGAACTTGACCGAACCCAACCAACGGTCGAACGTGGTGGCGACCCGCGGAAAGGATTCTAACGAAGGAGCCATCCTCCAGAGGGCGTCCGAGCTCAAGGAATTCTCCGAAGGTGGCTGAACATGAGAGACATTAGACGACCGTCGGTAAGACGTTAGTCGACCACTCCCGAACCTTGGTTGTTGTCGTACGGCCATCATCTTCAGTCGTGGCCTACTCGTCAATGGGTTAGAACCATTTGGTTTGGTCCGCTACAATAACCGCTTCAGCACGTGTTGGCAGCAAGTGACTTGGCGGGTGGCCGAGCCCCGCATGTGGCTGAGACCCACATGTGGCCGAACATGGTGGCGACCCGCGAAAAGGATTCTAACGAAGGAGCCATCCTCCAGAGGGCGGCCGAGCTCAAGGAATTCTCCGAAGGTGGCCGAACATGAGAGACGTCAGACGACCGTCCGCTTCAGCACGTGGGGGAGCACATGACTTGGCGGTTGGCCGAGCACGAGCTTGGCCGAGCCCAATGGGCGATTCGTATAGTGACAATGCCAACGGAGGTATCTCTTCCGAAGGTGGCCGAGCCCCATGCTTCGCCGAGCTTGGCGGGCAACTCGTGAGGAGACTTCTACCGTTGAGGCTGCCCTCAAGAGGGTGGCCGAGCATGAGCAGATCCTTGAAGGTGGCCGAACGTGGAGCCGAGTGCGGCCACGTCTTTGAACGCGGCCTACCCGCCAGTGGGTACGAACTATTCGATTCGGTCCGTTACAACATTCTTGGCCGAGCCCAACGTGCCACTCTTGAGGAGACCATACCGACGGGGGTCTCTCATCTGAAGGAGGCCGAGCCTGGGCAATCTTCAGGAGGGTGGTCAAGCATGAGAAGGAGCAAGATGAGATGGTCGAGAAGTTTGAAGGATGCCGAGGAGTCAGGAGACGGCCGAGAATTTGAAGAAGGCCGAACGTGAGTTGGGAAGAGTGTTGAGGAGGGAGAAGAGGAAGGTGAAGGAGGCAGGTGTTGTTTTGAATCTCGAGGCCGACTTGAACATGACCAAGTCGATTCCAGCCCCAGTCACACCCGAGCTCGTCCTTCCATACACTGAAGAGGAGTGTGTACCTCTGTCTCCAGAGGAGTTTCCCGAGAGTGAAGAGGAGATTGAGGAAATTTCTGACGCCGAAGATGAGGGAGGTGATGGAGGTAAGGAGGCAGCTGGGGATGGAGAGAAGGTTTGAGAATGCCGGGTAGGAGCCGTTTGAACGTTGTCAAAGGCGCCGAGGGTGTTACAGATGTCGTCCCCGAGGCTGCTGCAGATGTTGTGCTCGAGGATGTCCCTCAAGTTTGAAGTAGGTATCTCTCTTTAATTTTGAATGAGCTTTTGTTGGACTGGACGGCTCCGAGCATGGGAGTTTTGCCATACCAGATGTAATAGTTGACGGGGGGTCGGCGCCGAACGATTTACTACGCCGTACCTCCCAGCTTAGGATCTTCAGTAATATTTGTCTTTATTTTTGAAAGTTGAATGCATGGCTTCTTTTTGCAACATCTTTGTTAATGCCGAACTTGACTGATTGCTTTCATTCCTTCACAAAATTTGAAGGTCTTGCTTGTTTTGAATGTGTAGTTGTCTGTAGCCCCCACTTTGGTCTGGGTTCGGCATAATAGTTAAGAACCTTGCATGATTTGAATGGTTAAGTATAAGTCTTTCAGCCGAGCCTTGACCAAAGTAATATTGCCTTTCTAACAGGTCGCCGAACATGGATGTGTTGTAATCTGGCATGGTTCAGCCTTTGTCGATATTAAGAGTGTAAAAGTGCCCCCTTGCCAGTGGCTGGGGCTCGGCTAATGTGTCAGCCCCTGGCCATGGTAGAGGAACGTTGAGAGTAGCTGATTGATTGTGGGTGGTTTGCTCGCCAAAGTGCGAGTGTAACCTTTCGGTGGCCGACCATAGTGTCTTGCCAATCCGAGCCGAAGCCTAAGTTCCATTAGATATGTGTATTTTAGGCTTGGCGGACCGTATGTCCAATGTTTGCTTCTTTGGGCGGTGATAGTGGCTGAAGCAAAGGGCTTTTTAAGGAGCCGTTTGTTGGTGTGACCGAAGTCATCGTTTGTGTTTGGCATTCTAGCCTAGGCGGTCTTTCACGGATCCGCGTTAGCCTCCCTCGTTCTGACGCCCTTGTGGTGGTGGTGGTGGAGGTGGAGGTGGAGGTGGTGTTTGCCCTCCTCTACCCCTGCCTCCACCAGATCTTGATGCGGCAAGGGTAGTGTCTTGCTGCATATGTTGCTTCATTTGGGCAACCTCCGCCCTTAGCGCGGCTAACTCGTTGTCGCGTTCGTCGTCGCGACGCTGCAGTAGACGGATGTAGGCCGCCATTACGTCGTCCGAAACTGGTGAGAGCCCGGACCCAGGGGCGAGAGAGATGGACATGTGCCTTTCGAGGGGTGTTGTGGAGATGACGTTTCCACTAGCGTCTTTGGCCCCCGAAGCGGCTGCGTCTTCTAGATCTCCGCCCATGGTAGGTGATTTGGTGGTTATTTTACGAAGGAGTGAGGGGGTTTGGAGGATGAGAGAGCCGTTTGAATCAGAAGCGTTTCACGTCGGGTTCACCAATTGTGTGGCCAGTGATCCTTTGGTCCTCGATCCTTCGTTGGTGACTCGATGATGGGTAAGCTTTCTCCTCCTAGCCTGCACAAGGAACGCACGACTAAGGCCTGGCCGGGTTTTGTCCCGGCAAGGCCCTCCGGCGAGAGGATGAGTATAGCGCGGAGAGGAAGCAGAAAGCTTTTGAGAGAGTAATTGTGAGTATTGAGTAGTGTGTGTATAGAGTAGCGTGTACCTGTTAGGGTTACCATCACTAGGTATATATAGTGCCTCCTGGCTTGCTCTCCAAGTACGATCGCGTGCCTCCCACGGGCCGTGTGACGTCACAATGACATCACGGAATGGATCTGGTAACCGTTTTTGGGGCTGAGCTGGCACACTCATGTTCGCCCGTGATCACCTTCTGTTATAACCGCCTCCGCACGTGGGGGGACGCGTGACTCAGCAGCCAGCCGTCGTCGGCAGCCAGCCGTGCTCCGCAGGTGGCCGAGCACGTGTCTTGAAGGGTGGCCGAACCCAGCGTTCGGCTGAGACCTACATGTGGCCGAACATGGCGGCGACCCGTGGGAAGGAGTCTGATGAATGAGCCAGCCTCCGGTGGGTGGCCGAGCTTGAGAAGTTCTTCGAAGGTGGCCGAACGTGGGCAACGGTGATCGTCCGTCGGTAAGACAAATCAGTGTCCGCTCCCGGACCTCAGTTGTAGCCGAACGTGGAATGACGTACGGCCATCGTCTTCGGTCGTGGCCACATGTGGCCGAGCTTGACATGTGGCCGAACACGGCGGCGACCCGTGGGAAGGAGTCTGATGAATGAGCCGGCCTCCGGTGGGTGGCCGAGCTTGAGAAGTTCTTCGAAGGTGGCCGAACGTGGGCAACGGTGATCGTCCGTCGGTAAGACAAATCAGTGTCCGCTCCCGGACCTCAGTTGTAGCCGAACGTGGAATGACGTACGGCCATCGTCTTCGGTCGTGGCCACATGTGGCCGAGCTTGACATGTGGCCGAACACGGCGGCGACCCATGGGAAGGAGTCTGATGAATGAGCCGGCCTCCGGAGGGTGGCTGAGCTTGAGAAGTTCTTCGAAGGTGGCCAAAAGTGGGCAACGGTGATCGTCCGTCGGTAAGACGAATCAGTGCCCGCTCCTTGACCTTGATTGTAGCCGAACGTGGAATGACGTACGGCCATTGTCTTCGGTCGCGGCCTACTTTTCGGTGGGCTCGAATCATTTGGTTTGGTCCGCTACACTTTCATAGATGAACTTACAAACTGGGTTTTTCAGTTATGATCTTCTCAGTTTTTCGTGGAACCTGTACCATTGCATCCAATCTGAAGTAGCTTAGCATGCTACGACGGGTATCTATGGTGCCACACACACGCTGTGGCTTTAGTCAATTTGCGGAGAACACATTATCATTGGTTTTAACTCCACTTTCAACACAATTTGCAGGAATTGGAGAAGGCCATGGCAAACTAAAAAATATCCTGCTAATCCAACAGGCAAGTCTCTTTCATTCTGTCATGCCTCTTCTTTTCTTTGTTCAAAAGTAAGTTTGTTTCAGTTTTTTGTTATATTCGTTACTGATAACAAACCATGGGATGGTCTGGATTGATTGTCATGGTTGCAATGGTTATTTTCTCGACTTTTGTTCAAGTTCACTTGCATTTCCCCTTGAGTTTGAATGTTTGATAAAATGCTTCACTTAGGTAGCTTTTTCTCTTTGGTAGGTCTAAATTTGATATCAGAGAAATCAAGCTTTACAGAAACAATGTGCGACTTACCTCTGAAACTACAACAAAAAAAAACTCCAAAATTGGAAACCCAACAGCCATAGGAGCACACTCTAAGACCACTCCCTACGAAACAACAAGCACCAAGAAGGCTTCAACTGTGCTACTGCAGATACATCAACACTAGTATCTCCTATTATGCCATTTTTATCTTAGTGTCAAGTATTACAATTTCTACCGGATTGCTCAAAACTCTGAAGCAACTTTGCTAGTCTTCATTCAAAATGACCAGATTTATCTAATTTTGAAAGTAACTTTTTCATGCCAAAAATTTAAAACTATGCTTGAAAATATTTTCCATACAGACTGTTCCTTTGTTAGTGTTGGGAAACGATTCCCAGAACCCAGTAATGACGCGTACAGATTAGACAACAAGAAAATCGCAAAACCCTACAAGGCGGAATTAGGGTTTACCTCAACTCCTTGCGAACACGAATGCTGGTTGAACTTGTTATAGCACGTCTTGCTATAAGCCACGTATACTGCTCGACTGCACCTTACGATCTTCTATCGTATTCCCTGCACGTCTAGAACACGAACCGAGTGTGGCCTCTTTCGTGATCTGTTCGCTCTCTCTAAGTCTGCCTCTATTTCGTGAATAATAGAAAACGTCAAAACGTCGTTTTGACCTAGAGAGCATAACGTGTATATATAGGGCTACGATAGGGACCTAAGGAGTAATAAGTTTGGGCTCCCAGTGTAAATAAGAAAACCTAATCCCACCAGGATTCTATTTCTTATTTCACTAATTATAATTCACCCCACTACAGAATTATAATTGCACTCCCGTCCTTATCTTAATTATATTACGAGCTCCATGATATTAAATACTTATAAATCTCTCCACGTTAAGATTACAGATACCCGTTGATTAAAATAAATTACTAACAATCTCCCACTTAATCAACATCTTAACTTGAGACTATCCGCTTAACTTATTCGATATGTCGGATACAAATATCCACCTGCAGGGTTTGACATAATCGAAACTTATAAGCTTACTCAAGGGGTATCATCAATCCCTATCGGGACGTGGATTCCATTAATAATTAATAGTTGTCATATACATAATGTTGCGACCCAACTCACCGAGACTATTGACCGTATAAAAGATCTCACCCTTTAATGAATCAAAATCAACAACATTAAATATATACATCTAATAATCATATTTGGATTAAGAGCATAAGCACTCATAATAACCATGAGGTTCCAATTGTCTTATGAAGTTAGTACAAAGACAATTACCTCAAAGCGGTCCCGTTCAATACACACAAAGTATACTAGCACAATGAGTTGGAATTAGTACCATTCCCTGTAGTCAAGACAGACCTACTAAAATATTGTGCTACAGTCCTACCGATGGTGTGTCAAATTCCATCTAAGACTGTGAACTATCTCTTATATTCCACAAGAACCGATGATCCAATCTTCTGTGTGTAAGCCGTACTCTACACACTGGATTATCTACTATGTAGAATAAAAGACACACATGCACAACATTCAAAAATATTATGCAAACATTGCCCATAAAAGTTTCTCATCAAAAAAAAAGAAAGGATAAAACTGATTAATACATAACAATATTAATCCATCATATAAAAACATAGCTTTTACATAACCTCCTAACAAAACTCCCACTAAAACTCAAAGTCATACTGCCACGCATCTCACTCCCATTCCTTCTACGTGACTATCAAAAGTCTTAGCCGGTAAGCTTTTCGTAAAAGGATCTGCCAGGTTGTTTGCTGATGCAATCTTGGTTACAGTAACATCACCTCTCTGTACGATCTCTCGAATCAGATGATACTTACGCTCGATGTGTTTGCCCTTCTTATGAGTCCTTGGCTCCTTCGAATTAGCAACTGCACCACTATTGTCACAATAGAGTGTAATGGCTGATTGCACTGAAGGGACAACTTCCAGATCCAACAAAAAGTTTCGGAGCCAAACGGCCTCCTTGGCTGCTTCAGAAGCTGCCACATACTCTGCCTCTATGGTAGAATCAGCAATGCAAGATTGTTTGACACTTCTCCAACTTATGGCTCCACCTCCCAAGGTAAACACATATCCCGAGGTAGACTTTCTGGAATCCCTATCTGACATAAAGTCTGAGTCTGTGTACCCATGAGGTACCAGACTATCTGACTGGAACACCAACATATGATCTCTAGTTCTTTTCAAATACTTGAGTATATGTTTCACTGCAGTCCAAATTACTTGACCTGGATTAGACTGAAATCTGCTAACCATGCCAACGGCAAAGCAAATATCAGGTCTAGTACACAACATAGCATACATAAGGCTTCCTACTGCCGAGGCATAAGGAACTGCCTTCATTTTCTCCATCTCCTCAGGTGTTTTAGGACACTAATCCTTGGAAAGGTAGATTCCATGTCTAAAAGGGAGGAACCCTTTCTTGGAATCTTGCATGCTAAAACGGGCAAGAATGGCATCGATATAAGTAGCTTGTGATAAGCCCAACATCCTATTCTTGCGATCTCGTATAATTTTAATCCCTAGGATGTGACCGGCTTCTCCCAAGTCCTTCATTTCGAATTGGCCAGATAACCACACTTTCACTGAAGACAACACTCCCACATCGTTTCCGATAAGCAGGATATCATCGACATATAGTACTAGAAACACCACAGCTTTTCCGTTGCGCTTCTTGTACACACATGACTCATCTGGACATTGATCAAAACCAAAAGACTTGATTGTTTGATCAAAACGGATGTTCCAAGATCTAGATGCTTGCTTAAGCCCATAAATGGACTTCTTGAGCTTGCACAACATGTGCTCTTGACCTTTTGCTATGAATCCTTCTGGTTGCACCATATAGATACAATCATCCAGATTTCCATTAAGGAACGCGGTCTTGACATCCATTTGCCAAATCTCGTAATCGAGATGAGCCGCAATGGATAAGAGAATCCGGATGGACTTAAGCATGGCTACTGGCGAAAAAGTTTCCTCATAGTCGATCCCTTCTTTCTGAGTATACCCTTTTGCAACAAGCCTAGCTTTGAAGGTATGCACCTTCCCGTCCGCCCCTCTCTTCTTCTTGTAGATCCACTTGCATCCAATGGGTTTAATCCCTTCGGTGGTTCTACAAGATCCCAGACCTGATTAGAGTACATAGACTCCATCTCTGATTTCATAGCCTTTTGCCAAAGTTCCACATCTTTATCATAAAGTGCCTCATTGTAGTTACAGGGTTCGGTATGTTGATCATCAGGGATCATTTCAAAAGACTCTCCCAACAACGTATACCGACTGGGTGGAACAATAACCCTCCCACTACGACGAGGTACCAGTGTATCAATAGGTGCCTCTACAGATGTCTCTTGTGGCGTTTCTTTCTGCACTATTGGTGGTAAAGAAGTTTGTGCTGGTCTCTCTCCTCTCAATTCCTCTAGAACAATTTTACTTCTGGGTTTGTGGTCTATCACATAGTCCTCTTCTAAGAACCTGGCATTAGTGCTAACAATGACCTTCTTATCCGTAGGGCTATAAAATAGACCACCTTTCGTTCCTCTAGGGTACCCCACAAACAAGCAAACTTCTGTCCTCGATTCCAATTTATCTGCGTTCCCATTCAGCACATGTGCTGGAGTACCCCAAATCCGAATATGCTGCAGACTAGGTTTGCGCCCAGTCCATAGTTCTGTGGGTGTAGATGGTACTGACTTAGATGGTACCAAGTTAAGAATGTACGCTGCTGTTTCTAATGCATGTCCCCAAAACGAAATTGGTAAATCTGAATAACTCATCATTGATCTCACCATATCCATAAGAGTCCTATTCCTTCTCTCTACTACACCATTTTGTTGTGGCATACCTGGAGCTGACAACTGGGATGTAATCCCTTCAGCTAACAAGTAGTCCCTAAACTCTCCCAAGAGGTATTCGCCACCACGATCAGATCGCAGTGTCTTGAGACATTTACCTAGACGCTTTTCCGTTTCTGCCCTATACTCCCTGAATTTTTCAAAGCATTAGGACTTACGGTGCATCAAATAAATGTATCCATACCTTGAGTAATCATCAATAAAAAGTGACAAAGTACTCAAAACCACCTTTAGCTTGGATATTCATAGGCCCACACAAATCAGAGTGAACCAATTCCAACGGCTCTTTGGCTCTATATCCTTTTGCTGCAAAAGATCTTTTGGTCATCTTACCTTCCAAACAGGATTCACAGACTGGAAGTTCCTTAACTTCTAATGAACCTAAAGGTCCATCTCTAACCAGTCTAGAAATCCTATTCAGATTAATATGACCAAGACGTAAGTGCCAAAGATACGTTTGATTCAATTTAGAAGGGTCTTTTCTCTTACATGGTAAATTATTAGTGTTATTCAATTCATGCAGTTGCACTGTAGGAAACATAGGATTAATAATGTAGAGATCATCCATCAATGAACCAGAACAGATAAAACGTTTATTTAACTTAATAACCACAGAGTCACTAAAATAAACCAAATATCAATCCTTAATTAACTAAGAAACTGAAACCAAGTTTCTTTTAATAGTAGGAACATAAAGACAATCTCTCAAAATTAAATTCCTATTACTATTAAAATTTAAAAAGATATTTCCTACTGCAACTGCTGCCACTCTCGTAGCATTTCCCATATGTAAATAAATCTCCCCATCACTGAGTCTTCTGGTTTCCTGGAACCCCTACAATGAATTGCAAACATGATTAGTGGCTCCCGTATCTACACACCAGGTACTGGTAGATAACACCGCTAAGCATGACTCAACAACTAGTGAATAAGATTTACCTTGTTTGTTCACTTTATTGAGAAAAACTGGACAATCCTTCTTCCAGTGTCCTTTCTGCTTGCAGTGAAAACACTTACCCACAGGCTTTTTCACTCCACCCTGAGGCGCATGAACTGCCTCCATAACCTTTTTCTGAGACTTGTTCTGCTTCTTCTTGCCTTTTGTCTTAGAAGTAGAAGCCTTCTCTGCCACTAACACTGATGGTGGTTTCTTCACAACCAAAAGACCCTCAGCTGCTTGGAGTTCCTTAAGAAGTTCCGCCAAAGATAAATGCATTTTGTTCATAGAATAAGTCAGGCGAAACTGCGTAAAACTCTGAGTTAAGAACGAAATTTATCTGGGTTTCCCCATCAATTTCAGCTCCAAGGATCTCTAGTTCATTAAGAGGACCTATCATCTTTAGAACATGATCCCTAATCGGGGTCCCTTCAACATGGGTGATGCTCACCAATTCTTTCATAGCAACTAGCCTTGCTGCCCGATTCTGATCCCCAAACATTTCTCTGAGGTTCAGCATCATATCGGAAGCAGTTTCCATAGCTTGATGCTGATGTTGCAATATATTCGACATAGAAGCCAGAATATAACACCGCGCCATCTCATTAGCCTTAACCCAATCTTTATAAGGCTTTGCTACCTGTTCTGTGGCATTCTCTTCAGGTATAGGAGGGCACGCCGTAGATAGCACATATTTGTGGCCCTCAGCAGTTAACACAATATCCAAGTTTCTTTTCCAGTCAACATAGTTTGGTCCAGTAAGTTTATTTTCTTTGAGAATAATGGCAAGTGGATTGAAAGAGCCCATTTTTGAATCTGAGAATCAAATAACATAACAATTATGAAGGGCAATAAAAACTTGAATTTCATTTTAATATTGGTTCCCTCAACCACATGTTAAAAGAAAACATTGGCAACCTTACACACCGTGAAGAGCATGCCTCGATGGGAAGGTCGTCTAATCTTCATCATTCGTGTAGATAGGCACAACCTTTAATTTTACTATCTAGACACTATACCATGCCCAGCAAAATTAAATAGCCAATATAGCTTCGGTCCTATAAATAATAATAGTGACTCAGATGGTGAGGATACTATTATTTACAGCTAAGTGTATACCATTACCTAGCCCCATGACCCATTGTTCCGTTATGAATTACCTCAGATGGAGAAGTAATTCACACAACAATTATCATGGACCTATCCATTTAAGGAAGTTTGTACTGATGAGGCCATAATTAATTTTGCCCGATGGGGGGGAAGGTTCTAAAACCATCACACAAAATTAATTACATCATCTACATACTAGTAATGGAGACCGTGGGATTTATAAAAATAAACTCCCTCTCCCACTTAGTTATTTAAAAAAAAAATTTGTGAGGGTTATCAAAATTTTCGAGTTTGCAAAACCGTGATCTAGGTCAAAGCCAAATATTACCATGTTGTCCAATATGGTAAAACTATCACACATGCAAACACCCATGGAAACATGCATAAACATAAATAAGGAAACATATTAAAATATGCATCCCAACTATTATGGTCAATATCCTTGTTTCCAAAAACAGCCAAGATTGCAGCTGCGTCTTGCCCACCAAGTCAGAGGTTGATGCTGGCACAGGGGGTCGAGCTATTTCTTCATTAAAAAACGCATCTGCTCCATCAAAAAATTGATTTTCGACCTCCAAACAGCAACTTCGGCCATACAGAAACCATGATTGTATACATCAATCCTATGCCTCCTTTACAGAGTTCACATAATCTGGATCTAAAACACATACTGCATGACTTGTAATCTTACAATAGTTCTACATATCAAATAATGATATAACTGGAGAAACAAAGATTACACAAAAAACCTTATGCCTCCCACACGCCGGAGTTCACATACTACTTTTAATATTACAACCACGAAAAATAATCGTGGCACCCAAATATAAAAGCAGTAACCACGTATACAAAAATGTGGGATCCAATCACACAAACATACATGCATGACCATAATAGTGGGATAAGATTATCTGCAAAACAGACGTTAGTAAAAACTGAACCCTGCAAAACAGCGGTTACCACAGTTTCATACTATGCGATCTATGGACAACATGGCCTGTTTAATTCATACGCGCGATTACAGCCGGCTCTGATACCACTATTGGGAAACGATTCCCAGAACCCAGTAATGACGCGTACAGATTAGACAACAAGAAAATCGCAAAACCCTACAAGGCGGAATTAGGGTTTACCTCAACTCCCTGCGAACACGAACGCTGGTTGAACTTGTTATAGCACGTCTTGCTATAAGCCACGTATACTGCTCGACTGCACCTTACGATCTTCTATCGTATTCCCTGCACGTCTAGAACACGAACCGAGTGTGGCCTCTTTCGTGATCTGTTCGCTCTCTCTAAGTCTGCCTCTATTTCGTGAATAATAGAAAATGTCAAAACGTCGTTTTGACCTAGAGAGCATAACGTGTATATATAGGGCTACGATAGGGACCTAAGGAGTAATAAGTTTGGGCTCCCAGTGTAAATAAGAAAACCTAATCCCACCAAGATTCTATTTCTTATTTCACTAATTATAATTCACCCCACTACAGAATTATAATTGCACTCCCGTCCTTATCTTAATTATATTACGAGCTCCATGATATTAAATACTTATAAATCTCCCCACGTTAAGATTACAGATACCCGTTGATTAAAATAAATTACTAACAGTTAGGACCCTGAAGTCCGAATTCACTAGAAAAGCAACAAAACTGGATCCACACCATTACCTTGATAGCTCTAGTTAAGCCTTAAAATAGAGCAGAGTAGGACTATCTTCCAGGATAGAATCAGGGACAGAGCTAGAAATTTTGTTTGAGGGGCAAAATTAAGTATACCAAATCTAAACCCCTCCTTAGGTATGCTTATTGTCTCAAATGGTGCAAATTTGAGAGATCTAACTCTTGGTTAATGTGTTGGATCCAGGAGCAGGAAAAAACAACACACAACCACCGTTTATGTACGTATTTTCTGCTCTTACCCAAATTTAGTTGCAATTAAATTCTACATCGTGCTTTTTGAAGATGCGTATATAATCAGTACTCTAAGGAACAACAAATCCTTTATACATCAAAACCCTGGCCCCCAAAACACCAGCACAATCAGGAGTACTTGCTATAATCTCCTCACATGAAAAATAGAAATATCAACTTACAGGTAATGACTATTGTCACCAGCACCATCAGGGGTGCCCTACTCTTCTCGGTCTTTCATTTCAGCCATTTAAAATCACAAAATATTGTAGTCAACCTGAATATTTTTAGTACTCAAACTAATATCCTCTTAGCGCGAGAAAATAGTGCAACCTTTACAGACTTGTTGTCCTTCTGTAGGTTAACATAATATCAAGCACAAGTCAATAGACTAAAATAAATAATTGCATTTTGATTATGAACATCCTACGCTATTAGATACAAATGTCCTCTAGAACAACAAAACTCATTACAAATTTCTGGAGGTCACGTGACAGAAGAATAGAGACTGTCTGATATAACTTGTAAAAAGCAATCTTCTTCATATTCAAAGGCCGCTCTTCATTGGAAGCATTATATCGAAGCTACCATGCTCATAGTGCAAGTTGATGGGCCTGAATTCTCTTTTGCCTGCAGGGAAGTGGAGGTCGATGGTGCAAAGTATCCATGGGTTTTCCATTACTTGCCTCTGTGTTCCAGTGTTTCCACAACTGCTTTCATTGATGGCCTAGTTTTTTGTTCAGGTGCAAGACATTTTAGAGCAAGCTGAGCTATTTTGAAAGCAGCTTTTGAAGGATATTCCCCTTCCAATCAAGAGTCCATTATATCTACCAACTTTCTTTCTTGGAGCAAATATGGTTTGACCCAATCAACCAGATTACTTTGCTCACTTGGACTGTTTCCATCAAATACACGCAAGCCTGTAAGCATCTCAACCAATACTACCCCATAAGCGTACACATCACTCTTCATGTACAAGTGCCCTGTTTAACAATCATAATGTTAAATATGGTAACACATCGATATGGTAGGTTTAGTTCAACTGGCTTTGAAGTGTGGGAAGTTCAGAATCTTGACTCTTATATTTGCTCAGCCTTCGGAGATTACATGTGGCAATGTACTCTGGAGCAGCGTAGCCATAAGTTCCCATAACTGGTGTTGTCAAGCGTGGTTCAATAGCTGTGACATTGTAGGACTGCCAAAAAGAAATATGCATATCAGCCCAAGTTTAAGTCATCATGTCTTGCCTTCCTAAAATCGTGTATGTATGAAAACATTTTCAGCAACAAAATGTCTGGGGAAAAAAATGTTCAAACATAGAGTGTGGTGAGAGTAGGTAAACGACTGAATGAGTGAGATTCAAAAGTTGCTGCATCTAAAATAAAGGACAAGAAAAGTATGATGTTCTATCCTAAAACAGATTTTCACAGGACTAGTTTATTGATTGCAGGAAACTTACCTCATCTAGCAACATATTTGAGGTCTTGAAGTGTCTATAAATTACTTGTTTATCTGATGTGTGCAAAAACTCCAGCCCTCGAGCTGCTCCTATTAGCATATTAAGCCGAATGTCCCATGGAAGTGGCTGAATAGCTGAGCCCCCTGTATAAGCAAACCCATGAATTGTCTAGTAAGCCAAATGACATATGGTTGATTTGTGCGGTGAAATCAACATGATCTATTAGCTTTTACATCCAAAAAGGTGCTTCTCCAAGAAGTCCTTTGGCACGAATTCATAGACAAGGAGTAGCTCATTCTCTTCCCAATAGTATCCTAATAGCTTAACAAGGTTAGGATGAGAAAACCTTCCTAAGATGTCAAGCTCAGACTGCACAATTATTGAACAAACAGACAGCATCAGAAGAATTCAAAATATTAAAAATAAATCAATGAAACAACTAGTGATCCGAAACATGAGAGAAATATAGAGTCATATCAGAACTTCATAATGAACACTAAACAAAGTAAATATCATGTCAACTTCCATTTAACGGAGAAGTATGGTCAACAGTTTCACATAATATGTTTTCTGTCAATGCACAAGAAAAGATCAGTTAGCCTGGAACAAAATTGGGCACCTTGAAAAGCGCATGATTATAGCTCTCCTTTGTTTAGCTGTAGATTCATTTGGATTTAGCTTAGCAAAAAAATTCATTTGGATTATATGTTCACGATTCATACTTGTTTCTTTACTCTTCTTTTTGGTTAGTATTCTACTGTAGATTCATTTGGATTTAGCTTAGCAAAAAGATTCATTTGGATTATATGTTCACGATTCATACTTGTTTCTTTACTCTTCTTTTTGGTTAGTAATCTAAATGGAAGGGAAGGAAATGTTGGGAAAACCTGTGTTTACCATTGAATGAAAGGTATCAGTTGATGCCTGGTGTTGAATTGGAGTCAAGTACCACTTGATTATAACTTCTTTTGCCATCTCACTTCCAGGACTGAACTAGTCCTTTATATTATGCTCTATGGGTCTATTGCAAACAAGAGAAAACTTGTAACAACTCCGATTTTCAGTGAATAAAAATCTCGTTGTTATTCGATAATTCTTTTATTATTCTTGAGTGACGTTATAATTTCATTTTTGAATTCCTATAATCCGTCATAATTAGATTTGGGACTTGTAAATTCAATTTCATCTCGCCTATCGATACAGTCATTTTCTAAAGACAAGCGTGCTAGTATTTGTCTCCTTAGTTAGTAAGACAAAGTCTAGAATCGTATTTCTTGACTAGAAATCCTACTTAGCAAGCATAGTTAGCTTCTAACCAATTCATTGAGGTAACCTAACTACCAGTTCGTTTCCAACCCTAGTTGAACCTTTTGAACCCTTGAACCCTAAATGAACCCCTCTGACCAAAGTCAACCTTTAATCTTTTATCCATTGGTCCATAAATGATAGGAGAATTATTACCCATTGGATAATAGACTAGTACTAGAGTATATTAGATAATTCATTGTCTAGATTTTCCATGGGATTTCCTAAATAAAGAAATAGAGTTATACCAAGTATTATATTACCCTAGGATTCTCTATGTACCTAATACTATATTTTAAAGAGACATGTGTCAATTTGACTTAGTTTAATAAAGAATTTTGACGTAGAAATCTAGGAGAAGATCAGATAGTACATTTGTCCTTTGTAGTTGGTCATACATATACATATATATTAATCAAGGGAGGAAGAGAGAGAGGGAGAGATAGGAAAGAGAGGGAGAGATTGATGTGCTAGCCTTAGATTTTCTTCTATCAAATCCTAGTTTTAATATTACCTAAGTACTTGTACTTGTGGAAGAGAAATATAGGAAGACATGGGAGGGATTTAAAGTACTAGATTTCTTACAAGATTTTCTTACAACTTAATTCTTTATTCTTACTCTTTCAACCTTTGTACTTATATATATATGTACCTTGTACTAGGAAGAAGGGAGAGAGAGAGAGGGAGAGAGAGAGAGGCCGAGAGAGATGAGAGAGATAGGAGGGAGAGAGAAGAAGATATTATATACTTTCTTGGATTGTCTTCTACCAAATCCAAATTATATATATGTATAAGTACTTGTACTTGTATATTGGAAGAGATATAGAAGATATAGGAGTACAAGATCTCTTACAAACCTTACAATCCAATCCTATACTCTTTCCTAAGTCAATCACCAACCCTTGTCCTTCCATCCTTATATGAATATACATTGTACTAAAAAGGAAGAGGGAGAGAGAGAGAGAGAGAGAGGGAGGCTGAGAGAGATAGAGAGGGAGAGAGAGAAAGATGGGCCGGATGAGAGGGAGGGAGAGAGAGTGAGATGTGTGTGCTTGTGTACTCACTTTCTTACATCACCAAGTACTACCAAATCTAGTCTTTCTTACCCTTTCATATCCAAGGACCACCAAATCTAGATTTCTTGCTCTTTCTTATTCAAACAAGTACTAGACAAGACAAAAACCCCATTAGAATAGCCTAAATTTGTCCTAAAATGGAAATAAAGAAAGGGAAAAATCTTTGATTGTCTTTCAAGCCTTGACATGACAAGATACGGAGCAAAATCCATTGGACAAAGGGAGGAGAGAGGGCCGGCCAAGAGGGAGGAGGGAGAGCCAATCCTTGCCTATAAATAGGACCCCATAGCTCTCCATTCAACTCACACCTTCCATACTTCACTTCTCTCTCTAGAAAGTTTAGTGTTCTTGCTTGTTCTTTGCTAGTTCTTGCTTGTTCTTGAGGTTCTTCCTAAGTTCTTCTAAGAACTCATCCTAAACCGCCACTAAACCGCCACCCGACCACCCTATCGATCCAAAAGTTTGAGTAGTGTTAGTCAAGATCTAGTTTCGAGAGAAACCTTTCTCTTTCGAAGCTACCGGAAGCCATTCTTAAGAAGTTACTCCGTCCGACCACCGACGTACCATCTTTCTTCTGTAATCGTCACTACCGCCAAGAAGAACGGTAGATAGATCTTACCCCCTAAACTCTAAGTATAGCGTATCGTATGCGTATTGTATAATCATGTTGAATAATCGACTTTTACTCCAATAAACATGTTAGATAGTGGACTTATTATCGCTTAAACTGAAGTATTTGTATTTTGATCTTTTAAAATGATAATAGACTTGCTATGTGCTTACTTGCATTACTTGTGGTTGTTTAAAGTAAAGCATAAGTGATTATCACTCCAAAGGCGTCCGTACATGTGACGTTATGCTTTACGAATGATTGAGCATGCTAAATGATATAGAGTTGGATGATCTTGCTAGTTTAGTTTCAAGATTTCTATGATTACATAAAAAATCTTACCGCGGAATCTATGCATGAGAACGAGACACGGAAACCGAGAAAGTTAGAAACATGACACCTAGGGTGTGTTTAAAGGCGTTGCCTTGGTAAAATATTTTTGAAACTATATAATGACTAAGAATGGGAGTCGTTATGGGAGTACGGGTGTTTTGTGTGCCAATGGGAACTCGGCGCGGCGGAATCGAGGTTGGGTGTGTGGCTTGGTTATCCGTGGAGAGGAGCCAATGCAAGATGTGTGCCAATGGGAACCCGGCGCGGCGGAACCGAGGTTGGGTGTGTTAAAATGGTTTTGGAAGTGTTAATGAAGTAGAAAATGGTGACACGATCTACGAAATGTTGCGTAGGAGAAACACAGAAAGGCATGACACCAACGTTAGAAAGATAGCGAATGTGGATGTGTAATTGCTAACTATGTTGTTGAATGAGCATGTGTAATTGTCTATGTGCCTTTTTGTTATAAGTTAAGGGTTAGTGGGTATGGTTTATTCTATTGAGCTTGTGTAGCTCACGGTGTTTCCTTTTGGTGACCCTGACATATTATACTGGGGGCGACGCTGGTATAATGTGTCAGAACTGATAGACGAACAGGGTGAACAGTACTCTTTGGAGGCTTTTGGAGCCGAGGAGCATGCTAGGATGGAAGAAGAGGTGGAGCAGTAGATAACCTTAGATATTTCCCATCCTTTATGTAATAAAAGTACTCTAGTAGGAACCATGTTGTAATAATGAGCTTGACTCTTCATCTTTTATTTCAATAAAATGTTTATTTAACGTACCCGAAAATGGGGGCGTTACAAAACTCAACTCTTAACATTCCTTGCCACTGTCAAAAACTCCCTCTACAGTTACTTGTGTTTAGAAAGATTCTCAAATGAGCTAGATACTTTCGCTATACAAACATAGAAAACTAACTAGTAACAAGTGATAATGGAATCAACTAGCCTGAAAGCAGTTATTGTTTTCAACTAGAATGATCAACCCAGCAACATTCCATTAGTGTTTCTGTGTATACACATGTACACAGAAAGGAAAAATACAGCTTTAAGACATAGTTATCACCCACAAAGAAGAGTTTACCATGGAGACAATCTATGAAAGAGAAATAAACGAGCAAGAAAGAAGCTATAAGACAAAGAATATAGCAATTTACTACTTTAGTAATGATGGTGTCGATGAACGAGGCTTTTTGCTAAAATAAACAGCACACACAAAATTCTGAACAAAGAAATCCCTCCCAAACCATACCCTGCAGACTGATATGGATTTTCTCTTTCTCCCCGTACGTTACATAGAGATCAATTTGCATGTGCATTTAACTCTTCTCGATGGTTGGAAAACCAAACTAGCCCTCACCACAGATAATATTTGGTTAGTCTTTCCCTCCCTTTCCACATAAAGTCTTATTATTCCTAATCCGATAGAAAAACCTATAGGCACTACGAGCCCTAACCTCAACACAATCCAACAAAATCAATTCCAAGGGAAACTCTAATTGCATCCTATGTTACTTCAGGTACCACTTGCAGATCGCAGTTTGTGGTGGCCGGGTTTAGAGAAAGGCCCAAGGGTTCAGCCTTGTCATTCTAGCAAATGGTCAACCCCAAGATTCCACGGGTTGACCGGCGATTCATGCAGTCCGCTCACCTAGGGTATTAGCTGAACAGTCCTTGCCAAGGTGACTTACCGAACTGGGCTCATTCGGTTCCATACTAAGAACTAGAGGTCCCAGAGCTTAACGGTGTCTAGTTGGCTCGGTGATCTCCTGTTGCCCGGCGTGCTCTCTGGGGACCAAGGTTACTTGATATAATGGAGTGTGGGCTACCACAGCCCCGGGTGGATCGGGGCGGCCCGAAAAACAAAATCTTTGATTTGAATCGAAAAATTTGAAGAGTCGCCACCCGGATTTATGGTTCGCCACCCGAGAAACCGTTTTGATTGAAAATGATTGATTGAATTTGAAAACGAGAGATTGTTTTGGGTTCGGAAGCCACGTTATGAGAGGGGAAGGGTTTTACGGCACCCCCCTCGCCCAACACGGAGTCGGTCTCTACTAAACATTTGTGGGATTTTTCGAAAACACTTTGTTGCATTAAACAGTTAGCAATTATTCACAATTATAACATGTAAAAAGGTGCATGCTTGTGCTGGTGTACGGTGTGTATTGATATAATGATGCAAAATACAGGACAATGTGAGAGAAATATAGATCTGTTGTTGAGTTCACTCCCGAGCGCTCGGGACTGCACTCCTGAGCGCTCCGGAGTACTGCTACACCACTCTGCAAATTTTGTTAGCCTTAAACACATCAAGAAACTGGAAAATAGAAAAACTAAGCTTATAACATACAACATTGCTCAGCAAAAGGCTTAAACATCTAAGAACTGGTCCTAACCATCCAAACCTTGCTTCCTTGCAACTGAAAGTAAACCTAACTAGGCTTTGGAAGAATCACTGCACACGCAGTGCTCAAAAACTTATATGAACAGCAACATAGGGGGAAAAACAAGTTGCAGCAAAATAACAGTACTCCCGAGCACTCAGGAGTGATTCCAGTGTATTGAAAAACTTTTTATAACCTTTTGCTCTCGTTGTTAAACCAAGATCAAATGAACTCACGACCAGTATGAGGAACTGATGTGAGCCCCTGATGTAGAGACCCGTCCCAAATATTATTTTATTTTATTTTATGTGGCTGCATGTAACTATATTAAGTAATTAAGTAAGACATGGATTTTTTTTTATATAGACGTGCATATACGTGTGTATGTGTGTTTGGTTGATCGGGCATGAGTTGTGTGATAAGGACCGAGTGCGTGGGACCAATATGTGATAGAGTTTTTTTTAAATATAAGCTTTTAGAGTTTTCTACTATTAATTGTTGGCCTTATGGGCATTAGTGTAATGACTCAAAACATTTTAGAAGATGGAGCAATGGCTTGATTCTTGGAGGGCCATAGTGCAATTTTGCACTTAAAATGGCTGAGGACAGCCGAGAACTCTCTAGAGTTCTCTGTTTTTCTTTTTTTTCTTTTCCGTTCTCTGTCTCTCTCCCATTCCCAAAACTCCATACAAACCCTCATGGTTCAAACACAAAATTGAAGGCCAATGCTTGTGAATCACGGAAAAAGGCGAAGAGGAAACGCGATCTACAAGGAGAGGGCTACGTATTGGTTCCAACAAAATCTCAATCGGTCAAAATTCGGGATTTCATCAATTTGGGAATTTCTCTCTTTGAGATAGGATTTATGCTAAATGATTAAATATGGGTGTGTATATGCCTTGGTGTGCACTTAATTCGAGTTTATGGTAGAGTAATCAAATTATGAGCCAAGCCCTAATTTATATGTTTGGAATTGTGTGCTAGACATGATTTTTGTGAGGGATTTTGTTGTTATTCATGGTTAGGGTTGATACTTTACTGCTTTTGGCGTATTTGGTCTTCATTAGTAGTGGGTTCACCTTCTAAGTGATCAAAATCATGAATTTTAAGTGATACAAGAATATGAGTTAGTTTATGCACACTATGTGTTTGAGGAAATGCACGTGACTTATATGGGCATATTTATATTAAGAGTATAATTTTCCTTTTGCATTCAGTAAACACGAGGCATGGTATTTTTTTGATATGTGGTTTGGATACTTGGTAGATTTTGTGTAGACTATATTGAATTTATTCCATATTGGCTATTTTGATGACTTTGGATGGGTATTCAAGGAATTTTAGTTGATTTAGGCTTTAAGGCCAAGTATTTGAGATATTCTGGAATATAATAGTTTAGTGATTTTGAGTTGGGTCACCGGAGAACTCGGGTCAATTATGACGCCGTCGGTGAAAGTCCGTAAACGCACTGGGTCAATTGTGACGCCGTCGGTGAAAGTCCGTAAACCTACTTGGGTCAATTAAGACGCCGTCGGTGAAAGTTCGTAAACCCGCGCGGGGTAGGTTGCTTCGTCCTTCGGGTTGGTAGCCCGTAAAGTGCTTGTGCTAAGGACGTATAGTACGGTTGTTGGTTGGCTGTGTAGGTGAGCAACTCATAATTTTATGTCTCGGTGTTGAGTAAATTTGATATTCGATTTGGTTGGCTATTCTATTATGAGCTTTGTTATTTCCCGTATTGACTTTTATGGGTAATTTCCTTTATTCGGGACTGAATTTGAGTCGTGGTTTAATAAGCATTCTTTTGAGCATTTGAAGGGAAGGGAAAATTGGAAACACTTAATGTAATGCATATATTATTTTTGCTGTGTTGGCTTGACTTTGAATTGGGATTTTATAACTTCATTGTAAATATTGAAGGAGAAGGAAGCATGGAAAACTTTTCAATACTTGTATATAAAAAGAGTATATTTTGTATATCAAGCTTTGCATGTTCATATCTTTTCATTTAGCATATTTCCTGCACGAGCTGTGGCTCATGTCGTTGTTAACTCAATTTTTCAGGTTTCGAGATGGATTTGAAGGCTTAAGAATCACAGATATGTTCTAGTTCTTTTTTTTTTTGAACTTAATCAGATACTTGTACATATTTGTTTGTAAGGAGGCATGAGGCATGTAAACTTTAATTTTATTTTGGGAATCTAAAATTGTAGATTGAGAGAACGGGGCCTGGATGTGTATAAAAAAAATAGTGTATTTTGGAGTTTATTTGAAATAAAAGGCGGGTCGTGACACCTGATCTCCCTCAGAAGTAGGAAAAACAGACAATAACTTGGAAAAAACCAAGTTTTATACCTTTTCTTGGCTTGAGCTTGACTTCTTGGATTGAATTGTTTGCTTGAAAAATGGATTGAAAACAGTAAGAGGAGATGAAATCTAGGATTCCATTCCTCTTTAGGATGTTTGCTTGATTTCCTTGAGAACTAGTAATTTTCCTTAAGAAATGAGAATTGTTTTGAAAAGAGTTTGAGAGGGTTTGGAGATTGATTTTTGGCAGCAAAAGGGGGAGGGATAGACTGAATTTTCGTGGCCCTTTGGTGTGTAGAACATGAGGGTATATATAGGGGAGTGGAAAATAGGTTTGAATTTTGAAAAATAAAAGAAAAATGAAATGGAAAATGGTTTTGGGGGGAAAAATGGCATGATTATATTCCTGCCCCATCTGAATACTCAGGCAGGACCATTTTGAATGTTGAATGGATCTAAAAAGCCTGAAAGGCCATGGTCAAAGGCCAAGCTCAACATGCATTGGTCTGTCAGCACTCCCAAGCGCTTGGGAGTGGTTGCCCAACTTCAGAAGGGCGCCACGGTCACTCCCGAACTCGGTTTTGGGTGTTTTTTGAAGCGTTGGAAAGCTCGTTAAGTCCTCTTTCTAACCCAATTGGTTTCATTCAAATATATTTTACATGCTAAAATGTGTGCCAATTTTACCCTCAGGGTGTCGGGAAAAAAAAGTTTTGGTTTTGAAAAAGTCCGAGAGGCATCGTTCAAGCTTTAGCCAAGGCCTGTTTTGATTCTGTTTCATCATTGGGGAGCCTCAAGGCCACAAATTAAGGATGGTTTATAGGTCCAAATTGGGGTGTCTACATGGAGCATCCTGGTCATATTGCCAAACATACGCATCTAGATACATAACCTGATGCCGAGCCACCGCAGTCCCCTGACTTGGACAGGAAGTCAGGTAGAGTTGAACAAGTGGGAGGGTCAGATGTCGTGACAGCTAAGGGCCAATAGGTGGATGGAAGCTGGCATGACACCACTCAACTTGGCAAATGAATGGAGGGCAGAGGTCATGACAGGCTTTTGGATAAGAGCAGGCCTATCTAAGCATATCACCTTAGCCCCAACCACCGAGCGCGTGGTGCTCACGCGTGGGTTGGGCTCCAAGTTACCTCTGCCTGCTCCTCTTTCAGAAGAAGGTAAGCTTTTCTCTCTCCCTAAACACTCTTATACCTACTCTGAGCTTTCCCGTCTCTCTATACTAACTTGATCATCGGAGTGCCCTTTCCGGACTCCCAACGATCCGAGTTTGGCACTAACATGTTTGCTTCGCATACAGGACCCCATCTCCTCCTAACCAAAGGATCAACTAGTCCTTCCAGGCTCCAAGAGGGTTCACAACCGAAGAAAGCGTTTCCCACAATTGGCAACTCTGCTGGGGATTCTGCCTTCTCTAGGCTCGGCCCGCTGTGTCACCTAGACGTTGATGGATGAGTCCACCTAGAGCCCAGGCACCACACTGCTTCACGAGATTCACAATCTGGAGATGGCCATACGTGCCGAACCCTACGGCCCAAGACCGGTACTACGGTCTCGAGCGCTCGATCCAATGGGTCCAGGGGGAGCGTGCGGCCACCGAGGCAACTCGTCATACAGACAAAGGAAAGGGCACTATGGACAATTCTCAGGATTGTCAACCCGCTAGATCTTTCAATCAGCAGAGTGAGCAACATTCTGCAAGATCAGGGGACTGGCGGAACAATGGCCGCGAGATAGGAGCGAGGCCAATCACTCAACATCGCTCGGCGGGGCGCTCTGATGGGCCCCAGCGCTCCTGCCCTCACAGTCATAGGGAAGACAGCCAAGGGCTGCTTCCTGATGAGAAATGTGAAGTCAGCAGCGGCGGTGGTGCCCTGACTGTGGTCAATACCCGGACTGGTGAGAGGGCCACCTACCGGGTAGCACCACGCGACAGGATTTCCCCGCAGCGGAATGATCATGCCAGTGGAGACTCGAGGGCTAAGAAGCACCATTCCCCTGAGCCGAGCGTCGAGGTGATCGGCGGACATAAGCATGGGCGTGTTCCACTACCCTTTGAGAAGCGATCTCGCGATGACATACCTTCGGCAGCTGCTGTATCGGTTCCACGGGTCAATGCCATGGCATCAGCCAAGAAGTCGGACCAACTGCCCTTCTATCGAGCGATAGCGGAAGAAATTCCTCCAGTGAACTTCAAAGTCCCGAAGTTCAATATCTATGATGCTAAGTCTGACTCTCCGACTCATGTTCGGCAATTCCGATCTATGGTTGTGCTTTGTGAACTCAGCGAGGCCATGATGTGCTGGACTTTCTCACTAAGCCTTCCAGACGCCACTGTTCTATGGTACACCCAGCTCGAACTAGGGTCCATTAGTAGCTTTGATGAATTGGAGCATTCGTTCACATCTCGATTTGTCGCAAGCAATTGGCGGCCGAAGATGGTGGAAGATTTGACAGACCTGAGGCGCAAAGTCAATGAGTCACTAAAGGACTTCTCTGATCGGTACTACGATATTTACAATATGGTGTAAGGCTGCGACCAGAAGACCGCCGCTACATCCTCAAGCGTGGTTTGGATCACAACACCGACCTTTCAAAGGAGTTGATGCTTCTGTCGCCGAACGACATGTCAGACCTCATGCAAACCGTTGTCCGGTATATAGAATTGGAAGAATATATCGTGGGCCCTGCTTCGGTGGAAGTTGCTGACTCAAGCAAGCCGGCGGCAAAGGATGCCAAGAAGCAGGTCAACAACATTAGTCAAAAAGGGGGCAATGGCGGTGGAGGAGCCAGGGGTGATGACAAGGCATGGGATCAGCCGCCGAGAGATGGTTGGGACCATCTTGCCATCACCACTTATTTCAAGGTCCCTATCTTCCGATGGCCCACTGAGAAACTAGGGACTGACGATGGGCGAGAGGAAAATCGAAGAGTATACTGCTCGTATCATAATGAGCAGGGCCACCACACCACGACTTGCCAGCCGTTCAAAGTCTACCTTGAAGACCTTGTTCAGTAGGATAAGATGGAGCAATGGATCGACTGGGCCAAGACACCAGTCGCAAGGGGCCCGCCGCCTGAGGGGATCCTTGATGGCATCGTACATTGCATCCACAGCCCAATGGGTTAGCACTGGGCAAACTAGCTTCACAGCGAGCTCTACGCTTCACCCTCTCTAGAGGTAATGTCGGTACAGCCAGCGTTGAAGCGAAAGAGGGACGCTCGTGATACGTGGGCAATCACGTTCACTGAGCAGGATTTGGAAGGGGTAGCATTTCCTCATAGTGATGCCCTGGTCATCTCAATACCCGTCGATCGAAAAATGGTTTGGAGGGTACTGGTAGATCAAGGGAGCTCGGCGGAGATACTGTATTACTCGGCGTTCAAGGCCCTTGGCTTTACCAAGGACCACCTTTCTCCCGTGGAAGTCCATTTGGTTGGCTTTGCTGGGACTCCAGTCTATCTGGTCAGCAAGATAGTGCTTCCGGTCTTCGCCAGCTCGGTACGACTTGATGTCGAGTTCATTGTGGTAAACTCGCCGAGCCCATATAACGCCATTCTTGGCCGAAATTGGATGAATAGCCTGAAGGCCGTCGCATCCACTCTCTACCAATGTGTTTGCTTCATCGGCGATTTTGGTTGGTAGGAGACCATCAAGGGAGATCAAATGGCATCCAAGAAATGTTTTATCAACAATGGCCGCTCCCCAGGACGGCCAGAGGAGGTTCAGTGGATCGAGGTCCCAGAAATGCCGGACGGACATGAGTTTGGCGACACAATTAAGGAGGAACTACAGGGACCTGATGAGATCGATACACCCGCGAGTGAAAGGGTTGTTGAGGACCTAATCTAGGTACCAATTAATGAGGATGGCTCACGGTTCTTTCTGGTCGGTTCGAGCTCGGTGGTGCCGAGCGTGACCAGTTAATCCGATTCCTCAAAGACAATGTAGATGTGTTTGCCTGGACTCCGTACGAGATGCTAGGCGTAAGCCCTGAAGTGGCCACACACTCACTCAATGTTGACTCGACCAAGAAGCCCATGGTGCAGAAACCACTCCGCGTTTTAGTGATGCATGCCGAGGTGGTAAATGAAGAGGTAGAGAAGCTCATCGATGCCGGCGCAATAAAGGAGGTCCAATATCCTACCTAGTTGGCCAACCCAGCGGTGGTTCAGAAGAAGAACAGTAAATGGCGAGTATGCATCAGCTTCACTAATCTAAACGATGCTTGCCTTAGGGACTGCTTTTCGAGCCCTTGGATCAACCAACTAGTGGACGCCACTGCCGGTTTCACTCGACTCAGCTTTATGGATGCCCACCGGGGCTACCACCGGATTACCATGGATGAGAAGGATCAAGAGAAGATAGCCTTCATCACTTCTAAGGGGACTTATTGTTATCAGGTAATGCCCTTCGGACTGAAGAACGTTGGGGCTACGTTCTAGAGGATGGTGGCCAAGTTGTTTAAAGAGCTGCTTGGCAGGATAATGGAGGCTTATATCGATGACATAGTCGCCAAAAGCAAAAATGAGGTCGACCATCTCTCCCACCTCAACGAGATATTTGGGATCCTGAAGCAGTTCAATCTGAAGCTTAATGGAGAGAAATGTGCATTCGGTGTTGGGTCTGGCAAATTCCTCGGCCACCTGGTTTGTCACCGAGGGATTGAAGCCAACCCGAGCTAGATCAAGGCCATCCAAGATCTCCGAGCTCCAGTAACGATCAAGTCCAGTGACTCACCGGCATGGCCGTAGCCCTTAATCGACTCATCAGCAAGTCTTGTGACATCTATCGATAGTTCTTTCAATCCATTAAGGGAAGCCGAAGGAATTTTCAATGGACAGAGGCGTGCAATGATTTCCTTGCTGAACTGAAGAGTTACTTGACTCGAGCCCCTCTACTCATCGTACCTAAGGAAGGCGACGATCTCTACCTTTACCTCGCCATTTCTACATGCAACTAGTGTGGTTCTGGTCCGGCAGGAGGGCTCGGAGCAACAACCAATCCATTACATAAGCAAGACACTAGTGCCCGCTGAGATGTGTTACCTGCCTATTGAAAAGTTGGCATTGGCGCTAGTCACGGCAAAGAGGAAGCTCCTCCCATACTTCGGAGCTTCACCATCGTGGTGATCACTGATTACCCATTAAAAGCCGTCTTTCGGAAGGCGAACTTGTCCTACTGAATTTGCAAATGGTCCATGGAATTGGCCAACTTTGACATTCGGTACTAGCCTCGAACGACGATAAAGGGACAGGTTCTAGTTGACTTCGTCGCCGAGTTTACTCCGGGTCTGGTTTCAGAAGAAGCAATTTCTGAGAATACGTCGGGCGATGATCCCGCCGTGCTGGAACACGATCTGAAATTAAGCAACCCGACGCATGTCGATGTAGACACCCCAATTTGGCCTACCAATTATTTCAAGTCCCACCTTGGGGACCATCCCGATGATGAATGGATACAATGATTGCTGATTGACTTCTCGCGAACCTTAGGACGTATGGTGAAAACTTTTAGCCACTTAGAGGACCCAATCCAAAGCCAAATAGCCTTTCAGACAGAAATACAGTATCTTAGGAGAATCCATCTGTCGGCCGTGACATTGATCTCACAGCCTCAATATCATTCTTTCACCCGTGAAACTTGTTGCTTGAAAATCTCCCTGAGAGATCGATCACTTGGCTGCCAGGTCCATTCCTCGGCCGCCTAATCATTTCCTCGGCTGCCAGATCCATTCCTCGGCCGCCAGATCGTCTATTTTCCAGATTCTGGAATGTTCTGTCAATCGTTTGATCCATCCATAAAACCCTAGCATCCAAATCCCGATGCGTTCGGGCTACGCAAGGAGATTGCCATGAAGAGTTTGTGTTGCCCTATAATTCCAATTTTAATCGTGGATTGTGATTGGTTAGAGTGAGTCACCCCCATGCCTATATAAAAGAGCATTTGGCTCCGAAATTAAGAAGACAACACACCCTCTCTAGCCACGAAGCTCTGCACAAATACTCTCCCATATCCCCTCTACAAAAGCCCTAACTTCCCGAAGGCAGCCGCGATCCAAAGATCAAACCCCGAAGTACAAACCCTAAACCTAGGGTTTCGAGAAGCAAATCAGTCAATCACATCTAAAATCGAAGCAATCAAGCAATTGAGGGATCAAGGAGGTGAGGCCCAGGAGCCTTTGGTTCGTTTAATTTACAATTTCTGCATACTAACCGTAGTATTTTAATTCTCTGTTAATTGTCTAGTCTGGTGTGAGGAAGAACATCGGCTGGGGAATTAATCCCTTGGCCGATACAAAAAATAGAAGGATCCCTTGGCCGTGACATCAATTCATCGGTCAAGAGCTCCATTCTCTGGGATAGCTGTTTTGTTTTATGCTTTTCTAATGCATGCTTTCAATTACTGTCTCGGCTCACCATTAATTGTTTAAAGGCTAATAAACAGACTATGTGTTTAGAATTAAATAAAGCATGAATTAATCGTATGTCGAACAACTATGGGCTAGTCTCACGACTGGGCAAAGAGGGGTGCCTAACACCTTCCCCTTATTGTATGTTTGGCTCCCGTACCCGGAATCTCTATCTGTTTTTCGTAGTTTTATAAACTAGGTGGTGACTCTGTTTTGATGATAACCGTTATCGTGTGGCGATGTTCCTAGCCATGGGAATATCCACGATCTTGGTTTATGAAGCAAACAACCAAACAAACAGCAACGATCAATCTGTATGGCGATGCCCCGCTTTGGAAGTTGTCTACAGTTTTTGGCGACTCTGCTGGGGACTTGAGAGCCATAACCAGAAAGTTCAACATAAGACTAACACATGCTTTATTTAATTCATTTATCATATGCATCGAGCGGGCAACCTCGTTGAGTTCACCTAATACCCCGGCATGTCACGGGCTATGTTAGGGGTTCCAGCAAACTCCACAGTCACTTGTACCTAGTGGTATATCAAAAAGGGAATCACCCAATTATCGCCTATGATGGGCTGATGAAAGGATTGGTGCCCTTTGACAACGGAGCACCCTTGAGACTACCCAAACCATACATGTGATTAGAAGAGCCGTAGAACTTTCCAAAATAAGACAGGAACCTACAGGCTAGGAATCTACTTGCATCTTTCCTAGAAGTACTTCCTCACACCTTGTATATGTTGTTGTAACATCGCTTTCTATGCAGAAGGGTTGGGGCTTGAACTAAGAGCCCTAACTCTAAGTCTTTATAGTTGAGCACTGAGACATATCACTGCCTGCAAGGTATGTTTTTGGTAAGTTGAAAGCACCACTGCTTACTTCCTACTCCTACTTCGCTTGAAGCACCACGAAGCATAGATTCCTAAAGCAACATCAAACAATGGTAGTAGCATAAGCCGCCCGCCGGAAATCAAATTGAGGTTGCTCTAGCAATCTCTACTTTGAAAGGCCGAAATGAAAGGGGGAGTGTGAGGTAATAGAGCAGGTTATGGATAACGAGTCAAGGATATTATGGATAGAACTGGCAATACTTATTTCTTAATGGATGATTCAGCGTAACAAAGTTTAGGACTTTGATTCCTATTTCCAAATTGGCCTAGCAACTCATCTTTTAAAATTTAAATTCTGAGCATGCTTACTACAACGAGCCGGTAAGATTTAGGAGTTCGTCAATGTGCTGACAGGTAATTATGTGGATCCCAATTACCTTAAACATGTTTTGAGAAAGAAAGGAAAAACTTGTTGAATGAGTTTCTGAAATGTCAACCCCGATGTGCTTTGGTAAAATTGAGTTTTGATAAGCACTTGCTGAAAGAATAACCTGAAGCTGGTAGAAAATCACGCTAGCATTATTTGGAGTGAATGAATCTTCCTTAACCAAGAAATGAAAGAGAAACTTTGGAAACTTTTCTTAGTGAAAATGACTAATGATGATCAAATCCTCAAACAACAAGTTTTTCTTAAAATTAAAAGTTGTGTAAGGTGGAACATTCAAATAGCCGCTAGTACAGCAGAGGACTCCGAGTCTACTCTCCGTTGTAGTCATCTGCTCAGCTTTTTCAATCTATCTTATAGTGTGGGTTGGCTTGGAAGTAGGGTCTTAAGTGTCATGTACTATTTTTAAGCAACGAGTCTTAAGAATCATTCATATAAAAAATTGCTGGCTGTCTATGGTATCTGATAAACTCATGCATGCAAATGAATTGCTATACATGACTCATCCAAAATCTGTGCAAGTAGCTGTGGTGCTACGTATATCATTTTGTTTGCCTTTCTTTAACCATGCAGAGGACTAAACTGAAAGAGGAGTTCATCACCCTTATCTCTTCTCATAACACGTTGCATGATCACGTGTTAACATCGAGTATCATTTGGTTGAGCCCCCACATCATATGTGGTGCAGTTTGCATATTAAGGGTGATAGATGTGTCTGATGAATGCACCACATAGACCATTGATTTTGGACATCTAAACTTGAGCATGATTAGATTCCTGCTTCTCCTAGATTTGGGGTTTGATCTTAGACGTGATGGTAATGGCTGACGAGAAAATTGAAGTTTTAATCCAACCAAGTTTTGAGCAATGGTACCCATGTCCATCACGTCTTGGTTTAGATTTTAAAACAATCTTTTCGTGGAAATCCTACCTAGCTAACTTTCGCCGCCATTTTGGCCCATGTTTTGCTTCTCTTGGAAAATTGATATCATTTTGCTTGTCATGGTTTTTGGCCAATTGTTGCACTCAACATGAAATGTGGATCTTAAATTTAAGTCTCATTTGACTTGAACTACAAATGGCCTGATTCTCTGTTGGGATACGTAGGCAGTGGCGGCTCCAGAAATTTGTGGTAGGGTGTTCAAAAATTACCTTAACTCTTAGTTGATTTATTTACCAATAATTTATGTACAAAATTTCATAAATTAGTATAAATAGTTAGTTAAAAAATTATAACTTATGTTCTAAAAAACTTAACTACGAGGCAAAATGAGAACTCAAATATATATATATATATATCTATATATATTAGACAAAAATAATAGTTTTTTTGAAAGTTGTCGTATTGCGTACTAGACAGTGTTTCGAGAATAGAGGGGGTAAAATTTTACAGTTGTCCTAGAAGAGTTCTCATATTTTGTGTCAATGTTTAACCAACGTATTATGTACTAAAACCCTTTTGAAAGAAATTGTAGTGAGTATGTTGAGGTTGACCTTTTCGAAAATATATTTTTCTTTAGGATGGCATGATGAAATTTTTTATCGTAGTCTTAAATTCGAAGGAATATTATTCAAGTTAACGGGATTTTGCAACGTAATTGAATTTTTTTAAAGCTTTTCTCCGTAATTCTATAAGATAACTAAACAAAAAATAGTTATTGTCATAACTCATGAATGCGAAATTAACACATTTACCATCAATAATAAAGATAGAGAGAGAATGCAGAACATACTACTTGCCCCTATAGATTCTTCTTTTTCTCTTTCTTTTTTCATTATGATTGTGAGGTGTATTTGGATTGTGACCGAGTGTTCAATTCTTTTTAGGTTAGGTGTTCAAGGCTATTACAATTGGGTGTTCATTGACATTTGGGTTGGGTGTTTAAAGTAAGGTTAGTCCAAATTTTTTACATGTATTCTAAGCAAATTTTTTTGTTTTGAGTGTTCAGTTGACCATGGATTCCTCAATGTGCCTCTGTACGTAGGCACCTTTTGGTCGGCCACAATTTTGAAAATGTTTCCTCTTGTGCTAGTTTGCTGCCATAGATTACTCATGATAACATCAAACGTTGAACAATCCACAAGGGTTTCAAAGTAATCCTATGGCATCTTTTGGAACACATCATAATCACTTGAATTGTCGAAAGCAAAAAATGAGTTTTTCAAAACTATGACCTACATCATTTCTGCTGAGCTAAGGAGTTGAAACATTTCTGCACCCTCACGGAGATCACTTGTAAGCAAATCATGTTGTTGAAGATGAAGAGTAGGTAAAAGGAGAAAGAAGAAAAGAGAGGAAAAATGAAGAGAAAAAAATGATGAGCTCGCTAGATTGAAAACCCGCAAGGGCGGTCTAGGCAAAAGTTAGAGCACGAACAAAGTGAGAAATTAGCTATGTCTCCATGCATCTACTATGTGTCTCAAAGGATTGTCCTCAATCTTAGAAAATCCACTTGGTTAAACATCGAAGCCCCTAATCTCTTGGTTAGGATCCTTGCCACTTTGTCATGTGTTTCAAGATGAAGAAATACATTCATTTCTCTATCCCAAACACTTATCCTTTGCTTGCCACGTTGAACCTTTGGATAATTTCTTTAAAAAGCTTGCTAGGTAGCCATCCCCTACGCTGGGGCAAACAAAAAAAATACAAGGAAAGATGAAAGAAAAATCAATGAAAAATGAGCACCCCGTCATACAAGGGGCATTTTGAAGGAAACATTTCTTCCAATACATACAAATGACATTTTTGAAGAAAACAACTTTTTCACACAAAGTGAGGCGAGAGACGACAAGAGTTGATAAAAATGTTGAAGATGGCTGCTAGCTTTTAAAACCCAAACGTGAGTAGAAATTAGGTTTGAGCCTTTACATTTGCTTCTTTCTCAAGCCAAAACCCCAAGCCTACATTATGGTCCATAACAAAGTCCTCTCATATTGGGGAACACAACTTAGTAGCAAAGTCCTAGACACTAGGGGCATCACCAATGTGGGACTTAACACGAAGGGCAAGAATCCTGGAGTTTGCATCATCTTGGCAAATCACACAACATGGAGAGTTACGTGAAACAAGGGGCATGACTATGTCCCCCTTTATGCACTTCTCTTGAAAGTATCCAACCTCTTATGTGGGTCTCAGTAGGCGCTTATCAATCCAACTCAAGTCAACCAAATCAAACTTGAAGCAACAAACTCACCTAATTGACTAAGGGCATGGGTTTGCAAAATAGTTCTGTGTCCTTTGATGATTGAATGACGTGAGTGTGGAACATGTAGATGAAATGATATGATTTTGAAATCCTTGAGGAAAAACTTTCAAAATTAATCTTATCTCAAACATTCTTGACACAACAAATACAAGCACAGTCACTTTTTGCAAATCTCTAAGGAAATAACATGGGTCTCTCATTTCATGAGAAGTGCAGCAATATGGTCTCTTGGCCAAACAATATTTTTAGTGGTGCCGCTAGAGTATTGCGGTCTTCCAATCACCTGGCTAGTGTAAGCATAAGTCATTATCAGTCTCTCTAGGGCAAGGGGAAGTATTGAATCAAATATACGAAAGTTGAGATGTCCAGAATGTATTGCGGATTTACATACATATCAATATCACCCTGTCTTTTGCATTGATCTCTTGATCCTAGTATTTCATGTGTATATCATTATGGCTGCTTAATGGAAGTAGTTGTCTTGGTTACACAAGCTAACTCCAAGTATGAGGTGTTCTTATGCTCAAGCAAGGCAAGATCATCAAGGCATCATGGTCATGGTCTCTATGCAAAGAGTGAAGGGCAATAAGGGAATGCACTGTCAGCCTGAGGGGTGTCATATCCTGGGAGAACACCTCAATTCTTTTGTGGAATGCTGTCACACAGCATTGTCAAGAGCATGCCAAGATCTCTTCCAAACAGCAAAAGGAGCATTGCACTCACATTCGTTGCTATTTACATCGCATATCTCTGTACTAGGGGCAATTAGGTTGTCATTGTCACGCACAGTTAAGCTAGAATCAAGCATCCATTGCCTAAACAAGGGGCTTCTATTTCTTCCTGAATGTTCAGTTCAATATGCATATGTGTCACGTTGCAAACTATGTCACCCGTAGTGGTTCAACATTTGAACGAGGGTTCCTGAACTTGGTAGTTTTGCCCCTAGTAGTCAGCATAAAATGACTTCAGCCCGTGGTTGACTCCAAGCCTGTTGCATGTTATTTTCCTATCCATTGCTGTTTTCTAAACTATTCAAATGTGGATTGCAGGATTCTCCACATCGAAATACTAGGTTGGATTTCGGTCCTTGAAGTTATTAAGACCAACCACATCAAGTCTTGTGCTTATAACCGACGGAGCCAAGTCAAAAGAAGCTGGAAGATAGCCTCGTAACTAGTTCTGAGTAAACTCTACAATTGGCACCATGTCAGCAGCATTAAAATGGCTTTGCACTTCGCATCTCCTTGCTTCGCGCTTTCATCTCTGTGTCAGCAGCTCTGCCTTCATAACTCAGAAGCCTCGCACTTGCTCTTCAGTAGCACCATGCACATGCCTTGGCGTATTCATGGCCTTGTCTGGCTTCATGAAACTCTGAGCAACTCTACACTCAGGCAGCCTTGCGCTCAGCAGTACTCTACACTTAGCCTCGCCACTTCCAAGCCGGTGAAACAATCCTGTGGCTCCCACTTAAAGCTGATAAAGGCTCAGTGCACACTCCAGAAAGCATTCCATTAGACGAGGCAATAGAACTTTCCTTGACACTGAGTTGAAGAAGGCAATGAAAATTTCTGAAAGCAATAATGGCCAGCAGGTTTCACCCAAAGCATTTAACGAGCCTTATGGCATTTTGGGTCAACAAGTCGATGAAGTCAATGTGAGATTATGATCAGGTCAGCCTTGGGAGGCATCCCAAGCATAAGGAGTCTAGCCTTGGGAGCAATCCCAGGCATGTGGAAACTAGCCTTGGGGGCACCCCAAACATGTGGAATCGATCCTCTGACTCCTGGCGTTCCCACAACCGATAAATCATCCTCTCAGCTGCCGCATCCTTCTGCAAAATCTCCCCTTTCAAAGGCAATCGATTTGAATCCAAGCACTAACAAAGCATTCATGGTATTCTGGGCCCACGGCCAATAGATGAAGTGTAATCAAATCCAGCCTTGGGAGCATTCCTAAGCATGCATGATATGAAGCACCAGCATCAGAATGAATCAAAGCCTCGCAAGGGCTACCAAATGCATACATTTAGTCTAGCCTTGGGAGTATCCCAAACACGTGGAATTCACTAGGGAACATTTGGAATCTAGCCTTGAGAACATCCCGAGCACATGGACATCCCCGAGCATAAGGAATAATCAAACACCGGTGTTAAACCCATTTTGGAATTCTCCGAAGCTCTCTCTCCATAACAACAGGCTCACAATCCGTAGCAGCAAGCTCACAATTATTGGTCGCTTGACCATTGTCAACCCCGAGCTCTCGCTCACAAAACCGAAGGAACCTTGACGCATCAAGTTCAGGCTCTATGCCCAGATTACTGTATTCCGGAAGTGCTATGGTTGTCACATCTTGTATTCCCTCAGCAAGCCCTATTTCAAGCTCCATGCTCACTATCACTTAACAGCTCTAAGCTCACCGTCACCCAGCAACTCCGTGTTCATGCCTACAACAATCAAGACACTCGACGGCTCTACTATTCATCCCCATCAAGTCACTCAGTAGCACCATGTGCTCATTACTCAAGCCGTTCAGCAAGCTCTATGCTCACCATCTCAACAGCTCCCTCTCAGTAGTTCCACTCCTCCCAGTAGCTCTATTCAGCAGCTCTCTGCGCCTATTAACTCAGCGGCTCTATGTCCATGCTCACTATCACCCAGCAGCCCTAGGCTCACTATCAGCAGCTCTAAGCTCACTCAGCGGCCTTGTGCTCACTTAGCAGCTCCGTGTTCATTCAGCAGCCCTATGCCCAAGTCGCTCATCAGCTCCGTATTCACTCCACCAATAGCTCTACACTTACTATCAACAGCACCATGCTCATTGCTTCAATCTCCATGATCATTACCATCAAGTTACTCAACAGCTCTATACCCGTGCTCAGCGGCTCTACGCCCCTGCTCACCATCTCAGCGGCTCTACGCCCATGCTCACCATCTCAGCGGCTCTACGCCCATGCTCATCATCTCATACCTATTATCAAGTTACTTAGCGGCCTTACACCCGTGCTCACCACCTCAGCGGCTCTATGCCCATGCTCACCATCTCAGTGGCTCTACGCCCTTAAATTCACTACCACTATCAACAGCTCTATGCCCGTGCTCACTATTGCTCAGCAGCTCTAAGCTCACTCAGCAGTTCCGAGCTAACCATCTCAGCAGCTCTACGCTCGCTACCTCAGCAGCTTCACATACTCCAAGTCACTCAGTGGCTCTACGCCCATGCTCATTGTCTCAGCGGCTCTACGCCCGTATTCACCATCTTAGTGGATCTACGCTTGTGCTCACCGTCTCAGCGGCTCTACGCCCGTATTCACCATCTCAGCGGCTCTACGCCCATATTCACCATCTCAACAGCTCTACGCCTAGTTATCCAGCGGCTCTACGCCCACTATCTCAACTGGCTCCATGCCACAATCAACAAGATATCATTTGTTCTCAAGCTCTATGCTTGAATGCTCAAAATCCAACATTTTGAATGCTTGAAGCTCTTCAAATGCCCAACCACTGTGTGTTGGATGCTCAAGTTCTACACTTGAATGCTCAAATTCTACGCTTGAATGCCCAACCACTGCGTATTGGATGCTCAAACCCTATTGATAAGCAGGATAAAATCTGGTAAGGCCAGCTCAGTAAGAAGTGCAGACCTGGGGAGTAGGTGTCAGCTTCGCCCGAGCTCCCCAGGAGAGCAATACCTACAACAAGGTAAACGGGTGCCAGCTACGCCTACTGGGTGGAGCTGGAGCAAGGTCTGAGGACCAGCTATGACACAAAGCTAGTCCAGGATAAATGGTACCCACCGAATATACACGCTATTATACCACACAATTAGCCCAAATCCTACGGGATAAGGGAAGAAGAACCGGTAAGATAAGCATATTATGCTTATCCTAATCATCAATAACATTGGATAAGGATTCCATGCTAAAGCAGGGCGCTCGTGGAGTTCCAGCTAAGGCAGGACTCCACTCACCTCGTTAAAGCAATCCAGATATCCCCGGAATGCAGTCCTACTAGGACTCAACCTCCCATTAAATGCCTATAAAAGTGACAGTAGAACTCCAATAAAGGTACGCTCCACTTGAACCGAGAACCTAAATTCTCACACCACATAACAAGTTCCATACTGACTTAGGCATCGGAGGGTGGTTGGTACGCTACCACACCGGTGACTTTTATCTCAGCTTTGTTTTGCAGGATCAGGTCTGTGCCGGATTCAAAACTGCTTCATCAGCTGGCGCTGTCTGTGGGAAACGACTTTTTCCTTACGGTGAACAGTTCTGTATGGTAGAGACTCGATCGAACAAAACGACGATGACTTCAGACCCCCCACAACAGGGCGTCGACGCTGCCGCCAAAACCGCCGCCGCAACCAAGGCTGCCAAGGCAGCCGAAACGGCCAAGGCCGCAAAAGCTGCCAAAGCCGCCCTAGCCGCCGACAAAGCCGCAAGGCGGCGGAAGCAGCCAAGGCCGCTGCAGCACTCAGAATTGGGGTTGATCAGATGACCCCTGAGGCGTTTGCTCAAATGCAGGAGCAGATAAAGACGTTAACCCAAGGGTTACAAACTGCGATGCAGCAAAACGCGGACTTGTGAAGGCAAATCTCCGAACCAAGCATCTTAAATTCACAACGTACTCGACAGGAAGAAGAGGATAACGAAGAAAAAGGCGAATCCAGCGAAAAGGAAAGCCAAAATTGAAGGAAGGGTGGAAAGCCGCCCACAGAGAGGTCCCCCCATGACCAAGAAGCATTGAATAAGATGCAAGACCAAATCGACGGGTTAAAGAAATATGTCAAAGCACAAACTCCCGCCACGGTGGAAGAGTTGGTAAATAACACGGATTCACCTTTTACATATGATGTTATGGGGCTACCACTCCCCAGGAAATTCAAGATGCCCCATCTAGAAACATTCAATGGTTCCACGGACCCATTGGATCATCTAGAGACGTATAAATCCCTGATGCATTTACAAGCAGTACCAGACGAGGTAATGTGTCGGGCATTCCCTGTCACTCTTAAAGGAAGTGCTCGAGCATGGTTTAATAAACTCCCACCAGGGAGCATCAGTAGTTTCAAAGAGCTTAGCACGAGCTTCGTAAGCTACTTCATCGCTGGTCAACGCTACGGCAAACCAGCGACACATCTCCTGACGGTGAAACAAGGAAGATGGGAATCATTAAGAGAATATACCACCAGATTCAACAAAGAGGTAGTCCAGATTGACGAAGCTGACGATAGCGTGAGCATAACTGCGTATATAGCTGGACTATATTCAGGACAGTTTTTGTACCTCTTATCTCAAGAGCCACCGAAAACTTTGGCAGAACTTATGCTCAGAGCACAGAAACATATGAATGCAGAGGAGGCCGTCTACACAAGGCGCACGCGTGATGGCTTTGACTCTCAAGCAGGGCCATCACAAGTTGGTGAATATCCTCCCCCCGATAGGAAGAGGAGAGAATCCACTTGCAAAACCGGAGGGGAACCAAAGAACAAGAAAGTGGACTCAAGATCCTCCCCGAAACAAGGAGGAGCGGGAGGACCACCTCAAGGCCGGTACAAGCAGTTCACACCGCTCATAGCTACGGCAGAGCAGATCCTTAGCAACCTAAAGGATGATCCAGACCTCAAATGGCCTGGAAAGCTGAGGACTGATCCCAACAGGAGAGCTAAGGACAAGTACTGCAGATTCCATAAAGACCACGGTCACAACACCGACGATTGTATCGACTTAAAACAGCAAATCGAAGACCTGATCCAAAGAGGGAGGCTTCAACGTTTTGTAACAAAGAAGCACCAAAAACCACCCAGAAGAGAAGATGCCAGCAAAGAAGGCAGAAATAGTACAGCACCCCGGTCAGGTCACATTGGAGAGATCAAGGTCATCCACGGAGGATTTGCTGGAGGAGGCGAATCTAGCAATGCTAGAAAAGTGCACCTCAGAAAACTAAGAACGGAGGAATACTTGGAGGTCAACACGGTTGGCCGCCCGAGTAAATTCCAGAAAAAGGAGGCAATGCCCATCATTTTCTCAGAAGAAGACATTAAGGGCGTCCAAATTCCTCATGATGACCCACTGGTCATCACCATTGTCATAGCAAACTACCTTACACGTAGGGTGTTGATTGACAGTGGAAGCTCGGCTGACATTCTCTATCTCCATGCGTATGACCAGCTGAAGGTGGGACGGGAAAGGCTAAGGCCCATGACATCCCCACTAGTTGGATTTGCAGGCACGCCAGTCTATCCAGCTGGTCAAATAGCCTTGCCAATTACCATGGGGGAAGAAGGAAGTCAAATTACACGCATGGTGGATTTCATAGTGGTCGACTGTCCTTCAGTATACAATGCAATATTGGGGAGAACAACTCTGAATAAAATTGGAGCAATAATCTCCACACATCATTTGATGATAAAGTTCCCAACACCTGAAGGAGTGGCATGCATCAGAGGAGATCAGAAGGCAGCACGGGAATGTTATGTCACCTCACTGAGGGGGGCAAACATTACCATGAATATAGAAAGTCTGGATACTCGAGATGAGGAGAAGCTCCAACACGGAGAGCCAGTAGAAGAACTAGTGGAGGAGCACCTGGAACCTGGAAAACTTGGAAAAACGGTAAGGATCGGAACATGGTTGAGCTCGGTAGCGAGAACGGAGCTATTGCAATTCCTGAGGAAGAACAGAGACGTCTTTGCATGGTCCCACGAGGACATACCTGGGATTGACCCAAGGGTCATATCTCACAAGCTCAACGTGGATCCCACCATTCGACCTGTCAAGCATAAAAAGAGAACTTTCGCTCCAGACCGAAATGAGGCTGCGGCCAAAGAAGTAGAAAAGCTCGTACAAGCAAAATCCATCCGCGAAGTTCTCTACCCGGATTGGCTAGCCAACGTGGTGATGGTAAAGAAGGCCAATGGCAAATGGAGAATGTGTGTAGACTTTACGGACCTCAATAAAGCATGCCCAAAGGATAGCTTCCCTCTGCCTAGGATTGACTCCTTGGTGGATTCTACAGCTAGGCACGAGCTCCTCACACTACAACACGAACAGCCTATTGCGAGGAACATATTTCGTCGCTAAATCGTAAAATTCCTCGCTAAAACGTTGTCGCAGAAGCTTACAGCGAGGAAAATAATTTCCTCGTGCGAGGAAAAAATTCCTCGCCAAAAATGATTTGCGAGGAAAAAAGTCCTCGCCCAAACCGTAGACAGGACATGAATGAAAATAATAGGCGAGGAAAAAATTCCTCGCCAAAATGATCTGTGAGGAAAAAAGTCCTCGCCAAAAAAGCAAAATTCCTCGCGCAAACACTAGATATTACATGAATGAAAATAATAGGCGAGGAATTTATTCCTCGCTAGCAAAGTAATTTCCTAGCAAAATGCGGCCTATTATGGGCTTTCAGAGACAAATTTTTTCCTCGCTAATGTTACGTATACGCAACAAAAAAAATAGCCTATTGCAAGCAATGAATATTTTTCCTTGCAAACATTTTTTATACATTCCCTGCTCATATTTAGAATCTATCACCACCTCATACAACCATGGACAATCATAACCATAAATAGCAAAAATCTATTAGCTTTCAAGTAAACAAATTGTCATTACTGTGAAACATTAGCCAGAAACATTAGCCAAATCCTTTCAACTACAAAGTTTAGCTCCAGGAAACAAAATATCAAGTTTACCACTACCATCATAAAACTACTATCAAGTTTACCACTACCATCAGGAAACAAAATATCAAGTTTACCACTACTTATGCTCTACGATTTTCAAAAAGCATCATAGATCTTCCCAAAATACTACACCACCTCGGGGCCAACTTTTGCAATGTATCCTTCTTTGAATTCCATCTCCCACAGCCACGAACTCCAAAAAGAACATCGATCTTACACGCTGCTAGGGAAAAAAATAGCAAACATATCAAAGAAAGTAAGAAACCATCAAATATGCAGTTATGAACAACACAAAAGATTCATAATCCACCATTGCATAATCCTAAATAACACCACGAGTAAAGAAACATAGTGAAGAAACTCGCAAGACTCAACCACTGCTCTGCAGTGGCATTCCAAGAATGAGCAAAAAGTGCATTAAGTCTTTTATCAAAAGCACTTCAATCAAAGCCCAACACGAAGCTAAAAGTACCTTCACACAACGGAGTTCCTAGTGCACCAGAAATGAGAACATAAATCAAGAAAATTTGAAAACGATGAGCAATAGTGATGACTGTTACACCATTTATTTTGGGTTCTTATCTTTGCCTTTGCTTTTTGTCCATTTACCTCTCTCCCCAGGTTCTAGTACACAAAGCAAGACATTGTCCACTTCTCTTGTAACATGAGCTACCAAACAATGCATTTTGTCAAAAGTATAATTAGCGATCTGATTATAGACGATTAGAATCATTAGTACTAAAGCTACCATTTGGTATAAGGACTGGTTTAGAGGGTCATTGTACGTCCAAAAAAGAAAGTAATCATCTAGAGTTCCAACCTCAGTACAATTTGCAACTTCTATCCAACCCTCTCCTGTCTCTAATTGGGGCTTGGATAGAGTGTGACATAAGGTTCAGCCCACAATGTTTCAGTCACTGGATGTTGTGCCAAAAAATATTCCAGCATTGCTTAATCCCATGATTAGAAAGGAAATTGGACACCCGATAAGTGAGCCCCCAAGGTAAGTTCCAAACCCAGTCCAAACTTAGCCAAGAGAAATTCATTTACTGATTACCTGTTCATGCTAAGGTTCATCAGCAAATTCCAAGTCCCTATCAAAGCATTCAGTTTTGAGTGACAGTAAGAACACTTGATCAAAGGACATCATTCTTTTTCCAAATGAGAAGCAACATATTATGAGAAGTTCCATCATTCCAAATAAAGAAAACTGATACTGCTTTACGCTTAATTGACCGAACCTGACATCACTAAGTCGATATACCGTATACAAAGGAAAACCAGGTTGGTAGAGCCAACATACCAATCTGGAAAAGCAGAAAGTATCACAGCAAACATGAGGAAAAGCAGAAATCGGTTGGTAGAGCCAACATACCAATCTGGAAAAGCAGAAACTATAAGAGCAACAGTACTAGCATAGGTAAAAGGAGAATTTCGGTAAAGTATATACTTCACAATAACAATTTATAAGCCATCTTTGGTGTGAAACTTCTTCAGTCATTGTGAGATTGGATTAAGGCATTGGTGAAGAAGTTTGCAGGTAAGGTTACAAAGAGTTCTAGATCTTCCCACAATATACCAGACCTTGAATCTCTATTACCAATAATTCCCTAACTTCTGTGCTAGTATGTCTACCACCTATATTCCTAGTTCAAGCCAATAACTAATGGAATTTTTCCGAAGTGATGCTAGAAGACAATTAGCACTCTATTTTATGACCAAAATGACCAACCAAACTTAGTGGTGAAGGGAAACCACCACAGTTAATTGCTTACCAAAACTTTTGAAGGCAGTGCCTTAGAAGGGTCTCTGTTTGCAAGTGTGTTCAGAGCTATCTTCGCAGCAACATGTTCTGCCAGCCGCAACATAGAGTTTGTCAACTTGCTATCTTCTCTTTCTCCTGATAAGCAAAAAAAAAACCCAGAAACCATGGGTGAAACAAACTCTTTTACTCTACAAAGAGAGACAGAGCAATAAAGGGGAGTATCCTCCATTACATTACAAGTTACAACAATTATGGCCCTAACTAGACAATTTGAGCAGATTCATTTACACCTTACTACATATAATCAAATTTATCATTTGAGTGGTTTCTATAAAAGAAAAACACAAAATGCTATTCGATATGATAATGATCACCTAAAGAATCTTTCAGAATCTTAGTTACGCTAACAAGCATAAAAAAGTTCTACGGTTGAATAGGGAATGCAGTTCCACAATTTATATAGGAGAATGCACAAGGTGCCGAAGAAATATATACTCAATCTTGGTTGGCCAGCATATTGTCCAACCAACTCATAGTTGGTCTCAAATTTAAATGAAGATAACTACTTTCCAATTTTTTACTGATTCATGCATACAGTCCTAACTACATACTTGAGTCTCGTTCAGCTTTTGCTGATCTATACCAAGATCTCTAACTTAGTTGGTATATGAATGCAATGAAGCCCCCTACAGCTTCCACAAACACATTATGCAGAAATACCATCTTAACTGAACTCACACACTAAACATAGAAGAAAGACAACACCAAGTTCATAGTATAAAGCAAGAACTTTCTGATTAGGTGTCGAATTACAATAAACGTTGCTACAATATGTACACAACAAAGAACTTGAGATAACTTTTGATATTCACCAAAACTTCAGAATTTTCTGATCTGGCTCTGAAGTGTTTTCCAATCAACTAAGTCATATATAGAAAACTTTTGATATTCACCAAAACTTTTGATATCTGGGCAAATCTTTAGATGGTGACAAAGTGGTGGATTAGGATGTTCACCATCTATATGAATCTGAAAAACTAATGGATTAACCGCAGCAAGACATCTATGAGCAATCATACTAACCTTTTCCTTCATCAGTTCATCACTAGATAGTTAAACAAGTACTCTAGAGCTTGATATTAAATAACATAGTACATACACATACAAAAAAAATCCATCAAACACATATATCCATTACTACATAGCGAAATAAAAAATTTGATCAAACAAAAGAAACATAAGAAGCAAGTCTCTGCTACTAAGAGTACCACACTTTCAACATATAAACTAGGCAACAAATTCTTATAGCAATTAGTTCTATAGGAAGAAATATCATCCACGTCTTTAACTTCAAACTGCGATATCACAGTTCCATAGTTTACTAAAAAGTTTGTTCGGGCAGCCAATTCTAGCTCCAAAACAGGACCCACATCGTCAACAACACAATTGTCGATCCTTTTTATAAGTGTTCGATTTACCATAATTAGTTTCTTTCAAAGAAACGCCACTTGCCTTTTAATGTCCGATCACACGGCAAGCATTTTTATTGGTCAAGTTTACAGCAGAACTACAATTAAAACACCCATATACAACTATGACACTAATGCACTTAGCCGTAATTTCAATACACATAGGAAGCATTTTTAATAAAATGGGTATTTTAATCTCAACCCATACACTTTCCGTGGTCCTAATTTCGATACACATCGGAAGCATTTTTATCATTTGCAGAACTACCCTTAGAATACTCATTTAATGGCTCCTTGTAACCCAGTTTACCTTAAAAATGAAAGAACTACATCAAGAACTATGAAAAATTATGCAGTGTCCTCGTGTCTTTGACTCCATAATTAAAAGAATCTGACACTTAAGCGACCGTTCTAGACACTTGTACCGGGGTCCACGTAATATTATGTGACAGTGCACTTTCTGCACTTTTCTGTGTCCTAATTTTGTTTGCCAAGTAGAATCATGATTTAGAGTGAAAAGCAGGACATACCCAATCTCCAACTACAACAATCACCAGTATTCTGGGCTGACGAAGAGGGCACTTAACCAGTACATAATATCCGTCAATCAGTGCAAGAGTGAAGCTCCATGGGATAACTAAACCCATTATCGTCACCAAGAAGCTGCAAGCAGAACCGTTACGTGGATAAAATTAGGGAAATGTTTGCATTACAACACAGATTGGAAAAAGCCAAAATCAGGGCAACACACATTAGGATCCTCAAATGGTTAACAGACAGGAAGCTGCAAATGTGAAGTGTTCTATTTTCTTCTCCTATATCTTTGTTCCTTTAAACCAATTCATGTAACCGGCCTCAATCGGTTGAGACTTAAGGCTCGGTTTGATATCATTGTTTCTTTGCAGGTAAAATAAAAACAGTGCACATAAAAGAAGAAGAAAATGAGAAACATGTGGTAGAAATTGCAGTTCGATTGCTTGACAAAATGTCGCAATGAATAACTCTAGAAATTTCTGATTTGTAGGTTTGTAATTCCATTTACCCATTACTCCAACGACTTTATGTCCTTGTTATGAGAACTCAACACACTTAGCAACTCTCTCTAGACTCTTAACTAGCCAACACACTATCCCTATTACGATGGCAACATGGATAAAAAGCAAAAAAATAATAATAATAAAGATGGTTGCATTCATATCTCCAAATTCAACCGAAGTAAAGATGTAAGCAATCAACTAAAGAACATCTATTGATAATCGAAAACACAAAGGCACAAATGATTTGAACAATCACATAAATCCTAGCCACGCACACTAACTAAATTTTTTATAAGCCCAGATTGGCATGCAAAATCGGGTATTATAATAAGGAGAAAACCGAGTACCCATGTGATTTTTCTAGGGAATCATATGAAGGAAATATTAACAAACCAAAATGGCTTGAATACTGAGATGAAATGGAATAGCTACTCCCTTGTATACATCCTTATAGAGTTGTAGTACTATATATGTACTCACTCTCATATATCAGGTATTTCTCTTTAAATATATATATATATACACACACACACACACACATATATATTTACCTATTTGAAAGTTTACAGAGGTCTGGAAGATCCAGAAGTGCCTTTCACCATTTATTTTCCTTGCCTTCTTTTTCCACCCGAACCCACCGCACAAACCCTAGCCGACAAAGGCAGCAATCCTTAATACAAAACCCTAGATGGGAAACGAGAAAATTAAGGCCTGTAAATCGAGTACAAGCATACACATATGCATACAAAAGAGGGGAGAGAGAGGATAATACCTAGTGGGGGAAACAACTACGAGAAAATTGGGCACGAGTATTTTTTTGGGGAACGCTGTTATTTTTTTGGGGGAACGCTATTGTAAATTGGGTGTGAGTGTTTCCTTCTTTTTCTCCTACTAAACGCGATAATTGTATCCCTATAATAGCATTCCTAAAAAAACGCTATCAATTAATGCTATTAAAACCCATATTTGTTGTAGTGTGGTTCAAATACATTACAGGAACAAGTTAAGAGAAAACAAAGAAAGTCAAAATGCAAAGTAAATGCATAAATATTGTCCTGGCCCTTTTTTTAAGCTTTTACCTCAACCAGTTGTAATCCAAATCGAGTGTCATAGTCACCTTCAAAAACATGTAAGTTAAAAATTACCTAATTAGAGGATATGTATATTATGTTAATGCACAAGCATATTCTTCTCCAAATAAAGTGCAAATGCACCAAATTGGACAAAGAGAGTAACCCAACAGGAGGTTGGGCCTGACAATTGTGGTTCCTCCCACCCAATTTAGCATCTCTGAACACATTAACAATAACAAGTTAGTAAAGTTAACAAAGTTGGTAGATTCACCGCACAATGACCATAAAAACGAAGAAGAGTCAGTAGACCTAATTGCCGATATAACATCAACCCTTATACAAAGAATACAAGCACAAATATTTCAATCCATTAAAGGGATCCAAAACTCGAAAAGAAACGCAATTGACGTTGTTTATGATCCCCAACTAATAGAACTTGAGCATAACCCTCAACCCTCTAATAGGATCGAGAATACTGATTCTTCTTTTTGAAAATCATAAAACACTAACACGCACATGCCGAAATCCACTCTACATACGAAGTCTCATACATACTAGTGACCAAAAACGATCAAAAAATTTCGAATCTGGAGTAAAAAACTAGGGTTTACGCACTGGGTTTAGTTCCCTGGCAAAATAATTTAGGGTTTACAAATTGGGGGTTGTACACCCGTATGTATATCTATATGTATCTATACAATACCTATATACATGTATAGAGGTACATACCTGATCATCGTATCTTTCACACGGTGTTGCAAGTCGTGGGATCTGGTGCTCGCCTGCCGTTGAGACCGATGGTGCTTTGATGCTTGTTTGCCTCTGTCACAAAAAATCGTGGGAGAAGGAGGAAGGGGGAACTATGGGATGGAGAGCGAGATAGAGGGAGGTGAAGAAGGTGGAGAGGAGTCTCTCCGTCGAGAGAGGAGGGATGGATCAACAGTTGGGGGAAAATGTTGAGATAGAGTCGGAGACGGAAATTTTTTTAACTTGGGCATAATTAATTTAAACAATCATTCGACGAATTTTTTCCTCGCCTTATCATCCAAAAAAATCTCGCGGGCTTCTTTTGGCGAGGAAAAATGCAAATTCCTCGCCATAAATGATCTTTGGGCGACAAAAATTATTTTCCTCGCCTATTATTATCTCATCAACTGGATTCTGCGAGGAAATTTGGTTTTCCTTGCAAATTGTTATTCTTTAGCGACAAAATCAAATTTCCTCGCTACTTTTCCTCGCAATAGGTCATTCGTGTTGTAGTGTCACCTTCATGGACGCATTCTCAGGATATAATCAAATCCAAATGCATGAACAAGACCAAGAGAAGACTTCATTCATCACCGATCGGGGACTATATTGCTACAAAGTGATGCCCTTCGGTCTCAAGAACGCAGGGGCAACATACCAAAGGCTAGTCAACAAAGTGTTCAAGCAACAGATTGGGCGCAACGTAGAGGTATACGTGGATGACATGCTGGTCAAAAGTGCCAAGGCATGAGACCATATAGCGGATTTAGAAGAAACTTTCCATGTTCTCAGAAAATACAAGATGAAACTTAACTCGACGAAATGTGCTTTTGGAATCTCCTCAGGGAAATTCCTGGGCTTCATGGTGTCCCAAAGAGGAATCGAAGCAAACCCTGAGAAGATTCAGGCCATACTCACCATGAAGTCACCCCAGAACATCAAGGAGGTCCAGAAACTAACCGGACGAGTTGCAGCTTTAAGCAGATTCATCTCCCGGGCAACTGACAAGTGCCAGACGTTCTTTAAAGTCTTAAGAAAGGCCTTTGAGTGGACCACCACGGAAGAAGCAGCATTCAACCAGCTGAAGGAATACCTGACGTCCCCGCCGTTGCTTAGCAGGACCCAAGAGGGAGAGATCCTATTCTTGTACCTTGCTGTCTCCCCCCACGCTGTCAGCGCAGTCTTGTTAAGGGAGGAGCAGGGGACACAGCTCCCGGTATACTACATTAGCAGGGCCTTGCGAGGAGCAGAGCTGAAAAAATAGCATTTGCTATGGTAATTGCTGCGAGAAGGCTACGGCCATATTTCCAAGCTCATTCAATCAAGGTACTAATGGATCAGCCACTCCGAAGGATTCTCCATTGCCCAGAAACTTCAGGCCGCCTAATTCAATGGTCGATAGAGCTTGGTGAATTTGATATAGAATACAAGCCCCGTATCACCATTAAAGCTCAAGTGCTTGCAGATTTCCTTGCGGAATACACGTATCCAGAACCAGAAGAGTTCCCCAAGGAAGAACCTAAACCGTGGATCCTACAGGTGGATGGATCAACAACCAGAGAAGCAAGCGGAGCTGGTTTAGTGTTAACTTCCCCAAAGGGGCAACGCCTAAGCTACGCGCTCAGATTTGAATTCAAAGCAACCAACAACGAGGCCGAATACGAAGCTCTCGTGGTTGGGTTGGATCTGGCTAAGGCCGTCGGTGCTAACCATGTGTTGGCAAAAAGTGATTCACAGCTGGTAGTAGGACAAGTCCTAGGAGAATATACCGTGAAGGAAGAAATAATGCAGAAGTACTTGGATAAGGTAAAAGCCCAAATTGCAAAGCTGCAAAGCTTTAGCATTGTCCGAATCCCAAGGGAGGAAAACACCGAAGCTGACTACTTGTCAAAGCTGGCCACGGCCAAAGAGGGTGCTATCCCGCCAAATGCACCGATACGATACTTGGAGTTACCCAGCATCTTTGCCATGGACAAACAGGTACAAGCTATTGACTACAGCAACTCATGGACAGGCCCCATAGCCGACTACATAGTGAAAGGGACACTACCAGATGACAATGTCAAAGCTAGGCAACTGAAAATCAGAGCTTCTAAGTACCTGATGATGGGAGACGTGCTCTACAGAAGGAGCTTCTCACTACCATACCTTAGGTGTTTAATCCCACCAGAGTCTACAAGGGCTATGGAAGAAGTTCACCAAGGAGCATGTGGGGATCACCAAGGTGGCCGCATGCTATTCTACAAACTCCTTAGGCTGGGATATTATTGGCCAAGTATGCAGAAGGACAGCAAGTCCATGGTCCAAAAATGTGAGAAGTGCCAGCGTTTTGCAAATATCATTCATGGGCCACCTACAGTCTTAACTCCTATGAAAGGACCCTGGCCATTTGCCCAGTGGGGAGTAGACCTAATTGGTCCACTTCCAATGGCAGCAGGCCAGGTTCAGCATGCCATCATAGCTGTGGATTACTTTACGAAGTGGGTCGAAGCGAAGGCACTGGCCACAATCACAGCAGAGGCTGCGATCGACTTCTTGTGGAAATTCATTATAAGCCGATTTGGATTGCCACGAGTGATAGTCACAGATCGAGGGAAGCAATTTGACAACGCCCAGCTCAAAGAGTACTGTATTTCCAAGGGAATACATGTACATTATGCCTCCAAGGCTCACCCAAAGGCAAATGGCCAAGTGGAGGTTACAAATCGGACAATCAAGAAAGGAATCAAGAAAAGGCTTCGAGAGGCCAAGGGAGCTTGGCCAGACGAGCTTTACAATGTGCTGTGGGCATATCGTACAACGCCCCGAATAGCAACTGGAGAAACCCCATATTCTCTTGTATTTGGGGCAGAAGCAATAGTCCCAATCGAAGTCGAACTCCTCAACTACAGGACTGTAAGCACAGACCCCCAGGATAACCAAGAGGATCTCAGGGCAGAGCTAGACCTTCTGGAAGAGACAAGGGAAACATCCATGGCCAAGCTAGCCCTCTACCAACAGAGAATGGTCAAATATCACGAGGCACAGGTTAGGCCGAGGGATTTTCGAGCTGGTGATCTGGTCCTAAGAAAAGTTGATCCTACGGGGAAGAAAGTGGGCAAACTAGGCCCAAATTGGGAAGGACCCTACCAGGTTTTGCACCATATCAAAGCTGGTGCATATAGACTCGCAACCCTAAGGGGAAAAGAGCTACCAAATTCTTGGAATGCAGAACATCTGAAGAAGTACTACAAGTAGGTACTTGCTGCCCGAATTTATTTCTAGGAAGTTTATTTCTATTTTTAGGAAACTCTCTGTTTTCAATAAAAAACTTTAGCAACCAAGTTGTTTTAGTTAGAACCATGTGTTCCTTTCGTTTATCAGCCCTAGTGGCCAGTAAAATTCCTCACGAGGGATGTTTGTTTCAATTTTCAATATACATGATGTGGATTAATTTCCTTGTATGCATGAAATAGAAAGACAACAAAAAGATAAAATTATCAAAAAATTTATTAATTAATCCACACCCCAAGGGATGTGGACAGCTTTTACATAAAAACTTTGTGGATAAACCCACAAAGTTGCAACCTAATCATTACCCCCTTCCCTCGGAGGGGAAGGAACTGGTGGTGCCGGTTGCCCTCGGAAAGCCTCTAACTGGTCCCAGTTGGCTATCAGCACCATGTGGACCGTCTTCTCCATGACGGAAATAGAATCCGCCATGGTCTCCATCTTCAAAGTCAGCCCAGTAATGGCTGCCTTCAGGCTCTGCAGCTCCTGGCACAACTCGGTGATACGATCACTACTTGCCATTAGCAGTTTGAATTTGATTATGGAATGGGGAGTAATCCCTAAAACAACCACTGATATTTATAGCTAAGTTGGGCGTTCACTAACCACTTGATAAGCCAATCAGAACGATCACAATCGAATTTGCAATTAAAACCGCCACCTCAACCGCTTGGGATAATGGGAAGTTACAAACCCCACTACCTCGAGCAGTTGAAACGATAGCTTACAATTAAATGCAGACGGCTTGAACTCTGCAATCCAACCTCTCATGGGAAATTATGATATTCTAAGGAAATAATCATCAGACTTGAGGGATATCCTACGGGGTAAACAAAGTAAGCACATTAATTTTTCGGACACGAACAGCTTAGAAAAATTTTCAAAGCTCAAAAAGACATAGCACAGCTATGCATTGATTTAACAGCTTAGAAAAATTTCCAAGCTCAAAAAGACGTAGCACAGCTATGCATTGATTTAACAGCTTAGAAAAAATTTCAAAGCTCAAAAAGACGTAGCACAGCTATGCATTAATTTAACAGCTTAGAAAAATTTTCAAAGCTCAAAAAGACGTAGCACAGCTATGCATTGATTTAACAGCTTAGAAAAATTTTCAAAGCTCAAAAAGACGTAGCACAGCTATGCATTGATTTAACAGCTTAGAAAAATTTCAAAGCTCAAAAAGACGTAGCACAGCTATGCATTGATTTAACAGCTTAGAAAAATTTCCAAGCTCAAAAATACATAGCACAAGCTATGCAATATAACTCACCCAATAAAAACCTAAGGGTAAAATAAGTGTCTTAAATGCTTATACGCAAGCATTAAACACACTTAGGGGAGTAAGAGACGTAGTATAACTATGCAAAAAGATACAACAAGGGAAGAATAAAATTAAATTAAAATTCCCAGAATAGACGTAGCATGTCTACCAAAATCAAACAAGCTCAGAATAACATTCTAGCTATGCAATTTGGTACAGCAAAGGGTGCGCCACCTGCAAAAAATACTAGTGCTTGGCACAGCTATAATAAGGGCAGGAGCTGGCAAAATCAAAATGTCTACATACGCAAAAGACTATTGAAAAATGCCATAGCATGAAGTGAAAGTATTTTTTCCATTTTCAACCAGCACCTATACCTGTCATAACAAGCCTATAGGAGGCTCCAAAATATGATCTTCTAAAGATCATCCTCATCAACCATCAAGAAAAGTATTCAGGCCAAAACCAAAGGCCACTCCCAAAAAACACAGCCAAAGTACGAAAGTATTTAAAAGTGTTTTACAGACCCCAAATGAATTTAAAGTTTCAAAGGCCATTCAAAGGCCCAGGATGGAACTGCCAATAGCCTGCCCATCACCAGATGATGGGTCAGGAGGTGCTACCGCTAGAGTTGGAGTTTCAAGAGGAAGAGAGACTTTTTCTGGAGTTTGGAGAAGGGATGCAATCGAAGAGCTCGGGATAGATGCGTCTTTGGATGCCACTTCATCGCCTTCCTCTTCCCCCTTCTGTCCCCCATCAAGGCATGAGGGCCCTTCTTCATCATCTACCTCAAACTTGGAGAAGTCCAAGTTTGGGAAGGCCAAAGCTGCCCCTCATAGCTTCAAACCCATCAAAGTATTGTTGGGTGACGTCTTGACGATACTTAGGGGACTGCAAGAAGAGTTCGATGGCATCTCTATGAGCATTTTTTACCTTCTCCAGCATCCCCAAGCTTGTGGTCTTACACTTTTCCATTTCCTTATACCAATCAAGGATTTTCAGTTCCAAGCTTCGAGCAGTCGCCACGGCGGTATCTCTCTCCTCCTCCAAACCTCTTTTTGACTTCAGGGCGTTGTCCCTCTCAGTTGTCAACTTCCGAAGCTCTGCAGCCATGGTAGCACTTTGCTTAGAAAGCCTCATGTTGGTCTCAGAAAGTGTAGCCATTTGTTTCCCCAAACTAAGGCTTTGGGAAACCAGAAATCGGCCACGAGCCGTAGCCTGCAATAAAAAGACAGAATTAATAATAAAGCACTTGGAAAAGCAAGTTGACAAAAAGGTAAAAGAAGAGGAAAACCCACCATGGCCAACTCGACCAACATAAGCTCCCCCACTGCTTGGAGAGACATCTCCGCCATTGAATCCTTGTCAGCTGCACAGAGCAACCCAGAAGCACGCTCCAAGGCTTCCTGGAAATTGGCCAATGTGGAAGGACCAGCAGCAACTTTTGTCTTCTTAGAGGCATGGGTACCCTCCACAGCCATACCCTTTGCCTTTCTCTTTAAAATCTCAGCACCACCCACGTCAAGCGACTCAACCACTAAGTCAAGAGCAGAATCTTTCGAGAGATCAGCATCCAAGAAACTTTCAACATTTAGCTCCTTCTGGAGACGAGAGCTCTTCCTTTTTGGAGCCACGCTTCCAGATGATTGCTTCACTCTCTCAGCCTTTAGTTGAGCCAGCAAGTTCTTGTCCATCTTTGGTGCCATTTCCGTATCTTCTCCTTCTTCCTCTGAAAAGGAATGAAAGGAGAACAATAAGAAAAGTCAGCGGGCAATTCAATACCTAAACAGAAACTGGAAATACCTCTCAAAAGAGCTAAAGCCTCACGAGATGTTTCTGGACCCAGCAGGTAAGTGGCCAAAGTCTCCAGAGTCACAAGCAAACCCCAGCTATGGATCTCGTAGCTCCGGGCTAACTTCAATTCTGCTTCTATAGCTGGGGTCGAAGGATATGAGGTACGAGCTGCATAAAGGCATAAAACAGAGACCTTTAAAGAAATAAAGAAATACTAAGCAAAATTTAAGAAAATAAAAGAAAGCCATGGCTTACAACTGGCAATGGGTTCCCCCCATCTGTTGGGAGCATGCTGCGTATAGGACCCAACCTCCCAGTCCGAAATCTCCCATCCGTCTCCCCCAACAAAGAAAAACTTGTCCTTCCAATTTTTATGAACGTTGGGAAGATTAGTGACCAATTCTCCTCCGCCGGGTCTCTTGGTAAAATAATACCATCCCACGCCCCAGGAGCCTCTTTTACTTGGAACTGGTTTAGAAAGGGCCCTTTCGTCAGTGGCGTAAGACCATCCGACATGGCTCCCCAAAGAGCAGCACAGCCGATTAGTAAACGCCAAGAATTGGGAACAATTTGGCCAGGAGCCAAACCCAAGAAGCTCAACACCTCCCTAGCCACGGCAGGGAAGGGCAAACGAAGCCCCCCTTCTAAAGCTCCAACGTAAACGCATGTTTCGTTCTCAACAAAGGAGCAGGATCGCTCAGACGCCAATCTCGATAAACACCCCTGGATCTTCGTCGTCCACCTCTAAGCACCAAGATAGCAAAGATATCGACACCTGTCCCACGATGCAACATGCATTTAAAACCTAAAAGAGAGAGAAAAAGCGGCAACCGCCATTCAGGTCTGGACTATGTTTCTAACCTCCAGCTAAGAGCTGGAGCTTGGAAACAGGGGAGTACCTGATAAGCAGGATAAAATCTGGTAAGGCCAGCTCAGTAAGAAGTGCGGACCTGGGGAGTAGGTGTCAGCTTCGCCCGAGCTCCCCAAGAGAGCAATACCTACAACAAGGTAAACGGGTGCTAGTTACGCCTAATGGGTGGAGCTGGAGCAAGGTCTGAGGACCAGCTATGACACAAAGCTGGTCCAGGATAAATGGTACCCACCGAATATACACGCTATTATACCACACAATTAGCCCAAATCCTATGGGATAAGGGAAGAAGAACCGGTAAGATAAGCACATTATGCTTATCCTAATCATCAATAACATCGGATAAGGATTCCATGCTAAAGCAGGGCGCTCGTGGAGTTCCAGCTAAGGCAGGACTCCACTCACCTCGTTAAAGCAATCCAGATATCCCCGGAATGCAGTCCTACTAGGACTCAACCTCCCATTAAATGCCTATAAAAGTGACAGTAGAACTCCAATAAAGGTACGCTCCACTTGAACCGAGAACCTAAATTCTCACACTACATAACAAGTTCCATACTGACTTAGGCATCGGAGGGTGGTTGGTACGCCACCACACCGGTGACTTTTATCTCAGCTTCGTTTTGTAGGATCAGGTCTGTGCCGGATTCAAAACTGCTTCATCACCTATACTTTGAATGCTCGAATTCTGCCCTCGAATGCTCGAGCTCTACGCTCTAAATGCTCAAGTCCAGAACTTGAAAGAAGCTCTACGCTTAAATCAAACACACACGCACGGGCCCGTGCACATAAAGCATCAATTGCATCACCATTGTCACATCGAGTCTGCATCAATTACATCACCATTATCATATCTAACCCTTATCATCATATACATATTATGCATCTATCTCTCTCTCACTCATGAAATAGGTCAATCCTGCAATCAACCGGCTCTATGCCTCGGTTTTATTGATCAGTCTAGTGCCTCAATGCTCTAGCTCTATGCCAAAATTTATGATGGAAAAGCTCTGTGCATAGACCTTCAGAATGCAACCGGCTCTACGCTTCGGTTTAATCACTTCAAGCTCTAAGCTTCAACTCCTCAGGCCCTCGCCTTATGACTGCAACCGGCTCTACGCCTCAGTTCATCACAGCTCTGACTCCTTAGGCTCTCGCCTTATGACTGCAACCGGCTCTACGCCTTGGTTCATCACATTAAGCTCTAAGCTCTGACTCCTTAGGCTCTCGCCTCATGATTGCAACCAGTTCCGTGCCTCGGTTCACACATCTCAAGTGCTCCGTGCTCCAGTTACTGGCCTCGTGCCCCCCATATCTCAGAAAATGGCGTCCGACTCGTCTCCAGAAGATGGCTTGGATTCCACCCCAATTACATCAATTCCTTCCAGCTCATTCGCAAGGATAAGCTATTCTACAGAGCTCCCCTCAGTCAAAGTAAGGATGATTAGGAAAAGCAAACAACTCACCCGCTGTGTATTGATCTACCCTAAAATTCTGAAGATGCTCTCCGCAAAAATTTCCCCGGCAGCCTCGGGCTCCTTTAACTACTCTCCGCTAAAATCCTGGCCTAGCCCAGGTATGTTGCACTACAGCTTTTAAAGCCTGAAGGTACGTCTTCTGTCTCTAACCCTCCAAACATTTTTCTTTTTATTGCCTCTGAACTACGGTTGGTTTGAATTTCCCTTGTGGAATACGTAGGCAGCCTCCCGGCCCGACCATAACTAAAACCTTTTTTCGAAAAAACCCCTTGGAATAGTAGTTGGACCAAATTGAGTTGCTTTTACAGCTTTGACTCTTACTTAAACATCTCTCGCGATCCGTCTAAGTTCAGTAAAAGAGGGGCATCTGTAGACACCCCAATTTGGCCTAACGATTATTTCAAGTCCCACCTTGGGGACCATCCCGATGATGAATGGATACAATGATTGCTGATTGACTTCTCGCGAACCTTAGGACTTATGGTGAGTACTTTTAGCCACTTAGAGGACCCAATCCAGAGCCAAATAGCCTTTCAGACAGAAATACAGTATCCTAGGAGAATCCATCTGTCGGCCGTGACATTGATCTCACGGTCTCAACATCATTCTGTCACCCGTGAAACTTGTTGCTTGAAAATCTCCCTGAGAGATCGATCACTCGGCTGCCAGGTCCATTCCTCGGCCGCCTAATCATTTCCTCGGCCGCCAAATCCATTCCTCGGCCGCCAGATGGTTTATTTTCCAGATTCTGGAATGTTCTGTCAATCGTTTGATATATCCATAAAACCCTAGCAGCCAAATCTCGATGTGTTCGGGCTACGCAAGGAGATTGCCATGAAGAGTTTGTGTTGCCCTATAATTCCAATTTTAATCGTGGATTGTGATTGGTTGGAGTGAGTCACCCCCATGCCTATATAAAGGAGCATTTGGCTCCGAAATTAAGAAGACAACACACCCTCTCTAGCCACGAAGCTCTGCACAAATACTCTCTCATATCCCCTCTACAAAAGCCCTAACTTCCCGAAGGCAGCCGCGATCCAAAGATCAAACCCCGAAGTACAAACCCTAAACCTAGGATTTCGAGAAGCAAATCAGTCAATCCCATCTAAAACCGAAGCAATCAAGCAATTGAGGGATCAAGGTGGTGAGGCCTAGGAGCCTTTGGTTCGTTTTTATTTACAATTTCTGCATACTAACTGTAGTATTTTAATTCTCTGTTAATTGTCTAGTCTGGTGTGAGGAAGAACATCGGCTGGGGAATTAATCCCTTGGCCGATACAACAAACCAAAAGGATCCCTCGGCCGTGACATCAATTCATCGGTCGAGAGATCTATTCTCTGGGATAGCTGTTTTGTTTTATGCTTTTCTGATGAATGCTTTCAATTACTGTCTTGGCTCACCATTAACTGTTTAAAGGCTAATAAATAGACTATGTGTTTAGAATTAAATAAAGCATGAATTAATCGTATGTTGAACAATTATGGGCCAGTCTCACGACTGGGCAAAGAGGGGTGCCTAACACCTTCCCCTTATTGTATTTTTGGCTCCCGTACCCGGAATCTCTATATGTTTTTCGTAGTTTTATAAACTTGGTGGTGACTCTGTTTTGATTATAACTGTTATCGTGTGGCGATGTTCCTAGCCATGGGAATATCCACGATATTGGTTTATGAGGCAAACAAACAGCAACGATCAATTTGTATGGCGATGCCCCGCTTTGGGAGGTGTCTACAGTCGAGTTCATCTCCAAGCGCTCGATTCCGCCCAATCGAGCAAAGATCTTCACTGGACATGCCTGGCATTTTCATGTTGACGGCGCATCCAATAATCGCGACGCCGGGGCTGGAATTGTGTTAGTTTCACCGAGCGGGACCATGCACGAGCATGCATTAAGCATTGGCTTCCCGGCTTCCAACAACAAGGCTGCGTATGAGGCCTTGATAGCCAGTCTCCGACTTGCCAAGCACATGGGTGCCGAAGAGGTGTAGATCTATAGCGACTCTCAACTCGTTGTAAATCAGTTGAACAACGATTACACGACAAAGGATCCTAGGATGAACAAATATGTGAGCCAGGTCATCTCTTTGATCAGCTCCTTTAGGAATGTGGCCTTCGACCATGTCAGCAGGGAGCTCAATTCTCATGTTGATGCGCTAGCTGGACTCAAAGTTGTTGGCTCCTCAAATGATGGAAGTCGCACCATCGTCCTTGCCGAGATCCCTACGCCGAGCTTTGAGTAGGGCCAAAGGGAGGTCATGGAAAGAGGTGTTTCATGCCAAAAGCACTCTCCGCTTCTCCACCAGCCGACCCTGCCTTTGCAGCTAGTCTCGAGCCCTTGGCTCTTTGCCCAGTGGGGAATTGACCTTGTTGGTGAGCTGCCTACAGCCCCGGACGGTTTCAAGTATCTCATTACTCCTAGGGCTACTGGCCGTTCCCTTGTTATGACCACGGTCGCAGATGTTGAGAGTTTTCGTTGGAAGCAGATCATCACTCGGTTCGGCGTCCCTTACGCCATTGTCTCTGACAATGGCACACAGTTTGTAGCCGATGCCATCAAAGCTCTTTACAAGAAATGTAACATCCAAATGAAGACGGCCTCTGTGTACTACTCTCAAGGGAACGGCCAGGCTGAAGCCTCCAACAAGTCCATCTTTGCTGGGCTAAAGCTATGCCTCAACAACAAGTGTGGCAAATAGGTAGAGGAGCTGGATACTGTTCTTTGGGGCTATCGCACCACCACTTGGCGTGGAACAGGCCGAATCCCCTTTTCTATGGCGTTCGGTGTTAAGCAATTCTTCCTCTAGTTGCTACCAAGCCGACTGCTTGCACTACCACTTTTGATGTCCTAGCTAACGACATGATGCTCGCCGCGGAAGCGGATCGTGTTGAAGATCTTTGAGATGAGTCCCACGTCAAGTACGCTACCAACCAACAGTAGTTGGCCCGCGGCTACAAGAAGAATGTGCAGGCCTGACCCTTTCAACGTGGATGATCTTGTCCTTCGGCAGATTGCCCAGAAGAAGGACTTGAAGAAGTTCATGCCAAAATGGGAGGGTCCATTCCATATCGTCAAGAAAGTGGGATATGGGTCCTATGAGCTGTCAGACGTCTATCCCAAATCATTGGAATGCTCAGCGGCTTAGAAAATTCTATGGTTAGGATTTTCTTTGCTCCTTTTGGTGAACGTTCCATGGTTAGGATTTTTCTTTGTTCCTTTTTGTGGACGGTCTATGCTTAGGATTTTCTTTTTCTGCCCTTGGCTGTTTTATGTTGCCAAGCGTAGCTTTTACCAGTTGTTTATGAGAAGCTACTTTTTGCTGTACTTTTATTTTGTACTTTGCTATTTTTTGATTCTCTTTGTCCGTCTTCGGCAAGGCTTCTTGCATTGGGTCTGTTCTCTCTTCAAGTCCTCACGGTTAGACCTGAAGGGCACCAAGGCACCACAAGTCCTGAAGGGCAATCTCTTAGTACTTGTTCGGTGGAACAAGTCATGCCATTTCCTGAAGGGGCATGCCTGACTTTTACCATTACTTTTGCTTCTGCAGAACCCTATGACGGAGGGGCGAGATTTTGCCGATGTAGGGGCTAGGTATGGCAAAAGCTGGGGCTACTTGAACATAAACAATACATGAACGTAACAAACCATGTCCGTGGAGTGTAAAAAGCATGGATATAATTGAAAACATAAACAATATTGTAGACACCCTATTTTGGACTTTCCAGAATAGTTTATTTACGGTCTTTGATTCCCCAATGATGATTAAGGTCAAGAACACCCCGAGGTTGTTAGTGTGTTTGAGTTTTGAGCGTCCCGAACCTCCTCCAAACCCGTTCGAACCTTTTTTTAAACCCTCCGAGCCAGAGCCAAATGGCCTCAGCAAAACTCTACTAGCATACGCTGGTGATTGACTAGCGTGCGCTGGTAACTTGCCACATGTCAGTCATCGACCGTTGACCTCGCTTCCACTGGCGCACGCCACTCACTGGCGCACGCCACTCAACAAGGTGCGTACGCCAGTCAACTCTAGTCAAATCACCTTTATTCAGCCGTTCGCGCGAGACTTCTTTGGCCACCCTGACGTCGGCTACAGCTCCCCTGATGATTACTTCGTCCAGACTCGTTCCCCCCTCGCTCCTACAAGGCCCATCACCTTGTCCCATGCATTTAATGCATGGGAGGCTCCCCCTTGGCCAAGCCAACCCCAAACACTCCCTTAAGCCAACTGATCTCAGCTGTCTTTTGCCTATAAATACTCCCCTTGCATTCATTTGCAAGGGGGTTAACACAATTAAAGGAGGCCCAAGCTTTGGTTCTCTCTCTCTTGTTCCTTGTTCTTCTTTCATCCATTGAAAGAGCAAGTAGGAGTGAGATACCTCACAGTCCATAACATCTCTCTCATCCACCATACAACCTTCAAAGCCTCAAACTCAAGCTTAAACTCTTTCCAAGCTCAAAAGCAAAAGGTATACCACCTTTTGTTAATCTTCTGTTTTGACCCCTGAGGGAGGCTGGCAGGGTCAAGGCTGATAATCTATACCAGTCCTGGCCCTAATGTTGGCAAAGATTCAATGATCGTGTATAATGGTAGGTGGCGCACGCCAGTTCTCTCATGCCGTACGCCAGTCATGGTAGTACAGGCACGACTGGCGTGGGGATCACCGATCATTGTTTTTCTTGTTTTATCCTCATCTGATCACCTTGCAGCATGTTAAAACTAGTTTACTACTTTCTGTACCTTAGAACTGCTTAGTCTTAGTTTTCAATGTTCATTTTTGTTGCTTTGGAATGCCTCTGGGAGCCTTCTGGTCATGTTCCAGAGCCCAGATAATGCAAAGCCAAGCACTGGCCAAGTGATGTTAACTGGCGTACGGTACCATGTACCAGCGTGCGCCAGTCACGCCTTGACCAGTGGCTGGCCCTTGCATGGCAACTAGGCTCTGGCATCTGTTTATCCTCCCCTCACTGTTTAAGGGGTCTTCTGTTTATTTAGTGGCTTTCAAGCCCTTTTATCTGTCTGTAATTGTATATTCTGCTGTGATATAAACTGCGTGGTTTGTCCTGGGTGTGCACTGGTCCATTCCAGAGCCCAGAGGGTTGTTTGCAAGAGCTGTGAGTTTGGACCTACCGGCGCACGCCAGAACTGGTGTGGCGCACGCAGGTCGTGTCTGTATGCAGTGGCTTGGCCAGTGCATGTAGGCTCGTTCCTGCATGCACCACTTTAAGTCAATGTGTTCCAGTTTGTCCAAAACACTCACAGGAGCTTGTTCTCAATCTATTATACTAGTTTAGTTCAAACATACATCACATTTTATCACATAAATGCAACGTGCTACAGTTTTAATCCCCATTAACCGTTCCCCCGTCCTAACTGGCTAAAAAATGATCAAAAAGAGAGAAATGCAAACGTTATACAAAAAAATGCCTGAGTAGAGACCGATCTCCGGATTGGGCGAGATGGGTGCCATAAAACCCTTCCCCTTTCGTAACCTAGCTCCCAAACCTCAGATATCGAAGGTGACGACGGTCAACTCTACAAGCCTTTTCAAAATAAAAAACGTAACCAAGCGTTTCAAGTCCGGTTCCTTGGGTGTTTCCCGCAAAACCCGAGTGGCAACTCTGAATCGAAGCGTTTCGCTACGCTTTTCCAAAAATAGGGCGCACCCGTTTTTTGTGCAAAAATGTAAAATTTTTGGGGTGTGTGTCCACAAATATCAAGAGGGGCCTATAAAAGCACCCCATCAAAATATCCTTAGAGGGGCTCGGCGGTGTTAAATCGTTCTTTGCCAGCCCCAGAAAACTTGTTTAATTACAAGACTTAAAATAAACAAAAGACATCTAAAAACAAAGCTTGGCCGGAGGCAAGGAGCTAGGCAGCAGCATCAGCGTTGGTCGCATCCGGGTTCAGCTGCTCCTGAGGCACCAGGTGGCTCAGTAGTTCAGCTTCCAGAACCGGCGGTGGCTCTCGGAGGTGGCTGGTACCAGCGACCTCGGCATAATGGAGGCTGACCTGGTACCTAGAAGGAAAGCGCGGGGGGTGGGTCTCTCGTACCTTTGCCGTATAGAAGCACATCTCAGCCACATTGTCGACCATCTTCTTCGGTAACCTGGAAAGGTCCTCAGGAAGCGCGACCCCCTTGAGCAAAGTCATTGCCAGGAGTGGGTTGTCGTAGAGGCTGTTCGTGGCCTTGATTGGCTGGCCATCTGGGCATGTGAAGTTCGGCAAAAAAGGGGCTGAGGGGTCCTCGTGCTCAATTTCCTGCGGCACCGAGGAATCTTCGTCAAGGACGATGGTGTTAGGTCCAGTATTCCTGGGCCTTTTATCCGTCCTCCTATCTGTCCTCCCCCCGATCTTGGTGGAGCCTACTGTTGGGGAGGATTGGACATGGTCGTGACGGAGGAGAGGTCCTGCGCCATATATGCCACTTTGCAGCATCTATCCGGCAATGGTGGTAAGGTCTGCGATTGTCCTCACCATCTTGCTCTTATCTTTCTTTGCAACAAAGCAGTGGTAGGTGGGCACGTAGCCGAGCAAGGTAGGTACGTCTCTATCCAAGCACCTGAGAATGGCGTGAAGGTTGTTCCAGTCGCTAGAGGCAGTGAAAGCCTTGGAGGGTCTAGAGCAATCTATAAACAAAGAGCATCGGTGAAACTATGGAACAAGTACGAAATGTAATTATAGTTAACGAAATATGTCACCTACCAGGGTTTCCTCGCACTCGGGGAATTGGCTAAGGCCTCTCAATTGCCGAACCCGTTCGGGTTGTGTAGAGGCCTCGGTTACCAGCTCGGTAACCTGGCCATGTGCTATGAGCCAACGGCCATGGAAGGTCCGTGTCGTAGCCAAATAACAGGTACCCTTCGGTATTCAGTTCGGTCGCATGATTAGAGTCGGTCCTCGGGTACTTCGCGGCTTCCATCAGCTTCTTATCTGCTCCGGTATTTCCAAGGATATTCAGGAGAAGCGGTTACGCCAGGTGGGTCCCCTGAGGATCACGCGGCAGGTGTAATCATTGGGATCAGGCCTGGCCATGTGCTCCGTAAACGTTTCATTCCTTTCGTCATAAGTGACGTCACCCAAGGCGGTTACCTGAGCGTATCTCCCACGCGCTAGCTTGGAGGCCAATTAAATCTAGGTCTATAAATACAAAGGGATACTCACCTAAACACTCCCCCTGAGGTCTAACTTGATCGTCGGAGGGTCACTGGGCAACACAAGCCCTAGTGACTTGTTGCAGGTCCAGCGGCGGAGGCACGGAGCTGCGAAGGTAGGAACCTAGCCAGATCCACGGTCAAGATCCCGAATAATCGAACCCCTACAATTGGCGACTCCGCTGGGGATCTAGCCACTCTTCATTCAATCACTCCTCTCTTCGAGAAGCTCCATTCAAACCTTCTAAGCCAGCCATGGTGGAAGTCAATGATCCGCATCCTAGTGAAACCACCTTCGGCCTCAGCCCTCTCGGGGACCAAAACCCGACTTCCGGCGGACCAGGCGCTCTTAGAAAGGCCCACATGTCCGTCGGGATCGGGGCCGGAACTTCGACGCAGGACGCGGGGGTTGCCACCGAGCTTCACACCTACATCCGCCACCTGGAGCGGAAGATCGACGACCTGACAACGGTCGTCGAGCGCGATAAGCATGTCCGGGACGAACTGGCGGAGATTAAGCACCTCCTCCAGATCTCACCGTCTCACTCCTCCGGGAGCCGCGGTGGAAGGAGAAGCCATCATAGCCCTCCTCGCAATCGTGAGGGAGGCCACCTAGTGGAGCACCGATCGCGCCCTTCAGCCAAGGATCGTCTCGAGCCGCCGTCGGAGGGTCGTAACGGAAGAGATGCTAGACGTAGGGAATGCTCCCGTTCTCCCTACCCCAGAGGACCCCGCGGGAAGCCGTCTGCCTTCGAAAGGCTTGGTGCCAAAAGCGTCTCTGCCTCCTCCACCCATTCAGTCAGGATTGGGAAGGGCCGCCGCGAGCCCACTCCCAGTTTCACCAAAGCTGCCAACAAAGATGACGGTCTCTTAGAATTCCAAACCAAAGGGTACCGCAAGTTCCTCAAAAACGCTCAAGCAAAAAGCCCGTTCAACTCAAATCCCAAAGAAAGGGGTGACGGAAGCCAGGTCACCAAGCGCCTCGAGCCCTATGCTCGAGATAGCTACAAGAAGTATCAACATGAGCGCTCCCCCCAGAAGTCGGGCAGCGCACATCCGAAGAGAAAGGAGCGTGAGAGACTGGACCAGAGGATCCCGAAGAGGCGTACCACGACAGAGCGTCCAGACGGTTCCGACCGTTTGATCTGACCTCACCGCGACGCCCGGATTGAGAGACTCACGACCTCCCCCTTCACATGGGAGATCGACTCGGTCACCCCCTGAAAGGCTTCACCCAACCCAAATTTGCCAAGTACGACGTCAAGACCGAGGCATACACTCACCTAGTACAGTACAAGCTCGTTATGTCCCTATTCCTCCGTAATGAGCCCTCGGACGATGCCTTCCTCTATAAGGTCTTCCCCGCAAGCCTCGGGAACCTGGGCCTAACTTGGTTCAACCAGCTCCCCGCCCGGTCAATCTCCTCGTTTGACTCCCTCTGCGATGCTTTCATGGCTCGGTTTGTCACGAGCAATAAGCACGAGAAGGAGATCGACTCTCTCCTTTCCCTCCGTAAACGACCCGACGAGACGCTCCGCCAATACGCCGGTCGCTACTGGGAACTGTTCAATGAAATTGAAGGCTGTAACGGTGTCATCTCGGCCCGCGGGTTCAAACTCGGCCTCACCGCCCAAGATGAGCAGGTCTACGACGACCTCGCTCGCCACAAACCTAACTCCATGAAGGACCTTATGACTCGCATTGAGGGTTGGTGCCAACTCATCGAATCCAAAGCTGAAAGAGGTATCGGGAAATCCACGAGCTCCAAGACATCGCTCACCACGGTGTCTGCTCCGGCTCCCGCCTCGGTAGCAACACCCAAGAAGCAAGTCAACAATATTAAGCAGTCCCCGAGGAAGGGGCCGAGGCCAAGTGACTTCAATGCTGAGAAGACCGTCTTTACTGTCCCTATCTACAGGATTATCGACCAGGTGAAGGATCAGCCCTTTTTCTCCTTCCCAAACCAAAAGCTTGGTACCAAAAACGGAAAAATAAAAAACCTGATCGTCCGGTGTAGCTACCACAACGAACAAGGTCATTTTACCACCGCCTGCAAGCCCTTCAAGGCCTACTTGGAGCAGCTTGTCGCCAGTGGCCATCTCAATAACCTAATTGATCACGAGAAGACAAGGGTTCGGGCACAACAGGCCGAGACACGCGCCAAAGAAGAAGTTCAGACGATTCATGTTATCCACGGCCCTCTGAACTCCGAAGCCGGTCGTATAATCTGCGCCGAGCTGAATGATGCCTCCTCTTCCAAACAGGTCATGCTAGTCGGTCCCGAAGCAAAGCGACCCCGGACCGACGACGGATCCAAGTGGACAATCACATTCATCGAGAAGGACCTCGTACGCGTCCAACTTCCACATAACGATGCCCTTGTGGTCACGCTACGCATCGGCACCTTCAACGTCCGACGCGTCCTCGTAGACTAGGGTAGCTCAGCCGAGGTCATGTACTACTCTCTATTCAAGGTTTTGAAACTCTCAGACACCGACCTCCGTCCCTCCAAAGTCCCCCTCATAGGCTTCAACGAGGCTCTAGTCTGGCCCCTCGGTTTGATCACTCTCCCAGTCCGCGCCGGCTCGGTCGTACTCGACATGGAATTCGTCGTGGTCGATGTTCCATGCCCTTACAATGCCATTGTTGGGCGCACCTGGCTCCATAAGTTAAAGGCTCTCGCCTCTACTTATCACCAGGTGGTCCGCTTCATAGGTGCTATCGGACACCAGGAGGACTTATACGAGGATCAAACCGCGGCCAAAAGATGTTATGTCAATGCGGTCCGAAGCAGCAAGCAGACTTCCCGGGTCAACCTCATTGAAGTACCCGAAGCCCCAGTTTTGGAAGACGTCGGCAGGCCAGCCGACGAGAAAGCAATTGAGGATCTTGTCACCATCCCCATCACCAAAGACGGTTCACGTTTCTTCCTTGTCGGTTCCTCACTTAGTGACACCGAGCGGAACGACATGGTGGACTTCCTCAAAAGCAACATCGAAGTTTTCGCTTGGACCCCCTCTGAAATGCCCGGGGTCGATCCCAAGTTCATCTGCCATGAGCTCAACATCTACCGAGCCAAGAGCCCCGTCGTACAAAAAGCAAGGAGATCCTCCCCGGTTCATTCCGAAGTTGTCATTGAAGAGGTCAACCGACTTCTAAACGCGAAAGCCATCTGAGAAGTACAATACCCCAAATGGTTGGCTAATACCATGGTGGTCAAGAAGAAGAATGGCAAATGGCAGGTCTGCGTTGATTATTCTAATCTCAACGACGCCTGCCCGAAGGACTTCTTCCCCCTCTCGAGGATTGACCAACTCGTTGATGCAACGGCAGGCCATGACCGACTCAGTTTTATGGACGCCTACCGAGGCTACCATCAGATCGCCATGAGCAAAGGAGACGTTGAAAACACGGCCTTCATTACCCCTCACGGGATCTTCAGTTATCTTGTTATGCCCTTCGGTCTGAAGAACTCCGGGGCAACTTTTCAGCGAATGATAACCAAGATGTTCGAGCGTTTGCTAGGGGACACCATGATGGCCTACATCGACGATATGGTGGTCAAAAGCATGCTGGCCGGCGACCACCTGACTCACCTCGCCAAAGCCTTCGAAATCCTCAAAAAGCACAAGCTCCGCCTCAACGCCGAGAAATGCGCCTTCGGAGTAAGCTCCGGTAAATTCCTCGGTCATCTCGTCTCCCGACGCGGTATTGAAGCCGACCCTGCACAGCTCCTAGCCATCGAGAAACTCTCAGCTCCTCACAACAAGAGGGACGTACAACGCCTAGCGGGAATGGCCGCCGCCCTGAACAGATTCATCAGTCGCTCCTCCGACAAGTGTCAGCCATTTTTTGCCCTCCTCAAAGGTAGCCGACGCAGTTTCAATTGGACAGAAGACAGTGACCGGGCACTCCAGCAGCTGAAAACCTACCTCTCCGAAGCCCCACTCCTCGTCACACCTCGGGACCAGGAGGACTTGTTCCTGTACCTCGCCATTTCCACGCATGCCATAAGCTCGGTCCTCGTTTTACAGGAGGGACGTGACCACCAACCCATCTACTACTCCAATAAGACAATGACACCCGCCGAGACGTGCTACCTTTCATTGGAAAAGCTCATTCTAGCCTTCGTCTCCGCCTCTCGGAAGCTTGCCCCATACTTCCAGTCCCACCGCATCATTATGCTTACCGAGTACCCGCTCAAATCACTCCTCCGGAAGTCGGATCTCTCCAACTGAATCTCCCAGTGGGCCGTCGAGCTCGCGAACTATGAAATCCACTTCCAGCCTCGGACAACAATCAAAGCTCAGGTCCTCGCCGACTTCATCGCCGAGCTTACTCCGGCCGACGTCCTTGCTTCAACCCCAGCCCCCCGCCTCGAAGCCGTTCTCCAAGCAAACCCTAGCACCGCCTGGAAACTCTTCCATGGCGATGTTTGGAAGATGTATGTCGATGGCGCCTCAAATAGCCGAGGCGCCGGGGCTGGGATTGTACTCCTCTCTCCCTCCGGTGTTCTACATGAAAGCTCCCTTTCCATCAACTTCCCGGCCTCCAACAACGAGGCTGAATATGAAGCATTAATCTCCGGACTCAAGACCGCTGAAGCCCTCGGCATTGAAGAGCTTGTAATATACAGTGATTCTCAGTTAGTGGTCAACCAGCTTTCAGAGGAATACGAGGCTCGGGACGACCGAATGCGTACTTACCTCAGCTCCGCTGTTCAGTTGCTCAAAGGATTCAAGGCCATTCGCGTCGAGCACATTCCCAGGGAACAGAATGCCCATGCCGACGCTCTCGCCGGACTCACTTCGGCTTGTTCCCCTTCGGAACATCGGTCCATCTCCTTTAGTTCCATCGACAAGCCCAGCTTTGAGCTCGAAGCATTGAGCCACGAGATACTCAACGTGGAGCTCGGTTCGAGTTGGATGGACAAGATCATTGGCTACCTGCGAGACGACATCCTCCCCACCGACAAAAAGGATGCTCACCGACTCCGCAACAAAGCCGCCCTCTTCTGTCTCAACCCAAACGGCAAGCTTTACCGAAGATCATTCACATGTCCCTACTTATTGGTTGCACACCCCCACCAGGTACCCAGCATCATTGAAGAACTCCACGCCGGGGATAGCGGTTGCCACTCCGGTGGACGCTCCCTCGCGCACCGAGCCATCACTCAAGGGTATTGGTGGCCAACAATGAAGAAGGATTCCGAAGAGTTTGTAAAGCTTTGCCGAAAATGCCAGATGTTCGCTCCTATCATTCATCAGCCGGCTCGGGACCTCAGTCCCCTCACCAGCCCATGGCCCTTCTCCCAGTGGGGCATGGATATCGTTGGAAAGCTCCCTGTCGCTCCAGGAGGATTTAAGTTCCTCCTCACCGCCACCGACTACTTCTCCAAATGGGTCGAGGCCGAACCCCTGTTACCGTTGAGGAAGCAGACATCATTCGTTTCGTTTGGCAAAATATTATCTCTCGCTTCGGTGTACCCTTCGCCATCATTACCGACAACGGGAGCTAGTTTAGCGGACAGAAATACCGGGCCCTTTTGGACGAGTACGGCATCAAATGGCAACGGGCAGGCCGAAGTAGCAAACAAGGCAATTTCATCCGGGCTGAAGCGTCGACTCGAATCACGCCGGGGCAAATGGGCCGAGGAGCTCCCTAGGGTGCTCTGGGGCTACCGTACAATGCCTCAGCGATCCATCGGTCGTACCCCCTTTTCCTTGGCATTTGGAATGGAGGCTGTCATCCCCCTCCAGGTTGGGCTCCCAACAATTCGAACCGAAAATTTTGACGAGTCGGTGAATGACGAAAATATCGCTGCGGACCTCGACCTAGCCGAAGAGAAGCGTGAGAACGCAAGAATCAATCTTGCATCATATCAGTAGGAGGTTGCCAAGGGCTACAATCGTAGCTTTCGTCTTCGGTCATTCAAGCCAGACGATCTTGTCTGGAAGAAGGTGGTAGAAAAGTCTAAGAAGAGAAAACTGATGCCTAACTGGGAAGGCCCCTTCCAAGTCCTCAAGCATCTCGGCTCGGGAAATTATAAGCTGGAGAAGCTGGACGGTTCTCCAATCGTCAAGACCTGGAACGCTAACAACCTGAAGAAGTTTTACGGATAGCCAAGCTTCGGTACCTAGGGCCTGCTTGTTTTCTCCTTTTTGCAAGTTTTTTATTTTCCAAGTTCTGTGGTGAAGACCAACTCACTCCTGTAATGGCACGTTCCACTCCGGTTTTAATGAGAATTTACTTGTTCTTACTGTCTGATTTTGTCATTACTCTTTACACTCGGTTCGTCTCTCCTCGGACCGTTTTATCCTGACTTCAGGGACTGTCCTCTAAAAAATCCTAGATCCTCTAGGATTAAAGATTTGCTATGTTTTAATCTCAATCAACGATTCACCATGTGATAAACAAAATCAATCTCACAAACGGAAAGCAAACAAATAAAGAACACCAAGATATACGTGGAAAACCCAAAACGGGAAAAAACCACGGGAAGGAATCAAACACTACTAAACACGAGGTTACAAGAACTCTTACGATAAGTTTGAACTCCACAAACCTAAACCTAGATGCTCTTGCCGAATCCACGTACACCTCTCTGAATGCTCGACCGCCACTGCCTTGAATCCACAAGCCTTCCGTTTGCCTCCCGGAAATCCACCGAAGGACTTTACTCAGAGATTGATTGATCGATGTTATTGTAGAACAAAACCCCTCGAAGATGATCCTTTTAGAACATAGGTGATGATATACCTTCACTAGTCTTCGAGGTGCAGAAACCCTAGCCACCAAAAGAGATGGATTATGAAGAATACAATCTCCGCCTTTTTATCTCGTGGCTCCACTATAATATGACCTAATAGGTCGATATTTATAGGCAGACTTCAATAGGTGATTGTTTCCTTATTTCCTTAATAATCAAACCCTTTTTATCTCGTGGCTCTGATACCACTTGTCGGACCGCTTTTCCACTATCTCTCCTAAAACCAATTGGTTTTAGCGAAGGTTTCAATTAAGTCTTTTATGGCATTTGACATCGCACCCGCAAGTCTGTTTTTAGAGCGGTCGCAGGGAGTGGCATTGTGTAACCAAATCCATGGGGGCACTCCGGGCCCAACATCCTCCACGGGTAACCCCCTCGGGCGGATCTCTCACCAAGTCACCACGACCTCCTCGGTCGTTCGGACTTTCGGTCGACCGCATTAAGGACACTCAGTATTCATCCCGAGCCCCTTATACCGACCTACCAATAAGTCATCCACTATTTGGATTCGCTACGTCCCGGGGTCATGGCCGACGCCATTTCCACTTCGGGACCCTAGCCCTAATCTAAGCAGCCTCACCTTACCACGATGAGTTTGCCTCACTCAATCTACTACCTAAGGACCGAAGTAAATTAAACCGAAGCAGGGGCATGCAAAATTCAAAATTGCTAACTATTTCGCTTCGGCTTAACATACTCCGTCTTGTGCTACCCACCCAGTGGTAGGGACTTCGCTAGCAAAATTAGACGCTTCGGACAGCTCTTAACTGTTCCACACAGGCAAGCCCACCCGATGCAGGGGCTGCAAGCAGCTCATGTTTTCGACGAACATTTTTTAGCATTGCTTCGGTTAATACTTCGGTTAAAACCTGTTCAGTTATTCCAGTGTTTAAATCGAAGCAGGGGCAGAGGCACCCTTCGGTTATAACCACAAAGCCACACAAGCATCTCAAAAATAACAAGGCATGCAGGGAAAGAAAACATTCATTCAAAGATCGCAAAATGGATTGCAAGTTAAAACCCTACGTTACGCTATTACAACCGATCAGGCTTCGGCCAATCTGTTCGGCGCCTGTCAGCAAAAAAATATTTACAAGCCATGGAACGGTAAACCCCAAATGTCCGGAGCCGCCCAGCCAAATAGAAGCTAAAGGAAAAAGAAAATCCTAAGTGCTGTGAGGATGGGGAGTTTGGATCGTGTCCTCGGTTGGAACAGTGGCGACAGGAGTGGCTTGGCTCTCCGGGAGAATCTCGACCTCGGGATGGAGCACCTGTTCATCCCACTCCTCGGGCATGACAAGCTCTTCGAGAGGCGCCTCGGGCAGGACTCGGAGTTCCGAGTCCTTCGGGAGATCAAATTTCTTCAGAAGAGCCTCATGGCCGAACTGAAGTCCGTCCAAGAAGCGATCCCTGTAAAGCTAGGCTTCAGTCCCCCGAACTTGCTTCTTGTACTACACCCCGGCTGCGTCCCAGCCTTCGTCATAACCCCTGTTCTTAGCAGCCTCGACTTCACGAGCTCGGGTGACCCTCAGGGTAGTTGCGTCCCCTTCGGCTTTTGTAGCTCGGGCTTCGGCAGCCAACCTCTCCTTGTCGCACTGTTGGAAGTCCGCGAGGTAGAGATCGCAGGTCTCCCGAGCTTTTTTTAAGTCATCCTCTCTCTGAGCCAGGGCCTTCTTCAGCTCCTTGAGCTCCTGCTCCTGGGCTTTGTATCGGTTGTTAACAACAAGAGCTCGGGCACCAGCCTGCCAACGCAGTGTTAAATATATTGCAAGTATGGATCCCTAACCAACGAGGAATAGAATGCAGAGCAACAGTAAAACTTACAGAAAAAAGGGCTTGCGCGATCTCATCGGTCAAGTCCTCGGTAAGGCCCTCCACAGCCTGAGCATCCCGAGGAAGGACACAACCTTGGAGCATCCCAAAGGCCACATCGAGTTTGGAGACGCTGTCAGCATGATGGATGCCGACCAGTGTAGTGACGGAACTCGGGAGCCCACGGGAGTTCCCGGGGATGGACCCACCTACCCTCTTCCCCACCACCGGGCTGCTCCTCCCTTCCCTCTTCTTGTTCCTCCTCTACAAGGATAGTCTCTTTCTCCTTCCCTCTGCCACCGTCTCCCTCCTCGTGCCGAGCCCTCTTCTCCGGGGGCTCCTGCGGAGAAGCGACGGCCGTCCTTGAAGTCCCAGCTCCAGGCGTCTCGGGCACAGAGCCCCTTCCTCGGCCCCTTGGCCTTTGGCGCCTGAGGTTCAGCACCTCCTAAGTTCCGAGGCCTGCCATCTCTTCGCTCGAACCGGTTCTTTCTGGAGTTTCTCGATTGACCTCTTCCCTTATAACTCCCCAAGGACCGGAGTTGCTGTCCTCGGTTTCCTGCCTATTCCCTCCGTCTCCTCCTCTTCCCGCTCCTTATCCTCCCCCTCGGCCTGCCCTCGGTACCCCCTGCTGCCTCGGCTTCTTCTTTAGATAACTTGTGTATGTGGGCACGTACCCGAGCAGATCAGGGGCGTACCGACTAGTAATGGGGATTGCGTAAGCTGCGATTATACGGGCTCGAACTGCCCTATCTCAAAGCTCCTGAACAACGCCTTCAGCTGCAAAGAGGTACCAAAACAAGGAAATCAATATAAGTATGCAAGGTATAGCGAAAATCTACAAGTTAGCTATCGAAGAATAGTCTACCGAAGAATAGTTTACCGACCAGGAGCTCCAGTCCCAAATTGAACTCTGGTGGTAGTATCTATGCTTTCTCCGGGCTCGAACATGAAGTTCCCGGTGATCGAAACATAGATACTCGCCCACTCCTCGGAGTTAGGTTGGCGGTCGATCAGGAACGTATCATATCCCGTCCGGCAAAAAAGGTAGTACCGGTCGCTCTCTCGGTTGACTCCCACCAGGCAGACACCGAAGAGCTCTGTAGACACCCCAATTTGGCCTAACGATTATTTCAAGTCCCACCTTGGGACAATCCCGATGATGAAACGGATACAATGATTGCTGATTGCTTCCTTGAGAACCTTAGGACTTTCGGTAAGAACTTTGAGCCATTTAGAGGACCCAATTCAGAGCCATACAGCCTTTCAGACAGAAATACAGAAGCCTAGGAGAATCCATCTGTCGGTCGTGACATCGATCCCACGGCCATAACATCATTTCCTCACCCGAGCAACTTGTTGCTAGCAAAATCTCCCTGAGAGATCAATCTCTCGGCCGCAAGATCTATCCTTCGGCCGAGACATCCATTCCTCGGCCGTGACATCTTTTACTCGGCCGCCAGATCGACCTTTTCCCAGACTCTGGAACGTGTTCTGTCAGACGTTTGATCCGATTACACTACCTTCCCGATGCGTTCGGGCTACGCTCAGAGATTACGAAGTAGAGTTTGAATTGCATTGCAATTGCAATTGCAATCGTGCCATTTGATTGGCCGGAGTGAGTCACCAATTGCCTATATAAAGGGCCTTTGGACTCCGAAAATATACAAAAAAAATTATCAGAGTACACACTCTCTCAAGCCTCGAAACTCTGCCAAAATACTCTCCCAATCCCACTCTTCAAAAGCCCTAACCTCCCGAAGGCAGCCGTCAATCCGGCGATCAAACCCCGAAGTTCAAACCCTAACTCTAGGGTTTTCAATCAAGCAATCAATCAATCACGCCCAATCCAAAGCAATCAAGCAACTGAGGGATCAAGGTGGTGAGGCCCAACGGCCTCTGGTTTGCCTTATTTACTGTCTTTTTACTAATCGTAGCGTTTTGATTACCTGTTAATCTTTCTGTCTGGTGTGAGGAAGAACACCGACCGGGGCTTTGATCCCTCGGCCGGTACATCAAACCAGGAGGATCCCTCGGCCGTGACATCCATTCACCGGCCGCGGGATCCATCTCCCTGGGACATTTTGTTTGCTTTTTCTGCTTTCTGATGCATGCTTATTCATCGCACTGGCTCACTTTGCTTACTGTTTAAAGGAATAAATAAACAGACTATATGTTGGAATTAAACAAAGCCTCTATACGTCTTATGTTGAATGATTATGGGCCAGTCTCACGACTGGGCAAAGAGGGGTGCCTAACACCTTCCCCTTATTGTACTTTTGGCTCCCGTATCCAGAATCTCTATCTATTTTTCCAGTTAATAAACTGGGTGGCGACTCTGTTTCGATGATAACCGCTATCATGTGGCGATGTTCCTAGCCATGGGAATGTCCATGATTTTGGTTTATGAAACAAGCAATCAATCGAGCAAACAAACGTGATCAATCTGTATGGCGATGCCCCGTTTGGGAGGTGTCTACAGTTTTGGCGACTCTGCTGGGGATATGAGAGCCATAACCAAAAAGTTCAACATAAGACTAATACATGCCTTGTCTAATTCATTTATCATATGCATCGAGCGGGCAACCCGTTGAGTTCACCTGATATCCCGGCATGACACGGGCTATGTTGGGGGTTCCAACAAACTCTACAGTCACTCGTACCTAGTGGTATATCAAAAAGGGAATCACCCAATCACCGCCTATGATGGGCTGGAGAGAGGATTGGTGCCCTTTGACAACGGAGCACCCTGAGACTACCAAAACCTTGCATGTTTTAGAAAGCCATAGAACTTATCAAACTAAGACAGGAACCTACAGGCTAGGAACCTACTTGCATTTTACTTCCAAGTTCTTCCTCACACCCATTGTATATGTGTATGTTGTAAAGTTTCTCTTTTGCAGGTTAAACCTTAGGAATCTGTCTAAGTCAAACAAATAGTAGGTAAGATTAATCAATCTAACTAAAGCAAAAACCTTTTCAGGAAAAATGACTGCATCACTGTTCATGTCTGATTCGCACTTTCAAGTTGTCACCAAGCTGTCTAGTCCGCTCCACTTTGCTGTTGAAGACTTCAATCCCTCCGAATACATCACTCCAGTAAATCAACCAAAGCCTATGGTGGCTATCATTGAAGACAACCATGTCATGTTCGCTGGAACGGTTTATGAGGAAGAAATAGAAGACCTGATCGAAGAAGAAGGGCTTCGCAGGGTTCCAATCTATTTTTATGACCCCTATGCACCTACCGACGACTATTGGCCAATAGACGAGGTCAACAATCTCGAAACTGAAGAGGCAAAGGAAGAAGAATCTGTCGACAATGACCCACTAGACGAAATATCACTAAACCTACTCTTTGATGAGGGGGTCACCAACAATGAAATAAGGGTGATCCACCCCATCACAGATAGCTTTGGTAATTGGTGGGGCTTTGTTGGCACACGACGAGTCGACAACAGCGACGAAGCAGAGATTGAGGCTCAATTGGAAGAAATAACAGTGATAGCAAATCAAATGGCCCTCCAAGACTTGCAGGGTGACAATGATGAAAGTGCCAATCAAGGTGACAGTGAAGTGCTGGTGATCGACCTTGGTGATGAAAAAGACTGCTCTGAGCTGATTGTGGATGCTGAAAAAGGGGCTTACCCTAACTGGACCGTGGAACACACTCTGAAATACAAAATGAAAAGCGCTAATTCTGATCTTAGTTCTGATTCCGATTCCGAATCCGAGTCAACTCAGTCCGAGTCAAGCTTTTCATCTTTTGAAACTACTAAGTCTAGTGAGGAAAACCTGGTCGAAGTACCAACGCATAACATTTACTTTGAGTTCGACTCTGAAATGTCTTTTAATCTTAGCAATGAGAAGAAAGATTTAGAGTATTTCACTTTGCCTATGATCAATTGTGTGGATTCCGACAAACCAAATTTTGAGGAAGAAATTCCAAAAGAAATTCTAGAATTCATCGAAAGAGAAGAAGAAAGGCACGCTAAACCTTTTTCTGAGGAAATAATCACAGCAAACATAGGCTCTGAAAACGAGCCCAAAATGGTTAAAATTGGTGCCGCACTATCCCCTCAAGAAAGTGAAAAACTAATCCTTTTGCTAAAAGAATACAAAGATGTTTTTGCCTGGTCTTACGAGGACATGCCTGGAATAGACCTTGAAATTGTTCAGCATAAAATTCCTCTCCATCCTGATGCAAAACCAGTTAAACAAAAACTGAGACGTATGCGCCCTGATTGGGTCCTAAAGATAAAAGAAGAAGTCACTAAATAAATCAACGCCGGTTTTCTCATAGTCACCGAATATCCACAATGGGTAAAAAACATCATTCCCGTACCAAAGAAAACTGGAGGAATCAGGGTCTGCGTAGATTTCCGAGATCTCAACAAAGCCAGTCCGAAAGATGACTTCCCATTACCTCACATAGACGAACTAGTGGATAACACTGCAGGCCATGCATTGCTATCTTTCATGGACAGATTTTCTGGGTATAATCAAATCCTTATGTCTCCTGAGGATAGAGAGAAAACCACCTTCACTACGCCTTGGGGAACTTACTGCTACCGAGTGATGCCGTTTGGGTTGAAGAATGCTGGAGCCACTTACCAGAGGATGGCAACACCACTGCTGCACGACATGATGCACAAAGAGGTCGAGGTATATGTCGACGATATGATAGTCAAATCAAAGGAAAGGGAAGGACTCTATGGAGCACTCCAAAAGTTCTTTGAGAGGATTAGGAATTACAAACTACGTCTTAACCCTCAAAAATGCACTTTTGGGGTAACAGCTGGAAAGATGTTAGGATTCCTCATCACTCAAAGAGGAATCGAGGTAGACCCTTCCAAGATACAGGCTATCATGGAGATATCACCGCCTAGGACGGAGAAAGAAGTAAGGAGCTTCTTGGGGAAGGTACAATTCATCAGCAGGTTCATTTCCAAGCTCACAACCACCTGTGAACCTTTTTTCAAGCTGCTAAAGAAAGGTACTGATTTTGAATGGAGCCAGGACTGCCAGCAAGCGTTCGAGGCAATCAAAGAATATCTTCAGAATCCACCTGTACTGTCGCCGCCCATCCCTGGGAAGCCGTTGATTTTGTATCTCTTAGTAACAGACACATCCATGGGATGCATGCTAGCGCAAGAAAACGACGCCAAAGTAGAGTGCGCCATATACTACCTCAGCAAAAAAATGATGGATTATGAGACAAGGTACACTCCCCTCGAGAAAACCTGTTGGGGGCTAGTATGGGCCACAAAGAAACTGAGGCACTACCTGTTAGCACATCCGGTGGTGCTGGTCTCTCGTTTAGACCCAATCAAGTATCTTTTCAAAAAGCCAGCACTTATCGGAAAGCTAGCTAGGTGGTTATTGCTGCTAGCAGAGTTCGACCTCAAATACATGACAAGGAAATCAGTAAAAGGAAGAGCTGTGGCAGAATTCTTGGCAGATCACCCTGTGACAGAGGCCGAGGCAGAGGACTTCATGTTCCCCGACGAGGACATTTTATGTCTCTTAGACGACACCTGGCAACTTTACTTTGATGGAGCATCAAACCGATGTGGATATGGCATAGGGGTATTGCTAGTTTCCCCAAACGACTCCCACATCCCTTTGTCATATAAACTGAGGTTTGAGGTCACTAACAATCAAGCTGAGTACGAGGCTTGTATTGCTAGAATGGAGGCAGCCCTGGAGCTAGGGGCAAAAAGGGTAGAAGTCACTAGGGATTCAAATCTGGTGGTATCTCAAGCCAGAGGAGACTGGAAGGTCAAGGAAGATACACTGAAGCTATATCACTCTGTGCTGGAAGACCTAATTCCACAATTCGATTCTGTTATCTTCACACACACTCCTCGAGTGAGCAATAGATTTGCAGATGCGCGCACTGGCGACATTAACATCTATGGTCGAAATACCACTGGGATTCACAATGCGGCCTCTCATGATCGAACAAAAAGTAAAACCAGCATGTGAATGCACCTTTACTGAGGAAGGTGAAGACGATGGCAAGCCATGGTACGAAGACGTGAAGGAATTCTTGGAAAAAGGAGAATACCCATCCGAGGCCACCTCGAAGGACAAAACGGCTCTGCGGAAGTTTGCTGCCCGGTTTGTAATCTGTGGAGGAGCACTGTATCGAAGGGCACACTTGGGTCCAAGTCAACTTTGCGTCACAACGGAGGACAGCCACAAGGTAATGGAGGAAATACACGAGGGAATTTGTGGGCCACACATGAATGGGGCAACGATGGCAAAGAAGATCCTACGTCAGGGATATTACTGGACTACAATGGAGGCCGACTGTGCTGATTATGTCCGTCGATGTTACAAATGCCAAACTCACGTTGATCGTATGCGTATTCCCCCTACGGAATTGTATAGCATGACATCCCCTTGGCCATTCTCCACCTGGGGGATAGACGTCATTGGAAGCATAAATCCAAAGGGAAAATACAAACATCAGTTCATTCTGGTGGCCATCGACTACTTCACCAAGTGGGTAGAAGCAGGCTCTTATGCTACTCTCAAAGCCACTCATGTGGCCAAATTTATTCGCACTAATATCATCTATCGATATGGTGTACCTAACGAGTTCGTCTGTGACAATGGATCGCACTTCAAGGGGGCGACAATGAAGCTTTTCGCCGAATTTGGGATACAGAATCATCGGTCATCTACTTACCGACCTCAAACTAATGGAGCAGTTGAGGCTGCAAACAAGAATGTCAAGAGGATTCTGCGGAAGACTACCGCCACTTACACAGACTGGCTAGAAATGCTACCTCTGGCACTATGGGGTTATCGAACAACTGAAAGGACTTCAACTGGGGCCACTCCCTACTCTCTGGTCTATGGAATGGAAGCTGTCTTGCCTATCAAACTGGAGTTACCTTCGTTAAGGGTTCTAGCTGAGACTGGAACGATCGAAGAAGACTGGGTTCAAAACCGCTATGACGAGTTGGCACTACTAGACGAAAGGAGACTGAGAGCCTTATACTATGTACAAGGGTATCAACGCCGCATTGCACGAGCATTCAACAAAAAGGTGAAACCTAGGGACATCAAGGTAGGAGACATGGTGCTCAAAGCAATTCGTCGCCACGTCTCAGACCCAAGGGGCAAGTTTAAACCAAACTGGGGAGGCCCCTACCTTATCAAACGCATACTTTCTGGAGGAGCAGCATACATTGCAGACTTGGATGGAATGGAATTCGCAACGCCAGTCAACATTGACAAGTTGAGGAAGTATTACCCATGAGAGATGCTCGTTGGACCGAAAACCACAAGGGTGGGCGGACCCAAGCAAAAATTAGAGCAGCATGCTAGGTCGAAAACCCGCAAGGGCGGCTTAGGCAAAAACTAAGGCATAAATAAAACGCTCGCTAGACCAAAAACCCGCAAGGGCGGTTTTAGGCAAAATTTAGAGCACAAAAGGAGAGGAAAATACCCGAGTGGACCCTAACTAAAAACAAAACAAATCCCCTTTGTTGGAATTACGTTTATGGCCTGATTCCCTCCATGGGATACGTAGGCAATCTCCAAATTTGAGATTCGGCCATTGCTATCATCATCACTTCCAAAATTTCTAGGTCTATCCTAAAGCATGTTCGCTATCAAATCATGGCAATAACATCTTCAAATAAAACGACCAAATGTTTTATTATTTCCAAAGAGAAAGGACAAAGCAAACCTAAACAATTCTTAATCCATGAAAGCTAGAATCAAACAAACATCTTTTGAAAAACATAAGCAAAGTGTCAATCTCTAGGTCTTCCTTCTCTTTGCACTACTGTCCTCCAAAAGGTTTTTCTTCAACCAGCGTTTGTAAGAACCCGATAGCTTGGCGACGAAGTTCTCAGTAACCTCCTGCATCACTCTATTTTGCCAAAGACGCAGCATGTTGCGACGGAAGTTGGCATCATGGATCTTAGAAACGGTGTACTCAGGATCACCCAGGATTGCGGTTTGTTCAGCCCCAAACTGCCTTTGAAAGCGAGCAGGAAAGTAGAAAACGACTCGAGCGATACCAATCGCTGCTACACCAAAATGGTTCATGGTACTCACAGTCATACTCTCTATACCATACCAGGGGCAAACCCATTGAATCCAATCACCTCTGCAAGTCTTCATCCATGCTTCCCAAGCAGCCTCAGTTGGGAACTGTTTAATCATATGACGCTCCGCGCATTGGTTTGGATTATAAGGAAGTCGCTCCGGTGCATCCCACACCTTTAGCTTCTCAAACAACCACACCTAGAGAAAAAGGGAAAATTGTGAGTTAAGAGAACACATGAGTCAAAACAAAAGAGTGATAAGTGAAAGGTAACAAATAAACAAATAAAAGAGCGAACCTGCAATAGCAAAGGACTGCCTAAGAACTGAGCTGTAGGACTACCCTTCATCACATCTAGACCCATCAAGGTCTCTGCCAACACTAAGCCAGCGAAACCCACACGGTTTCCAATTTGCTGAGCAAGGTTAAGCAATACAGGATCAGTACGACCAGAGGAAGGGCCAAGCAAATAATAATGGAGGAGACAAATGCACAACGCATGAAAACACGACTTCTGTAGGGAAACTTGGCGATGAGCCTCAGCTGTACCAAAACGCTGAATAAGTTGCAGAATCTCTAGTCTTCCTTTCACTAGGAAGAATTTAACTTCATGTTTCTGAACTTGGAGTAAATCCTTCAGGAGATCACCCCGGTTGAACAAAGGATTAGGGACAATGAAACCCTCTCTATCCGAATGACCCATGATGGCTGCAAACTCCTCGATAGTAGGACACAACTCCTCTCTCCTAAAATGAAAGACGTGAAAATTAGGGTCCCACAAACTAGCGGCCGCCCTAAGGAAGGCAAAATTCACAGGGATGTGACGAAGGGAAAAGAGGAAGTCCATACCAAAGGACTTAAAGTGCAGACGGTCGAGGCCATTAAAGGAATCCAACCACTGATCAAGGACTGGTTGTGTCATGTGTAAGGAATTGCTAGTGACAATGCTATCGGGTTCGTAGAACGCGTATTTATAGAACTAAGTCGAGTCTTAGTCCGAATCGGATTCTTAATCCTCAGAGTTTCAATCGGTCCCTCGGCCGATACTTCGATATGACGGCCTTAGGATCCATCCATCGGCCTGTGAAAATCAGGGTTGACTGCAAGTCAAATCCAGGCAGACAAAACGATCCTTCGGCCGCCAGATCGAAGCCTCGGCCGTGTAATCGCTAAATCGGCCGTCAGAACGGCTACTTTACAGACTGTTCCCACGGTTCAGTTCGTTTCATTGGATTAACAAGTTATCACACACAAACAACGTAGACACAGCGTATACAATCACAAACAAAGCAAAAAGATTTTTGTTTCATATAACGAAAGCTTTTTACATCACAAGGTGGATCATCCCACATTTCCTAAACAAACTATACATCGATTTCCTGTCAAACTAACCTATGCAGGAAGAGAAACAGAAAAAAAGACAAAAGAAGAAGCAGAAGAGGATGCCGAACCCTCTGGTGGTCCGAACACCAGAGACCAGCTGCAAAAAAGGAGAGGACGCCCCTGGGGCGATGTATACCAAAGGAGTACTACGGTGCAGAAGGGACACCACATGGCTCAAAAGAATCACCACATGGCCCAGAAAAACCACCACACCGCGTACCACCGCTACGCCAGGAGCTCCGCGTCACGGAAGCAAGCCACCCATGCGAGGGCCCCTAATCAAGCATACCCATGCGAGGGTCCCAAGTCAAGCATCAAGGCGGGACCAAAAGCAAACGCGGTCTCCCTCCGCGCACGCTAGCCACGTCAGCGCATCACCCATGGCCTGGAGCAGTCAGGAATAAGGGGAAGTGAGAAGGATCTTCGGATATGGAGCTCTCGGAATGAGGAGAGGAAGAGGAAAAGTGGAAAATGAGATGAAACGGTCGACGCCGTGGTCTTTTATAGGTCTCTGGAAATAAACCGATTAAACGGCCGAGTGTTCGATACTTCGGCCGAGGCATCAATCCATCGGCCGAGAGATCGATCTCCTGGCCTCCCAATCAATTTCCTTCAGCAATGCTCAGTGCACCAATTCAAGCTTTTACAGACTTCTAAGTCCTCAACCAACCAAGTAGCCTTGGGGGCATCCCCAAGCCAACACAGTGTGATCAAGACTAGCCTTGGGGGCATGCCCAAGCATCGAAAATCTCTCTCCACAAACTGCTGGCCGAAGCTCCTACTACGGCAAAACAAGACACCTGGCAGCTCTACGCTCCCACCTATCAACTCAGCGGCTCTACGCCTCCAACTACCAACTCAGCGGCTCCCAGCCCACCATTTCAACAGGCTCGAAGCCATGACAACCAATCTCAGCGGCTCGAAGCCCATTACCTTAAAAGGCTCGAAGCCTTCGTCTACTATCACCCAGCGGCTCGAAGCCCATTATCGACAGGCTCTACGCCCATATTCACTCGTTCAGCAGCTCTACGCTCGCTATCACAATTCAGCGGCTCGAAGCCCTTTATCATAGCGGCTCTACGCCCATATCGATTCAGCGGCCCTGTGCCTATCATCTCTACACAACTCAGCGGCTCCAAGCCCACTATCTCAACTGGCTCGAAGCCTATATCTACCATCTCAACTGACTCAGAGCCATCAACTCAGCGGCTCTACGCCCCCACCTATCAATTCAGCGGCTCCAAGCTCATCATTTCAACTGGCTCAAAGCCGTACACAATCAAGTTCTTAACACGCTCGAAGCCTATGTTTACCATCCCAGCAGCTCTACGCTCGCTATCACAGCAACAGACTCTACGCCCATATTCACTCATTTAGCGGCTCCAAGCCCTCGACTCAATAGCTCTGTGCTCGCTATCACTCACTCAGCGGCTCTAAGCCCACTATCTCAACTGGCTCGAAGCCGTAACAACCAACTCAGCGGCTCCAAGCCCATCATCTCAACTGGCTCGAAGCCGTAAACAAGTAATAGGCTCTAAGCCGCCCCATCAATCAAGACATCTATTCTCAAGCTCTACGCCTGAATGCTCAAAAATCTAACATTTTTGAATGCTCAAGCTCTACGCTTGGATGCCCAACCACTGTGTACTGGATGCTCAAGTTATACACTTGAATGCTCAAGCTCTACGCTTGGATGCCCAACCACTGCGTACTGGACGCTCAAAGTCTGTACTTTGAATGCTCGGATTCTGCCATCCGAATGCTCGAGCTCTACGCTCTGAATGCTCAAGTCTAGAACTTGATAGAAGCTCTAAGCTTAAAACAAACACACACGCACGGGCCCGTGCACATATTGCATTATCACATCGAGTCTGTATTATCATATCTAACAATCATCATCACACATATACACTCTGCATGTCTCTCATGAAACAGGTCAACCCTGTAATCAACCGGCTCTATGCCTCAATTTTATTGATCGGTCCAGCGCCTCGATCCTTTGGCTCCACGCCAACACTTATGATGAGAAAGCTCCGTGCACAGACCATCAGAATGCAACCAGCTCTATGCTTCGGTTCAAATCACGTCAAGCTCTAAGCTCCGACAACTCAGGCCCTCGCCTCAAGACTGCAGCAGGCTCCACGCCTCAATCTAATCACCTCAGGCTCCATGCCTCAGTTCCTTCACCTCAGGCCCTTGCCTTGTACCAGCTCCGCGCTTCGGTTCATCACGTCAAGCTCTAAGCTCCGACAACTCAGGCCCTCGCCTCAAGACTGCAGCAGGCTCCACGCCTCAATCTAATCACCTCAGGCTCCACGCCTTAGTTCTTTCACCTCAGGCCCTTGCCTTGTACCAGCTCCGCGCTTCGGTTCATCACGTCAAGCTCAAAGCTCTGACGCCACACGCTCTCACCTTATAAACAATACCAGCACCGCGCTTCGGTCCTATCCAATCACCTCAGGCTCTCGCCTTATGATCAACACCAGCTCCGTGCTTCGGTCCTATCCAATCTCCTCAGGCCTTCGCCTCAAGATTGCAACAGGTTCCATGCCTCGATTCCATCACTCTCCAGGCTCTCGCCTCATGACTACAACCGGCTCTGTGCCTCGGTTCCCTCATTACGCAAAGTTCCATGCTCTATGTTACTGGCCCTGTGCCCCCACATCTCAAACACAAACGGCGTCCAATTCATCCCCAATAGATGGTTTGGATTCCACCCCACTACATCAATTCCTTCTAGCTCATTCGCAAGGATAGGCTACTCTACCGAGCTCATTTCAGTCAAAGTAAGGATGATCAAGAAAAGCAAACGCACCTGCCGTGTACTGATCTACCCCAAAATACTAAGGAAGCTCTCCGCAAAAACTCCCCAGGTAGCCCCGCGCTCCTTCAACTATCTTTTGCCAAAACCCTGACTCAGTCTAGGTACGTCACACTACGGCTTTTTAAGCCCTAAGGTACGTCTTCTGTCTCTAACCCTCCAAACTTTTATTTTTCTTTATTGCCCGAACTACGATTGGTCTGAATTTCCCTTGTGGAATACGTAGGCAGCCTCCCGGCCCGACCATAACAAAACCTTTTTCAAAACCCCTTGGAATAGTGGTTGGACCAAATTGAGTTGCTTTTTACAGCTTTGACTCTTACTCAAGCATGTCTCGCGATCCGTCTGAGTTCAGTCAAAGAGGGGCATCTGTAGACACCCTAATTTGGCCTAACGATTATTTCAAGTCCCACCTTGGGACAATCCCGATGATGAAACGGATACAATGATTGTTGATTGCTTCCTTGAGAACCTTAGGACTTTCGGTAAGAACTTTGAGCCATTTAGAGGACCCAATTCAGAGCCATACAACCTTTCAGACAGAAATACAGAAGCCTAGGAGAATCCATCTGTCGGTCGTGACATCGATCCCACGGCCATAACATCATTTCCTCACCCGAGCAACCTGTTGCTAGCAAAATCTCCCTGAGAGATCAATCTCTCGGCCGCAAGATCTATCCTTCGGCCGAGACATCCATTCCTCGGCCGTGACATCTTTTACTCGGCCGCCAGATCGACCTTTTCCCAGACTCTGGAACGTGTTCTGTCAGACGTTTGATCCGATTACACTACCTTCCCGATACGTTCGGGCTACGCTAAGAGATTACGACGTAGAGTTTGAATTGCATTGCAATTGCAATTGCAATCGTGCCATTTGATTGGCCGGAGTGAGTCACCAATTGCCTATATAAAGGGCCTTTGGACTCCGAAAATATACAAAAAAATTTATCAGAGTACACACTCTCTCAAGCCTCGAAACTCTGTCAAAATACTCTCCCAATCCCACTCTTCAAAAGCCCTAACCTCCCGAAGGCAGCCGTCAATCCGGTGATTAAACCCCGAAGTTCAAACCCTAACTCTAGGGTTTTCAATCAAGCAATCAATCAATCACGCCCAACCCAAAGCAATCAAGCAACTGAGGGATCAAGGTGGTGAGGCCCAACGGCCTCTGGTTTGCCTTATTTACTGTCTTTTTACTAATCGTAGCGTTTTGATTACCTGTTAATCTTTCTGTCTGGTGTGAGGAAGAACACCGATCGGGGCTTCGATCCCTCGGCCGGTACATGAAACCAGGAGGATCCCTCGGCCGTGACATCCATTCACCGGCCGCGGGATCCATCTCCCTGGGACATTTTGTTTGCTTTTTCTGCTTTCCGATGCATGCTTATTCATCGCACTGGCTCACTTTGCTTACTGTTTAAAGGAATAAATAAATAGACTATATGTTGGAATTAAACAAAGCCTCTATACGTCTTATGTTGAATGATTATGGGCCAGTCTCACGACTGGGCAAAGAGGGGTGCCTAACACCTTCCCCTTATTGTACTTTTGGCTCCCGTATCTAGAATCTTTATCTATTTTCCCAGTTTTAATAAACTGGGTGGCGACTCTGTTTCGATGATAACCGCTATCATGTGGCGATGTTCCTAGCCATGGGAATGTCCATGATTTTGGTTTATGAAACAAGCAATCAATCGAGCAAACAAACGTGATCAATCTGTATGGCGATGCCCCGTTTGAGAGGTGTCTACAAGTTCTTTGAGCCCGAAGGTCAGGTTAAACTGTCTCCTCAGCTCAACAATGCTGGTGATCATTCGGTAGGAGTTCACCGTGAGCTGAGAAGAAGTAAGGCTGAGGGTCTGGAGCACCCGACGGATGAACTGGTGAAGGGGAAACCTGATTCCACCATCGGTAATACCCATTAGGGAAAAGATCAACTCCCTTGGGCGGTGTGAAAGTTTTTTTGGGTCGATATCTGGAAGCAACCGAACCTCAACGTCCGGGGGAATGCTATAAACCCGCTTGAACTTGGCATAGGAGGCCGGGGCGCCGGTAAAGTACTTGTTTCGGTATGGACAGGGCCTCATCGGTCTTCGGCGCCCACGCACCTCCTCGGGCGCATTCGCAAATGGTCCCGGACCCCGGTTTGATGTACTGGGGGCTTCCATTTCCCAAGGATTGAGTGAAGTGATCTCTCGGGAGCTCAGGTGGGGTCAACCGGTTCGATGCAGTCGATCGGGATTCGAAAAAGTCTCTGGGCCCAAATCTCTTGAAAGATACCTTCGATCGAGGAGGAGTCAGAACTACTGGAGCTATCCGAAGTGAGCTCAACGACCATTCACCCCTGCCTAACAAAGGAAAACGTGCAAAAACCCGTTAGCTATATGCCTGGGGGAAAGCAGAAGAGCCTAACGCTCAGGACGAAATGATCCTCACTCTTCAGAACCTACAGGCCTCGATTATTTTCGAGATACTCCTCCTCGGGAAGAGTCCTCGGGGGTCTCTGTCTAATCCTTGTGATCTAAAAGTTGAAGATAGGCCTCAGGATGAGTTTTGGCCTCGGAAAGAATTTGGGGCTTGGGAAGAACATGAACAGTGGCGGGAAACGCCAGCACCGCCGCGGACCAGACGACGAACTTGAAGATTAATGAATAGAGGTCAACATACCAGAGTTTTACGTGAAGATTCGCTGCCAAATCGCTTGAAATCACGATCGAAGTCCGGGTTGAGCAAGCGGCAGCGGTTCGACGTTGTCAGAGGGGAAGATGGCGTTCTCTCTCTCCTGTCATCCTATTTATAATGGAACGTACGAAGGGTCGCGTGGGAAACAAAGTGTCGTGCACCGAGCCTTTGGATCTTTGACACGTGTCCCCATCGGACGGTCAGCAACCGAGAGTCTGTACCGAGTTCAGACACGCCGCCCCTCGAGCCATTCACGCATTGACACGTGTCCCCGAAGGGACGTTTCTTACCAATCATCTGACACTTCACGTGCCGAGACGACTCATGATGTCATGTACTTCGATGATGACCAACACGTGGCTCCTAGGGCTGGGGCTGGCCGCTCGGTCGCCACCGAGGCCGCTCCATTCTTCGGTATCACATTCGTTGAAAACTCAAATATGTCGGCTCACGAGAAGAATCAACTCCCTAGAGTGGAAGGGTGGCGCTCTAGAACATTGAGGGGCTATTGTAGTGGCCTCGGTTACCAGCTCGGTAACCTGGCCATGTGCTGTGAGCCAACGGCCATGGAAGGTCCGTGTCGCAGCCGAATAATAGGTACCCTTCGGTATTCAGTTCGGTCGCATGATCAGAGTCGGTCCCCGGGTACTTCGGGGCTTCCATCAGCTTCTTATCCGCTCCGGTATTTCCAAGGATATTCAGGAGAAGCGATTACGCCAGGTGGGTCCCCTGAGGATCACGCGGCAGGTGTAATCATTGGGATCAGGCCTGGCCATGTGCTCCGTAACTATTTCATTCCTTTCGTCATAAGTGACGTCACCCAAGGCGGTTACCTGAGCGTATCTCCCACGCGCTAGCTTGGAGGCCAAGTAAACCTAGGTCTATAAATACAAAGGGATACTCAGCTAAAGGAGGTACGCTACTCTACCCTAACCCTAGACCTAACACTCCCCCTGAGGTCTAACTTGATCGTCGGAGGGTCACTGGGCAACACAAGCCCTAGTGACTTGTTGTTGGTCTAGCGGCGGAGGCACGAAGCTACGAAGGAAGGAACCTAGCCAGAGCCACGGTCAAGATCCCGAATAATCGAACCCCTACAGGTTGGATGAAGGTAGTCCAACTGTGGGTCAACTGGGCCCCACTCAAAATTACTGGATACTTTCACAAAGATGTTGGCCCATTTCTCCGTGTCGTAGGGCTGGTTTACCAGATGATCGAACCGTGGACTAGGTAGTACTGGTCGTGCGTTGGGTTTTTGGACATTTGATACATCAGTATCAAGTCAGCCACAATAAAACGTAGGCCGTTCCTCTTAGCCAGTTGGATTGCCGAGCACAGAATCCGCCAAGTGTTCACCGACACCTGGCATGGCACGAGGCTGTATGAAGCAAGGAAGTACCGAGGAGGGTTTCATGGGGAACCGTACCCCGCCTTCGGAGATGGCAAACAATGGGGGGAAGATGAAGTCTTCTCCATATAGGATCTTGTCCCCGGTCACCCCCTTCACCTAGACGTCCGGCGAGATTTGGTACATCTCCCTGAACTCGACGTTAAAGGCCCCTAGACCATCGCCATAGAACTGGCTATACGGCATTGGACCAAGGGTCGTTGGGAGTGGTGGAAGGACGTCAGGGTCCGTGGGCTCCCTTTGCCGACCCTCGCCCCCTCTGGTTTCGCCGGGTGCATTTTCGTCGGGCACGCTTGCGGAGGGTTCCACAGAAGTGGATGTGTTGGCCCGGCTCTTGGCAACAATGCGCTCGTCTCGCTTGGATTCTTTTGCTCCGGTGGCATCTTGGTCGGTTGGACCGTCACTGTCCTTCGAAGGGTCATCATTTTGGGAGCCGTACAGAATATCCCTTGATGATCCCACATAGGTTCGAAGGGGGATGTCAATGCTCGACACAAGGGGGTGCGATAGGCTGAGCGAGGTTGCTTGAGCTTTCATCTATGTCCATGCCGCCCGACATACGATAGCCCTTTCCAAGGTTTCGGATTGTCTCCTGAAGTCCCGGAAAGGCCTCAGTGTCTATTCCCGACAAGTCTGAATAGGTGCCTGATGAGCTCGGCAAATCTGAGTCAGTGTCCGCCATGCTGAATACCTAAATAAGGGAATAAAGAGGCTATTCGTTTAAGGAACTTGTAAGGAACCTACTTCAGCATGGCCCCATACCTAATGACACCGCCCCGGCAAAAGGTGCAACGTGTTCGCCGGGGGAAATGTGGACTCCTCGGCAGGAGACTTAGGGTTTCAAGCAGATGAAACCCTAGAAGTCCTCCCACTCAGAGTTGAAGGTGGTTACTCCATCCACCAAATCATGGTTTGGTTTGAAGACCCACTGCTGGGTTGCGGTGGGAAACTACCATCGTTGGTGTTCTAAGTGGTGAACGATGACCAAAGATAGCCGTGAAAACTGAACAGAAATCCTAAAAAATGCTAAGCTTTGAACAGAAAGAAAAGAAGAAGCAGCTTTGAAATGAAGGTTTTGACAGCAAGCTACAAGGGATAAAAATGAAGAAACAAAGGCAAAAACGAAGTTTACCTGAGGTTGCTGAAGCTGGTCGACAGTGAAAGAGCATTGGAGCTTGAGCACTAGGGCTTGATCGATGGAGCTTGAGAGCTTAAGTTGTAGAGCAAGGAGGCGTAAAGAGTGAGGCGCTGCCTCTCCCACCCCCTTGCCTTTATATAGTAGATGAAGTGGGAAGGGGAGAGGGGGAAAAGTGTACCGTCAAAGCACTAGGGGGTTGCACGCAGGAAACCAAGCGACGTGACCCAGGCCACTCTCGTCATGCCACGTGGCATCCTTGCGCCGCTCTATACCCGCAATGCCCCTCATTGCTACCACGTGGTACCCCACGCTGCTTCGGATACGCCCAATCGTTTGATCTCTTCTCCAAGACGTCCCATTAGTTGCCTCTACTGCAACACTCATCATCACGCTGTGTGATTCAAAATGCCCCTCCCCCTTGTCCCGTTCAAACAAGGGGGGAGGGGGCGCTCGGTGAAATCTGCCTAGCGGTGAATATATAAGCAGCAACTATGAACATGGATCGACTTTGCAATTTGAAACTCCTGCGTTTGACTGGCCACACCACTGGTCATTTTCTCCCACCACCGAACAACATTGGGAGAAGTTGAGGGGCTATTGTGGTGGCTGGGTTCGGAGAAAGGCCCAAGGGTTCAGCCACGTCATTCTAGCAAATGGTCAACCCCGAGATTCCACGGGTTGATCGGCGATTTGTGCAGTCCACTCACCTAGGGCCTCAGCCGAACAGTCGTTGCCGAGGTGACTTGCTGAACTGGGCTCGTTCGGTTCGATACTAAGAACCAGAGGTCCCGGAGCTTAACCTCATCCGGTTGGCTCGACAATCTCCTGTTGCCCAGCGTGCTCTCGCCGGACCAAGGTTACTTGATAATGGAGCGTCTTGGTCATACTGCTAGATGTACACGTCTGGATACATAACCTGATGCCGAGCCACTGCAGTCCCCTAACTTGGAGAGGAAGTCAGGTAGAGTTGGACAGGTGGGAGGGTCACGTGTTGTGACAGCTAAGGGCCAATAATTGGATGGAAGCTGGCGTGACATTGCTCAACTTGGCAAATGAACGGAGGGCAGAGCTCGTGATAGGCTTTTGGATAAAAGCAGGCCTATCTGAACATATCACCTTAGCCCCAACCACCGAGCACGTGGTGCTCACGTGTGGGTTGGGCTCCAAGTTACCTCTGCCTATAAAAGGAGTGCTCCTCTTTCAGAAGAAGGTAAACCTTCCTCTCTCCCCCAAAACTCTCATATCTACTATACTAACTTGATCGTCGGAGTTCCATTCCCGGACTCCCAACGATCCAGGTTTGGCACTAACGTGTTTGCTACGTGTAGAGGACCCCGTCTCCTCCTAACCCAAAGGATCAACCAGTCCTTCCAGGCTCCAAGAGGGTTCACAACCAAAGAAAGCGCTTCCCACACAGTTTGATGGGAAAAAAAGATATAAGAGTAATACTTATTTTTGAAGACATTTATTGAGCAAAGAGTACTCTTTACTTGAACAAATAACAAAAGTATAGAATTTGGGCATAAAAGATAAGGAGGAATAGTTAAATTCTAGGATTAGCTATGATTGAGACGGTTAAATATCAACCTATAACAGGTAAGAAAATATATATGAAATTCTGGTCAAGACTCCTTACAAATTTTCAGCCACTAATTTGTATCAGTGTAATTACCTACCATTCCTCAAATCCTTGCCAGCTCTCTGGGTTCATCTTCTTGACTGCCAAGACCAATCCACTACCATTCTTATCATAAAGCCACCCCTTGTAAACTTTCCCAATGCCTCGTTCCCCCACCAGTTTATCCTTTCTAAAAATTTTAGTAGCATTCTTCAATTCTGTAGCATGTCGAACATAGAAGTTCGCAGTGGTGCGGACCGAACCCGCTCCGTGCCGAACGTAAGCCTCGTGCATGGCTCCCGTCGGTGTTCTTCATCGGCACCCCCATTTGTCACGGGCTCGGCAGGAGATAAGTCATGTTCGGTCTCTGCCCTCGGCGAGGTCCTTGGCGACGTAACCTCCCCCATCGATCGCCTACCAGGTTTGGCAAGATCCGTGCTCGGCCACCCACGGAGCACGGCTTGCTGCCGATGATGGCTGGCTGTTGAGCCACGCGTCCTCCCGTGTGTAGAGGCTGTTATAACAGAAGATGATCATGGGCGCACATGGGTGTGCCAGCTCAGCCCTGAAAACGGTTACCAGATCTATTCCTTGATGTCACCATGACGTCACTTGGCTCGTGGAAGGCACACGATCGTACTTGGAGAGCAAGCCAGGAGGCCCTATAAATATCCAGTGATAGTAACCCTAAAGAGGTATGTAGACACCTCCCAAACGGGGCATCGCCATACAGATTGATCATGTTTGTTTGCTCGATTGGTTGCTTGCTTCGTAAACCAAAATCATGGACATTCCCATGGCTAGGAACATCACCACATGATAGCGGTTATCATCAAAATAGAGTCGCCACCCAGTTTGTTAAAACTGGGAAAATAGATAGAGATTTTGTGTACGGGAGTCAAAAGTACAGTAAGGGGAAGGTGTTAGGCACCCCTCTCTGCCCAGTCGTGAGACTGGCCCATAATCATTCAACATAAGACATGTAGATGCTTTATTTAATTCTAACACATAGTCTATTTAATTAATCCTTTAAATAGTAAGTAAAGTGAGCCAGGACTGTAATTGAAGCATGCATCAGAAAGCAAAACAAACAAAGCTGTCCCAAGGTAATGGATCCCGCGGCCGGTGAATGGATGTCACGGCCGAGGGATCCTCCTGGTTTGATGTACCGGCCGAGGGATCGAAGCCCCGGTCGGTGTTCTTCCTCACACCAGACTATGCGATTAACAGATAATCAGAAAGCTATGATTAAGTATAAGAGCAATAAATAAAATAGACCAGAGGCCGTTGGGCCTCTCCACCTTGATCCCTCAGTTGCTTGATTGCTTCGGATTTGATTGTGATTGACTGATTGCTTGATTGAAAACCCTAGGGTTAGGGTTTGAACTTCGGGGGTTTAATCGTCGGATTGATGGTTACCTTCGGGAGGTTAGGGCTTTTGAAGAGGGGGATTGAGAGAGTATTTTGACAGAGTTTCGTGGCTTGAGAGAGTGTATTCTCTAATGAATTTCGTGTGTATATTTTCGGAGTCCAAAGGCCCTTTATATAGGTGTGTGGCCCGTGATCCATGATCCTTGCCCCTCCGTTGGTGGTTCGATGGTTGTTGAGCGTTCTTCTCCTGAACTGCACAGCGAACGCACGACTAAGACCTGGCCGGGGGTTGTCCCGGCAAGGCCCTCCGGCGAGAGGATGAGTATAGTGCAGAGAGAGGAAGCAGAAAGCTTAGAGAGAGTAAGTGTGAGTATTGAGTAGTGTCTCAGTATAGAGTAGCATGTACCTCTTTAGGGTTACTATCACTAGATATTTATAGGGCCTCCTGGCTTGCTCTCTAAGTACGATCGCGTGCCTTCCACGAGCCAAGTGACGTCACAGTGACATCAAGGAATAGATCTGGTAACCGTTTTCAGGGCTGAGCTGGCACACCCATGTGCGCCCATGATCATCTTCTGTTATAACCGCCTCCGCACGTGGGGGCACGCGTGACTCAGCAGCCAGCTGTCGTCGGCAGCCAGCCGTGCTCTGCAGGTGGCAGAGCACGTGTCTTGACGGGTGCCCGAACCCAGCATTCGGCTGAGACCCACATGTGGCCGAGCTTGACATGTGGCCGAACACGGCGGCGACCCGTGGGAAGGAGTCTGATGAATGAGCCGGCCTCCGGTGGGTAGCCGAGCTTGAGAAGTTCTTTGAAGATGGCTGAACGTGGGCAACGGTGATCGTCCGTCGGTAAGACGAATCAGTGCCCGCTCACGGACCTCGGTTGTAGCCGAACGTGGAATGACGTACGGCCATCGTCTTCGGTCGCGGCCTACTTTTTGGTGGGCTCGAGTCATTTGGTTTGGTCCGCTACAATAGCCCCTCAATCTTCACCGACGCCGAGCACGAGGTGGGGATTGATAATGAACTTGACCGAACCCAACCAATGGCCGAACGTGGTGGCGACCCGCAGAAAGGATTCTAACGAAGGAGCCATCCTCCAGAGGGCGGCCGAGCTCAAGGAATTCTCCAAAGGCGGCTGAACATGAGAGACGTTAGACGACCGTCGGTAAGACGTTAGTCGACCGCTCCCGAACCTTGGTTGTTGCTGAATGTGGAACAACGTACGGCCATCATCTTCGGTCGTGGCCTACTCGTCAATGGGTTAGAACCATTTGGTTTGGTCCGCTACAATAACCGCTTCAGCACGTGTCGGCAGCAAGTGACTTGGCGGGTGGCCGAGCCCCGCATGTGGCTGAGACCCACATGTGGCCAAGCCCCACATGTGGCCGAACATGGTGGCGACCCGCGAAAAGGATTCTAACGAAGGAGCCATCCTCCAGAGGGCGGCCGAGCTCAAGGAATTCTCCGAAGGTGGCCGAACATGAGAGACGTCAGACGACCATCCGCTTTAGCACGTGTTGGCAGCATGTGACTTGGTGGGTGACCGAGCACCGCATGTGGCCGAGCCCCACATGTGGCCGAACATGGTGGCGACCCGCGGAAAGGATTCTAATGAAGGAGCCATCCTCCAGAGGGCGACCGAGCTCAAGGAATTCTCCGAAGGTGGCTGAACATGAGAGACGTCAGACGACCGTCCGCTTCAGCACGTGTTGGTAGCATGTGACTTGGTGGGTGGCCCAGCCCCACATGTGGCCGAACATGGTGGCGACTCGCGAAAAGGATTCTAACGAAGGAGCCATCCTCCAGAGGGCGGCCGAGCTCAAGGAATTCTCCGAAGGTGGCCGAACATGAGAGACGTCAGACGACCGTCCGCTTCAGCACGTGTTGGCAGCACGTGACTTGGCGGGTGGCTGAGACCCACATGTGGCCGAGCCCCACATGTGGCCGAACATGGTGGGGGATTTGCAGGGAGGATCCCAATGAAGGAGCCAACCTCCAGAGGATGGCCGAGCTTGAGGATGTCTACGATGGTGGCCGAACCTGAGGGACGTCAGGTGACCGTCGGCAAGATGTATCTGTGCCAAGCCCACGTACCTTGGTTGTAGCCGAACGGGGAACTACGTACGGCCAACACCTTCGGTCGCGGCCTACTCATCAGTGGGCTCGAACCATTTGGCTTGGTCCGCTACAATAGCCCCTCAATCTTTGCCGACGCCGAGCACGTGGTGGAGATTGATACTGAGCTTGAGTGAATGTTTCCATGCCTTAGAAATTTTTGATGGCTTTGATTGTTTGAGTGGTAGTTATCCGTAGCCCCCATTTTGGTCTTGGGTCGGCTAAGTAGTTGAATGTCTGATATGTTGTGGTGAATGCCAAGCCTTGACCAAAGTAGAAATGTGATCCGCCGAACATGGGTGGATGCCTTGTGCCCCTTTTAATATTTGTTGGGGAGGTCGCAAAGATGGCGAATCCTGACTGAAGGGATGAGGCCACTTGAGAGTTGTCAAGTGTTTGTGGGTGGTTTGCTCGCCAAAGCGCGAGTGTAACCTTTTGGTGGCCGACCATAACGTCTTGCCAAGCCGAGTCGAAGCCTGTGTTTCATCAGAGATGTGTGTTTTAGGCTCGCCGGACCATATGTCCGTTTTTTGCTTCTTTGGGCGGCGATGGTGGCCGAAGCAAGAGGCTGAAGAGCCATTTGTGGGTGTGACCGAAGTCATCGTTTGTGTTTGGCAGTTGTGCCGAGGGTGAGCTATTTGAGTAAGCCTCGCAGGTCGCCGGGTCAAACTTCGTGAATTTGGATAGATGAAAAGTGGATTCCGGCGGCGTGTTGATGATGTGGGAGGTGAAGGGAGAGACGCTGAAATCCTTCAGTTGTCTTTCAAAACCTGGGCGCGGTGGTTTGCCGTGCTCGTTCGTCTTTGATCTCTTGGAATCCCTTTCCTTGTTCTCCTTTGCTGATGCCTTCTCTGCATCCCTACGTCGAAGCTTTTCTCGCAGGTCCGTCGTTGTTCGACGTGGGCCGTCGACGGTTTTGTCCTTGTTACGATGGGTTTTGTTGTCTTCGTTCGCACCCTCGGTACGTACGCCCTAACCATTGCGCCGAGCACGGTGCTCGTCGTCTAGATTCTCAGGTGGAATATCACCAAGACGTTCAGAGATATGGGGTCTGGTCCGTGCGGAGTCTCGGCTATGGTGCGAGACCATTGTGCGAGAGAACTCAACACGACCAGTGGAGTACGTACTTGTGAATGACTCGGTATCCCGCGTCCTGGTTCGCTCGTGATGGCTTCTGGAACGGTGAGTTCCAGATGCGGTGGGTTGTTTGTAGAGGATTATTTCTCTGGCATCGCCTGGTGCCGGGGTGAAGCCGAGGCGGTCTTTCACGGATCCGCGTTGGCCTCCCTCGTTCTGACGCCCTTGTGTCGGTGGTGGTGGAGGTGGAGGTGGTGTTTGCCCTCCTCTCCCCCTGCCTCCGCCAGATCTTGATGCGGCGGGGGTGGTGTCTTGCTGCATATGTTGCTTCATTTGGGCAACCTCCGCCCTTAGCGCGGCCAGCTCGTTGTCGCGTTCATTGTCGCGACGCTGCAGCAGACAGATGTAGGCCGCCGTTACGTCGTCCGAAATTGGTGAGAGCCCGGATCCAGGGGCGAGGGCGAGGGAGATGGACATGTGCCTTTCGGGGGGGGGGGGGGGGTAGTGGAGATGATGTTTCCACTAGCGTCCTTGGCCCCCGAAGCGACCGCGTCTGCTAGATCTCCGCCCATGGTAAGTGGTTTGGTCGTTGTTTTACGAAGGAGTGAGGGGATTTGAAGGATGTGAGAGCCGTTTGAATCAGAAGCGTTTCACGTCGGGTTCACCAATTGTGTGGCCCGTGATCCTTGATCCTTGCTCCTCCGTTGGTGGTTCGATGGTTGTTGAGCCTTCTTCTCCTGAACTGCACAGGGAACGCACGACTAAGACCTGGCCGGGGGTTGTCCCGGCAAGGCCCTCCGGTGAGAGGATGAGTATAGTGCAGAGAGAGGAAGCAGAAAGCTTAGAGAGAGTAAGTGTGAGTATTGAGTAGTGTCTCAGTATAGAGTAGCATGTACCTCTTTAGGGTTACTATCACTGGATATTTATAGGGCCTCCTGGCTTGCTCTCTAAGTACGATCGCGTGCCTTCCACGAGCCAAGTGACGTCACAGTGACATCAAGGAATAGATCTGGTAACCGTTTTCAGGGCTGAGCTGGCACACCCATGTGCGCCCATGATCATCTTCTGTTATAACCGCCTCCGCACGTGGGGGCACGCGTGACTCAGCAGCCAGTCGTGCTCCGTAGGTGGCAGAGCACGTGTCTTGACGGGTGCCCGAACCCAGCGTTCGGCTGAGACCCACATGTGGCCAAGCTTGACATGTGGCCGAACACGGCGACGACCCGTGGGAAGGAGTCTGATGAATGAGCCGGCCTCCGGTGGGTAGCCGAGCTTGAGAAGTTCTTCGAAGATGGCCGAACGTGGGCAACGGTGATCGTCCGTCGGTAAGACGAATTAGTGCCCGCTCCTGGACCTCGGTTGTAGCCGAACGTGGAATGACGTACGACCATCGTCTTTGGTCGCGGCCACATGTGGCCGAACATGGCGGCGACCCGTGAGACGGAGTCTGATGAATGAGCCGGCCTCCGGAGGGTGGCCGAGCTTGAGAAGTTTTTCGAAGGTGGCCGAATGTGGGCAACGGTGATCGTCCGTCGGTAAGACGAATCAGTGCCCGCTCACGGACCTCGGTTGTAGCCGAATGTGGAATGACGTACGGCCATCGTCTTCGGTCGCGGCCTACTTTTCGGTGGGCTCGAGTCATTTGGTTTGGTCCGCTACAATAGGCAATTGGTGACTCACTCCGGCCAATCAAATGGCACGATTGCAATTGCAATTGCAATGCACCTCTAACTCTACGTCGTAATCTCTGAACGTGGTCCGAACGCATCGGAGAGGTAGTGTAGTTGGATCAAACAATCGCCAGAACGTTCGAGAGTCTGGAAAAAGGTCGATCTGGCGGCCGAGTAATAGATTACACAGCCGAGGAATGGATGTCTCGGCCGAAGGATAGATCTTGCGGCCGAGGGATTGATCTCTCAGGGAGATTTTGCCAGCAACAGGTTGCTCGGGTGAGGAAATGATGTTAAGGCCGTGAGATCGATGTTACGGCCGACAGATGGATTCTCCTAGGCTTCTGTATTTTCTGTCTGAAAGGCTGTATGGCTCTGAATTGGGTCCTCTAAGTGGCTCAAAGTTCTTACCGAAAGTCCTAAGGTTCTCAAGAGGGCAATCAGCAATCACTGTATCCATTTCATCATCGGGATGGTCCCAAGGTGGGACTTGAAATAATCATTAGGCCAAATTGGGGTGTCTACAGATGCCCCTCTTTGACTGAACTCAGACGGATCGCGAGACATGTTTGAGTAAGAGTCAAAGCTGTAAAAAGCAACTCAATTTGGTCCAACCACTATTCCAAGGGGTTTTTGAAAAAGGTTTTTGTTATGGTCGGGCTGGGAGGCTGCGTACGTATTCCACAAGGGAAATTCAGACCAATCGTAGTTCGGGCAATAAAGGTTTTGTTATGGTCGGATCGGGAGGCTGCCTACGTATTCCACAAGGGAAATTCAGACCAATCGTAGTTCGGGCAATAAAGCAAAAGAAAAAGTTTTGGAGGGTTAGAGACAGAAGACGTACCTTCGGTCTTAAAAAGCCGTAGTGTGACGTACCTAGACTGAGCCAGGGTTTTGGCGAAGAGTAGTTGAAGGAGCACGGGGTTGCCGGGGGAGTTTTTGCGGAGAGCTTCCTTAGTATTTTGGGGTAGATCAGTACACGGCAGGTGCATTTACTTTTCTTGATCATCCTTACTTTGACTGAAAGGAGCTCGGTAGAGTAGCCTATCCTTGCGAATGAGCTGGAAGGAATTGATGTAATGGGGTGGAATCCAAACCATCTGCTGGGGATGAGTTGGACGCCGTTTGTTTTTGAGATATGGGGGGCGCAGGGCCAATAACTAGAGCGCGGAGCTTTGGGGATGAAGGAACCGAGGCACGGAGCCGGTTGTAATCATGAGGCGAGAGCCTGAAGAGTGATTGTTTCTGACATGATGAAATCGAGGCGCAGGGCCGATTGTAATCACGAGGCGAGGGCCTGAGGTGATTGGATTGAGGCGTGGAGCCTGTTGCAGTCTTGAGGCAAGGGCCTGAGGTGAGCTTAGAGCTTGATGGAACCGAAGCACGGAGCTGGTATTGATCATAAGGCGAGAGCCTGAGGTGTCAGATTGAGGCGTGGAGCCTGCTGTGGTTATGAGGCAAGGGCCTGAGGAGAGCTTAGAACTTGATGTGATTTGAACCGAAGCATAGAGCTGGTATTGATCATAAAGCGAGAGCCTGAGATGTCAGAGCTTTGAGCTTGACATGTTGAACCGAAGCGTAGAGCTGGTTTGTATTCCGATGGTCAGTGCACGGAGCTTTCTCATCATAAGTTTTGGCATAGAGCCAAAGGATCGAGGCGCTGAACCGATCAATAAAACCGAGGCGTAGAGCCGGTTAATTGCAGGGTTGACCTGTTTCATGAGAGGTATGCAGAGTGTATATGTATGATGGTTTGTTAGATGTGAACAGATATGATGATGCAGACTCGATGTGATAATGGTGATGCAATATGTGCACGGGCCCGTGCGTGTGTGTTTGTTTTAAGCATAGAACTTCTATCAAGTTCCGGACTTGAGCATTCAGAGCGTAGAGCTCGAGCATTCGGACGGCAGAATCCGAGCATTCAAAGTATAGGCTTTGAGCGTCCAGTACGCAGTGGTTGGGCATCCAAGCATAGAGCTTGAGCATTCAAGTGTATAACTTGAGCATCCAGTACACAGTGGTTGGGCATCCAAGCGTAGAGCTTGAGCATTCAAAATGTTAGATTTTGAGCATTCAGGCGTAGAGCCTGAGAATAGATGGCTTGATTGTTGGGACGGCGTAGAGCCTGTTGAGATTTGCTTGTTTACGGCTTTGAGCCAGTTGAGATAATGGGCTTGGAGCCACTGAGTTGGTTGTTACGGCTTCGAGCCAGTTGAGATAGTGGGCTTAGAGCCGCTGAGTGAGTGATAGCGAGCATAGAGCTGCTGAGTCGAGGGCTTGGAGCAGCTGAGTGAGTGAATACGGGCGTAGAGCCTGTCGATAATGGGCTTCGAGCCGCTGAGATTGGTTATTACAGCTTTGAGCCGGTCGAGCGGTTTGGTGAATTCGGTAATGGGCTTCGAGCCGCTGAATGATGGGCGCAGAGCTGCTGGGTGATAGTGAGTAGAGGCGCAGAACCGCTATATGAGTTTGATGGTTGTGTGGCTGCTGGGAGTGGCAAGCGTAGTGCTGCTGATAGTGATTGGGCTTAGAGTCACCGAATGAGTGAATACAGGCGTAGAGCCTGTTGAGGTAATGGGCGTAGAGCCGCTGAGATAATGGCTTTGAGCCGCTGAGATGGCAGACATAAGCTTAGAGCCTGTGGAGGTAGCGGACTTGGAATCACTGAGATGGTCGATATGGGCGTAGAGCCTGGATGACTTGAGCGACCTGTGCACAAGGTTATTGAGCGTGGAGCTGCTGAAGTTTTGAGCTCAGGGCTGCTTGTTTTGCTTCGGCCAGCAGTTTGTGGAGAGAGATCTTTGATGCTTGGGCATGCCCCCAAGGCTAGTTTTGATCATGTTGTGTTGGCTCGGGGATGCCCCCAAGGCTACTTGGTTGGTCGAGGACCCAGAATCCATAATGGCTTGAGTTAGTGCACTGAGCATGATCCACTGAGGCTGAAGAAAATTGATTAGAGGGGCCAGGAGATAGATCTCTCGGCCGAAGGATTGATGTATCGGCCGAGGAATCGATGTCTCGGCCGTGAGATAGCCAACAGTCAGAAGATCGATTTTAAGTTCGGTTTAATCGATTTCACGGCCCATTTAATCTTTTCCCCTCCTCCTCTCTCATTCTTCTCCGTCCCTTTTATTCGGGAACCGTTGGTTTTCCTTCTTGGTTCGGACGTGATGGCCATGCCATCTTCGGATATTGCGGGTTCATCCTCGCACCCTCCATGTAGGTGCGAGTATCCGTCTTCTGATGAGGAGGTGATTGAGGAGCCTGGTTTGTTCGATGCCGCTACCTACGTTCTTCCTTCGCGTAGGTTGGGTTATGGCGGTTTCCTACAGTACCGCCCTCCTGTTGGTGGCCCAGAGGCCGAGGTAGTTCGCAGAGAGCCTGAGTAGCACTTGAGTGTTCTAAATGTGCCGGTGAGTTTCCTGCAAAGTAAAAAGCTTACTTTTGTTCGGAGTTTTGATTTTGCATGATTTTAAAAGTGAATTTCTATTTGGTGGGATGAAATCCCTTTAGCTAGGGGCGCGAATGAGAAGGACCCGTATTTGGGTTGAATTTGTTTTTGTTTTAAGAAAATAACCGTGCCCCCTGTTTAGGCAGTGCATGCTTTTGAATGTTAATTGGAGGCCCCTAGCCTTTTTTTTTATTTGTTTATGCAATCATGAAATTAACTCCCTTTTTGGTCTCTGACAGAGAAATAGGAGGCTTGAGGCTTGAGGCTCGCGGTGGAGGCAGGGAGGTGCACAGGTGGTTTTTGACACTTCTAGAGCAGGCTTGGGGACTAGTACGTGCCGCAGGCTTCGAGGCGTTCGTTCTGGGCCTCAATGTCCCGAAGATGGACTGGTCGTTGATGACGTCGCTGGTTGAGAGGTGGTGGGATACCACCAATACCTTCCACTTTCCTTCTGCTGGCGAGATGACTGTCACTCCGAGTGACTTCTCTTTGCTGACTGGCTTTCGGGTAGGTGGAGTTGCTCTTCGAGTTGACCCCCGGCTTTGGGAGCGAGAGGGTGCTTTGAGGTGGTTTCTGGGCAAGGTGCCCCCTGTTCGTTCCCGGGGTCATATCGATCTTGCTTGGCTAAGCAAGACTTTCATGGTGGCTGACATTCTGACCCAGGTGAGTGTCGAGCAATTGACGCGGGCCTTCCTTCTTTACCTCCTTGGGCAAACGTTGTTTGCCAACAAGGATGGTTCGGTACACACGCAGTTTCTAGCTCCTTTGCAGCACTTGGGAGCTATTCGGGAGTTTGACTGGGGCTCGTCTGCTTTGGCCACTTTGTATGGTAATCTTGGAGCTTGCTCGCGGGACAAGAGTCCCATTCTTTGTGGTCACTTTCGAGTGCTTGAGGTATATATTATTCCTTTGAACCTCTGTTCTTACTTTGGCTTTTTCCTAGTTCTGAACTTGTTTTGCTAATCCATATTTCAGCTCTGGGCTTTCGAGCATCTTCTCCAGTTTCCCCCTGAGACTAGGCATGGGGATGCGAACTGTATACCTCGTTACGAGCGATGGTTGGTGGGGCAACGGAGGCCACGGTCACCAGTTTTGAGCCTTCCCGAGTGGCGACGAGTTTTGGACCGACTGACAGTTGATCAGGTACCTTTTTCTTTGTACTTCTATCCCCTTGAGAGTTGCATAAGTTGGTTTAGTCCATTCATGGTTGTGTGGGTGCAACACTATGAGCAAATCATGCTTGCCCTCCGTCCTATCTCCTTCCATCATCACCACATAGTCCTTATAAATAGCAATTCCATTTCCACCGCTCCATTCAACAAGGTAACCTTTAGCCACAACAACCTGTTCATTAACAAAGATACTAAACTCCATCTGGCCACTCTCTTTTATCCCATATTCAAGCTCACAGAAATGTAACCTAAGGAGGTACCTAAATCCCAAATCCACAGGTAATCTCCTTGTAAAATTGAATTGGGTATTGCTTGTTTTCTTATCTGGAGCCATTGACCAAGATGTTTGGTAAACTTTTTGTGGAGCAGTATATGGTGGTATACTTAAATATTTGATTGGAATTGTGGTAGTAACTGGCTGGATACTTGATTTTTCCAACAGATACTTCAAGTCCTTGTACCATTCCCGGAACATACCTGTATCTTCTGTGGATGAAATGGAGCTACCGCCAATGTTTAACCAATGTACCTTCTCTAGAGCAATGCCCTTATCCACAGTAAACGGATCACGCTTTCCGATAATCTGTGTAGCTAGAGTACCCTAAGGAGTATAATAAAGTGCAGCTGGCGTTGAGATGATTTCAATCCCATTGACAAAAGCATATGTGATGTAGGATAAGATTGGAGGATTTTTATATTTTATTTCTATTGCATTAGAATAAGATTTTTACTAGGAATATTTTTGTTTAGGTTAGAATTATTAACTTTCCGTATTCGGTTTGATTTTAATTTCTACCTTTATTAGGATTCTTGGTCTACAAGAATTATGATTTTATTTTAATTAATTAGGAAATATCTTTTCTTTAATGCCACTTGATTCTTGGTCTACAGAACTCGCACCAAGGGATTTACCCATGGTCAATCTGTTAAACACAAAGTTGATAGGAACCGCATTGAGGGATTTGCCCACAACCAACCTATTAATCAAAACGTCTCTGGAAGATATTCTTATTATCAACTTGATAGTGAGGATGAATATGAAGACGAGTTATTTGAGGATTATTATGGATATCAGTCGAATAAGCGACATTTAAGGTTTGAAGGGTTTTATCGCACAGATGACGACTTTTTAACTTTTCAGGTACAACCAATAATTCCTAGTTTTAATGGGTATTGATATCCTGAGAATTTAATTTATTGGTTTCGTAAAGTTGACAAGTTTCTTGAGTATATGGAAATTCCAGAAGAAAAGGAAGTTAGATACGTGGCTCATAAATTACAAGGCTATGCTTCTAGATGGTGGAAGCAATTGCAAGATAATCGGGGGCGCCAGTATAAACAGCCAGTCAAGACATGGCTCAGGATGAGACAATTGATGAGTGATAGGTTTCTTCAATCGCATCATGGTCAGATGTTGTATGAAGAGTACCGAAGAAATCTCGAGTCCAAGCGATTGTCCCAAGATAATCTTGAGTTGTCTTATTCTTTTTCAAGTAATAAAAATTATACCGTTGCGGCTATTGAAAACTCAAGGGACACATCACTGAGACTGTTGGGTTCGAGTCAATCAAGTTTTGAAGGTCAACAAACCGATAAAGATCTTTCAATCTCAAATTCATCACGTTTCAGCTATTATGATGGATATGAGATCATAGAAGAGGAAGGAGATCGAGTTGAACTAGAGGATGTGATATTTGTTGAGTCCAACACCGAAGAAACAATGGAGGTCGATGTTGAATGCAGTCATTGTGGGCATATTGAAGCCGACGGTAAAGAGAAATTTGACCTGGGTATTAGCGAAAAAGAGGAAACTATAATTGAAGTTGATAATAAAAAAATTGGTATCGATGTTGGTGATCAAGTTGTTGATGACCAAAAAAATTGTCCATTGGAGGTGGTTGATACTAATATTAGTGTCAATGAGGAGATTTTGGTTAGCGACATTAGCGAAAGTAAATTGGTGTCCAAAAAAATAGATTCAAAAGATTCAGCCAACAATCATGTCGAAGCATACATTCATGGAAAGGATTCAAACCATGATTGCGGGCAAAGCAGAATTAATGATGCTAATTTTGTCGATTTTCTTGGAGTGCAACAATTTGATTGGGTTCCGAATATTTGTCTAGTACATCTTGTCAATAAATTGAAGTATGAAGAAAAAAGATCATTGCATGAATACTTTTCTTTAAATGATTTTTGGAAGACAAGTAAGAGGTTAAAGTATTCCAAATATTTATTTCTTTGGAATGGCTGATGGCAAATTTCTAATGAGAACTCAAGAGCGAGTTCTTTTTAAGAAAAGGAGACTGATGTAGGACAAGATTGGAGGATTTTTATATTTTATTTCTATTGCGTTAGAATAAGATTTTTACTAGGAATATTTTTGTTTAGGTTAGAATTATTAATTTTCCGTATTCGGTTTGATTTTAATTTCTACTTTTATTAGGATTCTTGGTCTACATGAATTATGTTTTATTTTAATTAATTAGGAAATATGTTTTCTTTAATGCCGCTTGTTTTGACATGTTTTAAGATTTCTTTTTCAGTAGGATTTTTAGGGTTAAGGTTTTATAAAAAGGGCTGTAACCCATTCAATTATTCAACTTTTAAAGTTTTTAATCAATAATATTGTAGAGTTTTTTTTTTTTTGGGTAAATATAATATTGCAGAGTTTCTCTGTTTCTTCCTTGTGCGCAAGGTTTGCTCGTTGCGACGAGTTGTTTATCTCATTTGGACTAGTACGCTAACTAGTCTCTTGTGAATTCCGCTGCGTCAATATGCCTCATCAGAATTACCACTTCGTGATGGGGAGAACATTACAATTAACGATTGTGTGGCCCATAGTTCTTGATCTGAGTCCCTCCTCCGCTAGTTCAGGGGTTGCTTAGCCTTCTTACCCTAACTTGCACAGTGAGTGCACGACTAAGACCTTGCCGGGGTTGACCCAGCAAGGCCCTCCGGCGAGAGGATAAGTATGTGTAGAGAGAAAGGCAACAGACTAGAGTTTTCTAGAGAGTATGAGTGTGTAGAAGCATGTACCTGGATCAAACGTAGTGTAGTTGGATCAAACGTTTGACAGAACGTTCCAGAGTCTGGAACATAGACGATCTGGCGGCAGAGCAAAGGATCTGGCGGCCGAGTAATAGATGTTGCGGCTGAAGGATAGATCTTGCAGCTGAGGGATTGATCTCTCAGGGAGATTTTCAAGCAACAGGTTGCTCGGGTGAAGAAAGGATGTTAAGGCCGTGAGATCAATGTAACGGCCGACAGATGGATTCTCCTAGGATTCTATATTTCTGTCTGAAAGGCTGCATGGCTCTGGATTGGGTCCTCTAAGTGGCTCAAAGTTCTTACCGAAAGTCCTAAGGTTCTCGAGAAGTCAATCAGCAATCACTATATCCATTTCATCATCGGGATGGTCCCCAAGGTGGGACTAGAAATAATCGTTAGGCCAAATTGGGGTGTCTACAGATGCCCCTCTTTGACTGAGCTCAGACAGATCGCGAGACATGTTTGAGTAAGAGTCAATGCTGTAAAAGCAACTCAATTTGGTCCAACCACTATTCCAAGGGGTTTTCGAAAAAGGTTTTTGTTATGGTCGGGCCAGGAGGCTGCCTACGTATTCCACAAGGGAAATTCAGACCAACCGTAGTTCGGGCGGGCAATAAAGAAACTAGAAAAAGTTTGGAGGGTTAGAAACAGAAGACGTACCTTTGGGCTTAAAAAGCCGTAGTGCGACGTACCTAGACTAAGCTAGGGTTTTGGCGGAAGATAGTTGGAGGAGCGCTGGGCTGCCGGGGGAAATTTGCGGAGAGCTTCCTTAGTATTTCGGGGTAGATCAGTACACTGCAGGTGTGTTTGCTTTTCTAGATCATCCTTACTTTGACTAAGGGGAGCTCGGTAGAGCAGCCTATCCTTGTGAATGAGCTGGAAGGAATAGATGTAATTGGGTGGAATCCAAGCCATCTGCTGGGGATGAATCAGATGCCGGGTTTTTGAGATATAGGGTGCGCGAGGCCAGTAACTGGAGCACGGAGCGTTGAGATGAGGGAACCGAGGCACGGAGCTGGTTGTAATCATGAGGCGAGAGCCTGGAGAATGGTAGGTCGTGATGGAACCGAGGCACGGAGCCGGTTGTAGTCACAAGGCGGGAGCCTGAGGAGCTTGATAGAATTGAGGCGTAGAGCCTGCTGTGGTCATGAGGTGAGGGCCTGAGGAGATTGGAGCTTTGAGCTTGAAAGAATCGAAGCGCGGAGCTGGTATTGATCATAAGGCGAAAGCCTGAGCTGTTGGAGCTTAGAGCTTGACGTGATTTGAACCGAGGCGTAGAGCCGGTTGCATTCTGATGGTCTGTGCACGGAGCTTTCTCATCATAAATTTTGGCGTGGAGCCAAAGGATCGAGGTGCCGGGCCGATCAATAAAACCAAGGCGTAGAGCCGGTTGATTTGCAGGATTGACCTGTTTCATGAATAAGATAGAGATGCAGAGTGCGTATATGATGATAGTGGTTAGATATGAGCAAATATGATGATGCAGACTCGATGATAACAATGGTGATGCAAGTGATGCTAATGTGCACGGGCCCGTGCATGTGTGTTTGATTTAAGCATAAAGCTTCTTTCTAGTTCTGGACTTGAGCATTCGGAGCATAGAGCTCGAGCATTCAGAGGGTAAAGTCCGAGCATTCAAAGTACAAGCTTTGAGCATCCAGTACGCAGTGGTTGGGCATTCAAACGTAGAGCTTGAGCATTCAAGGTATAAACCTTAAGCATTCGAACATAGAGTTTGAGCATCCACTACGCAGTGGTTGGGCATTCAAACATAGAGCTTGCGCATTCAAGTGTAGAACTTGAGCATCCAGTACACAGTGGTTGGGCATTCGAAGGGCTTCGAGCATCCAAAGTGTAGAACTTTGAGCATTCAAACATGGAGCTTGAGAATAGATATCTTGCTGAGTAGTGAGTTTGTAGAATTGCCTTGTTGTTGAGTATTCCATCTTCCATCTTCCACGGGGTTTGATTTGTTCCTCATGCTTGGGATTCTTCCAAGGCTAGTTTCCACATGCTCGGGATGTTTCCAAGGCTAGTTCTGAGTATGCTCGGGATTGTCCCCAAGGCTAGTTCTGAGTATGCTCAGGATTGCCCCCAAGGCTAGTTTTTTTAGTATGCTCGGGATCGTCCCCAAGGCTAGTTCTGAGTATGCTCGGGATTGCCCCCAAGGCTAGTTTTTTTAGTATGCTCGAGATCGTCCCCAAGGCTAGTTCTGAGTATGCTCGGGATTGCCCCCAAAGCTAGTTCTGAGTATGCTCGAGATTGCCCCCAAGGCTAGATTCCACATGCTCGGGATCGTCCCCAAGGCTAGTTTTGAGTGTGCTCGGGATTGCCCCCAAGGCTAGATTTCACATGCTCGGGATCGTCCCCAAGGCTAGTTCTTGACCATATTCCACTTTGACTTTGTTGACTTGTTGACCCAAAGTGCCATAAGGTTTGTTAAATGCTTCGGCAATTAATGTCTTCAGAGATTTCCATCATCTTTGCTGACAAGATGATCCTCATGCACGCCTAGGAGATTTCCTTCGCCTCCTAATTTCAACCTTGTTAAGAAGACTTTCGACTCCCCTACTGAAGGGATGCTTTCCGAAGTGTGCGCTGGGCCAGAACTTCATAAATGTGCATTAAATGGGAGTCACAGGATTGCTTCACCGGCCTGGAAGTGGTGAGGCTGCTTATCTTCAAGATGTGAGCTCGGGGTAGCTACAGAGCTGCTGAATGACTAGTAGGCACGAGGCTGTTGAGGTGAGTGCGGAGCTATTTGAGTGACTTGGGCACAGGGCTGCTGAGTATGAGTATAGAGTGGCTGGTAGTGATAGTGAACTTAGAGTTGTTGATAATTACTTGAACTCAAAGCCGTTGGAGGAGTGAATACGGAGCTGATGAGCAACTTGGGCATAAGGCTGTTGAATGAAAAAGGGGCTATTGAGTGATCATGATGGCGAGCACAGGGCCGCTGAGTGGGCTTAGAGCTGCTGAGCCTAAAGCTGCTAGGTGATAGTGGGCATAGGCATAGAGCTGCTGAGTTTATGAAGTTGAGTGACCTGAGTATGGAGCTTTTGAGCACGGGGTGCTATTGAGGTGGGGGAGCCATTGACATGTTTTGATGGTAGCAAGCATGTAGCTGCTGAGATAATAGGCTTAGGGAGCTGCTGAATTGAGCTACTGTTGAGAGGGAGTGGTGGAGATTGGACTTGCTGAGCGCAAGGCGGCCTGTGCATAGAATTGCTCGGAGTTTATGAAACCCAACAAGGTTGTGAATATGACAAGGCATGCGTATGGTGCTATTGAAAAGCAAGTGTGAGGCTTCTGAGTTATGAAGGCAGAGCTGCTGACGCGAAGCAAGGAGCTATGAAGATGTGAAGTGTGAAGCCACTTTAATACTGTTGATATGGTGCCAATTGTAGAGTTTGCTGAAGCTATCTTTCAGCTTCTTTGACTTGGCTCTGTCGGTTATAGATACCAAGCTTGGTATGGTTGGTTCAAGGACCGAAATCCAGGAGAATCCTGCAATCCACATTTGAATAGTTTAGAAAATAGCAATGGATAGGAAAACAACATGCAACAGGCTTGGAATCGACCACGGGTCGAAGTCCTTTTATGCTGACTGCCGACTGCCAGGGGCAGGACCACCACACTTAAAGAACCCTAGTTCAAGAGCTTGAACGATTTTGGGTGACATGGTTTGCAACATGACATATATGCGTATTGAACTGAACATTCAGGAAGAAATAGAAGCCCCCTGTTTAGGCAATGGATGCTTGACCCTAGCTTAACCGCGCATGATGACAACGATCTAACTGCCCCTAGCATAGAAACATGCGATGTAAATAATAATGAATGTGAGTGCAATATTTTAATTCGGCAAAGATCTTGTCATGCCCTTGACAATGCTGTGTGACAGCATTCCACAAAAGAGTTGAAGCGTTCCCCCAGGATATGACGCTTCTTAGGCTGAGCTTTCTGTAAGTGTGTTGACAAGGAGGTAGACTTTACAGTGCATCCCTTTGTTGCCCTTTATTCCTTGATGGCCGTGATGCCTTGATGAACCTGCCTTGCTTGAGCATAAGAACACCTCATACTTGGGGTTAGCTCGTGCAACCAAGACAACTACTTTTGCTAAGCAAACATAAGGATGTACACATGAAATACTAGGATCAAGAGATCAATGCAAAAGACGGGGTGATGCATGTGAATGCGCAATGCATTCTAGACATCTCAACTTTTGTGTATTTGATAATGGCTTATTTATACTAGCCAGGTGTTTTGAAAGATCGTAATGCCCTGGCGGTACCACCGAAAACATTGTTTGGTTAAGGAACCATATTGCTGCACTCTTCATGAAATGAGGGACCCATGTTATTTCCTCAGAAACTGGCAAAAATGGTTGTGCTTGTATTTGCTGTGTTAAGAATACTTAGGATAAAACCATTTTTGAAAGCTTTTCCTCGAGGATTTCAAGGTCACGTCATTCCATCCATGTCCCACACTCACGTCATTCAATCGTCAAAGGACATAGAACTATTTTACAAACCTATGCCCCTAGTCAATTAGGTGAGTTTGTTGCTTTGAGCTTGATTTGGTTGACTTAAGTTGGATTGATAAGCGCCTACTGAGATCCACATAAGAGGTTGGATACTTTTGAGAGGAGTGCATAAAGGGGAACATAACCATGCCCCTTGTCTCACGTAGCTCTCCATGTCGTGCGATTTGCCAAGATGATGCAAATTCCGGGGTACTTGCCCTTCGTGTTAAGTCCCACATTGGTGATGCCCCTAGTGTCTAGGACCTTGCTACTAAGTCGTGTTCCCCAATCTGAGAGAACTTTGTTATGGACCATAATGTAGGCTTGGGGTTTTGGCTTGAGAAAGAAGCAGATGTAAAGGCTCAAAACTAATTTCTACTTACGCTTAATTGGGTTTTAAAAGCTAGCAGCCATCTTCAACATTTTTATCAACTCTTGTCATCTCTTGCCTCACTTTGTGTGAAAAGAGTTGGTTTCTTCAAAAATGTCCTTTGTATGTATTGGAAGAAATGTTTCCTTCAAAATGCCCCATGTATGACGGGGTGCTCATTCTTTCATTGATTTTTCTTTCATCTCTCCTTGTATATATATTTTTTTTTGCCCCATTGTAGGGGATGCTGTTCAAAGAAATTATCCAGAGGCTCGACATGGCTGGCAAGGGATAAGTGTTTGGGATAGAGAAATGAATGCCTTTCTTCATCTTGAAACACACGACAAAGTAACAAGGATCCTTACCAAGAAATTAGGGGTTTCGATGTTTATCCAAGTGAATTTTCTAAGATTGAGGACAATCCTTTGAGACACATAGTAGATGCATGGAGACATGGCTGATTTCTTACTTTGTTCGTGCTCTAACTTTTGCCTAGACCGCCCTTACGGGTTTTCAATCTAGCGAGCTCATCATTTTTTTCCTTTCTCAGTATTTTTCCTCTCTTTTCTTCTTTCTCCTTCTTCATCTTCAACAACATGTTTTGCTTAGCATTACCCAAAAAAAAGAAAAACATGTTTTGCTTACAAATGATCTCTGTGAGAGTGCAGAGATGTATCAACTCCTTCTTAGCTCGACAGAAATGACGCAGGTCATAGCTTTGAAAAACTCGTTTTGCGTTTTCGACAATTCAAGTGATTACGATGTGTTCCAAAAGATGCCATAAGATTACTTTGAAATCCCTAAGGATTGTTTTCAATACTCAATGTTATCATGATCATTCTATAGCAGCGAACTAGCACAGGAGGTAACATTTTTCAAATTTGTGGCCGACCAAAAGGTGCCTACGTATCCCAATAGAGAATCAGGCCATTCGTAGTTCATATTCGAGGAGACTTGAATTTAAGACCCACATTTCATGCTGAGTGTGACAGTTGGCCAGAAACCATGATGAGCAAAATGATATCAATTTTTCAAGAGAAGCAAAACATGGGCCAAAATGGCGGTGAAAGTTAGATAGGTACGAGAAGATTGTTTTAAAATCTAAGCCAAGACGTGATGGACATGGCTGCCATTGCTCAAAACTTGGTTGGATTAAAACTTCAATTTTTTTTGTCAGCCATTACCATCAGTTCTGAGATCAAACTCCAAATCTAAGAGAAGGAGAAACCTAATCATGCTCAAGTGGAGATATCCAAAACTAATTGTCCATGCGGTGCATTTTCTAATATGCAAACTGCCCTTAGTGGTGGTGCAACCAAATGACATGCGATGAACAAAGAAAGAAAATGAGGGGGATGGACTCCTCTTTTGGTTTGGCCCCTGCATAGTTAGAAAGAGGCAATCAAAACGATATGTATATATATAGCACCACAGCTACTTACACAGATTATGGATGAGTCATGCGTTGCAATTCATTTGTATGCATGAGTTTATTGGATACTATAGATAGCTAGCCATTTTTTATATGGACGATTCTTAAGACTCGTTGCTGTAACTTAAGATCCCACTTCCAAGCCAATCCATATTGTGAGACAAACCAAAAAGGTTGAGCATATGGCTACAACAGAAAGTAGACTCGGAGTCCATCGCTGTGCTAGCGGCTATTTGAATGTTTCAGAAAAACTTGTCATTAGACTAGGCATTGCAAAAAGTTTTGAAAGTTCTTTTAATTCTTGGTTAGGGAAGATTCTTTCTCAAAACGTGATTGAGGTAATTGAAATCCACTTGATTATTTGCTAGCACATTGACAACCTCCTAAATTTTACCAGCTCGTTGAGGTAAGCATGCTCAAAATTTTGAATTTTGAAATATGGGTTGCTAGGCCGATTTGGAAATAGGAACCAAAGTCCTAAACTTGTCATGCTGAATCATCCATGGAGAAATAAGTATTGCAAGTTCAATCCATAATATCCTTGACTTTGCATATAATCATCCATAACCTGCTTTGGTACTTTACACTCCCTCTTTGCTTTAGCCTCGCAAAGCAAAGATTGCTAGAGCAACCCCTAGTTCAATTGCCGGCGGGGCAGCCAGTGTTTGATTTCGTTCTAGAAATCCATGCTTCGCAGTGTTTTACGTAAAGCGAGAGTGTTAAGTAAGCAATGATGCTTTTTACCAAAAATATACCTTGCAGGCAACGCCATTAGTGCTTCGCTATAAAGACTTAGGGTTAGGGCTTTTAGTTCAAGCCCTAACCCTTTTACACAGAAAGAGATGTTACAACAACATATACAAGGTGTGAGGAAGAACTTCTGTAAAAATGCAAGTAGGTTCCTAGCCTGTAGGTTCCTGTCTTAGTTTGATAAGTTCTATAGCTTTCTAATACATGCAAGGTTTAGGTAGTCTCAAGGTGCTCCGTTGTCAAAGGGCACCAGTCCTTTCACCAGCCCATCATAGGGGATGATTGAGTGATTCCCTTTTTGATATACCACTAGGTACGAGTGACTGTGGAGTTTGCTGGAACCCCTAACATAGCCCGTGTCATGCCGGGGTATCAGGTGAACTCAACGAGGTTGCCCGCTCGATGCATTTGATAAATGAATTGAATAAAGTATGTATTAGTCTTATGTTGAACTTTCTGGTTATGGCTCTCAATTCCCCAGCAGAGTCGTCAAAAACTGTAGACACCTCCCTATAGCGGGGCATCGCCATACAGATTGATCGTTGTTTGCTCGTTTGGTTGCTTGCTTCATAAACCAAGATCGTGGACATTCCCATGGCTAGGAACATCGCCACACGATAGCAGTTATCATCAAAACAGAGTCGCCACCCAATTTATTAAAACTAGGAAAATAGATAGAGATTCTGGGTACGGGAGCCAAAAGTATAGTAAAGGGAAGGTGTTAGGCACCCCTCTCTGCCCAGTCGTGAGACTGGCCCATAGTTATTCAACATAAGACATAGACTTGCTTTATTTAATTCTAACACATAGTCTGATTTTAGCCTTTAACAGTTGATAAGGTGAGCCAAAACAGTAATGAAAACATGCATCAAAACATAAAACAAACTGTCCCAGCAAATGGATCCCTCGGCCGGTGAATAGATGTCACGGCCGAGGAATCCCACTGGATTGATGTATCGGCCGAAGGATTGATCCCCCAACCGATGTTCTTCCTCACACCAGAACAAAGAGTTACACAGGAATTAAAACACTACGATTAAAGTATAAAAACAGAAGATAAATCAAACCATAGGCCCCTGGGCCTCACCACCTTGATCCCTCAGGGCTTGATTGCTTCAGGTTGAGGGTGATTGACTGATCTTCTTCTCGAAACCCTAGGATTTAGAATTTGTACTTCGGGGTTTGATCGTTCGGGATGCGGCTTCCTTCGGAAGGTTAGGGCTTCTATAGGGGGAGTATGTGAGATGATTTCTACAGAGCTTGGAGGTATGAGATGGAGGAATTGAATTTTGTGTATTTTCGTTCTTTTATTTTCGGAACCCAAAGGCCTTTTATATAGGCAATTGGTGACTCACTGCGTCCAATCAAAACGCATGATTGCAATTGCAATTGCAATGCAATGCAAACTCTTCGTGGTAATCTCTGAGCGTAGCCCAAACGCATCGGGAAGGTAGTGTAGTTGGATCAAACGTCTGACAGAACGTTCTTGAGTCTGGAAAATAGACGATCTAGCGGCCGAGCAAAGGATCTGGCGGCCGAGTGATGGATGTTGCGGCCGAAGGATAGATCTTGCGGCCGAGGGATTGATCTCTCAGGGAGATTTTCAAGCAACAGGTTGCTCGGGTGAAGAAAGGATGTTAAGGCCGTGAGATCAAGGTAACGGTCGATAGATGGATTCTCCTAGGATTCTGTATTTCTGTCTGAAAGGCTATATGGCTCTGGATTGGATCCTCTAAGTGGCTCAAAGTTCTTACCGAATGTCCTAAAGTTCTCGAGAAGTCAATCAGCAATCACTATATCCATTTCATCATCGGGATGGTCCCCAAGGTGGGACTTGAAATAATCGTTAGGCCAAATTGGGGTGTCTACAACGACAAGAGGAGAGAGAGAAGTTACAAACTCTTTCTCTCTCTAGAACTCCATAGCCAGAGCTCTCCCTCCATCCGTTCATCTTCCAGCCTTGATTCCTCGTTGATCCACCAGCAAATCTTCCAAAAAACTTTAGGTATTGTTTCGATCCTTGCTTCTCTTCATTTTGCTGTAGGTTTTATCCCCCTTTTTGCATTGTTTTTCTGGGATTTGGGGGTTTTTGTTTTGTATGAACAGTACGAATCCTGGAGATGAACGAACTGTTCATCTTCATCTTCAACCTGTTCTTCCGAGCCCCAGCATTGATGCTGGTGGGCTTGGCCGACGTTGAGGCATGCCAAGCCCATTCGACTCGAGTCTTAGTGTTCCTGAGCCTGAGTCTTCATAAAGCAGGGTGGGCCAGTAGGGTAGCCGAACGTAGTGAGGTCCTTGCCTTTTTGTCGACAATGAGGTTCCTCATTATCTTCTTCTTGTTTTGTTAGGTCTGGCTCACCCAATCATAGTCATTTCTTCCGACTCTGAAAGCTCGGGGGACGGCTCTGGAGACGTAATAATCCGAGAGTAATTGGAGAGGTACAGAAGCCGACGTCAAGCTTCCTCAATTGCTTCAAATATGTCAGCAGATTCTAGTGATTCGAATGCCGAACGTGATTTCGAGTATGTGGGGGACGAGTTCAACACTGAGCCCAAGATCTCCTTTACTCCTTCTACTCACTCTGAGGCCGAGCCCCAGTTGGTACTAGAGGTTGAGACGAGATTCCATTCCCATGCTGAAGCCACCTCTTCAGCACGATTGGGGCATAGCGAAGCCCCTTCTTTAAATAGGGAGGTCGCTGATCTTTACGAGAGGGGCTAGGTTTGTCCCCACGCCCACTTCTTCAACGGAGTGGCCGGTGAATATGAAAACTTCTGCCGAGAGTACAACATCCCAAATGATGTCGTTGTCAGTCAGGTGGCTAGTAATAGGACTAAGGATAAGACAGAACATCATCCCGAGCACATCACCGTCCCCCTGATGGCCATCTGTGAGGTTGGGCTTCGGTTCCCACTTCACCCTTTTCTAAGGGAACTTCTTGCTCAATTCAGCATCGTCCCTCACTGCTTTGCCATTAATAGCTTTAGGATAGTGATGTCGATCATTAAGCTGAAGGAGCTCCATAACCTGGAGTTCACCATCCCCGACCTTTTTCACACGTACATAATGTCCAGGCACGGTAAGACCGGGCGTAGGTACCTATCAACACGCAGGGACAAAGAGCCGTTGATAGGTGGGCTGCCTGATACCGACAAATGGGCCAACTTCTATGTTGAGGTTAATGGCAACTATGAATTCGGCGATCAGACATGCGACTACACACCGTGCCGAAGATAAAAGATTTCCGAGGTTGCCTTGTGTTTTTCTTTTATCTTGCCGAGCCTGTCTTTCAATCTCGTATATCAATTTTTCCTGTGCTGATTGTCAACACTTTTGCAGATCACCGAGCGATTACAAAGAGACAGCAATCGTTGGCCATTGAGAGAAATGTGGATATCTGCCGAGACGCGCCCACTTTGCTCGGCTACATTCCCTTGTACAAGGGTAAGTTGAAGAAGAGGGAGAAGGTAGGTGAGCCGAGCGAGCAGGCAGGAGAGAATAGGAACAAGGGAGGTGGACAGCCAAAGGTAGGTGGCAAGCAACCTGAGGGTGGCAAGAAGGCGAAAGAGCCAAGGGTGAAATTCCCCACGTTCAAAAAGTCAGCCGACTTCTGGTTCCAAGAGTGTCGGCCAGTTGTTATTCCAAGTATCAACACACCTCTCCAAACCCTCGTACCTGAGTTTGGAGAAGAGATGGGAAGAAGGAACGTGGTACGTGTGAATATCAGAGACGGTGCCGTGGTTCGGCAAAAAGAGACCGAAATGACTGAGCTTGCCGAAAAGAGGCAGAAGGTCACCCGTGATTTTTTTTCAACCAAGCCGGTGACGCCTCATCCGTTGGATAAGGGTCAAACTGAGTTGTCGGCTGCCGGTGGCTCAAAAGGTGCTCGGAAGAATCTAAGCTCGGTGGGGCCAGTCGCTGTGCAGGAGTTCGCTCTGTCGTTTGCTATGGCCGAGGGCAGGGTAATTTCAGTTGACGATAGTGTCAAACTGGAGCCTGGGTTGGCCGTCACTATGCTCCGAGGCTTGGCTTTGTCGAATGATATGCAGAAGGTGCTGGAGGATCTCCAGCCGAGCTTGGTTCATGCCAGTGCTTACCTAGTTCAGGTATGTCCGAGCCTAATTCGTTTAAGCTTTTACATATTTACGAGCTTGATTGTACTTGACTTTCCCAAGCTTGTCTCTTCTCGCTTTGTAGGCTAGGCAAGCTTTGCTTCGTGCGTCTAATAAGGCTGAGCTCGTGGCAGCCGAGAGGTCCTGTTACCACGACGACCTGAAAGCCGAGTGTGAGAAGGTGAAGTCTTTGAAGGCGAGCCTAAAAACGGCTAAGGCTCGGGTGGTGGAGTTAGAGAAAGGGCAGGATGAGGCTGTGGCGAAGGTGAAAGATGCTGAACGTGAGCTTGGCAAGGTATTGAGGAGGGAAAAAAGAAAGATGAAGGAAGTCGACGAGAAAGCCTATCAGGCTGGCTATGATCGAGCAGGTGTCGAGTGCATGAGGGATGCTCGGTCGATGGTAAATGATGAAATTAAGATGAGGATCCCCATCTCATACCGAACGGGATACAAGGATGGGGTGAAGGCTACTTGTAGAGTTTTACAGCTGGAGGCTGATATGAACTTGACCAAATCGATTCCAGACCCAGTTACTCCTGAGCTCGTCCTTCCTTATACTGAAGAGGAGTGTGCACCCCTTCCTCCAGAAGAGTTTCCCGAGAGTGAGGAGGATATTGACGATCTCACCGACGCCGATGCCGATGGTGGAGATGGCTCAAGTGGGAAGAAGTCTGGTGGTGCGGTAAAGAGGGTAGCTGAGGATGCCGAGCGGGAGCACATGAATATTGATAAGAATCCCGAAGCCGAGGTTGGAGTTAATGCTGATGTTCCTGCAGAGGATACTACTCCAGTTTGAGTGGATGATCACCAACCTTTCTTTCTATTTTGTGATTTTCGTTATTTGAACTTTAAGCTTTTGTTGGACTGGACGGCTCCGAACTTGGAGTTTACCGTACAAGATGTAATAGTTTGTGGGGGGCCGGCACGAACGATTTACCACGCCGTACCTCCCAGCTTAGGGATTTCTGTAACATTTGGGTTCTCTTTGAATGTTTGACCTGACTTCTTTGTTTGCAACGTATTGGTTTTGCCGAACTTGATTGAATATTTTCGTGCCTTAGAAAAATTTGATAGGCTTGCTTGTTTGGATGGTAGTTATCAGTAGCCCCCATTTTGGTCTAGGTTCGGCTAAGTAATGTAGAAATTGCTAACTGTTGTTCTGACAGTTGCCGAGCCTTGACCAAAGTAGAATAGAGTTGATACGTCGCCGAGCATGGCATTGTTTGGCTGTTGAGCCCATTGCGTGGATGAAACGAAGGTTAGTAACTAAAAAGTTTTGTTGGGTGCCCCGTACCTTTGGTTTGGGCTCGGCCAAAGTGCCAGCCCTAGCAAAGGTATCAAGGACAATTTGTTGAGTGAGTGGTTTGCTCACCAAAGTGTGAGTTTAACCAGGCTGTGGCCGACCTTAGTGTCTTGCCACGCCGAACTGGAGCCTAAGTTCCAACCGTAATGTGTGTTTTAGGATCGGTTGGACCATATGTCCTGTTTTACTTCTTGGGGCAGTAATAGTGGCCGAAGCAAGGGCATGAAAGCCGTTTGTGGGTGTGACCGAAGTCAACGTTTGTGGTTGGCAGAATATGCCGAGGGTAGGTTCAAAGTAAGGAAGACAATTAAAACAAGTAGAATACGTTAATTGCCAAACAAGACTTTTTAGGATTGAGAAATGTTGGGAGTACAAGAGGGAAATGAAAACTAAGGGCCGAAGCCATTCTTGAAATGAAGTATAATAGATAATGAGGCCGAAGCCAAGATGTTGATAGTATGTGGCCGAGCACGAAGTGCATCTCAAAAATGTTTGTCACATGTATGCCTTCTTCAGATTCTGTGCATTCCACGGGTTGGTAAGGTGTAGACACCCCAATTTGGACCTATTAATTATCCTTAATTTGTGGCCTCGAGGCTTCTCTTGTCGATCATTTGCTTGCATGTTTGCATTTACCCCAAAGAACTACGCTGGTCTGATCCCTACAGAAAAGGGTACGTAGGCAAATCGAAAGAGCACGACCTCATGCTTTAAATGCCTGTACATCTTTACTTGCATTTGATTTTGGATTAAGGATTTAGTAGGGCTCGAATTGGGCGGTCTCAATCTTTGGACGCCACTCGCATCCAGACATGATGCCGAGCGCTGTCCAAAGAGGGGCAACTGTAGACACCCCAATTTGGACCTATTAATTATCCTTAATTTGTGGCCTCGAGGCTCACCGATGATGAAATTGAATCAAAACAGGTCTTGGACAAACTTGGGCGATGCTTCTTGGACTTTTACAAACCAAAACCATCATTTTTTTTCGACACCCTGAGGGTAAATTTGGCACACATTTCAGCATATAAAATATATTTGAATGAAACCAATTGGGTTAGAAAGAGGACTTAACGAGCTTTCCAACGCTTCAAAAAACATCCAAAACCGAGTTCGGGAGTGTCCGTGCCGGCCCGCTGAAGTTGGGCAGCCACTCCCAAGCGCTCGGGAGTGCTGACAGACCAATGCATGTTGAGCTTGACCTTTGACCACATTTTTTTGGGCTTTTCAGACCCGCAGTTCAACCCTGAACATTGCAGAAGCCTGCCTGAGCTTGCAGGGCATCTCATCATGAGAATTTTCCCTCCCAAACTTTTCATAATCTTTCATTTTATTTCCAAACCATAGGTTATGTTTGCCTATAAATACCCCCTCTTTCTACCTTGCATGGGGCACGAAATTTTCCTCTGAAAAACTCCACATTTTGCTGCCAAAAACCAGTCCCCAAAATTCTCTCTCAAACTCTTTCAAAACAATCTCATTTTCTAAGAAAAATCATCAATTCTCAAGTAAAATCTCTAAGAGAAATGTAGGCCTAAACTCCCTCTTTTTCTACTGTTTTCAAACCATTTTCAAATCGATCCAAAGTCGAGGCACGCGATTTTCATTGGGCCGCCCCGATCCGCCCGGGGCTGTGGTAGCCCACATAAGTACTTTCCCATTCATGTCTTCCAGCATGTATGCACCTTCACCAGCAATCTTGACAACACGAAAAGGTCCCTCCCAGTTGGGCTTGAATTTCGTTTTCTTGCTGGCTTGCACCACTTTTCGCCAAACCAAATCGTCTGGTTTGAATTTCTTGGTTCGCACACTTCGGTTGTATCCCTTGGCAACTTGTTGCTGATACTCGGCAAGTTTCAACCGAGCGTCATCACACTTCTCTTCAGCCAGGATTAGCTCTTGTTGCACAGCTTCATCGTTTGTCTTTGGGTCGAAGGTTTCCGTTCTGAGGGTGGGGAACTTGGACTCCAGTGGGATGACGGCCTCCATGCCGAATGCCATTGAGAAAGGAGTCTGGCCAGTTGATCGCCGAGGTGTTGAGCGATAAGCCCATAGGACCCTTGGTAGTTCCTCTGCCCATTTGCTGCGCTTGGAGTTCAACCGGCGCAAACAGTCTTGTTTATGGCCTCGGCTTGGCCATTTCCTTGGGGGTAAGCTGGAGTGGAGTTGAAGAAGCGTATGCCAAACTCTTCGCAAAGACTTGTGAGGCCATTTCCAACAAATTGGGTGCCATTGTCTGAAACGATGGCGTATGGAACGCCGAACCTGGTGACAATATTTCCCCAAACGAACCTCCGAACGTCCGCCTCAGTGATGGTGACAAGGGCTTCAGCTTCCACCCACTTAGAGAAGTAGTCCGTTGCCGTGATTAAAAACTTGAAGCCCCCTAGGACTGTTGGGAGCTTGCCCACGATGTCGAGCCCCCATTGCGCAAAGGGCCAGGGACTTGCGATGGGGGAAAGATTTTGGACGGGTTGCTTCGGAATTGGAGAGAACAGTTGGCAAGGTCGGCATTTGCGGACGACTTCTTCACACTCTTTCTTCATGTTCTTCCAAAAGTATCCCTGACTCATGGCAGGTTGGCATAGTGAACGGCCACCAGAGTGGCAGCCGCAGCTTCCTGAGTGAAGTTCATTGAGAATCTCGGGTACTTGGGTTGGGTGGATGACGAGGAGATAAGGGCCGGAGATGGGTTTCCTATAGAGTTGGCCGCTTTCGGAGAGCCAATAATAAGCAGCCTTGTTTCTTATGCGGAAAGCTTCCTTCTTGTCGGCTAGTAAGGTGTCATTTCTGAGGAAAGCGACGATCTCGTCCATCCAACTTGGATTGAGTTCAACATTGAGCACTTCTAGAGTGGTGTCATAACTTGGGTGGTCGATGCTGCCAAAGTTGATAGTTCTGAACTCAGAGGCTTTGGAAGCCGAGGCGAGGCCGGCAAGTGCATCCACGTGCGCGTTGTGTTCGCGGTTGATCTGTTTAATCTTGAAATTCTTGAAGTGCTTGATGAGTTTGGCTACGGTTGCTTGGTACTTCATCATTCTGGGGTCTCGAGCTTCGTAGTCCCCTAACACCTGGTTGACGATGAGTTGAGAGTCACAAAAAACAGCTAACTCATTGACCTTCATTGCTATTGCAGAGCGTAGTCCAGCAAGGAGGGCTTCGTATTCGGCTTCATTGTTTGTTGCAGGGAAGTCAATGCTGATGGCGCTTTCATGTAGAGTCCCACAAGGGGAGACTAAGACGACCCCTACTCCGGCTCCATTGCAGTTAGAGGCACCATCAACTTGAAGTCGCCAAGTGTCTACTTGAAAAAGGAGCCAGGGTTTTATGTCCACTGCGTGCTCGGCCAAGGGTTTAGGTGGGGGGGAAGTGTTGAAAGTCTCAGTATCTTCTGGAGTCAACTCGGTGATGAAGTTGGCGAGGATCTGCCTCTTGATTGCCATCTGTGGCTCGAAACAAATGTCGAAGTTTGCTAACTCAACTGTCCACTTGGAGACCCTGTTGGAAAGATCAACTTTCCGGAAGAGGGTTTTGAGAGGGTACTCCCTTAATACCGTGATTGTATGTGCTTGGAAGTACGGAAGGAGTTTCCTTGCTGCTGAGACGAGAGCAAGTGCTAACTCTTCGAGAGGAAGATAGCGTGTTTGTGCGGGTAAGAGGGTCTTACTTGTGAAGTAAATCGGCATATCGTTGGTGCCCTCTCGCCGAACAAGAGCGGAACTAACGGCATGAGCCGAAACTGCCAGGTATAGGTAGAGAGTTTCGAATTCTTTAAGTTTGACCATCAGGGGAGCCGAGCTCAGGTAGTCCTTAAGTTCGGCCAGTGCTATGTCGCAATCCATTGTCCACTCAAAACTTCTTCGTCTTTTGCCCTTCAAGGCGTGAAAAAATGCATGGCACTTGTCTGAGGATTTACTGACGAATCGATTCAGAGCCACTGCCATGCCTGTCAGTTGCTGGACTTCTCGAATTGTTCTTGGTGGGCATAAGTCTGCCACAGCTTTAATCTAGGTGGGGTCGGCTTCGATGTCGCGTCTGGTGACTAAGTGTCCAAGGAATTTCCCCGCGCTTATGTCAAATGTGCATTTCTCGGGATTCAAGCGGAGCTTGTGGAGTTTGAGAATTTCGAATTCTTCGGCTAACTCCTGGAGGTGGTTGTGTTCCTTCTGGCTTTTGACGACGAGGTCGTCAATGTAAGCTTCGACTGTGTGACCTATCTGAGCATGAAGCATCTTGAATATGGCTCGGTTGAAGGTGGCGCTTGAGATTTTGAGCCCGAAGGGCATGACTCGGTAGCAGAAGATGCCATGTGGTGTGATGAAGGCCGTTTTTTCCATATCTTATGGATCCATGGCTATCTGATGATAGCCACGGTATGCGTCTAGGAAACTCAGCCGTGCATGCCCTGCTATTGCGTCTACCAGTTGATAGACCTTTGGGAGTGGGAACCAATCTTTTGGACAGGCGTCGTTAAGATTGGTGTAATCAACGCAGACCCACCATTTGCCATTTTTCTTCTTAACGACCACCGTGTTGGATAACCAGGTTGGGTATTGCACTTCTTGGATAGCGTCGTCTTCCAACAGGTGGGTGACTTCTTCAACTACAACATCGGCGTGCTCCGATGCTGAGCGTCGAGCCTTCTGTACCACTGGCTTTGAATCCTTCTTGATGTTGAGAGAATGGCAGATAAAATCGGGGTCAACCCCGGGCATCTCATTGGGGGTCCATGCAAAGACTTCCATGTTGTCTTTGAGGAATTGGAACATTTCTTCTCGCTCGGTGTCACTGAGGGAAGAGCCGAGTAAAAAGAAACGTGAGCCATCCTCATTGGTGGGCATTGAAATAATTAAGGTCTTCTTCAGCTTTGTCTTCAGCCTTCTGGCCGACGTCTTCAATTACGGCCATGTCTGGGACTTCAACCCATTGCACTTGCTTGGCTTTGGTGGAGTTGTGGACGGCTGAGACGTAGCATTTTTTGGAAGCTACTTGGTCACCTCGCAGATCTTCTTGTCTCCCATTCGCACCAATAAAGCGGACGACCTGGTGGTAGGTGGAAGCGATGGCTTGCATGCCGTGGAGCCAGGTTCGGCCAAAGATTGTGCTGTACGGGCTCGGCACATTGACGACGATAAATTCGACGCTCAACATTTTCGAGCCAACGACGACGGTGTAGGGAGTAAATCCCAAACGGGCACAAATAAGGCCCGAACACGTGGTGCGTGGGACCATGGTGTAACTAAGACAGGGACAACCGCCGTGCAAGACGGTGGTCGGCGATAAGGACCAGCAGCATGAGGGATTACTGGTCCAGAGAGTCTGTACTAAATCAAGGTCCAGTAACACGAGAGGATATTGGACCAAGAGGTTGACAAAGGAGCAGTGACACGTGAAGTCACTGGTCCAATTAGTTTGTTCGGCAACGAAAGGGCCGAACAGGAGGGGATTTGTACGAAAAGCAGTCTCAGGTGCAGGAAACGTTCCAGAAGGTTCTAGAGACAGGGACATCCCGTAATGACTATGAGATCCCAATAAAGTAGGATCTTGGATAGATACCCAATGGGAATGGGAAGTTCGGCCAACTGTGGAAAGGAGTCCTAAACAGGCTAAGGTAGTGAACTGATAAGGGAACGAGAATCCAAGATATTCTGGGTTTCCTATACGGGATAGGAAACCTAGGGAAACGTGGATACTTGGGCGGCAAGCATCCATAAACCTATAAATACGAGGCAAACCTAGAGGAAAAAGGTACACAATACATTACAATCATACGTATTCTCTTATGCTTAACTAGGGTTTTCCTTTAGTACGTGATACTAACTTAGGCATCGGAGGGCCTTTGCCACTAGAGGCAAAGGTGCACTCACCCCTTGTCTGTTTTGCAGATAAGGATTCCGGCGTCGTATTAGGGTTCCGGCGAGAACCTCGAAGTAGCCGTTACGTTCTTGTGCTGCTCAAACCACTCTCGGTTTTTCTGCACTTACAATTGGCGCCGTCTGTGGGAAACGAAAGAGATCCCTCTGAAAAGCGACCATGATGGAAGAAGACCCAAAGACACCACATGATCCAAAACACCAGTTGGGGGGAGGAGGTGGCGACTCCCCACCAGACCCTCCGAGAAAACCCGACGGTGGGCAAGCAAAGAAGCCCACAAACAAGGATAACCCCCTGACTGTCCATGACGACTCCAAGAACAAGGAGGGAAGGACGGCCACAAAATCCACAAGAAGGAGTAAGTCCCGTCGTGAGGGAGAATCAGTGGCACATTCAAGGAGTAGGCAAAACCATGACGATATCTTGGATAGGAAGAGACAAGAAATCGAAGAGTACGCTCGTCTAATCAAAAAACGAGAGTACGAGATCCAGGAATTGCAACGGATACGAGAACGTCCGGAGGATTCTGGACTATCACGAAGAAATTCCAGAGGAGACAAGTTAGCCGTAGTGGAATACAAGAGGGCTCCTTCACGAGGAAGGAGGAGCAGGTCCAGGAGTCCCACTCCGAAAAAGAAAAGGGCTTCTTCACGAAAAAGAAGAAGCAGAAGCCTCACCCCCGAAGAAGGAGAGATTAGAAGACATCACAGGGATAGGTACGAGAGACCTGATTCCGATTGGGAAAAGAATACTCCCAAGAAAGCAAAAGAACAAGAGGACGGAGCCATGTCTGCACGAGAAGCAGCACGGAAAGCCCTCAGCAATATAGCTTCATCCCCTTTTTCAAGGAAATTGCAGGAGGCAAGGCTTCCGAGCAGGGTGAAGCACGGGGCTTTCGTACTTTACGAAACAAATACTGATCCCGTGGCGCACATACAACACTATCGGCAGGCAATGTTCATGCACGACGGGGATGATGCAATCATGTGCAAGATGTTCCCATCGAGTTTGGGGAAAGTGGCCTTGTCATGGTTCCATAAACTAGGGCCGAACACCATACGAGGATGGAGACAGTTGGCCGAAGAATTCACTGCTCGGTTTCTGACGAGCAGGAAAGCACCAAAAACCTTTGAAAGCCTCTCTGTTATGAAACAAGGGGAGAACGAGCCGATCAGGGACTATGCCAAGAAGTACTGGGAGACTTTCAACAAGATTGAAGGATGCAGTGAGGAATATGCAATAGCCACATTCAAGACAGGGCTGCCTGTTCGGGGAGAACTACGTAAGTCCCTAAACATGAGCCCGGTAGATACATTGGCAAGGCTAATGGAACGAATTGAGCAGCATGCCAGGAACGAGGATGACATACTGCAAGAGGACAACAGGATGGTTGCTGAACAGGCGAAGGGTCTACCGAAGAAGGCGGATAAGCCGGAGCCCAAAACCTACAAAGAAAGGAAGGAATACGGGCAGATCAAGAAAGAGCCGTATAAAGAGAAACACGCTCCAGACCCCAAGTCTTTCTTTCCAGTGACAACAGTTTGGAAGGAACCAATCTATCGGATTCTTTACAAGATAAAGAATCGTCCATTTTTCAAATGGCCCCCAAGGCTGGAGGGGGACAAAGACACAAAGAGGGCTACAAGTCAGCATTGCAGTTATCATAAAGACTGGGGGCACATGACGGAGGATTGCGAGATGTTCAAGCAACACCTCGATGATCTGGTCTCACGGGGTTACCTGAAAGAGTTTATTCAGGAGGAGCACAAGGGTGCAGAGAAAGCATTGAAATTGGATTATGAGCAAAATCCAAGGGGAGTAATCCATATGATACATGGATTGGCCGCGCCTTATACGAGAAATGAGGTGAGGTTGCTCCAGAGACAAGTAAAACACGACCAGCATGTGATGCAGTTGGGAAAGAAGCAAGGACGTGAAGGAGAAGAATGCAACGGAGGCATAGTCTTCACGGATGAGGACCTGGGGGGAATCCAGGTGCCACATAATGATGCCTTAGTCATAACCCTGCGAATTGGGGAGTATGATATGGAAAGAATCCTGGTGGACTTAGGAAGTTGCACGGAGATACTGTATTATGACGCGTTCAAGAAGTTAGGGCTGACACAAGCGGACTTGGTGCAGTCAATAACCCCTTTGGTCGGATTCAGTGCAGGAGCAGTCTGGCCTTTGGGAAAAGTAACTCTTCCTGTTCGGGCAGGAGCAGTCGTACTGAGAACCGATTTCCTAGTGGTGGATGTACCCTCTTCCTATAACGCAATTATTGGAAGAACATGGCTGCACAAGATGAAGGCGGTTTCTTCCACTTACCACCAGATGGTAAAATTCCCAGGGTCGAATGGTGTTGAGAGGATTAAAGGAAATCAGAAAGTTGCCCAGCAGTGTTTGGTTTCTATAATCAAGAAGGCTCCTAAGGCCAAGTTAGTTCAAGCAATTGAGGTCCCGGACCAGCCGACCATTGAAGATGTCGGAGGCGACCCCGCCGAGAAAGTGGTGGAAGGATTGAAGAAGATCCAGATCAATGAGAATGATCCAGAGAGGTATTTCCTGATTGGGGAGAACCTGAATGAGACAGAGGAGAAAGAATTGGTGGGGTTCTTCAAGGAACACGTCGATGTGTTTGCTTGGGTGCTCGAAAAGATGCCTGGAGTGGATGCAAACGTGATTTGTCACCACTTGAATGTGGATCCACAACACAAGCCTGTGATGCAAAAGAAGAGACGATCTGCCGTACAGCATGTGGATGCTGTTATCGAGGAGGTGGATCGGTTACTCGAAGCAAAAGCTATACGAGAAGTATACTACCCAGAATGGCTGTCCAACACTGTGGTGGTAAAGAAGAAGAATGGGAAGTGGCGAGTCTGTGTCGATTTCACTGACTTGAACAAGGCCTGTCCCAAGGATAGCTTCCCCCTTCCTAGAATAGACCAACTAGTTGATGCAACGGCTGGGTATGGACGGATGAGCTTCCTTGATGCTTATCGAGGACACCACCAGATAGCCATGTACGGTCCCGACCAAGAGAAAACCTCGTTTATCACACCAAGGGGGCTGTACTGTTATAGTGTCATGCCCTTTGGTTTGAGGAATGCCGGTGCAACATACCAGAGGCTAGCGACGATCATGCTAAAGAAATTGCTCGGCAAGACCATGGAGGTGTACATAGATGACATGGTGGTCAAAAGCAAGGAAAAGGGAAACCACATTGTTGATCTAAAGGAAGCTTTTGAGATATTGAGGGAATATAAGCTGAAACTCAACGCCTCGAAGTGTGCGTTTGGGGTAAACTCGGGAAAATTCCTAGGGCATTTGGTGACCATAAGAGGGATAGAGGCAAATCCCGATCAAATTACTGCGTTGCAAAAGCTCCAAAGTCCTAGGACCACGAAGGAGGTCCAGAGATTGACAGGGATGGCAGCGGCTCTAAACAGATTCATCAGCAGGTCCAGTGACAAATGTAGACCTTTCTTTCAGTTGCTGAAAAAGAGAGAAGGATACGAATGGGGAGCGGAATGTGAGCAGGCGTTCCAAGACCTGAAGAAGTACTTGGCAGCAGCCCCCCTATTGTCCACGCCCGAACAAGGTGAATCCTTGACCTTGTACTTAGCGGTCTCTGAACACGCTGTCAGTGCAGTATTACTAAGGGATAAGGGATCCGAGCAAGTCCCTGTCTATTATGTGAGCAAGACATTACTGGATGCAGAAACGAGATATCTGCCCCTGGAAAAGTTAGTCCTGGCATTAAGGACGGCGGCAAGAAAATTGCCCCATTATTTTCAGAGTCACAGGGTTGTTGTCTATACTGAGTTCCCATTGAAGTCTTTGCTACGAAAGGCGGACTTCTCGGGGCGTATCTCGACTTGGTCGGTCGAATTAAGTCAGTATGATATAGACTACCAGCCACGCACCGCGATAAAGGGACAGGTACTGGCAAACTTTGTAGCCGAGTTTTCACCTACGGTGGCTCCCCAGCCTCCTATGAGACAGGAGCTGAAAGAGGAACAGGGGAAGAAGCAAACAACGAGAACAAAGAAAGCTCCGGCCGAACAGGATCCCATGGAGTGGAATTATTTGTTGACGGCTCGGCGTGTAACACGGGATTAGGAATTGGGGTAGTACTTTTTCCTCCTGAAGGAGCAATGATGGAGCTGTCCCTTCGATTGGGATTCAGTGCTTCAAATAACGTGGCAGAGTATGAGGCACTCTTGGCAGGGTTAAGGAGTGCAAAGACCCTGAAGGTAAAAAGGATATGAGTGCATTGTGATTCACAACTCGTGGTGAACCAGTTGTCTGGGGAGTATGAGGCCCGGAACGAGAAGATGGCTGCCTACGTGATGGCAGCCAAAGATCTGCTTGACACTTTCGAGAAAGTTTATATTGAGCAAATAAGTTCTGGGTAGAATGCCCATGCTGATTCTCTTGCCTGGTTGGCTGCAGCTGTACCAACAGAATTCAAGAGACGGGTGGCAGTAGATTATCTTGCTGAGCCAAGCATCGGAAGAAGTGTGGAATTGGTCTTGGACGTGAACCAAGGACCGAGTTGGATGGATCCAATAGTGGAGTTCCTACGAGATGGGGCACTCCCCACAGATAAAAAGGAAGCTCACAAGATAAAAACAAAGTCTGCACGGTTTTGGCTGTCACCAGAAGGAAAGTTGTACAGAAAATCCTTCACTAGTCCATACTTACTTTGTGTGCACCCCGAGATGGTGCAAAAGTTTCTCCACGAGATCCACGAGGGAACTTGTGGGAGTCATGCTGGGGGAAGGTCCATTGCCCACCGAGCAATAACCCAAGGGTACTGGTGGCCTCACATACAGGAAGATGCGAAGGTGTATGTAAAAATTTGTGAGAAATGCCAAAAATTCTCACCAATGATCCGAACACCAGCCGAAGATCTGGTGCCCTTGACAAGTCCTTGGCCCTTCGCACAATGGGGGATGGACATCGTGGGTCCACTTCACAAGGCAACTGGAAATAGGAAATTCCTGTTGGTAGCAACAGACTATTTCACCAAATGGATCGAAGCAGAACCATTGGCCAAGATCACTGAGCCTATGATAGAGAGGTTCGTCTGGAAAAGCATAATCACTCGATTGGGGGTCCGTTATTCACTGATTACGGATAATGGGTGTGGGCAGCATGCCCTTCGGAGAGAAAGGATTTCGTTCCTTCCCGCCGTTTGCGGCCCTTTTTCGAAAAATCGAGGGAGCGCGAGCGCCGGTGGCAAGCGCTCAAAAATACAGAGTCGCCACTTGAGTTTTGAAGGTCCGACACTCAAGGAACCGTATTTCGAAGCACCTGCCGCGCTGTTTGATTTGAAAAAGTGAAGGAAACCAGTCCGTTATAACCATAGCTGGGTTCGGGAGCCAGGTTACGAGAGGGGAAGGGTTTTATGGCACCCCTCTCGCCCAATCCGGAGATCGGTCTCTACTTAGGCATTTTTATGAAAACTTTTGTGATTCTTCCTCTTTTAATTAATTTTAGCCAATTAGGGCGGGGGAACAGTTAATCGGGGATTAAAAACTGTAACAATTTGCAGGACGTGATCAAATGATAGCATGGATGAAAGGCATGATAAATAATAAATGGAATGAACTTGAAATAGCGATCAGATGCCAAAGCCAGGCTCGGGACAGATTTGCCCTGCACGATGGCCAACTTGCATGTATGAACAGATCTGCATGCAAGCCAACCATCGCGCGAGACACACTGACCCTCGCGCGAGTGTTGTCACCTCACCACAGTCCTAAGATCATCCCCTTCTGGGCTCTGGAAGGACCAGTGCACACCCAGGAAGAAAACCAAGCAGTTTATATGCAACTGTAAAAAAAATACTAATTATTACAGAATACTCCAAACAGGAGCCAAATGAATTGAAACACAACCCCTAGACAGTGGGGGCATCAAAACAGAGGCCAAGGGCCTAGTTACCCATGCAAGGGCTATTCATGGAAATCACAGAACTGTCGCGCGACAGAGAGTGAGTCTCGCGCGACATTCCTGACTGGACTTCCAGGAATTGCTTTGCACGCTTGGGGTCCTGAGACAGATTCAGGGGATCCCAAGGGCATTCCAAACTATTTAGAGCAAATAAACTAGCTACTGTATTTTGTTTTTGCATGCATAACAGTGATCTAAAAGTCAAACTGAAGTACAACAGGCATGAATATGTTTCAAAACAGAAAAGGGCTAGTCTCTCTTCCCCACGAGGTCCATTCTCTTGCTGACACAAGTGTCGCGCGAGTATAGGGGACCATCGCGCGAGGGTGTAACTGCCATGAATTCTTGTAACTCTGCTGGCTTTAGGACCAGGGCATGGTATTGATTACCAGCCTTGGCCCTGTCAGCCCCCCTCAGGGATCAAAACAGAAACAGGTTAAATATTATACCTTTGCTTGGAAAGGGTTTGGAAATGGATTGGATTGATGGGTGTGGCCTTGCAACCAAGTGTGTATGAACACACTAAGTTCAGGAGATTAGGAGGTGGTTTGGGGTTAATAACTTTGTGCTAGCTAGTGTTTGCCTTACAAAATAACCAATGAACTCCTTAGTCAATTTTTGGAACCCTTAACATGGAAGATGAAGGGGGGTATTTATAGGAGGAGTGTAAGGGCTAATTAGTGACCAAACAAGGCCTTGGGACCAGCCAACAAGGCTTGGTCACAACTTGGTTGTGAGGCTAGCCAACAAGGTGAGTGGGGAGTGGTTGTGAGGGTGTGAGGGTGTAGCCTGCCAGAACCCTGTTCAGCTGAGGTAAACGGGGTTCCAGCCCATGTGACACCCAATGATCACCTGTCCAGCTAGATTCTGTGATAGGGACAGGAGGGAACTGTCGCGCGAGTGTCCAGAACCATCGCGCGATGGTCAACAGTCAACAGTTTGACTTTGACTACACCTGGCAAGCTGAGTGTCGCACGAGGGACACAAAGGCTCGCGCGAGGGTCCACTCTGGCTCTAGGGTTTGACTGAAGGTTCAGAGGGGTTCAAAAGGTTCAAGCAGGGTTCTAAGCATTCCAAGCCTAATCCATTCCCAATCCAAGCTCCGTTTGATCCGATTTCATCATCGGGGAAACAAGAAAATCGTAAAACGAAGTAAAACAATTGGGAGGCCCAGATTGGGGTGTCTACAATAGTCCCTCTTTGACGGCACGCGGAGCACCATTGACTGGTACGGGTAACGTCAAAGATTTCTAGACACCCACCAAATCCGCCCAAAAGCCGATTAAATGGAAAATGCAGACGAGTATATAAAAATACCGTGCACCAAGGGGGACTTGAAGATCGGACGGATAGATCGCCGCTGGTTGATCGGACGGATGGATCGTCGCCGATTGATTGATCGGACGGATAGATCGTCGCTGATTGATTGATCGGACGGATAGATCATCGCTGATTGATTGATCGGACGGATAGATCGTCGTTGATTTGATTGATCGGACGGGTAGATCGTCGCTGATTTGATGATCGGACGGATAAATCGTCGCTGATTGATCGATCGGACGGATAGATCGTCGCTGATTGATCGATCGGACGGATAGATCGTTGCTGTTTGATAGATCGAACGGATAGATCGTCGCTGATTTGATTGATCGGACGGATAGATCGTCGCTGATTGATGATCGGACGGATAGATCGTCGCTGATTGATCGATCGGACGGATAGATCGTCGCTGATTGATGATCGGACGGATAGATCGTCGCTGATTGATCGATTGGACGGATAGATCGTCGCTGATTGATCGATCGGACGGATAGATCGTCGCTGTTTGCGGGCGGACCACTGCTGGGGATACAAAAATCTTTGGGTTTGAAGACAAAACTTTCAAAATGACCCTCAAATTTATTGTACAACATATCAATAAGTCATGGACCCCAAAAAGGGAGTGATTGAGATTGGGCCGGACTCAGAACCTGAATTGGGCCTGAGGCCCAAAACAAAGTGTCGCGCGACACTCACGAACCATCGCGCGAGGGTCTAAAGTTAGGGCTTGGGTCTGAACAGGCCCAGACCCGGCCCATACCCGTTCCAAACGTTTAAAATCCGCGGGACGTTACAGAAACCGTACCAGAACAGTTTCGAATTTTTGAAACTCCTCCAAACCTCTCATCTCTCCTCTCAAACCTCTCCCAAACCTTAATTTCGTCCGTAAATCCCATAAACCCAACCTTGATCGTCCACCCATGGCAGACCACGGCAGTGGGGAAGACGGGGGAGGTGTTATCGTTGAGCCAGATGATCGAGGAGGGTCCACGGCCGTCGAAACAGGGGATCAAGCACCGGTGGAGGACACCGCAGGGGCCAGTGCAGCGGTTGCAGGCGGCGTAGATGGCGAAGAGGGTCGCGAGCAGGCGACTGTTGGCGGCGACGAGTGTCGCGCGACAGAGCCAGAGGCTCACGCGACTATTGAGCCTGAGGCCGCAGGGGCTGTCGTCGAGCAGTTAGATCCGAGCATGGCCGTAGAAGGGTCGGTGGTGACCGGAGTGAGTTCAGGAGACGCCGGGGGTATTGGTGCTGGAGAGCACCATCGCGCGATAGAGGAGGAGCCTCGCGCGATGGTTGATGCTGGAGGAGGCAGTGGCAGTGGGGCTGGAGGTGATACGTACTGTTGAGCCGTCCGGGTCCCCGCCGAGGGATTCGGCGAAGGGCAAGGGTGTTGTAGATGCAGAGGTGGAGGCCACAGAGACTCCGGTTGAAGTCCGAGAGGAGGACATTTTGTTTAGGCCCGCGGTGACGTCGTCGAGCCATAGGCTGATCACTAGACACGACGTCGCCGAGTACTTGACCGACGAGGCACTGGTGAGGCTTCTTGAGGACAATCCCCTGGTTGGGGAGTTGGTCCTAAAGGCTAGAGAGGACCGCGCCCGGGCCATTGAGGCGTCGGAGGCCGCGGAGAGGGCCGAGAGAGAGAGACAGGGGAGAGAGGAGCTCTTGAGAGATGCAGAGGCTGAGGAGAGGGCCAGAGTTGAGGCGCAGGGGCCTAGGGTTACAGCTGTGATGGAGGCGAAGAACACGAGTCGGTTGGGCTTTTCAGCGGAGGCATACGTGCTTCCTACGCCGCACCTCTTTGTGCCGTCGGGCATTGCGGCCCGCGTACCGTCGTAGAGAGACTACGACGACGAGTTGGTGTTGAGAGATCCCCGGGCCCACATTGCAGCGACATGGACGAAGGTATATTCCCAGAAAACACCCTTCGTAACTTGATTTTGGTATTCTTGTTGTGATAGTTCACGTTCGATACTTGCTTAGAATGTACTTGAACTTAGAATTGCATAGATAACTCACGAGCCAAAGCACGCCAAAACTATGTACTTCCTGTAACGTAGGCCCAACATGTAATAACTTGAACCAACCATCCGTTGCAGGCTTCATTGATTACCTAGAACTTGAAAATGAGGACTCTGTATGCACGGAAATCCTGAACAGCACATCAAACTCCCAAGTTGAGCCATGGCATAGAACTGAGGCCGAATATATGTCCTAGGCTTCATTGATTACTTAGAACTTGAGAATGAACTTCCCGTATACTGACGAATCCTTTCGCTGCTTGTCTTTGTATCTGAAACAGGCTGGAGCAGAACATAGGGATATTCGCGGCTTCGGGGGCGCGTGCATGTCCTTGCAGCTGTACGAGGGGCTGCCGGAGAGAGTGAGGCGACTGGTGGACGAGGCAGGCTTCGGGGAGTTTGTGCAGACTTTGACCCCGGCGAGGATTGACCATGCCGTCCTTGTTGCACTTGCTGAGAGGTGGAGGGATACCACCAATACCTTCCACCTACCTCCTGGGGAGATGATGGTGACGCCTACTGACTTCGCAGCGATCACAGGGCTGAGGGTTGGAGGTGAGCCCATCCCGTTTGACTCGGGGATCCAGGAGGATCGGGTTGCTCTGGAGTGGTTTCTGGGCAAAGTGCCCAGGATAGAGGGGGGAATGGCGAGGTACGACCAATTCAAAGGTTACCTGAAGAAGGAGGTGACGAGTGACCGGGAGGCGGAGCAGATGGCCCGGGCGTTTCTGCTATACCTGTTTGGTGCCACTCTGTACCCAAACAGGTGAAGCAACGTCCACCTTTCTTACTTGCCAACGTTGAGGGACTTGAGGACGGCCTCGCGCTTCGACTGGGGTGGAGCTGCTCTTGGGACAGCCTATCAATTCTTTGGCCACTCGTCGAGGACGGGTAAGAGCACGGCTGGTTACTGGAGGGTCTGGGAGGTACGATTCTAACCCTTTTAAGCACAATTTGATTATGCTTGTCCATTGTTTAGTCTGCCTGACTGTTTCGATTTCAAATGCTGTATGCCTTGACTAATGCTTGAACTTGTCTAAACATCGCAGCTTTGGGCCTACGAGGTTTTGCGGATGTATCCGCCGGAGTGCAAGCATCCAGACCTGAGCACTCTCCCTCGCGCGCTGAAGTGGAGCAAGGCGAGCACGGGAAAGAATGAGGGAGAGGCGAGCTCAACGCCTTCAGACTGTACTTGGACGAGCTTAGGGCCTCACAGGTATGAACACGTAATCATAGGCATCAGACACGTATCCATTTCCCTGCTTTAATGCTGTTGCTGATCAATTGTTTGCATTGCTTGTTTGTTTTGAATTGTAGGTCAATTGGGATCCCTGGAGGAGAGCGGGACCAGAGCCAGAGTACTTGGCCCGGAGCAGAGTTGTTACAGCCAGCAGGGTGTTACTGGAGTCAGCCTTCGATTGGCAGTGGTACCTGGGGGATCGAGTGACGCGCCAGTCGCTTGGTTACCCTGAGTTCTGGGTGCCAGGGCCGCTCCCACCTCAAGCTTCACACACGGGAGAGTACACACGGGCTGAGCTGGAGAGGTACACGAGGCCGGATACTGAGCTTGAATGCTACCTGCGTCCTGGTAGGGACTATGCAGTCTACCAGAGAGACTTCCTGGCGGGTCCACTGGGGATCCGTAGTCTGAGAGAGGTGAGGGGCGAGGCCGCAGGGGCTGCTGAGGAGGTGAGAGGGACGGAGAGGAGGTGAGAGCCGGGCAAGGCGAGCCCCGAGCGGACCGGCAGTTGGCGGACTTCTTGCGCTGCTTTGGAGGATCCCTGTGGTTGACAGCCAGGGGAATCCTGCAGAGTTACAGTTAGTGCCCGCGAGAGCGGAGCCTGCTCTTGTGACTGTTTCGGTAAGACCTAGCTTCCAATATTGCTTTTGAATTCCAAATACTTGAATTATCTGCTGAATAGCCTGATGAACTTGAATTGCATGCAGGTGCCAATTGAGTGGGTGAACGAGGCCGTTCGACGCATGCTGGCGTTGGAGAACGTGGTGAGAAAGGCGGCGAGCGGCACGCCACTGGAGTTGCAGTACCAGGTGCCGACACCACAGCCGACTCAGCCAGCCGTTGTTCAGAGGGCCCAGGTATGGAAAACGATACATTCCTGCTTTCGATACATTCCTGCTTTCGATACATTCCTGTTTTGATAGCTTGATAGACTGTACTTGTTTCTAATACAGAAATACAACATGCACAATAGATACTCATGCTTTGAAATGCAATGACAATGCAGGTGCAGGGGAAGATGAACCCTAGGAGGAAGAGTGCGCGAGATCCGCCACCGACGAAGGTGGCGGCACAGAAACCCACACCTCCGGCCACTACTACGTGGCGACAGACGAGGGGCTTACAGACGGCGCGCGCACGCGAGGAGGAAGTCAGGCAAGCCGCGAGGTAAGCTGAGCTTCGGTACCAACTCAAGAAGCGCGAGAAACCGTCATTGGAGAAGCCGGGCCCGGTTCGCAGGCCGAAACTGATCATGAGTCCAACCTCCGAGGATGAGGAAGAAGAGGGAGAAGAAGAAGAGGCAGAAGAAGAGGGCGAGGAGCACTCGTCCACCAGCAGTGGCTCTGACGACTCCATTGATGATCCGAGGTACAGAGACGATCCCCAGGAGTCACAGGACACTTCAGGTAGCGATGACGGACTTGAGGGGCGCTGACGAGGCCTCCGTTACCCCTTTTGCACACTTAGTACTTTTGATTTCGGGCCTACGCGCCCAAATAGGTAGATTAGACAGATAGACATTTTGAGGGCCTGCGTGCCTTTGATTGGTGGGCGCATGTGCCCCAACTTGATAGTTTTTGATCGGCCGAGGGCCGCAGATACAGTAGCTCTTTTGTTTTGCTTATGACATGGATAGATCATGGTTGATATAAAAAGTTGCATTTTGAAGTTTATTGCTTCTCATTGTGCATAAGAAACAGTAATGTAGACACCCCAATTTAGCCTAACGATTATTTCAAGTCCCACCTTGGGACAATCCCGATGATGAAATGGATACAGTGATTGCTGATTGCTTCCTTGAGGACCTTAGGACTTTCGGTGAGAACTTTGACCGCTTAGAGGACCCAATTCAAAGCCATACAGCCTTTCAGACAGAAATACAGAAACCTAGAAAAATCCATCTGACGGCCGTAACATCGATCCCACGGCCATAACATCAATCCCTCGCCCGAGCAACCTGTTGCCAGCAAAATCTCCCTGAGAGATCAATCCCTCGGCCGCAAGATCTATCCTTCGGCCGAGACATCCATTACACGGCCGCAACATCCATTACTCGGCCGCCAGATCGACATTTTTCCAGACTCTCGAACGTTCTGTCAGACGTTTGGTTTGATCCAACTACACTACCTTTCCGATGCGTTCGGGCTACGTTCGGAGATCACGACGTAGAGTTTGAAATGCATTGCAATTGCAATTGCCATCTCGTGATTTGATTGGCCGGAGTGAGTCATCCCTATGCCTATATAAAGGGGCCTTTGGGTTCCGAATAAACACACAGAAATTGAGATACTTACACACTCTCTCAAACCTCGAAGCTCTGCACAAATACTCCCTCAATCCCATACTCCAAAAGCCCTAACCTTCCGAAGGTAGCCGTCAATCCGGCGATCAAACCCCGAAGTTCAAACCCTAACCCTAGGGTTCTCGATCAAGCAATCAACCAATCTCACCCAATCCAAAGCAATCAAGCAACTGAGGGATCAAGGTGGTGAGGCCCAACGGCCTCTGGTTTGTCTTAATTTACTGTATTTCTGACTAATCGTAGCATTTTGATTATCCATTAATCTTTCTGTCTGGTGTGAGGAAGAACACCGACCGGGGCTTCGATCCCTCGGCCAGTATATCAAACCAGGAGGATACCTCGGCCGTGACATCCATTCACCGGCCGCGGGATCCATCTCCCTGGGACAATTTTGTTACTTTTCTGCTTTCTAATGCATGCTTCAATTATCGCACTGGCTCACTTTGCTTACTGTTTAAAGGAATAACTAAACAGACTATGTGTTAGGATTAGACAAGGCATCTATACGTCTTATGTTGAATGATTATGGGCCAGTCTCACGGCTGGGCAAAGAGGGGTGCCTAACACCTTCCCCTTATTGTACTTTTGGCTCCCGTATCCAGAATCTCTATCTATTTTCCCAGTTTTAATAAACTGGGTGGCGACTCTATTTGATGATAACCGTTATCATGTGGCGATGTTCCTAGCCATGGGAATGTCCATGATTTTGGTTTATGAAGTGAGCAACCAATCGAGCAAATTCAATGTGATCAATCTGTATGGCGATGCCCCGTTTGGGAGGTGTCTATAAGTAAAACCCACCACTAATACCAGACTTGCATTGACAACACATCAAGACCACTCTCAGACACATATGAGTACAAACACTGGTCTAATTCTGAATGAAACGAGAAAAGTACCCCAGGATACGGCCAGGATACGAGGATACGAGAAATAATGAAATTTTGGGCATTGATACGCCAAAACTCACAATATTCTGTTAAAGACAAAACCGACACTACAGATAGGTCAACGACGGTCAACATGACCTGTACCAATCAACGGAACTGAACAAAACGCCCCCAGAAAAGACTTTCACCGAAAAACGCATAAAATGATGCAAAATGGCATAAAATGCCCAAGAATGACTCAATTATTTCCTGGACTGAAACCGACACCTCCATACAGTCACTCAAGGTCCAGGCGACCTGTATGGCATGACCAAAATGGGCTAGGGCCTCCGATGCGAGGTTCGACCTCCCGAAATCTCGATTTGAACTCGAAACGGGCCTCCGAGGGTCCAAAATCTTCGTTGAGCACGGCATTCGGAATCCGATGCTTGGATACAGTCACATATGCTCATAATGACTTGCTGGAACCATCAAAAGTACCAAATGACCTTTGGAATGAAAATCGACCAATTTGGACAGTAGCTGTTGGAATCTGTCAAAATTGCAGACCAACCATCGCGCGATGGTTTGGAATTGTCGCGCGAGTAACTTCTGTCGCGCGATGCTTTGAGAGTGTCGCGCGAGGGTCAATCCCTGCTAAGCAGCCTTTGTCTGACCAAATTATTGCCATGGACCTGTTCATTGTTCCACGTCCTAAAAGTTATTCTGGGTTTGCAGAAGGAAGGCTGTTCTCCCATGCAAGGTGGTAGGACACCTAAGCCTTGATCTCACCAACTCCTTGGCTATTTGAAGAAAGGTTTTAAGACTTAATGAAGTGTACACCCCTCCAACTTATCTAAAATGGGAGATTCACTAATGGAAGCCCTTGATCCTTGGCTAATGAGAGACGAAACCATAAATTGGGCGAGCCCCCGGTCTCGCTGTTTATCCTCGATTCGGGATCTCCGATTTGCTCGACCGTGCGTCGAAATCCTCCAAGCCGCATTGCCTTTCTGGGACCCCATTGTGCACGTCTTCCGGTTCCGTCAAGACGAGATGTGCCCCACAATAGAAGAATTCCAGGCATATGCGCCAGGGTTTGCCAATCTAGATGTTCTTGCTGTGCCGCCCGTCCATGAAGACATGGAACGAATTCTACGGGCAAAACTCAACATTTCGGAGGCACTGATAGCTAGCATCATTCAAAACGGCGAGCTCAACATCTTTCGCGTAATCGAACTGTATGGCCCCGAGGGTGGCCTGGGAGACTATGTTGGGGAAGCTCACAGACGCTTCGTTTTGTCTATATGCGCACTGGCCGCGTACATGCTGGTTCCTATTGATGGAGGGGTAAATCCCAAATTGGTGAGCATTGCCTCGCAAATGGATAACGGGAAAAACATCATGCCCGTGGTTTTAGCGGAAACGCTCATGGGCTTAGATATGCTGAAACTTGAGCAAGCCGACTCTTTCAGCGGATGCCCTATCCTGCTCCAGGTAAATTCCTATTCGACATACTTTCTTGCATTTTCAGCTCCGCCTCAAACGCTTAGGCTGTATTTGATTTCTGACCTGTCCTCTGCTCTCATGCAGCTCTGGCTAGCGGACAAGGTGGGGGTTTTGGAAGAGCCATAGGCTGGCTTTGAAGAGTTCCCCAAGTTTTTGGTCGAAAGACCGATGTTATTCCCCGACCTGACAGTGGACATATGGTTTGCGTTCCTGAACGATCTTCAATATGAGGACATAGTCTGGAGGTGTCTCTGGTTAAACCTTCCGGCAATGACGCTCAAATCAGCGGGATACAAAAGAGTGATAATTGCCGGCCTTTCAAGCTTCACATTTTACGTCCCTGGGCGTACACTCCGACAGCTCGGAAGAAGCCAAGGATACAAGCGATACGGAGCGGAAGACTTCGACCTCCCCGCATTCACCTCATGGGACTTGCGCTGCTATAGAGACAACTGGGGCGATAGGACATTGAAGGAATCAATCCCAGAGTTCAGGACATGGCTGGAAAATCGTTACATAAGGTGGCTCCGCATTGAAGTTGAAGCAAGACTGAGGGGATATTTCTGAATCCCGTGGGAAAACGAGTTGTAATTAGTAAGGCCATTAGCCTGAGCTTCTGGCTCCGCTTTTCAATACTCGCTTTGTAAACTGTACGCCACTTTGCCCGACTTGACCAGCTAAATAACAACTTTGAATTATCCGGCCGTTATTCCTTCGAGGGACCGAACTCGTCACTGAACGTGTAATTTGAACGAACAACGCTTCGACGTAGTCATAATCACTCATAATGATCTACTGGAAGCATTGGAATTTCAAAATCTGGCCCGAGTCAAAATCCGGAAAATAACCCCAAAAGGCAGTAGCCTGCCCTACTGTGCCGAATTAAAACCCAACTCTCGCGCGAGCAAACGAAACCGTCACGCGAACATAAACAGTCGCGCGACACTCCATGACCATCGCGCGATGGAGAATTCCTGTTACAGTGGCCAGTCTTGACTCATTCGGACAAAAAGGGGTGGCAGGCTTTGTCAGCAGGTCTGGGCGTGCAGGGGCTCCTGGCTTCCCCCAGAGATGTTCCCTTGATCTTTAGTAAGTGGATGGACACCTTGCATGGACACATCACTCAAAGGAAAGGCATTACCTCCTTTCTTGGCCTATAAAGAGGAGCAACCCCCTGAATGAAGGGTGCGCCTTCCGTGGAAAATTTCAGGCACTGTTCCCCAAATGGCAAATCATCTCCCCACCTTAATCAGCCCGTGGCTCGAAGAAGTTGTCACGAGTGATTGGCTATGCTTCCGTTCTCACGGGTTGGCGGCCTTTCGCTTCTTAAAAAGTGTAAGGCTCCGCCCCGAAATTCTGAGAGCAGCCCTGCAGTTCTGGGACCGGGACGTCCATGTGTTCCGATTTGGGGACAACGAGCTGTGTCCGACCGTTGAAGAATTCCAAGCGTATCTCCAAGGCTTTGCTTCGAGCGTGATTATCGTGCCACCTTACAGGCAAAGCATGTCAAAGCTGCTGAAAACGTGTCTGAACGTTTCCAGGGGTGCGACAGAAGGCCTGTTGATCGGCGGACAGATAAACATCGTGCGCCTAATGGAATGGTACGGGCCTGACGGCGACCCAACCGATATGGTTCTGCAGGCTCGACGTTGATTTGCCATGTCAATTGGCATACTGGCCGCGAATTTGCTGGTGTCTCCGCATGGGCGGCCCGACCCCTCGTTGGTTCACGTGGCTACGCAGATGGGTGCTCGGAAGAACGTAGTTCCCCTAGTACTTGCTGAAGCGTTCATTGGTTTGGATTTGGTGGCCACAGGTCAGACGAACACATTTGGTGGCAGTCCAATCCTGTTACAGGTAAACTCTCACTCAGCTCACCTTTTTCCGGCTTCCACACAGTCTGTTTTTACCTCAACTCTCGGCTAAGGCTATATGGTAGCTCCTTACTTGTTTTCTTTCGCTCGGGCTTATGTGGCTCCTTACTTGTCTTTTCGCTCATGCAGTTGTGGCTATGTGACAAACTTGGACTAATCTCGGCTCCTGGAGCGGACTGGCCCCGTCTGCCCGGGCGAATGCACCAAAGAGGAATGCTGTACCCGAAAATGTTTGAGGAGGAGTGGTACACCTTCATGAGAGAGATGTCTCCGCGCGAGATCGTTTGGCGGCACAGAGCCCTGAACATCCCGGATATGGCTCTGCACTCTGCAGGTTTCGAGAGATTGGTGATTGCTGGGCTGTCCAGCTTCACGTTTTACATCCCAGGTCATATTCTGCGGCAACTAGGCATGAGCCAAGGCTTTCATCAAGCTGGGATAGAAGATTTCCAGATTCCAGCATTCACGGCCCAACATCTAGCAGGGTATGAGCACAACTGGGGTTTGAGAGAACTCGGAGGAGCGGAAGATGACTTCAGCACAAGACTCAAACGTCGCTATGTAGCATGGTTAAGAGAAGAGGTCGCAAGGAGACAAAACGCAGACTGACTCCTGACTCAACTCCAATGATCTAGAATAAATTGTGAGCCTGTGAGGGCCTCTTAGCATTTTGTTCTGTTTTTTATGCTTTACTGTTTTTCTTAGGGCTCTGCTCAGCCTATGTAATAGAAATAATAGTTTTGAATAAAGGTGAAAGATTAAGAATTTTCCCCTTTTGGTCCAAGTGTTGAACGCCATGTCATTTGAACGTTGAGGTACGCTCTGGGATAAAAACCCTGGATCGAGTTGATTGATTGTGACCGAATCTCACAGAGAGATTGCCTACGTATCCCAAGCTAGGGAATCAGGTCAAAACGTAGTTCAAGCGACGGTTCGGCAGAGTATGACCGAGTCCCAAAGAGAGATTGCCTACGTATCCCAAGCTAGGGAATCAGGTCAAAACGTAGTTCAAGCTAAGGTTCGCTCGTGTGTTTTGGCTCTCCTTTTGCGCTCTAAATTTTGCCTAGGACTGCCCTTGCAGGTTTCCAGCCTAGCGAGCTTTGATTGAATGCCTATTTATTTTTGCCTAAACTGCCCCCTTGGGTTTTCAGTCTAGCAGGCTTGCTCTAATTTTTGCTTGGGACCGCCCACCCTTGTGGTTTTCGGCCCAACGAGCTTCTCTCAAGGGTAGTAACGTTTAAGTTGATCCAGGTTGACCAGAGTGTTGAACTCATTGCCGTCCAGATCTATGAGCTGAGCTGCCCCACCCGAGAGGATGGTCTTGATAATGTAAGGTCCCGCGCGCTTCGGGCGGAACTTGCCACGTAGATCGAAGATGGGAGCCCGGATTTCCTTTGTGACCATATCCCCTTCAACTAAGTCACGAGACTTCACTTTCTTGTTGAATGCCCGAGCAATCCTGCGCTGATACCCCTGAACGTGATACAAGGCACGGAGCCTTCTCTCATCAAAAAGCATGAGTTCGACAAACCTCCCGCTAAGCCATTCGGACTCCGCGAGTTCGCATTTAGCCATGATCCTCAAAGTTGGTACTTCAAGCTCGATGGGAAGGACAGCCTCCATCCCATAAACCAGGGAAAAAGGGGTTGCCCCTGTTGATGTTCGAATTGACGTGCGGTACCCCCAAAGAGCTAGAGGCAGCTGCTCGTGCCAGTCCCTGGCGGACTCTGCGGACTTTTTAATGATAGTCTCGATGTTCTTGTTGGCTGCTTCGACTGCCCCATTCGTCTGAGGGCGATAGACCGTTGAGTGATGAACCTGAATTTGGAATTCTTCGAAAAGCTCCAGCACCCTGCCTTTGAAATGGACCCCATTGTCAGAAACAAACGCCTGCGGAACCCCGTACCGATAGATGATGTTCTTTCGGATGAACTGAGCAACCTGGACCGCCGTCAGGGTCTTGTAGGATTCAGCCTCGACCCACTTGGTGAAGTAATCTATTGCCACCAAAATGAACCGATGCCCGTTCGAAGCAGAAGGCCTGATCATGCCGATAACGTCGATACCCCAAACAGAAAAGGGCCAAGGTGATGTCATGCCAAACAGTTTAGAAGGAGGGACATGCATGAGATTGGCATGGATTTGACACCTATGGAAGTGGCGCACATAATCCACACACTGAGATTCCATGGTAGACCAAAAGTATCCTTGTCGTAAGATTTTCCTGGCGAGCATGACCCCGCTCATGTGAGGGCCACAAACTCCCTCGTGAATTTCCTCCATGATTTTGATGGCTTCAGCGCCGTTGACACAGAGCTTATGCATTCCGCAGTGAGATCTCCGATACAGTCTCCCGCCAGAGATAATGTATTGAGCGGCCATTCTTCGCAGTGCCGCTCGATCCTTCTTAGTGGCGTCGGCCGAAAACTGACCACTTTCGACGAAGTTCCAGATATCATGATACCAGGGTAGGCCGTCATCGACGGCGTTGACGTACTGATAAGCAGGCAAGTCCCGCTGCTCAATTAGAATAGGACGAAGCTTGATACCAATCGGAAGCTCGACCATGGAAGCCAGAGTTGCTAGAGCGTCAGCGAACTGGTTCTTCATCCGAGGGATGTGCGTGAACGTGACTTTGTTGAAACGAGGAATGAGGTCCTCCAGGTTTTGGTGATAAGGCTTTAACCTGTCTTCCCGAAATTTCCAGTCCCCGTTAGCCTGAGAAACGACAAGGTTGGAGTCACCAATAACCTCGAGCTTTTCAACACCAAGTGTAAGAGCAGCTTCCATGCCAACAATGCAGGCCTCATATTCAGCTTGGTTGTTTGTGACATCAAAATTGAGTTTAAACGCGAGCGGAATATGAGCACCATCGGGGGTTATAAGCAAAACCCCAATCCCGTATCCCTTCTGATTGGCTGCCCCATCAAAATAAAGAGTTCAGGTGTCTTCGACAACCGCCATCACTCCTTCATCCGGAAATGCAAAATCCGAGTCCTCTGGCCCATCGACAGGATGATCAGCCAGGAATTCAGCGACCGCACGCCCTTTGATAGATTTCCTAGTGACATATTCGAGGTCAAACTCTGCGAGCAACAGCAACCAACGTGCTAGCTTACCAGTAAGCGCAGGCTTCTCAAACAGATACTTGAGAGGATCCATTCGAGAAATCAACTTCACTGGGTAAGCCAGCATGTAGTGTCTTAATTTCTTGGATGCCCAAACAAGAGCCCAACACGTCTTTTCGAGAGCGGTGTAGCGTTCTTCAGCGCCAACCATCTTCTTACTCAGGTAGTAAATAGCCTTTTCGACTCCCTTTTCTCCCTCTTGAGCCAGCAAACACCCCATAGACGAAGGATTCATAGACAAGTAAAGTATCAAGGGTTTCCCTGGCATCGGTGGCATCAAAACCGGAGGGTTCTGCAGATAGGTTTGAATGGAGGTGAAAGCCGCCTGGCACTTGTCCGTCCAGACGAATGGAGTATTCTTCTTCAATAGACGAAACATCGGCTTGCAAGTTAGTGTCAACTTGGCGATGAATCTGCTGATGAACTGTACTTTTCCCAAAAAGCTTCGCACCCCTTTTCAGAATTTGGTGGCTTCATCTCGAGGACTGCTTTGATTTTAGACGGGTCGACCTCAATTCCACGAGAAGTGATCATGAAACCGAGCATCTTACCAGCTTTAACCCCAAAGGTGCATTTCTGAGGATTTAGGCGCATACGGAACTTTCATAATCTCTCGAAGAATTTCCTAAGCACAGGAACGTGACCTTCTCGAGTTTTGGACTTGGCGATCATGTCATCGACATAGACCTCGACTTCTTTGTGCATCATATCGTGTAGGATGGTGGTAGCAGCTCGCTGATAAGTGGGCCCAGCGTTCTTTAATCAAAAAGCATGACCAGATAGCAATAAGTTCCCCATTCAGTGATGAACGTGGTTTTCTCGCGGTCCTCGGGCGCCATGAGAATTTGGTTGTAGCCAAAGAAGCCATCCATGAACGAGAGCAAAGCGTGCCCCGCAGTATTGTCCACAAGCACATCAATGTGTGGCAAGGGAAAATCGTCCTTGGGGCTCGCTTTGTTCAAGTACCGGAAATCGACACAAACTCGAATTTGTCCATTTTTCTTAGGAACGGGGACAATGTTAGCCACCCACGTAGGATATTGAGAGACCATAAGAAAGCCAGCGTCAATCTGCTTAGTAACCTCCTCATTAATCTTCTGAACCCAATCTGGCCTCATCCGTCAGAGTTTCTGCTTCACAGGCTTGGCATCCGGAAACAAAGGAATGTGATGCTCCACGATCTCGGGATCAATTCCGGGCATATCTTGATGAGACCATGCAAAAACGTCACTGAACTCGGTGAGCAGCTCTTTGAAGTCACGATGCTCCTCTGGTGAAAGTGTGGAGCCCACTTGAACCATCCGGGGATCATTTTCATCTTTCAAATTTATAGAAACTATTTCTTCTTTTAATGGCTGAGCATGCCTTTCGTCTTCCCTTTCGATGAAGGCACGGATTTCCTTGGGAATGTCCCCATCGAATTTTATCCCCTCATCGTCAGGGTCGACACAGTTTATATAAAGATCATTGAAATAGTCAGAAGATGCTTCGTTCATTTCACAAGCCCCTGAAGGGTCACCAAGTACAAGAGAGTCAAACTCGAAATAAAAGCTATGACGTGGAGGGCCTAGAGGCACAAACTCCGACTCAGAGCTAGACTTAGAGGACGGGACAGACTCTGACTCAGACTCAGACGTGTTGTCAATACAAGTCAGGCGTGGCCTGAAAATGCAATTATTCAAAGAGCCCTCGGCTTTCACAATGAGAGAGGTGGGATCTTCAAGGGCGTCGGGCCCGAGCATGAGCACTTCGGCCTCTTCAGCTTCCCCAGCCAAACCCACTTGGGAGAATTCCTGGAACAGCAGCTCCAAATTTCCCTGATTGATGGATCCCAGCCAGTCAGTCTTGATCTTCACCTGATTAAGCTTCCTCTTGAATTCTTCCTTTGCTGGTTCATCATCACTGCTCGACCAGGTGTCATCAGCGAAGATTTCAAACCCAGGCAGCAGCTCCCCGGTTTCGGAATGAATGAAGGGCTTAGCCTGCCCAGTATAAGCGGCATTTCCCATTTCGCGCACAAACTTGGGACTGCTGCAGAGGGTCTGAGGTTTTCCATATATTTCCTTCGTTTGGCATCTTTGGCAGAGGCGATATACCCCAAACCAAAGCGGCCCTCGTTGAAAGGAAAAGTAGGGAACTCCGGGACCCCTTGACGGCGAGAGCCTAAACCAATGCCCGGAAAATAAGACATCCTTCTCATAATGTCCAACGCGACAGAGCTTATGAGAAAGTTCCCGTCCACATTGATGGCCATTACTGTGCCCGAAGTATCAAAAGAGAAACCCCCAAGGTCAACATCTTCTTCACCGTGTTGAATTCCCAAGACGGGGGTCCCATCCTCCTTGAGCGGGCGGATGCCTGAATCCCCGCAGATGGTTAGAGTACCAGTGGGTAGTCCCAGAATAACCTTTTGATGGAGGGTAGATGGCACAGCCATGATGTCGGACCGATGAACCCATGGTCTGCCCAACAGAAGATTGAAAGTTGTAGGAATATCCACGACATGGAACTCCACGTCCATCTTAAAACCCTCAGCACCGAGTTTGAGCTTCAAAATACCTTCGACTACGTGACGGGTGCCGTCATATGCCTTGACAGCCAGATTGGAATGTGCCAGATCCTTCTTGGTGAGTCCCAAACGATAATCGACCCGCAGAGGGCAAACATTGATGGCGGAGCCGTTGTCAATAAGAACAGTCGGGACCCAGAGTCCTCGACACTTGACAGTGATGTGCAAAGGGCGGTTATGGTCGACACCTTCGACTGGCAGATCCTTGTCCGTGAAGATTACTGTGTGCTTGGAGGTTGGAGGAAGGATGAGAGATATCATCGCCTCTGGCGTGACGTTGGCCTGGACTTCAAGGCGGGATAGGGCGTGACACAGTCTTTGACGATGCTCTTTGGACGAACAGATCAGTCCCCAGATAGAAATAGCGGCAGGGATCCGCTCAAGTTGCCGTTGAACTAAATCAGGAATCGGATTGCCAGCTGATACCTCAAGAGGTGCAGACCTTGGGAAAGAAACAGGTTCGTTCCTTTGATTAGCAGGATTGGAAGAATTCCCAGCCTGCAGATTAGCAGGCTGAAAAATCCGTCCACTCCTTGTAACATTGTGAACGTTCCCCGAAGAGGGCACGACTTGAGGGTTTTCCTTCACATCCCAGAGATCAGCAGGGACATCTCCCAGTTTGCACTTTCCCTTGTCAGCAGTTGATGCAGAGACGGGCACTTCCATGTCTAAGCCCAGGTCCTCAGCCAGATCCTTCATCAGTAAGGAGTCCCAGAAGCTTAAGTCTTTCACAGCAGCAACTTCAGCAACAGGTTCCGGATTTGCAATAAAGGGAACACCCCAAAGGCCAGTGTCAGCCAGGGTGCGATTGACAGCCCAGACTTCATTTCCAACTTGGACATCCACTATGTCGTCCACTTCCCAAAGATTAGCAGGCGGAGCGCGGTCCGTGACCATGATACTGCAGTCCCTGTTGTTTGGGTAAGGCACCTGAGGGCGCGGATTTTCTTCGTCGACAATGTAGGAACAGGGGTCATGGTCAGTGTCGGGATTAGTGTCACAAACCGAATTAAAGACCGAACCAAAGAGGGAAATGTGGTCTCCCAAAGCCCGTGGATCTTCCTGGACAAGTTCATCCTCCGCGTAGTGAAGCATGTAGTCCGGCGTGGCATAGCCTTGCAGAGGGTTAGGGTCAACATCCATGGGAGCAAACCAGGTTGGCTCAGGATCCCAGTAATATTCTGCTTCGAGAACTGGAGGCTCGATTGGGTTGAACAGCATGTACAAGGAGAAGCCGTCCAGAGGATCAAGCAAGGCCGCTTCATAACCGGCCAACCAGCCATCATACCAGGCTTGATCAAATGGGACGTTTCCGGGCTGTGGAGGAATCCCGTCCATCTCAAGGCTCGACCACTCGTTAAACAGAGGGGTGGCATAGTCCCAATGGTCTGCTATGGCCCAACCAGTGGCCTGCATGTTATTATCTGACGGAGGCACCCAAGGCTGGTAGGGATCAGGAAACGGGCCAGCGATGGTCGCGTACGGGCTATCAAGCGACGAGGCAGAGCTGATTTGCACAGCAGGGATTGACTGATGAAAAAGAGAGCTGACGGATTCTTCGGAGACAGGTGAAGCAGCTTGTAAAAGTTCTGAAGGTGCAACTGTATCAACAACTTGGCCCTCAACCACTTGTATATAAGAAACCTCGGTGGATGGTTCGATCGGGAAAGGCACGACGGGCCTGGGTTGATCGGTTGAGGCTATATAGTCAGTGGGGTTAAATATGGTGGAGCTAGGGCTGATATAAGTGGAGCTGAGAGATATCTGGCTGATGTGGGGTATAGCGTTGTGTTTGGGAAGAGAGTTGGCAATGACATTGGGTTTCTAAGGTGGTGGAGGGGTCTCCAGCGTGCCATCGTCAATGAGATCCTGGATCGCATGACGGAGGCGAAAGCAGGAGTCGGTGAGATGAACCGCTCCTTGATGGTAAGCACAGTAAAGGTTGGCTTTGAAGCCGGGTGAAGGGTTCTTGGGTAGAGGAGTTGGATCCAGGGGCTTCAGATGCCCTGATTTGACCAACTTTTCCAAGACCAAGGATAGAGGTGCCTCGATAGCGGAAAAGCTGCGGGGTTGGTTCCGAGGTCGGTTGTTCTTTGGATTTTGAACTTGATTGACATCCGCAATGTGATTAGCAGCGCTGGAGGAAGCGGCATTGGTACCGGCGGTTGCCGTGTTGGAGTAAGTCCCTGTCCCGAACAGCGCATTGGCGTTTCCAGAATAAGCCCGAGGTTTTGACTTGGGGGCATGCGAGGATTCACTCTTTGATAGAATTCCACTCTGCAGAGCATCTTCGATGGCCAGGCCAGAGTCGAAGAAGGTTTCAAAGTTAGCGGATGCCTGAGCTAGGACCAAATGCCTAGCATAGTCTGGTTGGAGATTGCGGGAAATGATACGGAGCTGGTCCTTCTCACTCGGGCGATCAGTCATCTGTGCAGCTTTAGCTCTCCACCTTTTGACGAAGTCCGCAAAGGACTCCTTAGCCTCCATCTTGGTGGATTCAAGTTCCCGGGTAGTCATTTTCAGCTGGGAGTTGTAATTGTACTGCGAAATAAACGCAGTCCCAATGTCCTCCCAAGTCCTCCTTTTGGCAATGTCGAGTGACAAAAACCAATGGAAAGCAGGGCCCGAAAGGGTCTGAGGAAAGAGCTGTGACATGGCCTCTGGCTCAACAAAAGAAGTTTCATGGCGGCGTGGTAGCTGTAGAGATGAGTCCTGGGGTCGCCGCTCCCATCGAACTTAGCCAAGTCCGGCATTTTGAACTTTTCAGGAAGCCTGGCGTTGGGATACAGGCAAAGGCGATCCAGATCGATCCCTCCGGCACTGATCTTTTCTGTCTTGGCAATAGATTCCTCCAGCTTGGTCATCTTGGCCATGAGTGCGACCACATCCGGATTCTGAGCTGGTTCTTCTGTGTTTGGAGGCAGTCTGCCACCCGCAAGGTTTGCAGCGGGCCTGCGACCTTCCCTCGGGTTTAGCACCATGAGGCGTCCTGCGTGAAGCGGATCTGGAACCAAGATAGGTTGCTCCTGGTCAGACTCATCGTCCTCACCTTCTTCCTCGAGAGGGGGTGGAAGGCAAGTGTGGATGAGATCGTTCAGGCGAGCAATGTTAGTGTCGGTCTGAGCTGCCCTCTGTTGCATGGCGGTGATGCTATCCTGAAGGTTCATGAGCATGGTCTCCAAGGTAAGAGGTTCTGGTTGTGGCCGTTCCATCGCGACGGGTGTTTCAGAGCTGCTTGATGCGGATACCGGGGTAGTCGGACGCCCTTCCTGTAAAACCGGTGGTGAAACTGACTGTGAACCTGACTGAGACTCTGAGTGCTGTGCTGCCGGAGGTGAGCGCGGAGAGTCTTTCGTGATGACTGACTGGGACTGTAACCTGACAAGCCTTTGAACCGGATTCAGATGCAGACGTTCCCAAGCGGGTTTGGCAACTGGCCTCGATACTTTCCTTGGCGGTGCAATGATTCAGATCTTTGCTTGCAAGGCAAAAGGAGGTTTAATAAGGGTCCTGCAGTAACTTTAATCTAAATAAAAGACTAAAGCGGATGCAGCCAACGTCGTCAGTGTCACCCTAGACTCTAGAACCAGAAGACAAGTCTGTCTCACGACGCTTCGGACACTGTTTTAGGCCCTCAGAATTCCTTTCGAAGATGTATCCTTGTTTGGAACGAGCGGTCTTAAAGGATTTCAAAAAGGAGTCTAAACCTTTGTGCATTTCGATGTTCGAGGTTTCAAGTTTCTGAAGCCAAAACAACTCGGTATGAATATCATGATGCCATAACCAGATCGGCGTGAGCAGCACTGTGCTATTAGCCAGGCGGTGTAAGTGACGAGGCACTTGTTACCTTTTGGTGTAAGCATCATGGCATTTTACTCCGTGGTTCCTCGTTTTTTGTTTGAAACCTTAAACAGGTACACTGGCAAAGGTATAGAAAAGCTTCTGATTTCCTAAAGTCCCACCGTAAAAGGATTTAAAAGATGATAACGCGCATTACTGAGATGCACGACTCCTCATCGGGCCATGACAATGTCCTACTAAGCCTAAAGACAGACTCGGAACAGATTGAGAACCTAGGAGCCATGCTGAACGAGATGTATGTACAGTTCATGCGATAAGAAAAGCAGTAACACGTAGGCATTTAGAGGGTTAGATGCAAGTAGATCTTAACCTGTGGGTACCTGTCCTAATTTGGAGAGTTCTAATGCTTTGTATATGCAATAGGCCGGTTTTGGTTCGTAATAGGTTCCTCGGACTAGGGCCACAGATATACCTCCCGTTACCCGCGTGTTTCGCAGAGTAACAGTCGAACGGTAGCATGACCCATCATCGTCGAAGGTTGTCGGTCATTCGGGGTCCCCGGGCTCCGGTAAACCGTGCCGGATTGCCAAAACGATCCAACGAGGCTTTTCCCACATCGATGCAAATGAGATGCTAAAATTTGATAAAAAGAAGAAGAATCACAAAGTTGTAAAAACGCCTTTTCAAATTTGGCTCACTTTATTTAGTCCATCTTTAGAAGAAACTACGCAAGCGAACAATCGAAAAAGCCCCAGATTAGAATGGCCGGACGCGAGGTCCTGTTAAATCACCGTTCCAACCTTCGGCAGCGCGAAGCTCACCGTTTTGACAGGCTTTTAAGGGATTGTTCCCAAGCATACTAAATCCTAAGTATGAATTAATATCGGTTCAATTTATCCCCAGCAGAGTCGCCACTGTGGGCAGCATGCCCTTCGGAGAGAAAGGATTTCGTTCCTTCCCGCCGTTTGCGGCCCTTTTTCGAAAAATCAAGGGAGCGCGAGCGCCGGTGGCAAACGCTCAAAAATACAAAGTCGCCACTTGAGTTTTGAAGGTCCGACAATCAAGGAACTGTATTTCGAAGCACCTGCCGCGCTGTTTGATTTGAAAAAGTGAAGGAAACCAGTCCGTCATAACCATATCTGGGTTCGGGAGCCAGGTTACGAGAGGGGAAGGGTTTTATGGCACCCCTCTCGCCCAATCCAGAGATCGGTCTCTACTTAGGCATTTTTATGAAAACTTTTGTGATTCTTCCTCTTTTAATTAATTTTAGCCAATTAGGGCGGGGGAACAGTTAATCGGGGATTAAAAACTGTAACAATTTGCAGGACGTGATCAAATGATAGCATGGATGAAAGGCATGATAAATAATAAATGGAATGAACTTGAAATAGCGATCAGATGCCAAAGCTAGGCTCGGGACAGATTTGCCCTGCACGATGGCCAACTTGCATGTATGAACAGATCTACATGCAAGCCAACCATCGCGCGAGACACACTGACCCTCGCGCGAGTGTTGTCACCTCACCACAGTCCCAAGATCATCCCCTTCTGGGCTCTGGAAGGACCAGTGCACACCCAGGAAGCAAACCAAGCAGTTTATATGCAACTGTAAAAAAAATACTAATTATTACAGAATACTCCAAACAGGAGCCAAATGAATTGAAACACAACCCCTAGATAGTGAGGGCATCAAAACAGAGGCCAAGGGCCTAGTTACCCATGCAAGGGCTATTCATGGAAATCACAGAACTGTCGCGCGACAGAGAGTGAGTCTCGCGCGACATTCCTGACTGGACTTCCAGGAATTGCTTTGCATGCTTGGGGTCCTGAGACAGATTCAGGGGATCCCAAGGGCATTCCAAACTATTTAGAGCAAATAAACTAGCTACTGTATTTTGTTTTTGCATGCATAACAGTGATCTAAAAGTCAAACTGAAGTACAACAGGCATGAATATGTTTCAAAACAGAAAAGGGCTAGTCTCCCTTCCCCACGAGGTCCATTCTCTTGCTGACACAAGTGTCGCACGAGTATAGGGGACCATCGCGCGAGGGTGTAACTGCCACGAATTCTTGTAACTCTGCTGGCTTTAGGACCAGGGCATGATTACCAGCCTTGGCCCTGTCAGCCCCCCTCAGGGATCAAAACAGAAACAGGTTAAATATTATACCTTTGCTTGGAAAGGGTTTGGAAATGGATTGGATTGATGGGTGTGGCCTTGCAACCAAGTGTGTATGAACACACTAAGTTCAGGAGATTAGGAGGTGGTTTGGGGTTAATAACTTTGTGCTAGCTAGTGTTTGCCTTACAAAATAACCAATGAACTCCTTAGTCAATTTTTGGAACCCTTAACATGGAAGATGAAGGGGGGTATTTATAGGAGGAGTGTAAGGGCTAATTAGTGACCAAACAAGGCCTTGGGACCAGCCAACAAGGCTTGGTCACAACTTGGTTGTGAGGCTAGCCAACAAGGTGAGTGGGGAGTGGTTGTGAGGGTGTGAGGGTGTAGCCTGCCAGAACCCTGTTCAGCTGAGGTAAACGGGGTTCCAGCCCATGTGACACCCAATGATCACCTGTCCAGCTGGATTCTGTGATAGGGACAGGAGGGAACTATCGCGCGAGTGTCCAGAACCATTGCGCGATGGTCAACAGTCAACAGTTTGACTTTGACTACACCTGGCAAGTTGAGTGTCGCACGAGGGACACAAAGGCTCGCGCGAGGGTCCACTCTGGCTCTAGGGTTTGACTGAAGGTTCAGAGGGGTTCAAAAGGTTCAAGCAGGGTTCTAAGCATTCCAAGCCTAATCCATTCCAAATCCAAGCTCCGTTTGATCCGATTTCATCATCGGGGAAACAAGAAAATCGTAAAACGAAGTAAAATAATTGGGAGGCCCAGATTGGGGTGTCTACAATGGGTCCCAATTTCAGAAAAAGTTCAAGGCTTTTTGTGCCCAGTATGGGATAAGGAATTATTATTCCACCCCAGCGTACCCACAGAGTAACGGGCAGGTGGAGGCGTCCAACAAAACTATACTTGATGGGATCAAGAAGAGGTTGGACAAGGCAAAGGGGAAATGGCCCGACGAACTGCCACTTGTTCTGTGGGCGCACCGAACAACGCCTAGGAGGTCTACAGGAGAGACCCCCTACTCATTGGCATATGGGACAGAAGCTGTAATCCCATTAGAGGTTGGTTTGCTGACCAACAGGACCACTTTGGTTGAAAGTGGAGGAAATGATAGAGCACTAGAAATTGAGCTGGACCTTGCCGAGGAACGTAGAGAAAGGGCCCTGGTGCATTTGGCTTCTTACCAGGAGCAGCTGATGAAAAGCTATAATAAAACTGTCCACCCACGAGAGTTTGGTGTAGGGGACCTGGTGCTTCGAAAAGTGCTCGTCAATACCAAGGTGGCCAACGAGGGCAAGTTGGGGGCAAACTGGGAAGGCCCATATCGAGTCACAGAGGTTGTGGGTATTGGGGCTTATCGTTTGGCGGACCTGGATGGGAACCCGGTGCCGAGGCCATGGAATGTCCACAACTTGAGGAAGTTTTTTGTTTGAAAAGACTTCAGTTTATTTTTTATTCTGTTTTTAGGATGCATACTGTGATTGTGTGGGAATTACGAATAAAATTCCTCTGTTTTTTATTAATTCGTTAGTTGCAAGGGGTACGTGTAACGCCCCCTTGAGTTTTTGAATTATGAATAAAATTCTGGTTTTGATATAAGACATTGTTTTTTATTACGATTAGAATACGAAGTTAGGCCTGGTCCTTGCTCCTCACTTCGTATTGGGGAGCAGAGGGATAGGTTTATGCCAAATAAGAATATATTTGAGCAGATTCAAAACGTTGCAAGTACGAATATACTCGGTTACAAATACAGGTATGAACAAACCTGGTGTGCATACGTGAATGTACACACTTTCCCCAAATATGAAAAACATTTGGCTAAACTAAGTATGAATACACTTAGACTTACAAACGAACGTTTGGCGTGCATACGAAAACATGCATAGCTTCCCCAAATACGAAAATATTTGGGAATCTAAGCACGAATAAACTTAGATGGTTTTTTAGTCCAAACCAATGACAAATTGGGCAGCATACGAATAAATGCAGAATTATCTAAGTATGAACACACTTAGAATTGTCTCCAAGTATGAGGAAAACTTGGGCAGCATACGAATACATGCAGAAATTATCTAAGTACGAATAGACTTAGAAAGTTATATTCAAAACCAATGACAATTTGGCAGCATACGAATAAATGCAGAATTATCTAAGTATGAATCAAACTCAGCTAAGACACCCAGGTGAGTAAACTTGGGATGCATCCCATCCAGATTAAAGAAATACTCGGTTTACCTAAGTACGAGATACTTGAGCAAATAAAACAGTTGGCTACGAAAAGGGCCACCAGCAATGTTAAAACGCCACGAAGGGCCAAATACTTAAGTTTAAAATGTTGAAAATGTACTTGTGCCACGCAGGGCAAGCCTTACAGCCACGCAGGGCCACCATAATATCTTGAAGTCAAAAATTGGAAGTGTTCCAAGGGAAGGGGATTCATACCTGCTGGTCAACAGTAGGGTTTTCAACAATGGAAGAAGAGACTTGTGCTGGTATAGTCTCCACAGCCGTGCTACCATCAGTTGGACCACCACTGGCTTCCTTCTGGCCAGGGTTGGCCTCCTCGACATCGAGACCAGCATCTGTATCACGTTGCTTGGAGACATTGGCGGTAGATTCCCCGTCCAAATCATCTTCTTCCACCACGATCCCATCCTCCTCTTGAGCGGCCATGACACTTGGAAGATCAATCTCTGTCCAAAAAGGGGATGACTCTGCTGCATCAGACTTCTTAAGGCAGGCCGTCCACCCAGCAGCAAAAACCTGGTCCTGGATTCCAGGCATTTGGCTTTTGTAGCTTTCAGTTGCTACGTTCATTCCGTCGTTGTAGCCCTGCTGATAGGACGCCTTAGCCTCATTTTTGCTCGCCTCCAACTCCGTGAGGGTCTAATTCAGGCTGTCCTCTGCACCCTCCAACCTCCCCTTCAGCCCGTTCACCTGCCCATGGGCTTGGTCCCTCTCCTTCTCTAATCGGATGATTGTACGTTGCAGTTGAGCATTTTCGCTTACCAGCTTGGCTCGCTGGGGCTCAGATTGTCCCAGCTTTTGTGCCATGGCAACCATCCTCTGCATCGCCTGAGATGCATGAAATACAATTAGATAACAACCAAGTGCAGCGGTTTGAAACATTATTGATCAAACAAAAGAAGTCTACCTGAGCGCTGTTGGTCATGAATGATCCAAGGAGGCTGTCTGGGGAGCTGGTAACTACTTTCTGCATATCCCCAGGTAACATAAAGGCCTGGGAAAGGGCGAGAGCAGTTCCCTCGGATGCCACGCTATCACGAACTGTCACGGGGCGCCCACCATGAGTAAGTTGTGGCACCCATACTGGAGCTGGGACATTGGGAGGCTGAGGCTGAGGCCCTTCTATCGAAGACGACTCCAGTCGTGGGCGTTTGTCTCGGTGACCTGCCTCGATTTCTTCTAGGGAAAAACCAGGTGGAGTGCTCAATTGCGCAGGCCCACGACGGCCATGAGACGGCTGGGGGCTCTGAGAGCGCCCACGGCCACGAGAAGAGCCGCGGCCCCTTCCACGGCCAGGAATGGTGAGAAGGCTGTTGAGGTCAATGGGCTGGTTCATTTTTGGAGGAGGAGAAGGGGAATAACCTTGAGAGGATGAGGTAGAAGCTTCCTTGGTAATATCGACTAGATCGTCGGGAATTGGCGAAGTTTCAGGATGCCTCTCTTCCTCTTGCTCGGGTTGCAGATTGGAGGGTCCAGGTGGCGCTGGGTTGTCGGCTGCTCGGGTCCTCCGATCAACAAACCCACCGTATGATGCCCTGTAGCTTAGGAGCACCTGTGCTGCTCTTGCTCGGCTAGCTAGATAAGTACCCTGACCGTTGAACGCAAGGGCCCGAGCGATGTCGGCCACGTGAACCTGTGGGGTAATGATGTTGTACCCTAGGTTGACATTTTCAGCTGCAGAAGAAAATAGCATGTTATACGCCGAGGGATTAAATAATTAAAGTACGAGAAACTTTCAGTTAAAGAGAAACTAACGTGGTTGCCCAAATCTGTGAGGGGCATGGAAACCAATCACACGGCCATCCTCATCTCTGGGCTCGAAAACCCCCGTGACGATCAAAAAATCATCGTCGTCTCCCCGTGCAGAGTCAGGAAGCTCAAGGACGAGTTTTCTCCTCGAATCCCTACTTTTTAGATTGTAGGTGAGGGCATCCCCGGTTCTAGAAATGTTGTATAAGTGGTGTATATCGTGCAGACCTAAGGAAGTGCCTAGCATGCGATTTATGGCATCGATTCCCATAACAACCCTAAAGAAATTGGCTGAAACCTGCATCGGAGACAGTCTGTAGTGGGCTAAGACTTGTCGAAGTAACGGGGCTAGGGGGAACCTAACGCCACCCTCTACGACAGCAACTACGGGGATGTGGAGGGTATCGTTGTCAGGACTCTCACGAAGGGCATCCTCATGGGCCAGTGCAATGGCAACGTTGTTAGGGATCTCGTAACGCGATCTGAATGAAGCCATGGTTCGAGGGGTGTTACAATGACGTCTGAATCGCCCCATTTTGTTTAGATGATGGGTTGAGAGCAGATTCACACACAGAAATGATGGGTATGAAGAAACCCTAAATGAGGATCGAGGAAACCCTAAAGCAACGAGAAAGATGGGATGGAAGGGAAACGACGACTTACGAGTATGACGATCGAAGTTCTAAGAGAATGAGTGAGAGCCTTGGAGGTGATAAACAGAGCTTCAATGGCGGGAGCGTCGTAGCCTTTTTTGTTTGCAGAGGGAACTTAAGGAGAAATGAGGGTTCAAAATGGGACGAAAACCCAAATATACCCTAAATGAGTGGGGTGGCGTAAGTGAAACGTCATCCCAGACGCCATTTGGGCATCCCAATGCATAAAGAAGCCTGCCCACATTCAATGAAGGCAGTACGTAGTGTACCACGTGGAAAGTTGGGGCAGGGAAAGGTCTTGAAGAACCCAAATGACGAGACGTTTTGGGCAGGTTCAATGATGATACCTGCACCGATTTTAAGGAATCATGGGTGCAGGAGCAAAGGAACGTTGCTCAAGTCCAGAGAAGCTTTGCTCGTCATATACAAAGAAGATAACGAGTAAAGCTGGGGAGCAATTGTAGGGAGTAAATCCCGAACGGGCACAAATAAGGCCCGAACACGTGGTGCGTGGGACCATGGTGTAACTAAGACAGGGACAACCGCCGTGCAAGATGGTGGTCGGCGATAAGGACCAGCAGCATGAGGGATTACTGGTCCAGAGAGTTTGTACTAAGTCAAGGTTCAGTAACACGAGAGGATATTGGACCAAGAGGTTGACAAAGGAGCAGTGACACGTGAAGTCACTGGTCCAATTAGTTTGTTCGGCAACGAAAGGGCCGAACAGGAGGGGATTTGTACGAAAAGCAGTCTCAGGTGCAGGAAACGTTCCAGAAGGTTCTAGAGACAGGGACATCTCGTAATGACTATGAGATCCCAATAAAGTAGGATCTTGGATAGATACCCAATGGGAATGGGAAGTTCGGCCAACTGTGGAAAGGAGTCCTAAACAGGCTAAGGTAGTGAACTGATAAGGGAACGAGAATCCAAGATATTCTGGGTTTCCTATACGGGATAGGAAACCTAGGGAAACGTGGATACTTGGGCGGCAAGCATCCATAAACCTATAAATACGAGGCAAACCTAGAGGAAAAAGGTACACAATACATTACAATCATACGTATTCTCTTATGCTTAACTAGGGTTTTCCTTTAGTATGTGATACTAACTTAGGCATCGGAGGGCCTTTGCCACGAGAGGCAAAGGTGCACTCACCCCTTGTCTGTTTTGCAGATAAGGATTCCGGCTTCGTATTAGGGTTCCGGCGAGAACCTCGAAGTAGCCATTACGTTCTTGTGCTGCTAAAACTACTCTTAGTTTTTCTGCACTTACAGACGGGAAGAAAGATTCGGCCAAGTGGCCAAACAAGTGCTCCGTTGAAGCCGATGAGAGGTACTTCGGCTGGTTGTAACGCTGACTCTGGAAGATCCAGCTTCTTGAAGAGGTCATAATACATGACCTCTGCCGAGCTTCCTTGATCGATGAGGACGCGCTTGACGTCGTGGACGCCGATTTGGATGGTGACTATTGTTGAGAGAGAAAGAAGGAAAAAGTGTATAGGGTGTTACTAAACCCTTACACATATAACCTATATTTATATAAGTCTGGAGAGTTACACAACTGTAAGAAATGCAATGTGGGACAAAACCTACTCTCTCTAATAAACACTTCTAACACTCCCCCTCAAGCTAGAGAATAGATATCACAAAATCCCAGCTTGTTACATAAAAATTCTAAACGAGGTTTAAAAAGTGGTTTTGTGAAGATATCTGCCAACTGAGCTCCTGTAGACACGAAAGGGGTAGCCAACACACCACCATCAACCTTCTCTCGAACGATATGACAATCTACCTCAATATGTTTGGTTCTCTCATGAAATACCGGATTCGAAGCGATATGTATTGCTGCCTGATTATCACAATACATAGGAATAGGTAACTGTACGCCAAATCCCAACTCCTCGAGCAAAGCTTTCAACCATACAACCTCGCATGTAGTATGAGCCATGGCACGATACTCTGCTTCAGCACTAGATCGAGCAACCACAGTTTGTTTCTTGCTCTTCCAGGTAACTAAATTTCCACCAACAAAAGTACAGTACCCAGTTGTGGTCCGTCTATCAGATGGTGATCCTGCCCAATCAGCGTTGGTAAAGGCTTCAACATGCAAATGACCATTTGAACGATAAAATAGGCCACGTCCAGGATGAGCCTTGAGATACTTCACAATACGAAGACAAGCTTCCCAATGTGGAGAACGAGGGGCTGACATGAACTGACTTACCATACTGACAACAAATGAGATATCAGGCCGTATATTGGTGAGATAATTCAGCTTGCCTACCAAGTGACGATAACGGTCTGGATGAGGAAATATATCCCCCTGATCAACACACAATTTGACGTTTGGATCCATAGGAGTCTCCGCAGGTTTTGCTCCCAATAAACCAGTCTCCTCTAGAATATCTAGCGTATACTTTCTTTGACATAGACTGATCCCTTCCTTGGATCTTGCTACCTCAATACCCCAGAAATATCGTAGCTTACCTAAATCTTTGGTGTGAAACTGATGCTGTAAGAACTGTTTCAACTCATCAATACCTTTCTGATCATCCCCAGTAATAATGATATCATCCACATACACAATCAACACTACTCTTCCCCAATCTGATTGAATAGAGAAGACAGAATGATCAGAATGAGAGCGACGCATACCAAATTGCAACACAGCATCACTAAACTTGCCAAACCAAGCTCGAGGGGACTGCTTAAGACCATAAAGGGCTTTGCGAAGGCGACACACCTGAGAACGCTCCCCCTGAGCAACAAACCCTGGAGGTTGCTCCATATACACCTCCTCGAGCAGAACACCGTGTAGAAATGCATTCTTGACATCCAACTGAAACAAGGGCAAACCAAGATTGGCAGCCATAGAAATAAGAATGCCAATAGAATTAATCTTGGCCATCGGAGAGAAAGTCTCAACATAATCAAAGCCATACGTCTGGGTATAGCCTTTGGCCACAAGACGGGCCTTGTACCATTCTACTGTGCCATCCGAATTATACTTGACGGTAAATACCCACCAACATCCAACAGTAGACTTTCCTAGCGGAAGAGAAACCAAATCCCAAGTGCCATTGTCATGAAGGGCAGACATCTCAACCTCCATAGCTGTCCGCCACTCAGAAACAGATAAGGCCTCCTGAACAGTGTTATGAACAAAAATGGACGAAACAGAAGTAGTAAAAGCACGAAGGGACGGAGACAGGTGATCATAGGAAACAAATCGAGCAATAGGATGAGATGTGCAAGACCGAATACCTTTGCGAAGAGCGATAGGAAGACCAGGTGATGGCGGAGGTGGAGGTGGAGGTGCAACCGAATCTTGGGACGGAGGAGGCGTGGTGGCTGGTACTTGTGGGGCTGTTAATACGTTTTGCCAACGAACATACACCTGCAAGGGAGGACCAGATGGTACACAAATAGGAAACACAGACTCAGACTTAGGAAGATCAACTGGAGCACTGTGACCCGAGTAAAAGGGCAATGACTCATTAAATGTGACATCAGCACAAATGAAATGACGACGAAGAGATGGTGAGTAACACTTATACCCTTTCTGAGTGCGCGAGTACCCCAGAAAAATACACTAAATTGACCGTGGATCAAGTTTCTCCCGGTCAGGATCCAGAGCATGAACATAACAGGTGCACCCGAACACTCGTATGGGTAATGAATGGAGAGGGCGACCAGGAAATAAAACTGTATGGGGTATTTGACCACCTAGAATGCTAGATGGCATACGATTGATCAAGTAACATGCTGTAAGAACAACATAACTCCAATAAGACTTAGGAACTTGCATTTGAAATAATAGAGCACGCATAACCTCTGATAAATGCCTAATCTTGCGTTCGGCAACTCCATTTTGTTGTGGAGTTCGAGTGCAAGAAGATTGGTGAATTATACCATGGTCATCAAAAAACTTAGAAAGAGAATTATGAAAATATTCACCTGCATTGTCAGAACGAAATATACGAATGCAAGTATCAAGCTGAGTTTTGATTTCCATATAAAATTACTTAAAGACAGAAGACAACTCTGACCGCTCTTTAATGAGATAAAGATACGTAACACGAGAATAATCATCGACAAAAATAACATAATACTGAAAGCCAAAAATATTAGGAACACGCATTGGACCCCAAATATCATAATGAACTAACTGAAAAGGACGGGATACGCGACTCTCAACCCTAGGATAAAAAGACACTCTATGATGTTTACTAAACTCACAGACTTCACAGGGCAAAGCATCAACACGCCTACATGAAGGTACCAACCGTTTAAGATTCTGAAGGGATGGATGACCAAGTCGACAATGATGTTGACAGGGTGACACAGAAGACTGAAGGCACCAGAGCTAGGGTGAACATTGTTGGTAAAGTAATACAGACCACCACGCTCAGTACCACCACCAATTTTTTGCCCCGTCTTGAGATCCTGAAACACACAACCATCAGGAAGAAATATGACAGAGCAATTTAAAGATTTAGTAAGTTTACTAACAGACATAAGATTTAATGGAAAACAAGGAACGTGCAATACGGAATCCAAAGTCAAAGAAGAAGTAACAGAAACCGAACCCAAACCAGTAATATCAGTGGTAGAACCATCGGCTAAGGTAACACGAGATGGTTTATCAATAGACTGATGGCCAGAAAGAATAGTAGAAGTACCAGTCATATGATCAGATGCACCAGAATCAATAACCCAAGGAACAGAAAAGTGAGAAGATGTAATACAAGCACTAGAAGAACCTGTCTGAGATAGCATAGCAATGGAGAAACTTGTCTGAAGTTACACAAGGCATTGGTACTCCACAGAAATAGTCACCATAGCAGTGGAGAGAGCAACCTGCCTAATATCCTCGGAAGAAGTAGCCCGATGAGCTTGAGGAAAACCATGTAGGTCATAGCAATGCTCCACCATATGATTCGTTCCCCCATAATAAGTACAGAGTCTAGAACCATGACCTCGACTATGGCCACTTCTCCCTGACATGTGACCTGTACAACTAAATCCACAACGACCAGAATCATGACCACCAAAAACACGATAAAAAACGACCATTGTACCCATAATCACGACCGCGACCAAGGCCACAGCTAAATGAAGAACCAAAATCACCAGAAACAGCGGAAATAGAATCAAAACCAGATTTCATCGCAAACATAGGCAACTAGTCCACTACCCATAGATCAACCAACCAAACACTCCACCAACAAAACGGCCAATAAACAAGAAATAAGGGACTGATTGACCGGCTAACAACCAAGGGCACGACAACGCATGCATCCAACTACTTCAACAAAAACAAAGTAGCCACCGAACAACATAATCCCAATATCGAGCAACAACCAAGAGCTCATATGCCAACATAGACCAAATAATCTCAACACAATCCAACAACCGAAATCAGACTTCAACATACCCAAACTACCATCTATTGGAGAGGATAAACTATAGATTATTACCACATGCAAAGAACCAAAATCCAAATCCAAGTAAACTGTAGATCGACCAAAAATCCAAAATTACCAGAACAATCAGTGCATAAGAGTGACGGAACGGTACCAAATAGACAATGAACAGTAAAAGTGATGAACAGTGCGAGATGAACAGTAACAATGGTGAACAGTACGATGATGAACAGTACCGGCGATGAACAATAATCGGTGAACAGTACCGACGATGAATAGTAACTGGTGAATAGTATGACAATGAACAGTAACCTGTGAGTAGGGTTAGGGTTAAGGCAGAGGCTAGGATTAGGATTGTGATTTTAGGGATTATGTACAGAGGCTAGGGTTTAGGCTAGGGTTGTGGTGGTTTAGGATTAAGGTTAAGATCTCGCTCTGATACCATGTTGAGAGATAAAGAAGGAAAAAGTGTATAGGGTGTTACTAAACCTTTACACATATAACTTATATTTATATAAGTCTGAAGAGTTACACAACTATAAGATATGCAATGTGGGACAAAACCCACTCTCTCTAATAAACACTTCTAACAACTACGAGGGCGTCAGAGTGTGGAGTTTTCAGATTTTCAAGGTCGTGCTCGGTAAAGGTTATTGTCCACTTGGGTGCATCTTGTGGGCGTTGACATTTGGATCCGCAACCAACTGAGAGTATCTGTTTTGACGTGGAGGCGCGATCGAGGTCGACCTGGAGTGTGGTTTCGGAATCCTTCGTCACTGGTCCGTGAATAACATGTATCAGCGGTTGTTGTTCATTGAGGTTGGGATTGCCGTTAGGTTGATGGGCGGGTGTTTTACTTCGATCAATGTACTAGTCGAGGTGACCTTGCGCCACCAGATGCTCAAGGAGTGCCTTGTATGGTGCGCATGCAGTTGTATAGTGGCTGAGTTCATTGTGGTAGGAGCATTTCTTTCTTTGGTTTTGATCTGGCTGGCAAGTGTCTGTGCCGAGCTTGCCTATTGGCCATTCGAACCATGGTTGCCTCATGATCTCTTTTAAGAAAGACCAAATGGGCTCTTTGAAATATGTGGTCTCGGCCACGTAGTCGTGCACTTTCGACGGACGCTTCTTTCCTTCCTTGATGTTATTGATGTGTTTCTTTGGCTGCGACTGCTAGGTAAGGATGGGTGCTAGCAGCTGGGGCGTCACCGTAGGTAGGGTTGAAGTTGGGTTTGGGATCCCCTGAGCCGCTCGATCCGCAAAAATTCTTCAAGAGCGCAAAAATACGCATTAACTCGCCCATGTTGTGGGGTGGGCGGATGGCAAGTTCGTCCAGGATCTTGCTACCAGTTTCCAATCCATTTTTGAGTGCGTGCAGCCCAATACTCGTTGATTCCAGGGATTTCATTGAACAATTGCCAGTAGCGCTCGGTGTACTATCGGAGAGTTTCAGATGGGAGCTTCCTCATCTGGGATAAGGACTTAGGCTCTTTGGCAGTCTCGTTGCTTGTGATGAAGCGAGTGTTGAAGGCGCGTTCGAGGTCGGCCAAGTTCCGTATGGATCCAGCGGGCAATTTGTTGAACCACTGGAGGCCAAGGGAGCCAAGGCTGGACGGGAACGCCTTGCATTTGACTTCATCCTTTAGGTTGCAGAGTTCGATGGTTTGGCAAAAGTGGATTAAGTGGGTGTAAGCCTCACAGGTGGCTGGGTCGAACTTTGTGAATTTGGGTAGGTGGAAGGTGGATTCGGGTGGTGTGTTAATAATATGGGAGGTGAAGGGCAAAACACCGAGGTCCTTTAGCTGTCTTTCAAAACCTAGGCGCGGCAGCTTGCCGTGCTCATCTGTTTTCGTTCATTTGGAGTCTCTTTCTTTGGACTCCTTTGCTGAGGTCTTCTCGTCGTTGCGGTGCCGAAGCTTGTCTCACAAGTCTGTTGTTGTTCGGCGAGGGCCGTCGATGGACTTCTCCCCGTTACGACGGGTTTTGGTGTCATTGTTTGCCCCTTCGGTGCGTACCCCTTTCCCGTTCCGCCGAGCCTGATTCTCATTATCCAAGTTTTCTAGCGGGATCTCCCCAAGACGTTCAGAGACATGTCGCTTGGTTTCTATGGAGTCTCGACTATGGTGGGAAACCGTCGTGCGAGAGAACTCCGCGCGACCAGTCGAATATGTGCTCGTAAATGACTCGGTATCCCTTGTTTTGGTACGCTCATGGTGGCTTCTAGAGCGATGTGTTCCAGATGTTGTAGGCCTCTTGTAGAGGATTATCTCCCTTGCATCGCCTGCTTCTGGCGTAAAGCCAAGGTGGTCTTTGACGGAGCCGCGGTGGCCGATTTCGTGTGGACGCTCCTGAGGTGGAGGTGGTGGGGGAGGTGTTTGCCTTCATCGCCTCTCACCTCTAGCAGATCTGGATGTAGCGGGGGTGGCGTCTTGCTGCATGTGTTGTTTCATTTAGGCCACCTCCGCCCTTAGTGCCGCCAGTTCGTTATCTCGTTCATCGTCGTGACGTTGCAACAGGCGGATGTAGGCCGCCGTTACATCGTCTGTAGCTGGTGACAATCCAGAGCTAGCGGGGATTGAGATCGATATGTGCCTCTCCGGGGGTGGTAGGATTATGTTTCCACTGGCGTCCTTGGCCCCCGAAATGGTAACGTCCGTCAGATCTCCGCCCATGGTGGTTGAATTTGAGGTTGTTTTAGGGAGGAGGAAGGTGGTATGAAGGAGGTTTGAGCCGTTTGAATCAGAAACGCTTCACGTCGGGTTCACCAATTGTGTGGCCCGTAGTCCTTGATTTGAGTCCCTCATTCGCTAGTTCAGGGGTTGCTTAGCCTTCTTACCCTAACCTGCACAGTGAGCGCACGACTAAGACTTGGCCGGTGTTGACCCGGCAAGGCCCTCCGGTGAGAGGATAAGTATATGTAGAGAGAAAGGCAACAGACTAGAGTTTTCTAGAGAGTATGAGAGCGTAGAAGCATGTACCTCTTAGGGTTGCCATCCTCTGATATTTATATAGTCTCCCTGACTTGCTCTCCAAGTACAGGCATGCGCCTTGCATGAGTCGAGTGACGCCGTTGTGACGTCACGGAATAGATCTGGTAACCGCTTAGGTGTGAGCTGGCACCTCCATGTGCGTTCATCATTATCCTTTTGTGTAACCGGTTCAGCACGTGAGCGAGCACATGACTCAACAAGTGGCCGAGCTCCATACTTGGCTGAACTTGAGGGGCGACCCGCGGGGAGGATTCTAGACGGGGTTGCCTTCCAAAGGGTGGCCGAGCCCGAAGAGTTCCCTCGAGGGTGGCTGAACTTGGGAGACGTTTCATCGGTCGGCCGTCAGTCAATTGCAATGTCACCCGCCCCGAACCTCAGTTCTAGCCGGACTTGAAGTACCGTACGGCCATCGCTCCTGACCGCGATCTCGGTCCCAGCCTTCTTGTTACTGGGCTTGGACCATTTAGTCCGGTCTGCTACAACGATTGATCCTCTTCCACATGCACACAATACTCTTTAACAAGATATTGTACGCCCAAAGTATCAACTGTAAGGGAAGCACTAAAGTTGCTAAGAAGTGTACAAGGACCAGCTTTTATAGTAAAAAAGGCCTTAGACCTTTTGAAACCACCCCGGTACGAAGCTGGATAGAAATGGAGACGTATAAGTTCTGACCCGGATTGACATGGAATGTATAGGTGAATGGCCAACGGGAGAGTTGTGCTGTTGCGTAAGGGATTTGATCAGAGGGAAGGGGTTTGTCAGTGGCTTTTGAGCTGATCAATTTTCTCTTTGAACCATGTAATGAATTGATGTATTTGGAGCCGGTATCACTGATCCATTGCCGGGTATCTACAGAAATTGAGTTACTGGAGGAGCCGCAGTTGAGGACAACGTGATCAAGCTGTTGGGAATAAAGATTAGGGGAGTTGATGGCTAGTGAAAAGGTACTTTGATGGAGGAAGAAGTAGAGTGGGACTACTGCAATTGAGAGTAGATAAGGAAACATTTTTTTTTTGTGCGTGTGTGTGCACGATGTGAATTGGAACTATTGAGAGATTTGGGAATGTTCATATATAGCGAAGGAGAGAGGAGGAGATTGCTGATGAAAACGGTTGAAATATTTGAGGGTGGAGAAGGAAGTCAAAGACTTGGTTAATTAGTCAACTCCCAAAGAAAAGAAGAACTCTTTTGCTCCAGACATTTCGTGGAACATGATCTAGAAATGCTGGTACAGTAGGTATATTATTAGTCAATAAAGCCTGCCTAGAAACCTAGCAGGACCTATTCTTTTTCTGTCCTCTGGTGGTTATAGAGCTTCTTTTTTTTACGTCAAAGATACTCCCTCCGTCCCTTTATTACAGTGCAGTATTTCATTTTGGGCTGTCCCTTAATAAGTGTCTATTTTGTAAAGTTAGTGGGTAAAAGTTGGTGAATTGTCTATTTTGTCCCTAAAATTAGATTTCATTTTGAAAAGTTAGTGAGTAAAAGTGTAATGATGATGGGTAAGTAGGGAAAGTGGAAGAAAAAGTTGATGTGAAAGGTATAATGATGATGTCTTTTTAATAAGTTGGAGTTACGAAGCAGGACATTTAAAAAGGGACGGAGGGAGTAACATTTTTTCTGTAAATAAACCATTACTAAAGTCCATATTACACCCCTACCTAGAAACAAAAAACTACAGGAGAAAATTGCAACACTGAAATTAAAACATAAAATTAAAGGATATACTTTTGAAGCTTGATTCCTGAACCAAAACTTGTCCCCAAAAAATGATGATACATTGCAGAAAACATAAAATTCCTTTTGATCAGTGGAAGAGGATCAGCCCCAAGGTAGAGCTTGAAAAATGCCTTCTCATCTTGAAATGTTCGACATTATCTGAACTTTGTTCCAAGTCATACGAAAGAAAACTGCAACACTGTAGCTTGGCCGTGCCCCCAAAGTCAGACCTGTAACAAAACTAAGAGGATGTTGCATTGCATGTGTGACTGGGTGCCATCTCACTACAAGGGAAAATGCTTTTTTCGTCGACCTTTTTGCGTCGGCAAAAAATGTTGTTGCAAAAAAAATTTAATTTCGACGGCATCTCATCCTGACTCAAAAGTCGTCAATTTGCGTCTGCCACGTTGCCATCGCAAAAACCTAGTAGCAAATATATATTTTTTGCATCTGCAAGGTACACCCCGATGCAAATAGTAACTTTTTAGCGCAAAAAAAGTGTACGCGCGATCGGGCGGGTAAGAAATGGCGGGGTGAAGGGGGCGAAAAGTTCTAAAATTTTTGGGAGAATTAAATTAATATTGTTTCCTTTTCCCCAAAACCCCAAATCAATATCTCTCCTAGCTAATTATTTTCCTGGGTGTGTTTCAATCGGTAAGAATCCTACCGAAACTCGTTTTCCCCAAAACCCCAAGTCGAACTCCTCACCTTACTTTGCTGGGATCGGCTTAAGAATCTGTGTGGCCCGTGATCCTTGATCCCCGTTCCTCCGCTGGTGGTTCGATGGTTGTTGAGCCTTCTTCCCCTAACCTGCACAGTGAACGCACGACTAAGACCTGGCCAGGGATTCCCCTGGCAAGGCCCTCCGGCGAGAGGATAAGTATGTGCAGAGAGAGGCAAGGGATTGGAGTTATTCAGTATGAGTGTGTAGTAGCATGTACCTTTTAGGGTTGCCATTGCTTGGTATTTATAGGATCCCTTTGGCTTGCCCTCCAAATACGATCACGTGCTTGGCACGAGCCAAGTGACATTAAGGTGACATCATGAAATAGATCTGGTAACCATTTTTTGGGATGAGCTGGCACGTCCATGTGCGCTCATGATTATCTTTTGGTGTAACCGCCTCAACACGTGGGAAGACCTCAGCAGGTTGCTGAGCGCCAGCCGCGGCCATGCTCCGCGGGTGGCCGAGCATCAGCAGCGGCTGTGCTTCGTAGATGGCCGAGCACACGCTTAGCCGAGCACAGCGTACAGCTCTTGAGGGGGGACACGCCGACAGGGGCCTCTGCCAAGGAAGGTGGCTGAGCACAGGCTCGACCTACGCCGAGCCTGAGGTAAGCGGATCGCGATGAAGAGTAACGACGGGGAGCCGTGCACAAGGTTTTGTGTACGGCTTGAACTAGGTTCGGTCCGCACAAACGCGAACACTCAGGTTCGGCCTGCTACAATAGCCCCTCAATCTTTGCCGATGCCGAATGCGTGATAGGGATTGATGCCAAGTCCTAGCCGAGCCTGTCGAACGCCGAACGTGATCATTGTTTATAAAGTAAGATTTGGCCGAGCCCCAATCACCTCTTTCTTCTAAAGCAAATAACAGCCGTCGGTGGAGAGCCCCAATGGAGGAGCGTCAGATGTCATTTTGTAGCTGGGTACAGCTGGCAAATGTGAATTTCTGCAGGTTGTCCTATCAATGCCACGTGTCACGCCCTGAGTGGCCAACGGTTCGGCGGTGTAATGATGGGCGGGAACTTCGAATCCCAAACACTAGCTCTATATAAGGGGCGACGCGAGGAGAGAGAGAATTTTACAGACCCTTTCTCTCTCTAGAATTCCATAGCCAGAGCTCCCCTTGCAACGGGTCATCTTCTGGTTTTGATCCTCAACAGATTCACCACCAGATCTCACCACAAATCCCAGGTATGAGTTCGTTTTCTACTCCTCTTCACTTTTCTGCAGTTTTTATGCACTTTTCCTTTGCTTTTTTGGGTTTTTAGGGGGGTTTTGTTCTAAGTGAACAGTGGGAAACCTGGGGATGAACGAACTGTTCATCTTCACCTTCAACCTGTTCTTTCGAGCATAGATTCCTGATGATGTTGGGCTTGGCCGACGGTGGAGTTGGCCGAGCCCCAAAAATTGAATCATCTGGATCTCCCGAGCTTTGAGTCCTGCTAGTGAAATTGGGTGGGCCAGTAGGGTAGCCGAACATAGTGAGGACTTTGCCTTTTAGGCCGACGACGAATTCCTTACCATTTTCCCTTTGTTCTATTAGGTCTGGCTCACTCAGTCGTCATCATTTCCTCTGACTCTGAAAGCTCGGGAGACGATTCCGCAGATCTCGTAATCCGAGAGTACGTAGAGAGGCACAGAAGCCGACGCCAAGCTTCCTCGATCGCCTCAAATATGTCAAGCTCTAGTGACTCCAACGCTGAGCGCGATCACGAATACGATGGCGGGTACAACACCGCACCCGAGATAACTTTCACCCCTACCACAGACTCTGAAGCCGAGCCTGAACTAGGGCCTAAGGCTGAGTCTAGATTTCATCCCGAGACCGAGGCCACAACTTCTTCTCGATCCAGGCCTGGCGAAACCTCGTCTGAGAACAGGGAGGTCACCGACCTCTATGAGAGAGGGCAGGTTTGTCCTCATGCCCACTACTTCAGCAGGCGCCCTAATGAGTACGCAGACTTCTGCCGAGCGTACCAAATCCCAGATGACGTCGTCGTCAGTCAGGTTGCCAGTAACCGGATCAGAGACAAGCGGGAAGACCGCCCTGAGCACATAATGGTCCCCCTCATGGCCATTTGTGAGGCTGGACTCCGTTTTCCTCTTCACCCATTTCTGAGGGAACTGTTGACCAGATTCGGCATAGTACCTCACTTCTTCGCCATCAATAGTTATAGGATAGTGATGTCAGTGATCAAGCTGAAGGAGCTTCACAACCTAGAGTTCACGGTTGCCGACCTCTTTCACACATACATCATGTCAAGGCACGGCAAGACTGGCCGCAGGTACTTGTCAATGCATAGTGGGAAGGAGCCCCTGATAGATGGGCTTCCCGACACTGATAAATGGGCTAACTTCTACGTTGAAGTTAGTGGGAATTACGAGTTCGGCGATCAGTCGATGAGGCTGCACAACGTGCCGAAGATAAAAGATTTCCGAGGTTGTTTTAGTACTTCTAATTTTGCTGAGCATGATTTCTTCTTTCACTGTGTTCCTGATGTTGTTTGGCTAACACTTTTCTCTTGCAGATCACCGAGCAATCACCAAGAGGCAGCAGTCTTTTGCGGTCGAGAAAAACATTGAGATGTTGAAGGCTCAGATTTGCCGCGACGCGCCGACGCTTCTGGGCTACATCCCCTCATACAAGGGGAAATTGAAGAGGAAGGAGAAAGAAGAGGGGCCGAGCACGAAGGCCGGGGGAAAGAAGAAGGTAGCAGCAGAGCAAGGAGGCAGAAGCAAAGTTCCTAACCCGAGCGGAAAGGCGAAAGCGCCGAGGGTGAAATTTCCCACTTTCAAGAAGTCAGCGGACTTCTGGTTTCAGGAGAGTCAGCCTTCTGAGTTCCGAGGTATCAGTTTTCCTCCCATCCGGACCCTCATCCCTGAATTTGCCGACGATATGGGCAGGAGAAACGTGGTCAAACTTAACCTCAGGGATGGTGCCGCTGTTCGGCAAAGGGAAGCTGAAGCAGCCGAGCATGCTGCAAAGAAGCAGAAGATCACCCAGGACTTGTTCCCGACGAGGCCGCCGACGCCTCTTCCAAAGGAGATAGACCAGACCCAGTCATCAGCTGCAGGTGGCTCCAGGGCTGTGGAGAGGGCGGCTGGCTCGGGTGGCCAATCGATCGTGCAAGAGTTCGTGCCTTCCTTTGCAATGGCCTACGGCAGGGTTGTTACCGTTGAAGATAGCGTCAAAGCTCGAGCCTGTGCTCGCTGTTACCATGCTGCATGGCCTTGCGCTGCCAAGGGACATGGACAGGGTCCCAATGGAGCTTCAGCCGAGCTTGGTTCACACCAGTGCTTACCTTGTTCAGGTACATTTTTGAATTAGATTTAGTTTCCTATTGATTCTTGCCGAGGCTGATGTTTTGTTGTTTTGAGCAGGCTGGACAGGCTCTGCTTCATGCTTCGCGTCAGGCCGAGGTCTTGGCAGCTGAGAGGACTCGCTACCGCAACGACGCTAAGGTCGAGCATGAAAAGACAAAGTCCGCGAAAACCAGCCTGAAGCTTGTGAAGATCAAGATCGCCGAGCTCGAGAGGGAGAGAGATGAAGCGTTGGAAAAAGCCAAGAAATCTGAGCATGAGCTTGGCCAAGTGTTGAGGAGAGAGAAGAGGAAGATGAAGGAAGTGGACAAGAAGGCTTATCAAGCTGGATATGATAGAGCTGGCGCCGAATACGTCAGTGAGGCTCGGTCAATGGTCAATGAAGAGATCAAGAAGAGGGTCCTGATCTCGTACGGAGCGGGGTACAAGGACGGTGTGAAGGCTGCGTGTGCGGTCATGCAGCTCGAGCCAGATCTGAACTTGACCAAGTCGATTCCTGCTGCTGTCGTGCCCGAGCTTGTGATGCCGTACACCGATGAGGAATGCGAGCCCCTCCCTCCAGAGGAATTTCCCGAGAGTGATGATGATGTCGATGATCTTACCGACGTCAACGCCGACGGTGGGGATGGATCCACTGGCAAGAATGCTGAAGATGTTAAGGAAGTAGTGGCCGAGGACGCCGAGCAAGTTCCCAAGAGTGTTGAGGGAGCTGCTGATGCCGAGGCTGAAGTGGCTGCTGACGTCGCCGATGAGGATGCCCTTCAACCTTAGAGATTAGTTTTTGTTTTTGGACTTGAGATTTCTTTTTGGACTGGACGGCTCTGAACTTGGGAGTTTTACCGTGCCAGATGTAATAGTTAATTGGGGGTCGGCAACGAATGGTTTACCACGCCGTACATCCCAGCTTAGGGTTGCTTGTTTTTCCTTTGAAAGTTTGAATGCATGGCTTCTTTTGCAATCTCTGTCATCTTGTTTTGCCGAACTTGGTTGTTTGCTTTCATGCCTTGAGGAAATTTTGATGAACTTGCTTGTTCGAGTGGTAGTTATCCGTAGCCCCCACTTTGGTCTGGGTTGGCTAAGTAGTTGAATGTCTTGCATGGTTGTAAATGGTTAAGTATAGTGGTAGCTGCCGAGCCTTGACCAAAGTAGATGGCAATGGTAATAGGTCACCGAACATGGATTTGTTGTAATCTGTCATGATACAGCTTTTGGCAGGTAAAGAGAGTGATAGGGGCCCCCTTGCCTGTGGCTGGTGCTTGGCCAACGTGTCAGCCCCTGGCCACGGTAAGAAGGATGCTAAAAGTTGTGATTGTGGGTGGTTTGCTCACCAAAGTGCGAGTGTAAACTTTTGGTGGCCGACCATAGTGTCTTGCCAAACCGAGCCGAAGCCTAAGTTCCAATAGATATGTGTGTTTTAGGTTCGGCGGACCGTATGTCCTTTGTTTGCTTCTTTGGGCGGTGACAGTGGCCGAAGCAAAGGGCTTTTTTAGTAGCCGTTTGTGGGTGTGACCGAAGTCATCGCTTGTGTTTGGCAGATTAGCCGAGAGTGAGTTATATGAGTAAGCCATAAAGTAGAACAGTACTTTGAAACACTTAAAGAATTTGATTGCAAAACTTGTCTTTTTACTGAGAACTTTAGAACTACAAGATAAAGTAGGAAAACTACTGGCCGAAGCCATTCTTTGAAATAAAGAACATGAGCAGGGAGGCCGAAGCCAAACAAGAACTTAAAGCTTTTTTTTGTAACACGAAGTTTAGCCGAGAATAATGAGCAGATGAGCATTGCATGAAGAAAAGTTGTTCACATGTATGCCATCTTCAGGTTTTGTGCATTCCATGGGTTGGTAAGTACTTTCCCGTTCATGTCTTCCAGCACGTAGGCACCTTCTCCAGCAATCTTGACGACGCGAAAAGGTCCCTCCCAGTTGGGCTTGAATTTTGTTTTCTTGCTTGCTTGTACCACCTTTCGCCAAACTAAGTCATCTGGCTTGAATTTCTTGGTTCGCACGCTTCGATTGTATCCCTTGGCAACTTGTTGTTGATAGTCAGCTAGCTTCAGCCGAGCGTCATCGCGCTTCTCTTCGGCAAGTATGAGCTCTTGTTCCACAGCTTCATCGTTCGTCTTTGGGTCAAAGGTCTCCGTCCCAAGGGTGGGAAATCTTGATTCCAGTGGGATGACGGCCTCCATGCCGAATGCCATTGAGAAGGGAGTTTGACCAGTAGAGCGGCGCGGTGTGGAGCGATAAGCCCATAGGACTCTTGGGAGTTCCTCTGCCCATTTGCCTCGTTTGGAGTTCAGCCGACGTTTGATCCCGGCGCAGACTGTCTTGTTCGTGGCCTCGGCTTGGCCATTACCTTGAGGATAAGCTGGAGTTGAGTTGAAAAAGAGTATGCCGAATTCTTCACAGAGACTTGTGAGGCCGTTTCCAACAAACTGGGTGCCGTTGTCGGAAACGATGGCATAGGTGTAGACACCCCAATTTGGCCTAATGATTATTTCAAGTCCCACCTTGGGGACCATCCCGATGATGAAATGGATACAGTGATTGCTGATTGCCTTCTCGAGAACCTTAGGACTTTCGGTAAGAACTTTGAGCCACTTAGATGACCTCATCCAGAGCCATATAGCCTTTCAGACAGAAAATAAAGAAGCCTAGGAGAATCCATCTGTCGGCCGTAACATCGATCTCACGGCCTTAACATCATTTCCTCACCTGAGCAACCTGTTGCTAGAAAATCTCCCTGAGAGATCAATCCCTCGGCCGCAAGATCCATCCTTCGGCCGCAACATCCATTCCTCGGCCGTGTGATCCATTACTCGGCCGCCAGATCGTCCTTTTTCCAGACTCTGGAACGTTCTGTCAGACGTTTGATCCAACTACACTACCTCTCCGATGCATTCGGGCCACGTTCAGAGATTGCGACGAAGAGTTCGAATTGCATTGCAATTGCAATTGCAATCGTGTCATTTGATTGGCCGGAGTGAGTCACCAATTGCCTATATAAAGGGCCTTTGGACTCTGAAAATATACACACGAAATTCATAAGTGAAATCATTCACCCAAGCTCCGATACTCTGTCAAAATACTCTCTCAAACCCACTCTTCAAAAGCCCTAACCTCCCGAAGGCCGCCATCAATCCGACGATCAAACTCCGAAGTTCCAAACCCTAACCCTAAGGTTTCCCGAGAAGCAATTAGGCAATCACACCTAATCCGAAGCAATCAAGCAACTGAGAGATCAAGGTGGTGAGACCCAACGGCCTCTGGTTTGTTTTACTTTCTGTCCATAACCATAATCTTAGCATTTTGATTATTTACTAACGTTTCTGTCTGGTGTGAGGAAGAACACCGACCGGGGCTTCGATCCCTCGGCCGGTACATAAAACCAGGAGGATCCCTCGGCCGTGACATCTATTCACCGGCCGCGGGATCCATCTTCCTGGGACAGCTTTGTTTTGTTTCCTGCTTTCTGATGCATGTTTCAATTACAGTATTGGCTCACCATTAACTGCTTAAAGGCTAAAAACAAATTACGTGTTAGAATTAAATAAAGCATCTAAATGTCTTATGTTGAACGATTATGGGCAAGTCTCACGACTGGGCAAAGAGGGGTGCCTAACACCTTCCCCTTATTGTACTTTTGGCTCCCGTGCCCAGAATCTCTGTCTATTTTCCTAGTTTTAGTAAACTGGGTGGCAACTCTGTTTTGATGATAACCGCTATCGTGTGGCGATGTTCCTAGCCATGGGAATGTCCACGATCTTGGTTTACGAAGCAAGCAACCAATCGAGCAACAAACGTGATCAATCTGTATGGCGATGCCCCGTTTGGGAGGTGTCTACAGTTTTTGGCGACTCTGCCGGGGAACTTGAGAGCCATAACCAAAAAGTTCAACATAAGACTAATACATGCCTTGTTTAATTCATCTGTCATATGCATCGAGCGGGCAACCCGTTGAGTTCGCCTGATATCCCGGCATGACACGGGCTATGTTGGGGGTTCCAGCAAACTCCACCGTCACTCGTATCTAGTGGTATATAAAAAAGGGAATCACCCAATCACCGCCTATGATGGGCTAGTGAGAGGATTGGTGCCCTTTGACAACGGAGCACCCTGAGACTACCAAAACCTTGCATGTATTAGAAAGCTATAGAACCTATCAAACTAAGACAAGAACCTACAGGCTAGGAACCTATTTGCATTTTACTTGCAAGAGTTCTTCCTCACACCTTGTATCATTTGTTGTTGTAAATAACTCTATTTGTGCAGAAGGGTTGGGATTTTCAACCCAAATCCCAACCCTACACAGGCCGAATACTGACTTCCAGGTATTCTACTTTTCAAGCAGGCACAATAGGTAAATCAAAGAAGCAACCACAGCCAACTTTATACTCTTATAACACCCGAAGCTACACCAAACAGAGGTCGCAACAACCATCCCGCCTGTCATCCTCATCTGCTAAAACACCCTCACCACAATGATCCCAATCGCTCCCGGAAACTTCCCGGTCATCCCCGTCATTTACTACATCCCAACCTTCGTCAAGCAAACCTTCCACCTTCATGGCAGACAACGACGCCACTATCGCCGACCTCCAAGCTCAAATCACTGCCCTGCTAGCAGAAAAGGCAGCCAGGGATGCTGAGGATTAGGAAAGATCGGTGGAGGACGAGAATCCCCATAAAGTGATATTGGCAGAAAGTCCCGAATTGACCAAACAAGTCAAGGAAATCAAACAAGCCTTGGCCCGATCACAAGGGGACTAAATTCTGGATTTCGAAGGACTTTGCCTCTTCCCAGAATCCAAATTGCCTGAGAATTTCAAAATGCCAAACATCGAGAAGTTCAATGGAACTGGCAATCCCACCAGTCATGTTCGCCACGTTATCAACACCTTGAAGCCGATGGGCTTGAATGATGAGCTCATCGCTCAATTGTTCCAAAGGACTCTCACCGGAAGCGCTCTCGACTGGTTCCTCACTTTGGAATTCGTGCATTATCAGACCTGGCCAGAAATTGCCAACGCTTTTGTCAAGCAATATGCATATAATGTCCAAATCGAGCTGACAACTCGAGACTTGGAAATGACCAAACAAAAATCCAATGAGGACTTTGCTACCTTTGTGGCAAGATGGAGGGAAAAGGCTGCCAAAATAAAGAACCGCCCCTCCGAGGAAGATCAAGTGAGGATAGTTGTCAAGAACTTACAGTCCAAATACCTCAGACATATCTATACTCAGGCCATCACCGATTTCAAACGTCTGCATGCCACCGGGTTGCAAATCGAAGATGGAATCAAGCTAGGACTCATTGGGAAAGAAGAGACTCCCCATCCACCAAAGAAAACCTTTTCCAGCCGTACATCTCACGCCTCTATAAATACCCTTGGCACATCCCTGCCTCAGGATCCTTTCCAAGCTAGCTCATCCCGAAATTCAAATCGACCCCGCCGCAATTTTGATCCTCTCTACATGACATTATCCCAAGCCTTGACCATTCTCAGCCGCCAGGGGCATCTCAAACCTTTAAACAAACCACTTCCTCAGCCACCTTACGGCCCAAATCATGATCCTAACAAACAATGCGCTTACCACCAACATCCTGGGCATGAAACAGACAACTGCATACGTCTCCGCCATGACATTCAAGACCTCATTGATAGCCGAACTATAAAACCTCCAAAACCTAATGGGCAAGCCAATCCACTCCCTACTCATAATGCTGAACCACCACCTCGAAATATCAATCTCATAAGTCTATCCTACAACCCCGCATACAATCCTAGCCAATACATTGTCCAAGACAACCAAACCAAACCAACCTTAACCTTCCCCGAGGAGGATGAATGTCTTATGATGGAAGAGGAAGAGAACAATGAGTCCGATCAATCAGAAGTGATCGATCCCGATATGTTTGACATAAGTAGCAAAGATCAAGCAGAGGAAGAAAAGCTAAGGAAATGGAAAGAACATTCCTGGGCAAAACATAATTTGGAAGATCCAGACATTCCATTTGTAGAAGATGACGAATGGCTTCGTATCTGGTTTGAGAATAGGAAGAAGGAAAAGGAAAGGGTCATCATGATGAGAAGACACGCTCGCTTCGAGCCAGCTCAAAAAGTGGTATGCATCAACCGTCCCAAAATTCCAACACCGCCCATTATTTGGGAGACAATCAATCTCATAGAGAAAGTAGAGGAGTTTCAAATGCAGCCGTGGGTCAATCCTTATGACGAGTGCGACTATAGCCAATGGATAGAGGAAAGGGAAGATCTAGATTTCATATACGCAGAGCCATACAAGACAGGGGAAAGCGACTTTGATGAAATAGAAGAAGAATGTCATGATCCACTCGATGAAATCTCCTTAGCATCACTATTCAACCAAATGGAAATAACTGATGACTACACAAACAATGAGGAGAAAGAAAGGGTGATAAAGACCCAGGCCGACGCTTCCATTTGGGGATTGCTCATGTCTCAAGGAGGTAGCCACTATGCAAGCTTCAAGGGCAGACCCAGTTCAAAGGCTCTGTTTGGCAAGAAAGAGGGTGGAAAAGAGAATAAAGTTGCAAAAGACAAAGGGAAAGAAGACAACCCCAAAATGCTACAGTAGCTGAGAAGTCACAACATGGCAAAGAACATCAAACATTGCTTTTATTTTCAAACTAGAACGAGTTTTGGGCCCCTGTTTGGGCATCTAATTCCCGCTAAGAGGATTTCTTTTTCATCTTCCAGATTATGCTTGTTTTAAATCTAAATTCTTAAATTGCAATTGCCATGCACTATACTCTCGTTGCCAAAACAAAGGAAAATTGAAAAGGGATCAAGTCTTTTGTGTCTTTGACCAAAAGGAAAGGAAAGGATGAACCTTAGTTGCTTAAGAAATCAGGTTTTTGTCAAAACTTAGAAAGAAGACACTATCTCCGTGAGAACACTTAGGGTTAGCTTACCCATTGTGAAGGTACAAATGCAATAGGAGATTCATAAGAACATCTCCCTCGAAATCCTCTCCAAAACACCGAAGCCCTCTTGAAGAGAAAAATGCTCGTTGGGTAACCTAAACTAAATACCCAAGCAAAAGTAAGAGCAAAGCCTGCTAGGACAAGAAAATGCAAAAAACGCAGCCTAGGCAAAAGACAAGGCATTCAAAAAGCTCGCTAGGGACTCAACCTCTATCAGGTAACCTAGGCAAAACTTAGAGCATGAGAGAAGAAAAACCAAGAGTGGAAACCCAACCCCCAAAGGTGGTGATCTTGGAACTACGTAAGAGGCCTGATTCCCTGATTGGGATACGTAGGCAATCTCACATTGAGATGCGGCCCAAACATTGGGAGAGGAAAGAAGGAAAAACAAACAACAACATCAGCAAATTTGTACTCAGTGATAAGTATAGCTAACCCTGCGTATTGAGCTCGCAAAAGATGAGTATGCTTTTCTTGAGGAATTGACAACAGCCATAGACACAAGAATTATAGTTCATCCCTTTTAACCTAAAGGTCATTGACACAATAAACAGGATACCTCGAAAGCTCTCGAATTTGGCAATCAGACTATGGAATATGGCAAAAGCAAAAGGTAAAAATCACAACCAAGCATAAGAAGGAAGAGAAAAGGGGATGCCACTTGGCCAAAAGCAAAATTTACCTTTGGAAAATCAAAGTAACAACCGAAGAATTGATATATCGGCCACAATATCGAACAATCAATTCTTCGACCAGTACTTCATTTCGCACAGATTACTGTCTATCAGTAAACGTTTATTCAAAAAGCCATGTTCTGACTTTCACATGCATATCTTAAAGCATTTAGGGGTACGAAAAGCTCTTTTCATTCCATAAACAAAAGTTGGTTACAAAACTCTTTCGCTATGGTTGTTTTCACTATACAATTTCTGTTCTACTAACTATGGACAGGGAAAAAGAAAAATCTAGTCATGACGGCGTCTCTGAGACGGTCTCTAAGATGGGGACTGCTCGTTCGTTCCCACATCCTCTCCCCAGCAGCCGGCGCTCCTTCAGCCTCAAGCTGCAACCAAAGAAGATATAAACATTCAGATTCAAGGGATGATGTCAAGCAGATGAAGCACATAAAAGAGAGTCGTACCTCGAGGATCCTACGATGCTGTCTCCAAACCAAAGCCTCTGCACTCTGATAGGCATGAAGCCATCCCTGCACTATCTCAACAGGCACCTACAAAAACAGACCAAGCATCTCAAATACAGGAATGACAGATGCATTGATAAAGCAAGGAAAGCGAAGTTCAGAAATAGGGCGATACCTGTGAAACCCCAGCTGGCAACGTATAAAGCTGGCTTGTGCAAGGAGTAAGGGCCAGGCGCTCCTCCTCCCCATCGTCAAAATGGAAGGAAACAAAAGAAGGGGCTCGCGGCCAAACAGGAGCAACAGGGGGAGCTACAACTGCTGGAGCTAGGTGAAGACGGCAGTACTCCATGTAGTCTCCTGCCTGAAGAAGCAAACCTGCCCAATCTCTAATCCGAGCATTCTTCAAGTCTTCCTTAGACATCAAAGAAGTAGACCTCATCGATGTCGGAAGAAGAGGAGGAACAAACTGAAGCGCCTCAGCACGTGGGCGCCATTTACTAGCCACCCGATCGCCTAGGTACCAGGCTCGGCAAAATGGACCCTCAAGCAAGCTACGAGTCCGGTCTAGGACTCTGGAACGCGTAAGAGGGGTATCCTCAGGAATACCCTCCCAAGGATCAAACCGCACCTACAAACAAAGATGAATTAGCTATGGCATAGAGATATGGAAATCTAAGGGCGAGAAATGAAAAAGGGGTACCTGATCGACCGTCAAACGGTCCAAGACTCGCCGCCACTCAGGAAGACTCAGAACAGGCGACCGTGGCTTCTGATTCCCCGTCAGCCATCGCTCATAGCGGGGAATACAGTTCACATTCCCGTGCCTAGTACCTGTGGGGAATTGAAGAAGATGCTCGAAAGCCTAGAGCTGAAATATGGATTAGCAAAACAAGTTCAGAACCAGAAAAAGACCAAATAAGAACAGAGATACAAAGGAATGATACGCACCTCAAGCACTCGAAAGTGACCACCAAGAATGGGACTCGATCTTGTCCCGCGAGCAGGCCCCAAGATTACCATACAAGGTGACCAAAGTAGATGAGCCCCAATCAAACTCCCGAATAGCTCCCAAGTGCTGCAGAGGAGCCAAAAACTGCGTGTGTACCAAACCATCCTTGTTGGCAAACAACGTTTGCCCAAGGAGGTAAAGAAGGAAGGCCTGTGTCAATTGCTCAACACTCACCTGGGTCAGGATGTCAGCTGTCGTGAAAGCTTTGCTTAGCCAAGCAAGGTCAATATGACCCCGAGAACGAACAGGAGGCACCTTGCCCAGAAACCACTCCAAAGCACCTGCTCGCTCCCAAAGCCTGGGGTCAACTCAAAGAGAAACTCCGCCTACCCATAGGCCAGTTAGCAAAGAAAAGTCACCCGGAGTGATAGTCATCTCGCCAGCCGAAGGAAGATGGAATGTATTGGTGGTATCCCACCATCTCTCAACTAGCGAGGTCATCAATGACCAATCCATCTTCGGAAGATCGAGGCCCAGAACAAATGCCTCGAAACCCGCAGCACGTACCAGTTCCCGAGCTTGCTCTAGCAGCTTCAAGAACCACCTGTGCACCTCCTTGGCTCCTCCGCGAGCCTCTAGCCTCCTATTTTTCTGCCAAAGACAAAAGGGAGTTAATCTCACGGTTGCATAAGCAAAGGAAATGCTAAGGGGCATCAAATTAATATTAAAAAGCATGCATTGCCTAAACAGGGGGAAAGCTTACCGGCACATTGAGAACGCTCAGGTGCAGCTCAGGTTCCCGGCGAACTACCTCGGCCTCTGGGCCACCAACAGGAGGGCGGTACTGCAGAAAACCGCCAAAACCCAGCCTATGCGAAGGAAGAACGTAAGTAGCAGCGTCGAACAAGTCGGGCTCCTCAATCGCCTCCTCATCAGAAGACGGGTACTCACACCTACATGGAGGATACAAGGACGAACCCGCAACATCCGAAGAAGGCATGGTCATCACGTCCGAACCAAGAAGGAAAACCAACGGTTCCCAAACAACCAAGAGCCGGCAGCAACGGCAGCAGTGATCGGAGGGGACGGTCGCCGGAGATAACGGTGGCCGACGGTGGTGGAAGAGGACGGCGGCGTGCGGTAGTGGTCGTCGGACGAGAGGGACGGAGAAGAATAAGAGAGGAGGAGGAGAAAAGATTAAATGGGCCGTGAAATCGATTAAACCGAACTTAAATCGATTTTTTGACTGTTGGCTATCTCACGGCCGAGACATCGATTCCTCGGCCGAGACATCAATCCTTCGGCCGAGAGATCGATCTCCTGGCCCTCCAATCAATTTCCCTCAACGACATCAGATCTTGCTCAGTGCACCAATTCAAGCAATTATGGAATTCTGGGTCCATGACCAACAGAAGCAAAATCAAGTCAGCCTTGGGGGCATCCCTGATGCCAATACAGCATGATCAAAACTAGCCTTAGGGGCATGCCCAAGCATCGAAGATCTCTCTCTCTCCACAAACTGCTGGCCAAAGCAAAGTCAGAACACTCAGCGGCTCTACGCCTGTATTCACTATCAAACAGCTCAGTGGCTTTACGCCTATTATTCAGCGGCACCAAGCCCACTATCTCAACTGGCGCTAAGCCGTAACAACCATCTCAGCGGCTCTACGCCCTCACCTATCAACTCAGCGGCTCCTAGCCCACTATCCCAATAGGCTCGAAGCCTATTGTAGACACCCCAATCTGGATCTCCCAATTGTTTTACTTTATTTTACGGTTTTCTTGTTTCCCCGATGATGAAATCGGATCAAACGGGCTTGAGTTTGGGAAATGGATTGAGCTTGTAGCGTTTGGAACCTTTCTTGAACCTCTCTTAAACCTTTTGAACCCCTCTGAACCTTCAGTCAAACCCTAGGGTTAGGATTGACCATCGCGCGACTCTTCCTGTTTCTCGCGTGATATTCAGCTTGACAGGTGTGGTCAAAGTCAAACTGTTGACTATTGACCCTCGCGCAATGGTTTCGAACCCTCGCGCGATAGTTCTCCCCTGTCACTATCACACAATCCAGCTGGATTTGTGATGATTGGGTGTCACATGGGTCCCCATGGGCTGGAACCCCGTTTTCCTCAACTGAGCAGTGTTCTGGCAGGCCTCACCCTCACACCCTCACAACTAGGCCTGTCAACGGGTCGGATCAGATCCGGATCCGATAAGACTTGGATCCGATCCGAAAAATTTGGATCTGATCCGAAAATCCGAATCCGATCCGAAAACTTTTTTATTTTTAAAAAAATACAAAAAAAAATTTCATTTTCCAAAAAAAAAATTGAAAATTAAAAAAAAAAAAATTTAAAAAAAATACTACTTCTAAAACATTTTTTGTTCAAAATAAAAAATTTACTATTTTTTTTAAAAAAAATTTAAAAATTTATAAAAAGTTTAAAAAAAAAAGAAGTTCGGATTCGGATTCGATCCGATCCGAAAAAATCCTGATCCGATCCGTAATAATCGGATTCGGATTACCGGATTACGGATTTCTGTTATCGAATTCGGATTCGGATCGGATTTTTCGGATCGGATCCGGATCGGATCCGATCCGATCCATTGACAGGCCTACTCACAACCACCCCCACTCACCTTGTTGGCTAGCTTTTCCACCATGTTGTAACCAGCCTTGTTGGCTGGTTGCAAAGCCAAGTTTGGCCACCACCTAGCCCACTCACTCTCCCTATAAATACCCCCATTGGTCTTCCATGCTAAGGGTTCCAAAAAAAAAGATTAACAAGGTTAATTACTATTTTACAAAGCAAACAAGTTCTTTCTAGCACAAAGTTACTAACCCAAACCACTTCCTAGTTGTAGACACCCCAATTTGGATTTTTCAAAATTCCTTGACTTGTGGCCCGGAGGCTCCCCGATGATGACTTTGGATTGAAACAAGCCTGGTACCGATCGGAACATTGCTCCTTGGAAGATTTGAAGAGGGATTAAAAATGGTAAAAGGGCATTTTCAAGCGCTTGGGAGCAATCCCAAGCGCTCAAAACTGTTTCACAAAACCTCTGGCCTGGCTCTTTCTCGAGCGCTCGAGAGTGAGGTCCCAAGCGCTCGGGAGTGATCCCAAGCGCTCGAGACTATTCTATTGCCCAATGGATGGCAGTATCACCCACTCACCATGCTACTCATCATTACAGCCACCTTGAGCCCGCCGATGGCTCAGTCCACACTCAACCTCTGATGGAAGATATTCAGGCCAAAGATTTTCCCTTTAAAAAAATGTTTGATCAAAACCACTTGATTTTCAAAAACCATTTGAGGTCTTGGCCTATAAATATAACTGGTTTTTCAGCTAGAGGGAGGACCACGAAATTCCTCTCCTGCAGAACCCATCCTCTGCCCTCTCTCTCTCTCTCTTGCTCAAAGCCAAAAACACCCAAAACCCATCTTCCAAACTTCAAAGGTTTTAGAAATCACTAAGGAAAAGGGCAAGAAATCCAGAAACTCTTCTAATCTCTTGCACTCTCCTCTCTTCATCCACATTTCAAAGCTATTCCAAGGAGCAAGGTTCAAGGAAAAGGTATAAAACTCTACCTTTGGTCACAACTTAAGGGCTATTCATCCCTTCTGAGGGGGGTCTCTCAGCCTGACCCAGTCTTCAATACTGGGTGCATGGTTGGGGGACCCTAGTGTAAAAACAAGAGCAATGGGGCACAAGAAAACATTTTCACAAAACCCTCACTGGAACCACTCCCAAGCGCTCGAGAGTGCTCCTGAGCGCTCGGGACGGTTCCCAGTTTCATGCATGCCCCCTTTGTGACGCAGTAGGTTGGGAATGATGTGAGATATTAAAAGGATTGGTTTTGTTTTGGCATGCATGCCCAGAAAATGGTTTTTCCCCCTAAAAATATAAACATTTTCTCACAAGTTTTCATGTGTGAACAAGGCTTCTCTCTTTCAAAGTTAAAAGAGGTTCTCCTCTTGGGAAATGTCAAAACAAGGGCCTTTGCATGTCAAAATCAGTACCATTTCCTGTTTGAGAGTAAGCTGGTATGTAGCTCACTCCCAAGCGCTCCGAACCTTTCCAGAGCGCTCGGGAGTGCATGCATGCCATTGCTTCCTATTTTCCCACTCTGCTGCGTCATCAGGTCTCTGCATGCATTAGTGTGGCCTGTTGCTCTTTTAAATTAGTAGATTTAGCCTTGTTAAGGCAGGGATGCATGATTTGAAAGATTGAAGGCTTAGCTCAGTCTTCCAAGTCCTCTGCTGAGCCAGTAGTGTGCTTAATATCACTTCAGTTCCTATTTTTAGCATTGTATCCTGTCTGTGCTAACAAAGCTTGCAGGTTGGGTATCAGAACTCCCAAGCGCTCGGGACTTCTCTCGAGCGCTCGAGAGTGAAGTCAGTGACAGATCCTCAGTTTTCTGTGATCATGCATTTTGCTCACTTTCATTTAATCATCCACTGTACACCAGCACATGCATGTAATTCTTACCTGTTATAACTGTGGATACTTGCTAAATGATCTAATGAAACAAAATCCCTTTGAAAAATCCCACAGACGTTTAGTAGAGACCGATTTCGAATCGGGCGAGGGGGGTGCCGTAAAACCCTTCCCCCCTCGTAATATGGCTTCCGGACCCTCGGAACTGATCTCTGGTTTTCAACTTCAAATCAATTGGTTTTCCAAACGAAACGGTTTCTCGGGTGATGTACAGCAAATCCGGGTGGCGACTCTTCAAACGGCATATTTCTCTTCAAAGCGGCGGGAAAATATAAAACGCCAAGAACGATTTTCATTTTTCGGGCATGTAGCCCACAGTGGCGACTCTGCTGGGGACATAGTTTAATTAATACTTGAGAAAAAGTTGGTTTGTTGACAAAACGGCCCGCTTTTCTTGAATATCAATTAAACTTGTGAGCCAGGCTTGAAAAATGTTTGTGGGATTTTCAAAAGGGATTTTGTTTCATTATTTATTTCTTGTAGGTGTATATCTTGTGCAACCCCGCTGTTGTGTTTCGGCAATCCTACCCGGCTTGCCGGTGATGGGGAATCCCGGAATGCTCAGCAACCCTCGACCGTGATGAGTCATCCCTACCGTTTGTACCATTATTGGGTGTACGCTCAATAGTGGGAGGTATACTTTGACTCTAGTCCGGGGAACCCACTTCAAACCAAAACCAGCCTTCATGCGTGTTTAGAAAGCAATAGAACCTTCCAAACTAGGACAGGGACCCGCAGGGTAGGATTATATGCTATATCCTGTCTACATGTTAACTGCTTTCTGCATCTCATCCATGTCATGCCGTCATGCTGTCCGTCCAATTTCGTGTCATGCGCTCTTAATCTCACTCGCACGGTCTGTAGAAGGTTGCCGAGGCCCGATGATGAATCGTGCACCCCGGTGTACGTTGTCTAAACTACATGAGTCCTTAGAACAAGGAGACTTTGGGAAATCAGGATGTTACTAAGTCCTTGACTAATGCCTAATTGAAATTTCAATGGAGAATAAGGAATAACAAAGGAACCGGCGCTGTGATGCCACTTTACTTACACCACGCTGGCTAATGGCATCATGTCACTGACACCACGATGGTTGGGGTAGCACGCCGTCTATACTAAGTCATTCCGAGTTCAAAATTGAAACTTCGAATGAGGACTAGTTGAATACTTAGTTCATTTTGACATCTCTTAGAATTTGTCGTTCTAAACGAAGGATACACCCTAAAAGAAATTCTGAGGAATTAGGCAACCTTCGAAAGACCGTATTCCTATCACCCTTGCACATCGCACCTTGCATCTTACGCTTTCCTTTTTTGTCTCATATAGAATTCTGAGACTCGCTTGCGCAGTCTTTGCGAGGTTGCCAAGGCCCAATGAAGAGTCACGCACTCCATGTGCATGTTGTTTAAATACGTAAGTCCTTAGAACGAGGAGACTTTGGGAAATCAGAATATACTAAGTCCTTGACTAATGCCTAATTGAAATTTCAACGGAGAATAAGGAATAACCAGGAAAACGATGCCGTGATGTCACTTTACTTACACCACCTTGGCTAATGACACAGTGTCACTGACACCACGATGGTTGGGGTATCACGCTGTCTATACTAAGTTATTCTAAGTTCAAAATTGGGACTTCGAACGAGGACTAGTTGAATACTTAGTTCATTTTGACATCTATTAGAATTTGTCATTCTGAACAAAGGATACACCTTAAAAGAAATCTGAGGATCAAGGCAACCTCGCATGGAAGATACTCGATCATTCTTGGAAAATCAGAGTCGATGACGGTGACGATGATGCACATTTTCTAAAAACCTATGCACGTATTTCAAAAAAAATATATAAAAAATAAAAACAGGAATCGCGTCTGAGCACGGTTTTTGCTTTGCTGTCAGTACTGAGCAATTGGGCCGAAGAAGAAGGACACCATACCCTCCTGGACCAGACCCTTGGGACAGAGATTGGAACGGCTTCAACTTCAGGCAGTTTCTGTCGGTACATCAGATTTGAGGGAGGAGATGGATCTATTGATAGGCAACCTAAACCCAAACCCCAATCCAAACCCAAGCGGGGGCAACTTAAACCCAAATGCCGGCAATCCAAACCCAAACCCAAATGGAGGTAACCCAAACGGAGGCGAACCGAACCCAAATCTTAACCCCGTTCCTAATCCTAACCCCATTCCTAACCCCAGTCTGGAAAACTTATACGGAGGAATGGGACAGATAAGGGAAGGTATCCAACATCTCGGCGAGCGCACTGATAACCAAATCGCTCAGCTTATGATGATGATCACTGGGGTCGCACGACGTCTTCCACCACTAAACCCGAATCCGAATCCTAACCCAATCCCGAATCCGATTCCAAATCCGAATCCTAATCTCAACTTAAACCTCAATCCTAACCCGAATCCGATGCCGAACTCGGAACAGTTGACTGTTGAATTGGAAACCCCGCAAAACCCTGAGATGGCTGCAGTGTTGGCAAAGATCACCCTATTGGAGGAGTCTGTGGCAAGAAATGAGAAGATAGCATCAACCGGCTTTGACATCAACAAGCTTTGCTTGTTTCCTAATGCAAAGCTTCCAGAAAAGTTCAAGCCGATCGACTTCGCTAAATTTGACGGAAGAGGAAACCCAAGGGCTCACTTGACTGGGTACATCGGGGCACTCTCCATGTGGGGAGTGGAGAGGGATGCTATGGCACAGATGTTCTCGCAAACTCTAGTGGGGCATGCTTTGCATTGGTTTACCACCCTGGATGAAAGGAAGAAACGCTCATGGGAAGACATATGCGCGGCTTTTGTGGCGCAATACGATTACAACATTCAGCTGGAGGTGACCACCCGAGAATTAGAATCAACAAAGATGGAAGCAAAGGAGGCCTTCGCCGAGTTCGTAAAAAGGTGGAGGGCTAAGGCCGCACAGATGAAAGTCATGCCAAGTGATAGGGACCAAATCCGGATGATTGTCCGGAACCTTCAACCGACTCTCGCACGACACATGATTATGGCTCAAGCATGCTCGGACTTTAAAACTTTCTTCGACACAGGCTTGGCCGTCGAAGAGGCAGTTCAATTGGGGATCCTTGACAAACCCGAGCCTGTATCTAAACCCAGGAAGGTTTTCTCCGGAAATAGCAACACCCTGTTTGGCAACTCAAACTACACCAACCTCCCGAACACTTTCTCCAACACAGCTCAAGCCGAGCCCGTCAATCAGATTGTGACCCAAGTCAGTCAACCCCGTACCCAATCCCGCGCCTTTGCTCAATTCTCGGCACCCCTCTCTGCTGTGCTCTAGAAATTGGTCAAAGATGGTATGCTTAAACCACTCGCCCCTGCTCCTTTACCACAAAAACTCCCTGCATCCCACAACCCTAATGTATATTGTGCCTTCCACCAGGGCCCGGGCCATTCAACCGACAATTGCTTCCGCCTGCGCCATGCTATCCAAGATCTCATAGACAATAAGACTATCCCCACGCCACCACAAAAACCAAACACCGTCTCAAACCCACTCCCAAAACACACTAACGCCCGCACCAACCATATCTCCCTAGACCATCCCTTTGACCCGAGCCTTTACATCCTCCCTACTGCCCAACCCAAACCAATTGTTGAGTTGCCAATCGAGGATACAGTCTGTGCCCTTGAATCTGCGGATTGGGATTTCCTAAGAAGGTGGGAAGAATTGGCAAGTAACTTTCTGGCGGTGGAAAACCGGGCTATCGTAACTGGAATATGGCCCGTAGCTCTCGATGCTCACCAAGTCGCAGAATTGGAACAGGGGGATTGGAGGCAAGAATTCGAAGAAGTGTTAACCGAACCGCTGGATGGGTACTCCCTATTTGCTCTGTTTTTGGAGCCAGAACCAATTGAAGAAGAGGATGAATGGGCATGGGAGCCCGAACCCAATGGGTGGCTGTGGATGGATGATTCCGACCCGTTAGACGAGACGTCATTGGCATACCTTTTCCTAGAGGAAGAAGTTCGTGAAGAAATGGACCTCATGAACCCCCGCATGTTTTCGGGGCTTACTGTTAGCGCTATCATCAACATTGCTAGAGGATCCGACGCTCTGGACCATATCATGGATCAAGCCTTCATCCCGCAGGAATACATTATTGGGGAGCACCTTCCACAGCCCGTAGTCGAAATCCCTGATGAGCCCGCTATCTGTGTACTGGACGCTGAAGATCTGTGGGGAAAATCTGAATTGGTGAATGTGTGGGTTGATGGCGAGGAACTGACCGTCAATAGAGCCATGATAGATGAAGGCTCTCTGCAGATTAACAACAACAACAACAACAATGGTAACAACAACGTCAACTTTTGGAGTTCCCTAGAGGAAGGAAATATGTGGCACGCTCTGGAGATGGAGACCCTCAACGAAACCTTGGAGAAAACTACACTTGACAAAGGAAAACGTAAGGCTGACTCTTGCAACTCTGACTTCTCCAACTTTTGGGAGGGCACTTGGTGGGAGCCCATTCCCAAAACAATCAGCAATCTTACCAGGAGTGGAAGAGTGTACCAACCAACCAACCTTCAGCGGGGAAGCTCGTCCCGAGCCCCTCCGCCGCGGCAAAACAACCCCGTCAACTCGGCAAACCCGAACACCCCTCAAGCTCCACAAAACAACCCTCCTAACTCCACAAACCCGCCACCTCAATCCAACCCACCTGTCCATCCCAACCCTTTCATAAATTCAAACCCTTATGCCTCCCAACAACAAAACCCAGCAGCCACCGCCGACCCCATAATCCAACAGCTCCAAGAAACCCCTGTTCGTATGTCTATGTGGGGAGTGTTAGCTGCATCCCGCGAGCACCGCCGCAGGCTCGTAAACACTCTCTCTAAATTCGAGGTCCCCTCTGATATAGCCCCGGAAGCTCTCATTGCCCTCATAACCCCAATGAACCTCACCCAGCACACCCTATCGTTCACTGAAAAGGATCTCCCGCCGGAGGGAGCTGACCATAACAAACCACTGCACGTGACGATGAAGTGTCTCGGAAAATGGGTCCCTGCAATTCTCATCGACAATGGTTCAGCCATCAACGTGTGCCCACTTCGCACCGCTTATTGCTTGGGCCTCAAGAACAAGGACTTTGCACCGTCGAATCTGGGTGTCCGCGCCTATGATAATACGCGCCGCGATGTGTTGGGGACAGTCAACTTGAAACTTGTGACGGGGAAGTTTAAAACCTCTGTCGAATTCTGTGTGTTAGAGATACCTGCATCGTTCAACCTCCTGCTGGGGAGGCCATGGCTGCACAGGTCGGATGTCATGGGTGTGCCCTCAACGCTGCATCATAAACTCATTCTGGGTTTAGACTCTGGAACCCTCATCATCCATGGAGACTCAGGCATCCGTCCACACTCAGAGGATAACTCCCCACTACTAGAGATTATGCATGGAGAGGAAGACATTAACATGGGAGGCTTTGCGGTTATGACTTCAAAAGTGTGCACAATCCGGGCCGAGGACGGCTTCTTGGTGAGCTCCGCAGCGCTGGAAATTATGAAAAGGATGAAATATCTACTGGGCATGGGTTTGGGTCTTTATGGTCAAGGAGTCCCGGAGTTCCCTGATTTTCCCGGAAGTAACGAACGCTTTGGTCTAGGATATGAAGCCAAGAAGAGCGATCCAGCAAAGAAGTGGCGCAACCGTGCCCGGACTCATGCAGCCGGGGTTAAGCTGAAAGTGGAAGAGGCGCTGTACCAAGGAGAACCCGAGCCCTTTGTGGATCTTGAGACGAAAATGAAGCACCCGGGGTTTGAAATCTTTGCCAACGACACTTGGGAAGAAGATGAAGTGGTGACCAAGGAAGAAGAGGTATCTGAGGCACTCGACTGGCTAGAGGCTTTTGGGGTGGGCAGTCTCCAACTCCTGTTCGAGGGTGAAGATCCGGAGGGTATGGTCGAAGACACTGCTGTGCTGGTGCTTGAAGAGGAAGAAGAGGTTGAAGATCCTTCCAAACTCATCGTGGAGGCTGTAGGCGTTTATGATAATTGCACTTTCGTACCACATGTAACTCGCACTCACAACACCTACACTGAGTCTGAATCCGGGTCCGACACTAGTTCATCGTCTAGCACAGAGTCGGAGTTTGTGCCTATCGGCCCTCCACAGCGTAGCTTTTACTTTGAGTTTGAGTCAATCGCTGTATTCCCCCCTTCCGAGGAGGCTGCTTATGAAATGAATGACGCTTTCGCTTACTTGCCGATTTTTGAAATAAATTGTTTAGATCCCGACGATGAAGGAATAGACCTCGATGGGGACGTCCCCAATGAGATCCGTTCCCTCATCGATCGCGAAAATGAAAGGCATGCTCAGCCTTTAAAAGAAGAAATAATCTCTATAAATTTGGGTGATGAGGAGAACCCTCGATTGGTTCAAGTTGGTTCCGGGCTGTCCCCTGATGAGCTTCAAGAGCTCACCGATTTACTAAAAGAATTCAAAGAAGTTTTCGCTTGGTCTCACGCGGACATGCCCGGAATCGACCCGGAAATCGTCGAGCACAGAATCCCTCTCTTCCCAGACGCAAAACCCGTTAAGCAGAAACTGAGAAAAATGCGGCCCGATTGGGTGCTTAAGATAAAGGAAGAACTCACAAAGCAAATTGACGCCGGTTTTCTAACCGTAACTGAGTACCCCACTTGGGTCGCAAACATCGTTCTAGTCCCCAAAAAGGACAAAAAAATTAGAGTGTGCGTTGATTTCAGAGATCTGAACAAAGCAAGCCCTAAAGACGATTTCCCATTACCACATATAGACATACTTGTTGATAGCACTGCAGGGCATGCTCTACTATCCTTCATGGATGGTTTCTCAGGGTACAATCAGATTCTCCTAGCTCCAGAAGACAGGGAAAAGACAACATTCATCACTGAGTGGGGGACATACTGTTATCGGGTTATGCCATTTGGGTTGAAAAACGCCGGTCCTACATATCAAAGGGGTGCCACGACATTACTCCAAGACATGATTCATAAGGAAGTCGAAGTATACGTCGATGACATGATAGTGAAAGGAAAGGAGCGGAAGGACCATCTCCCAGCATTGAGAAAGTTCTTGGAAAGGATTCAGAAATACAGGATGCGTCTCAACCCACAGAAATGCACGTTCGGAGTCACAGCCGGAAAGATGCTCGGGTTTATGATCACAACCAGGGGGATTGAGGTGGATCCCTCCAAGATCAAAGCCATTCTCGAGATGGAGCCACCCCAATCCGAGAAGGAGGTCCGGTGCTTCTTAGGGAAGATCCAATTCATTAACCGATTTATCGCCAAGTTGACCTTGACCTGTGAACCACTGTGTCGACTACTCAAGAAAGACGTGAAATTCGAGTGGAATGACAAGTGTCAGAAGGCTTTTGAAGCAGTGCGGACTTATCTCCAGAATCCTCCAATCTTGATGCCGCCCATCCCGGGAAAACCTTTGATCCTGTACTTGTCCGTCACGCCCTCGTCAATGGGGTGCATGTTGGCACAAGAAGGAGAAGATGAGGTTGAAAGGGCAATCTACTACTTGAGCAAGAAGATGGTGGGAAGCGAAGAGCGGTACACTTCATTGGAAAAGACGTGCTGGGCACTGATATGGGCCACAAAGAAATTGAGACACTACATGCTGGCTTACTCGGTGATACTGATTTCTCGAATGGATCCCCTCAAATATCTATTCGAGAAGCCAGCACTTACCGGTAAGTTAGCGCGTTGGTTACTCTTATTGGCCAAGTTCGAAATCAAGTATGTCACTCGCAAGTCAATGAAAGGAAGAGCAGTGGCAGAGTTCTTGGCGGATTGCCCGGTTGAGGGCCCGGAACACACCGAATTTCAATTTCCCGATGAGGATGTGATGACAGCAGTTGACGAAACATGGATGTTGTACTTCGATGGAGCCGCTAATCAAAAGGGCTTTGGGATCGGCATACTGCTAGTCTCGCCCGAGGGGTCACACATTCCCCTCGCATTCAAGCTAAACTTCGAAGTCACAAACAATGAGGCAGAATACAAAGCATGTATCGTGGGAATGGAAGCTGCATTGGAGATTGGGGTCAAGGTACTGGAAGTTGTCGGAGATTCCAACTTGGTCGTATCACAAGCAAATGGGGAATGGAAAGTAAGGGATGAGAAAATGAAGCCGTATCATCAGCAACTCGACGAACTTACCCCGAACTTTCAGAAGGTGACTTTCACGCACGTACCAAGGATGAAGAATCGCTTCGCGGACGCGCTGGCTACTTTAGCATCCATGCTGGAACTTCCAATCGGGGTAAAGCTAAGACCCGTCATGATTGAGCAGAGGGAGAAACGCGTGTACGACTATGTTATGAACATCGATGAAACAGATGATGGTCTCCCTTGGTTCCATGATATTTGGAATCTCATCGAGAAGGGAGAATTTCCCGCGGATTCAACTAAGAAGGATCGGATCGCTTTGCAGCGGCTCGCATCCCAATACATCATCTGCGGTGGGAAATTGTACCGACGATCTCCGTGCGGAGTTCACAAGTTGTGTGTTCACGATGACGAGTCAAGAGCAGTAATGGAAGAGGTACATGAAGGTGTTTGTGGACCCCACATGAACGGAATGATGCTAGCAAAAAAGGTTCTTAGGTTGGGATACTATTGGTCGACCATGGAAACAGATTGCATTGAGTACGTGCGCCGATGTCATAAGTGCCAGACTCACGCCAATCTTATCCATGTCCCGCCCTCAGAGTTACACTCAATGGCGACACCATGGCCATTCTCCGCCTGGGGCATCGATGTTATTGGAAAAATCACTCCCGCGGCTTCCAATGGTCACAGGTTCGTTCTGGTGGCAGTAGATTACTTCACCAAGTGGGTCGAGGCAGCCTCGTATAAGACATTGACGGCCGTTCAAGTGGCTCATTTTATCAGGCAAAACATCATTTATCAGTATGGAGTCCCTCAAGCCTTCATGTCTGATAATGGAGTTCACTTCAAGGGAAGGGTTTTGGAACTCTTCGACGAGTTCAAAATCCAAGTGCATCATTCGACTACCTATCGGCCACAAACAAATGGGGTAGTTGAGGCAGCGAACAAGACGATCCTCGAAAGGACCACTCAGTCAGCTAGGAATTGGCACGAACAATTACCGCTAGCTCTGTGGGGATACCGGACATCTATTCGTACACCGACGGGGGCAACACCCTATTCTTTGGTGTACGGTATGGAAGCCGTTCTCCCTATCGAGCTAGAAGTTCCATCGCTGAGAGTCATGGCTGAGAGCGGAGTGAATGAAGCTGAATGGATCAGTGGGAGATTTGAAGAACTCATGTTATTCGACGAAAGAAGGCTACGGGCGTTATACCACATTCAGGGATACCAACGAAGGATCGCCCGGGCATTCAACAAGAAAGTGAAGCCAAGGGATCTGCAAGAAGGGGATATGGTAGTTAAGGAAATTCGCGCACCGGTGTTCGATCTGCGAGGAAAGTTCCGACCTAAATGGGCAGGACCATACATCATCAAGACCATTCTCTCGGGAGGAGCAGCCTCGATCATCGACCTTGACGGCAACGAGTTCTCTAATCTTGTCAATTTGGATCAACTTAAACGGTATTACCCCTGAGAGAGCTCGCTGGACCGAAAACCGCAAGGGCGGGCGGTCCCAGGCAAAATTTAGAGCAAGCCTGCTAGGTCGAAAACCCGAAAAGGCGGCTTAGGCAAAAGTTAAGGCAAAAACTGAAAAAGAGCTCGCTAGGCCGAAAACCCGAAAGGGCGGCTCTAGGCAAAATTTAGAGCGCAAAAGGAGAGCGTTAATACCCGAGCGAACCCTAGCCCGAACTACGTATGGGCCTGATTCCCTTTCACGAGGGATACGTAGGCAATCTCACGCTGAGGTTCGGTCCTGAACATCCCTAAAATCAAAATCCAAATTGACAAATCAGAATGTTTTCTCAGAGGCGCATGCGATTAACCAACCAAAAGGGGGAAACCCTTAATCAACCGATTTTATTCAAATTATCTCTTCATTACAAGCTGAGCATGAAAATGAAATGAAAAAAAAAAAAACCACACATTTTTAATACACGCCTTTTATTCCAAGAAGCGGCAAAGTAAGTGGTCAACCCATCCTTGCTTCCACATTTCTCCTCAACCACCTGCGATACCTTCCGGTCGTAGCAATAGAGAAAAGTGGATCACTTGGTTCAATCCTGCGAGCTTCCCACGATCGCACATAACTCCGAAGGCCCGGAATGGTGAAGGGAGGGAGACGAAGCACTTCAGAACCCGACGGCGGCACTTCTTGATTGAGTCCAAACTGACGGAGGATACGGAACGGCGAATAGAAGGAGAAGCCGGTCAAACCAGCCACAAGGACATGCGTCGAACCCATGTTACCAGCAGTCATGGCAGGGAGCCTCAGCCAATGGCACCGCCAAACGATGTCGTCTTCCTCGGAGGAAGCAAAGAAATCAGCCCAATCATCCTCATTGCTGTATGTCACTAGAAAAGGGCGGTTCCATCCACTTGCACGATACCACCAGTCATTCGCCGGAGACGTCAGCAGGCCTGACTTGTCACAAAGCCACATCTACCCAAAAAGAGAGAAAACAAGTAAGAAGTCAGGATAAGGCCTAAGCCGAGTGATGAGGTAAAATGAATGAGAGAAATAGAAAAAGGAGAGCTAAGTGAGGTCCCTAACCTGCAGCAACAGCGGGCTACCACCAAAAACCCTTGTCCGACCAGCGTTGACCGCGTCTAAACCCATCAAAGTCTCGGCAAGGACTAAGGGCGCGACATCTTTGCGAGCCTCGATCTGAGAAGCGACTCCCACCAATAGAGAACTGGACTGACCAACTGAAGGAACCAACAGGAAGGCCGCCAAGAGACAAATGCAATAGGCCGCCATTCGTCGGCCTTGGTATTCGAAGTCTGTCAAATCCCCGGGGGGGCTGAACCTCTCGTACAGTTGCACGATGTTGATGGCATTGCCCCGAGTAAGAAACTCAGCGACATTTCCACTAACACCCAGCTTAGCTTTCAGAATATTCTTCATACTCTCTCTAAGCATTGGGACAATGGGCTCCGTGGAGTCGTGACTTCCAAGGTAAGCATGGAACTCCTCGACGGTAGGGCATAACTCTTGAGAACCAAAGCGAAAGACGTGCGCTTCAGAATCCCAAAAGCGCACCGCCGCGTGTAACAAGATAGGACGGATGGCAATCTCCCGAAGATGCCTAAGAGCGTAAAGCCGGTGACCGCGGAAGTTCAGCCAATCGATGCCTTCGAGGCTGTCCAACCAGGGATGGAGCAAGGCTTGGTTTAGCAAGGCCATGAGAGGAATGGATTTTTGGAAAGAAAAAGGATTTGGGAGGAGAAGAATGAAATGAAGTGTTAAGGAATGGCCAAGGCAGGAGCTCTCTACTTATAGAGGTCTGGAGAATGCAATGCCAGCCCTCATTAGCCTTGGAACTCTTCAAAACTCAACATTTCCAAGACAATTTCAAAATTTCAAACTTTGGAAATTTGAAAAAATGGTGGGAAAGCCCAAGTCTTGCTTTGGGAAGTTGTTTCTGCTGGGAAACAGATGGTGCAAAGTTACGAGATGTCTTGGAAGGGTGCATGCAGAAGAAAACGACATGGGAATAGTTAGTGAGTGGCATTGGGAAGCAACTCTGAATCTGCCAATGACAGAAGTCCCGAGCGCTTGGGAGTGAAGAACCAAGCGCTCGAGACCTCTCCCAAGCGCTCGAGAGTTTTACTATTTTACAGAGGGTTCTGATCCCAGTGTTCCAGCCTCAGTTCAGCGCCACAAATACGTCCAACTCCAATCAGAAAGTCCTCAACATGTGCCCAGGGGATACAGCGGTTTCCGTTACCTGTTTTCTTACGTATCTGTTCTCGTTCTTTGAAAAATGTTAAAATTCCCAAGATTTTCGTCTCTCGAGTACCACGTAAGGCATGTCTCATTGAACCCTACGATAAGTCGCAATGTGCATTATTGGCCGTGTGTCGGTGTCAGATTTTCGTTCTTACTTTGAGAGTATCAGGTGAAATTCGCGTGCTCTCTACTTTCTTGCAAGCTAGACGTACATATTTCATAAAATACAATTCTTAAAAGAGAGTGCGGCACGAATACCGAAGAATGAAGTGCAAATTCTCATACATGAAGTATGGTATTCACGATGAGTAAGGAAGGAAGTACAAAAGCTGGGGCAAACACGCGCCCAATCCTAACTACTGGGGCACGCAGACCCAAACAAAACCAAGGCGCGCAGGCCTAGAAGTTACGAATACCTCGGCGCTCGGGTCTATGTATGAGTAAGCTGCAAGACAAAAACCTAAGGCTCAGACACGACAAATCTCTCTCCGCTGGCGGCCCTCGGGCTCTCTGCCGTCGCTCTCGTCATTATCGTCACCTTCATCCCCGGTGGCACCCCTCTTTCCGCCGCCATATATTTGGCACCCTACTTGTCTGCCATAGATTTGGCACCCCTCTTCCGCCGCCATATATTTGGCACCCTACTTGTCTGCCATAGATTTGGCACCCCTCGTTCCACCGCCATATATTTGGCACCCTACTTGTCTGCCATAGATTTGGCACCCCTCTTTCCGCAGCCATATATTTGGCACCCTACTTGTCTGCCATAGATTTGGCACCCCTCTTTCCGCTGCCATATACTTGGCACCCTCCTTCATCCCTGGTTTCACCCTCTTCCGCCGCCATATATTTGGCACCCTACTTGTCTGCCATAGATTTGGCACCCTCTTCCGCCGCCATATATTTGGCACCCTACTTGCTCGCCATAGATTTGGCACCCTCTTCCGCCGCCATATATTTGGCACCCTACTTGTCTGCCATAGATTTGGCACCTCTGCAGCCATATATTTGGCACCCTACTTGTCTCGCCACAGCTTTGGCACCCCTCTTCCGCCGCCATATATTTGGCACCCTACTTGTCTGCCATAGATTTGGCACCCCTCGTTCCCCCGCCATATATTTGGCACCCTACTTGTCTGCCATAGATTTGGCACCCCTCTTTCCGCCGCCATATACTTGGCACCCTACTTGTCTGCCATAGATTTGGCACCCCTCTTCCGCCGCCATATATTTGGCACCCTACTTGTCTGCCATAGATTTGGCACCCCTCTTCCGCCGCCATATATTTGGCACCCTACTTGTCTGCCATAGATTTGGCACCCCTCTTCCGCCGCCATATATTTGGCACCCTACTTGTCTGCCATAGATTTGGCACCCCTCTTCCGCCGCCATATATTTGGCACCCTACTTGTCTGCCATAGATTTGGCACCCCTCATTCCGCCGCCATATATTTGGCACCCATCTTGTCTGCCATAGATTTGGCACCCCTCTTTCGCCGCCATAGATTTGGCACCCCTCTTGTCTGCCATAGATTTGGCACCCTCCTTCCGCCGCCATAGATTTGGCGCTGTCCTGAGTGACACCTTTCTATCATTTGCTTGCATGTCTGCATGTTTGCATTTGCCCCAAAGAACTACGCTGGTCTGATCCTTGCAGAAAAGGGTACGTAGGCAGTCTGAAAAGACGCGACCACATGCATCAAATGTTTGTGTCTTTACTCACATTTGATTTTGAGTTGAGGATTTGATTTGGCTTGAACTGGGTTGCCTCAATCTTTGGACGGCACTCGTATCTAGATGTGATGCCGAGCGTCGCCCAAAGAGGGGCAACTGTAGACACCCCAATTTGGACTTTTCAAAATTCCTTGACTTGTGGCCCGGAGGCTCCCCGATGATGACTTTGGATTGAAACAAGCCTGGTACCGATCGGAACATTGCTCCTTGGAAGATTTGAAGAGGGATTAAAAATGGTAAAAGGGCATTTTCAAGCGCTTGGGAGCAATCCCAAGCGCTCAAAACTGTTTCACAAAACCTCTGGCCTGGCTCTTTCTCGAGCGCTCGAGAGTGAGGTCCCAAGCGCTCGGGAGTGATCCCAAGCGCTCGAGACTATTCTGTTGCCCAATGGATGGCAGTATCACCCACTCACCATGCTACTCATCATTACAGCCACCTTGAGCCCGCCGATGGCTCGGTCCACACTCAACCTCTGATGGAAGATATTCAGGCCAAAGATTTTCCCTTTAAAAAAATGTTTGATCAAAACCACTTGATTTTCAAAAACCATTTGAGGTCTTGGCCTATAAATATAACTGGTTTTTCAGCTAGAGGGAGGACCACGAAATTCCTCTCCTGCAGAACCCATCCTCTGCCCTCTCTCTCTCTCTCTCTCTTGCTCAAAGCCAAAAACACCCAAAACCCATCTTCCAAACTTCAAAGGTTTTAGAAATCACTAAGGAAAAGGGCAAGAAATCCAGAAACTCTTCTAATCTCTTGCACTCTCCTCTCTTCATCCACATTTCAAAGCTATTCCAAGGAGCAAGGTTCAAGGAAAAGGTATAAAACTCTACCTTTGGTCACAACTTAAGGGCTATTCATCCCTTCTGAGGGGGGTCTCTCAGCCTGACCCAGTCTTCAATACTGGGTGCATGGTTGGGGGACCCTAGTGTAAAAACAAGAGCAATGGGGCACAAGAAAACGTTTTCACAAAACCCTCACTGGAACCACTCCCAAGCGCTCGAGAGTGCTCCTGAGCGCTCGGGACGGTTCCCAGTTTCATGCATGCCCCCTTTGTGACGCAGTAGGTTGGGAATGATGTGAGATATTAAAAGGATTGGTTTTGTTTTGGCATGCATGCCCAGAAAATGGTTTTTCCCCCTAAAAATATAAACATTTTCTCACAAGTTTTCATGTGTGAACAAGGCTTCTCTCTTTCAAAGTTAAAAGAGGTTCTCCTCTTGGGAAATGTCAAAACAAGGGCCTTTGCATGTCAAAATCAGTACCATTTCCTGTTTGAGAGTAAGCTGGTATGCAGCTCACTCCCAAGCGCTCCGAACCTTTCTAAAGTGCTCGGGAGTGCATGCATGCCATTGCTTCCTATTTTCCCACTCTGCTGCGTCATCAGGTCTCTGCATGCATTAGTGTGGCCTGTTGCTCTTTTAAATTAGTAGATTTAGCCTTGTTAAGGCAGGGATGCATGATTTGAAAGATTGAAGGCTTAGCTCAGTCTTCCAAGTCCTCTGCTGAGCCAGTAGTGTGCTTAATATCACTTCAGTTCCTATTTTTAGCATTGTATCCTGTCTGTGCTAACAAAGCTTGCAGGTTGGGTATCAGAACTCCCAAGCGCTCGGGACTTCTCTCGAGCGCTCGAGAGTGAAGTCAGTGACAGATCCTCAGTTTTCTGTGATCATGCATTTTGCTCACTTTCATTTAATCATCCACTGTACACCAGCACATGCATGCAATTCTTACCTGTTATAACTGTGGATACTTGCTAAATGATCTAATGAAACAAAATCCCTTTGAAAAATCCCACAAACATTTAGTAGAGACCGATTTCGAATCGGGCGAGGGGGGTGCCATAAAACCCTTCCCCCCTCGTAATATGGCTTCCGGACCCTCGAAACTGATCTCTGGTTTTTAACTTCAAATCAATTGGTTTTCCAAACGAAACGGTTTCTCGGGTGATGTACCGCAAATCCGGGTGGCGACTCTTCAAACGGCATATTTCTCTTCAAAGCGGCGGGAAATTATAAAACGCCAAGAACGATTTTCGTTTTTCGGGCATGTAGCCCACACTAGTCTTTCAAATCTAGTGTTCAATACACACTTAGTTGCAAGGCTACACCACTCAAGCAATCCTTTTTCCAAAACCCTTTTCAAGCAAAGGTATAACATTTAGCCTGTTTCTGTTTTGATCCCTGAGGGGGGCTGACAGGGCCAAGGCTGGTAATCAATACCAGTCCTGGTCCTAAAGTCAGCAGAGTTACAAGAAGCTGTTGACAGCCAAACCCTCGCGCGATGGTCCACTATACTCGCGCGACAGTTCTGTCAGCAAGAGAATGGTCCTCGTGGGGAAGAGAGGCTGGTCATTTATTGTTTTCATTATGAGCATGCCTGTTGTAATTTATTTTCCAATATAGATCACTGTGATGCATGTCAAAAATAAGCGCAGTAGCTTAGTTTACTACTTTAAATAATTTGGAATGCCCTTGGGTGATCCCTGAACCTGTCTCAGGACACCAAGCATGCAAAGCAATTCCTGGAAGTCCAATCAGGAGCTTCGCGCGAGACTCTTTCTCTGTCGCGCGATGGTCCTTTGAATTCCAGAAATGGCCTTTGCATGGGCAGCTAGGCCCCTGGCCTCTATTTATTCCCCCACTGTTTAGGGGCTGTATTTCCATTTTATTCAGTTTCATTTTCAATCAGTCTGTAATATTTAGTTTAGATTCATTACATATAAACTGTTTGGTTTGCCCCCTGGGTGTGCACTGGTCCTTCCAGAGCCCAGAAGGGGATGAAATTCAAACTGTTGGTGAGACATCAACACTCGCGCGAGTGTATGGTTCTATCGCGTGACAGTTCCCTTGCATGCAGATTCATCCATGCATGCAAGTTGGCTATTGTTTGTGATAAAACCATGCCAAGGCACTGTTTTGGTGTTTGATCAATGTTTTGGGTTTTATCCCATTTATTATTCAAATTGCCATCCATCCATGCTATTATTTGGTCATATCCTGCAAACGTGCTACAGTTTTAATCCCCGATTAACTGTTCCCCCACCCTAATTGGCTAAAAATAATCAAAAAGAAGAAGAATCACAAAAGTTTTCATAAAAATGCCTAAGTAGAGACCGATCTCCGGATTGGGCGAGAGGGGTGCCTTAAAACCCTTCCCCTCTCGTAACCTGGCTCCCGAACCCAGATATGGTTATGACGGACTGGTTTCCTTAAACTTTTTCAAAATAGCGCGGCAGGTGCTTCGAAATACTGTTCCTTGAGTGTCGGACCTTCAAAAACTCAAGTGGCGACTCTGTATTTTACGAGCGCTTGCCTCCACGCTCGCGCTCCCTCGATTTCCAAAAAAGGGCCGCAATGGCAAAAGGAACGGAATCCTTTTTCCAAGGGCATGCTGCCCACAGTGGCGACTCTGCTGGGGATTAATCGAATCAATATTAATTCATACTTAGAATTCAAAACATTTGAGAACAAATCCTAAAAGTCTATCAAAACGGTGAGCTTCGCGCTGCTGAAGGTTGGAATGGTGATTTAACAGGACCCCGTGTCCAGCCAATCTAATCTGGGACTTTTTCAGTTGTTCACTTATGTTGTTTCTTCTAAAGATGGACTAAATAAAGTGAGCCAAATTTGAAAAGACATTTTTACGATTTTGTGATTCTTTTCTTTTTATTAAAGTTTAGCATATCATGTGCATCGATGTGGGATAAGCCTCGTTGGATCGTTTTGGCAATCCGGCACGGTTTACCGGAGCCCGGGGACCCGAATGACCAACAACCTTCGACGATGATGGGTCATACTACCGTTCGACTGTTGCTCTGCGGTTACACGGGCAGCAGGAGGTATATCTGTGGCCCTAGTCCGAGGAACCTGTTACGAACCAAAACTGGCCTTTTGCATATACAAAGCATTAGAACTCTCCAAACTAGGACAGGTACCCGCAGGTTAGGATCTACTTGCATCTAACCCCGTAAATGCCTATGTGTTACTGCTTTTTCCCATCGCATGAACTGTACATACATTTCGTTCTGCGTAGAAAGCATGTTTTAGGACGGCTCCTAGGTTCTTGTAGACACCCCAATTTGGACTTTTCAAAATTCCTTGACTTGCGGCCCGGAGGCTCCCCGATGATGACTTTGGATTGAAACAAGCCTAGTACTGATCAGAACTTTGCTCCTTGAAAGATTTGAAGAGGGATTAAAAATGGTCAAAAGCATTTTTAAGCGCTTGGGAGAAGTCCCGAGCGCTCAAAACCATTTTCCAAAACCTTTGGCCTGGCTCTCTCTCGAGCGCTCGAGAGTGAGGTCCCAAGCGCTCGAGATTGATCCCGAGCGCTCGAGACTGTTTTGTGGCCCAATGGATGGCAGTATCACCCACTACCCATGCAACTCATCATTACCACCATCTTGAGCCGGCTGGTAGCTCAGTCCACACTCAACCTCTGGTGGCAGAGATTCAGGCCAAAGATTTTCCTATTAAAATAATATTTTATTAAACCCATTTGATTTTCAAAAACTATAGGTTATTTTGCCTATAAATAGGAGGGTCTGGTTTCAGATGCAGGGACCACGAAATTTCATTCCTGAAGAACCCTTACTCTCTGCTCTATTTCTCTCTCTAGCTAAAAACCAAAAACTTCCAAATTCACCTTCCAAACTTCAAAAGTTTTAGAAATCACCAAGGAAAAGGGCAAGAAATCCAGAATACTCTTCTGATCTCTTGTACTCTTCTCTCTTCATCCACATTTCAAAGCCATTCCAAGGAGCAAGGTTCAAGTAAAAGGTAGAAACTTTTACCTTTGATCACAACTAAAAGGGCTGTTCTTCCCTTCTGAGGGGGGTCCCTCAGCCTGACCCAGTCTTCAATACTGGGTGCATGGTTGGGGGACCCTAGTGTAAAAACAAGAGCAATGGGGTACAAAAAAAAACGTTTTCACAAAACCCTCACTGGAAACACACCCGAGCGCTCGAGAGTGCTCCAGAGCGCTCGGGACTGTTCCCAGTTTCATGCATGGTCTTCTGTCACACAACGGGCTGGGTATGAGTTACTTTTTTAAAGGAAAGTATCTCATCTTGGCATGCATGCACAAGAAAATCATTTTCCCCTAAAACAGAAACATTTTCTCACAAGTTTTCATGTGTGAACAAGGCTCCTTTCTTTCAAAGTTAAAAGAATCATTCACTTCAGGGGAGAATTAAAACAAGGGCCTTTGCATGTCAAGATAGTACCATTTCCTGTTTGAGAGCAAGCTGACGTGCAGCTTACTCCCAAGCGCTCCGAACCATTCCCGAGCGCTCGGGAGTTCATGCATGCCATTGCATCCCATTTTCCCAGTCTGCTGTGTTGTCTGGTTTCTGCATGCATAAGTGTAGCCTGTTGCTCTTTTAAATTTGTAGATTTAGTCTTGTTAAGGCAGGGATGCAAGATCTGAAAGATTAAGGGTTTATTCCAGTCTTTCAAATCCTCTGCTGAGCCAGTAGTGTATATAGTAGCTTTTCAGTTCCTATTCTAGCATTATATTCTGTCCGTTCTAACAAGTTTTGTAGGTTCAGAGTGTCAGAACTCCCAAGCGCTCGAGACCATTCCCGATCGCTCGAGAGTGAATCCAGTAACAGGGTTTCATCTTCTGTTATCATGTGTCGCATGCCCAACCATTTCACCCTTTACTGTACACATGCACCAGTATACACTTCTTATGTGTTATAACTGTGGATATTTGCTAAATGCTCTAATGAAACAAAATCCCTTTTGCAAAATCCCACAAACGTTTAGTAGAGACCGATCTCGAATCGGGCAAGGGGGTGCCGTAAAACCCTTCCCCCCTCGTAACATGGCTTCCGGACCCTCAAAACGATCTCTGGTTTTCAATCTAAATCAATCATTTTCGGAACAAAACGGTTTCTCGGGTGATTAACCAAAAATCCGGGTGGCGACTCTTCAAACCATATTTTTCTTCAAAACGGGGAAAATATAAATAATTTTTTGGGCAGGTAGCCCACAGTGGCGACTCCGCTGGGGACGTTTAATTAATACTTGAGAAAAAGTTGATTTGTTGATAAAACGACCCGCTTTTCTTGAATATCAATTAAACTTGTGAGCCAAGCTTGAAAAACGTTTGTGGGATTTTCAAAGGGATTTTGTTTCATTGTCTATTTCTTGTATATATATCTTGTTCAACCTCGCTGTTGTGTTTCGGCAATCCTACCCGGCTTGCCGGTGATAGGGAATCCCGGAATGCTCAGCAACCCTCGACCGTGATGAGTCATCCCTACCATTTGTACCATTATTGGGTGTACGCTCAATAGTGGGAGGTATACTTTGACTCTAGTCCGGGGAACCCTTTTCAAGCCAAAACCGGCCTTTGTACATGCTTAGCAAGCCATAAATCCTTCCAAACTAGGACAGGGACCCGCAGGGTAGGATTATATGCTATATCCTGCCTACATGTTACTGCTTTCTGCATCTCACCATGCATCTCATTCATGTCATGCCGTCATGCTGTCTGTTCAATTTCGAGTCCTGCGCTTTTAATCTCGCTCGCACGGTCTGTAGAAGGTTGCCGAGGCCGGGTGAAGAATCGTGCACCCCGGTGTACGTTGTCTAAACTACATGAGTCCTTAGAACAAGGAGACTTTGGGAAATCAGAATATACTAAGTCCTTGACTAATGCCTAATCGAAATTTCAACAGAGAATAAGGAATAACAAGGAAAACGACGCCGTGATGCCACTTTACTTACACCACTCTGGCTAATGGCACCATGTCACTGACACCACGATGGTTGGGGTATCACGTCGTCTATACTAAGTTATTCCAAGTTCAAAATTGAAACTTCGAACGAGGACTAGTTGAATACTTAGTTCATTTTGACATCTCTTAGAATTTGTCGTTCTGAACGAAGGATACACCCTAAAAGAAATTCTGAGGAATTAGGCAACTTTCGAAGGACCGTGACCTTATCACCCTTGCACATCGCACCTTGCATCTTACGCTTGCTTTTGTGTCTCATATAGAACTCTTGGGCTTGCTTGCGCAGCTTGTTTAGGATTGCCTGGACCAATGATGAGTCGTGCTTTTTAAAGGCACGTTGTTGAAATTAATTAGTCCTGGGAATGACGAGGTTTTGGGGATATCAAAGTTCATTAAGTCTTCAATACAATTTTTAATCATGGATTCAATGAAAATTAACGAAACAATTAGGCTACAATGCCGTGATACCCACGCCACTCAGGTTATAGTGCAAAGTCACTTTACACCGCTTAGGCTAATGGTGCCGTGCCACTTACGCCGCCCCGGTTACGGTATCATGTCATTTACGCTAAACGGTTTTCGAAACCAGAACAGAAACTTCAAGTGAAAAATGTTAAAGACTTAATTTGTTTTGATATCTCTCAAATCTTGTCATTCCTAATCAAAGGATACACATTCAAAAGAATCTCTGAGGACTAAGGCAATCCTTCATAGGATGTCATTTCTTGAGTCAGGGTCTAGGAGACCATAAATCCATGGAGTTTGGGATAACTCCGGTGTTCGCCGTGCCCGAACGGCTCCCTCTAGTTCAGTCTAGCCTTAAGTGCATCTTTCGGCAGTCTTATTGCTTTGTCTCGGATGGTCTTAGATAAGGAGATTGGCTCTGATTCCCAACGTGAGGAATTTAACCTGCCTGACACCGACTTACCCGTGACTGTTGGAACTTTCCGTAAAGTGCGATCCCTTGTGTCGACGACGACAACACGTCAATTACAACTCTTTTATTCAGTACACATTTTTTAATAAATCATAACAGGGGCACATCCTGAGATCGTTTTCGTTTACTTTACTGTCAATACTGGGCCACCCATCCTACACAAAGCCATACCACCTCCTTCGACCACCTCAAAATGACAGGACAAACAGAGCTGGTTGAGCTGAAAAGGGCTATAAACCAGAAAATGGATAAGCAGATGACTCTATTGCAAGGGCAGATGGACCTCTTCACCTCCGCCATGTCGAGTCCAGGTCTGAGACTAAATGCTGATGAGGCCAGGATCAAGGAAACTCCACAAATCTACCGCCCTCCAACAGTCGGAATCAAACCACACGCAAAAGTGAAGCTCTTAGATATGTTCAAAGACTTGGTGGAATTCCATGACGCCAAGAATCGCTCAAATGAGGATATTGGATCCTTGTCTGAAACTAGTGCTAAAAGGCAGGATGTGCACATTGATGAGATCAACCCCAAAAGCAAAGGAGTGTTATGCAGCTGCGAAGCAAGCAAGGCTTTCACCAGAGGCCCCCTCGGCACCACCATGAACCCTCAACCCGGCTGCAAAATCCCACCAAGGATCTTCTCCCGCTTTCCTGTACCTTTGTCCTCAGTTTATGAGAAGCTCCTTGAAGCCGGCCTCATCGAGCCGCTCCCGCCAACTCCCCTACCTCGAAAGCTCCCGGCGTCCCACAACCCAAATGCCTTCTGCGCCTTCCACCAAATGCCCGGCCATCCTACCAATAACTGCTTCCGTCTCCGTCACAAGATCCAAGACCTAATCGATGATGGAACCATCACAGTGCCGGACCTCAGATCTGGAGGAGGATTTTGAGTGCAGTCCGCGAATGGAATTTCTCACGAGTTTGGAAAGCTTTTAGTCGAGTCTTTGTCTTTCAATTTTGAGTCAGTTTATGCTTTGCGTCTTTCATGCTTTCGTGTCTGTATGTTTTCAAATTCGAGTTTGTAGTGAAAAAAAGAAAAGAAAAAAAGAGAGTCAGTTTTGTAGGCCCGAACTACGTTATGACCTGATTCCTTTGCAAGAAGGATACGTAGGCAGCCTTATCCCGAGACCTGGTCATGTTCTTTCGAGTCGATTCCAAAATTCGGTCACAATCTTTTGAGTCAATCCTTTATCGGTCCGTCCCGTCTTTTGATGTCAAACCTCTTGAGTCGAAATTGTGATAATAAACTCGCGTTTTGTGATAATCCCTTAACTTGGAATTGTTTTTCACCATCAATTGAGAGATCAAAACATGAGATACTTTGCCCTCTGAAGAAGGCGAATTTCATGGAACCACTCCCTGACGCCATCAAGAAGCAACGCCTTGGCATGAGAAAAAGCTCGCTAAATCAAAACCTCAAAACATGATCTAGGCAAAAGTTAGAGCACACAAATCCCTTAACTTGCATCTAGGATCCAGTTATCGAGTTGTGCAATTCAAAATGAAGAAAGGCATTCTTTTCTTTTATCACACGCTTGAAGATATATATCCATTGATAACCCCCTTTGAGCCTAAATCAATTTCTTTGAAAGAACCCAGCTAGGCAGCTATCCCCCACACCAGGGTGAAATGAGGAAGACAAATGTGCCAAACACCTGACCATCATCGGCGCGTCAGAATTCAAAGCGCAAAAGTGCCAAATGCATACGCACATTGGGATGCAAAACATTGAACAAAAATCAGAGAAAGCTCAAGACCAATGAAAACGCCAAACGCATCGGGCACAACAAAAGGCGAAGCAAGGCAAGTGAAAGAAGGCGCCCATCAAAAAAAAAGGGGGCATAGAATTACGCAAGATGGCTGCTAGCTCTCGGAGCCTAAAAATAATGAAAATTTTTTAGCCTATTATCCTTTCTTTGTTAAGCCAAACCTTGGCCACGTTACAACCCGAATAAAGTCCTGTCAGATTGAAAAACACAACTTGATAACGAAAATCCTGGACAATAGGAGAAAACAAGAGGGGGCGCCAAGGCATTTTGTGAATCTTACAAAAATCCAACCTGGGGCATGATTCCTAATAAAAAATCCTCGTGTTTTGCTAAAACAATTTCAAAGCCTCGAATGGGAAAATCATCGAAACTTGATTTTATCATGACAATTTCAAACATCAAATCCTCAAATAATCAAGTGCCTCGTCCGGTCAAATCAAACTCCTCGTCCAGTCAGAGTCATCATTGAGAGTCGGTCCTCTGGTAAAAGGTCTTTCTTGTCTTTTGAGCCATCTGGGCTTTGTCCAAATTCACACAAGGTCATTGAGATCCCAACTCGTGAGAGAAACTCCAACACAGGGAAGAACTCGCGATTGCACTTATGATAAAACTAGTTGCCGAAACTATCAGTAGAATCAAGGAAAAGATATCAGAACTAAGGTCTGTCAATCACTGGGGCACATCAGCACAATGCCATCAATCACTACAAGCGTACAGCCGACCTCAAGACAGGGGCATGAATGCTCGGGACTCAAGCCCTGATCAAAGCCAAACTCAAACCAGCTCCAGCTCAAACCCAATTTCCATCCAAAGACGAACTCCATCCCAAATCCCAAGGTCCTGAAGATACCGGTCCGCTGGCCAAAAACAGTAAAGCAGAAAGGGTACTCGGACATGTCCATTGTTGTTTTTCAAAACTAAAAATCATCAGTGTTGTCAAAAGTCGAAACACGGGTCTCACTTTCTATCCTCGACCCCCCACGGTCGCCTTCTTCCTTCATATTCGTCAACATGACTGCACATCTCTTGCCATAGATTTGGCATTGTCCTGAGGGACACCCTTCAATCATCCGCTGCCATAGATTTGGCACCTTTCATATTCTGCCATAGATTTGGCGATGTCCTGAGAGACACCCTTTAATTTCAAATTCAAGCTTCTTCCAAAAATTCAAGCTTCCTTCAAAATTCAAGCTTCTTCCAAAAAAATTCAAGCTTTTCAGATTCAAGCTTCCTTCAAAATTCAAGCTTCTTCCAAAAAATTCAAGCTTTTCAGATTCAAGCTTTCTTCAAAATTCAAGCTTCCTTCAAAATTCAAGCTTCTTTTAAAATTCAAGCTTCTTTTAAAAATTCAAGCTTTTCAGATTCAGGTCTCTTCGCCACCCTTTCATCTTGTCTGCCATAGATTTGGCACCCCTCTTCCGCCGCCATAGATTTGGCACCCATCTTGTCTGCCATAGATTTGGCACCCCTCTTCCGCCGCCATAGATTTGGCACCCTTCATCCCCAGTTTTCTCCAGGTCATCCGCCGCCATAGATTTGGCACCCATCTTGTCTGCCATAGATTTGGCACCCCTCTTCCGCCGCCATAGATTTGGCACCCTTCATCCCCGGTTTTCTCTAGGTCATCCGCCGCCATAGATTTGGCACCCATCTTGTCTGCCATAGATTTGGCACCCCTCTTCCGCCGCCATAGATTTGACACCCTTCATCCCCGGTTTTCTCCAGGTCATCCACCGCCATAGATTTGGCACCCATCTTGTCTGCCATAGATTTGGCACCCCTCTTCCGCCGCCATAGATTTGGCACCCATCATCCCCGGTTTTCTCCAGGTCATCCGCCGCCATAGATTTGGCACCCATCTTGTCTGCCATAGATTTGGCACCCCTCTTCCGCCGCCATGGATTTGGCACCCTTCATCCCCAGTTTTCTCCAGGTCATCCGCCGCCATAGATTTGGCACCCATCTTGTCTGCCATAGATTTGGCACCCCTCTTCCGCCGCCACCCTTCATCCCCGATTTTCTCCAGGTCATCCGCCGCCATAGATTTGGCACCCATCTTGTCTGCCATAGATTTGGCACCCTTCTTCCGCCGCCATAGATTTGGCGCTGTCCTGAGGGACACCTTTCTATCATTTGCTTGCATGTCTGCATGTCTGCATGTTTGCATTTGCCCCGAAGAACTACGCTGGTCTGATCCCTGCAGAAAAGGGTACGTAGGCAGTCTGAAAAGACGCGACCACAAGCATCAAATGTTTGTGTCTTTACTTGCATTTGATTTTGAGTTGAGGATTTGATTTGGGCTCGAATTGGGCTGTCTCAATCTTTGGACGGCACTCGTATCCCGACGTGATGCTGAGCATCGCCCAAAGAGGGGCAATTGTAGACACCCCAATTTGGACTTTTCAAAATTCCTTGACTTGCGGCCCGGAGGCTCCCCGATGATGACTTTGGATTGAAACAAGCCTAGTACTAATCAGAACTTTGCTCCTTGTAAGATTTGAAGAGGGATTAAAAATGGTCAAAAGCATTTTTAAGCGCTTGGGAGAAGTCCCGAGCGCTCAAAACCATTTTCCAAAACCTTTGGCCTGGCTCTCTCTCGAGCGCTCGAGAGTGAGGTCCCAAGCGCTCGAGATTGATCCCGAGCGCTCAAGACTGTTTTGTGGCCCAATGGATGGCAGTATCACCCACTACCCATGCAACTCATCATTACCACCATCTTGAGCCGGCTGGTAGCTCAGTCCACACTCAACCTCTGGTGGCAGAGATTCAGGCCAAAGATTTTCCTATTAAAAAAATGTTTTATTAAACCCATTTGATTTTCAAAAACTATAGGTTATTTTGCCTATAAATAGGAGGGTCTGGTTTCAGATGCAGGGACCACGAAATTTCATTCCTGAAGAACCCTTACTCTCTGCTCTCTTTCTCTCTCTAGCTAAAAACCAAAAACTTCCAAATTCACCTTCCAAACTTCAAAAGTTTTAGAAATCACCAAGGAAAAGGGCAAGAAATCCAGAATACTCTTCTGATCTCTTGCACTCTTCTCTCTTCATCCACATTTCAAAGCCATTCCGAGGAGCAAGGTTCAAGTAAAAGGTAGAAACTTTTACCTTTGATCACAACTAAAAGGGCTGTTCTTCCCTTCTGAGGGGGGTCCCTCAGCCTGACCCAGTCTTCAATACTAGGTGCATGGTTGGGGGACCCTAGTGTAAAAACAAGAGCAATGGGGTACAAAAAAAAACGTTTTCACAAAACCCTCACTGGAAACACACCCGAGCGCTCGAGACTGTTCCTAGTTTCATGCATGGTCTTCTGTCACACAAGGGGCTGGGTATGAGTTACTTTTTTAAAGGAAAGTATCTCATCTTGGCATGCATGCACAAGAAAATCGTTTTCCGCTAAAACAGAAACATTTTCTCATAAGTTTTCATGTGTGAACAAGGCTCCTTTCTTTCAAAGTTAAAAGAATCATTCACTTCAAGGGAGAATCAAAACAAGGGCCTTTGCATGTCAAGATAGTACCATTTCCTGTTTGAGAGCAAACTGACGTGCAGCTTACTCCCAAGCGCTCCAAACCATTCCCGAGCGCTCGGGAGTTCATGCATGCCATTGCATCCCATTTTCCCAGTCTGCTGTGTTGTCTGGTTTCTGCATGCATAAGTGTAACCTGTTGCTCTTTTAAATTTGTAGATTTAGTCTTGTTAAGGCAGGGATGCAAGATCTGAAAGATTAAGGGTTTATTCCAGTCTTTCAAATCCTCTGCTGAGCCAGTAGTGTATATAGTAGCTTTTCAGTTCCTATTCTAGCATTATATTCTGTCCGTTCTAACAAGTTTTGCAGGTTCAGAGTGTCAGAACTCCCAAGCGCTCGGGACCATTCCCGAGCGCTCGAGAGTGAATCCAGTAACAGGGTTTCATCTTCTGTTATCATGTGTCGCATGCACAACCATTTCACCCTTTACTGTACACATGCACCAGTATACACTTCTTATGTGTTATAACTGTGGATATTTGCTAAATGCTCTAATGAAACAAAATCCCTTTTGAAAAATCCCACAAACGTTTAGTAGAGACCGATCTCGAATCGGGCGAGGGGGGTGCCGTAAAACCCTTCCCCCCTCGTAACATGGCTTCCGGACCCTCAAAACGATCTCTGGTTTTCAATCTAAATCAATCATTTTCGGAACAAAACGGTTTCTCGGGTGATTAACCAAAAATCCGGGTGGCGACTCTTCAAACCATATTTTTCTTCAAAACGGGGAAAATATATATAATTTTTCGGGCAGGTAGCCCACAGTTCTCGATCTGTTCCGAGTCTGTCTTTAGACTTATTAGGACACTGTTATGGCCCGATGAGGAGTCGTGCATCTCAATGATGCGCGTTTTCAGTTTTCCCAGTCCTTCGGATAGTGGGACTTTAGGAAATCAGAAGCCTTTCTACACCCTCGTCTGTTAAACCTGTTTAGGATTCCAAACAGAAAATGAGGAACAAACGGAGTAAACATCATGATGCTTACACCAAAAGGTAACAAGTGCCTCGTCACTTACGCCACCCGGCTAATAGCACAGTGCTGCTCACGCCAACCTGGTTATAGTATCATGATATTCATACCGAGTTGTTCTGACTTCAAGTTTGAAATCCCAAACGGCGGGATGGACGAAGGTTTAGACTTCTTTTGACATCCTTTAGGATCGCTCGTTCCCAACAAGGACACATCTTCGAAAAGAATTCTGAGGGCCTTAAACAGTGTTCGAAGCGTCTTGAGACAGACTTGTCTTCTAGTTCTAGAGTCTAGGGTGACACTGACGACGCTGGCCGCATCTGCACTTTGGTCTTTTATTTAGATTAAAGTTTCTGCAGGACCCCTTTTAAGCCTTCTTTTACTTTGTTGCAAAGATCTGAATCATTGCGCCACCAAGGAAAGTATCGAAGCAAGTTACCAAACCCGCTTGGGAACGTCTGCAACTCAATCCGGTTCAGAGGCTTGTCAGGTTACAGTCCCAGTCAGTCATCACGGAAGACTCTCTGCACGCACTCTCGGCAGCGCAGTACTCAGATTCTCAGTCGGGTTCACAGTCAGGTTCACCACCGGTCTTACAGGAAGGGCGACCAGTAACTCCATCGTCTACATCAAGCATCTCCGAACCTCCCGTCATGACAGAACAGCCATGGCCGAAACCTCTTTCCTTGGAGACCATACTTATGAATCTTCAGAACAGTATCACCACCATGCAATAGAGAGCAGCTGAGACGGACACTAACATTGCCCGCCTGAATGACCTTATCCACACTCGCCTTCCACCCCCTCTCGAGGAAGAAGGCGAGGACGATGAGTCTGACCAGGAGCAACCCATTTTGGTTTCAGATCCGCTTCACGCAGGACGTCTCATTGCACTGAATCCGAGGGAAGTCCGCAGGCCTGCTGTGGACCTTGCAATTGGCAGGATTGCTCAGGAAGGGGCAGCTCAGAATCCCGACATGACTGCACTCATGGCCAAATTTGCCAAGCTCGAGGAATCCATTTCCAAAACCGAAAAGATCAACGCTGGAGGGATTGATTTGGACCGCCTCTGTCTGTATCCCAATGCCAAGCTTCCCGAGAAGTTCAAGATGCCTGACTTGGCTAAATTTGACGGGAGCGGTGATCCCAAGACCCATCTCTACAGTTACCACGCAGCTATGAAGCTACTCTCTGTTGAGCCAGAGGCCATGTCTCAACTTTTCCCTCAGACCCTTTCGGGCCCGGCTTTCCATTGGTTCTTGTCGCTCGACATTGCCAAAAGAAGGACCTAGGAGGATATTGGGGCTGCGTTTATTTCGCAGTACAGCTACAACTCCCAACTGAAGATGACCACCTGGGAACTCGAGTCCACTAAGATGGAAGCAAAGGAGTCTTTTGCTGACTTTGTCAAAAGATGGAGGGCCAAGGCCGCTTTGATGACAGATCGCCCCAGCGAGAAGGATCAGCTCCGTATCATTTCCCGCAACCTCCAACCTGACTATGCTAGGCATCTGGTGCTTGCTCAAGCATTTGCGAACTTTGAAACCTTCTTCGATTCTGGCCTGGCCATCGAGGATGCACTGCAGAGTGGGATTCTAGCGAAGGGGGAATCCTCTAATCCTCCTAAAACCAAGACTCGGGCTTACTCTGGGAATGCCAATGCGCTGTTTGGAACATGGACTTACTCCAACACAGCAACCAGCGGTTCCAATGCCACTTCCTCCAACACAACCAATCACATTGCGGATGTCAATCAAGTCCAGACTCCGCAAAATAACCGGCCTCGAAACCAACCCTGTAGCTTTTCCGCTATCGAGGCGCCTTTGTCCTCGGTCTTGGAAAAATTGGTCAAGTCAGGGCATCTCAAGCCCCTGGATCCAACTCCTTTACCCAAGAACCCTTCGCCTGGCTTCAAAGCCAACCTCTACTGTGCTTACCATCAAAGAGCGGGTCATCTCACTGACTCTTGCTTTCGCCTCCGTCACGCAATCCAGGATCTCATTGACAATGGCACGCCGGAAACCCCTCCGCCACCTCAAAAGCCTAACGTCATTGCCAATTCCCTTCCCAAGCACAATGCTGATTCCCACATCAACCAGATATCCCTCAGCTCCACCATATTCAACCCAACTGACTATATAGCCTCAGCCAATCAACCCAGGCCAATTGTACCTTTCCCGTTTGAACCTTCTGCCGAGATTTCTTACATACAAGTGGTCGAAGGCCGGATTGTTGACACTGATACACCTCCGGAACCTTTGCAAACTGGATCACCTGTCTCCGAAGAGTCTGTCAGTTCTCTCTTCCATCAGTCAATCCCCACCGTGCAGCTCAATTCTGCATCTCCGCTAGACAGCCCATATGGAAACGTGGCTGACTTGCCTCTTGGTCCTGTGGATCAGTCTCGATCCGTTCGAACTCCACCCCAAGACAACATGCAGGCTGTAGGTTGGGCCATAGCAGACAACATGGACTATGCCCTCCCTTTTTTCAACGAGTGGTCACGCCTCAAAGTAGAGGGCTTTCCTCCGCAGCCCAAAAATGTCCCGTTTGATCAAGCTTGATATGATGGTTGGATGGCCGGTTATGAAGCAGCTCTGCTCGATCCTTTGGATGGTTTCTCCCTACACATGCTGTTTCACCCAGTCGAGCCTCCGGTTCTCGAAGAAGAGTACTACTGGGATCCTGAGCCAGCTTGGTATGCTCCTGTGGACATTGACCCTAACCCTCTTCAAGGCTACGCTATACCGGACTACCTGTTACATTATGCAGAGGATGAACTTGTCCAGGAAGATCCACGGGCCCTGGGAGATCATGTTTCCCTCTTCAACTCGGTCTTTGATTCAGTTTGTGATACTGATCCCGACACCGACTTTGACCCTTGCTCTTACATTGTTAACGAAGAATGCCCGCGCCCTGAAGTGCCTTATCCGAACAACAGGGACTGCAATATCATGGTTACGAACCTTGTCCCGCCTGCCAATCTTTGGGAAGTCGATGACATAGTGGATGTCCAAGTTGGAAATGAAGTCTGGGCAGTCAATCGATCCCTGGCTGAGGGTGGTCTTTGGGATGTTCCCTTCATTACAAATCCGGAGCCCGTTGTTGAAGTAGCTGCCGTGAAGGACTTGAACTTCTGGGACTCCCTACTGATGAAAGATCTGGCCGAGGACATGGGCTTAGACATGGAAGTGCCCATCTCTGCACCAACCACTGATAGAGGAAAGCGCAAACTGGGAGATATTCCTGCTAATCTCTGGGATGTGAATGAAGACCCTCAGGTCGTGCCCTCTTTGGGGAACGTTCACAATGTTACAAGGAGTGGATGGATTTTTCAGCCTGCAGACCGGGAGTTCGTCCAATCCTTCTAATCAAAGGAACGAGCCCATTGCTTTCCCAAGGTTTGCACCTCCTGAGGTTTTGACTGGGTCACCAACTGCTGATTCTGTTCAACGACAGCTGGAGCGCATTCCGGCCGCTATTTCGATCTAGGGACTGATCTGTTCATCCAAGGAGCATCATCAGAGGCTTTGTCATACTCTATCCCGTCTTGAGGTTCAGGCCAATGTCACACCTGATGCAATGATATCTCTCATCCTCCCTCCGACCTCCAAGCATACTGTAATCTTCACAGACAAGGATTTGCCGGTCGAAGGAGTTGACCACAACCGCCCTTTGCACATCACCGTCAAGTGTCGAGGACTTTGGGTCCCGACCGTTCTTATTGATAACGGCTCGGCGATCAATGTCTGCCCCCTGAGGGTTGCTTATCGTTTGGGACTCACCAAGAAGGATCTTACGCCTTCCAACCTGGCTGTTAAGGCATATGATGGCACCCGTCGTGTAGTCGAGGGTATTTTAATGCTCAAACTCGATGCTGAGGGTTTTGAGATGGATGTGGAATTTCATGTTGTCGACATTCCCGCGACTTTCAATCTTCTGTTAGGCAGGCCATGGCTTCATCGACCCAACATCATGGCTGTACCATCTACTCTCCACCAAAAGGTTATTCTGGCATTACCTACCGGTACTTTGACCATCTGCGGGGATTCTGGCATTCGCCCGCTCAAGGAGGATGGGACTCCTGTTTTGGGAATTCAGCACGGTGAAGAAGACGTCGACCTTGGAGGTTTCTCTTTTGATACTTCAGGTACTGTGATGGCTATCAACGTGGATGGGAGCTTCCTCATAAGCTCTGTCGCACTGGACATTATGAGAAGGATGTCTTATTTTCCAGGCATAGGCTTAGGGTCTCGCCGACAAGGGGTCCCGGAGTTCCCTACTTTTCCTTCTAATAAGGGCCGTTTTGGTCTGGGGTACATCGCCTCCGCTGAAAATGCCAAAAGGAGGAAAAATATGGGAAAACCTCAGACCCTCTGCATTGGTCCTAACTTTGTACGTGAGGTGGGAAACGCTGCTTACACTGGACAGCCTGAGCCGTTCGTTCATTCTGAAACCGGGGAGCTGCTGCCTGGGTTTGAGGTTTTCGCTGATGACACCTGGTCAAGCAGTGATGATGAGCCAGCAACGGCAGAATTCAAGAGGAAGCTTAATCAGGTGAAGATCAAGACTGACTGGCTGGGATCCATCGATCAGGGAAGTTTGGAGTTGCTGTTCCAGGAATTCTCCCAAGTGGGTTTGGGTGGGGAAGTTGAAGAAGCCGAAGTGCTCATGCTCGGGCCCGACACCCTCGAGGACCCTACCTCTCTCATTGTTGAAGCTAGGGGTAGCCTTAAAAATTGCATTTTCAAACCATGCCTAACTTGCATTGATGACACCTCTGAGTCTGAGTCTGAGTCCAAGTCTGAGTCTGAGTCAGATACAGAGTCTGTTGAGTCGTCTAAGTCTAGCTCTGAGTTGGAGTTTGTGCCTCTGGGCCCTCCACGGCATAGCTTTTATTTTGAGTTTGATTCTCTTGTACTTGGCGACCGTTCAGGGGCTTGTGAAATGAACGAGGCATCTTCTGACTATTTCAATGATCTATATATAAATTGTGTCGACCCTGACGATGAGGGAATATATTTCGATGGGGACATTCCCAAGGAAATCCATGCCTTCATCGAAAGGGAAGACGAAAGGCATGCTCAGCCATTAAAAGAAGAAATAGTTTCTATAAATTTGAAAGATGAAAACGATCCCCGGAGGGTTCAAGTGGGCTCCACGCTTTCACCAGAGGAGCATTGTGATTTCAAAGAGCTGCTCACCGAATTCAGCGACGTTTTTGCATGGTCTCATCAAGATATGCCTGGAATTGATCCCGAGATTGTGGAGCATCGCATTCCTTTGCTTCCGGATGCTAAGCCTGTGATATCCTACGTGGGTGGCCAACATTGTCCCTGTTCCTAAGAAAAATGGGCAAATTCGAGTTTGTGTTGATTTTCGGGACTTGAACAAAGCGAGCCCCAAAGATGATTTTCCCTTGCCACACATCGATGTGCTTGTGGATAATACTGCGGGGCACGCTTTGCTCTCGTTCATGGATGACTTTTCTGGCTACAACCAAATTCTCATGGCACCCGAGGACCGTGAGAAAACCACGTTCATCACTAAGTGGGGGACTTATTGCTATTTGGTCATGCCGTTCGGTTTGAAGAATGCCAGACCAACTTATCAGAGGGCTGCTACAACTATCTTGCATGACATGATGCACAAAGAGGTCGAAGTCTACGTAGATGACATGATCGCCAAATCCAAAACTCGAGAAGGCCATATTCCTGTGCTTAGGAAGTTCTTCGAAAGGTTACGAAAGTTTCGTATGCGTCTTAATCCTCAGAAATGAACCTTTGGGGTTACAGCTGGTAAGATGCTCGGTTTCATGATCACTTCTCGTGGAATTGAGGTCGACCCCTCAAAAATCAAAGCAGTCCTTGATATGAAGCCACCAGATTCATCCAAGAAATTGAGACACTAAATGCTAGCGTTCATCAGCAGATTCATCGCCAAGTTGACTCTAACTTGCGAGCCGATGTTTCGTCTATTGAAGAAGAATACTCCATTTGTTTGGACAGACAAATGTCAGGCGGCTTTCACCTCTATTCAAACCTACCTGCAGAACCCTCCGATTTTAATGCCACCAGTGCCCGGGAAGCCCTTGATACTTTACTTGTCTGTAAATCCTTCGTCTATGGGATGTTTGCTAGCTCAGGAGGGAGAAAAGGGAGTTGAAAAGGCCATTTACTACCTAAGTAAGAAGATGGTTGGTGCTGAAGAACGCTACACCGCTCTTGAAAAGACGTGTTGGGCTCTTGTTTGGGCATCCAAGAAATTAAGACACTACATGCTAGCTTACCCAGTAAAGTTGATTTCTCGAATGGATCCTCTCAAGTATCTGTTTGAGAAGCCTGCGCTTATTGGTAAGTTAGCGCGTTGGTTGCTTTTGCTCGCAGAGTTTGACCTCGAGTATGTCACGAGGAAGTCCGTCAAAGGGCGCGCGGTTGCCGAATTCCTGGCTGATCATCCTGTCAATGGGCCAGAGGACTCGGATTTTGCATTTCCAGACGAAGGGGTAATGGCAGTTGTCGAAGACACCTGGACTCTTTATTTTGATGGAGCAGCCAATCAGAAGGGATACGGGATTGGGATTCTGCTGATAACCCCTGATGGTGCTCATATTCCGCTTGCGTTTAAACTCAATTTTGATGTCACAAACAACCAAGCTGAGTATGAGGCCTGCACTGTTGGCATGGAAGCTGCTCTTACGCTGGGTGTGGAAAAGCTCAAAGTCATTGGTGATTCCAACCTTGTCGTTTCTCAGGCCAACGGGGACTGGAAAGTTCGGGAAGACAAGCTGAAGCCTTATCACCAAGACTTGGAGGACCTCATTCCTCGTTTCAACAAAGTCACATTCACGCACATCCCTCAGATGAAGAATCAGTTCGCTGATGCTCTAGCAACTCTGGCTTCCATGGTCGAGCTTCCGATTGGTGTCAAGCTTCACCCTATTCTAATTGAACAGCGGGACTTGCCTGCTTATCAGTACGTCAACGCTGTCGATGATGTCGATGATGGCCTACCCTGGTATCATGACATTTGGAATTTCATTGAAAGTAGTCAGTTCCCGGCCGACACCACTAAGAAGGATCAAACAGCACTGCGAAGGTTGGCTGCTCAATACATTATCTATGGAGGGAAGCTGTACCGAAGATCTCACTGCGGAATGCACAAGCTCTGTGTCAGTGTCACTGAGGCCATCAAGATCATGGAGGAAATTCATGAGGGAGTTTGCGGCCCACACATGAGCGGGGTCATGCTTGCCAGAAAGATCCTGCGACAAGGTTACTTTTGGTCTACCATGGAGTCTCAATGCGTGGATTATGTACACCGCTGCCGTCAAATCCATGCCAATCTTATGCACATCCCTCCTTCTAAGCTATTCGGCATGACATCGCCATGGCCCTTTTCTGTTTGGGGTATTGACGTCATCGGCATGATCAGGCCATCGGCTTCGAACGGGCATCGGTTCATTTTGGTGGCAATAGATTACTTCACCAAGTGGGTCGAGGCTGAATCTTACAAGACCCTGACGGCGGTTCAGGTTGCTCAGTTCATCCGAAAGAACTTCATCTATCGGTACGGGGTTCCACAGGCATTCATTTCGGACAATGGGGTTCACTTCAAAGGCAGGGTTTTGGAGCTCTTCGATGAGTTCAAAATTCAGATCCACCATTCAACGGTTTATCGCCCTCAGACGAATGGGGCGGTCGAAGCGGCCAACAAAAACATCGAGACTATCATCAAGAAGTCCGCAGAGTCCGCCAAGGACTGGCACGAGCAACTGCCTCTAGCTCTCTGGGGGTATCGTACGTCAATTCGAACATCAACGGGGGCAACCCCCTTTTCTTTAGTTTACGGGATGGAGGCTGTGCTTCCCATTGAACTCGAGGTGCCAACTTTGAGGATCATGGCTGAATGTGAACTCGCAGAGTCCGAATGGCTTAGCGGAAGGTTTGTTGAACTCATGCTTTTTGACGAGAGGAGGCTCCGTGCCTTGTATCATGTTCAAGGGTATCAGCGCAGAATCGCTAGAGCATTCAACAAGAAAGTGAAGTCTCGGGATCTGATTGAGGGGGACATGGTCACGAAGGAAATCCGGGCTCCCATTTTCGACCTACGTGGTAAGTTCCGCCCAAAGCGTGCGGGACCTTACATTATCAAGACCATCCTCTCGGGTGGGGCGGCTCAGCTTATTGATCTAGACGGCAACGAGTTCAACACTCTGGTCAACCTGGATCAACTTAAGCGGTACTATCCCTGAGAGAAGCTCGTTGGACCGAAAACCACAAGGGTGGGCGGTTCCAAGCAAAAATTAGAGCAAGCCTGCTAGACTGAAAATCCAAGGGGGCAGTTTAGGCAAAAATAAATAGGCAATCAATCGAAGCTCGCTAGACTGGAAACCTGCAAAGGCAGTTCTAGGCAAAAATTAGAGCGCAAAAGGAGAGCCAAAATACACGAGCGAACCATAGCTTGAACTACGTTTTGACTTGATTCCCTAGCTTGGGATACGTAGGCAATCTCTCTGTGAGATTCGGTCACAATCAATCAACTTGATCCATGGTTTTTATTCCAGAGTGAGCTTCAATGTTCAAAACGACATGGTGTTCAACATTCGGGCCAAAAAAGGGGAAAATTCTTAATCTTTCACTTTTATTCAAAACTATTATTTCTATTACATAGGCTGAGCAGAGTCCAAAAAAACAGTAAAGCATCAAAAACAGAACGAAATGCTAGAGGCCTTCATGGGCTCACAGTTTATTCTAGTTCATTGGAAGTCATGTCAGGAGTCAGTCTGTGTTTTGTCTCCTTGCAACCTCCTCCCTTAGCCATGCTACGTAGCGGCGTTTGAGTCTTGTGCTGAAGTCGTCTTCCACTCCTCCAAGTTCCCTCAAGCCCCAGTTGTGCTCGTACCCAACCAGATGTTGGGCTGTGAATGCTGGAATTTGGAAATCTTCTATCCCAGCTCGATGTAGACCTTGGCTCATGCCTAATTGCCGCAGAATACGACCTGGAATGTAGAACGTGAAACTGGACAGCCCAGCAATCACCATCCTCTCGAAACCTGCAGAGTGCAGAGCCATGTCCGGGATGTTCAGGGCTTCGTGCCGCCAGACGATTTCGCGCAGAAACATCTCCCTCATGAAGGCGTACCACCCCTCCTCAGACATCTCTAGGCACAACATCCCTCTTTGATGCATTCGCCCGGGCAAACGGGGCCAGTTCGCTTCAGGAGCCGTAATTAGCCCGAGTTTGTCACACAGCCACAACTGTATGAGCGAAAAGACAAGTAAGGAGCCACATAAGACTTGAGCGAAAAAACAAGTAAGCAGCTCCGATTTAGCCTTAGCCGAGAGATGAGGTAAAAACAGACTGTGTGAAAGCCGAAAAAAGGTGAGCTGAGTGAGAATTTACCTACAATAGGAGTGGGCTGCCACCGAACGTGTTTGTTTGGCCGGCGGCCACCAAATCCAGACCCATGAGCGTTTCCGCAAGCACCATAGGAACCACGTTCTTTCAAACACCCATCTGAGTGGCCACATCCACCAGTGAAGGGTTAGGTCGTCCATACGGAGACACCAGCAGGTATGCGGCTAGTATGCCAATTGACAGGGCAAATCGGCGTCGGGCTTGTAGAACGGTATCCGCTGGATCGCCGTCGGGCCCGTACCATTCCATTAGGCACACGACGTTTATTTGTCCGCCAATCAACAGACCTTCCGCCGCACCCCTTGAAATATTCAGACAGGTTTTCAGCAGCTTCGGCATGCTTTGTCTATAAGGTGGCACGACAATCACGCTCGAAGCAAAGCCTTGGAGATATGCCTGAAATTCTTCTACAGTCGGGCACAACTCGTTGTCCCCGAATCGGAACACATGGACGTCCCGATCCCAAAACTGGAGAGATGCTCTCAGGATTTTGGGGTGAAGTCTTATGCTTTTTAGGAAGCGAAAGGCGGCCAGCCCGTGAGAACGGAAGCATAACCAGTCGCTTGCAACAAATTCTTCGAGCCACGGGCTGATTAATGTGAGGAGATGATTAGCCATTGGGGGAAAAGTATCTGAAGTTTTCTACGGAGAGCATACCCTTCATTCAGGGGGCTACTCTTCTTTTATAGCCAAGGAAGGGTGAAATACCTTTTGCCTTGGATAAAATATCCATGCAAGGTGTCCCCTATGTTCTCCAAATCAAGGGCACACCTCTGTAACAACCCAGAAGCTTCTGCACGTCCAGAACTGGTGGCAGGGTCTGCCTCACTTTATTTTCTGAATAAGTCAAGGCTGGCAGCTGTAACAGAGATTCTCCATCGCTCGAGGGTTCAGGAGTCTCGCGCGACTGAGTTTGATTGCGCGATGGTTTCACTTACTCGCGCGAGGGTTCAGTTTATTTCGGCACAGTAAAGCAGGCTACTGTCTTTTGGGAGGCATTTTGTCTCATTTTGCCTCGGGCCAGATTTCGGGATTCCGATGCTTCCAGTAGATCATTACGGGCAATTATGACTACGTCGAAGCGTTGTTCGTTCAAATCGCACATTCGATGTTAAGTTTGGTCCCTCGGGTGAATAACGTCCAGATCGTTCTTATTCAAAGTTTTTATTTAGCCGGTCGAGCCGGGCAACGGGATGTGTAATTTACAAGGCGAGCATACAGATTAAAAGACAACAGCTCAGATAACCTAACGGTTTCCGGGCACACATTGGTTACAAATTTGTTTCTACGGGATTCAGAAATATCCCCTTAGCCTTGCCTCAACTTCAGCACGAAGCCATCTTACATAGCGATTTTCCAGCCATGCCTTGAAGTCTGGAATCGGTTCTTTCAAAGCCCTGTTGCTCCAGTTGTCTTTGTAGCAGCGCAGATGCCACGAGTCAAATACGGGGATTTCGAAGTCTTCCGCTCCATAGCGTTTGTACCCTTGGCTTCTCCCGAGTTGACGAAGAGTACGCCCTGGGATGTAAAAGGTGAAGCTTGTTAAGCCAGCGATTACCACTCTACTGAATCCAGCCGAACTGATCGTCATTTTCGGAAGGTTTAACCAAGGACATCTCCAGACTATGTCTTCAGGGTGCAGGTCATTCAGAAATGCAAACCATATGTCCACCGTCAAGTCAGGGAATATCATCGGTCTTTCGACCAAAAGCGTGGGAAAGTCTTCAAAGCCAGCCTGTGGCTCTTCTAAAACTCCCACTTTGTCCGACAGCCAGAGCTGCATGTGAGCAGGGGACAAGTCAGAAATCAAATACAGCCTGAATGTCCAGGCAAAAAAAATGAAAATGCGAGAAATGAGTTGGGTAAGAATCTACCTGGAGCAGGATAGGACATCCATTGAATGAATCTGCTTGCTCAAGTTTCACCATATCCAAGCCCAGGAGCGTTTCCGCTAGGATCACAGGCATGATGTTTTTCTGGGCATCCATTTGTAGGGCCATGCTCACCAATTTGGGACTCACTCTTCCTTCGATAGGAACCAGCATATAGGCAGCCAGTGCGCATATGGATAATACGAAGCGCCTGTGAGCTTCCCCTACGTAATCTCCCAGACCTCCCTCGGGGCCATACAGCTCAATCAGTCGAATGATGTTGAGTTCGCAATTCTGAATGATGCTGGCCGTCAGTGCCTCGGGAATGTTGAGTTTTGACTGTAGAATCTGCTCCATGTCTTCGTGAAGTGGTGGAACTACAGGGACGTCTAAGTTGGCGAAGCCGGGCACATACGCTTGGAATTCTTCCATGGTTGGGCATATCTCGTCTTGACGGAACCGGAAAACATGCATAGTCGGGTCCCAGAAAGGTAATGCAGCTTGGAGAAGCTCAACGCACGGTCGACTGAATCGGAGATCACGAATTGAGGACAAGCACCGAGACTGGGGGCTCGCCCAATTTATGGTTTCGTCTCTCACTAGCCAAGGATCGAGTGTTTCCATTAACGAATCTCCCATTTTCAGTAACAAGGAGGGGTATACCTTACATTACTCCTAATGCCTTCTTCTTATAGGCAAAATATTGGAAATATCGTCCTCGGTTCTCGCACCGGAAGATGAAATTGAAGCTTAGGTGTTCTACCACCTTGCCATGCAAGGACAACCCCCTTCTGCAACTTCAGAATAGCTTCCAAGACGTGGAGAAGTGAATAGGTTTATGGCAATAATTTGGTCAAACAAAGGCAGCTTAGCAGGGTTTGACTGTCGCGCGACAGAGGCTCACTCGCGCGACAGTTTCACATCATCGCGCGACGGTTTGTCTGCAGTTTTGACAGATTCCAACAGCTACTGTCCAATTTTGGTCGTTTGTCATTCCAAAGGTCTTTTTGCACTTTTAATGATTCCAGCAAGTCATTATAAGTATTTATGACTGTATCCAAGCATCGGATTCGAAATGTCGTGCTTAACGAAGATTTTGGACCCTCGGAGGCCCATTTCAAGTTCAAACCAAGGTTTCGGGAGGTCGAAACTCGCTATGGAGGCTCTAGCCCAATTCGGTCATGCCATACAGGTCACTTGGACCTTAAGTGACTGACTGCATGGAGGTGTCGGTTTCAGTCTGGGACATAATTGAGTCGTTCTTAGATGTTTTATGCCATTTTTGCGTTATTTTGAGCATTTTTCGGTATAAGTCTATTTCCGGGACGTTTTGTTCAGTTCCGTTGATAGGTACAGGTCATGTTGACCATGTTTGACCTTTCGGGAGTGTCAGTTTTGTCTTCAACAGGGTATTGTGAGTTTTGGCGTATTAATGCCCAAAATTTCATTATTTCTCGTATCCTCGTATCCTAGTTGTATCCTAGGGTACCTTTCCTTTTTCTTTCAGAGCTAGGTCAGTTTATACATTCATATGTGTCTGTAAGCAGTCTCGGTATGTTGTCAATACAAGTTTGGTATTAGCGGTGGGTTTTATTTTCTCTTGTTCATAATGAGAAACAATAAACTCAGAAAATGCAAACTTTTATAACAAACGTGATCTACCCATGTCAAAAGCAAAAAGAACTACTATCTGCGGCACTTTGGCCAACCAACGTCATCAGGTCAGGGCACATGCGCCCGCTAATCAACAGGCACGCAGGCCTTCAAAATGGCTATCAGCTAACCTATCTACTTGGGCACGCAGGCCCGAAATCAAAAGCGGAATGCAAAAGGGTGATGGAGGCTTCATCGACGCCCTCCGCGCACGTCGAGCCAGTCATCGCTACCCGCTTCGTCCTGTAGCTCCTGGGGGTCATCCTTGTACCCCGGGTCATCAACGGAGTCGTCAGAGCCACTGCTAGTGGACGACTGCTCCTCGTCCACTTCTTCCTCGTCCTCTTCTTCCTCTCCTTCTTCTTCTTCTCCTTTTTCTTCCTCGTCCTCGGAGGTTGGACCCAAGACAAGCCGCTTCCTGCGGGCCGGCTCCCCTAGTGTCGGCTTCTCTCGCATTTTGATTTGGTACCGAAGCTCGGCGCGCCTCTCGGTCTGTCTAGCCCCCTCCTGACGTGTACGCTCCAACTGTGTACTTGTGGGCTGCTATGCCCGAAAATTTATATCTTTCCCGCTCTCGGAGAAGAAAAATACGAGGGTCGCTCTTTTTGTTTTGTTCTTGGTGCCGCTTCGAAGAGAAGTACACCGTTTGAAGAGTTTGAAGAGTCGCCACCCGGATTTGCGGTATATCACCCGAGAAACCGTTTTGTTTGGAAAACCATTGGTTGATTTGAAATTGAAAACCAGAGATCAGTTTCAAGGGTTCGGAAGCCATGTTACGAGGGGGGAAGGGTTTTTCGGCACCCCCCTCGCCCGATTTGAAATCGGTCTCTACTAAACGTTTGTGGGATTTTTCAAAAGGGATTTTGTTTCATTAGACCATTTAGCAAGTATGTACAGTTATAGCAGGTAAGAATTGCATGCATGTGCAGTTGTGCAGTGGATGATTAGATGAAGATGAGCAAAATGCATGATTACTGACTTCACTCTCGAGCGCTCGGGTACAGTCCCGAGCGCTTGGGAGTTCTGATCGACCTGCAAGCTTTGTTAGCACAGATAGAATACAATACTAAACTGGAAATTTAAATGACATCAAGTACACTACTGGCTCAGCAGAGGACTTGGAAGACTGAGCTAAGCCTTCAATCTTTCAAATCATGCATCCCTGCCTTAACAAAGTTAAATCTATGAATTTAAAAGAGCAACAGGCCACACTAATGCATGCAGGGACCCGATGACACAGTAGAGTAGGAAAATAGGAAGCAATGGCATGCATGCACTCTCGAGCGCTCTGGTATGGTTCCGAGCGCTTGGGAGTGTGCTGCATATCAGTTTTCTCTCAAACAAGAAGTGGTTCCATCTTGACATGCAAAAGCCCTTGTTTTTATATTTCTCTGAAATGACTGATTTTTTTAACTTTAAACAAAAGGGAACTTTGTTCACCCATGCAATCTTTGTGAGAAAATGGTTCTGTTTTGGGGCAAATGGCTTTCTGTGCATGCATGCCAAAATGGAACCATCCATCTTTATTACACCTCATTCCCAACCTACTGCGTCACAAAGGGGGGGGCATGAGACCTGGGACAGTCCCGAGCGCTCCAGAAGACTCTCGAGCGCTTGGGAGTGTGTCCAGTAAGGGGTTTTATGAAAACATTTATGTGTCTCATTGCTCTTGTTTTTACACTAGGGTCTCCCAACCATGCACCCAGTATTGAAGACTGGGTCAGGCTGAGAGACCCCCCTCAGAAGGGAAGAACAGCCCTCTAGTTGTGACCAAAGGTAGAGTTTTACCTTTTCCTTGAACCTTGCTTCTTGGTGTAGCTTTGAAATGTGAATGAAGAGAGGAGAATGCAAGAAATCAGAAGAGTATTCTGAATTTCTTCCCCTTTTCCTTGGTAACTTGCAAAGCCTTTGAATTTTTTTGAAGGATGGTTTGGAGATTTTTGGTTTTGAGCTAGAGAGAGAGAATGAGAGAGCAGAGGATGGGTGGTCTGGCAGAGTGAAAATTTCGTGTCCCCTTCCTAGCTGAAAACCAGCCATATTTATAGGCAAATCATCAAATGGTTTTTGAAAATCAAATGGTTTTGATAAAACATTTCTTTAATAGGTAAACCCTTGGCCTGAATATCTTCCTACCAGAGGTTGAGTGTGAAATGATCCATCGGCAGGCTGAAAGTGGCTGTAATGATGATTTGTAAGGTGAGTGGGTGATACAGCCATGCATTGGGCCACAGAAAAGTCTCGAGCGCTTGGGATCACTCCCGAGCGCTTGGTACCTCACTCTCGAGCGCTCTAGAAAGAGCCAGGCCAGAGGTTTTGTGAAACAGTTTGGAGCGCTTGGGATTGCTCCCAAGCGCTTGAAAATGCCTTTTTTACCATTTATAATACTTCTTCAAATCTTTCAAGGAGCAAAGTTCCGATTGGTACCAGGCTTGTTTCAATCCAAAGTCATCATCGGGGAGCCTCCGGGCCACAAATCAAGGAATTTTGAAAAGTCAAAATTGGGGTGTCTACAGTTGCCCCTCTTTGGGCGACGCTTAGCATCACATCTAGATACGAGTGCCGTCCAAAGATTGAAACAGCCCAATTCGAGCCAAATCAAATCCTCAACTCAAAATCAAATGCAAGTAAAGATACAAACATCTGATGCATGTGGTCGCGTCTTTTCAGACTGCCTACGTACCCTTTTCTACAAGGATCAGACCAGCGTAGTTCTTTGGGGCAAATGCAAACATGCAGACATGCAAGCAAATGATAGAAAGGTGTCACTCAGGACAGCGCCGAATCTATGGCGGCGGGAGGAGGGTGCCAAATCTATGGCAGACAAGATGGGTGCCAAATCTATGGCGGCGGAAGAGGGGTGCCAAATCTATGGCAGACAAGTAGGGTGCCAAATATATGGCGGCGGAAGAGGGGTGCCAAATCTATGGCAGACAAGATGGGTGCCAAATCTATGGCGGCGGAAAGAGGGGTGCCAAATCTATGGCAGACAAGTAGGGTGCCAAATATATGGCGGCGGAAGAGAGGTGCCAAATCTATGGCAGACAAGATGGGTGCCAAATATATGGCGGCGGAAGAGGGGTGCCAAATCTATGGCAGACAAGATGGGTGCCAAATATATGGCGGCGGAAGAGGGGTGCCAAATCTATGGCAGACAAGTAGGGTGCCAAATATATGGCGGCGGAAGAGGGGTGCCAAATCTATGGCAGACAAGATGGGTGCCAAATCTATGGCAGCGGAAAGAGAGGTGCCAAATCTATGGCAGACAAGATGGGTGCCAAATCTATGGCGGCGGAAAGAGGGGTGCCAAATCTATGGCAGACAAGATGGGTGCCAAATCTATGGCGGCGGAAAGAGGGGTGCCAAATCTATGGCAGACAAGATGGGTGCCAAATCTATGGCGGCGGAAAGAGGGGTGCCAAATCTATGGCAGACAAGTAGGGTGCCAAATATATGGCGGCGGAAGAGGGTGAAACCAGGGATGAAGGAGGGGTGCCAAATATATGGCGGCGGAAGAGGGGTGCCAAATCTATGGCAGACAAGATGGGTGCCAAATATATGGCGGCGGAAGAGGGGTGCCAAATCTATGGCAGACAAGATGGGTGCCAAATATATGGCGGCGGAAAGAGGGGTGCCAAATCTATGGCAGACAAGATGGGTGCCAAATCTATGGCGGCGGAAGAGGGGACCGGGGATGAAGGGTGACGACAATGACGAGAGTGACGAAAGAGGGCCCGAGGGCCCACAGCGGGGAGGGATCTGTCGTGTCTGAGCCTTAAATTTTTGCCTTACTAGCTTACTCTCACATAGACCCGAGCACCGAGGTAATTGTGACTTTTAGGCCTGTGTGCCTTGATTTTGTTTGGGTCTATGCACCCTGGTAGTTAGGATCGGGCGGTGCTTTCCCAGCTCTTGTACTTCCTTCCTTACTTATCGTGAATACCGTACTTCATGTATGATAATTTGCACATTGGTCTTCGGTGTTCGTTCGCACTTCTTTTAAGAATTGTATTTTATGAAATATAGACGTCTAGCTTGCAAGAAAGTAGAGAGCACGCAAATTTCAACCGATACTCTTGCGACTTGTCGTTGGGTTCAATGAAACATGTTTTACGTGGTACTCGAGAGACAAAAATCTTGGGAATTTTAACACTTTTCGAAGAACGAGAACAGATTTGCAAGACAACATGTAACGGAAACCGCTGCATCCCCCGAAAATACGTTGAGAACTTTCTGATTGGAGTTGGGCGCATTTGTGGTGTCGAACTGAGGTGGGAATACCGGGGTCAGAATCCTTTGAAAAGTAGTAAAACTTTCGAGCGCTTGGGAGAGGTCTCGAGCGCTTGGGTCTTCACTCCCGAGCGCTTGGGACTTCTGTCATTGGCAGATTCAGAGTTGTTTCCCAATGCCACTAGCTATTCCCATTTCGTTTTCTTCTGCATGCACCCTTCCAAGACGTCTCGTAACTTTGCACCATCTGTTTCCCAGCAGAAGTAATTTCCCAAAGCAAGACTTGGGCTTTCCCACCATTTTTCAAATTTTTCCAAAGTTTCAAAATTTTGAAATTGTCTTGGAATTGTTGAGTTTTGAAGAGTTCCAAGGCTAATGTGTGCTGAGATTGCATTCTCCAGACCTTTATAAATAGAGAGCTCATGCCTTGGCCACTCCTTCACGCTTCATTTCATTCTTCTCCTCCTAAATCCTCTTTCCTTCCAAAAATTCATTCCTCTCATGGCCCTGCTAAACCAAGCCTTGCTTCCTCCCTGGTTGGACAGTCTCGAAGGCATCGATTGGCTGAACTTCCGTGGTCACCGGCTTTACGCTCTTAGGCATCTTCGGGAGATTGCCATCCGTCCTGTCTTGTTACACGCGGCGGCGCAATTTTGGGATTCTGAAGTGCACGTCTTTCGCTTTGGTTCTCAAGAGCTATGCCCTACCGTCGAGGAGTTCCATGCTTACCTCGGAAGTCACGACTCCACGGAGCCCATTGTCCCAATACTTAGAGAGAGTATGAAGAATATTCTAAAAGCTAAGCTGGGTGTTAGTGGAAATGTCGCTGAGTTTCTTACTCGGGGCAATGCCATCAACATCGTGCAACTGTACGAGAGATTCAGCCCCCCCGGGGATTTGACAGACTTCGAATACCAAGGCCGACGAATGGCGGCTTGCTGCATTTGTCTCTTGGCGGCCTTCCTGTTGGTTCCTTCAGTTGGTCATCCCAGTTCTCTATTGGTGGGCGTCGCTTCTCAGATTGCGGCTCGCAAAGATGTCGCTCCCTTAGCCCTTACCGAGACTTTGATGGGTTTAGACGCGGTCAATGCTGGTCGGACAAGGGTTTTTGGTGGTAGCCCGCTGTTGCTGCAGGTTAGGGACCTCACTCAGCTCTCCTTTTTCTATTTCTTTCATTCATTTTACCTCATCGCTCGGCTTAGGCCTTATTCTGACTTCTTACTTGTTTTCTCTCTTTTTGGGTAGATGTGGCTTTGTGACAAGTTGAGCCTGCTGACACCTCCGACGAATGACTGGTGGTATCGTGCAAGTGGATGGAACCGCCCTTTTCTAGTGACGTACAGCAATGAGGATGACTGGGCCGATTTCTTTGCTTCTGCCGAGGAAGATGACATCGTTTGGCGGTGTCATTGGCTGAGGCTCCCTGCCATGACTGCTGGTAACATGGGCTCAACGCATGTCCTTGTGGCTGGCTTGGCCGGCTTCTCCTTCTATTCACCGTTCCGCATCCTCCGTCAGTTTGGACTCAATCAAGAAGTACCGCCGTCGGGTTCTGAAGTGCTTCGTCTCCCTCCCTTCACCATTCCGGGCCTTCGGAGTTATGTTCTTTCATGGGAGGCTCGCAGGACTGAGCCTAGTGATCCACTTTTCTCTATCGCTACGACCGGAAGGTATCGCAGATGGTTGAGGAGAGATGTGGAAGCAAGGATGGGTTGACCACTTACTTTGCCGCTTTTTGGAATAAAAGGCGTGTATTAAAAATGTGTGTTTTTCGTTTTCATGCTCAGCTTGTAATAAAGAAATAATTTGAATAAAATCGGTTGGTTAAGGGTTTCCCCCTTTTGGTTGGCTAATCGCATGCGCCTCTGGGGAAAACGTTTTGATTTGTCAATTTGGATTTGGACTTTAGATATATTTAGGACCGAACCTCAGCGTGAGATTGCCTACGTATCCCTCGTGAAAAGGAATCAGGCCCATACGTAGTTCGGGCAAGGGTTCGCTCGGGTATTAACGCTCTCCTTTTGCGCTCTAAATTTTGCCTAGAGCCGCCCTTTCGGGTTTTCGGCCTAGCGAGCTCTTTTTCAGTTTTAGCCTTAACTTTTGCCTAAGCCGCCCTTTCGGGTTTTCGACCTAGCAGGCTTGCTCTAAATTTTGCCTGGGACCGCCCGCCCTTGCGGTTTTCGGTCCAGCGAGCTCTCTCAAGGGTAATACCGTTTAAGTTGATCCAAATTGACAAGATTAGAGAACTCGTTGCCGTCGAGGTCGATGATCGAGGCTGCTCCTCCAGAGAGAATGGCCTTGATGATGTATGGTCCTGCCCATTTAGGTCGGAACTTTCCTCGCAGATCAAACACCGGTGCCCGAATTTCCTTAACTACCATATCCCCCTCTTGCAGGTCCCTTGGCTTCACTTTCTTGTTGAATGCCCGGGCGATCCTTCGTTGGTATCCCTGAATGTGGTATAGCGCCCGTAGCCTTCTTTCGTCGAATAACATGAGTTCTTCAAATCTCCCACTGATCCATTCAGCTTCATTCACTCCGCTCTCAGCCATGACTCTCAGCGATGGAACTTCTAGCTCGATGGGGAGAACGGCTTCCATACCGTATACCAAAGAATAGGGCGTTGCTCCCGTCGGTGTACGAATAGATGTCCGGTATCCCCACAGAGCTAGCGGTAATTGTTCGTGCCAATTCCTAGCTGACTGAGTGGTCCTTTCGAGGATCGTCTTGATCGTCTTGTTTGCTGCTTCAACTGCCCCATTCGTTTGTGGCCGATAGGTGGTCGAATGATGGACTTGGATTTTGAACTCGTCGAAGAGTTCCAAAACCCTTCCCTTGAAGTGAACTCCATTATCAGACACAAAGGCTTGAGGGACTCCATACCGATAAATGATGTTTTGCCTAATAAAATGAGCCACTTGAACACCTGTCAATGTCTTATACGAGGCTGCCTCGACCCACTTGGTGAAGTAATCCACTGCTACCAGAACGAACCTGTGACCATTGGAAGCCGCGGGCGTGATTTTTCCAATAACATCGATGCCCCAGGCGGAGAATGGCCATGGCGTCGCCATTGAGTGTAACTCTGAGGGTGGGACGTGGATAAGGTTGGCATGAGTCTGGCAATTATGACATCGGCGCACGTACTCGATACAATCTGTTTCCATGGTTGACCAATAGTATCCCAACCTAAGAACCTTTTTTGCTAGCATCATTCCGTTCATGTGGGGTCCGCAAACACCTTCATGTACCTCTTCCATTACCGCTCTTGACTCGTCATCGTGGACACACAATTTGTGAACTCCGCACAGAGATCGTCGGTACAATTTCCCACCGCAGATGATGTATTGAGATGCGAGACGCTGCAAAGCGATCCGATCCTTTTTAGTTGAATCCGTGGGAAACTCTCCCTTCTTGACGAGGTTCCAAATATCATGGAACCAAGGGAGACCATCATCTGGTTCGTCGATGTTCATAACATAGTCGTACGTGTGTTTCTCCCTCTGCTCAATCATGACGGGTCTTAGCTTCACCCCGATTGGAAGTTCCAGCATGGATGCTAAAGTAGCCAGCGCGTTCGCGAAGCGATTCTTCATCCTTGGTACGTGCGTGAAAGTCACCTTCTGAAAGTTTGGGATAAGTTCGTCGAGTTGCTGATGATACGGCTTCATTTTCTCATCCCTTACTTTCCATTCCCCATTCGCTTGTGATACGACCAAGTTGGAATCTCCGACAACTTCCAGTACCTTGACCCCAATTTCCAATGCAGCTTCCATTCCCACGATACATGCTTCATATTCTGCCTCGTTGTTTGTGACTTCGAAGTTTAGCTTGAACGCGAGGGGAATGTGCGACCCCTCAGGCGAGACTAGCAGTATGCCAATCCCAAAGCCCTTCTGATTAGCGGCTCCATCGAAATACAACCTCCATGTTTCATCAACTGCTGTCATTACATCTTCGTCGGGAAATTGGAATTCGGTGTGTTCCGGGCCCTCAACCGGACAATCCGCCAAGAACTCTGCCACTGCTCTCCCTTTCACCGACTTGCGAGTGACATACTTGATTTCAAACTCGGCCAATAAGAGTAACCAACGTGCTAACTTACCGGTAAGTGCCGGCTTCTCAAATAGATATTTGAGGGGATCCACTCGAGAAATCAGTATCACCGAGTAAGCCAGCATGTAGTGTCTCAATTTCTTTGTGGCCCATATCAGCCCCCAGCACGTCTTTTCCAATGAAGTGTATCGTTCTTCGCTTCCCACCATCTTCTTGCTCAAGTAGTAGATTGCCCTTTCAACCCCATCTTCTCCTTCTTGTGCCAACATGCACCCCATTGACGAGGGCGTGACAGACAAGTACAGGATCAAAAGTTTTCCCGGGATGGGTGACATCAGGATCGGAGGATTCTGGAGATAAGTTCGTACTGCTTCAAAGGCCTTCTGACACTTGTCGTTCCACTCAAATTTCACGTCTTTCTTGAGTAGTCGGAACAGTGGTTCACAGGTCAAGGTCAATTTGGCGATAAACCGGCTGATGAACTGGATCTTCCCTAAGAAGCACGGGACCTCTTTCTCGGATTGGGGTGGTTCCATCTCGAGAATGGCTTTGATCTTGGAGGGATCCACCTCAATCCCCCTGGTTGTGATCATAAACCCGAGCATCTTTCCGGCTGTGACTCCGAACGTGCATTTCTGTGGGTTGAGACGCATCCTGTATTTCTGAATCCTTTCCAAGAACTTTCTCAATGCGGGGAGATGGTCTTTCCGCTCCTTTCCCTTCACTATCATGTCGTCGACGTATACTTCGACCTCCTTATGAATCATGTCGTGGAGCAGTGTCGTGGCACCCCTTTGATATGTAGGACCGGCGTTTTTCAATCCAAATGGCATAACCCGATAACAGTATGTCCCCCACTCAGTGATGAATGTTGTCTTTTCCCTGTCTTCCGGAGCTAGGAGAATCTGATTGTACCCTGAGAAACCATCCATGAAGGATAGTAGAGCATGCCCTGCAGTGCTATCAACAAGCATGTCTATATGTGGCAATGGGAAATCGTCTTTAGGGCTTGCTTTGTTCAGGTCCCTGAAATCGACGCACACTCTAATTTTTCCGTCCTTTTTAGGGACCGGAACGATGTTTGCGACCCAAGTGGGGTATTCCGTTACGATTAGAAAACCAGCATCAATTTGTTTTGTGAGCTCCTCTTTTATCTTAAGCACCCAATCGGGCCGCATTTTTCTCAATTTCTGCTTAACGGGTTTTGCGTCTGGGAAGAGAGGGATTCTATGCTCGACGATCTCCGGGTCGATTCCGGGCATGTCCGCGTGAGACCAAGCGAAAACTTCTTTGAATTCCTTTAGTAAATCGGTGAGCTCTTGCAGCTCATCGGGGGACAGCCCGGAACCAACCTGAACCAATCGAGGGTTCTCCTCATCACCCAAATTTATAGAGATTATTTCTTCTTTTAAAGGCTGAGCATGCCTTTCATTTTCGCGATCGATGAGGGAACGGATCTCCTTGGGGACGTCCCCATCCTTCATCGTCGGGATCTAAACAATTTATTTCAAAAATCGGCAAGTAAGCGAAAGCGTCATTCATTTCATAAGCAGCCTCCTCGGAAGAGGGGAATACAGCGGTTGACTCAAATTCAAAGTAAAAGCTACGCTGTGGAGGGCCGATAGGCACAAACTCCGACTCTGTGCTAGACGATGAACTAGTGTCGGACCCAGATTCAGACCCAGTGCAGGTGCTGTGAGTGCGAGTTACATGTGGTATGAAACTGCAATTATCATAAACGCCTACAGCCTCCACGATGAGTTTGGAAGGATCTTCAACCTCTTCTTCCTTTCCAAGCACCAGCACAGCAGTGTCTTCGACCATACCCTCCGGATCTTCACCCTCGAACAGGAGTTGGAGACTGCCCAAACCAAAAGCCTCTAGCTAGTCGAGTGCCTCAGATACCTCTTCTACCTTGATCACTACTTCATCTTCTTCCCAAGTGTCCTTGGCGAAGATTTCAAATCCCGGATACTTCACTTTCGTGTCAAGATCCACAAAGGGCTCGGGTTCTCCCCGGTATGGCGCTTCTTCCTTTTTTGGCTTAGTCCCGGCTGCATGAGCCCGGGCGCGGTTGCGCCACTTCTTTGCTGGATCGCTCTTCTTGGCCTCATATCCTAGACCAAAGCGTTCGTTACTCCCAGGAAAGTCAGGGAACTCCGGGACTCCTTGACCATGAAGACCCAAACCCATGCCCGGTAGATATTTCATCCTTTTCATAATTTCCAGCGCTGCGGAGCTTACCAAGAAGCCGTCCTCGGCCCGGATGGTGCACACTTTTGAAGTCATAACTGCAAAGCCTCCCATGGTAATGTCTTCCTCTCCATGCATAATCTCTAGTAGTGGGGAGTTGTCCTCTGAGTGTGGACGGATGCCTGAGTCTCCATGGATGATGAGGGTTCCAGAATCTAAACCTAAAATGAGTTTCTGATGCAGCGTTGAGGGCACACCCATGACATCCGACCTGTGCAGCCACGGCCTCCCTAGTAGGAGGTTGAATGATGCAGGTATCTCTAACACACAGAATTCGACAGAGGTTTTAAACTTCCCCGTCACAAGTTCCAAGTTGATTGTCCCCAAAACATCGCGGCGCGTATTATCATAGGCGCGGACACCCAGATTCGACGGTGCAAAGTCCTTGTTCTTAAGGCCCAAGCAATAAGCGGTGCGAAGCGGGCACACGTTGATGGCTGAATCGTTGTCAATGAGAATTGCGGGGACCCATTTCCCGAGACACTTCATCATTACGTGCAGTGGCTTGTTATGGTCAGCTCCCTCCGGCGGGAGGTCCTTTTCAGTAAACGATAGGGTGTACTGGGTGAGGTTTGTCGGGGTTATGAGAGCAATGAGAGCTTCCGGGGCTATATCAGAGGGGACCTCGAGTTTTGAGAGAGTGTTCACGAGCCTGCGGCGGTGCTCGCGGGATGCAGCTAACACTCCCCACATAGACATACGCACAGGGGTTTCTTGGAGCTGTTGGATTATGGGGTCGGTGGTGGCCGCTGGGTTTTGTTGTTGGGAGGCACCAGGGTTTGAATATATGGAAGGGTTGAGATGGACAGGTGGGTTGGATTGAGGTGGCAAGTTTGTGGAGTTAGGAGGGTTGTTTTGTGGAGCTTGAGGGGTGTTCGGGTTTGCCAAGTTGACGGGGCCGTTCTGCCGTGGCGGAGGGGCTTGGGATGAGCTTCCCCGCTGAAGATCGGTTGGTTGGTACACTCTTCCACTCCTGGTGAGATTGCTGATAGTTTTGGGAATAGGCTCCCACCAAGTGCCCTCCCAGAAGTTGGAGAAGTCGGAGTTGCAAGAGTCAGCCTTACGTTTTCCTTTATCAAGTGTAGTTTTTTCCAGGGTTTCGTTGAGGGTTTCCATCTCCAGGGCGTGCCACATATTTTCTTCCTCTAGGGCACTCCAAAAGTTGATGTTGTTGTTACCACTGTTGTCACTGTTGTTGTCGTTGTTGTTAATCTGTAGAGAGCCTTCATCTATCATGGCCCTGTTGACGGTCAGTTCCTCACCATCAACCCACACATTCACCAATTCAGATTTTCCCCACAGCTCTTCAGAGTTCAGTACACAGATAGCGGGCTCATCAGGAATTTCAACTACGGGCCGCGGAAGGTGCTCCCTAATAATGTATCCCTGCGGGATGAAGGCTTGATCCATGATATGGTCCAGAGCGTCAGATCCTCTAGCAATACTGACAATAGCGCTGACAGTGAGCCCTGAAAACATGCGGGGATTCATGAGGTCCATTTCTCCACGAACTTCTTCCTCCAGAAAAAGGTATGCCAATGACGTCTCGTCTAACGGGTCGGAATCATCCATCCATAACCACCCATTGGGTTCGGGCTCCCATGCCCATTCATCTTCTTCTTCTATCGGTTCTGGCTCCAAAAGCAGAGCAGACAGGGAGTACCCATCCAGCGGTTCGGCCAACACTTCTTCAAATTCTTGCCTCCAATTCCCCTGTTCCAATTCTGCGACATGGTGAGCATCAAGAGCTACGGGCCATATTCCAGTTACGATAGCCCGGTTTTCTACTGCCAGAAAATCACTTGCCAATTCTTCCCACTCTCTTTGGAAATCCCAATCCACAGTTTCAAGGGCACAGACGGTATCCTCGGTTGGCAACTCGACAATTGGTCTGGGTTGGGTGGTAGGGAGGATGTAAAGGCTCGGGTCAAAGGGATGGTCTAGGGAGATATGGTTGGTGCGGGCGTTGGTGTGTTTTGGGAGTGGGTTTGAGACGGTGTTTGGTTTCTGTGGTGGCGTGGGGATAGTCTTATTGTCTATGAGGTCTTGGATGGCATGGCGTAGGCGGAAGCAATTGTCGGTTGAATGGCCAGGGCCCTGGTGAAAGGCGCAGTATACGTTTGGGTTGTGGGATGCGGGAAGTTTTTGTGGTAGGGGAGTAGGGGCAAGTGGTTTAAGCATACCATCTTTGACCAATTTCTCGAGCACAGCAGAGAGGGGTGCTGAGAATTGAGCAAAGGCGCGGGATTGGGCACGGGGTTGACTGACTTGGGTCACAATCTGATTGACGGGCTCGGCTTGAGCTGTGTTTAAGAAAGAGTTTGGGAGGTTAGTGTAGTTCGAGTTGCCAAACAGAGTGTTGCCATTTCCGGAGAAAACCTTCCTGGGCTTGGGAGTAGGCTCGGGTTTGTCAAGGATCCCCAACTGAACTGCCTCTTCGACGGCCAAGCCTGTGTCGAAGAAAGTTTTAAAGTCCGAGCATGCTTGAGCCATAATCATGTGTCGTGCGAGAGTCGGTTGAAGGTTCCGGACAATCATCCGGATTTGGTCCCTATCACTTGGCCTGTCCTTCATTTGCGCGGCCTTAGCCCTCCACCTCTTCACGAACTCGGCGAAGACCTCCTTTGCTTCCATCTTTGTTGATTCTAACTCTCGGGTGGTTACCTCCAACTGAATGTTGTAATCGTATTGCGTCACAAAAGCCGCGCATATGTCTTCCCATGAGCGTTTCTTCCTTTCATCCAGGGTGGTAAACCAATGCAAAGCATGCCCCACTAGAGTTTGCAAGAACATCTGCGCCATTGCATCCTTCTCTACTCCCCACATGGAGAGCGCCCCGATATATCCGGTCAAGTGAGCCCTCGGGTTTCCTGTTCCATCAAATTTAGCGAAATCGATCGGCCTGAACTTTTCCGGAAGCTTTGCATTAGGAAACAAGCAAAGCTTGTTGATGTCAAAGCCGGTTGATGCTATCTTCTCATTTCTTGCCACAGACTCCTCCAACAGGGTGATTTTTGCCAATACTGCAGCCATCTCGGGGTTTTGTGGGGTTTCCAATTCAACGGTCAGCTGCTCTAGGTTCGGCATCGGATTCGGGTTAGGGTTGAGGTTTAAGCTGAGATTAGGATTCGGATTCGGATTGGGAATCGGATTCGGGTTCAGTGGTGGAAGGCGTCGTGCGACCCCTGTGATCATCATCATAAGCTGAGCGATTTGGTTATCAGTGCACTCGCTAAGATGTTGGATACCTTCCCTTATCTGTCCCATTCCTCCGTACGAGTTTTCCAGACTGAGGTTAGGGATGGGGTTAGGATTAGGAACGGGGTTAGGATTTGGGTTCGGTTCGCCTTCGTTTGGGTTACCTCCATTTGGGTTTGGGTTTGGATTGCCGGCATTTGGGTTTAGGTTGCCCCCGTTTGGGTTTGGATTGGGGTTTGGGTTTAGGTTGCCTATCAATAGATCCATCTCCTCCCTCAAATCTGATGTACCGACAGAAACTGCTTGAAGTTGAAGCCGTTCCAATCTCTGTCCCAAGGGTCTGGTCCAGGAGGGTATGGTGTCCTTCTTCTTCGGCCCAATTGCTCAGTACTGACAGCAAAGCAAAAACCGTGCTCAGACGCGATTCCTGTTTTTATTTTTTTATTTTTATTTTTTGAAATACGTGCATAGGTTTTTAGAAAATGTGCATCATCGTCACCGTCATCGACTCTGATTTTCCAAGAATGATCGAGTATCTTCCATGCGAGGTTGCCTTGATCCTCGAATTTCTTTTAAGGTGTATCCTTCGTTCAGAACGACAAATTCTAAGAGATGTCAAAATGAACTAAGTATTCAACTAGTCCTCATTCGAAGTCTCAATTTTGAACTTGGAATAACTTAGTATAGACGGCGTGATACCCCAACCATCGTGGTGTCAGTGGCACTGTGCCATTAGCCAAGGTGGTGTAAGTAAAGTGACATCACGGCATCGTTTTCCTTGTTATTCCTTATTCTCTGTTGAAATTTTGATTAGGCATTAGTCAAGGACTTAGTATATTCTGATTTCCCAAAGTCTCCTTGTTCTAAGGACTTACGTATTTAAACAACACGCACATGGAGTGCGTGACTCTTCATTGGACCTTGGCAACCTCGCGAAGACTGCGCAAGCGAGTCTCAGAGTTTTATATGAGACACAAAAAGAAAGCGAGAGATGCAAGGTGTGATGTGTAAGGGTGACAAGATTACAGTCTCTCGAAGGTTGCCTAATTCCTCAGAATTTCCTTTTAGGGTGTATCCTTCGTTCAGAACAGCAAATTCTAAGAGATGTCAAAATGAACTAAGTATTCGACTAGTCCTCATTCGGAGTCTCAATTTTGAACTTGGAATAACTTAGTATAGACGGCGTGATACCCCAACCATCGTGGTGTCAGTGGCATTGTGCCATTAGCCAAGGTGGTGTAAGTAAAGTGACATCACGGCGCCGGTTCCTTTGTTATTCCTTATTCTCCATTGAAATTTCGATTAGGCATTAGTCAAGGACTTAGTAACATCTTGATTTCCCAAAGTCTCTTTGTTCTAAGGACTCATGTAGTTTAGACAACGTACACCGGGGTGCACGACTCATCATCGGGCCTCGGCAACCTTCTACAGACTGTGCGAGTGAGATCAAGACACGAAATTGGACGGACAGCATGACGGCATGACATGGATGAGATGCAGAAAGCAGTTAACATGTAGACATGATATAGCATATAATCCTACCCTGCGGGTCCCTGTCCTAGTTTGGAAGGTTCTATTGCTTTCTAAACACGCATGAAGGCTGGTTTTGGTTTGAAGTGGGTTCCCCGGACTAGAGTCAAAGTATACCTCCCACTATTGAGCGTACACCCAATAATGGTACAAACGGTAGGGATGACTCATCACGGTCGAGGGTTGCTGAGCATTCCGGGATTCCCCATCACCGGCAAGCCGGGTAGGATTGCCGAAACACAACAGCGGGGTTGCACAAGATATATACATACAAGAAATAAAAAATGAAACAAAATCCCTTTTGAAAATCCCACAAACGTTTTTCAAGCCTGGCTCACCAGTTTAACTGACATTCAAGAAAAGCGGGTCGTTTTATCAACAAACCAACTTTTTCTCAAGTATTAATTAAACTATGTCCCCAGCAGAGTCGCCACTGTGGGCTGCTATGCCCGAAAATTTATATCTTTCCCGCTCTCGGAGAAGAAAAAATACGAGGGTCGCTCTTTTTGTTTTGTTCTTGGTGCCGCTTCGAAGAGAAGTACACCGTTTGAAGAGTTTGAAGAGTCGCCACCCGGATTTGCGGTATATCACCCGAGAAACCGTTTTGTTTGGAAAACCATTGGTTGATTTGAAATTGAAAACCAGAGATCAGTTTCAAGGGTTCGGAAGCCATGTTACGAGGGGGGAAGGGTTTTACGGCACCCCCCTCGCCCGATTTGAAATCGGTCTCTACTAAACGTTTGTGGGATTTTTCAAAAGGGATTTCGTTTCATTAGACCTGTTGATGTCCAAAACTGGGCGGTCAATCCGAGTTCCGACTTCGAGGAGTTCCTGCAAAACAGCGTCCGGGGACTGGGGGTGTTTCCAGTCGTGGACCCTCCGATGGCTAAGTCAGCAAGAGTATGAGAGATTACAGCTCTGTGTGCTTAGCGGATAGAGTTCTGTACGTACCTTAAACCCATGGACGAGCTGCCCATTTATAGGCGAGGTGGTTCGTGTCACTGCGAGGGACACGAAGGTGGTAGATCGTGGGCCACTGCGACGGTTGAGGTCCCCCGAGGCGGGGGGACTCCCGTCGGACTGGAGTGAGTGGTGGACGTGGGAGTCGTGGCTCCGTAGTCCAGGAATCCAGGGGACGTGGGGTTGCCCCCCTCATGTCCGAGGATACCGGCGGGTGTAACCGTATTGACCCAGTCAGTGCTTATCCTGTCGTCCCAGCGAGGTTGGAGGAATCTGACCGAGCGACTTGAATATGACCGAGCGACGGCTGTCCGGCCGAGCAGATCACCTCTTGACACGTGTCGAAAGAACAACGCTCGACAGTAAATGCCTAAGAATATCCTCATCAGTTGCCCCCCATTCCCAAGTCGAGCAGAGCGAGCCTCGACGCTGGGAATATTTGCTCTGCTTGTGAATGCGGTGCCCGAGGTAGTTAATGCGAGGGAAAGAAGCCTCCCTTTACCCGAGGATAATGATGAGTAACCGCCAAAATATACACCCCACGTGAAGTTGGGTTTTCCAAATTTCGAAATTCCCGAGATACGAGGACGGCTGTGGTTGGGGATCTGGCGGCAGATCCTGCTTGCTCATGATCGGACGGTCGAGAAGTACAAGGGTTCTCCTCGATTCGCGCGCCTAAGGAGGGGTATAAGTATGATCATGCAGCTATTCCCCAACACTCCTCGTTTTCTGCCCCCTAAGTCGATTTGCAACGCTGGATCCAGAAACAGACGCCAATCCGGGTGACCCGATACCCGGGGTTGATTTTCCCCTTCAAGCGATCGAGCCCGTGGTTCCTCATTACAGATTAAAGGAATTATTTGGTGCTCTTCGTGTGTGGAACCAGTTGTTGCGATTCCGTTTTGAGCGACAAGCCCTAAAACCCCTTCTCCACTCGTACACCAGTCAAGAGCCGTTCTTGCACTTTGTGAGGGATCTTTCCCGTCTTGCTTCCGATTCCCCTGTACCTGAGATGGAAGAGACTGCCCCTGCCAATGTCATCGATGTGGAGACCGCTGTCAAGGTCCCGTCCTTTAGGGCTGAAACGCTTGTGAGCGTGATTTACGAGGAGGACCTGGGGACGATCAGAGCGGCCTACCAGATCCCGGATTCTATGACCCTCCGAGCGGCCCGTCCGGAAGAGAGGGCTTGCTCCTTTGCAGAGGGCGAGGTGTGTGTCTATGAGCACGCCTTCTTCGCTGGGCTGCGAGTCCCATTTCCACGGATCGTCCGAGAGCTGCTGGGCCGCATGAAGCTTGCCCCTGGGCAGCTTATGCCAAATGCTTGGAACATCTTCTTTGGGGCGTTCATGATGTTCGAGGCGCTGGGTGCAGAGGGCCGCCCTATGACGATCGACGACTTCTTTTACTGTTATACCCCGAAGGTGGGAGATGCGGGCTTCTGGTACTTCCAAGCACTTGACGGTCGCCAGATTGTGTTTGGGTACCCGTCGTCTGTCAAAAAATGGAAAGAAAAGTTCTTCTTCATTTCTGGAGAAGGATGGGAGCATCAAAGTGATGAAGTGGTCGGTCCCAACACCCCAGGGATCCAGACAGTGTGGGGAGACCCCGAGCCGAGTGACTTCCGGCGGGTGGAGAACCCCAACCCAGACATCGACGGACTGATTGCGGCCATGCGGAAAGAGAAGATCCCCTTTGAGGAGTTGGTGAACCCTCAGAAGCTGTTCGACCACCTACTGGGGCCAAATCCTGCGGGTAACGTTTAATCCCTTCTCCTTATCTGCCTTTGACCGTGTTCTTCCCATTTACTGTCTATTGCTTTAATTGTGTTCTCACCTCCAGATATCAAGCCGTTTGACAAGGTGGCTTATACCCAGATGAGGGCCCGAGCGGCCGTTCCAACGAACCTTCCACCAGTGGCTCCCACCAGGCTCTCCCGCCTGAGGATTGGCAAGGAGATTTTGGAAAAAACGCTAGAAGTAGCCGGTGGATCGGCCCTGAAGGCCCTGGGCAAGAAGAAGAGGAAGAGAGTTGCGGAGATAACCGACAAGGACGAGGCCCTTGCCGCGGAGATGGCGGACCCCGACATTTCGATCGGCCGGGTGTTGGAATCCCTCGTGAAAGAAGGTGAGCTCCCCGGTCCGACCGAACAGAAGAAAAGCGAGAAAGAGCAGTCACCCTCTTCGACGGTAAAGGACCCGACTTCTTTAAAGAAAGTTGCATTTCAAACATCCCCTTCTACCCCTGCAGCCCCGTGGACAGAAACAGAGATGGCGAGCATGGCTGGGCTGATATACCCAGCGGCGAATGATTACGCAACAATCCCGGTGAAAGGGAGCATCCTGTCGGACCCGTCTGCCAGTCACCGAGCGTTGAACGCCTTTGTCCAACCTGTCTACGACGGCCTCGCTTCGCTGCCGGCGGAGAAGCTGCTGAGGAACTTCGAGCTGCATCTGAGTAGAGTAAGTGTTGCTTTTCAATACCCGCTCTTGTGACAAAACCTATTGATGCCTAATGACTGTTCCTGTATTCGTTATCTGTAGGCCATTGCTGAAGGAGTAGTCGTTGCTAGGAGGCTGGCCGACCGAGAGCTAAGGCTTCATGGTGTCATGCGCCAAGCCCTGGAGTGTCGCAACTCCTTGGAGCAGCTAGAGAGGACTCACTCCGGCTGCCCTTCAGCACTGCAACAAGCCATGGAGGAGGCCGGCCGAGCGAGAGGGGAGGCGGAGCGGTTGCGCCAAGCGGCCAAAGAAGTTCAAGAGAAGTCCGAGGCAGATCTGAAGAACTTGAGGGAGGCCTTGTCAGGAAGGGAGGAGGAGTTGAAAGCACTGAAGCAGGCAACCGAGAACACCACCACCCGGCAGTCCACCATGATCCTGAAGCTTCAAAGCGACCTCGGCCAAACGAGGGCCGCTACTGCCCAGGCGGTAGAGGAGTACAAGGCTTCTGACGAATGCGCTAGCGAGCAAATGCTATACTTTTCTGGTGGCTTCGAGCAAGCCATTAAGCGTGTGAAGGCCAAGTATACCGACCTTGACCTGAGCGAGCTGAAGCCTGAGCCTCCGTCTGATGTGGAGAACACCGAGATAGGTGGTGGTGGAGGTGATGACGAAGATGACGACGCCCAGAGCTGAACCTGACTGGCCTCTATGCCCAAATTTCCTGTGTTTTTGTCTTGACGTAGTTTACTTTATTTTCGCAACTGAAAAACCTGTACTACCGTATAATCAGGGGAAACTTGCACCACCGTATAATTAGGCATTCCACCGTATAACTGGGTATAACAATGTTTTCTTGTTTGTTATTCCAAGATGGAGAACGGGTTTCGTCCCTCTAGGGGCATGACCGTTGTTGTTGTATCTGTTTATCTGTTGCTTGTCTTTGATTCCGCCCCAAGAGAGTTTTGGGTGGAGTGTCACACTGAATGACCCGTCGAGAGCCGAGCGAATAAACAGGTGTTGAATGAGCGTGTCTGTCAGACCGAGCGGTTCCCCTCGGGAGCACTGGATAATCTCAATGATGGGCGAGAGAGGCTCACCGAATCAAGTAGATTTGATCATTAAATGCATGCTTTGTATAGCTAAGAAAGTAATCATGTGAGGTGCACTTAATTAATTAATACAGGCTATCCCGTACTCTTGGGCTGACGCCTAGACAAAAGAGTGGTAGTAATTACGCCGTCGAGCGAAGTGATTGTGTACGCTCTGGCAGTTGGCGCAAGTGTATCCCGCCAAACGAGGAGAGCATTCTGGCTAGACATCAAAGTAGTTTAGTTTCCCAAGGAATTTTAACAACACTTCCACTTCTACCGCCATTAAGGCAGTTATTAATTGATTCAAATTTCGAAAGAGTTGGTTGATCTTTCCTTCGAAAGAGTTGGTTGATCTTTCCTTCGAAAGAGTTGGTTGATCTTTCCTTCCTTCTATAAAAGCGGACCCTTGGTACTCCTTCTCCCCCACAAAACTTTTCATTTCTGAGGGAAAGAGAGAAAGGAAAGAGTCTGCAAAATGTCGCGTGATATCAACAACACTCTGGAGAGCCTTTGCCAGCAGGTGCAGGGACTGAGAGGTGTCGTGGAGGGGCTGTCAGCGAGGGTGGAGGTGATGGAAGACACGGTTCGGAACGCGGAGAAAGTGGTCCGGCTCCTGCTGATAACAGGCTGGAACCCCCTTCATGGCCCTCGGCCAGCGACTCCATCTCCTCCACGGGGAATGGTAACCTCCCCCGAGGGCTCGCCGTCGGCCTCCCCCGAGGCCAAGAGAGGGCGCGAGGACGGGCCACACTAATGGCCTCCTGCGGACTCGCTTAGGCTTCAGGGTTTACTTTTTAATTTATTTTTTGTAACGGGAGTCTTTCCCCTCCTCCCGAATTAAAAGAGGGGTTTAGGTTAATGAAAAATTTCCTTCCATCATGAAACCTCTCTGTGAATGACCGTACAAAAAAGGTAGGCCTAGAGTCACGCAATATGATTTTACTCATGCATAAAGCTTAAAAGAAAGTGAAGTGATACCGTTCACCTTTTGAAATGCTGCAAGAAACTGCTGTGTATTAACTCGTTTAGTTCTGTCGCCTGTTTGAGGAGAGACTGTTTGTTTCTTAAGATCATTTGTTTATAGACGAGCGCCGTCCTGGCAAGAGAGTGTGTTAACTCGCTGACCGACCGAAGAGGGCCATGTCAGTCTCTTCAAATCGTTTTATTTATAGACGAGTGCCGTCCTGTCAGGAGAGCGTGTTAACTCGCTGACCGACCGAAGAGGGCCATGTTAGTCTCTTCAAATCGTTTTATTTATAGACGAGTGCCGTCCTGTCAGGAGAGCGTGTTAACTCGCTGACCAACCGAAGAGGGCCATGTTAGTTTCTCCAAATCGTTTTATTTATAGACGAGTGTCGTCCTGTCAGGAGAGCGTGTTAACTCGCTGACCGACCGAAGAGGGCCATGTTAGTCTCTTCAAATCGTTTTATTTATAGACGAGTGCCGTCCTGTCAGGAGAGCGTGTTAACTCGCTGACCGACCGAAGAGGGCCATGTTAGTCTCTCCAAATCGTTTTATTTATAGACGAGTGCCGTCCTGCCAGGAGAGCGTGTTAACTTGCTGACCGACCGAAGAGGGCCATGTTAGTCTCTCCAAATCGTTTTATTTATAGACGAGTGCCGTCCTATCAGGAGAGCGTGTTAACTCGCTGACCGACCGAAGAGGGTCATGTTAGTCTCTCCAAATCGTTTTATTTATTCGTGGTTTTCCGGGACAACCATTGTTTGAATGAAAAATAAGGATATTCCCATTGATGATTAAAAGAGAGATTACAAATCGATCGTCCAGAAACTCATCGAATGAGATAGGGATAGAGGCATATAGCCTAAAAGAAGGAATAGCAATAGACCCAATTGTAAGAGGGTCAAGAAACAAATTTTAAAAGAAAAGTAAATTGGAATTTACTGATAATAGATTTTCAGATTGTCCGCGTTCCACGGGTGAGGGAGTTTCCACCCAGACATGGTGACTAGTTGGTATACCCCGGGCTTGATGATCTTCTGGACCTGGAACGGGCCTTCCCACTTCGGGTTCAGTTTGCCTAGCTTCTTCTTCTCCAGCACCTTTTTCAAGACTAGATCACCAACTTGGAAAGCTCGGTGTTTGACCTTCTTGTCGAAGTAAAGCTTCGCCTTCTGTTGGTATGCGGCCACTCTAACCGCGGCCGCTTGCCTGGTTTCCTCGAGCAAATCGAGGTTTAGGCTGAGGGCCCTGTCGTTGTGCTCTGCATTGTAGTGTTGGACCCTGTAGCTTGGGATAGCGACCTCAACTGGGATGACCGCTTCAGAGCCAAAGGCCAACTGGAAGGGAGTTTGTCCCGTCGGGGTGCGTACAGTGGTGTGGTATGCCCAGAGGGTGCTTGGTAACATTCCTGCCCATAACCCTTTGGCATCGTCCAGCCTGGTTTTGATGATGCCAAGAAGGGTGCGATTGGTGACCTCTGCCTGCCCATTGGCCTGAGGGTGACCAGGAGTTGCGTATTTGCACTTGGTGTTGAACTGCTCCCAAAAATCTCGTATCATCTCATTGTCGAATTGCTTGCCGTTGTCCGAGACGATGGCCTGGGGAATCCCGAACCTGCAAACAATGTGCTTCCAGACGAAATCTCTTGCTGCCTCTTGAGTGATTTTGGCGAGCGGCTTTGCCTCCACCCACTTAGTGAAATAGTCGATTGCGACTATGGCAAACTTGTGCTGCCCTGGCCCCAACTTGAAGGGGCCAATGATGTCGATCCCCCATTGCGCGAACGGCCAAGGGTTATCGATGGGCGTGAGTGGCTCTGGAGGCTGATGGGGAATGTTGGCGAAGCGTTGGCATTTGTCGCATCGACGTACGAAGTTGTTGGAGTCAGCCTTCATGGTGGGCCAATAATAGCCCGCTCGGAGTGCTTTGAATACCAGCGCTCGGCCCCCGGAATGGTTGCCGCAGATTCCTTCATGAATCTCCTTCAAAATGAACTGACCCTCCACCTCTGAGACACACCTGAGATAGGGGTAGGTGTAACCTCTTTTGTAGAGGGTGCCATCCTGGAGGAGGTATCTTGCTGACCGGTACCTGAGCTTCTTTGCTTCCCTTCTGTCCGGGGGAAGTTCCCCATTCTGGAGGAATTTAATGATGGGTTCCGCCCATTCTGCATGGGAATGGATAACCTGGACCTCCTCGGATTCTTGGTCACAGATGCTTGGCTCTGCAAGGTACTGGATAGCAGCCACGGGTCCCAAGTGTTCATCAGGAGCGCTTGCCAAGCGAGCCAAGGAGTCCGCCTTTTGGTTTTCTTCACGTGGGACCTGTAAGAAGGTCACTCTCTCGAAGGTTGCTCTGATCCTGGCGACTAGCTCCGAGTACTTCTTCATCTTCTCGTTTTTGGCCTCAGCTTCCCCGTTGGATTGATTGATCACCAACTGGGAGTCGCTGAGGACTTTGACCACTTTAGCTCCCATCTGTGAGCATAGCAGCAACCCAACAGCGACTGCCTCATACTCGGCCTCGTTGTTGGTTGCGTTGAACCCAAATCGTAGTGCATATTCCATCTGCTCACCGAATGGGGAGATAAGCACAATCCCAGCGCCGCTTGCGGCTTTGTTGGACGAGCCGTCCGCGTAGACTGTCCAGCATACCACGTCTTGTCCCTTTGTTTCGATCATCTCATCTTCTTCCTGTGAAGGGTTAGTGAATTCTGCCAGGAAGTCTGCCATGACCTGTCCCTTCCTTGCCTTGCGCGGTTGGTATACAATATCGAACTCACTGAGCTCGATAGACCACTGGATGAGCCGGCCGGACAACTCAGGCTTTTGAAGTACTTGCTTGAGCGGTCGGTCGGTCAGCACCACAATGGTGTGTGAGCAAAAATAAGGGCGCAAGCGTCTCGCCGAGATAACCAAAGCAAAAGCTAGTTGTTCAATGAGTGGATACCTGACTTCAGGGCCGCGAAAAGCTCTGCTAACGTAAAATACTGGCTTCTGAATGCCTCGCTCTTCTTTGAATAGGGCTGAGCTGACCGCGTTTGGGGAGACTGCCAAGTATAGGTAAAGCTGCTCTCCTGAAATGGCCCGGGAGAGTAAGGGAGGAGAGCTGAGGTAGGCCTTTAGGTGCGCAAATGCTTCTTCGCACTCGTTGGTCCACTCGAAAGCTTTCCGCAGAGTTTTGAAGAAGGGGAGGCACTTGTCCGTCGACCGACTAACGAATCGGTTGAGCGCTGCTACTCGCCCGGTGAGGCATTGAACCTCTTTGATTGTTCTTGGTGCCTGCATGTTGATCACTGCTTGAACCTTCTCGGGATTGGCTTCGATTCCTCTCTGGCTAACCATGAACCCAAGGAATTTTCCTGCCCCTACTCCGAATGCGCACTTGGTTGGATTAAGCTTCATGCCAAATTTTCTGAGGATTTGGAAAGTTTCAGCCAAGTCGGTTGGGTGGTCGCAGGCTGACTTGCTCTTAGTAAGCATGTCATCCACGTATACCTCCATATTCCGGCCGATTTGCCCGGCGAACATCTGGTTAACCAACCGTTGGTAGGTTACTCCTGCATTCTTTAGTCCGAACGGCATAACCCGGTAACAGAATAGCCCTCGTTCGGTGATGAAAGACGTACCTTCTCGGTCGGCCGGGTGCATCAGGATCTGATTGTACCCAGAGAAAGCGTCCATGAAACTCAAGAGTTCATGTCCCGCTGTTGAATCAACCAGCTGGTCAATCCTGGGGAGTGGGTAGCTGTCCTTCGGGCAAGCTTTGTTCAGGTCTTTAAAGTCCACACACATGCGCCAGTTGCCATTCGCCTTCTTGACCAGCACCACGTTGGCCAACCAGTCAGGATATTGCACCTCCTGGACGAATCCAGCATCGATCAGCTTCTGGATTTCCTCAAGGACGGCATCGCTCCTCTCTTTTCCAAAGATTCGCGGTTTCTGTTTTACAGGCTTGAAGGTAGGATCCACGTTCAAGTGGTGGGTCATTATCTCGGGATCGATCCCTGTCAGGTCCGCATGAGACCAGGCGAAGACGTCCTTGTTATCCTTCAGGAAAGTGACCAACTGCTCCCTTAGTTGAGAGGGGAGCAGTGAGCCAATCTGAAGATACCGGCCTTCTCCTATGTCTGCCCTGTCCAGCTTTTCTACTGGCTCCGCGTGAATTTCCTCCTTCTCGTCGCGCACTTCGAGGGCGTCTACCATGAAGGTTTGGTGCGATCGTTTCTCTTTAAGGGTGGCGACGTAGCATTCTCGTGCTGAGGCTTGATCTCCCTTCTGAATCCCCACACTGTTCTCGGTTGGGAACTTGATCACCAGATGGTACGTGGAGGTAACCGCCTTCATGCTGTTGAGGGCCGTGCGCCCGAGAATTGCGTTATAAGCAGAGGGGCAGTCCACAACGAGGAACTTGACCATTTTCACGATCTGGCAAGGCTCAGCCCCCATGGTGACTGGGAGATCAATCGTCCCCACGGGTTGAACCTTTTCGCCGGAGAAACCCACCAACGGGGACCGGACAAGCTGCAGTTTGTCCTTTGGGATCCCCATTTGATGGAAGGCCCCGGAAAAAAGGATATCTGCAGAGCTTCCATTATCAACAAGGACCCTGCTGGTTTTGAAGTTTCCAATAGTGACGGTGATCACTAGCGGATCATCATGAGGGTGTTGGACGCCTGTGGAGTCGCTGGCATGAAAACTGATGGTTACCTCTTCCATTCTCCTTTCCTTCCAAGGCCTCTCGGTGTGGAGGATCTCTGTCGATCGCAACTTGCGGGCGTGGGCACGTCTGGAAGTACTGGACTCGCCACCCCCGGCATACCCACCAGAGATAGTGTGGATTTCTCCGAGTGCTCTGCGGGGTTCCGGATTAGTGCGAGGGTTACGGTCTTCCCGCCTGTCCTGGGGCTGGGGCCGAGCGGACGGCTCAGGCTTGTCTTGAAGGAACCTCCGCAAGCGCCCGCGCTGGATCAGATTCTCAATCTGTTTCTTGAGCTCAATACAGTCGGAGGTGTCGTGTCCATGATCCCTGTGGAAGCGACAATACTTGCTCCGGTCTCTAGGGACCCCTGGTTTCATTGCTTTGGGCCAACGAAGCTCTGGATCGTTGATCAAGTGAACCAGCACCTGCTCGGGCGTTGCGTTTAGCGGTGTGAACCGCTCGAAATGTCCGCGAGCACGTGGACGATCCTCCCCTCTCAGCTTCTTCTCCAGCTTGGCCTCCTTCTGGGGTTTGGACTGCTCCGCTTCATGCCTCCGTTTGCCACTGCCTGATGCTTCATCTGAGTGACGTCGAGCGGCCATTGCCTCCTCGGCGTTGATGTGCTTCTGAGCCTTGTTCATTAACTCCGCCATGCTAGATGGCGGCTTCTCCGAGACAGATTCGAAGAATTTGGTAGGCTGGAGCCCACCAATAAAGGTGGTGAGAGCCACTTTGTCGTCTACTTCATCAATTAGGAGCGCCTCGTTGTTGAAACGCTTAAGGTAATCGCGGAGCGATTCTCCTTCCTTCTGCTTGATGTTGAGAAGGTAGGTAGCTGGCCTGTGCTGACGCCGTCCGCTATAGAAATGCTCGATGAATAGCTTGCTCAATTTGTCGAACGTCCCAATTGAGCCCGATTTGAGCTTTCCAAACCAAACCCTGGCCGAGCCTTTTAAAGTAGTGGGGAAGGCTCGACACATGATTTGGTCCGGACAAGCGTGCAACGTTATGAAGGCCTTGTATGTCTCCAGATGGTCGAGCGGGTCGCCCAATCCATCAAAAGGCTCAAGCGATGGGAGCCTGAACTTTTGAGGGAGTGGGTAAATGGTGACTTCGGCCGTGAAAGGGAGATTGGTCTTCTGAACCAGATTCTCCACAGTCCTGGCCCCTCGATCGTTAACCTGCTTCAGCACCTGGTCCATCTTCTCCTGCAGTTCTTTGAACGCAGCCCCCTGAGCCAATGATGACCCAGAGTTGGGAGCATTCATGTGTCGGAGGGCGACGAAGCTATTATCACCAGTCGCTGTGGACTGGTGATGATCAGCTGTGTCGGAGGGGTCCCCGCCATGGTGGGTGCCCTGAATCTCTGGTGAGTCTCCGCTCGCCTCCCGCTCTTCGTTAGGGGGAGTTGGTTGAGGGAGGCGTTGGAGAAGCTCCGCGTTCTGCTCCCGGAGCTGGTTAACCATCTGAGTGAGTTGATTAACCTGCTCCTGGAGAGGGTTACCACGGTCTTCTCCATCTGGGCCGTTTCGTTGGCTTCCGGCTCTCGTGTTGACCATTCTTCTGGGATTCTGAAACAGTTGAATTTATGAAGTAGGAAACTCGTCGTTTCCCACAGACGGCGCCAAACTGTTGATGTCCAAAACTGGGTGGTCAATCCGAGCTCCGACTTCGAGGAGTTCCTGCAAAACAGCGTCCGGGGACTGGGGGTGTTTCCAGTCGTGGACCCTCCGATGGCTAAGTCAGCAAGAGTATGAGAGATTACAGCTCTGTGTGCTTAGCGGATAGAGTTCTGTATGTACCTTAAACCCATGGACGAGCTGCCCATTTATAGGCGAGGTGGTTCGTGTCACTGCGAGGGACACGAAGGTGGTAGATCGTGGGCCACTGCGACGGTTGAGGTCCCCCGAGGCGGGGGGACTCCCGTCGGACTGGAGTGAGTGGTGGACGTGGGAGTCGTGGCTCCGTAGTCCAGGAATCCAGGGGACGTGGGGTTGCCCCCCTCATGTCCGAGGATACCGGCGGGTGTAACCGTATTGACCCAGTCAGTGCTTATCCTGTCGTCCCAGCGAGGTTGGAGGAATCTGACCGAGCGACTTGAATATGACCGAGCGACGGCTGTCCGGCCGAGCAGATCACCTCTTGACACGTGTCGAAAGAACAACGCTCGACAGTAAATGCCTAAGAATATCCTCATCAAGACCATTTAGCAAGTATGTACAGTTATAGCAGGTAAGAATTGCATGCATGTGCAGTTGTGCAGTGGATGATTAGATGAAGATGAGCAAAATGCATGATTACAGAAAATGAGGATCTGTTACTGACTTCACTCTCGAGCGCTCGGGTACAGTCCCGAGCGCTTGGGAGTTCTGATCGACCTGCAAGCTTTGTTAGCACAGACAGAATACAATACTAAACTGGAAATTTAAATGACATCAAGTACACTACTGGCTCAGCAGAGGACTTGGAAGACTGAGCTAAGCCTTCAATCTTTCAAATCATGCATCCCTGCCTTAACAAAGTTAAATCTATGAATTTAAAAGAGCAACAGGCCACACTAATGCATGCAGGGACCCGATGACACAGCAGAGTGGGAAAATAGGAAGCAATGGCATGCATGCACTCTCGAGCGCTCTGGTATGGTTCCGAGCGCTTGGGAGTGTGCTGCATATCAGTTTCTCTCAAACAAGAAGTGGTTCCATCTTGACATGCAAAAGCCCTTGTTTTTATATTTCTCTGAAATGACTGATTTTTTTAACTTTAAACAAAAGGGAACTTTGTTCACCCATGCAATCTTTGTGAGAAAATGGTTCTGTTTTGGGGCAAATGGCTTTCTGTGCATGCATGCCAAAATGGAACCATCCATCTTTATTACACCTCATTCCCAACCTACTGCGTCACAAAGGGGGGGGGGGGGGGGAAGCATGAGACCTGGGACAGTCCCGAGCGCTCCAGAAGACTCTCGAGCGCTTGGGAGTGTGTCCAGTAAGGGGTTTTATGAAAACATTTTTGTGTCTCATTGCTCTTGTTTTTACACTAGGGTCTCCCAACCATGCACCCAGTATTGAAGACTGGGTCAGGCTGAGAGACCCCCCTCAGAAGGGAAGAACAGCCCTCTAGTTGTGACCAAAGGTAGAGTTTTACCTTTTCCTTGAACCTTGCTTCTTGGTGTAACTTTGAAATGTGAATGAAGAGAGGAGAATGCAAGAAATCAGAAGAGTATTCTGAATTTCTTCCCCTTTTCCTTGGTAACTTGCAAAGCCTTTGAATTTTTTTGAAGGATAGTTTGGAGATTTTTGGTTTTGAGCTAGAGAGAGAGAATGAGAGAGCAGAGGAAGGGTGGTCTGGCAGAGTGAAAATTTTGTGTCCCCTTCCTAGCTGAAAACCAGCCATATTTATAGGCAAATCATCAAATGGTTTTTGAAAATCAAATGGTTTTGATAAAACATTTCTTTAATAGGTAAACCCTTGGCCTGAATATCTTCCTACCAGAGGTTGAGTGTGAAATGATCCATCGGCAGGCTGAAAGTGGCTGTAATGATGATTTGTAAGGTGAGTGGGTGATACAGCCATGCATTGGGCCACAGAAAAGTCTCGAGCGCTTGGGATCACTCCCGAGCGCTTGGGACCTCACTCTCGAGCGCTCTAGAAAGAGCCAGGTCAGAGGTTTTGTGAAACAGTTTGGAGCGCTTGGGATTGCTCCCAAGCGCTTGAAAATGCCTTTTTTACCTTTTTTAATACTTCTTCAAATCTTTCAAGGAGCAAAGTTCCGATTGGTACCAGGCTTGTTTCAATCCAAAGTCATCATCGGGGAGCCTCCGGGCCACAAATCAAGGAATTTTGAAAAGTCCAAATTGGGGTGTCTACAGTACTCCTAGTCTGTCGCCGCGTGGTGGTGGCCGGAGGTGTGGGTTCTTTTGCCGCCACTTTCTTCTGTGGCGGATCTCGCGCGCTCTTCCTCCTAGGAGCCGTCTTCTCCTGTGTCTGCATTGTCAATTCATTTCAAAACATAATTATGCATTGCATATATTGTATTTCAAGTATTGAAAGCAGGTACAGTCTACCGAACTATCAAAGCAGGAATGTATCGAAAGCAAGATGTATCGAAAGCAGGAGTGTATCGTTTTTCGTACCTGGGTCCTCTGAACAACGGCTGGCTGAACCGGCTGTGGTGCAAGCGTTGAGTAGTGCAGCTCTAGTGGCATCCCGCTCGCCACTCTCCTCACTATGTTTTCCAAAGCCAGCATGCGTCGAACGGCCTCGTTCACCCACTCAGTTGGCACCTGTACGCAGTTTGGACTTATCAAGCTATTCAGTAGATAATTCAAGTATTTGGAATTGAAATACAATAAAGGAAGCTGAGTCTTACCGAAACGGTCACTGGAGTGGGCTCGACCCTCGCAGGCACTAGGTGCAGCTTTGCAGGATTCCCCTGGCTGTCAACCACTGGAATCCTCCAAAGTAGCTCAGGGGGTCCACCAACCACAGGTCCGCCTAGGCCTCGCCTCACACGGCCTTCGCCTCCTCTCTATCTCTCTCCGGCTGCTCTCCTTTCCTCAGCGGCTCCTGCGGCCTGGCCCCGCACCTCTCTAAGGCCACGGATCCCCAGTGGACCTGCCAGGTACTCTCGCCGATAGGCGGCATAGTCCCTTTCAGGACGCAAGTAGTCCGCAAGCTCAGTGTCCGGCCGCGTGTACCTCTCCAGCTCAGCCCGTGTGTACTCTCCTGTGTCTGAAGCTCGGGGTGGGAGTGGCCGTGGCACCTGGAACTCAAGGTGACCAAGCGACTGGCGCGTCACTCGGTCCCCCAAGTACCACTGCCAACCGAAGGCTGACTCCAGTAGCACCCTGCTGGCTGTAACGGCTCTGCTCCTGGCCAAGTACTCTGGCTCTGGCCCCGCTCTCCTCTAGGGATCCCAATTGATCTGCAATTCAAGACAAGCAATATGAGCAATTGATCAGCGACAACATTAAATCAAGGAAACGAATGCATGTCTAATGATTATGATTCATGTCATACCTGTGAAGCCCTGAGCTCGTCTAGGTACAGTCTGAAGGCGTTGAGGTCACCTCTCCCTTCTTTCTTCCCCATGTTGGACTTGCTCCATTTTAGTGTGCGGGGGAGGGTGCTCAAGTCTGGGTGCTTACACTCCGGCGGATACATCCGCAGCACCTCGTAGGCCCAAAGCTGCACGATGTCAGGACAAGTACAAACATTAGTCACAAGGCATACAGTATTTGAAATTGAAGGAGTCAAGCAAGCTAAACAAATAAATGGACAAGCATGATCAAATTGTGCTTACAAAGGGTTAGAATCATACCTCCCAGACCCTCCAGTAGCCAGCCGTGCTCTTGCCCGTCCTCGACGAGTTACCAAAGAAGCGGTAGGCTGTGCCAAGAGCAACCCCGCCCCAGTCAAAGCGTGAGGCAGTCCTCAGATCGCTCAGCGCTGGCAAGTAGGAGAGGTGCACTTTGCTTCGTCTGTTCGGGTACAAGGTGGCACCAAACAGGTATAGCAAGAACGCTCGGGCCATCTGCTCCGCCTCCCGGTCATTCGTCACCTCCTTCTTCAGGTAATCCTTAAACTGATCATACCTCGCCATCCCCTCCTCTATCTTGGGCGCTCTGCCCAGGAACCACTTCAGCGCCGCCGTATCCTCCTGGATCCCCGAGTCGAATGGGATGGGCTCGCCTCCGACCCTAAGTCCCGTGATCGCCGCAAAGTCTGCAGGTGTCACTGTCATCTCCCCAGGTGGTAGGTGGAAGGTATTGGTGGTATCCCTCCACCTCTCAGCAAGTGCTACTAGGACAGCGTGGTCATTCCTCGCCGGGGTCAAAGTCCGCACAAACACCCCGAAGCCAGCCTCATTCACCAACTGCCTCACCCTCTCTGGCAACCCCTTGTACAACCGTAAGGACATGCACGTTCCTCCGAAGCCGAGGATGTCCCTCTGCCTCTCTCCAGCCTGTTTCAGACACAAAGGCAAGCAATACAACGGAAATTATCAGTATACAGGGATTTCATTTTCAAGTTCTAGGTAATCAATGAAGTTTGCAACGGATGGTTGGTTCAAGTTCTGTCATGCTGGGCGTGCATTACAAGAAGTACATAGTTTTGGCATGGTTTGGCTCGCAGGTCATCTATACAATCCTAAGTTCAAGCATGTTCTAGCAAGTATCGAAATTGAACTATGGAAAGCAAAATATTGAAATCAAATTGCAAAGGGTGTTTTCTGAGAATATACCTCCATCCATGTCGCTGCAATGTGAGCCCGGGGATCTCTCAGCATGAGCTCGTCGTCGTAGTCCCTCCGCGACGGTATGTATGCCCCAATGCCCGATGGCACAAAAAGGTGTGGTGTAGGAGGCACATATGCTTCTGCTGAAAATCCAGGCCGTTCTGTGTTCTTCGCCTCCGCCACCGCCGTAACCCTAGGCCCTTGCGCCTCTGCTCTGGCCCTCTCCTCGGCCTCCGCCTCTCTCAAAAGCTCCTCTCTCTCCTGTCTTTCTCTCTCGGCTCTCTCTGCCACCTCCGAGGCCTCAACGGCTCTCGCTCGATCCTAATTGGCTTGCAGCACGTACAGTCCAATGGCGGGGTTATCTTCAAGCAGCTTTGCCAACATCTCGTCGCTCAGGTGCTCGGCGACGTCATGTTTCGTAATCAGCATGTAGCTCGACGACGTCGCCGCTGGCCGAAACAGCACATCCTCCTCTCTGATCTCAACCGGAACCTCCGCGGTCTCCTCGCCAGGCCCTTTACCCTTCGCTGAGTCCCTCGGCAGGGACCCGGTCGGTTCGATATCATCGCCTCTGGCACCACTGCCACCCGCTTCCCCAGAACTCCCTCCGGTCACTACCGAGCCTTCCACGGCCATGCTCGGGTCTAACTGCTCGACAACAGCCCCCACGGCCCCAGGCTCAACTGTCGCATGAGCCTCCTGCTCTGTCGCGCGATACTCCTCGCCACCACCAGCCTCTTGCTCGTAGCCCTCTCCGCCATCTCCGCCCATCGCCGCCACTGCACCGGCCTCTGCGATGGCCTCCGCCGGTGGTTGATCCCCTGTTTCGACAACCATTGGACCTCCTCGGTCCTCAGACCGGTCAACAACTTCTCCCCCGCCTTCCCCGTTACCGTGGTCAGCCATGGATGGACGATCAAGAGTGGCTTTGATGATTTCGTGGGAGAAATCGAAGTTTGAAAGAGATTTGAGAGGAGAGACGAGAGTTTAAGAGAGTTCTGAACTTTTGAAACTGCCTCGCACTATTTCTGTAACGTCCCACGGAGTTTAAACGATTGGAACGGGTTTGGGCCTGTTCAGATCCAAGCCCTAACTGGCAACCCTTGCGCGATGGTTCTTGAGTGTCGCGCGACACTTCTTTTGGGCCTCAGGCCCAATCCAGATTCTAGGTCTGGCCCGGTCTCATTTACCCATCTTTTGGGTTCACGAATCATCAATATGTTCCTAAAATAAATTTGAGAGTCATTTTGGAAGCTTTGCCTTCAAACCCGAAGAATTTTGTATCCCCAACAGTGGTCCGCCCGCAATCCGCGACGATCTATCCGTCCGATCTTCAATCAGCGACGATCCATCCATCCGTCCGATCATCAATCAGCGACGATCTATCCGTCCGATCATCAAATTAGCGACGATCCATCCGTCCGATCTTCAATCAGCGACGATCTAACCGTCCGATCATCAAATCAGCGACGATCCATCCGTTCGATCATCAAATCAGCGATGATCCATCCGTCCGATCTTCAATCAGCGACGATCCAACCGTCCGATCCATCCGTTCGATATTCAATCAGCAACGATCCATCCGTCCGATCTTCAATCAGCGACGATCCATCCGTCCGATCATCAAATCAGCGATGATCCATCCGTCCGATCTTCAATCAGCGACGATCCATCCGTCCGATCATCAATCAGCGACGATCTATCTGTCCGATCATCAATTTTCCCCTAGGTGCATGGTATTTTTACATACTTGTCTGCATTTTCCATTTAATCCGCTTTTGGGCGAATTTGGTGGGTGTCTAGAAATCTTTGACGTTACCCGTACCAGTCAATGGTGCTCCGCGTGCCGTTAAAGAGGGACTACTATAGACACCCCAATCTGGATCTCCCAATTGTTTTACTTTATTTTACGGTTTTCTTGTTTCCCCGATGATGAAATCAGATCAAACGGGCTTGAGTTTGGGAAATGGATTGAGCTTGGAGCGTTTGGAACCTTTCTTGAACCTCTCTTAAACCTTTTGAACCCCTCTGAACCTTCAGTCAAACCCTAGGGTCAGGATTGACCATCGCGCGACTCTTCCTGTTTCTCGCGCGATATTCAGCTTGACAGGTGTGGTCAAAGTCAAACTGTTGACTGTTGACCCTCGCGCGATGGTTCCGAACCCTCGCGCGACAGTTCTCCCCTGTCACTATCACACAATCCAGCTGGATTTGTGATGATTGGGTGTCACATGGGTCCCCATGGGCTGGAACCCCGTTTTCCTCAACTGAGCAGTGTTCTGGCAGGCCTCACCCTCACAACCACCCCCACTCACCTTGTTGGCTAGCTTTTCCACCATGTTGTGACCAGCCTTGTTGGCTGGTTGCAAAGCCAAGTTTGGCCACCACCTAGCCCACTCACTCTCCCTATAAATACCCCCATTGGTCTTCCATGCTAAGGGTTCCAAAAAAAAAGATTAACAAGGTTAATTACTATTTTACAAAGCAAACAAGTTCTTTTTAGCACAAAGTTACTAACCCAAACCACTTCCTAGTCTTTCAAATCTAGTGTTCAATAAACACTTAGTTGCAAGGCTACACCACTCAAGCAATCCATTTTCCAAAACCCTTTTCAAGCAAAGGTATAACATTTAGCCTGTTTCTGTTTTGATCCCTGAGGGGGGCTGACAGGGCCAAGGCTGGTAATCAATACCAGTCCTGGTCCTAAAGTCAGCAGAGTTACAAGAAGTTGTTGACAGCCAAACCCTCGCGCGATGGTCCACTATACTCGCGCGACAGTTCTGTCAGCAAGAGAATGGTCCTCGTGGGGAAGGGAGGCTGGTCATTTATTGTTTTCATTATTAGCATGCCTGTTGTAATTTATTTTACAATATAGATCACTGTGATGCATGTCAAAAATAAGCGCAGTAGCTTAGTTTACTACTTTAAATAATTTGGAATGCCCTTGGGTGATCCCTGAACCTGTCTTAGGACACCAAGCATGCAAAGCAATTCCTGGAAGTCCAGTCAGGAGCATCGCGCGAGACTCTTTCTCTGTCGCGCGATGGTCCTTTGAATTCCAGAAATGGCCCTTGCATGGGCAGCTAGGCCCCTGGCCTCTATTTTTTCCCCCACTGTTTAAGGGCTGTATTTCCATTTTATTCAGTTTCATTTTCAATCAGTCTGTAATATTTAGTTTAGATTCATTACATATAAACTGTTTGGTTTGCCCCTGGGTGTGCACTGGTCCTTCCAGAGCCCAGAAGGGGATGAAATTCAAACTGTTGGTGAGACATCAACACTCGCGCGAGTGTATGGTTCTATCGCGCGACAGTTCCCTTGCATGCAGGTTCATCCAGGCATGCAACTTGGCTATTGTTTGTGATAAAACCATGCCAAGGCACTGTTTTGGTGTTTGATCAATGTTTTGGGTTTTATCCCATTTATTATTCAAATTGCCATCCATCCATGCTATTATTTGGTCATATCCTGCAAACGTGCTACAGTTTTAATTCCTAATTAACTGTTCCCCCGCCCTAATTGGCTAAAAATAATCAAAAAGAAGAAGAATCACAAAAGTTTTCATAAAAATGCCTAAGTAGAGACCGATCTCCGGATTGGGCGAGAGGGGTGCCTTAAAACCCTTCCCCTCTCGTAACCTGGCTCCCGAACGCAGATATGGTTATGACGGACTGGTTTCCTTAAACTTTTTCAAAATAGCGCGGCAGGTGCTTCGAAATACGGTTCCTTGAGTGTCGGACCTTCAAAAACTCAAGTGGCGACTCCGTATTTTACGAGTGCTTGCCTCCACGCTCGCGCTCCCTCGATTTCCAAAAAAGGGCCGCAATGGCGAAAGGAACGAAATCCTTTTTCCAAGGGCATGCTGCCCACACCTATGTCTACCATCAACTCAGCGGCTCCAAAGCCCATTATCTCAACTGGCTCGAAGCTGTAAACAACCCATTATCAACAGGCTCTACACCTGTAATCACTCAACTCAGCGGCTCTACGCCCGTATTCACTCACTCAGCGGTTCCAAGCCCTCAACCCAGCAGCTCTATGCTCACTATCATAACTCAGCGGCTCTAAGCCCATTATCTCAACTAGCTCGAAGCCATAGCTATCTCAGCAGGCTCTACGCCGCCCCAACAATCAAGACATCATCATTCTCAGGCTCTACGCCTGAATGCTCAAAAATCTGACATTTTGAATGCTCGAAGCTCTTAGAATGCCCAACCACTGTGTACTGGATGCTCAAGTTCTACACTTGAATGCTCAAGCTCTACGCTTGGATGCCCAACCACTGCGTACTGGATGCTTAAAGCCTGTACTTTGAATGCTCAGATTTTGCCGTCCGAATGCTCGAGCTCTACGCTCTGAATGCTTAAGTCCGGAACTTGAAAGAAGCTCCACGCTTATATCAAACACACACGCACGGGCCCGTGCACATTTGCATCAAATGCATCAACATTTTCACATCGAGTCTGCATCATCATATCTGTTCACATCTAACAACCATCATCACACATATACACTCTGCATATCTCTCATGAAACAGGTCAACCCTGCAATCAGCCGGCTCTATGCCTCGGTTTTATTGATCGGTCCAGTACCTCGATCCTTTGGCTCTACGCCAAAACTTATGATGAGAAAGCTCCGTGCACAGACCATCAGAATGCAACCAGCTCTACGCTCCCATTCGAATCACGTCAAGCTCCAAGGCTCTCGCCTTATGATCAATACCAGCTCCGCGCTTCGGTTCCATCAAGCTCTAAGCTCACCTCAGGCCCTCGCCTCAGGACTGCAACAGGCTCCACGCCTCAATCCAATCTCCTCTCGCCTTATGACCACAGCAGGCTCTACGCTTCGATTCTTTCACCTTAGGCTCTCACCTCATGACTACAACCGTCTCTATGCCTCGGTTCTCACACCCCAAAGCTCTATGCTTTATGTTACTGGCCCTGTGCCCCCCATATCTAAAAACAACCGGCATCCGATTCATCCCCAGCAGATGGCCCGGATTCCACCCCAACTACATCAATTCCTTCCAGCTCATTCACGAGGATAGGCTACTCTACCGAGCTCCTCTCAGTCAAAGTAAGGATGATCAAGAAAAGTAAACGCACCTGCCGTGTACTGATCTACCCCAAAATACTAAGGAAGCTCTCCGCAAAAATTCCTCGGGCAGCCCCGCGCTCCTTCAACTATCTTCCGCCAAAACCCTGGCTCAGTCTAGGTACGTCACACTACGGCTTTTTAAGTCCAAAGGTACGACTTCTATCTCTAACCCTCAAAACTTTTTATTTTTTCTTTATTGCCCGAACTACGGTTGGTCTGAATTTCCCTTGCGGAATAAGTAGGCAGCCTCCCGGCCCGACCATAACAAAACCTTTTTCGAAAACCCCTTGGAATAGTGGTTGGACCAAATTGAGTTGCTTTTACAGCTTTGACTCTTACTCAAACATGTCTCGTGATTTGTCTGAGCTCAGTCAAAGAGGGGCATCTGTAGACACCCCAATTTGGCCTAACGATTATTTCAAGTCCCACCTTGGGGACCATCCCGATGATGAAATGGATACAGTGATTGCTGATTGCCTTCTCGAGAACCTTAGGACTTTTGGTAAGAACTTTGAGCCACTTAGAGGACCTCATCCAGAGCCATATAGCCTTTCAGACAGAAAATACAGAAGCCTAGGAGAATCCATCTGTCGGCCGTAACATCGATCTCACGGCCTTAAAATCATTTCCTCACCCGAGTAACCTGTTGCTAGAAAATCTCCCTGAGAGATCAATCCCTCGGCCGCAAGATCCATCCTTCGGCCGCAACATCCATTCCTCGGCCGTGTGATCCATTACTCAGCCACCAGATCGTCCTTTTTTCAGACTCTGGAACGTTCTATCAGACGTTTGATCCAACTACACTACCTCTCCGATGCGTTCGGGCCACGTTCAGAGATTGCGACGAAGAGTTTGAATTGCATTGCAATTGCAATTACAATCGTGCCATATGATTGGCCGGAGTGAGTCACCAATTGCCTATATAAAGGGCCTTTGGACTCTAAAAATATACACACAAAATTCATAAGTGAAATCATTCACCCAAGCTCCGATACTCTATCAAAATACTCTCTCAAACCCACTCTTCAAAAGCCCTAACCTCTCGAAGGCCGCCATCAATCCGACGATCAAACCCCGAAGTTCCAAACCCTAACCCTAGGGTTTCCCGAGAAGCAATCAGGCAATCACACCTAATCCGAAGCAATCAAGCAACTGAGGGATCAAGGTGGTGAGGCCCAACGGCCTCTGGTTTGTTTTACTTTCTGTCCATAATCATAATCTTAGCATTTTGATTATTTACTAACGTTTCTGTCTGGTGTGAGGAAGAACACCGACCGGGGCTTCGATCCCTCGGCCGGTACATAAAACCAGGAGGATCCCTCGGCCGTGACATCTATTCACCGACCGCGGGATCCATCTTCCTGGGACAGCTTTGTTTTGTTTCCTGCTTTCTGATGCAGGTTTCAATTACAGTCTTGGCTCACCATTAACTGCTTAAAGGCTAAAAATAGATTACGTGTTAGAATTAAATAAAGCATCTATATGTCTTATGTTGAACGATTATGGGCCAGTCTCACGACTGGGCAAAGAGGGGTGCCTAACACCTTCCCCTTATTGTACTTTTGGCTCCCGTGCCCAGAATCTCTGTTTATTTTCCTAGTTTTAGTAAACTGGGTGGCGACTCTGTTTTGATGATAACCGCTATCGTGTGGCGATGTTCCTAGCCATGGGAATGTCCACGATCTTGGTTTACGAAGCAAGCAACCAATCGAGCAACAAATGTGATCAATCTGTATGGCGATGCCTCGTTTGGGAGGTGTCTACAATAGGGGACGCCGAACCTGGTGACAAAATTTTGCCAAACAAATCGTCGAACATCTGCTTCGGTGATGGTGACAAGTGCTTCAGCTTCCACCCATTTGGAGAAGTAGTCCGTTGTAGTGATTAAGAACTTGAAGCCTCCTAGGGCTATTGGGAGCTTGCCCACGATATCGAGCCCCCATTGTGCAAAGGGCCAAGGACTAGTGATGGGGGAGAGTTTCTGAGCTGGTTGTTTCGGGATTGGCGAAAATAGTTGGCATGGTCGGCATTTGCGGACGATTTCCTCGCAATCTTTCTTCATGTTCTTCCAAAAATACCCCTGACTCAATGCTCGCTGGCAGAGTGAACAGACTCCAGAGTGGCAGCCACAGCTACCTGAGTGAAGTTGGTTGAGGATTGTGGGTACCTGAGTAGGGTGGACAACGAGGAGATAAGGACCGGTGATAGATTTTCTATAAAGCTGGCCGCTGTCAGAGAGCCAGTAATAGGCAGCCTTGTTCCTGATGCGATGAGCCTCCTTCTTGTCATTCGAAAGAGTGTCACTTTTGAGGAATGCGACGATCTCGTCCATCCAACTTGGCCCGAGTTCCACGTTGAGTATCTCTGCAGCTATGTCAAAGCTTGGGTTGTCAATACAGCCGAAGTTGATAGTCCGAAATTCGGATGCCGTGGAAGCTGAGGCTAGACCCGCGAGAGCGTCAGCATGAGCGTTGTGCTCACGGTTGATTTGTTCAATTTTGAAACTTTTGAACTGCCTGATGAGTTCTGCTGCTGTGGCCTAATACTTCATCATTCTTGGGTCCTTGGCTTCGTAATCCCCTAAAACCTGGTTGACAATGAGTTGAGAGTCGCAAAAAATGGCTAACTTGTCGACCTTCATTGCAATTGCGGAGCGTAAGCCTGCAAGCAGGGCTTCGTACTCTGCTTCGTTGTTTGTGGCGGGGAAGTTAATGCTGATGGCGCTTTCGTGTAAGGTCCCATAAGGGGAGAATAAGACGACCCCTGCTCTAGCTCCGTTACTGTTAGAGGCGCCGTCAACCTGAAGTCGCCAAATGTCTCCTTGAAAAAGGAGCCAAGGTTGCTTGCTTGCTTCGTTCTTGGCAACGTGTTGAGGCGGTGGGGGAGCATTGAGAGTCTCAGTATCGTCCGGAGTCAATTCGGCAATGAAGTCGGCACGAATTTGTCCTTTGATTGCCGTCCGTGGCTTGAATCGAATGTCGAAGTTTGCTAATTCGACTGCCCATTTGGAGACCCTGTTGGAGAGGTCAGCCTTCTAGAAGAGAGCTTTGAGAGGGTACTCCGTGAGGACAGTGATTGTATGTGACTGGAAGTACGGATGGAGCTTCCTAGCTGCTGACACAAGAGCGAGTGCCAATTTTTCGAGAGGAAGGTATCGTGTTTGTGCGGGTAGGAGGGTTTTGCTTGTGAAATAGACTGGCATGTCGTCGGTTCCTTCTCACCGAACAAGAGCGGAACTGACGGCATGAGCCGAAACTGCAAGGTAAAGGTATAGAGTTTCGAACTCTTTCGGTTTGACCATCAAAGGTGCCGAGCTCAGGTAGTTCTTGAGTTCGGTCAGAGCATTGTTGCAGTCCGGCGTCCATTCAAAGCTGTGTCGGCTCTTGCCCTTCAAGGCATGAAAGAAGACGTGGCACTTGTCAGACGACTTGCTGATGAAGCGATTGAGAGCGGCTGCCATGCCAGTGAGTTTTTGAACTTCTTTGATTGTACGTGGTGGCCATAGGTCTGCCACTGCCTTGATTTGCGTAGGGTCGACCTCGATGCCGCGTCTTGTGACCAGATGGCCAAGAAACATTCCTGCACTTACGCCGAACGCACACTTTTTCGGATTCAGGCGGATCTTGTGGAGCTTGAGTATTGCAAACACTTCGGTGAGTTCTGTGAGGTGGTTCTGTTCCAACTGGCTTTTGACAACAAGGTCGTCGATGTAGGCTTCCAAGATGTGGCCGATCTATGCATGAAGCATCTTCAAGATTGCTCGGTTGAAGGTGGCACCTGAGTTTTTGAGGTCGAAGGGCATGACGCGGTAGCAGAAAATGCCATGTGGTGTGATGAAGGCCATTTTTTCCATGTCGTCTGGATCCATGGCTATCTGGTGATATCCGCGGTAGGCATCAAGAAAACTAAGCCGAGCGTGTCCTGCTGTTGCGTCGACTAACTAATCGATCTTTGCGAGCGGGAACCAGTCCTTTGGACAGGCGTCATTGAGATTGGTGTAGTCGACGCAGACTCGCCATTTGCCATTTTTCTTTTTGACAACCACGGTGTTAGAGAGCCAAGTCAGGTATTGCACTTCTTGGATGGAGTTGGCTTCCAACAAATGTTCGACCTCTTTGATGACGGCGTCGGTGTGTTCTGGCGCCGAGCGTCGTGCCTTCTGTACCACTGGTTTGGGTCTTTCTTGATGTTGAGAGAATGGCAGATGAAGTCTGGGTCTACCCCTGGCATTTCGTTGGGGGTCTAGGCGAAGACTTCTACGTTTGCTTTGAGGAACTGGAACATCTCGTTTCGCTCGGCGTCGCTGAGGGAAGAGCCAAGTAAGAAAAAATGTGAACCGTCCTCGTTGATTGGCATCTTCACCAGGTCTTCTTCCGCTTTATCTTCAGCCTTTTGGCTGACGTCTTCGATTACGGTTATGTTTGGGACTTCAACCCATTGCACTTGTTTTGCTTTGGTGAAATTGTTGACGGCCGAGACGTAGCACTTTTTGGAAGCTACTTGGTCTCCTCGCAGATTTTCCTGTCTCCCATTTATGTCGATGAAGCGGACGACCTGGTGGTAGGTGGAAGCGATTGCTTGCATGCCGTGGAGCCAGGTTCGGCCAAGAATGGCGTTGTATGGGCTTGGCACGTTGACGACGATGAATTCGACGGTCAAAGTTCTTGAGCCGACAACGACTGGGAGAAAGATTCAGCCAAGTGGACGACCAGGTGCTCCGTTGAAGCCAATGAGAGGTACTTCGGTGGGTTGTAGGGCTGACTCTGGTAGATCTAATTTCTTGAAAAGGTCGTAGTACATGACCTCTGCCGAGCTTCCTTGTTCAATGAGGACGCGCTTGACCTCGTGGACCCCGATTTGAACGGTGACAACGAGGGCGTCCGAGTGTGGAGTTTGAACGTGCTCAAGGTCGCGTTCGGTAAAGGTTATTGACCACTTGGGTACTTCTTGTGGTTGTTCACATTTGGATCCGCAACCGACTGAGAGTATCTGCTTGGATGTGGAGGCGCGATCGATGTCGGCCTTGAGTGTGGTTTCGGATGCCTTCGTCACTGGTCCGTGGATAACATGTATCAGCAGGCACTGCTCATTGGGGTTGGGATTGCCTGTTGGTTGTCGGGCGGGTGTTTTCGTTCAATCGATGTACTGATCGAGATGTCCTTGAGTTGCGAGTCTTTCCAAGAGAGCTTTGTAAGGTGCACATGTTGTCGTGTAGTGGCTGAGTTCGTTGTGGTAGGAGCACTTCTTCCTTGGATTCTGATCAGGTTGTCCAGTGTCGGTGCCAAGGTTGCCTGTCGGCCACTCGAACCATGGTTGTCGCATTATTTCTTTCAGGAAGGACCAGATTGGCTCCTTGAAGTACGTGGTCTCGGCCACATGGTCGTGTACTTTCGGTGGACGCTTTTTCCCTTCTTTGATGTTGTGCACCTGCTTCTTGGGCTACGACTGTTGGGTTACTACTGGTGCCGACAGCTGGTGTGCGGCTGAGGAAAATGGGTTGGTTGAGCTCGGGATTCCCTGGGTCGCCCTATCCGCATAGAATTCCTCGAGAGCACAAAACCTCTCTACGACACGCATCAATTCTCCCATGCCGTGGGGTGGGCGGATGGCGAGCTCGTCCAGGATCTTGCTGCTAGTCTCCAAGCCGTTTTTAAAGGTACGTGCGGCCCAATACTTGTCGATCCCCGGGATTTCATTGAACAGCTGCCAGTAGCGCTCGACGTATTGTCTGAGAGTTTCGGATGGGAGTTTCTTCATCTGGGATAAGGACTCCGGCTCCTTGGCAGTTTTGTTACTTGTGATGAAGCGGGTATTGAAAGCGCATTCGAGGTCGGCTAGGTTCCGTATGGATCCAGCGGGCAGTTTGTTGAACCACTGGAGTCCAAGGGAGCCGAGGCTAGACGGGAACGCTTTGCATTTTACTTCATCCTTTAGGGTGCAGAGCTCAATGGTCTGTCGGAAGTGGATTAAGTGGGTGTAAGCCTCGCAAGTTGCCGGATCAAACTTTGTGAACTTGGGTAGGTGGAAGTTGGGTTCGGGTGCTGTGTTGATGATGTGGGACGTGAATGGAGACACGCCCAGGTCCTTCAGTTGTCTCTCAAAACTCGGGCGCGGCGGCTTGCCGTGCTCGTCTATTTTTGTCCTTTTGGACTCCCTTCCTTTGGGCTCTTTTGTTGAAGTCTTCTCGGCGTCCCTGTGCCGAAGTTTGTCTCTCAAGTCTGTAATCGTTCGGCGTGGGCCGTCGATGGATTTCTCTCTGTTACGGCGGGTTTGTTGTCATCAACCGCGCCTTCGTTGCGTACGCCTTTTCCTTTCCGCCATGTTTGGTGTTCGGGATCCAAATTCTTAGGTGGGATGTTCCCGAGACGCTCAGAGACGTGGCGTCTGGTCTGTACGGAATCTCGGCTATGGTGCGAAGCCGTCGTGCGAGAGAATTCCGCACGGCCAGTCGAGTATGTGCTCGTGAACGACTCGGTGTCCCTTGTTCTTGTATGCTCGTGATGGCTTCTAGAACTTGTTTATAGAGGATAATTTCCCTGGCGTCGCCAGGCGCTGGGGTAAAGCCAAGGCGGTCCTTCATGGATCCGCGCTGGCCTGTCTCGTGCGAACGCTCTTGTGGTAAGGGTGGTGGTGGCGGTGGCAGTGGCGGCGTCTGCCTTCGTCTACCCCCGCCTCCACCGGATCTGGATGTGGCGGGTGTGGTCTCTTGCTGCATATGCTATTTCATCTGGGCCACCTCCGCCCTTAGTGCAGCCAACTCATTATCTCGTTCGTCGTCGCGACGCTGTAGCAGGCGGATGTACGCCGTTGTTATGTCGTTCGAGATTGGTGAAAGATTGGATCCAGGGGCGAGGGACATGGATATGTGCCTCTCGAGGGGTGTTGTGGGGATGACATTTCCGCTAGCGTCTTTGGCCCCTGAGATGGCTGCATCCGTCTGGTCTCCGCCCATGGCGAGTGGTTTGGTCGTTGTTGAAGTGAGGAGGTAGGTGATGCAAAGGAAGTGAGAGCGGTTTGAATCAGAAGCGTTTAACGTCGGATTCACCAATTGTGTGGCCCGTGATCCTTGATCCCCGTTCCTCTGCTGGTGGTTCGATGGTTGTTGAGCCTTCTTCCCCTAGCCTGCACAGTGAACGCACGACTAAGACCTGGCCGGGGATTCCCCCGGCAAGACCCTCCGTCGAGAGGATAAGTATGTGCAGAGAGAGGCAAGGGATTGGAGTTATTCAGTATGAGTGTATAGTAGCATGTACCTTTTAGGGTTGCCATTGATTGGTATTTATAGGATCCCTTTGGCTTGCCCTCCAAGTACGATCACGTGCTTGGCACGAGCCAAGTGACGTTAAGGTGACATCATGAAATAGATCTGGTAACCGTTTTTTGGGATGAGCTGGCACGTCCATGTGCGCTCATGATTATCTTTTGGTGTAACTGCCTCAACACGTGGGAAGACCTCAGCAGGTTGCCGAGCACCAGCCGAGGCCATGCTCCGCGGGTGGCCGAGCATCAGCAACGGCTGTGCTTCGTAGATGGCCGAGCACAAGCTTAGCCAAGCACAACGTATGGCTCTTGAGGGGGGACACACCGACGGGGGCCTCTGCTAAGGAAGGTGGCCAAGCACAGGCTCAACCTACGCCGAGCCTGAGGTAAGCGGATCGCGATGAAGAGTAACGACGGGGAGCCGTGCACAAGGTTTTGTGTACGGCTTGAACTAGGTTCGGTCCGCACAAACGCGAACACTTAGGTTCGGCCTACTACAGAATCCTACCAAACCAAATTGATCTCGGTGTTTTCCAAGTCTTAATCAGTTGGGTGTGTTTCAATCGGCTAAGAATCCTTTCGAACTCGGCAAAGAATCCTACCAAAATCAAGAGGATACACTGGTAAGTTTCTTAATCAGCTGGGTGTGTTTTAATGCTTCTTCTTTTCTTGGTTCCGAAACCCTCTTATTTTCTTGGTTCCAAAACCCTCTTGTTTTAATCCTACCGAAACCCTCTTGATTTTATTTTTCTTTTGCCCTAACTTTTCTCTCATTGAAGATAACAGAGCACCTCAACGACGACCACTTCAGGGTTTCCGACAAGACAATGAAGACAATTTCTCTCACGTACGTGATTCTACCAGGCAAACTCTCTAATGCTTCAATTTGAGGTTCAGGAGTCGATATTCCACCAAGCAAACTCTCCCAAGAATCTTTTCCAGGGCTGAACACTACGTACGTCTTCCCTGCTACCTCATGATTCCACCATTGGTATGCACTAAGTGGGACCTTTATTCTACTCGTTTATTTCCAATCTCACCAGTTGTGGTTGTGTGTATTTTGAATCTTTATTGCTATTTATCACATGTATGCTACTGTTATTGGGAACCCAATTCAATTGGGAGTTATTTTAATCAGACCTAGAGAAGCCCATCCCTGTGTGTGTGTGTATATTTATATTCATAAGAGTTTTTTAAGAATTTTTAGTATTTTAGTTTTGTTGTTGAGATTGAAGAATCCACTTAGAAATAGAAAAATGTAAAATGTCAACATCGTAAGCATGTGGATAATCTGGAATGTGACTTGGCTGTGGGGTCGGATACAAAAGAAATTCATGTTTATCTGTTGATAGTGAGATTAATAGTCTAATAAACTGCAATACGAGGAAATTTTTTTTTATTTTATCAAAAGAAGCAAGAAAAAACATAGGTTTTTCATCATAAGAAACAAAATATAGAGCTAGGCTTAGAGTTTATGTTCCTCATAGGGACAAAAACCTAGGGCCTAGCCTAACATAAGCAACATGAAAAGCCATGAAGCAGAATGAAAGGCAAGGAAAAGAGACAAACTTCCGAAGAATATGCTCTTCTTCAAAGGAACACCGTAGAATGCTGAACTGCTCCTTACAACACCACAGCTTATGTTGTGGGTGGTGTGGGGTGTGGAGTAGGGAGTTGAGGTGGGAGAGTGGTTTGGTCCAGGTTTCAAATGGAGGGAGGGGTATTCATTTTGGTTGGATTGGAGTCTTTTCATTAGAAGTTTTGTATGGTAGGTCAGGGGGCTAGAGTTAGCTTTTGGGATGTCTGTTTTGGTTGGTTCAAAGGTTTTATTTCTATAAGTTGGGCTTTGGGCGAGTGTTTATTGGGTGTGGGTGTTTTGTGGGCTTCTGTTTTGCTTGAAAATGATTTATGTTGTGGTTTTTTTGATGTTGCTGAATGCTACTGCTGTTGGTTGTTCGCTAATATGTGAGGGTTTGATTCTTGTTGGTGTCTTATGCATTTTGATGCTTTGCCGCAAATTTTTGGTGTCTCCGCTGCTACTGATTTTTGTACATGGAATTCAATAGTTTTGTGTCTCTGTCAATAAAAAATGTGGATTGAAGACAAGAGTATGTTCCGTGAACATAATCTGTTGGAATGAATATATTGGACCTGCATTTTTTTAGTGGTGTTTGGAATTTATGTAGGTCACAAAATCATCTCTACGCTTACGATTCGTTAAGATTAAAACGTTTTGGAAGTTCAATGAAGAATGTTTTTTCGTGTTTAATTGAAAATAATTACTGCTTGGCTAGAAAGTGTTTTGTATTTTCTAAATCCAGAAAACATTTACAACCCTAAAGTTACGAGGACAGTTCAAATTCTATTCATGGCCTGGATTCTTGGGTAGAAGACTTAGCAGGCCTAGCTCAAAACCTCCATCAAGATCAAGACTGAGAAAAATTTATCTATTTCTGTGTATATGGTTAGGGGGACTACTGGAACTCACGTGGGTTTACGTGATTTGCTTAATATTGTGTCCTCTATTTGGCTTTTTTTCCCATTCAAGTGTGACCTTTTTCATATGTTGCATTATCTCTCTTTATTTTTCTTTCCTCAATTAAGCGACTGAGAGCATACTTGATTTTTTTGGTGTATGTGGCTAGTATGCATTTGTGTGTCTGTATATGCATAATGTACATGTTTGTTTACAGAAATAATTGAGGGAAGTAGAAACATGGACAAGACTTGGATTGATTTACCGAGGATGTCGAGGGACTACTTTGATGGGATTGACAGATTTCTTGAGTTTGCATACACTGATAAGCTTGATGATTCGTTCATTAGTTGTCCTTGTAGAAAATGTGAGAATCGCTATAGTTTTCCTCGAGCAGCTGTAAGGAAACATCTTTACTCTTGTGGATTTTTTAATTAGTACAAAAATTGGACAAACCATGGGGAATCATATGCTTTTCTTAATGGAGAGCAAGGTTATGGAACTTTTGAAAACTCAACAGTTGGGGACGATATGGTTGGAATGATAAGTGATGCTCTAAGGAATCAACATATAGGTACAAGTGTTGGGAATGATGAACGAATTCCAAATGATTCTCAAAAAGGGCCTGATGAAGCAACGGCAGCGTATCTCAAACTTCTTGAGAATGCAAATACCGAGTTGTATCCTGGGTGTAAAAATTTCACATCATTGTCGTTTATTGTTCGACTTCTACATATGAAGGTGCTTCATAAGTTGACAAACAAGACAATTGACAAGTTTCTTGCATTTTTTCATGAGGCTTTCCCTGAGGCCTTGAATCTTCCGAATTCATACTATGAAGCCCAAAATATAACTGACGATTTGGGCTTTACATACAAGACGTGGGATGTATGTCCTAGAAGTTGTATGTTGTTTAGAAACGAGCATGCAAATCTTGATGCTTGTGTCGTATGTGGTGAATCTAGATGGAAAGTGACTATCACTAGATCAAAAACTGGCAAGAAACGTGGTAAAAAAAGGGCTGCGAAACAGATGAGGTATATCCCTTTGAAGTCAAAATTGCAAAGGTTTTTTACGTCATCTAAAACAGCCAAGCTCATGAGTTGGCATGCTGATGGACGAACCAATGATGGTGTTCGTAGGCATCCTACTGACGCTCCTGCATGGAAGGAATTTGATCGTCGACATGTCAGGTTTGCTGGTGATATTCGAAACATAAGACTTGGGTTAGCATCTGATGGATTCAATCCATATGGAACAATGAGCATAACTCATAGCACTTGGCCTGTCGTGTTAGTCGTGTACAATCTACCGCCATGTCTGTGCATGAAACAACCATTTTTTATTTTGTCTTTGGTTATTGATGGCCCGAAGGGACCGGGCGATAAGATTGATGTGTATTTACAGCCATTAATTGAGGAGCTATTGGAATTATGGAATGAAGGAGAACTCACGTTTGATGCATCAACCAACCAAATGTTTCAAATGCATGCAGCTTTGATGTGGACAATCAACGATTTCCCCGCATATGCCAACTTGTCAGGATGGAGTACCAAAGGAAAATTTGCTTGTCCTTCATGCAATAAAAACACAGTATCTTGCTGGTTGAAACATGGTAAAAAGCAATCCCACAGGGGTCATCGCTGATTCTTACCAAGTGATCATAAATTTCGAAAGGATAGAGTGTCATTTGATGGAACACAGGAATGGAGAAACAAGCCTAAACCGTTGTCTGGATCTGAGTTGCTGAATCAAATTGAATCAGAAGGCATCCTTACCCAATACAAGATATTTGATCTTAAGGTACGGTTTGAGAGATTAAAGCCAAGGAATCCGCTACATCTTCAGACCACAATTGGAAAAAGAAGAGCATATTTTTTGAGCTGCCATACTGGGAATTCAATTTAATCAGACACAACATTGATCTAATGAATGAGGAGAAGAACTTCTGTGACAATATATTATGGACAATACTTGGAATTGTAGGAAAATCTAAGGATAATCCTAGTGCCAGGCGTGATCTAGAATTTCTAAATATTAGAAAGTCATCGCATTTGCAGTCAAGAGGGCCCAAGAAAGCATATATGCCACCAGCACAATTTACAATCAGCAAAGAAGAAAAGATGATATTTCTCAAAGTATTAAAGGAAGTTCGAGTGCCAGATGGTTATGCATAGAATATCTCAAGACGTGTGCGCCTAGACGATACAAGTATTGGGGGACTTAAGAGTCACGACAACCATATTCTAATGCAACAACTTATACCAATTGCCATTCGAAAAGCGTTGCCTAAGAAGGTGGTTGAACCTTTGATTGAATTGGGAAATTGTTTTAGACAATTGTGCTCCAAAGTTAATTGTGCTTCAGACTTGGAATATCTTGAAGATCGTTTTGTAGTGACGCTATGCCATCTTGAGAAAATATTTCCACCATCCTTTTTTGATATAATGGAACACTTGGCTGTACATTTAGCTGAAGAAGCATTAATTGCTGGACCGGTTCAATTTCGATGGATGTATCCATTCGAGAGATTCCTTCTTACGCTGAAACAATATGGGCGGAATAAAGCTCATCCGGAGGCTTCAATAGTTAAAGGTTACTTGATGGAAGATTGTATGAATTTTTGTGCGCAGTATTTGAATGATGTGGAAACAAAATTGAATCGTCCAGCGAGGAACTATGATGGCGGTGACAGTATGGGTCGGGGTGTGGGGGAAAACACGATATTTCACCTTGATGATAGAGAATGGATACAAGCTCATTGATATATTTTGTTCAACACCAGTTCAGTTGCACCTTTCATTTACGTATGTTTAACTACCCTCTTAATCCTTTGTTTTAAGTTATTTATTTTTGGTAGTTTTTAATGTGTATTTTAACTTTACACAGGAAGCACCTTGAATTTCTCAAAAGTAAGATGCCTCGAGCTGATGATCATCAAATTCAACGGGAGCATTTTGAAACATTTCATGCTTGGTTCAAGGACCATGTATGTATTTTTCTATAAGTCACAATCAAACATAATTACGCCCCTATATCATAATTTTTTGACTTCAACATGATTTTCAATAGGTCCAACTTATGCTGAGAACAAGCAACGCCACATTTTCTGAAGAAATCCATAAGTTGGCTATTGGTCCTCATACCATCGCAAGGAGATTTAGTGGCTATGTTATTAATGGGTTTCGTTTTCGTGTGAAATCTATTGATGACAATCGTTCAACTCAAAATAATGGTGTAGCTTTGAAAGCAAATACCAATGTTATGCGAGTAGGAAAGACAAAAATCCTCGGGTAGGACCAGTATACTACTATGGATGGCTCACTGACATTGTGGAAATTCGATACACTAATGATACAAAATACGTTATGTTCAAGTGTGACTGGATTGATAATATTCATGGGAAGAAAGAAGACGCCTTCAAATTTACATTGATCAATTTCAACCATTTGTTGTACCGAGAGGATCAAGCTACCAATGAACCTTACATCTTGGCTTCCTAAGCAGAACAGGTTTGGTATGTTCCAGATCCGATCGAACCTGATTGGCAAGTAGTTATAAAGATGTCTCAGAGAGGGCTGTATGATATGCATTCCGATGATCCCCAAGTAGATCCCTATTTGACCCAGCAATTGGAAGAGAACATAGGGCGCCAAGATGAAGATATTGGTTGGGTGAGGGAAGGAGAAGAAGGTGACATCATTGATGAAGATGTTTAGGCTTAGGGGGTAATGATTTTGGACGTAAGGATGTATGTTTTTTCATCTCCTTATCATTTCTCTTTTTTTGAACAAGCTACCTTTCTTGTAGACCGTTAAGCTTATGGTATCTTTTTTTGTCTACTATTTGCTTTGATATGAGCATGGCTCAGACTTGGATTCAAATGACTAGACTTGTGGAGTATTGATTTTGAAGAGGGCTGTAGTGTTGGTATGAGAATCAAATTATATTGTGTTATATTTCTTGCATGTACATGTTATTGGTGTTTTTTTTTTGGAGAGTGTGTTTGCCTTGCACCATTGTGTCTATGTAATCAATTATCATTTGCATTGGACAAAATTCTAACGTCGTTGTCAAGTCAAGATATTGTGGAAAGGCAGCCATGGCTAAGAGAAAGGCTAGTAAACGACCTCGCACAATGGCTGAGGCAGTACAAATAAGTTTATCCAAGGTGGTACAGAAGGATCCAACACCGCGATCATTGGAGGATACACAACCATCTCAAGTAACGCAACCATCTCAGGCTCCACATCTGCCTCAGCCAATACAACCGCCTTCAAATGAAACGGGTACGTAATATTTTTTTAGAATGGAAGCACATGATAGGCTCAAATTTTTTTTTTGTTCTTTAACCTACTGAAAGTGAATGACATGGAAATCAAATTCAATGCTATGCCCCTTGATTATTAGAAGTTACCACCAACTAATTTTTCAGCTCCTGAGACATCTATGAAGAAGTGTGGTCGAGGCAGTGCTAAGGGCATTCACCAGTGGGGTATTGTAACTAAACTAAAAGCCATGTTCGATAATGATTTCCAGCCATTGGGAGATGAAGGCAGCCGATTGAAAGGACAACTGGGCACAATGCTACGCAACCCCCATCGAGTTCCCTTGACTTATCTTGATTGGAATTCAGTACCTCAAGAGATCAAAAGCGCTATTTGGAAGGAGATTGAGGTATATGTCATATTTTTTGAATTTTTCTGTTTACATATATTTGATCTCTTCTTATATATGTAGTTGTGCTTCGTAGGATAACATTGAGGATTGTCCGGCAGAGTTTCAGCCAGTAGCCATGCGTTCATGTAACAAATTATGGAAAGATCATAAGGCTAAGACAAAGGATAAATATTATACTAAACATGAAGAAGATCCAGATATATTGTTGAAAGTGCCTAAGAGAGTATTGCCAGATCAGTGGGAAGAACTTGTGAGATATTGGAGGACTACGGATGCCAAGGTATATAATTGAGTAAATAGTTGTAAATTTATAAAATTGATTACATTAATTGTGTAACAGTCTTGAGTAGGGTTTTCATATCGCAGTTAATAGCAACCAGGAACTCCAAAAATCGAGAGTGGCGTGGTCCAGATCATAGGACTGGGCGAACACATTTCTCCCAGATTAGGCATGAGGTATTGCATAGTTGAAAAACTTATTTTACTTGGTTTTTTTGTCCCATCTTTCAAACTCAAGCTCAATGCCACTTTTTGTTATGTTGGATGAAATTAGATGAGTGCAAATGGAGAGAACACAGACAAAATGAGTGTTTTCATCAAGACACGTGACGAAAATGACCCAGACGTGAAGGCCATTGTGGTATGAGTGACCTTTTTAGTTGTCTATTTTTTTATTATGTCTAAATTATTACATGACTTCACTTCTATGTTGAATTGTAGGAAGAATTTAATCAAAACCTTGCTGAAATACCAGAGTCACTTCAGACAACAGAGGTTCGAAACAAGATTTTCCATGATGTGTTAGGAGAGGATGGACATGGTTATTGCAAAACCTATGGTGCTGGTGTGCCTCGGAGTGCAGTTTATGGTCAGTCTTCCTAGTCGTCACATGCCTCCTCTTCTTCCAATCTCATTGAGATCACTAGGCAAGTACGTGAGGCCACTCAAGAGATTGAGCAAAGGCTAAGCAGTGAGATTGAGAAAAGGCTAAGCAGTGAGATTGAACAGAGGCTCACAAGAGAGATTGAGCAAAGGTTCGCAGGAGAGATGGAGCGTATGCTTAATGAGAAGTTGATGTCTCATCTCGGGCGTATGGGGGCTCAAATGGCCTTATTTCAGACCTACGGAGGGACAAATCAGATTGAACAGGTGATTTCTAAATGTTTGAATTTTTTTTGTATATAGATTTAAAGCATGTCATAGTGACAAATGGTATTTGGTATGTTATAGGTTTTGAATGACTTCCAAGATGGTGATCAAGGTTTCTCTCCTTTGCCAACACATTCTCCACATCTTGATGGACAGGTATGTTCAGTTTAAGTCCCAGTAAATGCATGTAAAGCTGAGCTCAGTTCAGTTCAGTTCAGTTCAGTTCTTGCATTTTTGCCTAAGATGTAGTTTCATGTCGTACAAGTTACCACTTCCTACTGACTTGCTTACAGTCGCTTGCAACAAGTAGTTTATCCCTTGCTGGTGATAAACCGGCCCATGAGTTATGTATGTACATTTGCTTCTTTCATCTAGGTGCTCTGCATGATATCTATTAATATTCTGGCAAATATCTTCCTCAACTAAAACGGCCCATGAATTATTTTTGACCTTGTTGTCTGCTGCTTTTGGTCTAAAATTTGAGAAGTATCCTTCCCCAGTAACTTGCTTGGGTCAGGGGCAGGAATCTGTTACATTTAGATCACACTTTCGCGTAGATGCCTTATTCTAAATTGCACAATATTGAGCCATCTTAGACAACCTCATAGATATAGCAAAAGGAGAAGAGTAAGAAAAGAAAGTTGAAGAGAGAAAGGTGAGATGCATACAGAACGCGAAGTGCAATAAGCAATGCATGATGCAATTGCTCGCCTCATTCACGTCGTTTGTGTGAATATGGAATGCAAGCCAGTTGAAAAGGACATATTAAAAATTTTCCTGTCATCTAAAACTGCCAGTCCATGTTTCTTCAAGATTTTTTATCCCCTAGTGAAATGAATGTTCTGTACCCTAGTGAAATGAATGTTCTGTATGTTATAATATGTTTCTTTTAGTATAGTGCACTGCCCAGTAGCTTGCTCTGTTTAACTGTATCCTTTGATTCTACTGCCGCTGGATCAACAACTGTGCCTATACTATAGTATAAAAGTTTCGTTTAGTAGTATATTAAAGTAGTGTATGGTTGTGTCGTACTGTCTCTCCTTGGTAGGTAAGTCAATCATTCTCTCTGTGATTTCCCACCAGAGAGGCATTTTGGCTCACCAAAATTGAACATTATACAAATTTAGCCTTGTATTGTTGTGACCTATAAGCACTGTACGTGGAACATGCTTTAGAAAGGACATATTGCAATTGCAATGGACCAATGGCATTAAAAGTTGAATCATCTTCCTAAAAGGCCTACCAAACATCCTTCCAAAAACCCAAAATTTCTAAACCCTTCGGCTTCCCCAACTACTGTATCTAAAGTAGCGTAGCTAACATGATCTCGATACTCACCACATGAAACATAAGCAGCAAAGAATGCCAAATTTCCTCTTACACTGAACTTCCTCTCAGAGGATGCCCCAAAATCTAATAACCATGTCCATCCTATCATGTCTCTGCTCTGTCGCTGCTGATCATTAACGGGCATGAAAGTGTTCTATGAAATCATAGGGTTGTGTGTGAAGATTCCATCGCAACCAGACAAAAAAAGAAGGGGTGAAACAGGAAAAGGGAAACTGCCACATATACAAAAAAAAAAACTGCTACGGAAACTAAGTATACAAAAATCTGGACGCTTAACCCCATGTGACCTTAATTTGCTGCATTTCCCATGGGGTCCTTTAGCATCACGATCATAAATACTTTGCTTGTATAATCAATTCTACACTCAGCTTCAATATATGTATATATACTCGACAACTTGACCAGTTGCTCTTCAAACTTGGAACAGAACCAGCCACTTCAATCTTCAAGGTGGTTTTACATTGCCTTGATGATGGCACCTGAATCTTTGTCTAGCTGATTTCTTTTATCACTATAGTCTCTTATTTGCTAAGTATAAAAATGTGGGTACTAAACCTTGCTTCTGATTGCAGGATGGTCATGAAAAAGTATGCTTGGTGAGTTACACTATTCCAAAACACGATGTGGCAAAGGGAATTGTTGTTAGTAAGGACCCGTTGGTGAAAGTAGACGGAAAGCCATTGGGTTTTGATTTTTGGAAAGTGCTCGATAAAAAAGCAAAAATACCTAATGCTTCTTTGGAAAGACCTCACAAAAAATTTCGCACAGTTGGAGAAGTTGTTGGCTATGCTGTTGCTTGGAGGTCTTGTGATGTATGTTAATTACGATAAACCATTATTGTTTCATGTGATTGGAAATGCATATATCAGCATCTTATTCTTGTATATTTTCTTTTCAGGTGTTTGTCGAGGAATAAAGTGTGCAACGATGAACAAGCTAGATGCAATATTTTGGGTTCCGCTTATTTTGCATTCTAACCGAGGTTCCTATTTTGTCGAGGACTTAACTGTGCAACGATCAAGAAGATGCAATATTTTGGGTTAAACTTATTTTACGTTGTAGTGTTAAACAAACTAAACTGAGGTTCTTGTTTTGTTTGACGTACTTTTGGCTATGTCTATTTTAGGTTTTATTTCCGAAACATATTACTCCTGGGAGTATTCGAGTACTGTTATATATATGGATCTCTTGGGATTGAATGAATGGGTAAGTTGTGAATATTGGCTGCGTTTTTTGATTGAATGATGGTTTTTGTATTATAAACATGTTTTGGATGGAGTGCTGGTGTTTTATATGTCCAGAAAATTATGCAGGCTAGCTTGTAGTATTAGATGCTTCTTTAAAAAACACTTTCCAAAAATTAGAACCCAATGGCTTTCCGTCTACTTTTACCAACGGGTCCATACTAATAACAACTCCCTCTGCCACATCGTGTATTGGAATAGTGTAACTCACCAAGCATACTTTTTGTCCATCAAAAGTAACGTTTTTTAGTACCCACATTTTTATATTTAGCAAAGAAGAGACCATAGTGATAAAAGAAATCAAACCCAACAACATTATGAATATGAGCGTAACGGAGAAAACCAAATCATCTAGCCGGCCTTAATTACTAATTGGGATTTGGGACTTAAAGCTCAATCTGTTCTATAGGGTTTCGCAAATTTGTACAAAATGCCTTCCAGAAAAGACTCAGATTTTTCGCCAATCTCAACCTTACGTGTAGTAAGAACACAAAACAGGTGGGAATACATATTGACCAAGAAACCATATATACCAAAAAAATATAAGCAATTTCTTTCACATTCAAAAGGCTCTATGGAGGGGGATAAGATGCCCAAGGCATGTAAGAATCAAGATAAAAGGGACAGAAGCAAAAAGAAGCTTAATTAACAACTATGATGTTAACCACTGAATTAGAAGTGAAGGACAACTAAAATGTGCAAGTGAAGGACACAGCAGTTGAGTGATGCAGAGTCACAAGACCATTAATTAATTGTTGTAGTTGAGTGATGCATTTTAACCATTCATATTATCAACGCAAAGCTTTCATTTTAGTCCCTCATACCAGAATATCACTGAAACTAATTTTTCAAAAATGAAACTGAAACATAACACCTTATGAAACTCAAATGACAACTTGTAGAATATGAAACTACATCTTGAGCAAAAATGCAAGAACTGAACTGAGCTCAATTTTACATGCATTTACATGAACTTAATCTAAATGTACCTGACCATCAAGTTGTGGAGAATGTGCTGGTAAAGGATAGGCAACTTGGTCACCATCTTGGATGCCATTTCCCACAGATGCCCTAATTATAGGTTGTCTGCTAGCGACATTCGAAACCTATGAAATACCAAATACCATTTGTCACTATGACATGCTTAAAAACTATATACAACAACAACAAAAATCCAAACATTTAGAAAGGTGTTCAGTGAGTTGTCCTTCCATAAGACTCAAATAAGGTCATCTGAGCCCCCATACGCTCGAGATGAGCCATCAACTTCTCATTAAGCATACGCTCCATCTCTCCCGTGAGCCTCCAATCAATCTCTCCTGTGAGCCTCTGCTCAATCTCATTGCTACAGACGCACACGTTTGTGCCTGGCATACTTGCATGCACAAGCGTGTCCCTTTTGCAACTTAACAAGTTGTCAAGTCTCATGATCGAAATATTTTAAATCTTGTTTTTTGTAGGTATTATATGGTAGGAACCAAGGCTCCCGTCTCTGTATCATCTTAACAAACAAAACCAAGTAAAATCTATTAAAGCTATAAAAGGCTTAAAACTAATTTCCTCATGATGTGAAACTAGATACCAAATAAAACCAAAAATAAAGAACACAGAGAGAATGTAATGATAACATGCTATCAAAAAACTAAATCCTTCTTTCCAATAAACCAGGAACAAGACTCCCTAGTTCAGCCATCCCTAGGAGTTTGCGCAAAGCTGATGAAGTAGCTTAAAAAGAAGTCAACTGTTCCACCACGAATAAGGATAAGGAAGAGATCATATGTCAAAGCAATAAAAAGAGATAGTATCTCGGCAGAATAGGCTGAGCAGTCAATTCATCAATTGTGTGTCTTATTGTCTTATTCTTGAATTTGATAAATTTTTGAGCCAATGATTAGCACGTGCTGGCGTGCATGCATTACATTAGGACCATAATATTGAACTAAATACATGAGAATTTATCTATAAGAAAGCATATTGAGCCAGTGTATGCAAACTCAAGAAATCTGTCAATCACAAAGTAGTCCCTTGACATCCTCAGTAAATCAATCCAAGTCTTGTCCATGTTTCTACTTCCCTCAATTATTTCTGTAGACAAACATGTTCACTATGCATATACAGACACACAAATGCATACTAGCCACCTACTCCAAAAAAATCAAGTATGCTCTCAGTCGCTTAATTGAGGAAAGAAAAATAAAGAGAGATAATGCAACATACGAAAAAGGTCACACTTGAACGAAAAGAAAAAGCCAAGTAGAGGACACAATATTAAGCAAATCACGCAAACCCACGTGAGTTCCAGTAGTCCCCCTAACCATATACACAGAAATAGATGAACATTTCTAAGTCTTGATCTTGATGGAGGTTTAGAGCTAGGCCTGCTAAGTCTTCTACCCAAGAATCCAGGCCATGAACAGAATTTGAACTGTCCTCGTAACTTTAGGGTTGTAAATGTTTTCTGGATTTAGAAAATAGAAAACACTTTCTAGCCAAGCAGTAATTATTTTCAATTAAACGCGAAAAAACATTCTTCATTGAACTTCCAAAACGTTTTAATCTTAACGAATCGTAAGCGTAGAGATGATTTTGTGACCTACATAAATTCCAAACACCACTAATAAAATGCAGGTCCAATATATTCATTCCAACATATTATGTTCACGGAACATACTCTTGTCTTCAATCCACTTTTTTACTTGACAGAGACACAGAACTAAATAACTAATGAATTCCATGTACAAAAATCAGCAGCAGAGACACCAAAAATTTGCGGCAAAGTATCAAAACGCATAAGACACCAACAAGAATCATAACCCACACATATTAGCGAACAACCAGCAGCAGTAGCATTCAGCACTCAGCAGCATTAAAAAAACCACATCAGAAATCATTTTCCAGCTAAACAGATGCCCACAAAACACCCACACCCAATAAACACTCACCCAAAGCCCAACTTATAGAAATAAAACCTTTGAACCAACCAAAACAGACATCCCAAAAGCTAACTCTAGCCCCCTGACCTACCATACAAAACTTTTAATGAAAAGACTCCAATCCAACCAAAATGAAGACCCCACCCTCCATTTTAAACATGGACCAAACCACCTGATACCCCAAATCACCCCCAACACACTCTCCCACCTCAACTCCCTGCTCCACACCCCACACCACCCACAACATAAGCTGTGGTGTTGTAAGGAGCAGTTCAGCATGCTACGGTGTTCCTTTGAAGAAGAGCATATTCTTTGGAAGTTTGTCTCTTTTCCTTGCCTTTCATTCTGCTTCATGGCTTTTCATGTTGCTTATGTTAGGCTAGGCCCTAGATTTTTGTCCCTATGAGGAACATAAACTCTAAGCCTAGCTATATATTTTGTTTCTTTCGATGAAAAACCTATGTTTTTTTTTTTGCTTCTTTTGATAAAAAAAAAATGTTTTCCTCGTATCGCAGTTTATTAGACTATTAATCTCACTAATCAACAGATAAACATGAATTTCTTTTGTATCCGACCCCACAGCCACATCACATTCCAGATTATCCACATGCTTACGATGTTGACATTTTGCATTTTTCTATTTCTAAGTGGATTCTTCAATCTCAACAACAAAACTAAAATACTAAAAATTCTTAAAGAACTCTTATATATATATATAGACACACACACACATGGGGATGGGGGCTTCTCTAGGCCCGATTAAAATAACTCCCAATCGAATTGGGTTCCCAATAACAGTAGCAAACATGTGATAAATAGCAATAAAGATTCAAAATACACACAACCATAACTGGTGAGAGATTGGAAATAAAAGAGTAGAATAAAGGTCCCCTTAGAGCATACCAATGGTGAAATCACGAGGTAGCAGGGAAGATGTACGTAGTGTTCAGTCCTGGAAAAGATATATTCTTGGGAGAGTTGAGGATTAGAGAGTTTGCTTGGTGGAATATCGACTCCTGGACCTCAAATTGAAGCATTAGAGAGTTTACCTGGTAGAATCACGTACGTGAGAGAAATTGTCTTCATTGTCTTGTCAGAAACTCCTGTGTGGTCGTTGTTAAGGTGCTCTGGTGCTCTGTTATCTTCAATGAGAGAAAAGTTAGGGCAAAAGAAAAATAAAATCAAGAGGGTTTCGGTAGGAACCAAGGAAAGAAGAAGCATTAAAACACAACCAACTGATTAAGAAACTTACCAGTGTATCCTCTTGATTTCGGTAGGATTCTTTGCCGAGATCGATTTCGTTTCGAAAGGATTCTTAGCCGATTGAAACACACCCAGCTGATTAAGACTTCGAAAACACCGAGATCAATTTGGTTTGGTAGGATTCTTAAGCCGATCCCACCAAAGTAAGGAAAGGAGATCGACTTGGGGTTTTGGGGGAAAAAGGAGTTTTCGGTAGGATTCTTACCGATTGAAACAAACCCAGCAAAATAATCAGGAGAGAGATTTTTTTTTGATCCCGAGAGAGACTGATTTGGGGTTTTGGGAAAAAGCAAAACAATATTAATTTAATCCTCCCCAAAAAATTTAGAACTTTTCGCCCCCCTCCCCCCGCCATTTCTTACCCGCCTGATCGCGCGTACTTTTTTTTAGCGCTAAAAAGTTACTATTTGCATCGGGGTGTACCTTGCAGACGCAAAAAAAATCTATTTGCTACTAGATTTTTGCGATGGCAACGTGGCGGACGCAAATTGACGACTTTTGAGTCGGGATGAGATGCCGTCGAAATTAAAAGAGGCTGTTCTTTCCTTCTGAGGGGGGTCTCTCAGCCTGACCCAGTCTTCAATACTGGGTGCATGATTGGGAGACCCTAGTGTAAAAACAAGAGCACTGGGTACAAAAAAATGTTTTCACAAAACCCTCACTGGAAACACTCCCGAGCGCTCGAGAGTACTCCGGAGCGCTCGGGACTGTTCCCAGTTTCATTCATGGTTCTTTGTCACACAACAGTCTGGGTATGAGTTACACTTTAAAAGGAAAGCATCTCATTTTGGCATGCATGCACAGAAAATAGTTTTCCCCTAAAACAGAAATATTTTCTCACAAGTTTTCATGTGTGAACAAGGCTTCTTTCTTTTAAAGTTAAAAGAATCATTCTCTTCAGGGAAAAATCAAAACAAGGGCCTTTGCATGTCAAGATAGTACTACTTTCCATCTGGGAGCAAGTCAGCATGCAGCCCACTCCCAATCACTCGAAACTGTTCCCGAGCGCTCGGGAGTGCATGCATGCTATTGCGTTCCATCTTCCCCAGTCTGCTGTGTTCTCTGGTTTCTGCATGCATAAGTGTGGCTTGCTGCTCTTTTAAATTTGTAGATTTAATCTTGTCAAGGCAGGGATGCAAGATTTGAAAGATTGAGGGTTTATTCCAGTCTTTCAAATCCTCTGCTGAGCCAGTAGTGTATATAGAAGCTTTTCAGTTCCTATTTCAGCATTATATTCTGTCTGTGCTAACAAGTTTTGCAGGTTCAGAGTGTCAGAACTCCCAAGCGCTCGGGACCACTCCCGAGCGCTCGAGAGTGAATCCAGTAACAGGGTTTCATCTTCTGTTATTATGTGTTGCATGCACAACCATTTCACCCTCTACTGTACACATGCACCAGTATACACTTCTTATGTGTTATAACTGTGGATATTTGCTAAATGCTCTAATGAAACAAAATCCCTTTTAAAAAATCCGCAAACGTTTAGTAGAGACCGATTTCGAATCGGGCGAGGGGGGTGCTGTAAAACCCTTCCCCCCTCCTAACATGGCTTCCAGACCCTCAAAACGATCTCTGGTTTTCAAATCTAAATCAATCATTTTCAAAATAAAACGGTTTCTCGGGTGATATACCACAAATCCGGGTGGCGACTCTTCAAATCAAACCAAAACCATTTTTCGAACCATTTTATCCAAAACGGCACGAGGCGCGCGATTTTAATCCAAAAATTGGGCCGCCCCGATATCTCAAAACACCCGGGGCTGTGGTAGCCCACAGTGGCGACTCCGCTGGGGACGTTTAATTAATACTTGAGAAAAAGTTGGTTTGTTGATAAAATGGCTCGCTTTTCTTGAATATCAATTAAACTTGTGAGCCAAGCTTGAAAAACGTTTGTGGGATTTTCAAAGGGATTTTGTTTCATTGTCTATCTTTTGTATATATCTTGTGCAACCTCGCTGTTGTGTTTCGGCAATCCTACCCGGCTTGCCGGTGATGGGGAATCCCGGAATGCTCAGCAACCCTCGACCGTGATGAGTCATCTCTACCGTTTGTACCATTATTGGGTGTACGCTCAATAGTGGGAGGTATACTTTGACTCTAGTCTGGGGAACCCTCTTCAAGCCAAAACCCGCCTTTGTACATGCTTAGCAAGCCATAGAACCTTCCAAATTAGGACAGGAACCTACAGGGTAGGGATACGTGCTATATCCTGTTTACGTGCTGCATCGCATTTTGCACCCTCATACCATCAGCCACGGTTCTCGAGACTCGCTCGCGCGGTCTTTGCGAGGTTGCCAAGACCCGATGAAGAGTCACGCATTCTATGTGCGTGTTGTTAACTACATGAGTCCTTAGAAGAAAGAGACTTTGGGAAATCAGAATATACTAAGTCCTTGACTAATGCCTAATCGAAATTTCAACGGAGAATAAGGAATAACAAGGAAAACGACGCCGTGATGCCACTTTACTTACACCACTCTGGCTAATGGCACCACGTCACTGACACCATGATGGTTGGGGTATCATGTCGTCTATACTAAGTTATTCCAAATTCAAAATTGAAACTTCGAACGAGGACTAGTTGAATACTTAGTTCATTTTGACATCTCTTAGAATTTGTCGTTCTGAACAAAGGATACACCCTAAAAGAAATCCGAGGATCAAGGTAACCTCGCGTGAAGGATACTCGATCATTCTTGGAAAATCAGAGTCGATAGCGGCGACGATGATGCACATTTTCTAAAAACCTATGCACATGTTTCATAAAAATATAAACAGGAATCGCGTCTGAGCACGGTTTTTGCTTTGCTATCAGTACTGAGCAATTGGGCCGAAGAAGAAGGACACCATACCCTCCTGGACCAGACCCTTGGGACAGAGATTGGAACGGCTTCGACTTCAAGCAGTTTCTGTCAGTGCATCAGATTTGAGGGAGGAAATGGATCTATTGATCGGCAACCTAAACCCAAACCCCAATCCAAACCCAAACGGGGGCAACCTAAACCCAAACCCCAATCCGAACCCAAACGGTGGTAACCCAAATCCGAACCCAAACGGAGGCGAGCCAAATTCGAATCTTAATTCCATTCCTAATCCAAATCCAAACCCTAACCCAAGTCTGGAAAACTTGTACGGAGAAATGGGACAGATAAGGGAAGGTATCCAACGTCTCGGCGAGCGCACTGATAACCAAATCGCCAAACTTATGATGATGATTACTGGGGTTGCACGACGTCTTCCACCACTGAACCCGAATCCAAATCCTAACCCAAACCCGAATTCGAATCCGAATCCAAATCCCAACCCGATTCCAAATCCAAATCCTAACCTCAACTTAAACCTCAATCCTAACCTCAACCTGAACCTCAATCCAAACCCTAATCCGAATCCGATTCCGAACCTGGAGCAGCTGACCGTTGAATTGGAAACCCCACAAAACCCCGAGATGGCTGCAGTATTGGCGAAGATCACCCTGTTAGAGGAGTCTGTGGCAAGAAATGAGAAGATAGCATCAACCGGTTTTGACATCAACAAGCTTTTCTTGTTTCCTAATGCAAAGCTTCCGGAAAAGTTTAGGCCGATCGACTTCGCTAAGTTTGACGGGACAGGAGACCCAAAGGCTCACTTGACCGGATACATCGGAGCACTTTCCATGTGGGGAGTGGAGAAGGATGCTATGGCAAAGATGTTCTCGCAGACTCTAGTGGGGCATGCTTTGCACTGGTTTACCACCCTGGATGAAAGGAAGAAGCGCTCATGGGAGGACATATGCGCGGCTTTTTGTCGCGCAATATGATTACAACATTTAGTTGGAGGTGACCACGCGTGAATTAGAGTCAACGAAGATGGAAGCAAAGGAGGCCTTCGCCGAGTTCGTAAAAAGGTGGAGGGCTAAGGCCGCACAGATGAAAGACAGACCAAGCGACAGGGACCAGATCCGGATGATTGTCCGGAACCTTCAACCAACTCTCGCACGGCACATGGTTATGGCTCAAGCATGCTCAGACTTCAAAACATTCTTCGACACAGGCTTAGCCGTCGAAGAAGCAGTTCAATTGGGGATCCTTGACAAATCCGAGCCTGCTCCCAAGCCCAGGAAGGTTTACTCCGGAAACAGCAACGCCCTCTTTGGCAACTCAAACTACACCAACCTCCCAAACACGACTCAAGCCGAGCCCGTCAATCAAATTGTGACCCAAGCTAGTCAACCCCGTACCCAACCCCGCACTTTCGCTCAATTCTCGGCACCCCTCTCTGCCGTGCTTGAGAAGTTGGTCGAAGGTGGCATGCTTAAACCACTTACCCCTACTCCCCTACCTCAAAAACTCCCTGCATCCCACAACCCTAACGCATACTGTGCCTTCCACCAGGGCCCGGGCCATTCAACCGACAACTGCTTCCGCCTACGCCATGCTATCCAGGATCTCATAGACAACAAAACTCTCCCCACACCACCACAAAAACCAAACACCGTCTCAAACCCGCTCCCGAAACACACCAACTCCCGCACCAACCATATCTCCCTAGACCATCCCTTTGACCCGAGCCTCTACATCCTCCCTACCACCCAACCCAAACCAATTGTCGAGTTGCCAACCGAGGATATCGTCTGTGCCCTTGAATCTGCGGATTGGGATTTCCAAAGAAGGTGGGAAGAGTTGGCAAGTGATTTTCTGGCGGTGGAAAACCGGGCTATCGTAACTGGGATATGGCCTGTGGCTCTCGATGCTCACCAAGTCGCAGAATTGTAACATGGCAATTGAAGGCAAGAATTCGAAGAAGTGATGACCGACCCATTGGATGGGTACTCCCTATTTGCTCTGTTCTTGGAGCCAGAACCGATTGAAGAAGAGGATGAATGGGCATGGGAGCCCGAACCCAACGGGTGGCATTGGATTGATGATTCCGACCCGTTAGACGAGACGTCATTGGCATACCTTTTCCTAGAGGAAGAAGTTCGTGAAGAAATGGACCTCATGAACCCCCGCATGTTTTCGGGGCTCACTGTTAGCGCCATTATCAATATCACTGGAGGATCCGACGCTCTGGACCATATCATGGATCAGGCCTTCATCCCGCAGGATTACATTATTGGGGAGCACCTTCCGCAGCCCGTAGTCGAAATCCCCAATGAGCCCGCTATCTGTGTACTGGACCCTGAAGATCTGTGGGGAAAATCTGAATTGGTGAATGTGTGGATTGATGGCGAAGAACTGACCGTCAATAGAGCCATGATAGAAGAAGGCTCTCTGCAGATTAGCAACAGCGGCAACAACAGCAACAACAACGGCAACAACGGTAACAACAACGTCAACTTTTGGAGTTCCCTAGAGGAAGAAAATATGTGGCACGCTCTGGAGATGGAAACCCTCAACGAAACCTTGGAGAAAACTGCACTTGACAAAGGAAAACGTAAGGCTGACCCTTGCAACTCTGACTTCTCCAATTTTTGGGAAGGTACTTGGTGGGAGCCCATTCCCAAAACAGTTAGCAACCTTACCAGGAGTGGGAGAGTGTACCAACCTACCAACCTCCAGCAGGGAAGCTCGTCCCGAGCCCCTCTGCCGCGGCAAAACAACCCCGTCAACTCGGCAAACCCGAACGCCCCTCAAGCTCCACAAAACAACCCTCCTAACTCCACAAACCCGCCACCTCAATCCAACCCACCTGTCCATCTCAAACCTTTCGTGAGTTCATACCCTGATGCCTCCCAACAACAAAACCCAGCTGCCATCACTGACCCTATTATCCGACAACTCCAAGAAACCCCTGCTCGTATGTCTATATGGGGAGTGTTAGCTGCATCCCGCGAGCACCGCCGCAGGCTCGTAAACACTCTCTCCAAATTCAAGGTCCCCTCTGATATAGCCCCAGAAGCCCTCATTGCCCTTATAACCCCGATGAACCTCACCCAGCACACCTTGTCATTCACAGAAAAGGATCTCCCGCCGGAGGGAACTGACCATAACAAGCCACTACACTTGACGATGAAGTGTCTCGGAAAATGGGTCCCTGCAATTCTCATCGACAATGGTTCAGCCATCAACGTGTGCCCACTTCACACCGCTTATTGCCTGGGCCTCAAGAACAAGGACTTTGCACCATCAAATCTGGGTGTTCGCGCCTATGATAATACGCGCCGCGATGTTTTGGGGACAATCAACTTGGAACTTGTGACGGGGAAGTTTAAAACCAATGTCGAATTCTATGTGTTAGAGATACCTGCGTCGTTCAACCTCCTGCTGGGGAGGCCATGGCTGCACAGGTCGGATGTCATGGGTGTGCCCTCAACACTGCATCAGAAACTCATCCTGGGTTTAGATTCTGGAACCCTCATCATCCATGGAGACTCAGGCATCCGTCCGCACTCTGAGGACAACTCCCCACTGCTGGAGATTATGCATGGAGAGGAGGATATTGCCATGGGGGGCTTTGCGGTTATGACTTCGAAAGTGTGCACCATCCGGGCCAAGGACGGTTTCTTGGTGAGCTCCGCAGCGCTGGAAATTATGAAAAGGATGAAATATCTGCCAGGCATGGGTTTGGGGCTTTATGGTCAAGGAGCCCCGGAATTCCCCGATTTCCCTGGAAGTAACGAGCGTGTTGGTCTAGGATATGAGGCCAAGAAGAGCGATCCAGCAAAGAGGTGGCGCAACCGCGCCCGGGCTCATACAGCCGGGGTTAAACTAAAAGTGAAAGAGGCACTGTACCAAGGAGAACCCGAGCCCTTTGTGGATCTTGAAACGAAAATGAAGTATCCGGGGTTTGAAATCTTTGCCAACGACACTTGGGAAGATGATGAAGTATTGACAAAGGTGGAAGAGGTATCTGAGGCACTCGACTGGCTGGAGGCTTTTGGTTTGAGCAGTCTCCAACTCCTGTTTGAAGGTGAGGATCCGGAGGGTATGGTCGAAGACGCTGCTGTGCTTGTGCTTGGAGAGGAAGAGGAGGTTGAAGATCCTTCCAAACTCATCGTGGAGGCTGTAGGCGTTTATGATAATTGCACTTTCATACCACATGTAACTCGCACTCACAGCACCTACACTGACTCTGAGTCTGGGTCCGACACTAGCTCGTCGTCTAGCACAGAGTCGGAGTTTGTGCCTATTGGCCCTCCACAGCGTAGCTTTTACTTTGAGTTTGAGTCAACCGCTGTATTTCCCCCTTCTGAGGAGGCTGCTAATGAAATAAATGACGCTTTCGCTTACTTGCCGATTTTTGAAATAAATTGTTTAGATCCCGACGATGAAGGAATAGATCTCGATGGGGACGTCCCCAAGGAGATCCGCTCCCTCATCGATCGCGAAAATGAAAGGCATGCTCAGCCTTTAAAAGAAGAAATAATCTCTATAAACTTGGGTGACGAGGAGAACCCTCGATTGGTTCAAGTCGGTTCCGGGCTGTCCCCCGATGAGCTTCAAGAGCTCACAGATTTACTAAAGGAATTCAAAGAAGTTTTCGCTTGGTCTCACGCGGACATGCCCGGAATCGACCCGGAGATCGTCGAGCACAGGATCCCTCTCTTCCTGGACGCAAAACCCGTTAAGCAGAAACTGAGAAAAATGCGGCCCGATTGGGTGCTTATGGTAAAAGAAGAGCTCACAAAACAAATTGACGCCGGTTTTCTAATCGTAACAGAATACCCCACTTGGGTCGCAAACATTGTTCCGGTCCCCAAAAAGGACGGAAAAATCAGAGTGTGCGTCGATTTCAGAGATCTGAACAAAGCAAGCCCTAAGGACGATTTCCCATTGCCGCATATAGACGTACTTGTTGATAACACTGCAGGACATGCTCTACTATCCTTCATGGATGGTTTCTCAGGGTACAATCAGATTCTCCTAGCTCCGGAAGACAGGGAAAAGACAACATTCATCACCGAGTGGGGGACATACTGTTATCGGGTCATGCCATTTGGGTTGAAAAACGCCGGTCCTACCTATCAAAGGGGTGCCACGACACTGCTCCACGACATGATTCATAAAGAGGTCGAAGTATACGTCGATGACATGATAGTGAAAGGAAAGGAACGGAAAGATCATCTCCCGGCATTGAGGAAGTTCTTGGAAAGGATTCAGAAATACAGGATGCGTCTCAACCCGCAGAAGTGCACGTTCGGAGTCACGGCCGGAAAGATGCTTGGATTCATGATCACAACCAGGGGGATTGAGGTGGATCCTTCTAAGATCAAAGCCATTCTTGAGATGGAGCCACCTCGGTCCGAGAAAGAAGTCCGGTGCTTCTTGGGGAAAATTCAGTTCATCAGTCGGTTCATCGCTAAGTTGACCTTAACCTGTGAACCACTCTTTCGACTACTCAAGAAAGACGTGAAATTTGAATGGAATGACAAGTGTCAGAAAGCTTTCAAAGCAGTGCGGACTTATCTCCAGAATCCTCCAATCTTGATGCCGCCCATCCCGGGAAAACCTTTGATCCTATACTTGTCCGTCACGCCCTCGTCAATGGGGTGCATGTTGGCACAAGAAGGAGAAGATGGGGTTGAAAGGGCAATCTACTATTTGAGCAAGAAGATGGTGGGAAGCGAAGAGCGGTACACTTCATTGGAAAAGACGTGCTGGGCGCTGATATGGGCCACAAAGAAATTGAGACACTACATGCTGGCTTACTCAGTGATACTAATTTCTCGGATGGATCCTCTCAAATATCTATTCGAGAAGCCAGCACTTACCGGTAAGTTAGCACGTTGGTTGCTCTTATTGGCCGAGTTCGAAATCAAGTACGTCACTCGCAAGTCAGTGAAAGGAAGAGTAGTGGCAGAGTTCTTGGCGGATCGTCCGATTGATGGCCCGGAACACGCTGAATTTCAATTTCCCGACGAAGATGTAATGACAGCAGTTGACGAAACGTGGATGTTGTACTTCGATGGAGCCGCTAATTAGAAGGGCTTTGGGATTGGCATACTGCTAGTCTCGCCTGAGGGGTCACACATTCCCCTCGCATTCAAGCTAAACTTTGAAGTCACAAACAACGAAGCAGAATACGAAGCATGTATTGTGGGAATGCAAGCTGCATTGGAGATTGGAGTCAAGGTACTGGAAGTTGTCGGGGATTCCAATTTGGTCGTATCGCAAGTAAATGGGGAATGGAAAGTTAGGGATGAGAAAATGAAGCCGTATCATCAGCAACTCGATGAGCTTATCCCGAACTTTCAGAAGGCGACCTTCACGCACGTACCGAGGATGAAGAATCGCTTCGCGGACGCACTGGCTACTTTAGCATCCATGCTGGAACTTCCAATCGGGGTAAAGCTAAGACCTGTCATGATCGAGCAAAAGGGGAAACACGTGTACGACTATGTCATGAACATCGACGAACCAGACGATGGCCTCCCTTGGTTCCATGATATTTGGAATCTCGTCGAGAAGGGGGAATTTCCTGCGGATTCAACTAAGAAGGATCGGATCGTCTTGCAGCGGCTCGCATCTCAATACATCATCTGCGGTGGGAAATTGTACCGGCGATCTTCGTGCGGAGTTCATAAGTTGTGTGTTCACGATGGGGAGTCAAGGGCAGTAATGGAAGAGGTACATGAAGGTGTTTGTGGACCCCACATGAATGGAATGATGCTAGCAAAGAAGGTTTTGAGGTTGGGATACTATTGGTCAACCATGGAAACAGATTGCATCGAGTATGTGCGTCGATGTCATAAGTGCCAGACTCATGCCAATCTTATCCATGTCCCGCCCTCGGAATTACACTCAATGGCGACACCATGGCCATTCTCCGCCTGGGGCATCGATGTTATTGGAAAGATCACTCCCGCGGCTTCCAATGGTCACAAGTTCATCCTGGTAGCAGTGGATTACTTCACCAAGTGGGTCGAGGCAGCTTCGTATAAGACATTGACGGCCGTTCAAGTGGCTCATTTTATCAGGCAAAACATCGTTTATCGGTATGGGGTCCCTCAAGCCTTTGTGTCTGATAATGGCGTTCACTTCAAGGGAAAGGTTTTGGAACTCTTCGACGAGTTCAAGATTCAAGTGCATCATTCAACCACATATCGGCCACAAACGAATGGGGCAGTTGAGGCCGCAAACAAGACGATCAAGACGATCCTCGAAAGGACTACTCAGTCAGCTAGGAATTGGCACGAACAATTACCACTAGCTTTGTGGGGATACCGGACGTCTATTCGTACGCCAACGGGGGCAACACCCTATTCTCTGGTGTACGGTATGGAAGCCGTTCTCCCTATCGAGCTAGAAGTTCCATCGCTGAGGGTCATCGCTGAGAGCGGAGTGAACGAGGCTGAATGGATCAGTGGGAGATTTGAAGAACTCATGTTATTCGACGAAAGAAGGCTACGGGCATTGTACCACATTCAGGGTTACCAGCGAAGGATCGCCCGGGCGTTCAACAAGAAAGTGAAGTCAAGGGACCTGCAAGAGGGGGACATGGTAGTTAAGGAAATTCGCGCGCCGGTGTTTGATCTACGAGGAAGGTTCCGACCTAAATGGGCAGGGCCATACATCATCAAGACCATTCTCTCTGGAGGAGCAGCCTCAATCATCGACCTCGACGGCAACGAGTTCTCGAAGCTTGTCAATTTGGATCAGCTTAAGCGGTATTACCCCTGAGAGAGCTCGCTGGGCCGAAAACCACAAGGGCGGGCGGTCCCAGGCAAAAATTAGAGCAAGCCTGCTAGGTCGAAAACCCGGAAGGGCGGCTTAGGCAAAAGTTAAGGCAAAAGTCGAAAGAGAGCTCGCTAGGCCGAAAACCCGAAAGGGCGACTCTAGGCAAAATTTAGAGCGCAAAAGGAGAGCGTTAATACCCGAGCGAACCCTAGCCCGAACTACGTATGGGCCTGATTCCCTTTCACGAGGGATACGTAGGCAATCTCATGCTGAGGATTCGGTCCTGTATCTCTAAAATCAAAATCCAAATTGACGAATCAGAACGTTTTCTCAGAGGCGCATGCGATTAACCAACCAAAAGGGGGAAACCCTTAATCAGCCGATTTTATTCAGATTATCTCTTTATTACAAGCTGAGCATGAAAACGAAAAACACACATTTTTAACACACTCCTTTTATTTCAAAAAACGGCAAAGTAAGCAGTCAACCCATCCTTGCTTCCACATCTCTCCTCAGCCATTTACGATACCTTCCGGTCGTAGCAATAGAGAAAAGTGGATCACTTGGCGCAGTCCTGCGAGCCTCCCACGATCGAACATAACTCCGAAGGCCCGGAATGGTGAAGGGAGGGAGACGAAGCACTTCAGAACCCGGCAGCGGCACTTCTTGATTGAGTCCAAACTGATGGAGGATGCGAAAGGGTGAGTAGAAGGAGAAGCCTGTCAAGCCAGCCACAAGGACATGTGTCAAACCCATGTTACTAGCAGTCATGGCAGGGAGCCTCAGCCAATGGCACCGCCAAACGATGTCATCTTCCTCGGCAGAAGCAAAGAAATCACCCCAGTCATCCTCATTGCTGTACGTCGCTAGAAAAGGACGGTTCCATCCACTTGCATGATACCACCAGTCATTCGCCAGAGGTGTCAGCAGGCTCAACTTGTCACAAAGCCACATCTACCCAAAAAGAGAGAAAACAAGTAAGGAGCCAGATAAGGCCTAAGCCGAGTGATGAGGTAAAATGAATGAGAGAAATAGAAAAAGGAGAGCTGAGTGAGGTCCCTAACCTGCAGCAACAGCGGGCTACCATCGAAAACCCTTGTGCGATTAGCATGGACAGCGTCTAACCCCATCAAGGTCTCAGCAAGGACCAAGGGTGCGACATCCTTGCGAGCCTCGATCTGAGAAGCGACACCCACCAATAGAGAACTGGGCTGATCAACTGAAGGAACCAACAGAAAAGCCACCAAAAGACAAATGCAACAGGCCGCCATTCGTCGACCTTGGTATTCGAAGTCTGTCGAGTCCCCGGGTGGACTGAATCTCTCATACAGTTGCACGATGTTGATGGCATTGCCCCGAGTGAGAAACTCAGCGACATTTCCACTAACACCTAGCTTAGCTTTCAGAATATTCTTCATACTCTCTCTAAGCATTGGGACAATGGGCTCCGTGGAGTCGTGACTCCCAAGGTAAGCGTGGAATTCCTCGACGGTAAGGCATAACTCTTGAGAACCAAAGCGAAAGACGTGCACTTCGGAATCCCAAAAGCGCACCGCCGCATGTAGCAAGACAGGACGGATTGTGATCTCCCGAAGATGCCTAAGAGCGTAAAGTCGGTGTCCTCGGAAGTTCAGCCAGTCGATGCCTTCGAGGCTGTCCAACCAGGGACGGAGCAAGGCTTGGTTTAGCAAAGCCATGAGAGGAATGGGTTTTTGGAAGAAAAAAAGGGTTTTTGGGAGGAGAAGAATGGAATGAGGTGTGAATGAATGGCCAAGACAGGAGCTCTCTATTTATAGAGGTCTGGAGAATGCAATGCCAGCCCTCACTAGCCTTGGAACTCTTCAAGCTCAACATTTTCAAGACAATTTCAAACTTTGGAAATTTGAAAAAATGATGGAAAAGCCCAAGTCTTGCTTTGGGAAGTTGTTTCTGCTGGGAAACAGATGGTGCAAAGTTACGAGACGTCTTGGAAGTGTGTATGCAGAAGAAGACGACGTGGGAATAGCTAGTGAGTGGCATTGGGAAACAACTCTGAACTGCCAGTGACAGAAGTCCCGAGCGCTCGGGTGTGAAGACCCAAGCGCTCGAGACCGCTCCCAAGCGCTCGAGAGTTCTACTGTTTTACAGAAGCTTTTGATCTGTAGAGACCCGTATTTAAATTCCCTAGTTTTAATGCTTGTAAATGAAAAAGAGATATATTATAATGTGAAAGATGTGTTTATATGAAATTTGGGGTTTAAAGTGAAAGAATTGGAAGTTTTGGGTGCTATGGCTAAGTGTGTGAGGTGTGTGTATATAAGTGTGTGGTGTGTGTGGCAGGGAAACAATTTTCCCCATTTCTTTCTTTCTCCCGTTCTCTCTTCTTCTCTCGGCTCTTTCTCTCTCTCACTCCCTCACCCCAAGAACTCATCTCCAACTCAAAACCCACAACAATCAACCTCAACCTCGTCTTCTATTTGCGTATTGGAGCTCGTATCTCGTTGGATAGAGCTCGGTTCGGAGTATTTGGTTCGGTTTGGATTCCGAAAGCTAGGGCTTGATCAATCTCTTCGATTTCGACTTGGAAACTCGAGGTAGGGAATTCTACCTCTCTTTATATGCTTTATGAGTTGTTTTGGCACTTAAATCGTGCCCTAGATCGTTGGTTTCGTTGTTGGAATTGTTCTGGTGAAATCTGAAAATCGTGCACTGAGAACCCAAGTCCTACCGGTAGAAATTGTGGACCTACCGGTAGAAACGTTGTCCAGTAGTGTCACTTTTGTGAAATTTTGGTCTTCTACCAGTAGGACTACCGGTAGGTATTCAAAAATCTGTCATTTTTGTGAAATTTGGGTCTTCTACCGGTAGAGATTAAGGTAGACATTGAAAAATCAGCATTTTTGGAAAAATTTCGAACGAGCATAACTTTTTCATCCGAACTCTGTTTTGGACAAATTTTATATCGAAATTGATGTACGGAAGGTCTATTTTCCAATGGTTGTGGTCTCATCTCCTAATCCTTAACCGACAAGGTTTGGTAGTCAAAATAAGATAGATGTGTTCGTAAACGTCGGATAATCCTTTTCCTTAGGATCGTGTGGGTGAGACACGGATGTTCTTAGGCTCTCTTGAGTACTTAATTGAATGGTTTGACAAAACTAGGGAGATACTAGGCTTTGTGGTGGTCATTGAGTTCCGTATGAGTCCTTTGACACCGAAATGAGGGTTTAGAGAACATGAGGAATATAGGTGGGCGAAGGTTGTATGTGTTGGCATGCGATGTGAAAACCGAACAAGTAAAACATTCTTTTGAGTTAAACAACGCTAGGCGTGGATACATAAGACATTTTCCTTATGCTTGATATGTGGTATGTGAAGGTACGGGGTGGAATTATAGGTACGGTGAGGATGTGCGGTATTTGTGATATGTTTAAAAGGAATGGCGTGTATTAATTTATTAGTCGGAATCTTGATATGCTTGACAGTCTGAAAAGTTATGTAATGGTGGATTGAAGAATTGTGGTACAACCGATAGATTGATGATAAAGTCAATTATGAAGTGAGGACGATTATGAAAAGTGTGAGAGGTGACCCAAGTGGTCGTTATTGAGGGAATAGACTCGGGGTGACCCTGCGCTCGAGGGAACTAGACCCGAGGTGACCCAAGTGATTATTATTATTGAGGGAATAGACTCAGGGTGACCCTACGCACGAGGGAACTAGACCCGAGGTGACCCAAGTGATGATTATTATAGAGGGAATAGACTCGGGGTGACCCTGCGCTCGAGGGAACTAGACCCGAGGTGACCCAAGTGATTATTATTATTGAGGGAATAGACTCGGGGTGACCCTACGCACAAGGGAACTAGACCCGAGGTGACCCAAGTGATGATTATTATAGAGGGAATAGACTCGGGGTGACCCTGCGCTCGAGGGAACTAGACCCGAGGTGACCCAAGTGATTATTATTATAGAGGGAATAGACTCGGGGTGACCCTACGCTCGAGGGAAATAGACCCGAGGTGACCCAAGTGATGATTGAGGGGAAATAACCGATTAAAAGAAAGGAAAGGTTTTGTCATAAAGGGATTTGATGATGATCAACATGGACACAAGAAAGATTGTAGTACCGTACGAAGAATAATAAGCTGTTTTGAATTGATTATAGACAAATGTGGAACAACATGAGTTTATTAACGTGTTTAGTTAAAGAAGCAAACGATTAGTGGCATTTAGGTGAAGTCAAGGAACCTTAGACTTTAGCTTGCAGCTTAATGGTAGTCACTTGTGCATTGAGCGTATTTGTCCATGTTCACTCATTCATGGTGCTTGATTCACCTCATTTGCATATAGAGTTTGCGTAGACTTTTCTACTGGGCTAGTGTAGCTCAAGCCTATTGTTATTTTCAGATGCTAATCCGGAACTTTAGCTTGCATGATTGGAACGCTTGGAGTGTGGACATTACTTTTGAAAGCTAACCGAAGGAGTTACTCATTCATTTTTGTAAACCTCTTTTAAAGGATGCATTTGTAACTAAAACCGTAATTCTTCTGACTTGGAATATTGTAATCCTTAATTTTTTTTTTGTGAAATTTGATACTTATTTTAATTTGGGGCCGTTGAGCCGATGTTGTAATAATTCTGGAACCTTGTGGACTTGGGAGTATAGTTATGGAAATGGAAATCTTTCAGGTATCGAATAGAATATTGTGAGGTTTTATTTATGGAAACCCCTTATATTTATATTGAAAATCGAGGGCGTGACAGATCCCAGTGTTCCAGCCTCAGTTCAACGCCACAAATTCGTCCAACTCCAATTAGAAGGTTCTCAACATGTTCTCAGGGGATACAGCGGTTTCCATTACAAGTTTTCTTGCATATTTGTTCTTGTTCTTTGAAAAATACTAAAAATCCCAGGGCTTTCGTCCCTCGAGTATGTCAAATACCACGTTAAGCGTGTTTTATTGAACCCAACGATACGTATAAGTCGCAATGTGCATTACTGACTGTGTGTCAATGTCAAATTTTCGTTCCTGCTTTGAGAGTATCGGTTGAAATTCGCGTGCTCTTTACTTTTCTTTCAAGCTAGACGAGCATATTTCATAAAATACAATTCTTAAAGGGAGTGCGAAACGAATACCGAAGAGCGAAATGCAAGCTTTCATAAACAAGTACGGCATTTACAATGAGTAAGGGAGGAAGTACAAAAGCTGGGGCAAGCACCGCCCAATCCTAACTACTGGGGCACACAGACCCAAACAAAATCAAGGCACGCAGGTCTAGAAGCTACAACTACCTCGGCACTCGGGTATATGTATGAGTAACCTAGCAAAGCAAAAACCTTAGACTCAGATACGACGAGCCCCCCCCTCCGCTGGTGGCCCACGGGCTCTCTGCTGTCATTCTCGTCACCGTCATCATCGTCATCGTCTCTTGGAGAACCAGAAGCAGTCTCTGAGTCCGTCGACCCTAGCACACGCGACTCAGACGACTCCTCCGACTCCTCTTCCTTCTCCGACCCCTCCACACGAGCGAGTCTCTGCTGGAACATCGCCCTAGGGACTACCTCGAACTGTTCAGCCTCTGCAGCGGGCCGCGACGCTCTCTGTGTCCCTCGTCCCCGTGTGCTAGCAGAAGCTGGAGAGCTCGTGATAGCCTGAGGTCGTGCCCTGGCTGAACATCGTGGCTGCACCTGCATATCACAAGCATGCAATTATTTCTATATACATGTTTAAAATTCAATTGATTCATTGAAGTACTGTATGTTCAAGCACTCTTTTCTCCAGTTTCTCCGCCGCCATAGATTTGGCACCGTCCTGAGGGACTTCATCCCCGGTTTTCTCCAGTTTCTCCGCCGCCATAGATTTGGCACCGTCCTGAGGGACTTCATCCCCGATTTTATCCAGTTTCTCCGCCGCCATAGATTTGGCCCCGTCCTGAGGGACTTCATCCCCGGTTTTATCCAGTTTCTCCGCCGCCATAGATTTGGCACCCTTCTTCCCCGCCATAGATTTGGCACCCTTCTTCCCCGCCATAGATTTGGCACTCTTCTTCCCCGCCATAGATTTGGCACCCTTCTTTTCTGCCATAGATTTGGCACCACCTTCATACCCCGCCATAGATTTGGCACTGTCCTGAGGGACACCTTTCCATCATTTACTTGCATGTCTACATGTTTGCATTTGCCCCAAAGAACTACGCTGGTCTGATCCCTGCAGGAAAGGGTACGTAGGCAGTCTGAAAAGACGCGACCTCATGCATCAAATGTCGGTGTTTTCACTCGCATTTGTGTTTTGAATTGAGGATTTGATCTGGCTCGAATTGGGCTGTCTCAATCTTTGGACGGCACTCGTATCCAGACATGATGCTGAGCGATGCCCAAAGAGGGGCAACTGTAGACACCCCAATTTGGACTCTTCAAAATTCCTCGATTTGTGCCCCGGAGGCTCCCCGATGATGACTTTGGATTGAAACAAGCCTCACACCGATCGAGACTTTGCTCCTTGAAAGATTTGAAAAGGGATTAAAAATGGTCAAAAGCATTTTCAAGCGCTTGGGAGCAGTCCCGAGCACTCAAAACCATTTTCCAAAACCTCTGGCCTGGCTCACTCTCGAGCGCTCGAGAGTGAAGTCCCAAGCGCTCGAGACTATTCCCGAGCGCTCGAGTCTTCTGTGCTGCCCAATGGATGGCTGGGCTCCCCACTACCCATGCAATCCATCATTGCAGCCACCTTGAGCCGGCTGAGGGTTGAGTCAACACTCAACCTCAGTCAGAGAATACTAGGCCAGCAGATTTTCCCCATTTTAAAATGTTTTATTCATAAACCATTTCATTTGAAAACTATAGGTTATTTTTGCCTATAAATAGGAGGGTCTGATTTCAGGTTCAGGGGCCACGAAATTTTCTCTCTCTAAGAACCATTCTTCTCTTTCTCTTGCTCAAAATCAAAAACTTCCAAACTCACCTTCCAAACTTCAAAAGGTTTTAGAAATCACCAAGGAAAAGGGCAAGAATTCCAGAATACTCCCTGCTACTGATTTCGTACTCTTCTCTCTTCATCCACACTTCAAAGCTATTCCAAAGAGCAAAGTTCAAGAAAAAGGTAGAGATCTTTACCTTTGATCAAACAAAGAGGCTGTTCTTTCCTTCTGAGGGGGGTCTCTCAGCCTGACCCAGTCTTCAATACTGGGTGCATGATTGGGAGACCCTAGTGTAAAAACAAGAGCAATGGGGTACAATAAAATGTTTTCACAAAACCCTCACTGGAAACACTCCCGAGCGCTCGAGAGTACTCCGGAGCGCTCGGGACTGTTCCCAGTTTCATGCATGGTTCTTTGTCACACAGCAGTCTGGGTATGAGTTACACTTTTAAAGGAAAGCATCTCATTTTGGCATGCATGCACAGAAAATAGTTTTCCCCTAAAACAGAAATATTTTCTCACAAGTTTTCATGTGTGAACAAGGCTTCTTTCTTTTAAAGTTAAAAGAATCATTCTCTTCAGGGAAAAATCAAAACAAGGGCCTTTGCATGCCAAGATAGTACTACTTTCCATCTGGGAGCAAGTCAGCATGCCGCCCACTCCCAAGCGCTCGGAACTGTTCCCGAGCGCTCGGGAGTGCATGCATGCTATTGCGTTCCATCTTCCCCAGTTTGCTGTGTTCTCTGGTTTCTGCATGCATAAGTGTGGCCTACTGCTCTTTTAAATTTGTAGATTTAATCTTGTCAAGGCAGGGATGCAAGATCTGAAAGATTGAGGGTTTATTCCAGTCTTTCAAATCCTCTGCTGAGCCAGTAGTGTATATAGAAGCTTTTCAGTTCCTATTTCAGCATTATATTCTGTCTGTGCTAACAAGTTTTGCAGGTTCAGAGTGTCAGAACTCCCAAGCGCTCGGGACCACTCCCGAGCGCTCGAGAGTGAATCCAGTAACAGGGTTTCATCTTCTGTTATTATGTGTTGCATGCACAACCATTTCACCCTCTACTGTACACATGCACCAGTATACACTTCTTATGTGTTATAACTGTGGATATTTGCTAAATGCTCTAATGAAACAAAATCCCTTTTAAAAAATCCGCAAACGTTTAGTAGAGACCGATTTCGAATCGGGCGAGGGGGGTGCCGTAAAACCCTTCCCCCCTCGTAACATGGCTTCCGTACCCTCAAAACGATCTCTGGTTTTCAAATCTAAATCAATCATTTTCAAAATAAAACGGTTTCTCGGGTGATATACCACAAATCCGGGTGGCGACTCTTCAAATCAAACCAAAACCATTTTTCGAACCATTTTATCCAAAACGGCACGAGGCGCGCGATTTTAATCCAAAAATTGGGCCGCCCCGATATCTCAAAACACCCGGGGCTGTGGTAGCCCACAGTTACGTGCCAAAAATAAGATTGGTTTCGTCAATGGTGACTTGGAAAAGCCTACTGCTGCCATTGAACTTTCTCAATGGGAGAGGTGCAATGATTTGGTAGCTAGGCTCTTGGATTCTTAACTCTGTGTCAACTAAGATTCGCACTAGCATTTTGTATGTGGATACTGCAAGGGAGATTTGGTTGTATCTCTCGGAGCGTTTTAGTCAAACGAATGCTCCTTTAGTTTATCAACTGAAGCAAAGCATTTCTGAAACAAAACAAGATAAAATGTCGGTATCTGCTTATTTCACTAAGCTCAAGTCCTTATGGAATGAGCTTGGTTCTCTTACATCCATCTAGCCATGTACTTGCGGAAACGGGAAAGCAACTGCAGATCAACTTCAGCAAGACCGAGCGATGGAATTTTTGCAGGGCCTTCACGAGCGGTATGCAAGACTTCGGAGTCAAATACTCCTCATGGATCCTTTTCCATCCACTACCAAGATTTATGCTCTTGTTCGTCAAGAAGAGAAACAACAAGAGATTCATTCTCTTTCCTCTCCTATTCCAGATGCAGCAGCTCTCGCTGCAAAATCAACGAATCGTGGAAATAATTCCAAGTTCTGCAAGGACCAACTCCACTGTGATCATTGTGGGTGGAACAACCACACTAGGGGTCGTTGCTACAAGCTTATTGGGTATCCCCCAAAGAAATATGGTGCACAATCTGGTGGACCTGCTAAGCCACCAAAGCACAAAGAGAGTGAAATAGGAACACCACCTCCTATCACTCAGGACCAATACAACAAGTTGTTGGCCATGCTTTCTAAGGTAGCATAGATTCCAATGCTAACCTAGCAGGTATTCCTCTCACTGTACCAACTAATTCTATATGGATCATCGATACAGGAGCAACAAATCATATGTGCCACACTTTATCACTATTTTCTTCATATAAACCATGCCCAACTCCATCCTTTGTGCAGCTTCCTGATGAGACAAATGCTCCTATAACTCATATTGGGACGGTTCAAATTTCACCCATTATTAAACTTGATGATGTTTTCTTTATTCCATCATTCAAGTTTAATCTTTTATCTGTCAGCCAACTTGCTAAAGCAAATAATTGCTTAGTAACCTTCTTTTCCCACCAATGCATTTTTCAGGACCTATCAACGAAGAGGACGATTGGGCAGGTTTGCATTCATGAAGGGCTATATTATTTTCAAGCGGCAAAGGCATTGGCAATGATTAAACCCCCATCTATTGATCTTTGGCATTGGCGACTCAATCATCCATCTTATCGTACTTTACAAATTTTAGGGAAAGAAGTTCCTTCGATTCTTTGTTCTGAAAATAAAGCTTGTAACATTTGCCCACAAGCAAAACAAGCACGTTTATCTTTTCCTTCCAATTCTATTAATACAAATAAGACTTTTGCTTTGATTCATTGCGACATATGAGGTCCCTTTTCAATACCATCTATGAATGGCTCAAGATATTTTTTAACCATTGTGGATTATTTTAGTTGGTGTACTTGGATATATCTTGTCTGAATCTAAACGTATACTACAATCTTTTTGTTCCATGGTCAAGACTCAATTCCAATCATGCATAAATCTAATTCATTCTCATGATGGTGCAAAAAAAATTTCCTTCGATTCAACTTGTTCGTTCCAATAAGGAGCAGAATTTTTGTCCAAAGATATGCAACAATTTTTTTTAGATAATGGGATTATTCACCAACGAAGTTGCATTGGAACTCCTCAACAAAATGGTGTTGTAGAGCGTAAGTATCGTCATCTCCTTGACGTGGCACGTGCACTTCGTTTTCAGGCCATCTTACCTCTATGTTTTGGGGTGAATGTGTCCTCACTGCCACCTATCTTATTAATAAAATGCCAACACCACTTTTGTCTAACAAAACACCGCATGAAATTTTATTTGGTTCCAAACCAGTCTACTCCCCTTTAAGAGTCTTTGGCAGTTTATGTTTTGCTCATAACAATAACATCCTGCATAAATTTGATCAAAGGGCCAAACCTTGTGTATTTATTGGGTACCCATATGCGCAAAAGAGTTATTTCGTTTTTGACATAGCTACCCAAACCATTTTCATCTCTCGTCATGTCAAATTTTATGAAGGAATTTTTCCTTTTCATGACATGTCTACTATTAATTCCATGAATGATGAGGCAGTCATTCCTATGCCATTAAGTGATAACTCCTCTTTCGATATACCCACTGTGAGCCATTCAATTCCAATTGACCCTCCATTGGCTGCCCATGATACTTCACCTCCAAGTGTGAACCTACATCCCATTTCTCCTATGGGTGCTTTGCCCACTGCCCTTCCTTCTCGTGTTTGTCGGCCGCCTCCATACTTGGCTGATTATTGGTGTTCTGCTGCCCCTCATGAATGTTCATTCGGCCCATCTGCTTCCAAGTTGAAAGGTACACCTTATCCTCTTCATAAATATTTCTCTACCTCATAATTTTCTGCTACACACAAAACCTTCCTTTCCTCCATTTGTTCCACAGATGAGCCCAAAACCTTTTCCCAAGCTGTTAAACTTCCTCAGTGGCGTGATGCCATGGAAAAAGAAATTGAAGCTCTAGAAAGGAATAAAACATGGAACCTTGTTTCGCAGCCTCTCAACAAAAAACCATAGGCTGTAAATGGGTGTACAAGATTAAGTATCGTTCGGACGGTACTATTGAATGCCATAAGGCACGATTAGTGGCTGAGGGTTTCACTTAGATTGAAGGGTTGGATTATATATGGCCCGTTGATCCTTGATTCGAATCCTTCCTCCGCTGATTCAAGGGTTGCCTAGCCTCCTCGCCCTATCTTACACAGTGAACGCACGACTAAGACTTGGCCGGGGTTGCTCGGCAAGGCCCTCCGGTGAGAGGATGAGTGTAACGCCCCGATTTTCGAACAGGTTATTTAAATCATTTTCAACTGATTAAATAATTCATAAAACTGATATATAAGAAATAAAATTTTATTAAACAAAGTTTATGTCACGCCCTCGATTTTTCAACATAATAATGAATAATTTTCCATAAAGAAATTCTCACAAAGATGCATAGATATTCCCCAAAAGAGATTTTCAGTTCGTGTTTGTTTCCTGTGGTTCCAAACATTCCAAAATATTACGTCGTTGGCACACTAGCCCAAAATAATACCAATATTTACTAATAGAATTCGGAATTTACAACAGTTCTTCAGGAGCAAAAAAAAGTACTTAAGATTACAATCACATCTTTCAAAAGAAATTTACAAAGACGAACAAGTAACTCCTTTGGTTAGCTTTCAAAAGTAATGTTCACAATCCAAGCACTCCAGGCATGCAAGCTATTATCCCAAGATAGCACCTGAAAATGATGTAAGGTTTGAGTTACACTAGCCCAGTAGAAAGTCTACGCAAACTCTATATGCAAATGAAATGAGAGATGCCGAGGAAACACAGACTTTCAGATAACAAAGGAGCATAGATAAGACACAAGCACTATATCAGAATTTAAGAACTCAATGAACACTTTACTCTTGTCAATCGACTTATTATTATCTTTCGAATCCCTTCTTACACAAGTCTCAATCTGCCCATATCCGGTAAACGTGATTTACATTCCAATAGCTTAGTATCCCATATATTCCCCGTAGGTCTTAGATAAGCACATAAGAAATTCTTCACCCAATATCACTCTATAAGATAGATTTAGAGACATTTCGGGCTTTAGGACCCCGTATACCCAGTCTACATTCCGGGTGATCATGACCCTGTACGCCCAATTCTCATTCCGGGTTCTCGGGACTCCGTATATCCGATTCTCGTTTCGGGTTCTTGGGACCCCATATATCCAATTCACGTTCCGGGTGCTCGGGACCCTGTATATCCAAATCGCACATTTGGTTCCCAACTTCAAGTTCAAAAGATATCAACTTTTACACTACATGTTTCTCATTTCATCGAATAGCTATCCTTTATATCATCTTATTCTTCACCTGTTCATAGACCGTCATTAATTCCCCTTAAGCAATCTACTGGCCTCTCACTTCAAGTTAAACCCATACCCCACGCATCAACTGCTCACCGCGGTCTTCGATTCATTTTAGGCGGTAATATATCACATTGTATCCGTAGTCCGTTCACGTCATTCCGGTGATTCAAGTTTTCCTAAAAATTAACTCAATAAGCTCATTTAAGTCCATCGGATACCACTCTAAGGTGAGACAAGTAATACTCTCCAAGACACTTGAAAGAATGTGCAAACAAACCCATTAGAGTCGATGAGAGGCTTCAGAATGTAATTTGGAAGATGTAGGAGAAGCAGCTCATAGATACTGCAGCAGCTCAATCACCTACCGGTAGGTGAATGAGTCCTACCGGTAGAAGAGGCGAATTCTGCACTTGACCTACCGATAGGTGAAAGTTCCTACCGGTACAAACTGGAAACAGAAATGCCAACATTTGAACGAAACAACTTTGCACTTGACCTGCCGGTAGGTGCAAGTTCCTACCAGTAGAAGGATGAATACGTTGAGTAGCTTTTGAGCTGCTGCTGTACGTTTGAGCTGGTTATTGAAGGAATTTATCAATTGTCCTACCGGTAGAAGAAAAGTTCCTACCGGTAGGGAGAGTAACTTACATACGATTTCGACAGAAAATTTCAGGTTTCGATCCAATCTCAATAACAACCAATGGAAACTCGAATAAAGCATAAAAACACTTAAATAACATATAAAGAGAGGTAAAATTCCCTACCTCGAGTATCCAAGCCGAAATTTAAGAGACTGAACAAGCCCTAGCTTCCAGAGTCCAAACCGAGTCAAATACACCAAACCGAGCTTTATCCAACGCGATACGAGCCCCAATACGCAAGTAGAAGATGAAGTTGAGGTTGATTGTTATGGGTTTTGAGTTTGGAGGTGAGTTTTTGGGTGAGGGAGTGAGAGAGATGGAGAGGACCGAGAGAGAGAGAGAGAAAGAACGGGAGAGAGGAAGAGAATGAAATGGGGAAAATTGTTCCCCTGCCACCACACTCTTATATACACACACCTCACACACTTAGCCATAGCACCCAAAACTTTCAATTCTTTCACTTTAAACCCTTAATTTCTCGTAAACACATCTTTCACATTATAATATATCTCTTTCTCATTTATTAACATTAAAACTAGGAAATTTAAATACGGGTCTCTACAGTTTAGCAGTGGAAACCTCAAATACCAAATTCAAACCTACTTAATTGTCTTAAAAACCAACAAAGAGAAATAGAGCTCGACAAATTGTGATAACACTTATGGGAATTTAATTAAAAGTACGTCAAATTAACAGAGCTTCTAAGGGTAGGGAATCCAAGGCTCAACAAACTCCCCTTCCTCAGCTGGGAGGTCTTCACCCTGGTACTGATTGTCTTGCAGCGGATTCTGTCCTTCGACCTCTTGATTACCTGGCATGAAACGCCAGCCCAACGGCACTATAATGAGTTTTGAAACTCAGTAGATAGTCTCAACCCTACTAACCCCTTACATTACAGTTAGCAAATCAATAATATAACAATTCATAGGAGGTACAGAATAACGGTATATTATCTTTTTCTTTACTATCCATCGTCTTACATGTATTCTAAGGATCCTCTCCAGAAGGTCCTTTCCTCCCACATCCACCAACTTTGACCGTCCCATGGAATAACTCTCCCTTTATCTGTCCTGCACCAGGGTTCTAAGCGAATACTAGTAAATTATGTACTCAGTTTGGATTCGCCTACAACCATAATAAAGGAACAGCTCACCATGACAACTCAGCATTAGGGATCGCACTATCTCATTGTCAGGATCCTTTACCGTCTCCCAACTCTACACACTGGGTACTTTACCGTACCCCTAATCTACACACTGGTACTATACCGAATTCAGGGATCCTTTACCGTTTCCTAAAATACTATACCCGAAGTCTTTTATCGTCCTTCACACACACATTGGATACTGTACCTCATTTAGGATCCTTTATCGTATCCCAAATTCTGTATCCGGAGTCCTTTACCGTCCTCCACACACTCTGAGTACTTTACCGTACTCGGGGTCTTTTATCGTTCCCTAACTCAACTAAAGGTATTTTACCGTACCAGGGTCCTTTACCAGCACCCGACATCCTCAATCAACTTTACCATTTTATCCTTTACTTAAACATCATCTACGTGAGTCACTACTCATAGCCACCCAATGCACCTAAGTCCGAGCTAACATGTACAACATAGCAACTTCATAAACAACTCATTAATAACATCACACATTTCAATGTGGACACAAGCATGACAATTTATAAGTACGAGTAATTAAACACATAGAAGTTAGAATTGGGCCGATGCAAAATATATATATACTAGCGCATGCTCGTGCCTGAAGGCACGGCTTAAGCAATCAGGGAAATGCAAATCATTATGTGCTCGCATATGCAATATCTCAACCTCAGTCCAACAATTTCAACTCTACGAAAAACAATAACCCTAGCATATTCTTCAGCATTTAAGCTCAATAATAAGACATGAAATAATAATCAGCAACTCCAATTGTTAATTGATGAAAACTAACTTAACAGAGTAGGAAACCTTTGCTTTGGAGATGAAACACCAACAAAATCGACAACTCCAAATTAAAATTTCAAAAAAAGAAAGTAGAAATCATCATTCATGGAATAAGAAACCCTTGGATCACATATGAAATATAAATCAAACCCGGCAACTCCCAATTAAAGTTTCAAAAAATTTAGAGACCAATGTCCAATTAACAGAGTATACCCAAAAAGTAAGAAGAAAGTTAATGATCAAAATCAAAATATATTATTTTTGGACTAACAGGTTAAGTGGTGTAATATTGTTTCTGCTCCTAAATACAATTTCAACCATCAAAACATTTCGGTGGCAGTCGCAGCCATTGTTAATTCGTTTCGTCATCCATATCTGTGCATGTAACAATGAAAGTCGAACTACTTTCAGAACCAAGTAATCTTAGTCCTGAAAATTAAATGAAGTTTAGGAATGGATAATAGAAATAGTGCATAAAAATGAATAAAATCATCCACTTTATGTTTTTCTTCCCTTTTTTGTGGTGGAACAGAGCTTGTTCATAATAAAATCAAATGAAGAGAAAAGCATAAAGAACTAAAGTAAGAAGTCTGGAAGTTAAGATACAACACTTGGATTAAAAAAAACACATGTTCAAAAGTATCAAAACTAATGGGCACTCACCTTTGAGTAAATTTAAATCCACAAAGCACAACATGAAAAAGTATTTTTTTTTTCGCAGCTACACTATAGAAGGAGTGAAAAGTATGTTGCTTTTGCAGTAGATTCAAGTTGGTTTCATGAACGATCTCATCTAGTCGTAAGATCGTTTGGAAGTTCTTAACAAAAAGTGATATCCTTTTATACCAAAGGCATAACTAATTGGCAATAGAAACTATTCAACAGACACCACAAAAAACTACTGTAAGAAGTCTGAAAGAAACTATTCAATAGTTATTGATCGAAAACACAACAATAACTATGCATGTGCACATGCATTTTACAAAGAAACTCACTAAGCTCCGAATTAAGAGAAAAACCCATAACTTTAGCCTTGAAGAATTTAATTTCCATATAATTATTTGAGTCACTCGAGAATTTTTTATTGAAAATATAGAAAGATAATTTTACTCTATCAATTCAAAATTTAAAAAAGGCAAAAAAAAAATTGAAGGACGTCTTAGTATTGACTTACCCAATTTTGGAAATCATTTCTTCCTCTCATGCATATCATGAAACATAATAATAGCACGAAGAACGTACCACATTTACGCTACAATCATGTAATCTAATACATAACCAATACTGAAATGTCAGATATATTATAGCAAGAGAAAACAAACTTAAAGGAAGGAGGCCGTAAAAGGATACACAAAATTAAGAGTAGAAAAATGTATTAACCCTTCAAAAAGCCAGTTGGGTAGTATGTCTCATGAATGTTATCGCTTTGGAGACGATTAGAGCACCCATAGCATCCCTTGTTACAGTAATCTTTTGCAAAGATGATGATCCTGCAATAGTAAAGGAGAAAGAAAATCAATAAGACCAAATTAGAAGAACTACTGTATAAGAAAATCTAAAAAGAAAAAGAGAAATTATATAGAATTTTTTGATAAGGGACTTTAAATTTATATACAAACGTGTTAATGCTAAACTTTTGAATTCTAATTGTGGTAAGATTTGACCTGATTGGTAGTTTTTTAGCACATTACCAAAAATAAGTAAGGATGAATTCAAATTTTGTGGATAATCAAGGAGATTACCATAATTTGTATTATAGCATTAGGATTAGGATAACTTTCTTAATTATAGATTTCCGGAAAATTAGTACTCTGAAATTAATCTCTAATTTCCGGAATCTTTTGTTTCCTTAAGAAGGTAGGTAAAATGTATGAGAATTGAAGGTGATAATTGTATTTCAAATTTTGATTTCGGTAAGGATTGTATTTCCCATCCAACGGTTGAAAAATATGTACCAATCCAACGGTGAAAAATATGTACCGCTCTTCCATATTATATAGATATATATATATATATGTGTGTGACAATACCTAATTCATTAAAAGAGTTATCTCGATTTACTTAAGTGACTTTAGTATGTTATATTTTTTTTTGAATCTTCAAACTCAAAAAAAAAAAATATATATATATATATACACACACACCAGTATATATGTACTTTGTTAGCTTTCTAGTGCTTAACTCACTGATATATTGTTTCACTTTAAATAGAATCTATTAATTATTACTACTACTATTCATAAAATAAATAAATAATAATAATTAGTTTTTCTTTGTTCTTGGCAAGAGTATTCTGCTTCACTCCCATTTTTCTTACTTTTATTAGGTTAGTAGTGGTCTCATTAAGTATAGACGATTTTAGTCTAACATGAACACAATCATTATCTTTTCTTTTCTTTTCTTTTAAGGACTTAGCTACTACTTATGTTATTGCAAATATTTAAATGAAATCTATACATTCCAAAATAAAATAATCCTACCATGTATTTATCTTATATAAACATTCAAGGCTAATACAAACAGAACACGACAATGCAAACAGTAAAGTGAAACAGAAATAAACATTTGAAGTAATAAATCCTTCTTGGTTAAAATCTCATGACTAGGTAATACAAGGACTAAATTGTGATAACATCATTTAAACACCCAAAGGTTCTGGACAGCCTCGTCCGTTTTTCCGAGAAACAGAGCACGGGTTGGTTTAATGGGTTTTGATGCGAAGGCTCCATTTTTAAGGTTGTAACTCATCAAATACACAAAAATGGGACTTTATATACTTAGGAGAAAGTAGGGAAGCGATTATTCTACCTTTCCTCCGGCCGATAAGCAAGTAAACGGAATTGACCGAAGAAGAAAAAGAAAAACGAAAGTTGGAGAAGATGAAGAACAAAGTGGCTTCTGGACTGCCTTGGGTTTTTATTTTAGGAACCTCAGGATGTGGGTTTGTATATGGAAGTGAGAGAGAGATAGAGTGCAATTGTAGAAGTAGTAGGAGTGTAGAATGATAAGAGTGAATGTGATGGAGTGTGAGAGCGAAGTGAGGGAGAGAGGAATTTAGGAGAGATAAGGGAGAGGGGCTGCCGAGAGTGGTAAGAGGAAATCCCATGCATAAATTTTGGGATGGAAAAATGTTAGGGTGTGGGCGAGTTAGTTAGGAGAGAATACAAGATAAGTATGAATGTTTACATATATATGTAAGGTTTAGTAATTATCTTGTATAAATACTTATGACAAATTTTAATTTACAATTAATCATGTAGTCATATTAATGAACCTAATTAATTAACGAATTAAAAATTAATATTTCAAATTTTTTATTTATCTAAAAATTTAGGAATGTTACACCGATAATGTGCAGAGAGTAAAGCAAGAGACTAGGGTTTAAATGTCTAGAAGCATGTACCTCTTAGGGTTGTGGTCCTTTAGTATTTATAGAGTCTGCTTGACTTGCTCTCCAAGTACGGGCATGTGCCTTGAACGGGTCGGCTAGCGTCATTGTGGCGTCACTGATAAGATCTGGTAACCGTTTTGGTATGAGCAGGCACCTCCACGTGCGCCCATCATTATCTTTTGGCGTAACCACTTCAGCACGTGGGGAGGCATGCGTCGCCATGATTGGCCGAGCTTCACCCTTAAGCCGAGCTTGAGGGTAAGTGGACTTGCAGAGAAACGACTGAGTTGCCTGTCTTGAAGGTAGCCGAGCCTGAAGGCTTTCTCGTAAAAACGGGTTGTCGGGCGGATGCATCGTCGCTCACCGTCTGGCCTCGGTTATGGCCGAACGTGGGTTGTCAGGTACTGCCACCATCTTCGATCTTCATCCCGGTCCGTGCTTCTAAGACGCACGGTCCGAGCTGTCAGGTTCGGCCTACTACAATAGCCCCTCAATCTTTGCCGATGCTAAATGCGCAGTAGAGATTGACAATGAACCTAGCCGAACCCGAGAGATGTAGAACTTGAATGATTGTGGATCGTAGCTGTCTCCTTGCCGAGCTTGAATACCCTAGGCCTTCTCAGGGAAGCAGCACTTGATAGAGAAACACCAATGGGTAGATGCCAGATGTCACCTTCCAAATGGGAGTGGTAGATGAAAGGACGGTTGGCATGCGTAGGGTTTTGCACAGCCGTCCCATTCGTGCCACGTGTCAGATGCTAATTGGTTACAGGTTCGGCGGTGCAATTATTGGTAGGAAATTTGAAACCCATCCTTTCCTCTATATATAGATCGACGAGAAGAGAGAGAAAGGTTACAACCCCTTTCTCTCTCTCTAGAACTCGAGTTTTGAGAGCTTCTCAACCTTCCAAATTCCAGATTCGACGCTAGATCCTGTTTCAACGATTGAATCTGCACAAAATCCTCAGGTTTGTCTTTGATCTTCATTGCTTCCCTCTTCTCTGTAGTTTTTGCCCTGTTTCTCGTTGTTTTCTGCAATTTTCTGGAGCTTTTTGTTCTATGTGAACAATACGAAGACGGAGATGAACAGTGATGTTCATCTCTATCTTCAATCTGTTCTTCCGAGCCTTAGCCCTGATGTTGGTGGGCTCTGGTCGACACTCGATTACGTCGAACCCCAAAACCTGACTTTAAATGTTTCCCGAGCCTGCGTCTGTAGAGTAGACTAGGGTGGGCTAATAGGGTAGCCGAATGTAGTGAAACCCTTGCCTTTTGGCCAAGGATGAGGTTTCTCATTATATCTTCTTGTTTTGTTAGGTCTGGCTCACCAGGTGATAGTCATCTCTTCCGACTCCGAAAGCTAGGGAGACGATTCCGGCGATTCGATTATTCGAGAGTGGTTGGATAGGAGTAGGAGCCGACACCAGAACTCGTCCATAGCTTCAAACAAGTCAGTCGACTCCCAGGACTCGAACGCTGAGCGTGATTACGAGTATGGCGAGGACGAGTTCATTACCGAACCCGAGATCTCTTTCACGCAGTCCACCCATTCCGATGCCAATCCCCAGAGAGGGCCTGAGGCCGACTCGAGGTTTAACTCTGGAGCCGAGGCCTCGACGTCCGCGCAATCCAGGCGAGAGGATGTTCTGGCCGTAGATGCAGAGGTGGCCGACTTATACGAGAGGGGTCAAGTTTGCCCCCACGCCCACTTCTTCAGCGGGGAGCAGGAGGAGTACGAAAACTTTTGCCGAGAATATAGTATTCCCGAAGATGTGGTTGTTAGCCGAGTCGCCAGTAATCAAATTTTGGATAAACGCAAACACAATCCCGAGCATATCACCGTCCCCTGATGGCCATCTATGAGGCCGGGCTTCGGTTCCCCCTTCATCCATTCTTGAGGGAATTACTGGCTTGGTTCAACCTCGTCCCTCATTTCTTTGCTATCAATAGTTTTAGGATAGTGATGACTGTGATCGCTTTGAAGGAGCTTCACGATCTGGAGTTTTTGGTCGTCGACCTTTTTGAGACATACATCATGTCTAGGCATGGTCGTATCGAACATAGGCACCTCGCGACCCACTGAGGCAAGGAGCCTTTAGTGGATGGGTTGCCCGATACTGATAAATGGGCAAATTTTTACATGGAGGTAAGTGGTAATTACGAGTTCGGTGACTAAACCAACTGTAGACACCACGTGCCGAAGATCAAGGATTTCAGAGGTGGCATAATTTTCTATCATTTCGCCATACCTGCCTTCCTTTTAATTTTTGCTTTATTTGTGCTGACTGTTTGCCCTTTTTTGTAGATCACCGAGTGATCACCAAGACTTTGAATTCCTAGGCCACCGAGAAGCACATGGAAATCTTAAGGTCACAAGCCTGTCGAGACGCGCCGACTCTGTTAGGCTACGTCCCATCATACAAGGGCAAACTAAAGAGGAAAGAGAAGGAGGCAGGTAAGCCGAGCAAGAAGGCTTCGACTTCCAAGAAAGGTGGGGGAAAACAGACAGGTGGACAAAAGAAGGGTAAGAAGCCAAGAGTGAAGTTCCCAACTTTCAGGAAAACAGTAGAATTCTGGTTTAGGGAGAGCAAGGGGACCAAGCTTCCGGGCATCAACATCCCTCTCCAGACCATTATACCTGAGTTCACCAAAGACATGTCGAGGAGGAACGTGGTCCACGTGAACCTCCGGGATAATGTCTCTGCTCGGCAAAGCGGATCCGATCCGGCCGAGCCTATTGAGAAAAGGCTAAAGGTAACCCACGACTTCTTTCCATCCAAGCCTCCAACACCACATCCGTCGGAGAAGGGCAGGACCGAGTCGTCAGCAGCAGGTGGTTCAAAGGCGATTCTAAAACTGGTAGGCTCGGCTGGACACGTTGTTGTTCAGGAATTCACCCCTTCCTTTGCTTCGGCGAGGGGGAGGCTGGTGACTATTCAAGATAGCTCAAGGTCAAACCTAGCCTTGCTGTTACTATGCTTAAAGGCCTTGCGCTGCTGAGGGATATGGAGAGGGTACTGCAGGACCTCCAACCGAGCCTAGTTCACGCTAGTGCTTATCTAGTGCAGGTTTGTCTGAGCCCCATTCCTTTACTTATTTTCTTTTTGTCCCATCGAGCTTAATGCACATCTTTTTTTACAGGCTGGGCAGGCTTTGCTCAATGCCTCAAACAAGGCTGCACTTGCAGCTGCTGAGAAGTCGCACTACCATAATGACTTGAAAATGGAGCGTGAAAAGGTGAAGGCAATGAAAGAGAGTCTGAAGGTGGCCGAGGCTAGGGCGGGGCAGCTTGAGGAGGAGAGAAACGAGGCCCTTGTTAAGGCGAAGAAGGCCGAGTGCGAATTAGGGAGAATGCAGAGGAGAGAGAAGAGAAAGATGAGGGAAGTAGATGGCAAGGCCTACCAAACGGGATTCGATCGAGCTGGTGCCGATTACAAAAGGGAGGCCAGAAAGATGTTCAATGAGGTGATTGAGTGGAGGGTGTCGATCACCTACAGGACAGGGGATGAGGATGGTGTAAAAGCCGTCGCCGGTGTTCTTAGTTGGAGGCCGACTTGAATCTTACAAAGTCGATTCCAGCGGCGGTTGTTCCCGAGCTTGAACTTCCATATAATGAGGAGGAATGTGCACCTCTCCCTCCTGAGGAGTTTCCCGAAAGTGATAAGGATATTGAAGATATTTTGGATGCCGAAGCTGAGGATGGATCTGGTGTGAAGAAGGTTACTGGTGATGCTGGGGATGGGAAGTTGGCCGAAGATGCTGGGAATGAGGCCATGAATGTCGATCCAAACGCCAAGGATGATGCTGAGGCTGACGATATCATTCAAGATTGAGAGAGAAGTACCCGCAGGTGCCGGCTTTGGGGTGGCCGGTAACCATAGTGGAAAACCCTTTCACTTCTCAAAAATTGTTACTTTTTGCTTTATTGGTTGATGCTTTGAACTTTGTTGGGCTGGACGGCTTTGAGAATCGAAGTTTGCCGTACCAGATTTGTAATAGTTTGTGGGGAGGTCAGCATCAAACGATTTATCACGCCGAACCTTCCGGCTTAGGGAATTTGCATCTCTTTGTTTTAGATGAATGGATGTTTGAAGTTTTCATTTGTAGTGTTCACTCTTTTTTTTGCCTTGGAAGAGTTTGTGCTTGTTTGTTTTGAGTGATGGTGATTCATAGCCCCCACTTTGGTTTAGGTTCGGTTAGGTAGCCGAGCCTTGACCAAAGTTGAAAAATCTGATGAAGTTGGTTAGGGGACTCGTAGCTGATGAGTGCCTCGGTCGTAGCCGGAGTACCTAGGTTGTGAATCAAGAGTTTGATTGGTGCCCCTACCTTTGGTTGGGGCTCGGCCGTAGTGCTAGCCCATAGCCAAGGTATTAAGGACTTTAGAATTTTGAAGTTTGTGGGTGGTTTGCTCACCAAGTCGTGAGTTTAACTGGGCTATGGCCGACCTTAGAGTCTTGCCAAGCTGAACCGGAGCCTAAGTTCCAGCCGTAATATGTGCTTTAGGCTCGGTGGACCATATGTCCTGTGTTTGCTTCTTTGGGCATCAGTAGTGGCCGAAGTAGTGGCATGAATGTCATTTGTGGGTGTGACCGAAGTCAACGTTTGCGTTTGGCAGCAGGGGCCAATGGTAGTTTAAATTAATAGACATAAAGTTGAAAAATTGCAGAAAACATTAATTGCCAAGCAAGATTTTTCCTTTTGTTGTGAAACAATGAGTACAAGTTTGAAGTATATGCTAAAGCCGAAGCCAACCTTGAAGTAAAGTGGAACATTGATAATGGCCGAAGCCAAAACTGACATAATGTAGAACAAAGTTGATGAAAAACATGAATTAACTAGGATAGTCAGTGGCTGAACACAAGGCGCACTGAAAGGGTTGATCACATGTATGTCTTTTTGAGGTTCTGAGCGTTCCACGGGTTGGTGAGGACTTTCCCATTCATATCCTCCAAGACATAAGCTCCTTCACCAGCAATCTGAACCACACAAAATGGCCCCTCCCAATTGGGCTTGAATTTCGTCTTTTTGTTGTCTTGCACAACTTTTCTCCATACTAAATCATCTTGTTTGAAGGTCTTGATCCTCATGCTACGGTTGTAGCCCTTGGCCACTTGCTGTTGGTACTCGGCGAGCTTTAGCCGAGCATCATCACGTTTTTCTTCTGCCAATATCAATTCTTGTTCCACGGCTTCTTCATTGGTCTTCGGATCAAAGTGTTCTGTTCTCAAGGTTGGGAACTTGGATTCCAAAGGGATGACGGCCTCCATGCTGAATGCCATTGAAAAAGGTGTCTGGCCTGTGGATCATTGAGGTGTAGATCGGTAAGCCCATAGAATGCATGGCAACTCCTCGGCCCACTTGCCCCTCTTGGAGTTTAGCCGACGCTTGATCCCAGCGCAAACAGTCTTGTTCGTGGCCTCGGCTTGTCCATTTCCTTGGGGGTATGCTTGAGTAGAGTTGAAGAAGCATATCCCAAATTCTTCACAGAGGCTGGAGAGGCCGTTTCCAACGAACTCAGTTCCGTTGTCCGAGACAATAGCATATGGGACGCCAAACCTTGTGACAATATTTCTCCAAACGAATCTCCGAACACCTCGGTGATTATAACAAGAGGTCGGCCTCCACCCTTTTGAAAAATAATCTGTTGCCATGATAAGGAATTTGAAACCACTTGGTGCTGTTGGCAGCTTGCCCACGATGTCAATCCCCCATTGGGCAAAAGGCCAAGGGCTTGTGATTGGGGAAAGGTTCTAGGCAGGTTGCTTGGGGATGGGGGAGAATAGCTGGCACGGTCGGCATTTACGGACAACCTCTTTGAAGTCTTTCTTCATGTTCTTCCAAAAATATCCCTGGCTCATTGCGCGTTGATAGAGGGAACGACCACCGAAGTGACAGTCGTAGTTACCAGAGTGAAGCTCAGCAAGAATCTCGGGTACTTGTGTTGGGTGGACAACGAGGAGGTATGGTCCGGAGATGGATTTCCTGTAAAGTTGGTTGCTCTTGGAGAGCCAGTAATAAGCGGCATTGTTTCGGATACGGTATGCTTCCTTCTTGTCAGCTGGTATAGTGTCATCGCGGAGAAAAGCAACGATCTCGTCCATCCAACTTGGACCAAGCTCGATGTTAAGTACTTCTAGAGTTGTTTCAAAGGATGGGTGGTCAATGCTGCCGAAGTTGATGGTCTTGAATTGTTGGATGAGTTCGGCTGCTGTTGCTTGGTATTTCATCATCCTGGGGTCGCGGGCTTCATAGTCTCCCAGAACCTGGTTGACGATGAGTTGGGAATCGCAGTAAACAGCTAGGTCATTAACCTTCATTGCTATCGTGGAGTGCAAGCCAGCAAGAAGAGCCTCATATTCGGCTTCATTGTTCGTGGCAGGGAAGTTGATGCTGATGGAACTTTCATGAAGTGTCCCGTAGGGGGAGACCAAGATGACCCCTGCTCTGGCTCCATTGCTGTTATAGGCTCCATCAACATGTAGGCGCCATATATCTCCTTGAAAAAGGTGCCAAGGCTTCTGGGTTGCTTTTTGTTCGGCCACGGGTTGAGGTGGGGTGGGAGTGTTGAGGATTTCTTAATCTTCAGGAGTTAGCTCGGCTATGAAGTCAGCGAGAACTTGCCCCTTTATCGCCGTCCGTGGCTCAAAGCGTATGTCAAAATTCGCCAGTTTGACAGCCCACTTAGAGACCCTGTTGGAGAGGTCAGCCTTCCGAAAGAGGCTCTTTAGAGGGTGCTCCGTCAAGACGGTGATTGTATGGGACTGGAAGTATGGTAGGAGTTTCCTTGCAGCTGAGACTAGTGCAAGTGCTAGTTTCTCGAGGGGGAGGTAACGTGTTTGCGCGGGTAGGAGCATTTTACTAGTGAAGTAGATTGGCATATCGTCGGCGCCTTCTCACTGAACCAGTGCTAAGCTGACGGTGTGAGCCGAGACCACGAGGTACACGTAGAGAGTTTCAAATTCTTTGTGTTTCACCATCAATGGAGCCGAGCTCAGGTAGCCTTTGAGTTCGGCCAATGCTGTGTCGCAGTTTGGAGTCCACTCGAAAATGCATGACACTTATCTGAGGATTTGCTGATAAACCGGTTCAAAGCCGCCGCCATGCCTGTGGGCCTCTGGACTTCTCTGATTGTTTGTGGTGGTCACAAGTCTGCAACGGCCTTGATTTGGTTGGGGTCAGCTTTGATACCATGCCTGGTGACCAAGTGTCCCAGAAATTTTCCTGTGCTCACGCCAAATGCGCACTTCTTTGCGTTCAAGCGGAGCTTGTGGAGTTTGAGAATTTCGAAGACTTCAACCAATTCTTGAAGGTGATTGTACTCCTTTTGACTTTTGACGACCAGGACGTCGATGTAGGCTTCCACCGTGTGGCCAATCTGGGCGTGGAGCATTTTGAAGATGGCTCGGGTGAATGTGGCACTTGAGTTCTTGAGCCCAAAGGGCATAACTCGGTAACAAAAGATGCCGTAAGGGGTGATAAATGACGTCTTCTCCATGTCTTCTGGATCCATCGCGATCTGGTGGTAGCCGCGGTAGGCGTCTAAGAAGCTCAGTCGAGCATGGCCAGCCGTGGCGTCCACCAGTTGATCGATCTTTGGTAGTGGAAATCAATCCTTCGGACATGCATCGTTAAGATTAGTATAATTAATGCAAACTCTCCATTTTTCGTTCTTCTTCTTAACGACAACTATATTTGACAACCATGTTGGGTATTGAACTTCTTGAATTGTGTTGGCCTCCAACAGGCGGTTGACTTCATCCAGGACGGCTTTGGTGTGTTCGGGTGCCGAACGTCGAGCCTTCTGGACGACTGGCTTTGAATCCTTCTTGATGTTGAGGGAATGACTGATAAAATTTGGGTCCACCCCTAGCATCTCATTGGGGGTCCATGCAAAAACTTCCATATTGTCTTTGAGGAATTGGAACATTTCTTTGCGCTCAGCGTCACTGAGGGAGGAGTCGAGTAAAAAGAAATGAGAGTCGTCCTCAGTGATTGGCATTGAGATAAGGTCTTCAATTGCTTTGTCCTCGGCCTTCTCACCGACGTCTTCAATGACGGCCATGTCTGGGACTTCGGCCCATTGTACTTGTTTTTCTTTAGAGGAGTTGTGAACAATCGAGACGTAGCACTTTTTGGAGGCGACTTGATCGCCACGTAAATCCTCTTGCCTTCCGTTCGCACCAATAAATTGGACGACTTGGTGGTAAGTGGAAGCGATAGCTTGCATACCATGAAGCCCGGTTCAGCCAAGTATAGCGTTGTATGGGCTCGGTACGTTGACGAAGATGAATTCGACGATCAAAGTTTTTGAGCCAACGACGACTGGAAGGAAGATGCGGCCAAGCGGCCAGACTAGGGCTCCATTGAAGCCGATGAGGGGGATTTCGGCTGGCTGTAATGCTGATTCTGGTAGATCGAGCTTTTTGAAAAGGTCGTAGTACATAACCTCAACCAAACTTCCTTGGTCGATGAGAACACACTTGACATCATGGATGCCAATTTGGACGATGACCACAAGGGCGTCGGAGTGAGGGGTTTGCACCATCTCGAGGTCACGCTCGGTAAAGGTGATTGTCCATTTCGGTAAGTCCTGCGGGCGCGGGCGCGGACGCTTGGACCCAGATCCTACTAAGAGTACCTGCTTTGAGGTTGAGGCACGATCAAGGTCAGCTCGAAGGTTGGTTTTAAACTCCTTGGTCACAGGGCCGTGGATAACAAGTATCGTTGATCGCGGCTCATTGGGGTTCGGATTGATGATGGGTGGGCGGGCAAGTGTTTTGGCTCGGTCAATGTACTGGTTGAGGTGACCTTGGGACGCGAAGCAGTCCAAAAGTGCCTTGTACGGGGCACAGACAGTTGTATAGTGGTCGAGCTCATTGTGGTAGGAGCACTTCTTCCTTGGGTTTTGATCTGGCTGGCCTGTGTCCATGCCGAGCTTGCCCATTGGCCATTTGAACCAAGGTTGTCTCATGATCTCTTTGGGGAAAGACCAGGTGGGTTCTTTGAAAACTGTTGTTTCGGCCACGTAATCGTGCACCTTCGACGGGCGCTTCTTTCTTGATATTGTTCACGTGTTTCTTCAGCTGGGATTGTTGGGTGATGATTGGTGTTGGCAGCTGGGGTGTAACCGTGGGTAGGGGAGTTGTTGGGTTGGGGATCCTTTGAGCCGCTCGATCTGCGTAGAATTCTTCGAGAGCGCAAAATCGCTCTACGATACGCATCAATTCGCCCACACCGTGTGGAGGGCGGTGTAGACACCCCAATTTGGACACATCAAATTTCCTTAATTTGTAGCCCTGAGGCTCCCCGATGATGAATTCGGATTAAAACAAGCCTCGATTTAATCAGAACAATGCTTCTTGAAGGACTTTGAAAAGGGAAACAAATGGTCAAAAATCAATCTCAAGCGCTTAGGAGCAGTCCCGAGCGCTCAAAACCATTTTCAAAAGCTGTGGGCCTAGCTCACTCTCGAGCGCTCGAGACCTCTGTGCTGCCCAATGGATGATGAGGCTTCCCACTATCCATGCAACTCATCATTACAGCCATCTTGAGCCGGTTGATGTTCGAGCCAACACTCAACCTCTGGTGGCAGGGGATCAGATGGTGGAGATCTTCCCTCCAAGGAAAGATTTTATCTCAACCTCATTTCATTTTGAAAACCATAGGTTATAATCCCCTATATATACCCCTTTCTCAGCAGAAACCAGACCACGAAATCTCTCTCTCTAAAACCCCCCCTCCTCTGTTCAAAAAACTCTCAAGCAAAAGATTTGTTTCCCAACTACAAAGGTTTTGAAAAACAAAAGTACAAAGATCAAAAAGTATCAAGGAAAATGCAAGAAACTCAGAACATCCTTAGTCTCTGATTTCTTGTATTCTTCTCTCTGCATTCATTCTTCAAAGCCATTCAAGGAGCAAAGTTCCAATCAAAGGTAGAAAGTCTTTCTACTTTAATCTCAAGCAAGAGGCTGTTTTTGCCTTCTGAGGGGGGTCTCTCAGCCTGTCCCAGTCTTTAATACTGAGTGCATGGTTGGGGGACCTTAGTGTAAAAACAAGAGCAAAGGGATCACAAAGCATTTTTTTGAAAACCCACTGAAAACACTCTCGAGCGCTCGGGACTGTTTCCAGTTCCATGCATGGAATTTTTGGTAGGACAGCAAGCTGGAGTGAACTGCACTCTTAAATGAAATGGTTTTAATGTAACATGCAGACATAGAAAATTTGTTTTCTCGAAACAAAAATGTTTCTCACCAAGTTTCAAGTAAGAACAAGATTTTCCAAGGTTAAAAAGAAGATCTTCTCCTGGGAAAGTCCAAAACAAGAGTGTCTGCATTTCAAGATAATGTCATTCCCTATTTGAGAGTAAGCTGACATGCAGCTCACTCCCAAGCGCTTGGAACCATTCCCGAGCGCTCGGGAGTGCCTGCATGCCACTGCAGTCCATCATTCTCCCCATTTTGCCATGGTTCTGCTTTCTGCATGCAGGGATATGTCCATTTGCTCTTAAAAGAATGCTGATCTAATTTTTGTTAAGGCAAGGATGCATGATTTGAAAGATTGAGGTCCTGTCTTAGTCTATCAAGTCCTCTGCTGAGTCTGTAGTATGCTTAAAATTGCTTTAGTTTACAGTTTTTAGCATTATGTCCTGTTTGTACTAACAAGATTTGCAGGTTGGGCATCAGTACTCCCAAGCGCTCGGGACCACTCCCGAGCGCTCGAGAGTGAAGTCAGTAGGCAGGGTTCCATTCTCTATTATTTAGCATTTCTTTACCACTTTCATCATCCCCTGTACACATGCACCAGCATACACGTCTATTTGGTATACCTGTGGATACATGCTACTTGTCTAATGAAACAAAATCCCTTTGGAAAATCCCACAAACATTTAGTAGAGACCGATTTCGTATTGGGCGAGGGGGGTGCCGTAAAACCCTTCCCCCTCGTAACGTGGCTTCCGAACCCTCAAAAGTGATCTCTGGTTTTCAATTCAATCAATCATTTTTCAGATCAAAACGGTTTCTCGGGTGGCGAACCACAAATCCGGGTGGCGACTCTTCAAAGTTTCAAATCGATTCAAAAGCGGTGTGTTGTTTTTCGGGCCGCCCCGATCCACCCGGGGCTGTGGTAGCCCACAGTGGCGCCTCCACTGGGGAGAAGGTTTAATTAATACTTGAGAAAAAGTTGGCATGTTGTCAAAACGGCCCGCTTTCCTTAAGCATCAATTAAACTTGTGAGCCAAGCTTGAAAAATGTTTGTGGGATTTTCAAATTTATTTTGTTTCATTGTCTATCTCTAGTATATGTATCTTGTGCAGCCCCGTTGTTGCGTTTCGGCAATCCTACCAGGCTTGCCGGTGATGGGGAATCCCGGAATGCTCAGCAACCCTCGACCGTGATGAGTCATCCCTACCGTTTGTACCATTATTGGGTGTACGCTCAATAGTGGGAGGTATACTTTGACTCTAGTCCGGGGAACCCTCTTCAAGCCAAAACCGGTCTTTGTACATGCTTAACAAGCCATAGAACTTTCCAAATTAGGACAGGAACCTACAGGGTAGGATTACGTGCTATATCCTGTCTACGTGCTGCATTTCATCTTGCATCATCATGCTGTCAGTCACGTGTAGACACCTCAATTTGGACTTTTCAAAATTCCTTGATTTGTGGCCCGGAGGCTCCCCGATGATGACTTTGGATTGAAACAAGCCTGGTACCGATCGGAACTTTGCTCCTTGAAAGATTTGAAGAGGGATTAAAAATGGTTAAAAACATTTCCAAGCGCCTGGGAGCAATCCCAAGCGCTCAAAACTGTTTCACAAAACCTCTGGCTTGGCTCTTTCTCGAGCGCTCGAGAGTGAGGTCCCAAGCGCTCGGGAGTGATCCCAAGCGCTCGAGACTATTCTGTTGCCCAATGAATGGCAGTATCACCCACTCACCTTGCAACTCATGATTATAACCACCTTGAGCCCGCCGATGGCTCGGTCCACACTCAACCTCTGGTGGAAGATATTCAGGCCAAAGATTTTCCTATTAAAAAATGTTTTATCAAAACCATTTGATTTTCAAAAACCATTTGAGGTCTTGGCCTATAAATATAACTGGTATTTCAGCAGAAGGAAGACCACGAAAATCCATCCCTGAAGAGCCCCTTACTCTTTGCTCTCTCTCTCTCTCTCTCTAGCCAAAAACCAAAAATCTCCAAACTCTCTTTCCAAACTCCAAAAGTTTTGCAAATCACCAAGGAAAAGGGCAAGAAATCCAGAATACCCTTTTGATTTCTTGCACTCTCCTCTCTTCATCCACACTTCAAAGGCACACCAAGGAGCAAGGTTCAAGGAAAAGGTATAAAACTTTACCTTTGGTCACAACTAAAGGGCTATTCATCCCTTCTGAGGGGGGTCTCTCAGCCTGACCCAGTCTTCAATACTGGGTGCATGGTTGGGAGACCCTAGTGTAAAAACAAGAGCAATGGGGCACAAGAAAATGTTTTCACAAAACCCTCACTGGAACCACTCCCAAGCGCTCGAGAGTGCTCCTGAGCGCTCGGGACGGTTCCCAGTTTCACGCATGCCCCCTTTGTGACGTAGTAGGTTGGGAATGATGTGAGGTATTAAAAGGATTGGTTTTGTTTTGGCATGCATGCCCAGAAAATGGTTTTCCCCCTAAAAACATAAACATTTTCTCACAAGTTTTCATGTGGAACAAGGCTTCTCTCTTTCAAAGTTAAAAGAGGTTCTCCTCTTGGGAAATGCCAAAACAAGGGCCTTTGCATGTCAAAATCAGTACCGTTTCCTGTTTGAGAGTAAGCTGGTATGCGGCTCACTCCCAAGCGCTCCGAACCATTCCAGAGCGCTCGGGAGTGCATGCATGCCATTGCTTCCCTTTTCCCAGTCTGCTGTGTTATCTGGTCTCTGCATGCTTTAGTGTGGCCTGTTGCCCTTTTAAATTCATAGATTTAGCTTTGTTAAGGTAGGGACGCAAGATTTGAAAGATTGAGGGCTTAGCTCAGTCTTCCAAGTCCTCTGCTGAGCCAGTAGTATAATTAATATCATTTCAGTTCCTATTTTAGCATTGCTTTCTGTCTGTGCTAACAAAGCTTGCAGGTTGGGTATCAGAACTCCCAAGCGCTCGGGACCTCTCTCGAGCGCTCGAGAGTGAAGTCAGTGACAGATCCTCAGTTTCTATGATCATGCATTTTGCTCACTCCCATTTAATCATCCATTGTACACCAGCACATGCATGCAATTCTTACCTGTTATAACTGTGGATACTTGCTAAATGGTCTAATGAAACAAAATCCCTTTGAAAAATCCCACAAACGTTTAGTAGAGACCGATTTCGAATCGGGCGAGGGGGGTGCCGTAAAACCCTTCCCCCCTCGTAACATGGCTTCCGAACCCTTGAAACTGATCTCTGGTCTTCAATTCAAATCAATTGGTTTTCCAAACAAAACGGTTTCTCGGGTGATATACCGCAAATCCGGGTGGCGACTCTTCAAACGGCGTATTTCTCTCTTCAAAGCGGCGGGAAAATATTAAAAGCCAAAACCCTTTTTGTGTTTTTCGGGCTGGTAGCCCACAGTGGCGACTCTGCTGGGGACGTTTAATTAATACTTGAGAAAAAGTTGGTTTGTTGATAAAACGGCCCGCTTTTCTTGAATATCAATTAAACTTGTGAGCCAAGCTTGAAAAACGTTTGTGGGATTTTCAAAAGGATTTTGTTTCATTGTTTATTTCTTGTATATATCTTGTGCAACCCCGCTGTTGTGTTTCGGCAATCCTACCCGGCTTGCCGGTGATGGGGAATCCCGGAATGCTCAGCAACCCTCGACCGTGATGAGTCATCCCTACCGTTTGTACCATTATTGGGTGTACGCTCAATAGTGGGAGGTATACTTTGACTCTAGTCCGGGGAACCCACTTCAAACCAAAACCGGCCCTCTATACGTGTGTAGAAAGCAATAGAACCTTCCAAACTATGACAGGGACCCGCGGGGTAGGACTATGTGCTATATCCTGCCTACATGTTACTGCTTTCTGCATCTCACCATGCATCTCATCCATGTCATGCCGTTATGCTGTCCGTTCAATTTCGAGTCCTGCGCTTTTAATCTCGCTCGCACGGTCTGTAGAAGGTTGCCGAGGCCCGATGATGAGTCGTGCACTCTGGTGTACGTTGTCTAAACTACATAAGTCCTTAGAACAAGGAGACTTTGGGAAATTAGAATATACTAAGTCCTTGACTAATGCCTAATCGAAATTTCAACGGAGAATAAGGAATAACAAAGGAACCGATGCCGTGATGCCACTTTACTTACACCACTCTGGCTAATGGCACCATGTCACTGACACCACGATGGTTGGGGTATCACGCCGTCTATACTAAGTTATTCCAAGTTCAAAATTGAGACTTCGAATGAGGACTAGTTGAATACTTAGTTCATTTTGACATCTTTTAGAATCTGTTGTTCTGAACGAAGGATACACCCTAAAAGAAATTCTGAGGAATTAGGCAACCTTCGAAAGACCGTGATCTTATCCCGCTTGCACATCGCACCTTGAATCTTACGCTTGCTTTCGTGTCTCATATAGAACTCTTAGGCTTGCTTGCGCAGCTTGTTTAGGATTGCCTGGACCGATGATGAGTCGTGCTTTTTAAAGGCGCGTTGTTGAAATTAATTAGTCCTTGGAACGACGAGGTTTTGGGGATATCAAAATTCATTAAGTCTTCAATATAATTTTTAATCATGGATTCAATGAAAATTAACGAAACAGTTAGGCTACAATGTCGTGATACCCACACCACCCAAGTTATGGTGCGAAGTCACTTTACACTGCTTAGGCTAATGGCGCCATGCCACTTACGCCGCCCCGATTACGGTATCATGTCATTTACGCTAAACGGTTTTTGAAACCAGAACAGAAATTTCGGCTATAAAAAAAATGTTAAAGACTTAATTTGTTTTGATATCTCTCAAATCTTGTCATTCCTAATCAAAGGATACACATTCAAAAGAATCTCTGAGGACTAAGGCAATCCTTCATAGGATGTCATTTCTTGAGTCAGGGTCTAGGAGACCATAAATCCATGGAGTTTGGGATACCTCTGGTGTTCGCCGTGCCCGAACGGCTCCCTCTAGTTTAGCCTTAAGTGCATCTTCCAGCAGTCTCATTGCTCTGTCTCGGATGGTCTTAGATAAGGAGATTGGCTCTGATTCCCAACGTTCGGAATTTAACCTGCCTGACACCGACTTACCCGTGACTGTTGGAACTTTCCGTAAAGTGCGATCCCTTGAGTCGACGATGACAACACGTCAATTACAACTCTTTTATTAAAATACACATTTTTCAATAAATCATAACAGGGGCACGTCCTAAGTTCGTTTTCGTTTGCTTTACTGTCAGTACTGGGCCACCCATCCTACACAAAGCCATACCACCTCCTTCGACCACCTCGAAATGACAGGGCAAACAGAGCTGGTTGAGCTAAAAAGGGCTGTAGAGGAAATGAGTCAGAAAATGGATAAGCTGACGGCTCTATTGCAAGGGCTGATTGACATTTTCACCTCCGCCATGTCAAATCCAGATCTGGGACTGAATGCTGGTAAGGCCAAGATCAAAGAAACTCCACAAGCCTACCACCCTCCAACCGCCGGAATCAAGCCATGCTCAAAAGTGAAACTCTCGGACATGTTCGAAGGCTTGGTGGAATTCCATGATGCCAAGAATCACTCAAATAAGGATATTGGATCCTTGTCTGAAACTAGTGCTAAAAGACAGGATGTGCACATTGATGAGATCAACCCCAAAAGCAAAGGAGTGTTATGCAGCTGTGAAGCAAGCAAGGCTTTCACCAGAGGCCCCCTCGGCACCACCATGAACCCTCAACCCGGCTGCAAAATCCCACCAAGGATCTTCTCCCGCTTTCCTGTACCTTTGTCCTCAGTTTATGAGAAGCTCCTCGAAGCCGGCCTCATCGAGCCGCTCCCACCAACTCCCCTGCCTCGAAAGCTCCCGGCGTCCCACAACCCAAACGTCTATTGTGCCTTTCACCAATATACCGGCCATCCCACCAATAACTGCTTCCGTCTCCGCCACGAGATCCAAGACCTAATCGATGACGGAACCATCCCAGTGCCGGACTTCGGATCAGGAGGAAGATTTTGAGTGCAGCGAAGCATGAATGGAATTGCTCACGAGTTTGGGAAACTTTTGAGTTTCGAGTCAAGTCTTTGTCTTTCAATTTCGAGTCAGTTTGTACTTCGCGTCTTTCATGCTTTCGTGTCTGTACGTTTTCAAATTCGAGTTTGTAGTAAAAAAAAAAAAAACCAAAAAACAGACTCAGTTTCGTAGGCCCGAACTACGTTATGACCTGATTCCTTTGCAAGAAGGATACGTAGGCAGCCTTATCCCGAGGCCCGGTCATGTTCTTTCGAGTCGATTCCAAAATTCGGTCACAATCTTTCGAGTCAATCCTTTGTCGGTCCGTCCCGTCTTTTGATGTCAAACCTCTTGAGTCGAAATTGTGATAATAAACTTACGTTTTGTGATAATCCCTTAACTTGGAATTGTTTTTCACTATCAATTGAGATATCAAAACACGAGATACTTTGCCCTCTGAAGAAGGAGAATTTCATGGAACCACTCCCTGACGCCATCAAGAAGCAACGCCTTGGCATGAGAAAAAGCTCGCTAAATCAAAACCTCAAAATATGATCTAGGCAAAAGTTAGAGCACACAAATCTCTTAAACTGCATCTAGGATCCAGTTATCAAGTTGTGCAATTCAAAATGAAGAAAGGCATTCTTTTCTTTTATCACACGCTTGAAGATATATATCCATTGATAACCCCCTTTGAGCCTAAATCAATTTCTTTGAAAGAACCCAGCTAGGCAGCTATCCCCCGCACCGGGATGAAATGAGGAGGACAAAATGTGCCAAACACTTGGTTATCATCGACGCATCTGAATTCAAAGCGTGAAAGTGCCAAATACATGGGCGCAATGAGGTGCAAAACATCGAACAAAAATCAGAGAATGCTCAAGACCAATGAAAATGCCAAACGCATCGGGCACAACAAAAGGCAAGTGAAAGAAGGTGCCCATCAAAAGCAAAAAGGGCACAAAAATATTCAAGATGGCTGCTAGCTCTCGAAACCCCAAGAAGATGAAAAAAGTTTGAGCCTATTATCCTTTCTTTGTTAAGCCAAACCTTGGCCACGTTACAACCCGAATAAAGTCCTGGCATATTGAAAAATACAACTTGATAACAAAAATCCTGGACGATAGGAGAAAACAAGAAGGAACGCCAAGGCATTTCATGAATCCTGTAACATCCGAGCTGGGGCATTTTCTAAATCCATGGGTTGTCATCAGCAACCTGGGGCATGATTCCTAATAAAAGTCCTCGTGTTTTGCTAAAACAATTTCAAAACCCATAATGGAAAAGTCATCAAAACTTGATTTTATCGTGACAATTTCAAACATTAAATCCTCAAATAATAAAGCTCCTCGTCCAGTCAAGGTCTTCATTAAGAGTCAGTCCTCTCATAAAAGGTCTTTCTTGTCCTTCGAGTCATCTGGGCCTTGTCCAAATTCACACAAGGTCATTGAGGCCCCAACTTGTGAGAGAAGCTCTGATATATGGAAGAACCCGCACTTGTGCTCATGACAAAACTCGTTGCCGAAACTATCAGTGGAATCAAGGAAAAGATATCAGAACTAAGGTCTGTTACTCACTGGGGCACATCAGCCCAATGTCATCAATCATTGCAAGCGTACAGCCAACCTCAAGACTGGGGCATGAATGCTCGGGACTCAAGCCCTGATCAAGGCCAAACTCAAACCAGCTCCAGCTCAAACCCAATTTCCATCCAAAGACGAACTCCATCCCAAATCCCAAGGTCCTGAAAATACCAGCTCGCTGATCGAAAACAGTAAAGCAGAAGGGATACTCGGACATGTCCATTGTTGTTTTTCAAAACTAAAAATCATCAGTGTTGTCAAAAGTCGAAACACGGGTCTCACTTTCTAACCTCGACCCCCCCACGGTCGCCTTCTTCCTTCATATTCGTCAACATGACTGCACATCTCTTGCCATAGATTTGGCATTGTCCTGAGGGACACCCTTCAATCATCCGCTGCCATAGATTTGGCACCTTTCATATTCTGCCATAGATTTGGCGCTGTCCTGAGAGACACCCTTCAATTTCAAAATTCAAGCTTCCTTCAAAATTCAAGCTTCTTCTAAAAATTCAAGCTTTTCAGATTCAAGCTTCCTTCAAAATTCAAGCTTCTTCCAAAAATTCAAGCTTCCTCCAAAATTCAAGATTCTTCCAAAAATTCAAGCTTTTCAGATTCAAGCTTCCTTCAAAATTCAAGCTTCTTCCAAAAATTCAAGCTTTTCAGATTCAAGCTTCCTTCAAAATTCAAGCTTCCTTTAAAATTCAAGCTTCTTCCAAAAATTCAAGCTTCCTTCAAAATTCAAGCTTCCTTCAAAATTCAAGCTTCTTCTAAAAATTCAAGCTTTTCAGATTCAAGCTTCCTTCAAAATTCAAGCTTCTTCCAAAAATTCAAGCTTTTCAGGTTCAAGCTTCCTTCAAAATTCAAGCTTCCTTCAAAATTCAAGCTTCTTCTAAAAATTCAAGCTTTTCAGATTCAAGCTTCCTTCGGCACCCGGTTTTTCACCCCTCATCCGCCGCCATAGATTTGGCACCCTTCTGCCGCCGCCATAGATTTGGCGCTGTCCTGAGGGACTTCTTTCTATCATTTGCTTGCATGTCTGCAAGTTTGCATTTGCCCCAAAGAACTACGCTGGTCTGATCCTTGCAGAAAAGGGTACGTAGGCAGTCTGAAAAGACGCGACCACATGCATCAAATGTTTGTATCTTTACTTGCATTTGATTTTGAATTGATGATTTGATTTGGCTCGAATTGGGCTGTCTCAATCTTTGGACGGCACTCGTATCTAGATAGGATGCTGAGCGTCGCCCAAAGAGGGGCAACTGTAGACACCCCAATTTGGACTTTTCAAAATTCCTTGATTTGTGGCTCGGAGGCTCCCCGATGATGACTTTGGATTGAAACAAGCCTGGTACCAATCGGAACTTTGCTCCTTGAAAGATTTGAAGAGGGATTAAAAATGGTTAAAAACATTTCCAAGCGCCAGGGAGCAATCCCAAGCGCTCAAAACTGTTTCACAAAACCTCTGGCTTGGCTCTTTCTCGAGCGCTCGAGAGTGAGGTCCCAAGCGCTCGGGAGTGATCCCAAGCGCTCGAGACTATTCTGTTGCCCAATGAATGGCAGTATCACCCACTCACCTTGCAACTCATGATTATAACCACCTTGAGCCCGCCGATGGCTCGGTCCACACTCAACCTCTGGTGGAAGATATTCAGGCCAAAGATTTTCCTATTAAAAAATGTTTTATCAAAACCATTTGATTTTCAAAAACCATTTGAGGTCTTGGCCTATAAATATAACTGGTTTTTCAGCAGAAGGAAGACCACGAAAATCCATCCCTGAAGAGCCCCTTACTCTCTGCTCTCTCTCTCTCTCTCTCTAGCCAAAAACCAAAAATCTCGAAACTCTCTTTCCAAACTCCAAAAGTTTTGCAAATCACCAAGAAAAGGGCAAGAAATCCAGAATACCCTTCTGATTTCTTGCACTCTCCTCTCTTCATCCACACTTCAAAGGCACACCAAGGAGCAAGGTTCAAGGAAAAGGTATAAAACTTTACCTTTGGTCACAACTAAAGGGCTATTCATCCCTTCTGAGGGGGGTCTCTCAGCCTGACCCAGTCTTCAATACTGGGTGCATGGTTGGGAGACCCTAGTGTAAAAACAAGAGCAATGGGGCACAAGAAAATGTTTTCACAAAACCCTCACTGGAACCACTCCCAAGCGCTCGAGAGTGCTCCTGAGCGCTCGGGACGGTTCCCAGTTTCACGCATGCCCCCTTTGTGACGCAGTAGGTTGGGAATGATGTGAGGTATTAAAAGGATTGGTTTTGTTTTGGCATGCATGCCTAGAAAATGGTTTTCCCCCTAAAAACATAAACATTTTCTCACAAGTTTTCATGTGGAACAAGGCTTCTCTCTTTCAAAGTTAAAAGAGGTTCTCCTCTTGGGAAATGCCAAAACAAGGGCCTTTGCATGTCAAAATTAGTACCGTTTCCTGTTTGAGAGTAAGCTGGTATGCGGCTCACTCCCAAGCGCTCCGAAACCATTCCAGAGCGCTCGGGAGTGCATGCATGCCATTGCTTCCCATTTCCCAGTCTGCTGTGTTATCTGGTCTCTGCATGCTTTAGTGTGGCCTGTTGCCCTTTTAAATTCATAGATTTAACTTTGTTAAGGTAGGGACGCAAGATTTGAAAGATTGAGGGCTTAGCTCAGTCTTCCAAGTCCTCTGCTGAGCCAGTAGTATAATTAATATCATTTCAGTTCCTATTTTAGCATTGCATTCTGTCTGTGCTAACAAAGCTTGCAGGTTGGGTATTAGAACTCCCAAGCGCTCGGGACCTCTCTCGAGCGCTCGAGAGTGAAGTCAGTGACAGATCCTCAGTTTCTATGATCATGCATTTTGCTCACTCCCATTTAATCATCCATTGTACACCAGCACATGCATGCAATTCTTACCTGTTATAACTGTGGATACTTGCTAAATGGTCTAATGAAACAAAATCCCTTTGAAAAATCCCACAAACGTTTAGTAGAGACCGATTTCGAATCGGGCGAGGGGGGTGCCGTAAAACCCTTCCCCCCTCGTAACATGGCTTCCGAACCCTTGAAACTGATCTCTGGTCTTCAATTCAAATCAATTGATTTTCCAAACAAAACGGTTTCTCGGGTGATATACCGCAAATCCGGGTGGCGACTCTTCAAACGGCGTATTTCTCTCTTCAAAGCGGCGGGAAAATATTAAAAGCCAAAACCCTTTTTGTGTTTTTCGGGCTGGTAGCCCACACCACGGTTCTCGAGACTCGCTCGCACGGTCTTTGGGAGGTTGCCAAGACCCGATGAAGTGTCACGCACCCTAATGCGTGTTGTTAACCATGTGAGTCCTCGAGCTGAAGCCTAAGGGAAACTAAAATTTAGTTAAGTCCTTGACTAGTGTTTAATCGGGGAGTTAACCAAAGGAAAGAATGACGAGGAAGCAAAACATTGTGATACCAACACCACCCAGGCTAAAAGCGAACACACTGCTTACGCCACTTTGGTTATCGTATCACGTTGTTCACCCCAAGTCCTTCCAAACCGATGATCGATTTGTTGACGAAATACTAGCCAAATACTTAACTTATTTTAGCATCTTTTAGGGAGCGACGGTTCCTAAATGAGGATACATCCCAAAAATCCAAGGATCAAGGCAACCTCCCATAAAGGGTATTCAATCATTTTTGAAAAATCAGAGTCGATGATGGTGACGGTGATGCACACATTTTCTAAAAGCTATGCACAAATTTCATAAAATGTAAACAGGGACTGCGTCTGAGCACAGTTTTTGCTTTGCTATCAGTTCTGAGCAATTGGGCCAAAGAAAAAGAATATCATACCCTCTTGGACCAGACCCTTGGGACAGAGATTGGAACGGCTTCAACTTCAGGCAGATCCCGTCAGTGTATCAGACTCGTGGGTGGAGATGGAACAACCGGCAGGAAACCCCAACCTCAATCCAAACCTCAACCTAAACCTCAATCCAAACCCCAACCTAAATCTCAACCCGAACGGAGGCAATCCAAACCCGAACGGAGGCAATCCAAACCCAAATGACGGCAATCCAAACCCAGAAAACCCGAACTCGAAAAACCCGAACGGAGGAATGGGACAGATCAGGGAAGCTATCCAACGACTGGGCAAATGTACCGACAACCAAATCGCCCAACTCATGCTGATGATAACCGGGGTTGCACGACGACTCCCGAATCCAAACCAGGGTCCAAACCCAAATCCTAACCCAAATCCAAAACCCGAATCCAAATCCAAATCCTAATCCAAACCCGGAACAACTGGTCCTCGATATGGAAACCCCGCAGAATCTTGAAATGGCAGCGGTCTTGGCGAAGATCACCCAATTAGAGCAATCCGTAGCGAGGAATGAGAAGATTGCCTCGATGGGTTTTGACATCAACAAGCTTTGCCTATTTCCCAATGCGAAGCTTCCGGAGAAGTTTAGGCCCATAGACTTCTCAAAATTCGATGGAACTGGGGACCCGAAGGCGCATCTGACTAGGTACATAGGAGCACTATCCATGTGGGGAGTAGAAAAGGATGCTATGGCTCAGATGTTCTCACAGACCCTCGTGGGTCATGCTCTTCACTGGTTCACTTCGCTGGACGAAAGGAAGAAATGATCCTGGGTAGACATATGTGCGGCTTTCATAGCGCAATATGATTATAACATTCAGCTGGAAGTTACCACCTGTGAACTCGAGTCTACAAAGATGGAAGCCAAGGAAGCCTTTGCAGATTTTGTGAAAAGGTGGAGGGCGAAGGCAGCTCAGATGAAGGACAAGCCAACCGATAGAGATCAGATCCGGATGATTGTCCGGAACCTTCAGCCAAGCCTTGCGCGGCACATGGTCATGGCTCAGGCCTGTTCTGATTTCAAAACATTCTTCGATACAGGCTTGGCCGTCGAAGAAGCAGTCCAGCTGGGAATTCTCGACAAGCCCGAACCCGCACCCAAAGCCAAGAAAGTCTACTCTGGTAACAGCAGCACGATGTTTGGAAACTCCAACTACACTCACCTTCCAAACACCTCCTCAAGCACAGCTCAAGCCGAACCTATCAACCAGATTGTAACCCAAACTAGTCAACCTCGGTCCCAACCCCGTGTCTTCGCCCAATTCTCAGCACCTCTCTCTGTAGTGTTTGAGAAACTAGTCGAAAGTGATCTCCTCAAGCCACTTGCTCCCACCCCACTCCCACAAAAACTCCCTGCCTCCCACAATCCCAACGCCTTTTGCGCCTATCACCAAAACGTTGGCCACCCAACCAACAACTGTTTCCGCCTTCGCCACGCCATTCAAGACCTCATTGATAACAAGACCCTCCCTATGCCTCCACAGAAGCCCAACACCGTCTCCAACCCGCTCCCGAAACATTCGAACACCCACACCAATCACATTTCCCTAAGCCACCCCTTTAACCCAAGCCTTTACATCGTCCCTACCACCCAACCCAAATCGACTATCGAAATACCAGCTGAGGATGCTGTCTGTGCACTCGAGACTGTAGATTGGGACTTCCAAAGGAGATGGAAAGATCTGGCTAGCGATTTCTTCGCAGTGGAAAACCGGGCTCTTGTCACTGGAGTGTGGCCTGTGGCACTCGACTCTCATCAGGTAGAAGAGTTGGAACATGGTGATTGGAGACAGGATTGGGAAGAGATGATGGCTGACCCGTTGGACGAGTATTCGCTGTTTGCTCTGTTCATGGAACCTGAACCGGTCGATGATGAAGATGAATGGGAGTGGGAGCCCGAGCCCAATGGGTGGCATTGGATTGATGATTCCGACCCTTTGGACGAGATGTCTTTGGCATACCTCTTTCGAGAGGAGGAAGTAGAGGAAGAAATGGACTTGATGAACCCCCGCATGTTCTCGGGACTTTCTGTCAGAACCATTGTCAATCTCACCAGAGGCTCCGACGCCCTTGACCATGTGATGGATCATGCCTTCATTCCGTAGGAGTACATTATTGATGAGTTTTTCCCTCAGCCGACAGTTGAGATTCCCGATGAACCCAACATCTGTGTGCTAGATCCTGAAGATCTTTGGGGCAAGTCTAAATTGGTGAACGTATGGGTGGATGGTGAAGAACTAACCGTCAACAAGGCTATGTTGGATGAAGGCTCCCAGCAAGTCAACAACAACAACAACGTCAACTTTTGGAATTCGCTGGAAGAGGAGAATATATGGAATACCCTAGAAATGGAACTGCTCAATGACACTCTTGAGAAAACGAAGCTCGACAAAGGAAAACGCAAGGCCGACACCGATCTCTCCAACTTCTGGGAAGGTTCTTGGTGGAAACTTGCCCCCAAGACAATCAGTATCTTACCAAGAGCGGTAGAGTATACCACCCCGCCAACCTCCAGCAAGGAAGCTCATCCCGGGCACCACCACCACAACAGAATGACCCTGGCATCCCCGTGAACCCTGCCAACTCTACAAGCCCAAACACCCCTATCCCACCTGCTCCACAAAATAACCCCTCAAACTCCACTAACCCTCCACAACAACCTAACCCATCCATCCATCTTAATCCATTCGTTAGCTCAAACCCCAATGCCTCTCAGCAACAAAACCCAAGTGCCAGCACCAACCCTATCATCCAGCAACTCCATGAAACCCCTGCCCGCATGTCCATGTGGGGAGTATTGGCGGCTTCCTGCGAACATCGCCGAAGGCTCGTCAACACTCTCTCTAAGCTCGAAGTCCCTTCCGACATAGCCCCGGAAGCTCTAATCGCCCTCATAACCCCAAACCTTACCCAACACTCCTTGTCCTTCACCGAGAAAGACCTCCGACCTGAGGGAGCTGATCATAATAAACCACTCCATGTGACCATGAAATGCCTGGGAAAGTGGGTCCCCGCGATACTCATAGACAATGGTTCGGCCATCAATGTGTGCCCACTCCGCACTGCTTACTGTCTGGGCCTCAAAAGCAAGGACTTTGCGCCGTCAACTCTGGGTGTCCGCGCTTATGATAACACACGGTGTGATGCCCTGGGAACGATCAATTTAGAGCTGGCAACTGGGAAGTTCAAGACCACTGTGGAATTCTGTGTACTGGAGATCCCTGCTTCATTCAACCTCCTGCTGGGGAGGCCATGGCTGCACCGTTCTGATGTCATGGGAGTACCATCCACGCTACACCAAAAGCTTATCCTGGGATTGGATTCTGGGACCCTTATCATTCATGGGGACTCTGGTATCCGTCCTCACTCCGAAGATAACTCCCCGCTGCTGGAAATCATGCACGGAGAAGAAGACATAGCCATAAGGGGGTTTGCTGTCATGACCTCAAAGGTTTGCACTATCCGGGCTGAAGATGGTTTCTTGGTGAGCTCTGCGGCATTAGAAATCATGAAGCGAATGAATTACCTGCCAGGCATGGGCTTGGGACTCTATGGGCAAGGAGTCTGCGAGTTCCCTCATTTCCCTGGGAGTAATGAACGCTTTGGCCTGGGTTACGAGCTCAGGAAGAGTGATCCCACAAAAAGGTGGCGCAACCGCTCCTGAGCTCATGCAGCCGGAATGAAGCTGAAGGAGAAGGAAGCACTGTATCGAGGAGAGCCTGAGCCCTTTGTGGATCTTGAGACAAAAGTGAAGTATCCTGGGTTTGAAATCTTCGCCAATGACACCTGGGATGATGATGAAGAGATGACAAAGATGGAGGAATTGCCTGAAGCACTAGATTGGCTCGAAGCCTTTGGTTTGGGTAGTCTCCAATCTCTGTTCGGGGGCGAGGAATCGGAGGGTATGGTAGAGGATGCTGCTGTGCTCGTGCTGGGAGGAGAAGAAGAAATGGAAGACCCTTCTAAGCTCATTGTGGATGCTGTAGGCACTTATGAAAACTGCACTTTCATTCCACTTGTAACACGCACTCACAACACTTGCACCGAGTCCGAGTCTGAGTCTGGTACTGACTCCTCGTCTAGCGCTGAGTCGGAGTTCATGCCTATTGGCCCTCCCCGCCGTAGCTTTTACTTTGAATTTGAGTCCACCGTTGTATTCCCCCCTTCTGAGGAGCCTATCAATGAAATGAATGATGCCTTTGTTTACTTGCCGGACTTTGAAATAAATTGTTTGGATCCCGACGATGAAGGAATAGATTTCGATGGGGACATTCCCAAGGAAATCCATTCCCTCATCGAGCGTGAAAACGAAAGGCATGCTCAGCCTCTAAAAGAAGAAATAATCTCGATAAATTTGGGTGATGAGGAGAACCCTCGATTGGTTCAGGTCGATTCCGGGCTATCTCCCAATGAGCTTCAAGAGCTCACCGATTTATTAAAAGAATTCAAAGAAGTTTTTGCTTGGTCCCATGCGGATATGCCCGGAATCGACCCAGAGATCGTCGAGCACAGGATCCCCCTCTATCCCGATGCAAAGCCCGTTAAACAAAAACTGAGGAAGATGCGGCCCGATTGGGTATTAAAGATAAAAGAGGAACTCACAAAACAAATTGATGCCGGTTTTCTAATAGTAACGGAATACCCCACTTGGGTTGCTAACATCGTGCCCGTCCCTAAAAAGGATGGAAAGATCAGAGTGTGTGTCGATTTTAGAGATCTGAACAAAGCGAGCCCTAAGGATGATTTTCCATTGCCGCATATAGATATACTTGTCGATAACACTGCAGGGCATGCGTTACTATCCTTTATGGACGGTTTCTCTGGATACAATCAGATTCTCTTGGCTCTCGAAGACAAAGAAAAGACTACATTCATCACCGAGTGGGGTACTTACTGTTATCGGGTTATGCCGTTTGGGTTGAAAAATGCCGGTCCTACGTATCAGAGGGGTGCTACGACACTGCTGCATGACATGATTCACAAGGAGGTCGAGGTATACGTCGATGATATGATAGTGAAGGGAAAGGAACGGAAGGATCACCTCCCAGGGTTGAGAAAGTTCTTGGAGAGAATTCAGAAGTACAGGATGCGTCTTAATCCGCAGAAGTGCACGTTCAGAGTCACTACTGGGAAAATGCTCGGGTTCATGATCACAACCCGAGGGATTGAGGTAGACCCTTCTAAGATCAAAGCCATTCTTGAGATGGAGCCACCTCAATCCGAGAAGGAAGTATGGTGCTTCTTGGGAAAAATTCAATTCATCAGTCGATTCATCGCCAAGTTAACCTTGACTTGTGAACCATTATTTTGACTACTCAAGAAAGACGTGAAGTTCGAGTGGAACGACAAGTGTCAGAAAGCTTTCGAAGCAGTGCGAACTTACCTCCAGAACCCTCTGATCCTAATGCCACCAACACCGGGAAAACCTTTGATCCTATACTTGTCCGTCACGCCCTCATCAATGGGGTGTATGCTGGCGCAAGAGGGAGAAGATAGGGTAGAAAAGGCGATTTACTACTTGAGCAAGAAGATGGTGGGATGCGAAGAACGATACACCTCGCTGGAAAAGACATGTTGGGCGCTTGTATGGGCCACAAAGAAGTTGAGACACTACATGCTCGCTTACTCGGTGATACTGATTTCTCGGATGGATCCCCTCAAATATCTATTCGAGAAGCCACCACTTACCGGTAAGTTAGCACGTTGGTTGCTCTTATTGGTAGAGTTCGAAATCAAGTACGTCACTCGCAAGTCAGTGAAAGGAAGAGCAGTAGCAGAATTTTTGGCAGATCGTCTGATTGAGGGGCCGGAGCACACAGAATTTCAATTTCCTGATGAAGATGTGATGTCCCTGATGAAGATGTGATGTCAACAGTCAATGAAACGTGGACGTTGTACTTCGATGGAGCTGCAAATCAGAAGGGCTTTGGGATTGGCATATTGCTGGTCTCACCTGAGGGGTCACATATTCCCCTTGCATTCAAGTTGAACTTCGAAGTCACGAACAACGAAGCGGAGTACGAAGCGTGCATTGTGGGAATGGAAGCTGCATTGGAGATTGGAGTCAAGGTGCTAGAAGTCATCGGAGATTCCAGCTTGGTTGTATCGCAAGCAAACGGAGAATGGAGAGTCAGAGACGAGAAGATGAAGCCTTATCATCAACAGCTCGATGAGCTTATCCCGAATTTTCAAAAGGTGACCTTCACGCATGTACCGAGGATGAAGAACCGCTTTGCAGACGCCCTGGCTACTTTGGCATCCATGCTGGAACTTCCAATTGGGGTGAAGCTGAGGCCTGTCATGATCGAGCAGAGGGGTAAACATGTGTACGACTATGTCATGAACATCGACGAACCAGACGATGGGCTCCCTTGGTTCTACGATATTCAGAATTTTGTCGAAAAGGGAGAGTTCCCTGCAGATTCAACTAAGAAAGATCGGATTGCTCTGCAACGACTGGCATCTCAATACATCATCTGTGGAGGACAATTGTACCGGCGATCTCCGTGCGGGGTTCACAAGTTGTGTATTCACGGTGACGACACGAGAGCGGTAATGGAAGAAGTTCATGAAAGAGTTTGTGGACCTCATATGAATGGGATGATGCTAGATAAAAAGGTTTTAAGACTGGGATACTATTGGTCGACCATGGAGACAGATTGCATCGAGTATGTACGCCGGTGTCATAAGTGCCAGACTCATGCCAATCTTATCCATGTCCCGCCCTCGGAATTACACTCAATGGCAACACCCTGGCCATTCTCTGCCTGGGGCATTGATGTTATCGGAAAGATCACACCCGCGGCTTCTAACGGTCACAGGTTCATTTTGGTAGCAGTCGATTACTTCACCAAATGGGTCAAAGCAGCTTCATACAAGACTTTGACGACAGTTCAAGTGGCTCACTTTATCAGGCAAAACATCAATTATCGGTATGGGGTCCCTCAAGCGTTCGTATCTGATAACGGTGTTCATTTCAAGGGAAAAGTTTTGGAACTCTTTGACGAATTCAAGATTCAAGTACATCATTCGACCACTTATCGGCCACAAACAAATGGGGCAGTCGAAGCAGCAAACAAGACCATCAAGACGATTCTCGAAAGGACTACTCAGTCGGCTAGGAACTGGCACGAACAACTGCCACTAGCTTTGAGGGGATACCGGACGTCTATCCGCACACCGACAGGGGCAACACCCTATTCTTTGGTGTATGGTATGGAAGCCGTTCTCCCTATCGAGCTAGAGGTGCCATCGCTGAGGGTCATGGTTGAGTGTGGAGTGGATGAAGCTGAATGGATCAGTGGAAGGTTCGAGGAGCTCATGCTATTCGACGAAAGGAGGCTACGAGCATTGTACCACATTCAGGGTTATCAGCGAAGGATCGCCCGGGCATTCAACAAGAAGGTGAAGTCGAGGGACTTGCAGGAAGGGGATATGGTAGTCAAGGAAATCCGTGCGCCAGTTTTCGATTTACGAGGGAAGTTTCGACCTAAGTGGGCAGGGCCCTACAACATCAAGACCATTCTCTCCGGAGGAGCAGCCTAAATCATCGACCTTGACGGCAATGAATTCTCGAGTCTTGTCAATTTGGATCAGCTTAAGCGATATTACCCTTGACAGAGCTCGCTGGGTCGAAAACCGCAAGGGCGGGCAGTCCCAGGCAAAAAATTAGAGCAAGCCTGCTAGGTCGAAAACCCGAAAGGGCGGCTTAGGCAAAAGTTAAGGCAAAAAGTTGAAAAAAGCTCACTAGGCCGAAAACCCGAAAGGGCGGTACTAGGCAAAATTTAGAGCGCAAAAGGAGAGTGTTAATACCCGAGCGAACCCTAGCCCGAACTACGTATAGGCCTGATTCCCTTTCTCGAGGGATACGTAGGCAATCTCACACTGAGGTTCGGTCCTAAATCTCAAAAATCAAAATCCAAATTGACGAATCAGAAATGTTTTCTCAAAGGCGCATGCGATTAATGAACCAAAAGGGGGAAACCCTTAATCAGTCGATTTTATTCAGATCATTTCTTTATTACACCTGAGCATGAAAACGGGAAAGCACGCAATTAAAATACACTCTTTATTTCAAAGAACGGCAAAGTAAGCAGTCAACCCATCCTTGCTTTCATATCTCTCCTTAGCCATTTGCGGTACCTTCCAGTCGAAGCAATAGAGAAGAGTGGGTCACTTGGCTCAGTCCTACGAGTCCCCCACGATTGAACATAACTCCGAAGGCCCGGAATGGTGAAGGGAGGGAGACGAAGCACTTTAGAGCCTGGCGGCGGCACTTCTTGGCTAAGTCCAAACTGACGGAGAATACAGAAAGGTGAATAGAACGAGAAGCCTGTCAAGCCAGCTACAAGCACGTGTGTCGAACCCATGTTACCAGTAGTCATAGCAGGAAGCCTCAGCCAATGGCACCGCCAAGTAATGTCATCTTCCTCCGCAGAGGCAAGGAAATCAACCCAGTCATCTTCGCTCCCGTACATCACTTGAAAGGGACGATTCCATCCACTTGTACGATACCACCAATCATTGGCCGGGGGTGTCAGCAGATTCAATTTGTCACAAAGCCACATCTGTCAGAAAGAGAGAAAACAAGTAAGGAGCCAGATAAAGCCTAAACCGAGCGTTGAGGTAAAATGAATGAGAGAAATAGAAAAAGGAGAGTTGAGTGAGGTCCCTAACCTGCAGCAACAGTGGGCTACCACCAAAAACCCTCGTGCGACCAGCATGAACAGCATCCAACCCCATCAAGGTTTTAGCAAGAACCAATGGTGCGACATCCTTGCGAGCCTCAATCTGAGCAGCAACCCCCACCAATAAGGAGTTGGGCTGACCAACAGACGGAACCAGCAAAAAGGCCGCCAGGAGACAAATGCAACAGGCCATCATTCGACGTCCTTGATACTCAAAGTCTGTCAAGTCCCCAGGTGGACTGAATTTCTCATACAACTGCACGATGTTGACGGCATTGCCCCGAGTGAGAAACTCAGCGGTATTTCCACTGACACCCAGTTTGGCTTTGAGGATGTTCTTCATACTCTCTTGGATCATGGGAACAACGGGCTCAGCGGAGTCATGACTTCCAAGATAGGCATGGAACTCCTCGACGATAGGACACAGCTCTTGAGAGCCAAAGCGAAAGGCATGCACTTCAGGATCCCAAAAGCGCGCCGCTGCGTGTAACAAGACAGGACGGATTGCAACCTCTCAGAGATGCCTTAGGGCGTAAAGTCGATGCCCTTGGAAGTTCAGCCAATCGATGCCTTCAAGGCTGTCCAACCAAGGACGAAGCAAAGCTTGGTTTAGCAAGGCCATGAGGAGGATAGGTTTTTGGAAGGAGAATGATGAAATGAGGTGTGAATGACTTGCCAAAGCAAGACTCTGTATTTATAGAGGCCTGGGGGATACAATGTCACTTCCCACCAGCCTTGGAACTCATCAAACCTAACATTTTCAAGACAATTTCAAAAATTCAAACTTTGGAAGTTTGAAAAAGTATTGGAAAAGCTCAAGTCTTATTTTGGGAAGCCATTTCCCCTGGGAAACAGTTAGTGCAGGGTTACAAAGCGCCTTGGAAGTATGCATGCAGAAGAAAACAACGTGGGGATAGCTAGTGAGTGGCATTGGGAAGCAACAGGAGACTGTAGACAGCAGCAGTCCCGAGCGCTCGGGAGTGAAGTCCCAAGCGCTCGAGACCACTCTCGAGCGCTCGAGAGTGCTGCTGTTTACAGCAGGTTTTGGTTCTCAACTTTCCAACCTCAATTCAACCTTGTAACTACGTGCAGCTCAGATCAGAAGGCTCCTAACATGTACCCAGGGAATACAGCAGTTTCTGTTATGCATTTTCTCGTGTATTCATCCATTTTCGTCGAAAAAGCCCAAAATTTTCAAGGTTTTTTCTCCGCAAGTATGTCAAAATCCACGTTAGGCGTATTTGGTTGAATCCAGCGATGCGTATAAGTCACGACGTGCATTAGTGACTGTACAATGTGATCAAATGTGCGTTAATGTTCTTAGTTCAAGTTTTCATCGTTCAATCATCCCAAAACCATCGTTTTCAAGCGTAAGTGAGTGTCGATCTTTGTGTCAAGGGTATTTTGGTAATCCTAGCAGTCCGCGCAAGTCACAACACTCAGTGTCAACTGCACAGCGCGCTCCGTTACGATCAAACGCCCTTAAATCTAAATTTCACGGTCGATCGCTCAAAAGTTAGCCGTTATGTGTCAATGTCAAGCTTCCATTTTCAATTCAAGAGTATCGGTCGAAATTCGCGTGCTCTTTACTTTCTTTCAAAGCTAGACGAACATATTTCATAAAATACAATTCTATAAAGGGAGTGCGAACGAATGGAAAGAGCAAAAGTGCAAATTCTTATAAATGAATACGGTATTTACAATGAGTAAGGAAGGAAGTACAAAAGCTGGGGCAAACACACGCCCAATCCTAACTACCGGGGCACGCAGGCCTAAACAAAATCAAGGCACAAAGGCCCGGAAACTACAAACTACGTTGGCACATAGGTCTATGTACGAGAAAGCTAGCAAAGCAGAAACCTAAGGCTCAGTCTCGACGAGTCCTCTTCCGTTGTTGGCCCTCGGGCTCCGTGCTCTCACTCTCGTCGCCATCATCGCCGTCATCTTCGCTAGGAGAGCCAGAAGCAGTCTCTGAGTCCGTCGTCCCTAAAATGCGTGACTCGGAAGACTCCTCTGTCTCCTCCTCCTCCCCTGTCTCCTCCTATGACTCCACGCGAGCGAGTCTCCGCTGGGACGCCGCCCTGGGTAAAACCTCGAACTGTCTGGCCTCCGCAGCAGGCCATGACACTCTCTGTGTCCCTCGTCCTCTCGTACTAGCGGAAGCCGGAGGGCTTGTGGTAACCTGGGGTCGTGTCCTGGCTGAATGTCGTGGCTGCACCTGCATATCACAAACATGCACTCATTCTATAAAACGTTCGAAACTCAATTGATTCATTAAAGTGCTATACATGCATGCATTTTCATACCTGAGGGGCAACAAGAGAAACAGGCTCAGGAGCAGGTCTAGTCTGGAGGGCTCTCCCTCTCGCGCAGCCCTTCAGCAAATGGCGCATCCCCATCATCAGCATTATGGCCCTCTCCGCCCATTTTGGCGGCACCTGTGTAATAGTTCAAACATCAAAAAGAGGTACATGTGGAAATGAGAAGCGTTTAAACAAAGTCAGAATCAAGCATATACCTGAGTAGGAAGCCGCATCGGCGGCTGCGGAAGGCGTGGGACGTCTATCACCACCCGTGCCCCCGAAGAGTCCATCACGCCTATGGTCCACTCCAGCCTCGGCAACATGGTCGAAGCTGAGGTCTCCACCATCTCCGGCACCCTCGTGCCACTCTCCCCTCCGCCTGGTGGAATAACACCTCGCCCGCCAGCAGGCTGTCTACCACCTCGCCCCTACCTCGTGCAGACCGACTGCCATGGCCTCGCCTTCCAGCCTCTCCTCCAACACTTGGGCCTCGCCCTCCCTCGGCCACTCGCCTCTCAAGCTCTGCCTCCACCCCTAAGTCTGTGGCCAGGTACCTGTCTCTGTAAGCCGCGTAGTCCAGCGTACGTCGGAGGTGCCTCTCCAGGTCAGTGTCAGGCACTGTGAACTGCTCAAGCTCAGCGCGCATATAGGTCTCCGTCCTCTGCACGCATGGAGGAAATGGCCCGGGTACCACGAATGCTGGTAGACCGAGTGACTGTCGAGTCACCCGATCCCCCAAGTACCACTGCCAGCCTAGGGGACACTCCAGCAGCACCCTACTCCTCGTCACCTCTCGACTACTTGGAAGGAAGTCGGCCTCCACCCTCGACCACCTATCCCAGTAAACCTGCACTTCGAATTTTTGGAGCATCAATAAAGGTATTCATCAAGTGCGGAAAAGAAAAAGAGTGAGCGCAAATCATACCGTGACGCCCGTTAGGTTATCCAGCCAGCGCCGGAAGGTCATCACCTCCCATCTCCGCTCCTTTGTCCTCCTGTACGCCTTACTCCAGGCTAGCCCGCGAGGAAGTAAGTTCGGATCCCTGCAGGTGTTCTCGGGTGGGAACATCCCGAGAACCTCGTAAGCCCAAAGCTGCAAATGGTCGAATTCAAGTTAATCCAATTTCAAGCATGTACTTCAATGGATGAGCAATAAAAAGTTTTTAAAGCGTAAATCGTACCTCGACTATCCTCCAATACCCGCCAATCGTGTCACCAACCCCACGAGAAGCAGCTCCTAGAAAGCAGTATAGGGTGCACAGAGCACCCCCTCCCCAGTCGAACCGCCCCGCTGTCCTCAAGTCGACTAGGCCCGCTAAGTTGCAGAGGTGGACTTGCGACCGCCTATTCGGGTACAGAGAAGCCCCGAATAGGTATAGCAAGTACGCACGGGCCATCCTCGCTGCCTCCTCGTTGTCCGCAGGCTTGTGGTCCCAGTACTCCACGAATTGCCCGTATGCCGCCCTCCCTCCGCTGTGGCGTGGGACCAGCCCGAGGAACCACCGCAAGGCTACGTCGTCAAGCACCAAGCTCGAGTTGTAAGGGATCGGCTCTTCGCCCACTTTCAACCCGGTGATCGCCGCAAAGTCGAGGGGTGTCACCGTCATCTCCCCGAACCGGATGTGGAAGGTGTTGGTGGTGTCCCACCACCTCTTGATCAATGCCATAAGAACCACGCGGTCCACCCTCACCACCGTCATCAGCTGGATGAACGGCCCGAAGCCCGCCGCCTCCACCAACTCTCGTACTCTCTGGGGCAACGCCCTGAAGTTCTTCAGCGAGCTGGCTGAACCCCTGTGGCCGTATATGTCGGTCGTGCGCTGTTTCAACAAAGCAAAGAAATGGCATCAACATCAATAAAGCAATTCACAAATGAATTCAGGAATCAAATTCAAGAGTTAAAGTTATCGAAACTCACCATGGTCCAACCCGAGGAGATGTGCAAATCGCAATCCCGAAGGTGCAAGTCCTCGGAGTAGTCGACTCGACCAGGGATGTAGCTATCCATCCCCACTGGCTCAAAAAAGTGAGCTCTTGGAGCGTAAGTCGCAAGCGCGAACCCGGGCCGCTCCCCTCTTAGGTAGGCCTTCACCTAGTCAACTACGGTGACCCGCGCCTCAACGGTCGCCTCCGGCTCCAGCCCCTCCATCTCCATCTCCTCCACCTCCGACTCCTCTACACCCTGTCCCCCCACATTCGACGCCCCTGCGCCGCTCAGTAAAGCCCCAGCAACAGTGCCAACGTCCGATCCTCGGGTGTCCGAGCGGCCCTCAGTATCGCCGTAACCCCAGAGTCGAGGCCAAGTGCGTCTAGGATGTCCCGCGGCTCCGTGGAATCCAAGAAGTCCCCCTCCTCGAAGGGAACGGGGCGTGATGCCCCAATCCTGCTATCTCCCCTCCTCGGCGCCGCCGCTGTCGTTCTCAAGGCGGGGGTGGCAACAACGCAGCCACCCACCACCGCCTCATCGGCCTGTCACTCGTCGCTGGCCCGTTCCGCGGCCGCGAGCAACTCCTCCACAGTAGGAGTAGGAGGAGTGCCCGTGGCTCCACCTCCGCTGCCCGTGGCACCACCCCTACTGCCCGTGGCATCTCCACCACTGTCGATCCGACCCCCACCAATGTCGGGCTCAGCCACGCCCCCGTTGGTATCTCCAATCGCCGTACTACTACTCGGGGCCTCCTCTACCACTGTAGGGTCACCACCAGCACCGCCCACTGTCGCCGTACTCTCACCGGTAACCCCCTTGCCGCTGGGCGCAACCCTGCTGCCACCAGTCTCACCCATCGCCGCCGCGGCGACTGTAGCTGCCGCCACGCCGTCGCCAGGCGTAGCAGCACCCCCGCGGGCCTCGCCCACCGTCTCCCTCTCCTCGGTGTTGTCCATTGCCCTTCCTTCTTCTTCCTGAAGCTTCTTCTTCCCCCTGATTCGAACCTCCTGGCACATGATTGCCCACTGGAAAATCGAGGAAATCTTGAGGTCTTGAAATCGATCCGTGGTTTTTCAGGAGAGAGAGAACATCCCGCTGAGAGAGAGAGAGAGAGATCGATTATGAGGCAGATGGGGAGATCGTACAAAAGGGTGTGTCACTCTGGTTCTCGAGCGCTCGGGTTTGGGGGTTCAAAACCCCAGATCTGGAAAAGGTAGACGAAGGAGTGGCGGGCCCCAGTCGCGGTCCCGAGCGCTCGACACCACTGCCAAGCGCTCGGGAGTGGTCCCAAGCGCTCGACTCTGTTTTCGGTTGCCGTGCCGAAGTCTTCGATTCCCTGTTTATTTCACTTTCTGTTGATTATTTCAATACCGAGGCTTTTTACAAAATCAATCTCAGTCCTGTTATTTGTCCATGTCGAAACAGAGCAATCGGCACCTACTTTATTCGTTAATCTGTTTTTGGGGATGTGCTTGATAATTAAGCATTTTCACTCCATGGTCGATGAAGGTAGTCTTATTTTAGGTCTATCAATATGTTTGCAAATATTTCATCCAACAGGTGATATATTATCCTTGTTTTGTCCGCCAAACAGAGCAGCGGGTGGGCTCTCCATGCACTTTTCTTATCAATCTCTTGTCGATGCTTTTCTGGTGCATGCATTACACGTGTTTGCATTTGCCCCGAAGAACTACGCTGGTCTGATCCCTACAAAAAAGGGTACGTAGGCAGTCCGGAAGGACACGACCTCATGCCTTGAATGTTTCTACTCGCATTTGTCTTTTGAATTAAGGGTTTGATTTGGTTTCGAATTGGGCTGTCTCAATCTTTGGACGTCACTCGTATCCAGACATGATGCCAAACGACTCCCAAATAGGGGCAATTGTAGACACCCCAATTTGGACACATCAAATTTCCTTAATTTTTGGCCCTGAGGCTCCCTGATGATGAATTCGGATTAAAACAAGCCTCGATTTAATCAGAACAATGCTTCTTGAAGGACTTTGAAAAGGAAAACAAATGGTCAAAAATCAATCTCAAGCGCTTGGGAGCAGTCCCGAGCGCTCAAAACCATTTTCGAAAGCTGTGGGCCTGGCTCACTCTCGAGCGCTCGAGAGTGGAAGTCCCAAGCGCTCGAGACCACTCCCGAGCGCCCGAGACCTCTGTGCTACCCAATGGATGATGAGGCTTCCCACTATCCATGCAACTCATCATTACAGCCATCTTGAGCTGGCTGATGTTCAAGTCAACACTCAACCTCAGGTGGCAGGGGATCAGATGGTGGAGATCTTCCCTCCAAGGAAAGATTTTATCTCAACCTCATTTCATTTTGAAAACCATAGGTTATAATCCCCTATATATACCCCTTTCTCAGCAGAAACCAGACCACGAAATCTCTCTCTCTAAAACCCCCCCTCCTCTGTTCAAAAAACTCTCAAGCAAAAGATTTGTTTCCCAACTACAAAGTTTTGAAAAACAAAAGTACAAAGTTCAAAAAGTATCAAGGAAAATGCAAGAAACTCAGAACATCCTTAGTCTCTGATTTCTTGTATTCTTCTCTCTGCATTCATTCATCAAAGCCATTCAAGGAGCAAAGTTCCAATCAAAGGTAGAAAGTCTTTCTACTTTAATCTCAAGCAAGAGGCTGTTTTTCCCTTCTGAGGGGGTCTCTCAGCCTGTCCTAGTCTTTAATACTGGTGCATGGTTGGGGGACCTTAGTGTAAAAACAAGAGCAAAGGGATCACAAAGCATTTTTTTGAAAACCCACTGAAAACACTCTCGAGCGCTCGAGAGTGCTCCCGAGCGCTCGGGACTATTTCCAGTTCCATGCATAGAATTTTTGGTAGGACAGCAAGCTGGAGTGAACTGCACTCTTAAATGAAATGGTTTTATTGTAACATGCAGACATAGAAAATTTGTTTTCTCGAAACAGAAATGTTTCTCACCAAGTTTCAAGTAAGAACAAGATTTTCCAAGGTTAAAAAGAAGATCTTCTCCTGGGTAAGACCAAAACAAGAGTGTCTGCATGTCAAGATAATGTCATTCCCTATTTGAGAGTAAGCTGACATGCAGCTCACTCCCAAGCGCTTGGAACCATTCCCGAGCGCTCGGGAGTGCCTGCATGCCACTGCAGTCCATCATTCTCCCCATTTTGCCATGGTTCTGCTTTCTGCATGCAGGGATATGTCCATTTGCTCTTAAAAGAATGCAGATCTAATTTTTGTTAAGGCAAGGATGCATGATTTGAAAGATTGAGGTCCTGTCTTAGTCTATCAAGTCCTCTGCTGAGTCTGTAGTATGCTTAAAATTGCTTCTGTTTACAATTTTTAGCATTATGTCATGTTTGTACTAACAAGATTTACAGGTTGGGCATCAGTACTCCCAAGCGCTCAGGACCACTCCCGAGCGCTCGAGAGTGAAGTCAGTAGGCAGGGTTCAATTTTCTGTTATTTAGCATTCCTTTACCACTTTCATCATCCCCTATACACATGCACCAGCATACACGTCTATTTGGTATACCTATGGATACATGCTACTTGTCTAATGTAACAAAATCCCTTTGAAAAATCCCACAAACATTTAGTAGAGACAGATTTCGTATCGGGCGAGGGGGGTGCCGTAAAACCCTTCCCCCCTCGTAATGTGGCTTCCAAACCCTCAAAAGTGATCTCTGGTTTTCAATTCAATCAATCATTTTTCAGATCAAAATGGTTTCTCGGGTGGCGAACCACAAATCCGGGTGGTGACTCTTCAAAGTTTTCAAATCGATTCAAAAGCAGTGTGTTGTTTTTTGGGCCGCCCCGATCCACCCGGGGCTGTGGTAGCCCACAGGCGGATAGCTAGTTCGTCTAGGATCTTGTTGCCAGACTCCAAGCCGTTCTTGAAGGTGCGTTCAGCCCAGTACTCATCGATCCCGGGGATCTCATTGAAAAGTTGCCAATAACGCTCAGCGTACTGTCTAAGTGTTTCTCTTGGGAGCTTCCTCATCTGAGACAAGGACTCAGGCTCTTTGGCCATCCTATTGCTGGTGATAAAGCAAGTGTTGAATGCGCGTTCAAGGTCGGCCAAGTTCCGTATGGATCCAGTGGGCAATTTGTTGAACCACTGGAGTCCAAAGGAGCCGAGGCTAGAGGGGAACGCCTTGCACTTGACTTCATCCTTCAAGGTACATAGTTCAATAGTTTGGCGGAAGTGGATCAGGTGGGTGTAAGCTTCGCAGGTGGTTGGATCGAACTTGGGCAGGTGGAAGGTAGACTCGGGCAGCGTGTTGATGATATGGGGTGTGAAGGGTGATACGCGGAGATCCTTCAGCTGCCCGTTCAAAGCCTGGGCGTGGCGGCTTACCGTGCCCGTCAGTTCGTGACCGTTTAGAGTCTCTTTCTTTGGAGTCTTTTTCCAAAGGTTTCTCATAGTCTCATTGCCGAAGCTTATCCCTTAGATCAGTTGTCGTTCGGTGAGGTCCATCGACAGACTTCTCTCTTTTGCGAACTTTTGGTTCAATGAGGACACCTTTGCCGTTTCATCGAGATCGATTCTCGTTTTCCAGGTTTTTGGGTGGGATTTTTCCGAGACGCTCGGAGACGTGGCATTTGGTTTCGAGGGAGCCTCGGCTGTGGTGGGATGCCTTGGTGCAGGAGAATTCCGCGCGACTAGTTGAGTATGTGCTTGTGACCGATTCAGTGGTGTCTCTAGATCTCCTCCGCTCCTGGTGGCTTTTTGAGCGGTGTGTCTCAGAGGTTGTTGGCCGCTTATAGAGGATTATCTCCCTTGTGTCACCCTTTTCTGGTGTGTAACCAAGGCGGTCCTTCGTGGAACCGCGGTGGCCTGTTTTGTGGGGTTGCTCCTGCTGTGGCGGAGGAGGTGGTGGAGGCGTTTGCCTTCGTCGCCTTCTATCTCCAGCAGATCTGGAGGTAGCTGGTGTGACAACTTGCATGTGTTGTTTCATTTAGGCCATTTCTGCCCTTAGAGCCGCCAGTTCGTTGTCTCTCTCGTCATCACGACGCTGCAATAGGCCGATGTAGGCCGCCGCTGCATCTTCTGGACATGTGCCTTTCCAAGGGTGGTGGAAGGATTACGTTTCCACTGGCGTCTTTGGCCCCCAAAATGGTAACGTCCATCAGATCTCCGCCCATGGTGGTTGAATTTGTGGTTGTTTTTTGTGAAGAGGAAGGTGGTTTGAAGGGGATTCGGGCCGTTTGAATCAAAAGCTTTTCACGCCGGGTTCACCAATTGTGTGGCCCGTTGATCCTTGATTCGAATCCTTCCTCCGCTGGTTCAAGGGTTGCCTAGCCTCCTCGTCCTATCCTGCATAGTGAATGCATGACTAAGACCTGGCCAATGCATGTTGAGATTGACCTTTGACCACGTTTTTTCAGACTTTTCAGCCCTGCAGTTCAAACCTGAGCATGCCAGAGGCCTGCCTAAGCCAGCAGGAATCTCATCATCCCATTTTTCCCCCCAAAAACTATTTTCCATTGAATTTCCTTTTAATTTTCAAATTTCAAACATTTTCTGCTCTCCCCTATATAAACCCCCATCTTCTATCTCACAAGGGGACACGAAATTCCTCTCACTGTCTCCCCTGTTTTCTGAAAATCTCAGTCTCTAAACCTCCCTCAAACATTATCCAAAATTTGAGTTTTCAAAAGAAAAGTTTCAAACAATCTTCAAACCTCAAATCTCTAGTCCATCTAGAACTCCATTTTTCTACTATTTTCTACCCATTTTCAAGCATCCAAATCAGCCCAAGAAGCAAAATTCAAGTCAAGCAAAGGTATAAACACCTTCATATTATACTGTTTTCAAACTTCTAAGGGAGATCAAGGGCCCATACCAGTTCCTCATACTAGTTGTGAGATCATTTGATCTTAGTTTAGCAACAAAAGCAAGAGGAACACAAAGAAGAAATAAATCTTTTTCTGGGCACTGTGTTTACTCCCGAGCGCTCAGGACCATTCCTGAGCGCTCAGAAGTGCTGCTGCCCACCAAAATCTTATTTTGTCATCAAATATTGCATTTCCTGTATTTCAGTAGATACTGGGTGTGCACTGGTCCTTCCAGAGCCCAGTTAGGTCTGCTTTCAATTGCAAGGAAGCAAGGTTTGGATGGTTAGGATCAGTTCTTAGCTGTTTAAACCCTTGGCTGAGCACTGGTGTATGTTAGTAGTTCTGCGTTCCTATTCTAAGTATCATACTGCTTCTATTCTAACCAAGGTTTGCAGGGTGGCTCATCAGAGTTCCCGAGCGCTCATGAGTGCAGTCCTGAGCGCTCAGGAGCGGTTCTAGTGGCAGTAGTTGATTTTCTATCATTTTTCACTTTGTAACTTCTCATTATCATATATTGTGCACTGGCACATGCATGCACCCTTTATTTGATATATCTGTGGATATTTGCTAGCTGCTTAATGAAACAGAATACTTTTTAATGAAAATCCCACAAACATTTAGTAGAGACCGATCACAAATCGGGCGAGAGGGCTGCCGTAAATCCCTTCCCCTCTCGTAACGTGGCTTCTGAATCCTCAACGAATCTCTGGTTTTCAAATCAAAACGGTTTCTCGGGTGGCAAACCATAAATCCGGGTGGCGACTCCTCAATTTTTCAAATTCAAAAGATTATATTTTTCGGGCCACCCCGATCCACCCGGGGCTGTGGTAGCCCACAATGGTGACTCCGTTGGGGATAGCTTAATTAATACTTAGAGTTTATATACATTTGTGAACAATCATTGTAAAGTCTGTCAAAAATAACAACGCTTTATGCTCGTTGAAGGAAGGAAATGGCGATTCTAACTGGATTTCTATCCGGCCGTTCTGACCTGGGGCTTTTTGATTGGTTACTTGTGTATTTTTCTCTAAGTATTAATTAAGCAAGAGAGCCAAGCTTGAAAAATGTTTGTGGGATTTTCAAAATATTTTGTTTAATTGTCTATCTTTTGTATATATATTCTATTCAACCTCGCTGTTGTGTTTTGGTAATCCTGCCCGGCTTACCGGTGATAGGGAATCCCAGAATGCTCGGCAACCCTCGATCGTGATGAGTCATCTCTGCCATTTGTACCGTTGTTGGGTGTACGCTCAGCAATGGGAGGCATACCTTGACTCTAGTCCGGGGAACCCTCTTTAAACCAAAACCGGCCTTTATACATATGTAGAAAGTAATAGAACCTTCCAAATTAGAACAGGACCCGCAAGGTAGGACTATGTGCTATATTCTACTTACATATTACCACTTTTCGCATCGAACCTTGCATATCATCCATGTTGTGCCGTTATGCTGGTCATTTAAAGCCATGTTTTCTTAAACTCGCTCGCACGGTCTGGAGAAGTTTGTCGAGACCCGATGAAGAGTCGTGCACCCTAGTGTACGTTGTCTAAACTACATGAGTCCTTAAAACAATGAGACTTTGGGAAATCAAAACATACTAAGTCCTTGACTAATGCCTAATCAAAGATTCAATGGAGAATAAGGAATAACGTGGAAACGATGTTGTGACACCACGTCACTTACACCATTTCGGCTAATGGCGCCATGCCACTGACGCCACTCTGGTTATGGTATCACGTTGCCCATTCTAAGCTATTCCGAGTTCAAAATTGAAACTTCGAATGAGGACTAGTTGAATACTTAGTTCATTTTGATATCTCTTGGAACTTGTTGTTCTAAACAAAGGATACACCTTAAGAGAAATTCTGAGGAATGAGGCAACCTTCGAAAGACCGTAATCTTATCCCGCTTGCACATCTCACCTTGCATCTTATGCTATCCGTTTGCTTTCATGTCGCGTATAGAACTCTTAGACTCGCTCGTGCGGCTTGGATTGCCTGGACCAATGAAGAGTCGTGCTTTTAAAGGGCACGTTGTCGAAATTAATTAGTCCTTGGAACGATGAGGTTTTGAGGATATCGAAATTCATTAAGTCTTCAATACATTTTTCAATCATGGATTCAATGACGATTAACGAAACAATTAGGCTACAATGCCGTGATACCCACACCACCTTGGTTATAGTGCGAAGTCACTTACACCGCTTAGGCTAATGGCGCCATGTCACTTACGCCACCCCGGTTATGGTATCATGTCATTTAAGCCAAACAATTTTCAAAATCAAAAAATTGAAACTTTGGATGAAAAATGTTAATGACTTAATTTGTCTTGATATCTCCCAATTCTTGTCATTCCTAATTAAAGGATACACACTCAAAAGAATCTCTGAGGACTAAGGCAATCCTTCGTAGGATGTCATTTCTTGAGTCGGGGTCTAGGAGACCATAAATCCATGGAGTTTGGGAAAACTCTGGTGTTCGACGTGCCCGAACGGCTCCCTCTGGTTCAGTTTAGCCTTAAGTGCATCTTCCAGCAATCTTATTGCTCTGTCTCGAGTGGTCTTTGATAAAGAGATTGGCTCTGATTCCCAATGAATGGAATTTAACCTGCCTGACACGACCTACCCGTGACTGTTGGAACTATCCATAAAGTTTGATCCCTTGAGTCGACGATGACAACACGTGAATAACAATTCCTTTATTCATACACGTTTTTTTTTTCAATAAATCACGACAGGGGCACATTCTGAGTCCACTTTTTTGCTTTACTGTCAGCACTGGGCCACCCATCCTACACAAAGCCATACCACCTTCTTCGACCACCTCAAAATGATAGGGCAAACAAAGCTGGTTGAGCTGAAAAAGGCTATAGAGGAAATGAGTCAGAAAATGGATAAGCAAATGACTCTATTGCAAGGGCTGGTTGACCTTTTCATCTCCGCCATGTCAAATCCAGATCTGGGACTAAATGCTAATGATGCCAGGATCAAAGAAACTCCACAAATCTACCACCCTCCTACAGTCAGAATCAAACTATGCTCAAAGGTGAAGCTCTCGGACATGTTCAAAGACTTGGTGGAATTCCATGGTACCTAGAATCGCTCAAAGGAGGATATTGGATCCCTGTCTAAAACTAGTGCTGAAAGGCAAAATGTGCACATTGATGAGATCAACCCCAAAAGCAAAAGAGTGTTATGCAGTTGCGAAGCAAGCAAAACTTTCGCCAGAGGCCCACTCGGCACCACCATGAACCTTCAACCCAGCTGCAAAATCCAACGAAGGATCTTCTCCCGCTTTCCTGTACCTTTGTCCTCAATTTATGAGAAGCTCCTCGAAGCCGGCCTCATCAAGCCACTCCCTCCAACTCCCCTACCTCAAAAGCTCCCGGTGTCCCACAACCCAAATTCCTACTGTGCTTTTCACCAATATACCGGCCATTCCACCAATAACTTCTTTCGTCTCCGCCACAAAATCCAAGATCTCATCGATAATGGAACCATCTCACCTCCACTTTCAAACCCAAACACCACCATAAACCCTCCACCAAAGCACCTACAAAACCCCCGTGTCAACCTCATCAATCTCAACCCAATCTCATTCGACCCTAGCCAATACATCATACCCACAACCGAGCCAAAACCCACTGTCAATATACCTGAGGAAGTCGAGATTTGCATGCTTGAGAACATAGACCTAGTATGGGAGTCAACACCTGATGGGCGGCGATTGCTTGGAGAAAACAATCCTCTGATCTTTGAGGAGTTCAAGGCTGGACCGGTTAGTGAATCGATAAGACATGGCTCGTTTGGACAACTTCTGAGCAACCAAACTATCAACGGGATCTTCAATGGCATAAAAATCCATCCCCACCAGTGCATTATCGACAATTGGCCACCAGAATCTATTGTTTCAACCAGAATCTATTGTTTCAACCCCTACTAAGCTCGATGCCTCAATAATAAGCTCCAAGCCGACACAGAATCCGAGGGTGGATCAAAATCCGAATGATGCCCTAGATAGTGAGAAAGGACCGGAACCATCCCAATGCCAGACCTTGGATCTGGAGAAGAATGATGAATGCAATGAAGCCAATCCATGAATGGAATTTGCAATGAAGCCAATCCATGAATGGAATTTCTCACGAGTCTGGAAAGTTTTTAAGTTTCAAGTCGAGTCTTCGTCTTTCAATTTTGAGTCAGTTTGTACCTCGAGTCTTTCATGCTTTTGTGTTTGTATGTTTTCAATTTCAAGTTTGTAGTCAAAGAAGAAAAACCATAAAGAGAGTCAGTTTCGTAGTCCTGAACTATGTTACGACCTGATTCCTTTGTAAGAAGGATACGTAGGCAGCCTCATCCTGAGGCCCGGTCATGTTCATTCAAGTCGATCCCAAAATTCGGTCACAATCTTTCGAGTCAATCCTTCATCAGTCCGTCCCGTCTTTCGAAATCAATCTCGAGCTTCTTGTGTCGAAATTGTGATAATAAACTCGCGTTTTGTGATAATCCATTAACTTGGAATTGTTTTTCACCATCAATTGAGGAATCAAAACACAAGATACTTCACCCTTGCAAGAAGAAGAATTTCATGGGACCACTCCCTGGCACCATCAAGAAGAAACATCTTGGCCCGAAAAAAAGCTCGCTAGATAAAAACATCAAAATGTGATCTTGGCAAAAGTTAGAGCACACAAATCTCTTAACTTGCATCTAGGATCCAATTATCAAGTTGTGCAATTCAAAATGAAGAAAGGCATTCTTTTCTTTTATCAAACGCTTGAAGATATATATCAATAGATAACCCCTTTGAGCCTAAATCAATTTCTTTGAAAGAACCCGGCTAGGAAGCTATCCCCCACACTGGGGTGGAATGAGGAAGACAAAAGTACTCAATACATGGTTTCCATTGGCGCATCAGAATTCAAAGCGTAAAAGTGCTAAATACATGGGCGTAATGAGATGTAAAGCATCGAAGAAAAAATCAGAGAAAGCTCAAAATTCAAAACATCAAGAACGAAAGTGCCAAACACATCGGCACAACATAGTGCGAGCAAATCAAGTGAAAGAAGGCACCTATCAAAGCAAAAAGGGCACAAAAATATTCAAAATGGTTGCTAGCTCTCGAACCCAAAGAAAAGAAAATTCTAGAGCCTATTATCCTTTCTTTGTTAAGCCAAACCTTGGCCACGTTACCACCCGAATAAAGTCCTTTTAGATTGGAAAGCACAACTTGATAACAAAAATCCTAGACAATAGGAGAAAACAAGAAGGAGCGACAAGGCATTTCGTGAATCCCACATAATCCAAGCTGGGGCATTTTCCAAATCCTTGGGTTATCATTAGCAATTTGGGGCATGGTTCATGGTAAAACCCTCGTGTTTTGACAAAACAAGATCAAAGAAAATTCTGAATGAGCATCACGTGATGGTGCTAAAACAATTTCAGAAGCCCCAAATGGGAAAATCATCAAAACTTGATTTTATCATAACCATTTCAAACATCAATTGTCGGGCATGCTTGTCATTTTTATTTTTTTTTGAAACCTCAATTAAACAATCTCCTCGTCCAGTCAAATCAAACTCCTCGTCCAATCAAGGTCATCATTGAGAATCAGTCCTCTGATAAAGGGTCTTTCTCATCTTTTGAGTCATCTAGGCCTTGTCCAAATTCACACAAGGTCATCATCTAGTCAAGTCACTTTGATCTTGAGGTTCCAACTCGTGAGAGAAATTCCAATACATGGAAGAACCCGTGCTTGCACTCATGATAAAACTGGTTACCGAAACTACCAGTGAAATCGAGGAAAAGAATCAGGACTGAGGTCCGTAACTCACTGGGGCACATCAGCCCGATATCATCAATCATAGCAAGCATGCAGCCAACGTCAAGACTGGGGCATGAATGCTCAAAACTCAAGCCTTGATCAAAGTCAAAGTCAAAGTCAAACCAACTCCAGCTCAAGTCAAACTCAAGCTCAAATCTAAACCCCAACCAAAGACAAATTCCAGCCCAAATCCAAAAGTCCGGACAATACCGGTCCACTGGCCAAAAATAGTAAAGCAGAAAGGATATTCGGACATGTCCTCTATTTTTCAAAAGAAAAAATCATCGTTGTCGTCAAATGTCGAAAAGCTGGTCTCACTTTCTAGCATCGACCTCTTATGGTCGTCTTCATCTATCATATTTGTCAACATGACTGCTTGACATGCTGCTATAGGTTTGGCATCGTCCTCCGGAACATCATTCAATCATCTCCTGCCATAGATTTGGCATTGTCCTCTTGGACATCATTCAATCATCTTCTGCCATAGATTTGGTATCGTCCTCTGGGACATCATTCAATCATCTTCTGCCATAGATTTGGCATCGTCCTCTTGGACATCATTCAATCACCTTCTGCCATAGATTTGGCATCATCCTCCGGGACATCATTCAATCACCTTCTGCCATAGATTTGGCATTGTCCTCCAGGACATCATTCAATCACCTTCTGCCATAGATTTGGCATCGTCCTCCGGGACATCATTCAATCATCTTCTGCCAAAGATTTGGCATCGTCCTCCGGGACATCATTCAATCATCTTCTGCCATAGATTTGGCATCGTCCTCCGGGACATCATTCAATCATCTTCTGCCATAGATTTGGCATCGTCCTCCGGGACATCTTTCAATCATCTTCTGCCATAGATTTGGCGTCGTCCTCCAGGACATCTTTCAATCATTTTCTGCCATAGATTTGGCGTTGTCCTGAGTGACATCTTTCAATCACCTATCGCCATAGATTTGGTTTTAATCCTTTCGTGACAAACTAACTTGTCTCAATGGATGGCACCCTTCGGGGTTTAATCGCATTTTATCCCTTCGAGACAAACTAACTTGTCTCGTTGGTGTATGGCGTCGATTACAACCTTTTTTGCCTGTTTAATTTTTCCACCCACTGAGACTGAGCAATCGGTGGGTGCTCCTCAATCAATCTATCTTGTCAATCATTTGCTTGCATGTCTGCATGTTTGCATTTGCCCCAAAAGAACTACGCTGGTCTAATCCCTGCAAACGGGGTACGTAGGCAACTCAAAAGAGCACGACCTCATGCTTTAAATGCTTGTACATTTTTACTTGCATTGGATTTTAAATTAAGGATTTAGTAGGGCTCGAATTGGGCTATCTCAATCTTTGGGCATCACTCGTATCCAGACATGATGCCGAGCGCCGTCCAAAGAGGGGCAACTGTAGACACCCCAATTTGAACCTATTAATTATCCTTAATTTGTGGCCTTGCGGCTCCCCGATGATGAAATGGAATCAAAACAGGCCTTGGCTAAAGCTTGAACGATGCCTCTCGGACTTTTTCAAACCAAAACTCTTTTTTTCCCGACACCCTGAGGGTAAAATTGGCACACATTTTAGCATATAAAATATATTTGAATGAAACCAATTGGGTTAGAAAGAGGACTTAACGCGCTTTCCAACGCTTTAAAAACACCCAAAACCGAGTTCGGGAGTGTCTATGGCGCCCTTCTGAAGTTCGGCAGCCACTCCTAAGCGCTCGAGACAAGTCTAGAGCGCTCGGGAGTGCCACTCTAGAGCGCTCGGGAGTACTGATAGGCCAATGCATGTTGAGCTTGACCTTTGACCATGTTTTTTTCAGACTTTTCAGCCCTGCAGTTCAAACCTGAGCATGCCAGAGGCCTGCTTGAGCAAGCAGGAATCTCATCATCCCATTTTCCCCCCAAAAACTATTTTCCATTGAATTTCCTTTTAATTTGCAAATTTCAAACATTTTCTCCTCTCTCGTATATAAACCCCCATTTTCTATCTCACAAGGGGACATGAAATTCCTCTCACTCTCTCCCCTATTTTCTGAAAATCTCAGTCTCCAAACCTCCCTCTAACATTATCCAAAATTTGAAAAAGTTTTAAACAATCTTCAAACCTCAAATCTCTAGTCCATCTAGAACTCCATTTTTCTATTATTTTCTACCCATTTTCAAGCATCCAAATCAGTCCAACAAGCAAAATTCAAGTCAAGCAAAGGTATAAACACCTTCATAGTCTACTGTTTTTCAAACTTCTGAGGGGGATCAAGGGCCCATACCAGTTCCTCATACTGGTTGTGAGCTCATTTGATCTTAGTTTAGCAACAAAAGCAAGAGGAACACAAAGAAGAAATAAATCTTTTTATGGGCACTGTGTTTACTCCCGAGCGCTCGGGACCATTCCTGAGTGCTCAAGAGTGCTGCTGCCCACCAAAATATTATTTTGTCATCAAATATTGCATTTCCTGTATTTCAGTAGATACTGGGTTTGCACTGGTCCTTCCAGAGCCCAGTTAGGTCTGCTTTCAGTTGCAAGGAAGCAAGGTTTGGATGGTTAGGACCGGTTCTTAGCTGTTTAAACCCTTGGCTGAGCACTGGTGTATGTTAGTAGTTCTGCGTTCCTATTCTAAGTATCAGAATGCTTCTGTTCTAACCAAGGTTTGCAGGGTGGCTCAGCAGAGTTCCCGAGCGCTCAGGAGTGCAGTCCTGAGCGCTCAGGAGCGGTTCCAGTGGCAGTAGTTGATTTTCTATCATTTTTCACATTGTATCTTTTCATTATCATATATTGTGCACTGGCACATGCATGCACCCTTTATTTGATATATCTGTAGATATTTGCTAGCTGCTTAATGAAACAGTATACTCCCTCCGTTCCAAATTGAGAGTCCATTATTCCATTTTGGGTTGTTCCAAAATGATGGCCCTTTTCCAAAAATGGAAGGAAAAATTTGGTGATTTTCCAAAAGTATCCCTCACAAATGAAAATAAGTGTTATAAAGTAAGTAAAATATAGGGGTAATGGTGGAAATGATAGGTAATATATGTGTAATCATTGCATGTCCTCTAAAATAGTTGGAATCCCCAAGAGGGACTCTCAATTTGGAACGGAGGGAGTACTTTTTAATGAAAATCCCACAAACATTTAATAGAGACCGATCTCAATTCGGGCGAGAGGGCTGCCGTAAAACCCTTCCCCTCTCGTAACGTGGCTTCCGAATCCTCAACGAATCTCTGGTTTTTAAATCAAAAATATTTCTCGGGTGGCAATCCATAAATCCGTGTGGCGACTCCTCTCCCCTATATAAACCCCCATCTTCTATCTCACAAGGGGACACGAAATTCCTCTCACTCTCTCCCCTATTTTCTGAAAATCTCAGTCTCTAAGCCTCCCTTAAATATTATCCAAATTTTGAGTTTTCAAAAGAAAACTTTCAAACAATCTTCAAACCTCAATTCTCTAGTCCATCTAGAACTCCATTTTCCTACTATTTTCTTCCCATTTTTAACCATTCAAATCAGTCCAATAAGCAAAATTCAAGTCTAGCAAAGGTATAAATACCTTCATATTATACTGTTTTCAAACTTCTGAGGGGGATCAAGGGCCCATACCAGTTCCTCATACTGGTTGTGAGCTCATTTGATCTAAGTTTAGCAACAAAAGCAAGAGGAACACAATGAAGAAATAAATCTTTTTCTGGGCACTGTGTTTACTCCCAAGCGCTCGGGAACATTCCTGAGTGCTCAAGAGTGCTGCTGCCCACCAAAATATTATTTTGTCATCAAATATTGCATTTCCTGTATTTCAGTAGATACTGGGTTTGCACTGGTCCTTCCAGAGCCCAGTTAGTTCTGCTTTCAGTTGCAAGGAAGCAAGGTTTGGATGGTTAGGACCGATTGTTAGCTGTTTAAACCCTTGGCTGAGCACTGGTGTATGTTAGTAGTTCTGCGTTCCTATTCTAAGTATCAGAATGCTTCTGTTCTAACCAAGGTTTGCAGAGTGGCTCAGCAGAGTTCCCGAGCGCTCAGGAGTGCAGTCCTGAGCGCTCAGGAGCGGTTCCAGTGGCAGTAGTTGATTTTCTATCATTTTTCACTTTGTATCTTTTCATTATCATATATTGTGCACTGGCACACGCATGCACCCTTTATTTGATATATCTGTGGATATTTGCTAGCTGCTTAATGAAACAAAATACTCCCTCCGTTCCAAATTGAGAGTCCATTATTCTATTTTGGGTTGTTCCAAAATGATGGCCCTTTTCCAAAAATGGATGGAAAAATTTGGTGATTTTCCAAAAGTATCCCTCACAAGTGAAAATAAGTGTTATAAAGTAAGTAAAATATAGGGGTAATGGTGGACATGATAGGTAATATATGTGTAATCATTGCATGTCCTCTAAAATAGTTGGAATCCCCAAGAGGGATCTCAATTTGGAATGGAGGGAGTACTTTTTAATGAAAATCCCACAAACATTTAGTAGAGACCGATCTCAAATCGGGCGAGGGGGCTGCCGTAAAACCCTTCCCCTCTCATAACGTGGCTTCCGAATCCTCAACGAATCTCTGGTTTTCAAATCAAAACGATTTCTCGGGTGGCAATCCATAAATCCGGGTGGCGACTCCTCTCCCCTATATAAACCCCCATCTTCTATCTCACAAGGGGACACGAAATTCCTCTCACTCTCTCCCCTGTTTTCTGAAAATCTCAGTCTCTAAACCTCCCTTAAACATTATCCAAAATTTGAGTTTTCAAAAGAAAAGTTTCAAACAATTTTTAAACCTCAAATCTCTAGTCCATCTAGAACTCCATTTTTCTACTATTTTCTACCCATGTTCAAGCATCCAAATCAGTCCAAGAAGCAAAATTCAAGTCAAGCAAAGGTATAAACACCTTCATAGTCTACTGTTTTTCAAACTTCTGAGGGGGATCAAGGGCCCATACCAGTTCCTCATACTGGTTGTGAGCTCATTTGGTCTTAGTTTAGCAACAAAAGCAAGAGGAACACAAAGAAGAAAAAAATCTTTTTATTGGCACTGTGTTTATTCCCAAGCGCTCGGGACCATTCCTGAGCGCTCAAGAGTGCTGTTGCCCACCAAAATATTATTTTGTCATCAAATATTGCATTTTCTGTATTTCAGTAGATACTGGGTGTGCACTGCTCCTTCCAGAGCCCAGTTAGGTCTGCTTCCTGTTGCAAGGAAGCAAGGTTTGGATTGTTAGGACCGGTTCTTAGCTGTTTAAACCCTTGGCTGAGCACTTGTGTATGTTAGTAGTTCCGCGTTCCTATTCTAAGTAACATACTACTTCTGTTCTAACCAAGGTTTGCAGGGTGGCTCAGCAGAGTTCCCGAGCGCTCAGGAGTGTAGTCCTGAGCGCTCAGGAGCGGTTCCAGTGGCAGTAGTTGATTTTCTATCATTTTTAACTTTGTATCTTTTCATTATCATATATTATGCACTGGCACATCCATGCACCCTTTATTTGATATATCTGTGGATATTTGCTAGCTGCTTAATGAAACAGAATACTCTCTCCGTTCCAAATTGAGAGTCCATTATTCCATTTTGGGTTGTTCCAAAATGATGGCCCTTTTCCAAAAATGGAAGGAAAAATTTGGTGATTTTCCAAAAGTATCCTTCACAAGTTAATATAAGTGTTATAAAGTAAGTAAAATATAGGGGTAATGGTGGAAATGATAGGCAATATAGGTGTAATCATTGCATGTCCCCTAAAATAGTTGGAATCCCCAAGAGGGACTCTCAATTTGGAACGGAGGGAGTACTTTTTAATGAAAATCCCACAAACATTTAGTAGAGACCAATCTCAAATCGGGCGAGAGGGCTGCCGTAAAACCCTTCCCCTCTCGTAACGTGGCTTCCGAATCCTCAACGAATCTATGGTTTTCAAATCAAAACGATTTCTCGGGTGGCAATCCCTAAATCCGGGTGGCGACTCCTCTCCCCTATACAAACCCCCATCTTCTATCTCACAAGGGGACACGAAATTCCTCTCACTCTCACCCTTATTTTCTGAAAATCTCAGTCTCTAAACCTCCCTTAAACATTATCCAAATTTTGAGTTTTCAAAAGAAAAGTTTCAAACAATCTTCAAACCTCAAATCTCTAGTCCATCTAGAACTCCATTTTTCTACTATTTTCTACCCATTTTCAAGCATCCAAATCAGTCCAAGAAGCAAAATTCAAGTCAAGCAAAGGTATAAACACCTTCATAGTCTACTGTTTTTCAAACTTCTGAGGGGGATCAAGGGCCCATACCAGTTCCTCATACTGGTTGTGAGCTCATTTGGTCTTAGTTTAGCAACAAAAGCAAGAGGAACACAAAGAAGAAAAAAATCTTTTTATTGGCACTGTGTTTATTCCCGAGCGCTCGGGACCATTCCTGAGCGCTCAAGAGTGCTGTTGCCCACCAAAATATTATTTTGTCATCAAATATTGCATTTCCTGTATTTCAGTAGATACTGGATGTGCACTGCTCCTTCCAGAGCCCAGTTAGGTCTGCTTTCTGTTGCAAGGAAGCAAGGTTTGGATGGTTAGGACCGGTTCTTAGCTGTTTAAACCCTTGGCTGAGCACTTGTGTATGTTAGTAGTTCCGCATTCCTATTCTAAGTAACATACTGCTTCTGTTCTAACCAAGGTTTGCAGGGTGGCTCAGCAGAGTTCCCGAGCGCTCAGGAGTGTAGTCCTGAGCGCTCAGGAGCGGTTCCAGTGGCAGTAGTTGATTTTCTATCATTTTTAACTTTGTATCTTTTCATTATCATATATTATGCACTGGCACATGCATGCACCCTTTATTTGATATATCTGTGGATATTTGCTAGCTGCTTAATGAAACAGAATACTCTCTCCGTTCCAAATTGAGAGTCCATTATTCCATTTTGGGTTGTTCCAAAATGATGGCCCTTTTCCAAAAATGGAAGGAAAAATTTGGTGATTTTCCAAAAGTATCCTTCACAAGTTAATATAAGTGTTATAAAGTAAGTAAAATATAGGGGTAATGGTGGAAATGATAGGCAATATAGGTGTAATCATTGCATGTCCCCTAAAATAGTTGGAATCCCCAAGAGGGACTCTCAATTTGGAACGGAGGGAGTACTTTTTAATGAAAATCCCACAAACATTTAGTAGAGACCAATCTCAAATCGGGCGAGAGGGCTGCCGTAAAACCCTTCCCCTCTCGTAACGTGGCTTCCGAATCCTCAACGAATCTATGGTTTTCAAATCAAAACAATTTCTCGGGTGGCAATCCCTAAATCCGGGTGGCGACTCCTCTCCCCTATACAAACCCCCATCTTCTATCTCACAAGGGGACACGAAATTCCTCTCACTCTCACCCTTATTTTCTGAAAATCTCAGTCTCTAAACCTCCCTTAAACATTATCCAAATTTTGAGTTTTCAAAAGAAAAGTTTCAAACAATCTTCAAACCTCAAATCTCTAGTCCATCTAGAACTCCATTTTTCTACTATTTTCTACCCATTTTCAAGCATCCAAATCAGTCCAAGAAGCAAAATTCAAGTCAAGCAAAGGTATAAACACCTTCATATTCTACTGTTTTCAAACTTCTGAGGGGGATCAAGGGCCCATACCAGTTCCTCATACTAGTTGTGAGCTCATTTGATCTTAGTTTAGCAACAAAAGCAAGAGGAACACAAAGATGAAATAAATCTTTTTCTGGGCACTGTGTTTACTCCCGAGCGCTCGGGACCATTCCTGAGCGCTCAAGAGTGCTGTTGCCCACCAAAATCTTATTTTGTCATCAAATATTGCATTTCCTATATTTCAGTAGATACTGGATGTGCACTGCTCCTTCCAGAGCCCAGTTAGGTCTGCTTTCAATTGCAAGGAAGCAAGGTTTGGATGGTTAGGACCGGTTCTTAGCTGTTTAAACCATTGGCTGAGCACTTGTGTATGTTAGTAGTTCCGCGTTCCTATTCTAAGTAACATACTGCTTCTGTTCTAACCAAGGTTTGCAGGGTGGCTCAGCAGAGTTCCCGAGCGCTCAGGAGTGTAGTCCTGAGCGCTCAGGAGCGGTTCCAGTGGCAGTAGTTGATTTTCTGTCATTTTTAACTTTGTATCTTTTCATTATCATATATTATGCACTGGCACATGCATGCACCCTTTATTTGATATATCTGTGGATATTTGCTAGCTGCTTAATGAAACAGAATACTCTCTCCGTTCCAAATTGAGAGTCCATTATTCCATTTTGGGTTGTTCCAAAATGATGGCCCTTTTCCAAAAATGGAAGGAAAAATTTGGTGATTTTCCAAAAGTATCCCTCACAAGTTAATATAAGTGTTATAAAGTAAGTAAAATATAGGGGTAATGGTGGAAATGATAGGCAATATAGGTGTAATCATTGCATGTCCCCTAAAATAGTTGGAATCCCCAAGAGGGACTCTCAATTTGGAATGGAGGGAGTACTTTTTAATGAAAATCCCACAAACATTTAGTAGAAACCGATCTCATATCGGGCGAGAGGGCTGCCGTAAAACCCTTCTCCTCTCGTAACGTGGCTTCCGAATCCTCAACGAATCTCTGGTTTTCAAATCAAAACGATTTCTCGGGTGGCAATCCATAAATCCGGGTGGCGACTCCTCTCCCCTATACAAACCCCCATCTTCTATCTCACAAGGGGACACGAAATTCCTCTCACTCTCACCCTTATTTTCTGAAAATCTCAGTCTCTAAACCTCCCTTAAACATTATCCAAATTTTGAGTTTTCAAAAGAAAAGTTTCAAACAATCTTCAAACCTCAAATCTCTAGTCCATCTAGAACTCCATTTTTCTACTATTTTCTACCCATTTTCAAGCATCCAAATCAGTCCAAGAAGCAAAATTCAAGTCAAGCAAAGGTATAAACACCTTCATATTCTACTGTTTTCAAACTTCTGAGGGGGATCAAGGGCCCATACCAGTTCCTCATACTGGTTGTGAGCTCATTTGATCTTAGTTTAGCAACAAAAGCAAGAGGAACACAAAGAAGAAATAAATCTTTTTCTGGGCACTGTGTTTACTCCCGAGCGCTCGGGACCATTCCTGAGCGCTCAAGAGTGCTGTTGCCCACCAAAATCTTATTTTGTCATCAAATATTGCATTTCCTATATTTCAGTAGATACTGGATGTGCACTGCTCCTTCCAGAGCCCAGTTAGGTCTGCTTTCAATTGCAAGGAAGCAAGGTTTGGATGGTTAGGACCGGTTCTTAGCTGTTTAAACCATTGGCTGAGCACTTGTGTATGTTAGTAGTTCCGCGTTCCTATTCTAAGTAACATACTGCTTCTGTTCTAACCAAGGTTTGCAGGGTGGCTCAGCAGAGTTCCCGAGCGCTCAGGAGTGTAGTCCTGAGCGCTCAGGAGCGGTTCCAGTGGCAGTAGTTGATTTTCTGTCATTTTTAACTTTGTATCTTTTCATTATCATATATTATGCACTGGCACATGCATGCACCCTTTATTTGATATATCTGTGGATATTTGCTAGCTGCTTAATGAAACAGAATACTCTCTCCGTTCCAAATTGAGAGTCCATTATTCCATTTTGGGTTGTTCCAAAATGATGGCCCTTTTCCAAAAATGGAAGGAAAAATTTGGTGATTTTCCAAAAGTATCCCTCACAAGTTAATATAAGTGTTATAAAGTAAGTAAAATATAGGGGTAATGGTGGAAATGATAGGCAATATAGGTGTAATCATTGCATGTCCCCTAAAATAGTTGGAATCCCCAAGAGGGACTCTCAATTTGGAATGGAGGGAGTACTTTTTAATGAAAATCCCACAAACATTTAGTAGAAACCGATCTCATATCGGGCGAGAGGGCTGCCGTAAAACCCTTCTCCTCTCGTAACGTGGCTTCCGAATCCTCAACGAATCTCTGGTTTTCAAATCAAAACGATTTCTCGGGTGGCAATCCATAAATCCGGGTGGCGACTCCTCTCCCCTATATAAACCCCCATCTTCTATCTCACAAGGGGACACGAAATTCCTCTCACTCTCTCCCCTATTTTCTGAAAATCTCAGTCTCTAAACCTCCCTTAAACATTATCCAAATTTTGAGTTTTCAAAAGAAAAGTTTCAAACAATCTTCAAACCTCAAATCTCTAGTCCATCTAGAACTCCATTTTTCTACTATTTTCTACCCATGTTCAAGCATCCAAATCAGTCCAAGAAGCAAAATTCAAGTCAAGCAAAGGTATAAACACCTTCATATTCTACTATTTTCAAACTTCTGAGGGGGATCAAGGGCCCATACCAGTTCCTCATACTGGTTGTGAGCTCATTTGATCTTAATTTAGCAATAAAAGCAAGAGGAACACAAAGAAGAAATAAATCTTTTTCTGGGCACTGTGTTTACTCCCGAGCGCTCGGGACAATTCCTGAGCGCTCAAGAGTGTTGTTGCCCACCAAAATCTTATTTTGTCATCAAATCTTGCATTTCCTTTATTGTAGACACCTCCCAAACGAGGCATTGCCATACAGATTGATCACATTTGTTTGCTCAATTGGTTGCTTGCTTCATAAACCAAAATCATGGATATTCCCATGGCTAGGAACATCTCCACATGATAGCGGTTATCATCAAAACAGTGTCGCCACCCAGTTTATTAAAACTGGGAAAATAGATAGAGATTCTGGATACGGGAGCCAAAAGTACAATAAGGGTAAGGTGTTAGGCACCCCTCTTTGCCCAGTCGTGAGACTGTCCCATAATCATTCAACATAAGATGTGTAGATGCTTTGTTTAATTCCAACACATAGTCTGTTTATTTATTCCTTTAAACAGTAAGCAAAGTGAGCCAGTGCGATAAATAAGTATGCATTCAGAAAGTAGAGAAAACAACAAAACTGTCCCAGGGAGATGGATCCCGCGGCCGGTGAATAGATGTCACGGCCGAGGGATCCTCCTGGTTTGATGTACCGGCCAAGGGATCGAAGCCCCGGTCGGTGTTCTTCCTCACACCAGAATATACGTTTAACAGATGATCAAAAAGTTATGATTTAAGCGTAAGAACGATAAATAAAACAAACCAGAGGCCGTTGGGCCTCACCACCTTGATCCCTCAGTTGCTTGATTGCTTTGGATTGGGTGTGATTGACTGATTGCTTGATTGAAAACCCTAGGGTTAGGGTTTGAACTTCGGGGTTTGATCGCCGGATTGACGGCTGCCTTCGGGAGGTTAGGGCTTTTGATGAGTGGGATTGAGGGAGTATTTGTGCAGAGTTTCGAGGCTTGAGAGAGTGTATACTCTGACAATTTCGTGTGTTTATTTTCGGAGTCCAAAGGCCCTTTATATAGGCAATTGGTGACTCACTCCGGCCAATCAAATCACGAGATGGCAATTGCAATTGCAATGCATCTCTAACTCTACGTGGTAATCCCTGAGCGTAGCCCGAACGCATCGGAGAGGTAGTGTAATCGGATCAAAAGTCTGACAGAACACGTTCCAGAGTCTGGAAAAAGGTCGATCTGGCGGCCGAGTAAAGGATATCACGGCCGAGGAATGGATGTCTCGGCCGAAGGATAGATCTTGCGGCCGAGGGATTGATCTCTCAGGGAGATTTTGCTAGCAATAGGTTGCTCGGGTGAGGAAATGATGTTAGGGCCGTGGGATCGATGTCACGGCCGACAAATGGATTCTCCTAGGCTTCTGTATTTCTATCTGAAAGGCTGTATGGCTTTGAATTGGGTCCTCTAAGTGGCTCAAAGTTCTTACCGAAAGTCCTAAGGTTCTCAAGGAAGCAATCAGCAATTACTGTATCCATTTCATCATCGGGATGGTCCCAAGGTGGGACTTGAAATAATCGTTAGGCCAAATTGGGGTGTCTACAGATGCCCCTCTTTGACTGAACTCAGACGGATCGCGAGACATGTTTGAGTAAGAGTCAAAGCTGTAAAAAGCAACTCAATTTGGTCCAACCACTATTCCAAGGGGTTTTCGAAAAAGGTTTTTGTTATGGTTGGGCCGGGAGGCTGCCTACGTATTCCTCGAGGGAAATTCAGACCAATCGTAGTTCAGACAATAAAAGAAAAGTAAAAGTTTGGAGGGTTAGAGACAGAAGACGTACCTTAGGGCTTAAAAAGCCGTAGTGTGACGTACCTAGACTGAGCCAGGGTTTTGGCGGAAGATAGCTGAAGGAGCGCTGGGCTGCCCGGGGAGTTTTTGCGGGGAGCTTCCTTAGTATTTTGGGGTAGATCAGTACACGGCAGGTGCGTTTGCTTTTCTTGATCATCCTTACTTTGACTGAAAGGAACTCAGTAGAGTAGCTTATCCTTGCGAATGAGCTGGAAGGAATTGATGTAATGGGGTGGAATCCAAACCATCTGCTGGGGATGAGTCGGATGCCGTTTCGTTTTTGAGATATGGGGGGGCGCAGGGCCAGTAACATGGAGCACGGAGCTTCAGAGATGAAGGAACCGAGGCACGGAGCCGGTTGTAGTCATGAGGCGAGAGCCTGGAGAGTGATGGAATCGAGGCGTGGAGCCTGTTGCAGTCTTGAGGCGAAGGCCTGAGGAGATTGGATAGGACCGAAGCGCGGAGCTGGTGTTGATCATAAGGCGAGAGCCTGTGGTGTCAGAGCTTTGATCTTAACGTGATGAATCGAATCGCGGAGCTGGTATAAGGCAAGGGCCCGAGGTGATTAGATTGAGGCGTGGAGCCTGCTGCAGTCTCGAGGCGAGGGTCTGAGTTGTCAGAGCTTAGAGCTTGACGTGATTTGAACCGAAGCGTAGAGCTAGTTGCATTCTGATGGTCTGTGCACGGAGCTTTTCCATCATAAGTGTTGGCATGGAGCCAAAGGATCGAGGTGCTGAACCGATCAATAAAACCGAGGCGTAGAGCCGGTTGATTACAGGGTTGACCTGTTTCATGAGAGATATGCAGAGTGTATATGTGTGATGATGTTTTGTTAGATGTGAACAGATATGATGATGCAGACTCGATGTGATAATGCAATATGTGCACGGGCCCGTGCGTGTGTGTTTGTTTTAAGCTTAGAGCTTCTATCAAGTTCCGAACTTGAGCATTCAGAGCGTAGAGCTCGAGCATTCGGACGGCAGAATCCGAGCATTCAAAGTACAGGCTTTAAGCGTCCAGTACGCAGTGGTTGGGCATCCAAGCGTAGAGCTTGAGCATTCAAGTGTATAACTTGAGCATCCAGTACACAGTGGTTGGGCATCCAAACGTAGAGCTTGAGCATTCAAAAATGTTAGATTTTTAAGCATTCAGGCGTAGAGCCTGAGAATAGATGTCTTGATTGTTGGGGCGGCGTAGAGCCTGTTGCTTGTTTACGGCTTCGAGCCAGTTGAGATAATGGGCTTGGAGCCGCTGAGATTGTTTGTTACGGCTTTGAGCCATTTCAGATGGTAGATACAGGCTTCGAGCCTGTTGAAGTAGTGGACTTCGAGCTGCTGAGTTGTGATAGCGAGCGTAGAGCTGCTGAGTCGAGGGCTTGGAGCCACTAAATGAGTTGCTATGGCTTTGAGCCAGTTGAGATGATAGATATAGGCTTTGAGCCTGTTGAAGTAATGGGCTTCGAGCCGCTGAGACTGGTAGACATAGGCTTCGAGCCTGTTGGGATAGTGGATATAGGCTTCGAGCCTGTTGAAGTAATGGGCTTCGAGCCGCTGAGACTGCTTGTCATGGCTTCGAGCCAGTTGGGATAGTGGGCTTGGAGCCGCTTCGATGAGTGATAGCGAGCGTAGAGCTGCTGAATGAGTGAATATGGGCGTAGAGCCTGTCGATAATGGGCCTCGAGCCGCTGAGATTGGTTGTTATGGCTTCAAGCCAGTTGAGATTGCTTGAGTATGATTTGTAGGCGTAGAGCCTGCCGTTGAGATGGCGAGCATAAAGCTGCTAAGTCGAGGGCTTAGAGCCGCTGGGATGATAGGCTTGGAGCCGCTGAGTGATGGGCATAGGCATAGAGCCGCTGAGTGAGTTGATATGGGCACAGAGCTGCTTATTTCCTTGGTAGTGGATATGGGCATAGAGCCGCTGGATGTTTTGACTTGTTTTGGCCAGCAGTTTGTGGAGAGAGACCTTCCTCATGCTTGGACATGCCCCCAAGGCTAGTTTTGATCATGTTGCATTGGCTTGGGGATGCCCCCAGGGCTACTTGGTTGGTTGAAGACTTTAGAAGTTCGTAATTGCCTGAATTGGTGCACTGAGCAAGATCTGATATTGCTGAAGGAAATTGATTGGGAGGCCAGGAGATCGATCTCTCGGCCGAGTGATTGATGTCTCGGCCGAGGTATCGAATGCTCGGCCATTTAATCGGTTTATTTCCAGAGACCTATAAAAGACCACGGCGTCAACCGTTTTATCTCATTTTCCACTTTTCCTCTTCCTCTCCTCGTTCCGAGAGCTCCATATCCGAAGATCCCTTTCACTTCCCCTCATTCCTAACAGCTCCGGGCCATGGGTGATGCGCTGACGTGGCTAGCGTGCGCGGAGGGAAACCGCGTTCGCTTTTGGTCCCGTCTTGATGCTTGATTTGGGACCCTCGCATGGGTATGCTTGATTAGGGGCCCTCGCATGGGTGGCTTGCTTCCGTGACACGGAGCTCCTGGCGTGGCGGTAGCGGTATGGTGATTTTTCTGGGCCATGTGGTGATTCTTTTGAGCCATGTGGTGTCCCTTCCGCACCGTAGTACTCCTTTGGTATACATCGCCCAAGGGGCGTCCTCTTCTTTTTGCAGCTGGTCTCTGGTGTTCGGACCACCAGAGGGTTTGGCATCCTCTTCTGCTTCCTCTTTTTGTTTTTCTTGTTTCTCTTCCTGCATAGGTTAGTTTGACAGGAATACCGATGTATAGTTTGTTTAGGAAATGTGGGATGATTCACCTTGTGATGTAAAAAGCTTTCGATATATGAAACAAAAACCTTTTGCTCTGCTATTGTGATTGTGTACGCTGTGTCTACGTTGTTTTGCGTGTGATATTCTTGTTAATCCAATGAAACGAACTGAACCGTGGGAACAGTCTGTAAAATAGCCGTTCTGGCGGCCGATTTAGTGATTACACGGCCGAGGCTTCGATCTGGCGGCCGAAGGATCGTTTTTTCTGCCTGGGTTTGACTTGCAGTCAACCCTGATTTTCACGGGCCGATGGATAGATCCTACGGCCGTCATATCGAAGTATCGGCCGAGAGATCGATTGAAATTCTGAGGATTAAGAATCCGATTCCGATTCGGACTAGGACTCGACTTAGTTCTTATAAATACGCGTTCTACGAACCCGATAGCATCGTTAGTAGCAATTCCTTACATATGGCACAACCAATCCTTGATCAATGGTTGATTTCCTTCAACGGCCTCGACCGTTTACACTTTAAGTCCTTTGGCATGGACTTCCTCTTTTCCCTTCGTCAAATTCCTGTGAATTTTGCCTTCCTTAGAGCAGCCGCTAGTTTGTGGGACCCTGATTTTCACGTCTTTCGATTTAGGAGAGAGAAGTTGTGTCCTACTATCGAGGAGTTTGCGGCCATCATGGGTCATTCAGACAGAGAGGGTTTTGTTGTCCCTAATCCTTTGTTCAACCGAGGTGATCTCCTGAAGGATTTACTCCAAGTTCAGAAACATGAAGTTAAATTCTTCCTAGTGAAAGGAAGGCTGGAGATTCTGCAACTTATTCAGCATTTTGGTACAGCTGAGGCTCATCGCCAAGTTTCTCTACAGAAGTCGTGTTTTCATGCATTGTGCATTTGTCTCCTTCACTATTATTTGCTTGGCCCTTCCTCTGGCCACGCTGATCCTGTGTTGCTTAACCTTGCTCAACAAATTGGAAACCGTGTGGGTTTCGCTGGCTTAGTATTGGCAGAGACCTTGATAGGTCTAGATGTGATGAAGGGTAGTCCTACAGCTCAGTTCTCAGGCAGTCCCTTGCTATTGCAGGTTCGCTCTTTTATTTGTTTATTTGTCAAATTTATCTTTTCACTCATCACTCTTTTGTTTTGCCTCACGTGTTCTCTCAACTCACAATTTTCCCTTGTTTTCTAGGTGTGGTTGTTTGAGAAGCTAAAGGTGTGGGATGCGCCGGAGCGATTTCCTTATAATCCAGAACAATGCACGGAGCGTCACATGATTAAGCAATTCCCAACTGAGGCTGCTTGGGAAGCATGGATGAGGACTTGTAGGGGTGATTGGATTCAATGGGTTTGCCCCTGGTATGGTATAGAGAGTATGACTGTGAGTACCATGAACCATTTTGGTGTAGCAGTGATTGGTATTGCTCGAGTCATTTTCTACTTTCCTGCTCGCTTTCAAAGGCAGTTTGGGGCTGAACAAACCGCAATCCTAGGTGACCCTGAGTACACCGTCTCTAAGATCCATGATGCCAACTTCCGCCGCAACATGCTGCGTCTTTGGCCAAATAGAGTGATGCAGGAGGTTGCTGAGAATTTCGTTGTCAAGCTATCGGGTTCTTACAAACGCTGGTTGAAGAAAAACCTTTTGGAGGATAGTAGTGCAAAGAGAAGGAAGACCTAGAGATTGACGCTTTGCTTATGTTTTTCAAAAGATGTTTGTTTGATTCTAGCTTTCATGGATTAAGAATTGTTTAGGTTTGCTTTTTCCTTTTTTCTTTGGAAATAATAAAACATTTGGTCGTTTTATTTGAAGATGTTGTTGCCATGATTTGATAGCGAACATGCTTTAGGATAGACCTAGAAATTTTGGAAGTGACGATGATAGCAGTGGCCGGATCTCAAATAGAGATTGTCTACGTATCCCGTAGAGGGAATCAGGCCATAAACGTAGTTCCAACAAAGGGGATTTGTTTTGTTTTTAGTTAGGGTCCACTCGGGTATTTTCCTCTCCTTTTGTGCTCTAAATTTTGCCTAAAACTGCCCTTGCGGGTTTTCGGTCTAGCGAGTGTTTTATTTATGCCTTAGTTTTTGCCTAAGCTGCCCTTGCGGGTTTCGACCTAGCAGGCTGCTCTAATTTTTGCTTGGATCCGCCCACCCTTGTGGTTTTCGGTCCAACGAGCATCTCTGATGGGTAATACTTCCTTAGCTTGTCAATGTTGACTGGCGTTGCGAATTCCATTCCATCCAAGTCTGCAATGTATGCTGCTCCTCCAGAAAGTATGCGTTTGATAAAGTAGGGGCCTCCCCAGTTTGGTCTAAACTTGCCCCTTGGGTCTGAGACGTGGCGACGAATGGCTTTGAGCACCATGTCTCCTACCTTGATGTCCCTAGGTTTCACCTTTTTGTTGAATGCTCGTGCAATGCGGCGTTGATACCCTTGTACATGGTATAAGGCTCTCAGCCTCCTTTCGTCCAGTAGTACCAACTCGTCATGGCAATTTTGAACCCAGTCTTCTTCGATCATTCCAGTCTCAGCTAGAACCCTTAACAAAGGTAATTCCAGTTCAATGGGCAAGACAGCTTCCATTCCATAAACCAGAGAGTAGAGAGTGGCCCCAGTTGAAGTCCTTTCAGTTGTTCGATAACCCCATAGTGCCAGAGGTAGCATTTCTGGCCAGTCTGTGTAAGTGTCGGTAGTCTTCCGCAGAATCCTCTTGATATTCTTGTTTGCAGCCTCAACTGCTCCATTGGTTTGAGGTCGGTAAGTAGATGACCGATGATTCTGTATCCCAAATTCGGCAAAAAGCTTCTTTGTCACCCCCTTGAAGTGCGATCCATTGTCACAGACGAACTCGTAAGGTACACCATATCGATAGATGATATTAGTGCGAATAAATTTGGCCACATGAGTGGCTTTGAGAGTAGCATAAGAAGCTGCTTCTACCCACTTGGTGAAGTAGTCAATGGCCACCAGAATGAACTGATGTTTGTATTTTCCCTTTGAATTTATGCTTCCAATGACGTCTATCCCCCAAGTGGAGAATGGCCAAGGGGATGTCATGCTATACAATTCCGTAGGGGGAATACGCATGCGATCAGCGTGAGTTTGGCATTTGTAACATCGGCGGACATAATCAGCGCAGTCGGCCTCCATTGTAGTCCAGTAATATCCCTGACGTAGGATCTTCTTTGCCATCGTTGCCCCATTCATGTGTGGCCCACAAATTCCTTCGTGTATTTCCTCCATTACCTTGTGATTGTCCTTCGTTGTGACGCAAAGTTGGCTTGGACCCAAGTGTGCCCTTCGATACAATGCTCCTCCACATATTATAAATCGGGCAGCAAACTTCCGCAGAGCTGTTTTGTCTTTTGAGGTGGCCTCGGGTGGGTATTCTCCTTCTTCCAGGAATTCCTTCACGTCTTCGTACCATGGCTTGCCATCGTCTTCACCTTCCTCGGTAGAGGTACATTCACATGCTGGTTTAACCTTTTGCTCGATCATGAGAGGCCGCATTGTGAATCCCAGGGGTATTTCGACCATAGAGGCTAATGTTGCCAGTGCATCTGCAAATCTATTGCTCACTCGAGGAGTGTGTGTGAAGATAACGGAATCGAATTGTGGAATTAGATCTTCCAGCACAGAGTGATATAGCTTCAATGTATCTTCCTTGACCTTCCAGTCTCCTCTGGCTTGAGATACCACCAGGTTTGAATCCCCAGTGACTTCTACCCTTTTTGCCCCTAGCTCCAGGGCTGCCTCCATTCCAGCAATACAAGCCTCGTATTCAGCTTGGTTGTTAGTGACCTCAAACCTCAGTTTATATGACAAAGGGATGTGGGAGTCGTTTGGGGAAACTAGCAATACCCCTATGCCATATCCACATCGGTTTGATGCTCCATCAAAGTAAAGTTGCCAGGTGTCGTCTAAAAGACATAAGATGTCCTCGTCGGGGAACATGAAGTCCTCTGCCTCGGCCTCTGTCACAGGGTGATCTGCCAAGAATTCTGCCACAGCTCTTCCCTTCACTGATTTCCTTGTCATGTATTTGAGGTCGAATTCTGCTAGCAGCAATAACCACCTAGCTAGCTTTCCGATAAGTGCTGGCTTTTCGAAAAGATACTTGATTGGGTCTAAACGAGAGACCAGCACCACCGGATGTGCTAACAGGTAGTGCCTCAGTTTCTTTGTGCCTCAGGTTTTTTGCTGAGGTAGTATATGGCGCACTCTACTTTGGCGTTGTTTTCTTGTGCTAGCATGCACCCATGGATGTGTCTGTTACTGAGAGATACAGAATCAATGGCTTCCCAGGGATGGGCGGCGACAGTACAGGTGGATTCTGAAGATATTCTTTGATTGCCTCGAACGCTTGCTGACAGTCTTGGCTCCATTCAAAATCAGTACCTTTCTTCAGTAGCTTGAAAAGAGGTTCACAGGTGGTTGTGAGCTTGGAAATGAACCTGCTGATGAACTGTACCTTCCCCAAGAAACTCCTTACTTCCTTCTCCGTCCTAGGCGGTGATATCTCCATGATAGCCTGTATCTTGGAAGGGTCTACCTCGATTCCTCTTTGAGTGATGAGGAATCCCAACATCTTTCCCACTGTTACCCCAAAAGTGCATTTTTGAGGGTTAAGACGTAGTTTGTAATTCCTAATCCTCTCAAAGAACTTTTGGAGTGCTCCATGGTGTCCTTCCCTTTCCTTTGATTTGACTATCATATCGTCGACATACACCTCGACCTCTTTGTGCATCATGTCGTGCAGCAGTGTTGTTGCCATCCTCTGGTAAGTGGCTCCAGCATTCTTCAATCCAAACGGCATTACTCGGTAGCAGTAAGTTCCCCAAGGCATAGTGAAGGTGGTTTTCTCTCTATACTCAGGAGACATAAGGATTTGATTGTACCCAGAAAATCCGTCCATGAAAGATAGCAATGCATGGCCTGCGGTGTTATCTACTAGCTCGTCTATGTGAGGTAATGGGAAGTCATCCTTTGGACTGGCTTTGTTCAGATCTCGGAAATCTACGCAGACCCTGATTCCTCCAGTTTTCTTTGGTACAGGAACGATGTTAGCTACCCATTGTGGATATTCGGTGACTATGAGAAAACCGGCGTTGATTTGTTTAGTGACTTCTTCTTTTATCATTAGGACCCAATCAGGGCGCATACATCTCAGTTTTTGTTTAACTGGTTTTGCATCAGGATTGTGGATATTCGGTGACTATGAGAAAACCGGCATGTCCTCGTAAGACCAGGCAAAAACATCTTTGTATTCTTTTAGCAAAAGGATTAGTTTTTCACTTTCTTGAGGGGATAGTACGGCACCAATTTTAACCATTTTGGGCTCGTTTTCAGAGCCTATGTTTGCTATGATTATTTCCTCAGAAAAAGGTTTAGCGTGCCTTTCTTCTTCTCTCTCGATGAATTCTAGAATTTCTTTTGGAATTTCTTCCTCAAAGTTTGGTTTGTCGGAATCCACACAATTGATCATAGGCAAAGTGAAATACTCTAAATCTTCCTTCTCATTGCTAAGTTTATCAAAAGAAATTTCAGAGTCGAACTCAAAGTAAATGTTATGCCTTGGTACTTTGACCAGGTTTTCCTCACTAGACTTAGTAGTTTCAATAGATGAAAAGCTTGACTCGGACTGAGTCGACTCGGAGTCGGAATCGGAATCAGAACTAAGATTAGAATTAGCGCTTTTCATTTTGTATTTCAGAGTGTGTTCCACGGTCCAGTTAGGGTAAGCCCCTTTTTCAGCATCACAATCAGTTCAGAGCAGTCTTTTTCATCACCAAGGTTGATCACCAGCACTTCACCGTCACCTTGATTCGCACTTTCATCATTGTCACCCTGCAAGTCTTGGAGGGCCATTTGATTTGCTATCGCTGTTATTTCTTCCAATTGAGCTTCAATCTCTGCTTCGTCGCTGTTGTCGACTCGTTGTGTGCCAACAAAGCCCCACCAATTACCAAAGCCATCTGTGATGGGGTGGATCACCCTTATTTCATTGTTGGTGACCCCCTCATCAAAGAGTAGGTTTAGTGATATTTCGTCTAGTGGGTCATTGTCGACAGACTCTTCTTCCTTTGCCTCTTCAGTTTCGAGGTTGTTGACCTCGTCTATTGGCCAATAGTCGTCGGTAGGTGCATAGGGGTCATAAAAATAGATTGTAACCCTGCGAAGCCCTTCTTCTTCGATCAGGTCTTCTATTTCTTCCTCATAAACCGTTCCAGCGAACATGACCTGGTTGTCCTCAATGATAGCCACCATAGGCTTTGGTTGATTTACTGAAGTGATGTATTCGGAGGGGTTGAAGTCTTCAACAGCAAAGTGGAGCGGACCAGACAGCTTGGTGACAACTTGAAAGTGCGAATCAGACATGAACAGTGATGCAGTCATTTTTCCTGAAAAGATTTTTGCTTTAGTTAGATTGATTAATCTTACCTACTGTTTATTTGACTTAGAGAGATTCCTAAGATTTAACCTGCAAAAGAGAAACTTTACAACATACACATATACAATGGGTGTGAGGAAGAACTTGGAAGTAAAATTCAGGTAGGTTCCTAGCCTGTAGGTTCCTGTCTTAGTTTGATAAGTTCTATGGCTTTCTAAAACATGCAAGGTTTTGGTAGTCTCAAGGTGCTCCATTGTCAAAGGGCACCAATCCTTTCACCAGCCCATCATAGGCGGCGATTGGGTGATTCCCTTTTTGATATACCACTAGGTACAAGTGACTGTGGAGTTTGCTGGAACCCCCAACATAGCCCGTGTCATGCCGGGATATCAGGCGAACTCAACGGGTTGCCCGCTCGATGCATATGTTAAATGAATTAGACAAGGCATGTATTAGTCTTATGTTGAACTTTTTGGTTATGGCTCTCATATTCCCCAGCAGAGTCGCCAAAAACTGTAGACACCTCCCAAACGGGGCATCGCCATACAGATTGATCACATTTGTTTGCTCAATTGGTTGCTTGCTTCATAAACCAAAATCATGGATATTCCCATGGCTAGGAACATCGCCACATGATAGCGGTTATTATCAAAACAGAGTCGCCACCCAGTTTATTAAAACTGGGAAAATAGATAGAGATTCTGGATACGGGAGCCAAAAGTACAATAAGGGGAAGGTGTTAGGCACCCCTCTTTGCCCAGTCGTGAGACTGGCCCATAATCATTCAACATAAGACGTGTAGATGCTTTGTTTAATTCCAACACATAGTCTGTTTATTTATTCCTTTAAACAGTAAGCAAAGTGAGCCAGTGCGATAAATAAGTATGCATTCAGAAAGCAGAGAAAACAACAAAACTGTCCCAGGGAGATGGATCCCGCGGCCGGTGAATAGATGTCACGGCCGACGGATCCTCCTGGTTTGATGTACCGGCCGAGGGATCGAAGCCCCGGTCGGTGTTCTTCCTCACACCAGAATATACGTTTAACAGATGATCAAAAAGTTATGATTTAAGCGTAAGAACGATAAATAAAACAAACCAGAGGCCGTTGGGCCTCACCACCTTGATCCCTCAGTTGCTTGATTGCTTTGGATTGGGTGTGATTGACTGATTGCTTGATTGAAAACCCTAGGGTTAGGGTTTGAACTTCGGGGTTTGATCGCCGGATTGACGGTTGCCATCGGGAGGTTAGGGCTTTTGAAGAGTGGGATTGAGGGAGTATTTGTGCAGAGTTTCGAGGCTTGAGAGAGTGTATACTCTGATAATTTCGTGTGTTTATTTTCGGAGTCCAAAGGCCCTTTATATAGGCAATTGGTGACTCACTCCGGCCAATCAAATCACGAGATGGCAATTGCAATTGCAATTGCAATGCATCTCTAACTCTACATCGTAATCCCTAAGCGTAGCCCGAACGCACCAGAGAGGTAGTGTAATTGGATCAAACGTCTGACAGAACACGTTCCAGAGTCTGGGAAAAGGTCGATCTGGCGGCCGAGTAAAGGATATCACGGCCGAGGAATGGATGTCTCGGCCGAAGGATAGATCTTGCGGCCGAGGGATTGATCTCTCAGGGAGATTTTGCTAGCAACAGGTTGCTCGGGTGAGGAAATGATGTTAGGGCCGTGGGATCGATGTCACGGCCGACAGATGGATTCTCCCAGGCTTCTGTATTTCTGTCTGAAAGGCTATATGGTTTTGAATAGGGTCCTCTAAGTGGCTCAAAGTTCTTACCGAAAGTCCTAAGGTTCTCAAGGAAGCAATCAGCAATCACTGTATCCATTTCATCATCGGGATGGTCCCAAGGTGGGACTTGAAATAATCGTTAGGCCAAATTGGGGTGTCTACATTTATTTCAGTAGATACTGGCTGTGCACTGCTCCTTCCAGAGCCCAGTTAGGTCTGCTTTCAGTTGCAAGGAAGCAAGGTTTGGATGGTTAGGACCGGTTCTTAGCTGTTTAAACCCTTGGCTGAGCACTGGTGTATGTTAGTAGTTCTGCGTTCCTATTCTAAGTAACATACTGCTTCTGTTCTAACCAAGGTTTGCAGGGTGGCTCAGCAGAGTTCCCGAGCGCTCATGAGTGCAGTCCTGAGCGCTCAGGAGCGGTTCCAGTGGCAGTAGTTGATTTACTATCATTTTTAACTTTGTATCTTTTCATTATCATATATTGTGCACTGGCACATGCATGCAATCTGTGGATATTTGCTAGCTGCTTAATGAAACAGAAAACTCCCTCCGTTCCAAATTGAAAGTCCATTATTCCATTTAGGGTTATTCCAAAATGATGGCCCTTTTCCAAAAATAGAAGGAAAAATTTGGTGATTTTCCAAAAGTATCCCTCACAAGTGAATAAGTGTTATAAAGTAAGTAAAATATAGGGGTAATGGTGGAAATGATAGGCAATATAGGTGTAATCATTGCATGTCCCCTAAAATAGTTGAAATCCCCAAGAGGGACTCTTAATTTGGAACGGAGGGAGTACTTTTTAATGAAAATCCCACAAACATTTAGTAGAGACCAATCTCAAATCGGGCGAGAAGGCAGCCGTAAAACCCTTCCCCTCTCGTAACGTGGCTTCCGAATCCTCAACGAATCCCTGGTTTTCAAATCAAAACGATTTCTCGGGTGGCAATCCATAAATCCGGTTGACGACTCCTCTCCCCTATATAAACCCCCATCTTCTATCTCACAAGGGGACACGAAATTCCTCTCACTCTCTCCCCTGTTTTCTGAAAATCTTAGTCTCTAAACCTCCCTTAAACATTATCCAAAATTTGAGTTTTCAAAAGAAAAAGTTTCAAACAATCTTCAAACCTAAAATCGCTAGTCCATCTAGAACTCCATTTTTCTACTACTTTCTACCCATGTTCAAGCATCCAAATCAGTCCAAGAAGCAAAATTCAAGTCAAGCAAATGTATAAACACCTTCATATTCTACTGTTTTCAAACTTCTGAGGGGGATCAAGGGCCCATACCAGTTCCTCATACTGGTTGTGAGCTCATTTGATCTTAGTTTAGCAACAAAAGTAAGAGGAACACAAAGAAGAAATAAATCTTTTTCTGGGCACTGTGTTTACTCCCGAGCACTCGGGACCATTCCTGAGCGCTCAGGATTGCTGTTGCCCACCAAAATCTTATTTTGTCATCAAATATTGCATTTCCTGTATTTCAGTCGATACTGGGTGTGCACTGCTCCTTCCAGAGCCCAGTTAGGTCTGCTTTCAGTTGCAAGGAAGCAAGGTTTGGATGGTTAGGACCGGTTCTTAGCTGTTTAAACCCTTGGCTGAGCACTTGTGTATGTTAGTTGTTCTGCGTTCCTATTCTAATTAACATACTACTTTTGTTCTAACCAAGGTTTGCAGGGTGGCTCAGCAGAGTTCCCGAGCGCTCAGGAGTGCAGTCCTGAGCGCTCAAGAGCGATTCCATTGGCAGTAGTTGATTTTCTATCACTTTTAACTTTGTATCTTTTCATTATCATACATTGTGCACTGGCACATGCATGCACCCTTTATTTGATATATCTGTGGATATTTGCTAGCTGCTTAATGAAACAGAATACTCCCTCCGTCCCAAATTGAGAGTCCATTACTCCATTTTGGGTTGTTCCAAAATGATGGCCCTTTTCCAAAAATGGAAGGAAAATTTGGTGATTTTCTAAAAGTTTCCCTCACAAGTGAATATAAGTGTTATAAAGTAAGTAAATATAGGGGTAATGGTGGAAATGATAGGCAATATAGGTGTAATCATTGCATGTCTCCTAAAACAGTTGGAATCCCCAAGAGGGACTCTCAATTTGGAACGGAGGGAGTACTTTTTAATGAAAATCCCACACACATTTAGTAGAGACCGATCTCAAATCGGGCGAGAGGGCAGCCGTAAAACCCTTCCCCTCTCGTAACATGGCTTCCGAATCCTCAACAAATCTCTGGTTTTCAAATCAAAACGATTTCTCGGGTGGTAATCCATAAATCCGGTTGGCGACTCCTCTCCCCTATATAAACCCCCATCTTCTATCTCACAAGGGGACACGAAATTCCTCACACTCTCTCCCCTGTTTTCTGAAAATCTTAGTCTCTAAACCTCCCTTAAACATTATCCAAAATTTGAGTTTTCAAAAGAAAAGTTTCAAACAATCTTCAAACCTAAAATCTCTAGTCCATCTAGAACTCCATTTTTCTACTATTTTCTACCCATGTTCAAGCATCCAAATCAGTCCAAGAAGCAAAATTCAAGTCAAGCAAAGGTATAAACACCTTCATATTCTACTGTTTTTAAACTTCTGAGGGGGATCAAGGGCCCATACCAGTTCCTCATACTGGTTGTGAGCTCATTTGATCTTAGTTTAGCAACAAAAGTAAGAGGAACACAAAGAAGAAATTAATCTTTTTCTGGGCACTGTGTTTACTCCCGAGCGCTCGGGACCATTCCTGAGCGCTCAGGATTGCTGTTGCCCACCAAAATCTTATTTTGTCATCAAATATTGCATTTCCTTTATTTCAGTAGATACTGGGTGTGCACTGCTCCTTCCAGAGCCCAGTTAGGTCTGCTTTCAGTTGCAAGGAAGCAAGGTTTGGATGGTTAGGACCGGTTCTTAGCTGTTTAAACCCTTGGCTGAGCACTGGTTTATGTTAGTTGTTCTGCGTTCCTATTCTAAGTAACATACTACTTCTGTTCTAACCAAGGTTTGCAAGGTGGCTCAGCAGAGTTCCCGAGCGCTCAGGAGTGCAGTCCTGAGCGCTCAGGAGCGGTTCCATTGGCAGTAGTTGATTTTCTATCACTTTTAACTTTGTATCTTTTCATTATCATATATTGTGCACTGGCACATGCATGCACCCTTTATTTGATATATCTGTGGATATTTGCTAGCTGCTTAATGAAACAGAATACTCCGTCCATTCCAAATTGAGAGTCCATTATTCCATTTTGGGTTGTTCCAAAATGATGGACCTTTTCCAAAAATGGAAGGAAATATTTGGTGATTTTCTAAAAGTATCCCTCACAAGTGAATATAAGTGTTATAAAGTAAGTAAAATATAGGGGTAGTGGTAGAAATGATAGGTATAAACACCTTCATATTCTACTATTTTCAAAGTTCTGAGGGGGATCAAGGGCCTATACCTGTTCCTCATACTGGTTGTGAGCTCATTTTATCTTAGTTTAGCAACAAAAGCAAGAGGAACACACAAAAAAGTTTCAAACAATCTTCAAATCTCAAATCTCTAGTCCATCTAGAACTCCATTTTTCTACTATTTTCTACCCATTTTCAAGCATCCAAATCAGTCCAAGAAGCAAAATTCAAGTCAAGCAAAGGTATAAACACCTTCATATTCTACTGTTTTCAAACTTCTGAGGGGTATCTAGGGCCCATACCAGTTCCTCATACTGGTTGTGAGCTCATTTGATCTTAGTTTAGCAACAAAAGCAAGAGGAACACAAAGAAGAAATAAATCTTTTTCTGGGCACTGTGTTTACTCCCGAGCACTCGGGACCATTCCTGAGCGCTCAGGAGTGCTGCTGCCCACCAAAATCTTATTTTATCATCACATATTGCATTTCCTGTATTTCAATAGATACTGGGTGTGCACTGGTCCTTCCAGAGCCCAGTTAGGTCTGCTTTCAGTTGCAAGGAAGCAAGGTTTGGATGGTGTTAGTCTTAATTGTATTGGCAATTCCATACGACAAAACACATAATTTATATCGAGTTGTAATTTTATTATTTTTAATAGGCTAGTGAGTCTGTATAGGATTAAAGTGGAAAGAATCTTTATTTGTAATTCCGAGTGAGCGTATTGGATAAAAAAGGAGGTCGACTACAGTGAGACGAATTTTGGCGAAGTCGGATCAATCGGGTTATCAATCGGCTCCTTCTGTCATTTAAATGAACATGCAAAAAGAAAGGGTTGTACTTGTTATTTTCCTCCTAGGGTTTGACTTCAACTATATAAAAAGGAAAGGGGCAGCCATAGAAAGTCTCGGCAGGCACATACACAAAACGTGTATTGAGATTAAATAAAGAAAGTATATAGCGGCAGAAGAAGAAAAAAAGAAGAAGGTGTGCGGCATATTGAAGCAGAGAGCAACACAGCTTATTCTACAGCCATTTTGAAAGGGAGATTTACATTAGGTTTTTGACGGCTTGTGGACTCAAGGCCGTTGGCGATCAAGATCACTGGGTGCGGTGTACGTGTGACTCGACAGGTAGTACTTAGAACGTTGTAAGGATTTACACCGTTTGGAGAGGTATATCTGTAACTGCACAATGGTTATAGTGATTTGATTCCTTCCCGTGGTTTTTGCCCATTCTGGGGTTTTCCACGTATATCTTTGCGTTGTGCGATTGATTGCTTTGTGTAGTTTTTGCTGATAATTTTACTTGGTGATTCGAGTTCATACTGTTAGGGTTTTTACGGATTATTAGGGAACCCTAATTTTTCAGATGGTTAGGACCGGTTCTTAGCTGTTTAAACCCTTGGCTGAGTACTGGTGTATGTTACTAGTTCTGCGTTCCTATTCTAAGTATCATACTGCTTCTGTTCTAACCAAGGTTTGCAGGGTGGCTCAGCAGAGTTCCCGAGCGCTCAGTGTAGACACCCCAATTTGGCCTAACGATTATTTCAAGTCCCACCTTGGGACAATCCCGATGATGAAATGGATACAATGATTGCTGATTGCTTCCTTGAGGACCTTAGGACTTTCGGTGAGAACTTTGACCACTTAGAGGACCCAATTCAAAGCCATACAGCCTTTCAGACAGAAATACAGAAGCCTAGGAGAATCCATCTGACGGCCGTAACATCGATCCCACGGCCACAACATCAATCCCTCACCCGAGTAACCTGTTGCCAGCAAAATCTCCCTGAGAGATCAATCCCTCGGCCGCGAGATCTATCCTTCGGCCGAGACATCCATTCCACGGCCGCGACATCCTTTGCTCGGCCGCCAGATCGACCTTTTTCCAGACTCTGGAACGTTCTGTCAGACGTTTGGTTTGATCCAACTACACTACCTTTCCGATGCGTTCGGGCTACGTTCGGAGATCACGACGTAGAGTTAGAGATGCATTGCAATTGCAATTGCCATCTCGTGATTTGATTGGCCGGAGTGAGTCATCCCTATGCCTATATAAAGGGGCCTTTGGGCTCCGAATTTAACACACAGAAATTGATATACCTACACATTCTCTCAAGCCTCGAAACTCTGCCAAAACACTCTCTCATACCCACTATTCAAAAGCCCTAACCTCCCGAAGGCAGCCGTCAATCCGGCGATCAAACCCCGAAGTTCAAACCCTAACCCTAGGGTTTTCAATCAAGCAATCAGTCAATCACACCCAATCCGAAGGCAATCAAGCAAATGAGGGATCAAGGTGGTGAGGCCCAACGGCCTCTGGTTTGTTTTATTTATCGTTCTTACGCTTAATCATAGCTTTCTGATCATCTGTTAAACGTATATTCTGGTGTGAGGAAGAACACCGACCGGGGCTTCGATCCCTCGGCCGGTACATTAAACCAGTGTGATTACTCGGCCGTGACATCCATTCACTGGTCGAGTAATTGATTTCCTGGGACAGCTTTGTTTGCTCTTCTGCTTTCTGAATGCATGCTTACTTATCGCACTGGCTCACTTTGCTTACTATTTAAAGGAATAAATAAACAGACTATGTGTTGGAATTAAACAAAGTATCTACATGTCTTATGTTGAATGATTATGGGCCAGTCTCACGACTGGGCAAAGAGGGGTGCCTAACACCTTCCCCTTATTGTACTTTTGGCTCCCGTACCCAGACTCTCTATCTATTTTCCCAGTTTTAATAAACTGGGTGGCGACTCTGTTTTGATGATAACCGCTATCATGTGGCGATGTTCCTAGCCATGGGAATGTCCATGATTTTGGTTTACGAAGCAAGCAACCAATCGAGCAAACAAACGTGATCAATCTGTATGGCGATGCCCCGTTTGGGAGGTGTCTACAGTTTTTGGCGACTCTGCTGGGGAATTGAGAGCCATAACCAGAAAGTTCAACATAAGACTAATACATGCCTTGTCTAATTCATTAATCATATGCATCGAGCGGGCAACCCGTTGAGTTCACCTGATATCCCGGCATGACACGGGCTATGTTGGGGGTTCCAGCAAACTCCACAGTCACTCGTACCTAGTGGTATATCAAAAAGGGAATCACCCAATCACCGCCTATGATGGGCTGGTGAGAGGATTGGTGCCCTTTGACAACGGAGCACCCTGAGACTACCAAAACCTTGCATGTTTTAGAAAGCCATAGAACTTATCAAACTAAGACAGGAACCTACAGGCTAGGAACCTACTTGCATTTTCACTTCCAAGTCCTTCCTCACACCATGTATCATCTGTTGTTGTAAATAACTTTTTCTGTGCAGAAGGGTTGGGATTTTCAGCCTAAATCCTAACCCTACACAAGACAAGTCCTGACTTACAGGTACTCTACTTTTCAAAGCAGACACAATAAGTAAAACAAAGAAGCAACCACAGCCAATTTTATACTCTTACAACACCCGAAGTCACGCCAAACAGAGGTCCTTGCAGCCGTCTCGTCTGTCACCCTCACTGGCCAAAACACCTACACTGCTACGGTCCCAATCACTTTCAGGGACTCCGCGGTCATCTCCTCCACAAACTCAATCATCTACCAAATCCTAAGCTTTATCAAGTAATCCTCCCACTCTCATGGCAGATAACGACGCCATCATTGCTAATCACCAAGCTCAAAGTCGCTACCTTATCAGCAGAGAAAGCAGCAAGAGATGCTGAGAACGAAGAGAAATCGGTGGAAGATGAGAATCCTCAAGAAGTGGTATTGGCAGAAAACCCTGAATTGGCCAAAACAAGTCAAGGAGATCAAATGTACTCTGGCCCGTTCACAAGGGGACCAAATTCTAGATTTTGAAGGACTCTGCCTTTTTCCAGATTCTCAACTACCTGAGAAGTTCAATAGAACTGGCAATCCCACTAGCCATGTCCGCCATGTCATCAACACTCTGAAGCCAATGGGCTTGGATGATGAGCTCATTGTTCAGTTATTTCAAAGGACTCTTACTGAAAGCGCTCTCGATTGGTTTCTCACTTTGGAGTTTGTGCACTATCATACTTGGCCAGAAATTGCCAATGCTTTTGTCAAGCAATATGCATACAACATCCAAATTGAGTTAACAACTCGAGATTTGGAAACGACTAAGCAGGAATCAAACAAGGACTTTGCAACCTTTGTGGCTAGATAGAGAGAAAAAGCCGCAAAGATGAAGAACCGCCCCTCTGAGGAAGATCAAGTGAGAATAGTTGTCAAGAGTTTGCAGCCCAAGTACCTCACGCACATTTACACTCAGACTATCACTGATTTCAAGCGCCTGCAGGCTACTGGGCTACAGATTGAAGAGAGGATCAAGCTAGGCCTCATTGGGAAAGAAGAAACTCCTCCACCCAAGAAAACCTTCACAACCCGTACATCTCCTGCCTTCGTCAACACCCTTAACTCAATCTTACCACAAGACCCTTTTCAAATTAGCTCATCCCAAAGCTCAAATCGCCCCCGTTGCAACTTTGACCATCTCTATATGACCTCATCTCAAGCCTTAGCCATTCTGAGCCGTTAGGGGCATCTCAAACCTTTAAAACAAACCACTTCCTCAGCCACCCTATGGCCCAAACCATGATCCTAACAAACAGTGCGCCTACCACCAACACCCTAGGTATGAGACAGATAACTGCATGCGTCTCCGCCATGACATTCAAGATCTCATTGATAGGCGAACTATAAAACTTCCAAAACCTAATGTGCAAGCCAATCCACTTCCTATTCACAAAGCTGAGCCACCACCCCGAAACATCGATTTCATAAACAACCCCACATACAATCCTGGCCAATACATTATCCAAAACAACCAAACCAAGCCAACCTTTACCTTCCCAGAGGAGGACGAATGTTTCATGATGGAGGAGGAAGAAAACAATGAGTCCAATCAATCAGAAGTGATCGATCCCGACATGTCTGACAAAAGTAATGAAGAAGAACAAGCAAAGGGGAAAGTGACTTTGACGGAATGGAAGGAGAATACGATGATCCACTCGATGGAATCTCCTTAGTATCACTATTCAATCAAGTGGAAATAACGACTACACAATCAATAAAGAGGAAGAAAGGGTGATGAAAACCTAGACCAACACTTCTATTTGGGGACTACTCATGTCTCAAAGAAGTAGCCACCAGTGAAGATGGATCCAGTTCAAAGGCCCTGTTTGGAAAAGAAGAGGGTGGAAAAGAGTATAAAGTTGCGAAAGGCAAGGGTTTTGAAAACGACCTCGAAATGCTACAATAGCTAAGAAGTCACAACATGGCAAAGAACATTAAACATTGCTTTTATCAAGCTAAAACCTGTTTTGAGCCCCTGCTTGGGCATTTAATTTCTGCTAAGTGAATTCCTGTTTCATCCTCTAGACTATGCTTATTCAATGATTTACTTCCTAAATTGCAATTGCCAAACACTATAGTCTCTTTGCCAAACAAGGGAAATTTCAAGGAATCAAGTTCCCTGTGTCGCTGACAAAAAGGAAGGAAAGGATGAACTCTAGTTGCTTAAGAAACTGGGTTTTTGTCAAAACTTAGAAAGAAGACACTATCTCCGCGAGAACACTTAGGGTTAGCTCGCCCATTATGAAGGTACAAACACAAGAGAGATTTAGAAAATATCTCCATCATATTCCTCTCCGAAACGCAGAAACCCTCTTGAGAGAAGTGCTCGTTGGGTAACCTGAAAACCCAAGCAAAAGTAAGAGCAAAGCCTGCTAGAGCAAGAAAATGCAAAAACGCAGCCTAGGCAAAAGTTAAGGCATTCAAAGAAAAGCTCGCTAGGGACTCAACCTCCATTAGGTAACCTAGGCAAAATCAAGAGCATGTGAGAAGAAAAACCAAGAGTGAAAAACCCAACCTCAAAGGTAATGATTTTGGAACTACGTAAAAGGCCTGATTCCCAGATTGGGATACGTAGGCAATCTCACATTGAGATGCGGCCCAAACATTTGGAGAGAAGGAAAAACATCAACAGATTTGTACTCAATGATAGGTATAGCTAACCCTGCGTATTGAGCTCGCAAAAGATGAGTATGCTTTTCTCGAAGAATTGGCAACAGCAATAGACACGAGAGCTATAGGTCATCCCCTCTAACCTAAAGGTAATTGACACAATGAGCAAGATACCTTGAAAACTCCCGAGTCTGGCAACCGGACTATGGAACACGGCAAAAGCAAAAGGCAAGAAAATCAAAACCAAGCATAAGAAGGAAGAGAAAAGAGGATGCCACTTAGCCAAAACAAAATCTACCTTTTGGAAAATCAAAGTAACGGCCGAAGGATCTATACATCGGCCATAACATCGATTCTTTAGCCGAGTAATCAATTCTTCGGCCAATATTTTATTTTCACACAAATTACTGTCTATCAGCAAATACTTGTTCAAACAGCCATGTTCTGACTATCGCATGCAAACTCAAGACATCTAGGGGCATAAAAAGCATTTCTCATTTCATGAACAAAAGCTTGCCTACAAAATCATCACTGTGGTTGTTTTCACTATACAAATACAGTTTCTGCTTCTCTCTTTGCTAACCATGAACAGGAAGGAAAAAGAAAATCCTAAAGCTGGTTGTGACGCCGTCTTCGAGACGATCTCTAAGATGAAGAAGGGGATTGCTAGCTATCCTCCCCACTGACTGCTGGTGCTCACTCAGCCTCAAGCTACAAGGAAAAGAATGCAAAACAAGGGGCAAGCACCAAGCGCCTCTTCTCCGTCATCAGAATGGAAGGAGACAAAGGAAAGGGCCCGTGGCCAAACAAGAGCAACTGAAGGAACAACAGGCAGAACCAAGGAAAAATGGCAGTACTCCATACAGTCACCTGCCTAAAGAAGCAAACCCGCCTAGTCTCTGATCTGAGCATTCTCCAAGTCTACTTTAGACATCAAAGAAGTAGACCTCATCAACGCCGGAGGAGGAGGAGGAACAAACTGAAGATCCTCAGCACGCAGGCGCCACTGGCTGGCCACCCGATCACATAAGTACCAAGCTTAACAAAAGGGACCCTCGAACAGGTTACGAGTACAAACTAGAACCCTGGAACTCGCAAGAGGGGCATCCTCTGATACACCACTCCAAGGGTCAAACCTCGCCTGCAAATAAAGTCTAAATCAGCCACAGCACAGAGGAATGGAGATCTAAAAACAAGGGATGCAAGGGGTACCTGGTCAACCGTCAATCGGTCCAAAACCCGTCACCACTCAGGAAGGCTCAAAACTGGTGACCGTGTGGCTTCCATTGCCCCACAGACCATTACTCGTAGCGAGGAACACAGTCCGCATCTGCATGTCTAGTGTCAGTAGGAAACTGAAGAAGATACTCAAAAGCCCAGAGAGGAAAGGGGCTACCAGTTGGCCAAGGCAGATGCTCCCTAATCAAACTCCTAAACAACCTCCAAATACTACAAAAGGGGCTAGAGACTGTGTATGTGCTGGACTATCCTTGTTGGCAAACAACGTTTGCCCAAGGAGGTAGAGAAGAAAGGCCCGTGTCAGCTACTCAACACTCACCTGAGTCGAGATATCAACCTTCATAAAAGTCTTGATCAGCCAAGAGACATCAACATGACTACGCGAGTGAAGAGGGGGCACAAAACCACTTCAAAGCCCCTATCCGCTCCCAAAGCCTGGGGTCAACCCAAAGAGGAGCTCCACCTACTCATAGGTCAGTAAGCAAAGAAAAATCACCTGGCGTGATCGTCATCTCGCCAACAGAAGGAAAGCGAAACGTGTTGGGAGTATCCCACCACCTTTCGACCAGCGAGGTCATCAACGACCAATCCATCTTCAGAAGATTGAGGCCCAAAACAAACGGGTCAAGACCAGCAGCGCGTACTAACTCCCGAGCCTGCTCTGGCAACGTCACAAACCACTTGTGCACTAAAGGACTCCGCCATGAGCCTCCAGTCTCCTGTTTCTCTGCCAAGGACAAAAAGGGAGAAGCTTACCGAAACATTGAGGACGCTCAAGTGCTGCTCAGCAGCTCTACACCCACACCTCAACAGCTCTATGCCACGCCATGTGCACAATCTCGCGCTCGGCAGGCCAGTAAAACAATCCTGTGGCTTCCACTCAATGCACCCTCCAGAAGGCGTTTATATTGCTAGCTTCCAGAAAGCGTTTATGTTGCCAGCTTGCAGAAGGCATTTAGCCACCAGAAGACATTTGAGTCGCTAGAAGGCGTTTGGCCTCCGGAAGGCACTCCCAGCAGTGGAGGTAATGGGAAATCTCCCTAACAAACTGGAATATGGTCAAGAACTAGCCTTGGGGACAATCCCGAGCATGTGGAATCTAGCATTGGGGACAGTCCCGAGCATGTGGAATCTAGCATTGGGGACAGTCCCGAGCATGTGAAATCTAGCCTTGGGGGCAATCCCGAGCATACACAAAACTAGCCTTGGAAACAACCCAAGCATAAGGAACCAATCAAACCCCGTGGAAGATGGAAGATGGAATACTCAACAGCTCAGCAGTTCTACAAGCCCATCACCTCAACAGGCTCGAAGCCTGTATCTACTATCTCAAATGGCTCCAAGCCGTAACCATCACCTCAACAAGCTCGAAGCCTGTATCTACTATCTCAAATGGCTCCAAGCCGTAACCATCACCTCAACAGGCTCGAAGCCTGTATCTACTATCTCAACTGGCTCGAAGCCGTAACAACCAACTCAGCGGCTCTAAGCCCATTGTCTCAACTGGCTCGAAGCCGTACACAATCAAGTTCTTAACAGGCTCGAAGCCTGTGTTCATCATCTCAACTGGCTCAAAACCGTAAACAAGCAATCTCAGCGGCTCAAAGCCCATTATCTCAACTGGCTCGAAGCCGTAAACAAGCAACAGGCTCTAAGCCGCCCCAACAATCAAGATATATGTTCTCAGACTCTACGCCTGAATGCTCAAAAATCTAACATTTTTGAATGCTCAAGCTCCACGCTTGGATGCCCAACCACTGTGTACTGGATGCTCAAGTCATACACTTGAATGCTCAAGCTCTACGCTTGGATGCCCAACCACTGCGTACTGGACGCTCAAAGCCTGTACTTTGAATGCTCGGATTCTGCCGTCCGAATGCTCGAGCTCTACGCTCTGAATGCTCAAGTCCGGAACTTGATAGAAGCTCTAAGCTTAAAACAAACACACACGCACGGGCCTGTGCACATATTGCATCAACATTATCACATCGAGTCTGCATCATGTCTGTCCACATCTAACAAACAAGCATCACACATATACACTCTGCATATCTTTCATGAAACAGGTCAACCCTGCAATCAACCGGCACTATGCCTCGGTTTTATTGATCGGTTCAGCGCCTCGATCCTTTGGCTCCACGCCAACACTTATGATGAGAAAGCTCCATGCACAGACCATCAAAATACAACCAGCTCCGCGCTTCGGTTCATTGCGTCAAGCTCAAAGCTCTGACACCACAGGCTCTCATCCTGATCAATACCAGCTCCGCGCTTCAGTCCTATCAATCACCTCAGGCTCTCGCCTTATGATCAACACCAGCTCCGCGCTTCGGTCCTATTAATCACTCTCCAGGCTCTCGCCTCATGACTACAACCGGCTCCGTGCCTCGGTCCCCTCATCGCCAAAGCTCCGTGCTCCAGCTACTGGCCCTGCGCCTCCCCTACATCTCAAAAACAAACCGGCGTCCAACTCATCCCAGCAGATGGTTTGGATTCCACCCCATTACATCAATCCCATCCAGCTCATTCGCAAGGATAGGCTACTCTACCGAGCTCCTTTCAGTCAAAGTAAGGACGATCAAGAAAAGCAAACGCACCTGCAGTGTACTGATCTACCCCAGAATACTAAGGAAGCTCTCCGCAAAGAGACTCCCCAGGTAGCCCCGCGCTCCTTCAACTACTCTTCGCCAAAACCCTGGCTCAGTCTAGTTACGTCACACTACGGCTTTTTAAGCCCTAAGGTACGTCTTCTGTCTCTAACCCTCCAAACTTTTACTTTTCTTTATTGCCCGAACTACGATTGGTCTGAATTTCCCTTGTGGAATACGTAGGCAGCCTCCCGGCCCGACCATAACAAAACCTTTTTCGAAAAACCCCTTGGAATAGTGGTTGGACCAAATTGAGTTGCTTTTTACAGCTTTGACTCTTACTCAAACATGTCTCGCGATCCGTCTGAGTTCAGTCAAAGAGGGGCATCTGTAGACACCCCAATTTGGCCTAATGATTATTTCAAGTCCCACCTTGGGACAATCCCGATGATGAAATGGATACAATGATTGCTGATTGCTTCCTTGAGGACCTTAGGACTTTCGGTGAGAACTTTGACCACTTAGAGGACCCAATTCAAAGCCATACAGCCTTTCAGACAGAAATACAGAAGCCTAGGAGAATCCATCTGACGGCCGTAACATCGATCCCACGGCCACAACATCAATCCCTCACCCGAGTAACCTGTTGCCAGCAAAATCTCCCTGAGAGATCAATCCCTCAGCCGCGAGATCTATCCTTCGGCCGGGACATCCATTCCACGGCCGCGACATCCTTTGCTCGGCCGCCAGATCGACCTTTTTCCAGACTCTGGAACGTTCTGTCAGACGTTTGGTTTGATCCAACTACACTACCTTTCCGATGCGTTCGGGCTACGTTCGGAGATCACGACATAGAGTTAGAGATGCATTGCAATTGCAATTGCCATCTCGTGATTTGATTGGCCGGAGTGAGTCATCCCTATGCCTATATAAAGGGGCCTTTGGGCTCCGAATTTAACACACAGAAATTGATATACCTACACATTCTCTCAAGCCTCAAAACTCTGCCAAAACACTCTCTCATACCCACTCTTCAAAAGCCCTAACCTCCCGAAGGCAGCCGTCAATCCGGCGATCAAACCCCGAAGTTCAAACCCTAACCCTAGGGTTTTCAATCAAGCAATCAGTCAATCACACCCAATCCGAAGGCAATCAAGCAACTGAGGGATCAAGGTGGTGAGGCCCAACGGCCTCTGGTTTGTTTTATTTATCGTTCTTACGCTTAATCATAGCTTTCTGATCATCTGTTAAACGTATATTCTGGTGTGAGGAAGAACACCGACCGGGGCTTCGATCCCTCGGCCGGTACATTAAACCAGTGTGATTACTCGGCCGTGACATCCATTCACCGGCCGAGTAATCGATTTCCTGGGACAGCTTTGTTTGCTCTTCTGCTTTCTGAATGCATGCTTACTTATCGCACTGGCTCACTTTGCTTACTGTTTAAAGGAATAAATAAACAGACTATGTGTTGGAATTAAACAAAGTATCTACATGTCTTATGTTGAATGATTATGGGCCAGTCTCACGACTGGGCAAAGAGGGGTGCCTAACACCTTCCCCTTATTATACTTTTGGCTCCCGTACCCAGGCTCTCTATCTATTTTCCCAGTTTTAATAAACTGGGTGGCGACTCTGTTTTGATGATAACCGCTATCATGTGGCGATGTTCCTAGCCATGGGAATGTCCATGATTTTGGTTTACGAAGCAAGCAACCAATCGAGCAAACAAACGTGATCAATCTGTATGGCGATGCCCCGTTTGGGAGGTGTCTACACTCAGGAGTGCAGTCCTGAGCGCTCAGGAGCGGTTCCAGTGGCAGTAGTTGATTTTCTATCATTTTTCACTTTGTATCTTTTCATTATCATATATTGTGCACTGGCACATGCATGCACCCTTTATTTGATATATCTGTGGATATTTGCTAGCTGCTTAATGAAACAGAATACTCCCTCCGTTCCAAATTGAGAGTCCGTTATTCCATTTTGGGTTGTTCCAAAATGATGGCCCTTTTCCAAAAATGGAAGGAAAAATTTGGTGATTATCCAAAAGTATCCCTCACAAGTGAATATAAGTGCTATAAAGTAAGTAAAATATAGGGGTAATGGGGGAAACGATAGGCAATATAGGTGTAATCATTGCATGTCCCCTAAAATAGTTGGAATCCCCAAGAGGGACTCTCAATTTGGAACGGAGGGAGTACATTTTAATGAAAATCCCACAAACATTTAGTAGAGACCGATCTCAAATCGGGCGAGAGGGCTGCCGTAAAACCCTTCCCCTCTCGTAACGTGGCTTCCGAATCCTCAACGAATCTCTGGTTTTCAAATCAAAACGATTTCTCGGGTGGCAAACCATAAATCCGGGTGGCGACTCCTCTCCCCTATATAAACCCCCATCTTCTATCTCACAAGGGGACACGAAATTCCTCTCACTCTCTCCCCTGTTTTCTGAAAATCTCAGTCCCTAAACCTCCCTTAAACATTATCCAAAATTTGAGTTTTCAAAAGAAAAGTTCCAAACAATCTTCAAACCTCAAATCTCTAGTCCATCAAGAACTCCATTTTTCTACTATTTTCTACCTATTTTCAAGCATCCAAATCAGTCCAAGAAGCAAAATTCAAGTCAAGCAAAGTATAAACACCTTCATATTGTAGACACCCCAATCTGGGCTTCCAGATTAGTTTACTTACGGTTTTTGATTCCCCGATGATGAAACGGATCAAGAACACCCCGGGAATGTCGAGTGTTTGAGCTTTGAGTGTTTGAATAACCCTTGAACCTAACCTAATCTTAAGCCACTTCCAAAAGTCAAAAACCCTATTGATGTGTGCCAGGGCGCAACCATCGCGCGCCCGGGCGCACCGTCGCGCGACGGTTTGACTCCATCGCGCGATGGTCAACCGGAGCATTGACCAGCGCGCCAGGGCTCATTGTCGCGCGACAGTTTGGAACCATCGCGCGACGGTCAGAACCTGTCCCCATCACCTTTAATCACCAAGTAATCCCCAGCCAGCCTCGTGGCTGGCTGCCCTCCATTCTTTGGACCAGACCTGCCTTTCCATTAATGGAAGGTGCTAAGCTTATAAATAGCCCCCTTTGTTTCTCTTCAAAGGGTTCCAAAAAATTCAAAGCACAAAGGTTCTAACCCTAACCCTTTGTTCATCTTTTAAAAGGTTAACAAAATTTTGCATTACAAAGGGTCTTTGCTTTGTACTCTTTTAAGCTAATAAAAGAGATACAAAGACACCCTAAGAACAAAGCTTGTTCTTCCTCCCCATTTTCACATTTCAATCAAACCTCAAACCCAACCTCAAATTCAAAGCTCAAACACTTTTCAAACCTCAAAATCCAAAGGTATATCTCACCTTTGTTCTGCTCTCTGTTCTGATCCCTGAGGGGGGCTGGCAGGGTCAAGGCTGGTAATCAATACCAGTCCTGGCCCTAAAGCTAGCAAGGTTTCAAAACCGTGGCCAAGCAAACCCTCGCGCGATGGTCCCACTCACTCGCGCGACAGTTCTGTTTGCACGAGAATGGACCACGTGGGGAAGGGGTGCTGGTCATTTCTTATTTTTGGTTATTGCCATAGCTGTTGTGTAGTTTATTTTGGTATTAAGTCACCGTGAAGCATGCTAATAACCAGTTTACTGCTTTCTTTTGTTAGAAATGTCAGTTTTACATTTCAATATTTAGTTCTGTTGGAGTACCCCTGGGATCATTCTGGACCTGTCTCAGAACCCAGGACATGAAAAACCAGACACTGGAAAGTTGGCTCGAACCCGCGCGCGCTGCACCCAAACCATCGCGCGATGGTCAACGCTCCATTTGACCAGCGCGTCAGGGCGCAACCATCGCGCGCCCGGGCGCATTGTCGCGCGACGGTTTAGAACCCTCGCGCGATTGTTTATACCCGATCAGTGGCTGGCCTTGCATGTTTAACTTGATTTCAGGCTATTATTTTGTCCCCACACTGTTTATGGGGTGTTTTTGTTTATTTATTAGGTTTTTCAGCCTTTAAACTGTATATTATGACTGCATAAACTGCTTAGTTTGTCCTGGGTGTGCACTGGTCCTTCCAGAGCCCAGAGAGTTTAAACTGCTTGGTTTGTCCTGGGTGTGCACTGGTCCTTCCAGAGCCCAGAAGGTTTGAGAATAAGAGCTGTGGGCTTAGGCTTACTGGCACGCGCAGGTCTTGTAGTAGCGTGCGCAGGTATGATCAGCATGCATTGACTTGATCAGTGCATACTGGTTACCTCTTGCGTGCGACACTCCAAAACAGGAGCTTTCCAGTCTGTTTAAACTCCCACAGCAGTCTGTTCTCATCCTATACTAACTGCTCATCCATGCCATCTATCACATCCTGCAAACATGTTACAGTTTTAATCCCCGATTAACTGTTCCCCGCCCTAATTGGCTAAAATTGATTAATAAAAGAAGAATCGCAATGTTTTCAAAATGCCTAAGTAGAGACCGATCTCCGGATTGGGCGAGAGGGGTGCCATAAAATCCTTCCCCTCTCGTAACCTGGCTCCCGAACCCAGATATGGTTATGACGGACTGGTTCCTTAACTTTTTCAAATCAAACAGCGCGGCAGGTGCTTCGAAATACGGTTCCTTGGGTGTCGGACCTTCAAAACCCGAATGGCGACTCTGTATTTTTGAGCGCTTGCCACCTGCGCTCGCGCTCTCTCGATCCGGGCCCTTGCATTTTTTGGAAACCAGAATTTCCAGGGCACGCTGCCCACACATATTCCACTGTTTTCAAACTTCTAAGGGAGATCAAGGGCCCATACCATTTCCTCATACTGGTTGTGAGCTCATTTGATCTTAGTTTAGCAACAAAAGCAAGAGGAACACAAAGAAAAGTTTCAAACAATCTTCAAACCTCAAATCTTTAGTCCATCTAGAACTCCATTTTTCTACTATTTTCTACCCATTTTCAAGCATCCAAATCAGTCCAAGAAGCAAAATTCAAGTCAAGCAAAGGTATAAACACCTTCATATTCTACTATTTTCAAACTTCTGAGGGGGATCAAGGGCCCATACCAGTTCCTCATACTGGTTGTGAGCTCATTTGATCTTAGTTTAGCAACAAAAGCAAGAGGAACACAAAGAAGAAATAAATCTTTTTCTGGGCACTGTGTTTACTCCCGAGCGCTCGGGACCATTCCTGAGCGCTCAGGAGTGCTGCTGCCCACCAAAATCTTATTTTATCATCAAATATTGCATTTCCTGTATTTCAGTAGATACTGGGTGTGCACTGGTCCTTCCAGAGCCCAGTTAGGTCTGCTTTCAGTTGCAAGGAAGCAAGGTTTGGATGGTTAGGACTGGTTCTTAGCTGTTTAAACCCTTGGCTAAGCACTGGTGTATGTTAGTAGTTCTGCGTTCCTATTCTAAGTATCATACTGCTTCTGAGTGCAAGGTGGCTCAGCAGAGTTCCCGAGCGCTCAGGAGTGCAGTCCTGAGCGCTCAGGAACGGTTCCAATGGCAGTAGTTGATTTTCTATCATTTTTCACTTTGTATCTTTTCATTATCATATATTGTGCACTGGCACATGCATGCACCCTTTATTTGATATATATGTGGATATTTGCTAGCTGCTTAAAGAAACAGAATACTTTTTAATGAAAATCCCACAAACATTTAGTAGAGACCGATCTCAAATCGGGCGAGAGGGCTGCCGTAAAACCCTTCCCCTCTCATAACGTGGCTTCCGATTCCTCAACGAATCTCTGGTTTTCAAATCAAAACGGTTTCTCGGGTGGCAAACCATAAATCCGGGTGGCGACTCCTCAATTTTTCAAATTCAAAACATTATATTTTTCGGGCCGCCCCGATCCACCCGGGGCTGTGGTTGCCCACACCGGGGTTGCCCGGCAAGGCCCTCCGGCGAGAGGATGAGAATGTGCATAGAGTAAAGCAAGTGACTAGGGTTTAAATTTCTAGAAGTTTGTACCTCTTAGGGTTGTGATCCTTCAGTATTTATAGAGTCTGCTTGACTTGCTCTCCAAGTACGGGCATGTGCCTTGCACGGGTCGGCTACCGTCATTGTGACGTCACCGATAAGATCTGGTAACCGTTTTGGTATGAGCTGGCACCTCCACATGTGCCCATCATTATCTTTTGGCGTAACTGCTTCAGCACGTGGGGAGGCATGCGTCGCCATGTTGGGCAGAGCTTCACCCTTAAGCCGAGCTTGAGGGTAAGTGGACTTGCAGAGAAACGACTGAGTTGCCTGGCTTGAAGGTAGCCGAGCCTGAAGGCTCTCTCGTAAAAATGGGTTGTCGGGCGGAGGCATCGTCGCTCACCGCCTGGCCTCGATTATGGCCGAACGTGGGTTGTGAGGTACGGCTACCACCTTCGATCTTCATCCCGGTCCATGCTTCTAAGACGCACGGTCCGAGCCGTCAAGTTCGGCCTACTACAGATTATCATGATACTTTTGCTCCTGTTGCCAAATTAGTGACTGTTCGCGTTTTACTTTCACTTGCTTCCGTCAATTGTTGGTCTCTTCATCAACTTGATGTCAATAATGCTTTTCTACAAGGGGATCTTGATGAAGAGGTTTATATGACACCACCACCGGGATTTTCTAGACAGGGGGAGACCCGAGTTTGTCTGCTTAATAAATCCATTTATGGCTTGAAGCAAGCCTCTCGGCAATGGTTCGCCAAATTTTCCTCTACACTTATAGGTGCTGGTTTTTCTCAATCCAAATCAGATTATTCGTTATTTACTAATCATCAAAGTGATTCTTCAACATTTGTTCTCGTCTACGTCGATGATATTATAATCACTGGGAATAACAACTTGGCTATCAACCATAATAAGGAATTTCTTGAAGCCAAATTTTTTATCAAAGATTTAGGTCGACTGAAATATTTTCTTGGTATTGAAGTTGCTCGCTCAAAGAAGGGCATTTTTCTTTCTCAAAAGAAATACACATTAGACATTCTCAATGACACTGGTTTAATTGGAGGTCGTGTTGCTATTACTCTGATGGAACAACACCTTCATTTGTCGCCGGAGGATGGCACACTTTTTTCTGATCTGAGTCCATATCGGCGATTGATGGGTCGCCTTATTTACCTCATTGTTACAAGACCAGATCTTACTTATGCAGTGAATATTCTAAGTCAATTCATGCACTCTCCCAGAAGTGTTCATCTTGATGCAGCTCACTGAGTTGTTCGTTACTTGAAAGGTTCCATTGGTAGAGGCATTTTTTTTCTTCTTCTAGTGGTCTCCATTTGCAAGGATACTGTGATTCAGATTGGGCAGGTTGCCCAATTACTCGCCGTTCAACGACCGGCTATTGTACCTTTCTTGGTTCTAATCTTCTTTCTTGGAAAACTAACAAACAAGCTACAGTTCACGTTCTTTTGCTGAAGCCGAGTATTGGGCTATGGCTACTTTAACATGTGAACTCCAGTGGTCAAAATATCTACTCAGTGATTTCGGAATTTCACAAAATTCTCCAATTACTATGTTTTGTGACAACCAAGCTGCGTTACATATTTCCCAAAATCCAGTTTTTCATGAACGCACTAAACATATAGAGCTTGATTGTCAGTTCGTTCGTGAGAAGATTCAATCAAAGCTCATTGCTCCGAGATATATTCCCTCTTTGGCTCAACTCGTAGACGTCTTCACCAAGCCATTGGGTGCAGACCAATTTCACAATTTGCTTGGCAAGCTCGGCGTTCTCTCCTTGCATGTTCCACCTTGAAGGGGAGTGTTAATGTACTGAATCTCATGCTTGATCCTTACCTTGGTCAAGATTTCCTACGCTTAATATTCTTGTGATTATGTAGTCTTATAGGACTTTATTTTAGTGATTCTTATTTCCATGTGGAGAATATGTATCCTTGATTGTAGAGATTAGGAAGAGCAAATCTCTCCTCTTGATTGTAATTCCACAGGTATATAATCAATACCAATATAGAGCTACCAACATTGTGGTAGAACCCTCAAACATTGTTCTACTTTACAAAAATGCCATAAGAAAATAAACACTAGAATGATTCGACGAAAAATAACACTTATTCACACAGCAAAATATATAATAAATAAATTCTATTGGTAATATGTTTAGAGTTTGATATATTCACCTCCATGTAGGCATAAACGTGGCTCCTTCCACCTTTTGATCAATTCCTACTTCCTATCACACAACCAAATATGGCAACCAATCATAACTTAAAGCTAATTTGCGAGGTAAAAGAAAACCAGATGCCCCTTCGTGACTATCAAACCTAGCTCGACGAAACAAAAAGATAAATGGAGCTCCTTACCCTCCCAGTTGCTAATTGCGGCACATGCTTTGCCACTGATATAGCACAAATACATGCTCAGTACTGCAGCTGTTGGACACAAAATAGCATCATATTCACCAGTCAATGCTAAATCAGATACAACTCTACACTACTGAGCGGAAATAGACCAGGTGACGGAGGTAACCATACAGATCACTTTGGTTCATCTGATCTGATCCATCTTACAATCAATTTACTTTGTCGCGATTGCCTTAAGTACGTGCATTTCAACTGTGGGGGTTTGATTAATCGGGATCTTGACTGTGGTGTCTGGCTAGGTTCCTTCCTCCGCTGCTCCGCGCGTCCGCCGCCTGACCTGCAACAAGTCACTAGGGCTTGGGATGCCCAGTGACCCTCCGACGATCAAGTTAGATCTCAGAGAAGGTGTTTAGGTCTAGGGTTAGGATAGTATTGCGTACCTCTTTCAGGTGTGTATCACTTTGTATTTATAGACCTAGGTTTACTTGGTCTCCAAGCTAGCGCGTGGAGAGTACACTCGGGTAACTGCCTCGGGTGACGTCACATATGACGAGGGGGGACGAGGTGGTTACGAAGCACATGGGACAGATCTTAATGATTGTGCCAGCTGCATGGGGAGCATGATCCTCACAGGTCCCACCTACAATAATCGTTTTCTCCTGGAAGCCTCTGGGAGTACTGGAGCATTGCAGACGACCGATACTCCGAAGCCAATCACAACCGAGGTCCGGGCAACGACCGAGGCAGAGCCCAGAGAGAACTTGCCGGGAGACCTCGGTCCGGACCCTAGCCACTCGTTCAGGGTTTGTAGCCCGGTTACCGAGCTGATAACCGAGGGCCCTACAATAGCCCCTCAACTTCCTGAGCGCCACCACTGGTCTTCGGGGAGTTGACTCCTCTGATGGACTGGCGCAACCGGGCTTTTAACCGACGAGATATTCTGAAGAAAACTGAGCGACCTTCGTGAGAACCGAGCTGCCTGCTCCTGCCCTAGGAGCCACGTGTCGATCATCGCCGAAATGAGTGACATCATGCGTCGCCTCAGCACGTGAAATGTCAGATGATTGGTACGAAACGTCCTTTCGGGGACACGTGTCGAAGCGTGAATGGCTCGGTACGCGACGCGCCTGACCTCGGTTCTGACCTCTGGTTGCTGACCGTCAGATGTGGACACGTGTTGATGATCCAACGGTCCGGTGGGCGACGCTTCGTTTCCTGCGCAACTCTTCGTACGCTCCACTATAAATTCAGAGCGTTTGGAGAGAGAGAGACATCGAGACTCTCAGACGCCGTCGAACCGCCGCCGCCGTGACTCGCAAGCTTTGGACCGCGATTTCGAGTATCTTGGCAGCGAATCTCTACACCAAACTTAGGTATGTTGATCTTTGTTCATCAATCTTCAAGTTTTAGTGCTTTTCCTCGTGTTTTTCAACATTTTTCGAACTCATTGAGGCGGAGGCGCCACTCACGACCGTCTGGTGTGCGGCGGCGCTGGCGCCCGCCGCTGCTGTTCTCATTCTTCCCGAGGCCCATATTCTTCCCGAGGCCTAAATTCTTCCCGAGGCCTATCTTCAACCTTTAGACTAAGGGAAAAAGTTGTAGTCCCCCGATGGCTCTTTCCGAGGAGGAAAGTGTTTAGAATGACCAAGACCCATAGATTCCGAAGAGTAAGGACCATCTCGTCCCAAGCGTTAGGACCTTTTGCTCTTCCCTAGGCATATAGCTAATGGGTTTTGCACATTTTCCTTGTTTTTAGGCAGGGGCGAATGGTCGTTGATCTCTCCTCGGACAGCTCCAGTAGTTCTGACGATCCCTTGGTCGAAGCCATCTTTCAAGAGCTTTGGAGGGAGAGGTTTTACCGAATCCCAATTGATTGGATTGAACCTGCCAACCCTAACCGAACCCCATGTGAAATTACCTCCCTTGACCCCCGGGAGATGGAGGCCCCAAGTACGTCGGACCACGGGCCGGGACCGTTTGGAAATGCGCCCAAGGAAATTCAGGGACGTCGAAGACCGATGAGGCCCTGTTTATATAAGAACAAGTACTTCACCGGGGATCCCGCAGCCTACGCCGAGTTCAAGAGGCTCTATAGTGTCCCTCCAGACGTTGAGGTTCGGTTGCTACAAGACACCGACCCGAAGAAACTTCCGCATCGGCCAGGGGAGTTGATCTTTCCCCTGATGGCCATCTGCGAGGGTGGCATCAGGTTTCCTCTCCACCAATTCGTACGTCGGGTGCTCCGAACCCTCAACCTCACCTCCTCCCAGCTTACGGTGAATTCCTACCGAATTATTACCAACATCATCGAGCTGAGGAGGCAGTTTAACCTCACGTTTGGGCTCGAGGAGCTCTTCAGTGTCTACCTTTTGGGGGTTAACCGAGGCCACGACCGATACTATCTCTCCTGCAGATCGGGGAACGACACATTTCTGATCGATCACTTACCAGACTCCGAGGAGTGGGCGAGTATCTATGTCTCGGTCACCGGGAACTTCATGTTCACCGGGAACCTCATGGGAGTCTTTTTGATAAATGCTTTTCTTTGTAAGCTTGTACTGATGTCCCCATGTTTTGACACCTTTTGCAGCCGAAGGCACCGTTCAGGAGCTTCAGGAAAAAGCCGTCCGAGCTCGGATAACTGCTGCCTACGTAATCCCAATCACCAGCCGGTATGCCCCTCAGCTCCTCGGTTACGTCCCCTCGTATACCAGCTACCTAAAGAAGAAACTGAGGAAACAAGGGGTCCCGAGGGCAGGACGAGGAGGCAGAGGAGGAGGACGAAGGGGAGGCGGAGGAGCGGGGAGAGGAGGCAGAGGAATCGCTCTTGGCACCGAGGGAAGCAGCTCCGAGCCTCAAGGTGTTTTAAGAGAGGCAATTGACCGAGAGACGCCTGAGAGGACCGGACTGAGCGGGGAAATGACGGACCCTGAAGCTCGCGAGGTACTGAATCTCAGACGTCGGAGGCCGAAAGGCCGAGGTCGAGGCTCAGTCACCGGTACACCTGGTGCTGGGACCTCGGGGGTGATCCCTGTTTCTCCACAGGAGCCCCCGGCGAAAAGGACTCGGCGTGAGGGGAAAGGAGACGCCCAAGGTAAGGAGAAGGAAACGTCTCGGATCACCGAGGAGGAGGAAAGAGTGGAGGAGCAGGACCAAGAGTCTGCGGAGGGAGGAGAGGGGACGTGGGTCCATCCGAAGGATCTTCCCTAGACCCCGGAATTTTGTCACTATGCTGGGCGCCTGATTCACCATGCGGACAGCGTGTCGAACCTCGGTACAGCGTTCGGGATGCTCTGAGGCTGTGTTCTTCCTAGGGACGCCAGGGCTGTCTAGGGGTTGACCGAGGACATCACCGCGGAGATAGCACAAGCCCTCTTCACTGTAAGTTGTTTACTTTTCACTTATTGTTGTTAGCTAAGTCCACACTTGTGATTCTTCTTCGGTTTTCTGCTCGCAGGCTGGTGCTCGGGCTTTGGTCATGAATGACCGATGCAAAGGTCAGGAGCAAGAGATTGAAGAGCTGAAGAAGGCCCTTGAGCTGAAAGAGGACGACCTGAAGGTGGCTCGGGAAACCTGTGATCTTTACCTTTCGGATTTTCAAAGGTGCGACAAGGAGAGGGTGGCAGTCGAAGCCCGAATTGCAAAAGCCGAAGAGAATGTCAACACTCTGAGGGCCACCCGAGCTACCGAGGTTGAAGCTGCTAAGAACAAGGGCTACGACGATGGTTGGGCCGCAGCCGGGGTGGAGTACCAGAAACAGGTTCGGGAGATTGAGGCCGAGCTTTATAGGGACCGATTCTTGGACGGGCTTCGGTTTGGCCATGAAGCTCTTTTGAAGAAGTTTGAGCTCCCATCTGATTCTGAGCTCCGGATCTTGCCCGAGGTTCCGCCCGAGGAGACTGTTATGCCCGAGGAGGAGGAAGAGGAGGACGAGCAAGTGCCAAATCCTGAGGCGGGTATTCAGACCGCTCCTGTTGCTGTCGCTTCAACCGGAGACGTGGCCCAGACCCTTCATCCCCCCAGTACTTAGGATTCTTTTTACCCTTTCTTTTGTTTTCCACTTGGCTGGACGGTTCCGAACATTTGGAATTTACCATTCCAGGGTTTGTAAATGATTTTTGCTAAGCAGGCACCGAACAGATGACCGAAGCATTGTTGGATGTGATAGTTTCACATAGGTTTTAAACTTGCAATCCACTTCGTTGTTTTTGAATGAATGGTTTCTTTCACTTCATGTCTTGTTTATTTTTGAGATGCTTGAATGGTTTTATGCTTGTAACTGAAGGGTGCCTCTTGCCCCTGCTTCTGTTGAAATGCTGTGGAATATCAACAGATTTTAACCGAAGCATTAACCGAGGAGATCTTTAAAAAATCTATTCCAAACCTAAGTAAGGCAAGATATAGGATTGAGTAAGTTAAAACGAAGCAAAATAGTTAGCAATTTTTGAATTTTGCATGCCCCTGCTTTGTTTTAGCTGACGTCGAGCCTAAGGGAGTAAACCGAAGCAACTCATTGTGGCGTGGCTATTTAGATTAGGGCTAGGGTCCTGAAGTGGAAATGGCGTCGGCCATGGCTTCGGGACGTAGCGAATTTGAATAGTGCATGACTTATTGGAGGATCGGTGTAAGGGGCTCGGGAACAATACCGAGTGTCCTTATCACCAACGTCCGAAAGTCCGAAACGACCGAGAAGGCCGTGGTGACTTGGTGAGGGATCTGCCTGGGGAATATCCCGCGGAGGACAGTCCCTGAAGTCAGGATAAAACGGTTCACGCAACGGCGAACCGAGTACGAAGAGTAAGTGACAAGATTAGACTAGTGATAAACAAGAAATTCTCATTAAAACTGGTGTAGAATCAAGCCATTACAAAAGTAGGTTGGTTCCTATCAAACTTTGACAAGAAACGAAAACTTTTCAAATAAACAAGTCCAAAAAGACCGAAGCCTGGCTACCCATAAAACTTCTTCAGGTTATTAGCATTCCAGGTCTTGGCAATTGGGGAACCATCTAATTTCTCCAGCTTGTAGTTTCCTGAGCCGAGATGCTTTAGGACTCGGAAAGGGCCCTCCCAATTAGGCATTAGTTTCCTCTTCTTGGACTTGTCCACCACCTTTTTCCAAACAAGGTCGTCTGGTTTGAATGACCAAAGACGGACGCTTCGGTTGTAGCCCTTGGCCACCTCTTGCTGATAAGATGCCAGCTTGATTCTTGCATTCTCCCGTTCCTCCTTGGCCAGATCGAGGTCTGCAACAATGTTCTCATCGTTCACCGACTCGTCGAAATCTTCGGTTCGAATCGTCGGGAGCCCGACTTGGAGGGGGATTACAGCTTCCATTCCAAATGCCAAGGAGAAGGGGGTTTGGCCGATGGATCGCCAAGGCGTTGTTCGGTAGCCCCAGAGCACCCGAGGGAGCTCTTCGGCCCATTTGCCCTGGCATGATTCGAGCCGTCGCTTCAGTCCTGACGAGATTGCTTTGTTTGCAGTTTCGGCTTGCCCGTTGCCCTGGGGGTAATACGGAGTAGAAGTGTCCCATTTGATGCCAAATTCATCCAAGAGTGCTCGATACTTTTGTCCGGTGAACTGGTTGCCGTTGTCGGTTAAGATGGCGAAGGGTACACCGAAGCGAGAAATTATATTTCGCCAAACAAAACGAATGATGTCCGATTCTTCAACAGTGACCAGTGGTTCGACCTCGACCCATTTAGAGAAATAATCGGTGGCGGTTAAGAGGAACTTAAATCCTCCAGAAGCGACGGGGAGCTTACCGACGATATCCATGCCCCACTGAGAGAAAGGCCATGGGCTAGTGAGGGGGCTGAGATCCCGAGCCGGCTGATAATGGGAGCAAACATTTGACATTTCTGGCAGCGCTTCACAAACTCTTCGGAGTCTTTCTTCATGGTTGGCCACCAATATGCTTGGGTAATGGCCCAGTGGGCGATGGAGCATCCACCGGAGTGGCAACCGCTATCACCGGCGTGTAGCTCCTTGATGATCCCAGGGACCTGGTGGGGTGTGCAACCAATAAGTAGGGGCCGGTGAACAACCTTCGGTAGAGTTTCCCATTTGGATTGAGCCAGAAGAGGGCGGCCTTGTTGCGGAGTCGGTGGGCTTCCTTTTTGTCGGTTGGTAGTGTGTCGTCGCGTAGGTAGCCAACGATCTCATCCATCCAGCTCGGACCGAGCTCCACATTTAATATCTCATGACTTAACACATCAAGCTCAAAGCTAGGTTTGTCAATGGAGCTAAAGGAGATGGAGCGGTGTCCCGAAGCGGCACAGGCCGAAGCGAGTCCGGCGAGGGCGTCGGTGTGAGCATTTTGTTCTCTCGGGATGTGTTCGACGCGAATGGCTCTAAAGCTCTTGAGAAGCCGAACAGCAGAGCTTAAGTAAGTACGCATTCGGTCGTCCCGAGCCTCATACTCCTCGGAAAGCTGGTTGACTACCAACTGTGAATCGCTGTAGATAACAAGTTCTTCAATCCCAAGTGCTTCGGCGGTCTTGAGTCCGGAGATGAGCGCCTCATATTCAGCCTCGTTGTTTGAGGCCGGAAAGTTGATGGAGAGAAAGCTTTCATGTAGAACACCGGAGGGAGAGAGAAGTACGATCCCAGCCCCGGCGCCTCGGCTATTTGAGGCGCCATCAACATACATTTTCCACACATCGCCATGGAAGAGTTTCCAGGCGGTGCTGGGATTTGCTAGGAGAATGGCTTCGGGGCGGGGGGGCTGGATTTGAAGCGAGGACGTCGGCCGGTGTGAGCTCGGCGATAAAGTCGGCGAGGGTCTGGGCTTTAATTGCCGTCCTTGGTTGAAAGTGAATTTCATAGTTAGCAAGCTCAACGGCCCACTGGGAGATTCGGTTGGAGAGGTCCGCCTTCCGGAGGAGTGACTTGAGAGGATACTCGGTTAGCACGATGATGCGGTGGGATTGGAAGTACGGGGCGAGCTTCCCAGACGCGGAGATGAGGGCGAGAACAAGCTTTTCCAAGGGAAGATAGCGTGTCTCAGCGGGCGTCATCGTCTTGCTGGAGTAGTAAATGGGCTGATGGTCACGCCCCTCCTGTCGGACGAGGACCGAGCTTATGGCATGAGCCGAAACGGCGAAATATATGAACAAGTCTTCTTGGTCCCAAGGTGTGATGAGGAGAGGGGCCTTGGAGAGGTAGGCCTTCAGCTGCTGCAGGGCTCGGTCACACTCTTCGGTCCAGCTGAAACTGCGTCGGCTCCCCTTTAGAAGAGCAAAGAACGGTTGGCACTTGTCGGAAGAGCGGCTGATAAATCTGTTTAGGGCAGCGGCCATGCCGGTTAGACGCTGCACATCTCTCTTGTTGTGAGGGGCTGAGAGCTTCTCGATTGCTGTGAGCTGTGAAGGGTCGGCCTCAATACCTCGTCGGGAGACAAGGTGCCCGAGGAACTTCCCAGAGCTTACACCGAAGGCACACTTCTCAGCGTTAAGGCGAAGCTTGTGTTGCTTGAGAATCTCGAATGCCTCGGCGAGGTGAGTGAGATGGTCGCCGGCCATCATGCTCTTAACCACCATGTCGTCAATATAGGCCATCATTGTATCTCCCAACAGACGCTCAAACATCTTGGTTATCATCCGCTGAAAGGTTGCTCCGGTGTTTTTGAGGCCGAAGGGCATGACAAGATAACCGAAGATACCGTGGGGGGTGATGAAGGCCGTGTTCTCGACGTCGCCGTTGCTCATAGCGATTTGGTGGTAGCCCCGGTAAGCATCCATGAAACTGAGTCGGTCGTGACCAGCTGTGGCGTCTACAAGCTGGTCTATTCGAGGGAGGGGGAAGAAATCCTTTGGGCAGGCGTCATTGAGGTTTGAATAGTCAACACAAACTCGCCATTTACCGTTCTTCTTTTTGACCACCACAGTGTTGGCCAACCACTTAGGGTACTGTACTTCCCGTATGGCTCCTGCGTTTAAGAGTCGGTTGACCTCGTCGATAACGGCATCGGAATGGACCGGGGAGGATCGCCGTGCTTTCTGGATGACCGGGCGCTTGGTTCGGTCGATGTTGAGCTCGTGGCAAATGAACTTTGGATCGACCCCGGGCATTTCGTAGGGGGTCCATGCGAAAACCTCTATGTTGCTCTTGAGGAAGTTCACCATGTCATTCCGTTCGGTGTCACTGAGTGAGGAACCAACAAGGAAGAAACGGGAACCATCTTCGGTGATAGGGACGGTAACGAGATCCTCGATTGCTTTCTCGTCGGCAGGCCTCCCGACGTCTTCGAGAACCGGAGCCTCTGGCACTTCGATGAAGTTCACCCTGGAAGTCTATTTGCTGCTTCGGACCGCGTTGACGTAACAGCGTTTGGCGGCAGTTTGGTCTCCGTACAGATCTTCTTGGCGTCCGTTGGCACCGATGAACCGGACCACCTGATGATAAGTAGAGGCAACAGCCTTTAACTTACGGAGCCAGGTGCGGCCAACGATGGCATTATACACTACTACAAAATGATATAAAGATCACGGTACAAAAACTAAAAAGATCTCACTTTTTGTAAAAGTGTAATAAAATGTTATGGACTATAGTTTTAATCTCAGTTATACGAAAAAACTGAGATGGAAAGATTTTTTAATCTCAGTAATCTAAAAAGTGAGATTGTAACTTGAAGAATAGATCTCATTCTCAAAAAACTGAGATTATATATGAAAGAATATATCTCGTTTCAAAACAAACTGAGATGAAAAGATTTTTTAATTTTAGTAATCTAAAAGTGAGATTATAACTTAAAGAATAGATCTCGTTTTTGAAAAACTGAGATTGTATATGAAAGAATATATCTCATTTCAGAAAAACTGAGATAAAAAGAACCTTTAATCTCAGTCATCTAAAACTGAGGTCGTAAGTTAAACGCATATGTTATATATTAAATTTTTCAATTATATATTGAAAAGTGTGTGTGATATAGTTGGTTAAAGCTTCTATGTAAAACTCAAGAGACCTGGGTTCAAAACCCAACAGGAGAAATAGAGTAGGATTTTTTCCCTTAGAAAAACACCACTTTTAATCTCAGTTTTTTTAAAAACTGAGATTATTTCTCTCTAAACAACCACAGTTTTATAATAAAACTGAGATGTTAAGCTATTAAAGGTCACGATTTTGTCATTTTAATCACAGTTTTTATGTTTTTAGTCACGATTTTAATGAGTTTTAATCACAGTTTTTACCCTGTGGTTAAAAGATAGAGACTTTTAGTTACACCTTGATAGACCACGGTTTTGAATGCGAGATTAAAAGTGAAAGATCACACCAGATGGCCGAGGTCTTTATCTATTTTTGTAGTAGTGATAGGGGCTTGGGACATTGACTTCGACGAACTCCATTTCGAGTACGACCGAGCCGGAGCGAACGGGAAGGGTGATCAAACCGACGGGCCAGACCGGAGCTCCGTTGAAACCTATGAGGGGGACTTCGGATGGACGAAGATCGGCATTTGAGACCTTCAAATCTTTAAACAAGGAATAGTACATGACCTCGGCGGAGCTCCCCTGATCCACGAGGACGCATCGGACGTTGAAGGTGCCTATGCGCAGTGTGACCACGAGGGCGTCGTTGTGTGGAAGTTGGACACGCGCAAGATCATTCTCGGTGAACGTGATTGTCCATTTGGATCCGTCGTAGATCCGAGGACGTTTGGCTTCGGGACCGACTAGCATGACCTGCTTAGAGGAGGAAGCGTCGTTCAACTCGGCGTGGATTATACGAGCGGCTTCGGGGTTGAGAGGGCCGTGGATGATGTTAATCGTCTGGATTTCCTCTTCGGTTCTGGCTTCGGCATTCTGTGCCCGAGCCCTCGTCTTCTCGTGGTCGATGAAGTTGTTGAGATGGCCACCGGCGACGAGCTGCTCCAGGTAGGCCTTGAAGGGCCTGCAAGCGGTCGTAAAGTGTCCTTGCTCGTTGTGGTAGCTACATCGGACTATCGGGTTTTTGATTTTCCCGTTTTCGGTCCCGAGCTTTTGGTTGGGGAAGGAGAAAAAGGGTTGGTCCTTCACTTGGTCGATAATCCTATAGATAAGGACGGTAAAGACGGTCTTCTCGGCGCTGAAGTCTCCTGGCTTCGGTCCTTTCCTCGGAGATTATTTGATGTTGTTGACCTGTTTCCTTGGTGTTAGCCGAGGCGGGAGCCGGAGCGGACATCGGAGTGAACGGTGCCTTGGAGCTCGTAGACTTCCCCATGCCCCTCTCTGCTTTGGTTTCGATAAGCTGGCACCATCCTTCGATACGAGTCATGAGATCCTTCATGGAATTAGGCTTGTGCCGAGCGAGATCGTCGTAAACTTGCTCGTCCTAGGCAGTGAGACCGAGCTTAAAACCGCGGGCGGAGATGACGCCGTCGCAACCTTCGATTTCGTTGAACAGTTCCCAATAGCGACCGGCGTATTAACGGAGTGTTTCGTCGGGCCGCTTGCGTAGAGCGAGAAGAGAGTCGATCTCCTTTTCGTGTTTGTTGCTCGTGACAAACCGAGCCATAAAAGAGTCATAGAGAGAATCGAAAGAGGAGATTGATCTGGAGGGAAGTTGGTTGAACCAAGTTAGGCCCAGGTTGCCGAGGCTTGCGGGGAAGACCTTACAGAGGAAGGCGTCGTCCGAAGGCTCGTTGCGAAGGAAGAGAGACATGACGAGTTTGTACTGAACCAGATGAGTGTATGCTTCGGTTTTACCGTCATACTTTGCAAATTTGGATTGGGTGAAGCCCTTCGGGGGGGTGACCGAGTCGATCTCCCTAGTGAAGGGGGAGGTCGTGAGTCTATCAAGTCGGGCATCGCGGTGGGGTCGGATCGAACGGTCGAGACCGTCTAGACCCCCGGTCGCGGTATGCTTTTTTGGCAGCAGTCGGTCCAGTCTTTCGTACTCCTTCCGCTTCGGTTGGGAGTTCCCTGACCGTTGGGGAGATCTCTCGTACCGATGCTTCTTGTAGCTATCTCGAGCGTAGGGCTCGAGGCGCTCAGTGTTTTGGCTCCCGCCACCAAGCCTTTTGTAGCCATCTTTAGGATGCTGGACGAGTGGACTTTTTGACCGAGCGCCCTTAAGGCGCTCACGGTACCCTTTCGTTTGGAACTCCAGGAGGGCGTTGTCCTCGTTGGCAAAACTCGGGGTGGTCTCACGGCGACGCTCCTTGGATCTGATTGGGTGGGTGGAGGAGGCGGAGACGCTTCCGCCACCAAGCCTCTCGAAGGCGGATCGCTTCCCGCGAGGGCCCTTTGGATTAGGGGAGCGGGAGCGTTCCCTTCGTTCAACATCCTTTTCGTTACGACCCTCCCCTGGTGGTTCGAGGCGGTCCTTAGCTGAGGGGCAGGGTCGGTGTTCGACCAGGTGGCCTCCGTCGCGGCTACGGGGAGGGCTGTGATGGCTTCTTCTTCCGCCACGGCTTCCGGAGGAGTGAGACGAGGAGATTTGGAGGAGATGCTTGATCTCCGCCAACTCGTTCCGAACGTTTCTGTCGCGCTCCACGACCGTCGCCAGGTCGTCGATCTTCCACTCCAGGTGGCGGATGTAGGTCTGGAGTTCGGAAGGAGCCCCTGCTTCCTGAGTCGAAGTTCCTGCCCCGATTCCGACGGACATGTGGGCCTTTCCAAGAGCGCCTGGTCCGCCGGCGGGCCAGGTCCCCGAGATTGCCGAGGCCGTAGGTGGTCTCGCTGCGATGTGTATCGTCGACTTCCACTATGGTTAGGTTAGAGAACTTTGAACGGAACCTTTGTGAGGAAGAAAGTGATTGGATGAAGAACAGCTAGGTCCCCAGCAGAGTCGCCAATTGTGGGGGTTCGATTAATCGGGACCTTGACTGTGGTGTCTAGCTAGGTTCCTTCCTCCGCTGCTCCGCGCGTCCGCCGCCTGACCTGCAACAAGTCACTAGGGCTTGGGATGCCCAGTGACCCTCCGACGATCAAGTTAGATCTCAGAGAAGGTGTTTAGGTCTAGGGTTAGGATAGTATTTGTAGCAGGCCGAACACAGATGTTCGCGTGGTGCGGACCTGGCCTGCCATGAACCCGTCGAAAGCTTCGTGCACGGCGTGCCGACGGTGACTCGTCGTGGATATTCGGTTTGCCTCAGGCTCGGCAGCAGTCAAATCCACGCTCGGATTGTGCCGACGGCAGGGTCTCCAGCGATGTTACTCCTTCATTAAACGCGTAGCCATGCTCGGCGTTGCCCACGTTCGGCTATCTTCGGAGTACGGCGTGCAGCCGACGGTGGCTAGTTGCAAAGCCACGCGTTCTGCCACGTGCAGAAGCGGTTATAACAGAAGATGATCACGGGCACACATGGGTGTGCCAGCTCAGCCCTGAAGACGGTTATCAGATCTACTCTTTCACGTCACTATGATGTCACTTGGCCCGTGGAAAGCACGCGATCGTACTTGGAGAGCAAGCCAGAAGGCGCTATAAATACCTAGTGATGGTAACCCTAACAAGTACACACTACTCAATACTCACAATTACTCTCTCAAAAGCTTTCTGCTTCCTCTCCGCGCTATACTCATCCTCTCGCCGGAGGGCCTTGCCGGGACAAAACCCGGCCAGGCCTTAGCCGTGCGTTCCTTGTGCAGGCTAGGAGGAGAAAGCTTACCCATCATCGAGTCACCAACGAAGGATCGAGGACCAAAGGATCACGGGCCACACAATTGGTGAACCCGACGTGAAACACTTCTGATCTAAACGGCTCTCTCATCCTCCATACCCCCCTCACTCCTTCGTAAAACAACCACCAAATCACCTACCATGGGCGGAGATCTAGCAGACGCAACCGTTTCGGGGGCCAAAGACGCAGGTGGAAACGTCAATTCCACGCCAACCCTCGAAAGGCACATGTCCCTCTCCCTCGCCCCTGGGTCCGGGCTCTCGCCCGTCTCAGACGACGTAACTTCGGCGTACATCCGCCTGTTGCAGCGTCGCGACGATGAACGCGACAATGAACTGGCCGCGCTAAGGGCAGAGGTGGCCCAAATGAAGCAACGCATGCAGCAGGACGCCACCCCTGCCGCATCAAGATCTGGCGGAGACAGGGGTAGAGGAGGCCAAACACCGCCTCCGCCTCCACCTCCACCACCGCAAGGGCGTCAGAACGAAGGAGGCCAGCGCGGATCCGTGAAGGACCGCCTAGGCTTCACTCCAGCACCAGACGACGCCAGGGGAATCATTCTCTATAAGCAACCCGCTGTATCCGGGACACATCGTTCTAGAAGCCATCATGATGGAACCAGAACAAGGGACACCGAGTCGTTTACAAGTACGTACTCGACTGGTCGCGCAGAATTCTCTCGCACGACGGCCTCGCACCGTAGCCGAGAATCTGCCCGAACCAGACCCCATGTCTCTGAGCGCCTGGGGAACATCCCAATGGAAAACAAAGATGATGAGCACTACGCTCGGCGCAACGGGAAAGACGTACGCGTTGAGGGCGCGAACGACGAGAACAAAACCCGTCGCCACAACGACAAAACCGTTGACGGCCCACGCCGAATGGAGAAGGATCTGCGGGACAAGCTTCGGCGGAGGGAAGCGGAGAAGACGTCGACAAAAGAACACAAAGACAGGGATTCAAAGAGATCAAAAACGGACGAACACGGCAAACCGCCGCGCCCAGGATTTGAAAGGCAGCTAAAAGACCTCGGCGTCTCCCCATTTACCTCCCACATAATCAACACGCCCCCAGAGCCCACCTTCCACCTACCCAAATTCACGAAGTTCGATCCGTCGACGTGTGAGGCCTACACTCACCTCATTCACTTCAGACAAACCATTGAACTCTGTACGCTTAAAGATGAGGTAAAATGCAAGGCGTTTCCGTCCAGCCTCGGATCCCTAGGGCTCCAGTGGTTCAACAAATTACCCGCTGGATCCGTGAGGACCCTGGCCGACCTTGAACGCGCCTTCAACACTCGCTTCATCACAAGCAACAAAACGGCTAAGGAGCCTGAATCGCTGTCTCAGATGAGAAAACTACCGTCGGAAACCCTCAGACAATATGCCGAGCGCTACTGGCAGCTACTCAACGAGATCCCTGGAATCGATGAATACTGGGCTGCACGCACTTTCAAGAACGGCCTGGAAACCGGGAGCAAGATCTTAGACGAACTCGCCATCCGTCCACCACACGGCATGGGTGAACTAATGAGGGTCGTGGAAAGATTTTGTGCTCTCGAGGAGCTTTATGCAGACAGGGCCGCACAGGGAATCCCAAGCAATAACAATCCATTCTCCTCAACCGTACACCAGCTGCCGGCACAAACGGCAACCCAACAAGTGCAGCCGAAGAAACAAGTTCACAATATCGAGAAGGGGAAGGAGCGTCCGCCAAAGGAGCACGACCACGTGGCCGAAACCACTCACTTCAAAGAACCAATCTGGTCTTTTCTGAAGGAAATAATGAGACAACCGTGGTTTGAATGGCCGACGGGCAAGCTCGGAACCGACACTGGCCAACCGGATCAAAACCCAAGGAAGAAATGTACTTACCACAACGAGCTCGGCCACTACACGACTGCCTGCGCACCGTACAAGGCTCTCCTTGAAAAGCTTGCGGCTCAAGGCCATCTCGATCAATACATCAATCGAACAAAGACACCCGCCCGGCAGACAAATCCCAACCCCAACGAACAACGACCGTTGATCCACGTCATCCACGGTCCAGTAACCAAAGCGTCTGAGACTGCCCTCAAAGCCGACATCGATTACGCCTCAACTTCAAAGGCAGTACTCTCCGTCGGCTGCGGATCCAAGCGTCAACTACCACAAGACGTGTCAAAGTGGACGATCAGCTTCACCGAACGCGACCTTGAACACGTCCAAACACTGCATTCGGACGCCCTCGTCGTAACCATCCAGATCGACGTTCACGACGTCAAACGCGTCCTCATTGATCAAGGAAGCTCGGCCGAAGTTATGTACTACAATCTATTCAAAAAGCTTGAACTACCAGAATCAGCACTACTACCAACCGAAGTACCCCTCATCGGCTTCAGCGGAGCACCTGTTTGGCCAGTTGGCCGAATCTTCCTCCCTGTCGTCGTCGGCACGAAAACACTCTCTGTTGAATTTATCGTCGTCAACGTGCCAAGCCCATACAATGCCATCCTGGGACGAAATTGGCTTCATGGAATGCAGGCCATTGCCTCCACGTACCACCAACTTGTCCGCTTCATCGGCGCAACGGGGAGACAAGAAGACTTACGAGGGGACCAAATTGCATCCAAAAAATGCTACGTCTCCGCCGTACACAGCTCCTCAAAGGCAAAACAAGTGCAATGGGTTGAAGTCCCAGACATGGCCGTCATCGAAGACGTCGGTCAAAAAGCAGAGGACAAAGCGGAGGAGGACCTGGTGAAAATGCCCATCAACGAGGACGGATCACGCTTCTTCTTGCTTGGCTCCTCACTATCTGACGCCGAGCAGGAGGAGATGTTCCTGTTCCTCAAAGACAATCTTGAAGTCTTTGCATGGACCCCGGAGGAAATGCCAGGGGTGGACCCCAACTTTATTTGCCACTCCCTCAACATAAAAAAGGACGCCAAACCAGTAATTCAACGGGCTCGATGCTCGGCACCTGAACACGCCAACGCCGTCATCGAAGAAGTCAACCGACTTCTCGACACCAACGCCATTCAGGAAGTCCAATACCCAACCTGGCTATCCAACACGGTGGTCGTCAAGAAGAAGAATGGAAAGTGGCGAGTCTGCGTCGACTACACGAATCTTAACGACGCCTGTCCCAAAGACTGGTTCCCACTGCCGAAGATCGACCAGCTCGTAGATGCAACAGCTGGCCATGCTCGGCTAAGTTTTCTGGACGCCTACCGTGGCTATCACCAGATTGCTATGGACCCTGCCGACATGGAGAAGACAGCATTCATAACTCCGCATGGAATCTTCTGCTATAGGGTGATGCCGTTTGGTCTAAAGAACTCCGGAGCCACATTCAACAGAGCGATCTTCAAGATGCTCTATGCACAAATAGGCAACATCCTGGAAGCATACATCGACGACCTCATCGTCAAAAGTCAAAAGGAGCACAACCATTTGAAGGAGCTGGCCGAGGTCTTCGAGATCCTTAAATTCCACAAACTCCGTTTAAACCCAGAGAAGTGCGCGTTCGGCGTAAGTGCTGGTAAATTCCTTGGCCATTTGGTCACACGACGTGGCATCGAAGCCGACCCCAACCAAATCAGGGCAGTGGCCGACCTTCGGCCACCAAGATCAATCAGAGAGGTACAAAAACTAACTGGGATGGCAGCGGCTCTCAACCGCTTCATCAGCAAATCGTCCGATAAATGCCACTCCTTCTTTCACGCTCTCAAAGGGAAAAGCCGACGAAGTTTCGAATGGACGCCGGACTGCGACAGAGCGTTGGCCGAGCTCAAAGATTACCTGGGTTCTTCACCGGTGATGGTAAAGCCCAAAGAATACGAAAATCTCTACCTTTACCTTGCAGTCTCGAGCCATGCCATTAGCTCAGCACTTGTTCGGCGGGAAGGGGCCGACGACATGCTGGTATATTTCACGAGTAAGACACTCCTACCCGCCCAGACTCGGTACCTTCCACTGGAAAAACTGGCACTCGCCCTGGTATCTGCGGCGAGGAAGCTCCTGCCATACTTTTAGGCGCACACAATAACAGTATTGACCGAGCATCCACTCAAAGCGCTTTTTCGAAAAGCTGACCTCTCAAACCGAGTCTCGAAATGGGCGGTCGAGCTTGCGAACTTTGATATCCGCTTTGAACCGAGGACAGCAATAAAGGGTCAGGTCCTCGCCGACTTTATTGCTGAGCTAACACCTGAAGACTCCGAGATCCTAAACACTCCCCCAACTACTCAACCTTCTGCCGAAGGTGAACAGAAAAAGGACAAGTGGCTCCTCTTTCAGGGAGACACATGGCGATTGCAGGTAGACGGCGCCTCCAACAACAACGGCGCAGGTGCCGGAGTCGTTTTGGTCTCACCATGCGGAACACTTCACGAGAGTGCTATCACCATCGATTTTCCTGCAACAAATAATGAGGCCGAATATGAAGCACTGCTTGCTGGCTTACGCTCGGCAATCGCAATGAAGGTTGACGACTTGGCCGTGTATTGCGACTCTCAACTTATAGTCAATCAGGTGCTGGGTGACTACGAAGCTCGGGACCCAAGAATGATAAAGTATCAGGCAACGGCGGCGGAACTCATCACTCACTTCAACAACTTCAACATCATGCAGATCAACCGCGAGCACAATGCTCACGCCGACGCTCTTGCTGGTCTAGCCTCGGCTTCAAAGGCATCAGAGTTCCGAACCATAAATTTTGGGAACATTGACCACCCGAGTTTCGACACAACTCCAGAAGTGCTCAACATCGAGCTTGGTCCGAGCTAGATGGATGAAATCATTGCCTTCCTCAGAACCGATACTCTACCCGACGACAAGAAGGAAGCCTTCCGTATCAGAAACAAGGCCGCGTACTATTGGCTCTCTGAGAACGGCCAACTCTATAGAAAATCCATTTCCGGGCCCTATCTTCTTGTCGTTCACCCAAATTAGGTTGCCGAAGTCCTTGACGAACTGCACTCCGGAAGTTGCGGCTGCCACTCTGGTGGACGTTCGTTATGTCAACGCGCGATGAGTCAAGGATACTTTTGGAAAAACATGAAGAAAGACTGCGAGGAAATTGTTCGAAGGTGCCGACCATGCCAACTTTTCTCCCCTATCCCCAGGCAGCCGGCTCAGAATCTCTCCCCCATCACAAGTCCATGGCCATTCGCGCAATGGGGGATCGACATCGTCGGGAAGCTCCCAACAGCACCCGGGGGCTTCAAATTCTTGATCACAGCAACGGATTACTTCTCCAAGTGGGTAGAAGCCGAGGCCCTTGTCACCGTTACAGAAGCAGACGTCCGACGATTCGTATGGAGGAACATCGTGACAAGGTTCGGCGTACCCTACGCCATCGTCTCTAACAACGGCACCCAATTTGTCGGGGACGGCCTCACAAGTCTCTGTGAGGAGTTCGGCATCAGATTCTTCAACTCAACACCAGCCTACCCTCAGGGAAATGGCCAGGCCGAAGCCTCAAACAAGACGGTCTGTGCAGGGATAAAACGAAGATTGAATTCAAAGAGGGGAAAATGGGCAGAGGAACTCCCCAGGGTTTTATGGGCTTACCGCTCCACTCCCCGCCGTTCAACAGGCCAGACACCATTCTCAATGGCGTTCGGCATGGAGGCCGTCATCCCCCTAGAATCAAGATTCCCAACCCTCCAAACGGAAAACTTCAACCCACAGTCCAATGACGAAGCCGTCGAGCAAGAACTGATTTTGGCTGAGGAAAAACGAGATGACGCTCGGCTAAAGCTTGCCGAGTATCAACACACTGTCGCCAAGGGCTACAACAGAAGTGTCAGAATCAAGAAGTTCAAGCCCGACGACTTGGTTTAGCGTAAGGTCGTCCAAGCAAGCAAAAAGAAAAAGTTCATGCCTAATTGGGAAGGGCCATTTCGTATTGTGAAGATTGCCGGTGAAGGGGCTTACACCCTCGAAGACATGCACGGCAAGGTACTCACCAACCCGTGGAACGCACAGAACCTCAGGAAGGCTTACATGTGACGCTTCAATCAGACAACTACCTTTGGCCAACACATCGTGCATTCAGAATTTATGTTTTCTTCGGCCTCGGCATAAACTCTTTTACTTTTTATTTTTCTTGCATTTCAAAGAAGGGCCTCGACCCACTATTACTGTTTTTATTACTTTCCCTGTACTTCGAAGAAATATCAATGACATGACAATCTTTTTCATTGCAAAATCTTCAACAAACATTTCATGCATTCATTTCACTCTCGGCTAGAAAGCCACAAACAAACGATGACTTCGGTCACACCCTCCAAACGGCTCCTTAAAAAGCCCTTTGCTTCGGCCAATTCCACCGCCCAAAGAAGCAATAACTGGACATATGGTCCGCCGAGCCTGAAATACACTTTTGGAACTTAGGCTTCGGCTCGGATTGGCAAGACACTATGGTCGGCCACCGAATGGTTACACTCGCAATTTGGCGAGCAAACCACCCACAAACAATAAACTACTCTCCAACGTTCCTCTACCATGGCCAGGGGCTAACACTTGGACCGAGCCCCATCCACTGGCAAGGGGGCACCTCACACTCTCAAACTAAGTCAAAGTTTGGATCATGTCCCATCACAATAAATCCATGTTCGGCTGACTGCTCCCTACGGCAACACTACTTTTGGTCAGGGCTCGGCTGCAAAATCTATACTTAAACCATTTCGGTCATGGAATACTCTCAACTATTCTGCCGAACCCAAACCAAAAGTGGGGGCTACAGACAACTACACATTCACAAACATACAAGACACACAAAATTATGTGAAGACAATCAGACAAGCTCGGCAAAAATAGAGACGTTGCAATGGAAGCAATGCATTCATTCAAAAGTCAAGTGTTGTTAAAAATCCTAAGCTAGGAGGATCGGCGTAGTAAACCGTTCGGTGCCGACCCTCATTCAACTATTACATCTGGCACGGTAAACTCCCAAGTTTGGAGCCGTCCAGTCCAACAAAAAGTTCAAAAAGAAAACTACAATCCCTAAGGTTGTGGCGGATCACCCTCGGCTGCAGCTTCAGTAAGACGATCAGCGTCGTCCTCGGCTTCAACGGCCACTTCATCATTTTTCTCAACTTGCTCGGTAGCTTGCTCGGTGTTGTCAGCCACGTCCCTCTTCTTTCCACTTGAGCCATTCCCTCCCCCTTCAGCATCGGCCACGGTCATATCTTCGACATCATCCTCACTCTCGGGAAACTCCTCCGGAGTAAGTGGGGCACACTCTTCTTCAGTGTACGGCAGTACGAGCTCGGGCACATCAGCTACAGGGATCGACTTCATCAGGTTCATGTCCGGCTCCATCTGCATGACCCCACACGCAGCCTTCACCCCATCCTTGTACCCAGTCCGGTACGCGATCGGCAGCTTCTTCTTCAGCTCCTCATTGACCATCGACCGAGCCTCCCGAACGTACTCGGCGCCGGCTCTGTCGTACCCAGCCTGAAATGCTTTCTCATCTACCTCCTTCATCTTCCTCTTCTCCCTGCGGACAACCTTCTCGAGCTCGCGTTCGGCCGTCTTCGCATTCTCAAGGGCCTCATCCCTCTCTTTCTCGAGCTCGGCGACCCTAGACTTGGCAAACCTCAAGCCGTTCTTCGCAGCCTTGGCCTTCTCACGCTCGGCTTTCGCTTCATCGCGGTAACGTGTCCTCTCAGCGGCCAAGAGTTCGGCTTGCCGAGAAGCACGCAGCAAAGCTTGCCCAGCCTACACAAGATTAATTTGTCAGCCTCGGCAACATGTCAAAATGCAAATTAGAAAACCAAGTCAAAACGTACCTGTACGAGATATGCACTAGTGGGGACTAGGCTCGGCTGGAGCTCCCCTGGAATCCTGTCCATATCCTTTGGAAGAGCAAGCCCATGCAGCATGGTCACAGCAAGGCCAGGCTCCTCCTTAACGCTGTCCTCCACCGTGACCACTCTGCTGTCGGCCATCGCGAACGATGGTGCGAACTCTGAGACGATCACTCGCCCATCAGAACCTGCTGCCCTCTCCACGGCCTTTGAGCCTCCCGCCGCCGAAGAATCGGTTTGGTCCTTCTCCTTTGGAACTGGCGTCGGCGGCCTGGCAGGGAAGAAGTCGTGTACCTTTTGCCTCTTAGCAGGACTCTCGGTGGGAGAAGGAGCAGCTACCTTCTTGCTGGCAGCAGCTGCTTCCTTAAGATTCATCCTTACCACGTTTCTCCTCCCCATGTCGCCGGCAAAGTGAGGAATTAAGGTTCGGATTGGAGGGATGTGGATACCTTGGAGGTCAGATGGCAGACTTTCTTGAAACCAGAAGTCGGCTGACTTTTGAAAAGTAGGAAACTTTACCCTCGGCTCCTTCACCTTCTTGCTCGATTTTGGAACTTCGTCGCCAACACCTACCTCAGCAGCTGATTTCTTACCCTTGGCCTTCGTGCTCGGCCCCGCCTCTTTATCCTTCTTCTTCCTCTTCGTCAACTTCCCCTTGTACGAAGGCTCGTAACCCAACAGCGTCGGCGCGTCGCGGTAGATACAAGCCCTTAGTATCTCCACGTGACTGTCTACGGCCAAAGAGTTCTGGGTCTTGGTTATTGATCGGTGATCTGCAAAAGGAAAATGTGTTAGCAAAATATCACAAATTCATTAGGGGAATGGATCAGGTTCGGCAGATTTAAAGAAGAATTGGAGACCTCGGAAATCCGTTATCTTCGGCACAGAATGCAGCCGCATTGTCTGATCGCCGAACTCGAAGTTCCCACTGACTTCGACGTACAGATTAGCCCACTTATCAGTATCGGGAAGTCCGTTTATCAACGGCTCCTTACCACTACGAGTGGACAAATACCTACGGTTAGTCTTCCCGTGCCTGGACATAATGTATGTATGGAAGAGGTCGGCAATGGTGAAATCTAGGTTGTGAAGTTCCTTTAACTTAACTACAGACATCACAATCCTAAAACTGTTGATCGAGAAGAAGTGAGGTACTATGCCGAACCTAGCTAACAATTCCCTCAGGTACGGGTGAAGGGGGAAGCGGAGCCCGGCCTCACAGATGGCCATCAGAGGGACCGTTATATGCTCGGGACGATCTTGCCTCTTGTCCCTTATCCTGTTACTAGCCACTTGGTGGACGACGACATCATCCGGTATGTCGTACGCTCGGCAGAAGGCCGCATACTCATTGGGACGCCCACTGAAGTAATGGGCGTGGGGACACACCTGCCCTCGCTCGAAGAGGTCGGCAAACTCTCTGTCCCCAGACGAAGTTTCAGCAGGAGCAGAGAGTGAAGAGGTCGTGGCTCCGGCCTGGGAACGAATCCTAGACTCGGCCTCCGGTCCAAGTTCGTGCTCGGCTTCGGATTCTGTGCTAGTAGAGAAGGTTATCTCTGGGTCGGTGTTGAAACCACCGTACTCGTGGTCAAGCTCGGCATTGGAATCACCAGAGTCTGACATATTCGAGGCAATGGAAGAGTTTTGACGTCGGCTTCTGTGTATCTCCAAGTACTCTCGGATCACAAGGTTCGCAGAATCGTCCCCTGAACTTTCAGAGTCGGATGAGATGACGATGATTGGGGGAGCCAGACCTAACAAAGTCAAAAATAAAACATGAGACCTCGTCGTCGGCCAGAAAACATGAGTCTCACTACGCTCGGTGCCCTAAATGGCCCACCCCATCATCATTCTCAAGGCTCGGCCAAAACATGTTCGGTCGGAACCTCCCGAACAACAGAGACTGTGGCTCGGCCTTTTCCATCAACGGCCAAGCCCAGAACCCCTTGAAGGCTCCATGCTCGAAAGAACAGGTTGAAGAGGGAGATGAACAGTCCGTTCATCTCCATGGGTGCACTGTTCATTCAGAACAAAAAATGCCCCAAAAACCCAGAAAATCAAAGATAAATGGACTGAAAGCTGCAAAAAATCAGAAAGAAGCAAGAAACGATCTCATACCTGGATTTGTGGCGAGATCTAGTGGCAGAATCTGCTGAAGATCGAAGATGGAAGACGAACGGTTGCTCTTGAGCTCTGGAGAATGGAGTTTTAGAGAGAGAGAGAGCGAAGGAGCTTCTCTCTCCTCGCCTCGCCCCTTTTATAGGACTAGGGTTTGGGTTTTGAGTTTCCCGCCCATCATTACACCGCCGAACCAATGGCCACTCAGCGCATGACACGTGTCACTGAAAGGACGGTTTGCAGGGCTTTGCAGCCTTCTCCTCGTCCGCCGTACCCATCCACAAGGTGACATCTGGCGCCCAACCAAAGGAGTGCTTCATCGACGGTCGGGACTCTCCTGAGAATGAAACGATTCGTGCTCGGCTGGAGTCTGTCTTCATCAAACAAATATACGCTCGACGGTTCGATAAGTTCGGCCAAAGGATCAACTTCAATCTCTACCATGCGTACGGCATCGGCAGAAATTGAGGGGCTATTGTAGCAGGCCGAACACAGATGTTCGCGTGGTGCGGACCTGGCCTGCCATGAACCCGTCAAAAGCTTCGTGCACGGCGTGCCGACGGTGACTCGTCGTGGATATTCGGTTTGCCTCAGGCTCGGCAGCGGTCAAATCCACGCTCGGATTGTGCCGACGGCAGGGTCTCCAGCGATGTTACTCCCTCATTAAACGCGTAGCCATGCTCGGCGTTGCCCACGTTCGGCTATCTTCGGAGTACGGCGTGCAGCCGACGGTGGCTAGTTGCAAAGCCACGCGTTCTGCCACGTGCAGAAGCGGTTATAACAGAAGATGATCACGGGCACACATGGGTGTGCCAGCTCAGCCCTGAAGACGGTTATCAGATCTACTCTTTCACGTCACTATGATGTCACTTGGCCCGTGGAAAGCACGCGATCGTACTTGGAGAGCAAGCCAGAAGGCGCTATAAATACCTAGTGATGGTAACCCTAACAGGTACACACTACTCAATACTCACAATTACTCTCTCAAAAGCTTTCTGCTTCCTCTCCGCGCTATACTCATCCTCTCGCCGGAGGGCCTTGCCGGGACAAAACCCGGCCAGGCCTTAGCCGTGCATTCCTTGTGCAGGCTAGGAGGAGAAAGCTTACCCATCATCGAGTCACCAACGAAGGATCGAGGACCAAAGGATCACGGGCCACACAGTATTGCGTACCTCTTTCAGGTGTGTATCACTTTGTATTTATAGACCTAGGTTTACTTGGTCTCCAAGTTAGCGCGTGGAGAGTACGCTCGAGTAACCGCCTCGGGTGACGTCACATATGATGAGGGGGGCGAGGTGGTTACGGAGCACATGAGACAGATCTCAATGATTGTGCCAGCTGCATGGGGAGCATGATCCTCACAGGTCCCACCTACAATAACCGTTTTCTCCTGGAAGCCTCTGGGAGTACTGGAGCATTGCAGACGACCGATACTCCGAAGCCAATCACAACCGAGGTCCGGGCAACGACCGAGGCAGAGCCCAGAGAGAACTTGCCGGGAGACCTCGGTCCGGACCCTAGCCACTGGTTCAGGGTTTGTAGCCCGGTTACCGAGCTGATAACCGAGGGCCCTACATCAACTTCGTGATCGTTTATCTGCAAAAGTATCTTTACAATGTATCAAGACCAATGTGAAGCAGGCCACAGTTACAAATGCAAGAATGGGAAAGGATTTTTACCCGGAGAGTGTCCTTGATTAGAGCCTAAGAAATTTGGTGAGACTCAGCAGAGATACGACCTTCCATTGCCATCAAGCTCATCTTTTATATACTGTCTTCATGGACAAGACCTACACCATTGAAAGGAAGAGTTCCACAAACAATTAAGCATTTGCCAAAATCTTAAGCAGAGCTCTGCTCGGCTCAGTTACGTACCAGAAATCTACATGGGTCACTACAAATGATGACCATAGCTTTTCAGCAATGTCGAATTTGTAGCATGAAGATCTTCAATCTCTGTATGCATCCAGCCTGTGTTAGAAAAGACCTTCAGAAGCTGATGATATAGCAAAACAGATGTACAATCTTTCTCCAAATGTACAAGACAGTCCTGGAAAAAGAGGTAAGGTCTCGCTTTCCTTTGCCACTCAAGTGTATGGAATTTGCCGTGCTTAGGCCCCTTCTTCCCTTCCCTAATGAAAGAGTCCACCGCCTGCAACAATTAATTTGAGTACCCAAAAATGGAGTATGATCTGTACTAAAAAAATCTATGAAATGTTGTAAGCACCTGTGTATCTGAAATCATAGTAGAACAATGAAAATAAGCACGAGTGTTTTAGACCATAGCTGAAGCAGCTTAATTTATTCAAAGACTTCCCGAACGATTCATTCCAACCCTCTTTTTACATGCTGATACTTACTGGCCTGTTCCCTTCTATCTCACCATACCAAGGTTGAACGTCATAAAGCCAATTTCTCATCTACTTCGATGCTGTACAATAGCCAAATAGGACTCCTCAAACCTGTAGGGTTTAAGAAATCAGGCATCTAATAGCTGAGAATGAAAAAAGGATGAATAGCTTCTTTAGGATACGAGACACAAGAATATTGCAGCCAATCCCTCTTTGGAGTACTCTGCAAATGAATACTCCTTCACTTGCATTTCTTCTGGGGCTGAGCAAACCCAAGCCCAGCACAACCACCCGATCAGCAGCCCTAATGCGAGACTAGCAATGCAGTGTACAAAATGGAAAACAAATTAAATCTTTTTATTTTTGGAAGAAGGCAACGAGGGATGGCACAAAATCAGCATTTCCTTCATTTGTCATCTTTGTTGATTCATCGAAACTATCAGACTTTGTGACGAGTGCAAATAACAGTGAATAGACTTCTTTTTCATTGATCAAACTCACATTAAACCAGAACGATATGATGTGCCTAAGCCTCCCCACCTATTAACGAAAAAAAACATCCACACTTTTGGAACCTACCTATAGCTTCAATATCTCAACGTCAACAGCATTGTTGTTAGGCTTCTCTTTCATTGATCAGACTCACATTAAAAAATAACCTGCTTAATCAAGCAAAAAGTAGCACAACTTCATCCTTGCTGGATTGACAAGTAAATCATGGATGGAATTGAGGGGCCTCCCCACATCAGTAGTAAAAGGTTTACTAATGCGAGGATTCGTGTGTTTCCTTCTTCTTCTTTTCATTAAGATTGGTAGGATGGTTATGATGCTGCATGCAAAATTGAAATTCCAAATTAAAGACATTAGTTTGTGACACATGATTATTGATACCGTTAGTGAAACAATAAGAAAGCAAATTCTTCTTGGTCTAGTATGGCGAACTATCACTATAAACAGATGACCTGCACCACTATAACAAAAGCAACCAGAATAGGTAATTATTTGACCACCATCAGTTTTCAAAAAGTTAAGAAGCTTGAAAGATCTTGGGAAGTATGCTTTTATGCAACAATTTCGTCAACTTGGAAAGCACGTACTGACCCCATTTTCAACAACAAAATTTCAAAGGAAGAAGAGGTTGTGGATATCGTGAAGACAAGGGGTGGCTTTTTGGATCAAAGAGAAATATGATTTGAAAGAGTATTCCATCAAAGGTTTCAAGTGGTGTCTAGCAGGTATAGAGTTCAGAGGCGAAGTCTTCATATTAAGTGGTGGTATTTTCGGTGCCTTCCAATGTCTTTTTCTTTTTTTTTTGATCCGCTTCCAATGTCTTATTGGATGCTTTTCTTATTCTCCTTTTATTGGTTGCTGTTTAGCATTTGATCTCCTTAGCCAGAGATGCCAACTTGTTTGGGATTATTCTAAGTGTGATACGTCTTCAACCCTTCTCAATGTACCCTCTTCGAGCTTTTAAGTAAATTTTCTCATTGCCTGTCAATTTATTTATTTTTGCTAGTGAACCATAGCAAGTGGACCCTACACTAGCTAGCGAGTGTTCGAAGTTTGTCCATCCAACAAACTATAACTATGTGGAACCATCTCATATAAATTATCCCACAAGAACAAAAATTATTCCTCCCTCCGTCTGATAAAGTTTGCCTCTTATGAAATTACGTGCAATTTTCGAACTTAAAAATAATGTACTTACCAAAACAATTTTTCAATTTTTTTTCATAGTTCAAAAGATCTTATCGAGATCCAAAAAATTATTTCGTTAAGTACGTTATTTTTACTGCCTAATCTGCAGCTCTAGTGTAAAAGACTTTGCTGGTCCAAGAACTCTGAAAAAACATCAAGTGCTTTCCAGGCTTTGTATACCTTGAAGGCCTTTGAAGATCAACTGTGACTATGGTCTTTGCTCTGGTTTTTACAGTAGAAGATAGGGAGATTTGTTCCTTTGATATTGTTTAAAACCATGACCATACATTTCTATTCCTTTTATTGTTGTTCCAAAGGAGATGCTGATTCATGAAGGTGGAAGAATAGCAATAGGAGTCCAGATTGTGCTCAGTTAGTGGAAGATTTTTGGTACTTGTGAGCTATTTGTCAATCATTCCACATATGCCAAAGAAGCCAACAAGTCTTGTTTGCGAAATAAGTCCATCAGACCATGATATAGAAGTTCTGTTTTGAGTGATAACGGGCTATGCTTCTGAGGTGCTTTATGATCTGCAGCATAATGGCGGCTTCTAAGATGCAACATTGTTTCATCAGTTTTGGGGATATTGCATATTTCTACTTCAGTGGCATGTTCAGGGAAAGAATTGGATCAGCCCAATTTTCTCAGATCTGTATTCAGCTCATTTTGCTTTGATCTGGTGTTTTTGTTTGAATTGTATTAGGATTATTTCTTGCTCCCTTGGTTGGTTTCTTGCCAACCTCCCCCTCCCTTTGATAGCGGGTGGCATATGATTGTCCTCGGTCTAGGTGTCAACCTTGTTAGAATGTAGGCCGTTGGTTGTGATGTCTTCTTCCTGTTTCCATTTAATCTTTGTAACTTTGTTATTGAAATTAATAAAAAAAAATTGTCACGACCTGGATTTTCAACACAAAATAAATAATACTCTTTAACTGAAAGAACTCCGCCTGCCTACGTATTCCCAAAATAATGTTCCACCTGTTTAATTACAGACAAGTCCTCTATTCAAAGAAAGTATACTTTGGCATCACAGCCCAAATCAGTTTAATACAATTATAAATCTAGTCAAAAGATAGTTCATGAATTCTTAGTTACAAAGCCATCTTGAACCAAAAGCTAAACCATTACAAGATGAAAAAGTAACTAAGTGCAAAGGCTTCCAAAATCTTGTTCACAATCCAAGCATGCACGCATGAGGCTAAAGTCCGGCATTGGTGCCTGAAAGAAGGATTTTGTTGAGCTACAAAGCCCAGTAGGAAAATCTTAACCAATACTATATGCAAACATGTTGACTAGTGTATTAGAAAGAAAGATGAGGAAACAATACTCAACACTGAATGATCAATCAACTTGTAAATGGATCCCCAATCCCAACTAAGCACGAGTGTCATACGACTCAATTACCCAATAACCCCCAATTCGACTCAACATCACTAACTTCCACTATTGGTACTTCCACCCCTTGCGTTACCATACAACACCACGTGGATTACCGTGTTACCACCCCTAGCGTCACAATGATCCCCACAAATCCAAGGTTACCGTATTACCACCCCTCGCGTACGAAACCCTTGTGTGTCACCGTATTACCACCCCTTGCGTACGGGACTCCCTAAATCACCATTCGACCTCAAACAACTCGATTCTCAACTAACATGCAAGCTATGATTTCCGTAGATCACATTCTTAAGCGTAATGTCATATGATATGCCAACACTATCACCAAAGCATCACAAACGGTCACATAATCCAATCAACGACCGCTAGGCACTTTAACAGCGTTTAACCATGTGATTCCATATTCAAATGTGCCCACGGAAAGCCAACGGACAAGGGAAGCATCGAAAAGTCCAAAGAAGCCAAATGAACGAGCTTGAGATCAATTAGGAGGTGTTTCAAGAGGTTTAGAAGTGATTGAGAGCCAAAACAGTCAATAAATGGTCAACAGGAACAAAACCTGGAGATAAGCTCGGTGTATCGATACGCATAAAATCCGTATCGATACGCGTTCAACTGTTCAAAAGATAAGCTACCCGTATCGATACGCCACGAAAACCGTATCGATACGGATTGGCTTCAGGTAGCGATTTCAGCAGATTTTCAGAACACGAATCACAACCAAAATCCAACAATCAACAGCTCGATTCTACACCAAATCAACAAAGAAACATATAAAAGAGGTCAAGAAGTTCCTACCTCGAAACAATGGCCGATATTCTCGCGTTATAGGACGAGCCCTAGACTTTCGAGCTTTGAAACTTCGATTCGAACTCGACCCAAAGATTTCCGAGCTTAGGAACGCGATTGCAAGGCTTGAATGTAGTTGTTTCTCGAAGATTTCGGAGTGTGAGGTGGAGTTTTGAGTGTGAGAGGAGGAGAGAGAGAGATGTCGGTGGAGAGAGTGGAGAGCCGGTGGAGAGGAGAGAGGAAAGGGAGATGAAATTATCTCCTACTCCTCACCCACCCCTATTTATACTCACAAATTATAAAATCACACATTCTCCCTTCAAACTTCAATTCTATCACATTGGTCCTCAAGTCAATTATTCACCAATTTATCCGAAATTCCTCAATTAGGCATTAAATAAGTATTTTCAAAAAATTAGAAATATTCGGGTCTCTACAAAAATTGCCGATAAAAATTGCAGGTAGTTTCGTAGAAGATTAATTTAATGAGATGAGACCTCTAGTTCCCATGTTTTGGCCACTCCTTAACACTACAAACTACATTTATATTCACTTTGTTTGACTTAGGCTCCGGTCGTTTCGACGTAAAATATTTTACGTAAAGTATGTTTTGTAAAATATTTTTTTTGTAAAATAATTTTTGTGTAAAGTATTTTTTCAGTGTTTGGTACACAAATAAATTTACCATAACAAAACATAACATGAGAAATATGATAAAAAAGAATAAGGAAGGAAGGGGAAGATAGCCAATGATCTCCACCTATACACATCATTCAAGGTTAATAACCTCTCCAGAGTTTAATTTCAAGAAGTGTAGGGGTGAAGAAAGTGAAAGAGAAGGCCGGCTTAAAATGACTTACGGGTAATTTGAAAGGGAAACATTTTCAGTCATATAGGGTAAAACGTTTTACTTTGAAAAATATTTTACACTGTTTTTGCCCAACCATGCAAACAACGGAAAAGGAGTAAAATATTTTACTATAAAATATTTTACATCGAAACAAACGTAGCCTTAGTGAAAAAAGACATAGTGCACTATGAAATTACCCACCGGAGACAAATCAATGCAGTAAAATCTTAACATGTACACAAATGTGAAATCATTTTCATCCGGATCCAACTTGTGGCACCTAACGCTTGCAATTCATCATTCGTTTCATTATTACTAGTAGTACTCCCACCGTCCCAAAATTTGTTTTTGTCCTTTTTGGATATTTGTGTCAGTTTTCAATTGGTTATATCTTTCAATATGAATCTCCAAAAATATGCAATATGGATCTTGTTTGATAGTTCTCGATTAGGTCTATAATACAAAGTTTTCAAAATTATGAAAAATATTATAGATTGGGAGATATAAGCGTTTAAAGAACAGTACGAATAACGAAAATAGACAACCAAAATGGGACGGAGAGAGTAGTATTTTTCGAGTCCGGTTCCTCTCCAATCCATAAGGAATTGGAGGATCCTCCAATTCCAATTCAATGGTCAAGATTACCCTAGTAACTCAAGCCCCAAAGCTCATATGGCAGTCTACGGGCACCCAATTACTCCCCAAATATTTCTCAATTATATAAGCATCTTCCCTCCCCGTTTTTTTTGAACGGTGAAAAAAATTCATTAATCTTCGAAATTTACAAAAAATTCTTTTTTTTTTGAACGACGTCTTCTCTCCCCGTTTCAACCTGCCTCTGAAAAACTTTTTTTATATAGCTCATGAGGATTTTTTTCTACCGATATTATATAGCTCATTAGGATTTTTTTACTAGTATTATATCAATAATTTTTTTCTTTCAGCATCGGTTTTTTCGTTGATATTATCTTATTATGTAGCCCATGAGATTTTTTGTTACCGATACTAGTGTATTTTTACATGTGCTTCGTACTGTGGCGTGTGCTCATTGATATAGCTGTTCTTGTATGTAAGAAAGTTGAAATTAATATTTAGTTATGGAAATTAGAAAGAAATCGTAAGAGTAAGTAATTGAACGTAAGATAATTTTTACAAAAAAAAATATTTTAAAAGAAATGCAAAAAGAGTTCTTTGATTAACCCTGTGAATCTTATAGTTTTTTGAACCTGCACCTGTTATTAAAGTTACATTATGAAATTTTACTAATGTTTGGAATTTGGTAAATTGAAGACTGTGATGTGATAATTGGGGAATATTTGGGGAGTAATTGGGTGTCCGTAGAATATCATATGAGATTTGGGGTTGGAGATACTAGGGTAATCCTGACCATTGAATTGGAATTGAAGGATCCTCCAATTCCCTATGGATTGGAGAGAAGCCGGACTCGTATTTTTCTAGCTTGGCGCACATGTTAATATCCATCAAATGAGTTCAACTAACCCCACTAATAAATGCACTTACTAATTGGGAAATAGTAAAAGTAAGAGGTTGTTTGATAACCTAAATTCAACACTTAAAACTGAATCAATTAAGTAATAAGTGATTCAGTAGGTTTGATAACCACATTTTATATTACTTAACAAATTAAGTGCTACTTAAAATGTAGGCTAAAAAGTTGAAAAAAATTAAGTAGCTTTAATTTTGGCTGAATTTTTGTGTATTTGCATTCAACCACCATACCACCACCTCCACCACTCCACCACTCTACCACCACTACCACCACCACCACTCTACCACCACTACCACCACCAACACCACCACTCCACCACCACTTCACCACCATAACCATCAATCCACCACCACCATTCCAGCCCACAACCACTATCACGCCGCCACCTCCATTGCACAACCACCACCACCATCACTACTACCACGTACCACCTCCACCACTCCACCACCACTTCACCACCATAACCATTAATCCACCACCACCACCACTATCACGCCGCCGTCTCCATAGCACAACCACCACCACCACTACTACAACCACCTCCACCACTCCACCATCACCACCACTACTCCACCTGTCATGCCCTCGATTTTCAACATAAATAATAAACCATTTCAATAAAAGAACCTCGCATAACAAAAGAAATAACCCAAAAGGGATTTCCCACCCAAATAAATTACAAATAAAGTCTCCAAGTTTAGAAAAAATTACATCCATGGCACCACGGCCCAAATTAACTTAAGTACAAGTACGAACAAGTTTTCCTTAAGCTTACAAACGGTTTAGTCAAAAGAAATTTAAAGGTTTTCAGTTACAAAACCATCCTTAACAAAAAAAAGGTGATCATTACAACGATTAAGTAAGGAGTGAAGCTAGCTTCCAAAGAAAATGTCTTCCACATTGAGCACAAGATGCAATGCAAGCTACTACCCAGCACTTGAACCTGAAAAGAAGGATTTTGTTAAGCTACACTAGCCCAGTAGAGAAATCTTTACACAAGCTATATGAAAATGTGACGAGGTATGCACTTAGAATGAACGAGTTCTAATAAACGGATATGAAACACAAAAGAGTACCACAGTGAACCGACAAACTACGACTACGGGATTCTAAACGTCTTAAAGACATCCTTAATCATTCGTACATCAAGCTAGGGATAGCATTAGGCACACATTAATCTAAATAACCTCTAACAATTTCTCAAGCCATTTAAGGACTCCTCAAAGAACACCACAGTTTGCTTCCTCATTTCTTACCATTCGTTATTAAGCCCATTTTCATAAAACATTCCTTTTTGGTTACCAAAACAATTTCTAGAAAACTCTCGACCTTCACGGGTCAAACTCCGTTGATTCGAGCTTGAATAGCCGGAGTCCATTGATTTGTGCCCAAATACCGGAAACCGTTGATTCGCTCAAGAATAGCCGGAGGATTTTCATAAAAATCCTTTTTCAAAACCAAATTTCTTCATTTTCAAAACTTGATGAAATAAATGTTTATTCCCCTTTTGAGCAGTTACAATCTCGGACACATCACAGCCCAAACAACAACAACAACAACAACTTCCATAATCAATCATAACTTCTTTCATCAGGAGAGACATTCAACTGTAACACCACCCCTTGCGTTATAGGGAATTCTCTCCTTCTACCCGGGTTTCCGTTCTTACCACACCTTGCGTAATGGGCCCTCTAGAGTCACCGCATTTCCACACCTTGCGTTGCAGAACCCTCAATTCACAATTATCAACTCATACATGCACACAAGCAATACCAATCCATATTCAAAAGATAACATTTCTCAAGTTTGCATTCTTTCATTTATCAACACTCAATGGATTACAAACTTATAAACACACTCCATTGTACATGGACACATAGCTTAAGACCACGTTAGTCCTCTAAATCCCTCACGACGCCCTATGCCACATACCGAACTCACAAGACTTCACGATACACCACCGACTAGGTTCTAAAAGGAAATCATGTAGAACGAGTGCCAAAAGGACCAAGGGAACTTAACAAGACCAAGCACGAGGATACGAGTCTCAATACTACTCATCGGACCACTAGAAAAGCTCATGCCTACCCATAAAACTCACCACATTACCCCTAGTTGTCCACGGTACTCCTATCAATCTTGCGGTATGTTCTCCAGCCAACGATACCAATATTATACTCTAACGAGTGCTAAGGGACAAGATCGAACAGTGAACCATTAGGACACAAGCAATCATACTCGAGAGTGACTTAAACATATCATAATCATAAGGAGAGTCATAGCACGGAACGAAAACGACTTAGGAATAGCCGACAGACACGGGCAAACTGACACACCTATACTCGAATGGTCATAACATTCAGTGTACTAAGAGTTCTAAGGTGATTCTGGCGGCAAACGAAAGCTAACTTCAAGACCTTCGAATCGACATAAAATTTGCATAAAACGGACATCAGATGAAGGAGTTATGGCCATTTGAAGTTGACTGAAACTCAGAAAACGGGAAGAAATTTCCAGATTCGATCGAAACACAAAACCCAACCTCAAGCACGAAACAAAGCACCATCTAGGTACATAAACATCACATAAACGCATAACAAGAGTAAGAAATCCCTACCACAATGGGTTTTGAGCAAAAAACCCTAAGTAGCCCAAGCTTGAAACACCAAGATCTAGCTTCTCCCAAGCTACAATACAAGACCTAGGTCCAAGATTTTCCCAAGATCAAGAAAAATAAGTGAGGTTCAACAAGTGATTGAGAGGAGAGAGAGGGAAATCCGAAAATGATGGAGTTCTTACCTCTTTGAGCGTAATAACCTTGATTCCGGATGAGATTAGGATGAACAACCCATAGATCTTGAAGATTTTGAGGTGTTTGATGTGCAAATCCAAAGATTTAGGTGAGAGATTGAAGAGAGAAGGGAGAGAGGTGATTTTAGGGCTTGTTTCGAGGTCTAGGAGTGAGAAAATAACATAAGGGGTCTATTTATAGTGAGCTGAAATGCGTTCTGAAAATTGCAGAAAAACACCGCATGTACCGGTACTGGGCGACTCCCAGTACCGGTTCAAGAGCCTTCAAAAGCCAAAAAGACACAACTTCTGGACATCATGTACCGGTACTGGGCAATAGCAAGTACCGGTTCAAGCTGGACAGAAAATGAATTTTTTTGCAACGGACACCGAATCAAACCCCACTTGCACCAACACTTTCAAACATCAATATAACCTCAAAATACAATATTCCACTTATGCAAACGATTAAAGAAAATGGAATAATTTACGGATCTCTACATTCTATCCTTCTTAAAGAAATTTCGTCCCGAAATTTAATAAACCAAGTCTAATCATTCCAAGTAACATATTAACATACCCCAATCGTATCGTTATTCATCATACAACAACTCAATAACCGTCAAAACCTATGGCAAAGATTCGTATCAATCAAACCACAACAAACATGAGTACATCTTTCAAATTTCATCCTTCCCTCCCATGTAAACTCGCACTAACGGCATCAGCTTACCTCTCGACACTTGACTTCGCAAATTTAAGATATGAATCGGACTCTCACCATGGGACACGTCGGCTTCTAACTCACGTTCGGACCTTTCTAACTCATGCAATGGATTCGGCTCGTACCTCTTTATTATCCGCATATGTATAACGCATCGCAAATGCTCAAAAGTTTCGGCGGCACTTCCAAACGATACGCGATTCCTAAGCTTCCATCTATTACGAAATTTCCATATACGATTATCTATCCAAGCATAATGATCTTGCTCTAAATGTAACCCGATAGTCCAATTGACTTCCCGAGAGTTCCATCTAGAAGGAGCGGTGATCAAGCGCCTCTTCTAACTGGATTTCATCGGTTGTCGCTTGGGTATCCGAAAGACACACATGATACCCGACACTCACTCTATCTTTCTAACGGTGAACGCTTCCCTTTCCGCCCCAAACGAGACCAACTCCAACACGGTGACACTTTATGAACACACGACCTCCCTTTCGAATGACTACAAATGACTATGGCAATCGGCGTAATCCTTTTGTCGTCCTCGTGCGGGTAGCAATCTTTAACAACTTTACCTTGCTCTGTTCGGTCATTCTCTCCCAAGTTGTTTTCCGAAGGTTGATGGTGATTGGGTTTCATCGTACTCCTCAATACTAAACTTAGCGTATCTAGAACACAAGCCAATTTCTCTAAAAGTTGCACCAAACTCTCGCACCGGGTTAGATCACTCCAGATTATGAGAAGGATCCGATTATTATCTCCAATGAAACGAGCAAGCTCCAAGACTCAAACAACACCAATCAAGAATTTAAAGAGTGGTAACAAAGCATCCGGAATTCAAAGAACACAGGGAACCTTTTAAGTAGCAAGGCAACAAACTCAAGCACTAAGGAAACTCAAACCAATTAAGTAGGTCCAGGCTAACAAACAGATACCAGGCGGATACGAGCAATAATAGCAACAAGTTTGAATTTATCGATACAAAAGAATTTGACTGTTCCCAAGAAATTTCAAGGACGGTTTTGTGATAGTTACCCAAATGTCAAGAACTACAATAAGTCAACTGTACGATAGACTTACGGAAAACTAGGTTTCAATTAGGCCAATGAAAGAAGACAAACAAGGAAGCAATTCTTATGAATTCACATTCAGAATTTCATCTATTGTCATGGAAACACCTAATCCCTTTCCAAATCACATCAATCCTCGATATACGTAAACTACGGAGACCCAAGATAACATACCAATACGAGATGACTAATGAATAAGTCGAATGCCAAAGGGAAGAAGATACCTCAAACGTTAACGTGTTCTGAGAACTAAAGAGTAAGAGGAAGTGGTAGCTTAGCGGCGGAACTGCATCTGTTGCCGTTTAGGTGTACGTTTATGCTGCTGTACTGAGCTCGATTCTCCATGTACTCCGGATCCCCGAGAACAATTTCTCGCAAAGTGGCCAGGCTTGTGGCAAACATAACAAAGTCAATCAAGCTGTGAAGCTCCCTGATTCCCGGATAAAGTAGGCGGCCTAAGATTAATCTGGTTTTGAGAAAGCTAATTTGGTTCCCTTTGCCTTTTCCTCTCGTAACTTCGAAAATTTCCTGGCGACGCACTCACTCTAACGGTCGGTTGCCTTTGTGTGTTCGGGAGTTGCGGCTGGCTAACAATCTGTGGACAGTTTCTCGTGAAGTGGTCGAGTTTCCCACAAGTAAAACAGGATCTTGAACACCACGGACATTGAGCTCGAATATGACCGGATTGACCACAACGATGACACACAATCTGACGCTTGAGGAGAGCCCCCGGAGTCCCGGTATGAAAAGGTGGCTCAAGGCCTTGCTGGCCTTGAATTGAGTGACTTTGTACCCTCGGTTTCTTTCTTCCTGAACTCTGAACACTTCCAGAAGATGAGCTCGCTCTAACGACTCGATATCTAGTTCCCTCAAGAAACTCAACACCCTTCGCACACTCAACGATCTCGGGAAACAGTACCTCATCCCTAGTACGCTGGTCTACCTCATTCTCCCCGTATTCACTACGACCCTGGCGATCTTGATCCCCGGTCACATCCCACCTAACTTCATGTCTCGAAGACATCTTACTACGAAAACACATGAAAGAAGGTCATCAACATTAGTCACATTGTTACATGATGCAAATCTCTAACCTTTCCAACATGAACAACAACACTACGCCATTCTACCGTAACACAAATGCAATGCCACATCGATGTACAAACTCATTCATGCAAGCACACATGTGTTTTGAAAACGGATGCAACGATTTGTTGTGAACCCATGAGACTAAAAGTCTCCCCACGGTCTCAAAGTATTCAAACCTAATTGCTCTTATACCAATTTGTCACGCCCTCGATTTTCAACATAAATAATAAACCATTTCAATAAAAGAACCTCGCATAACAAAAGAAATAACCCAAAAGGGATTTCCCACCCAAATAAATTACAAATAAAGTCTCCAAGTTTAGAAAAAATTACATCCATGGCACCACGGCCCAAATTAACTTAAGTACAAGTACGAACAAGTTTTCCTTAAGCTTACAAACGGTTTAGTCAAAAGAAATTTAAAGGTTTTCAGTTACAAAACCATCCTTAACAAAAAAAAGGTGATCATTACAACGATTAAGTAAGGAGTGAAGCTAGCTTCCAAAGAAAATGTCTTCCACATTGAGCACACGATGCAATGCAAGCTACTGCCCAGCACTTGAACCTGAAAAGAAGGATTTTGTTAAGCTACACTAGCCCAGTAGAGAAATCTTTACACAAGCTATATGAAAATGTGATGAGGTATGCACTTAGAATGAACGAGTTCTAATAAACGGATATGAAACACAAAGGGGTACCACAGCGAATCGACAAACTACGACTACGGGATTCTAAACGTCTTAAAGACATCCTTAATCATTCGTACATCAAGCTAGGGATAGCATTAGGCACACATTAATCTAAATAACCTCTAACAATTTCTCAAGCCATTTAAGGACTCCTCAAAGAACACCACAGTTTGCTTCCTCATTTCTTACCATTTGTTATTAAGCCCATTTTCATAAAACATTCCTTTTTGGTTACCAAAACAATTTCGAGAAAACTCTCGACCTTCACGGGTCAAACTCCGTTGATTCGAGCTTGAATAGCCGGAGTCCATTGATTTGTGCCCAAATACCGGAAACCGTTGATTCGCTCAAGAATAGCCGGAGGATTTTCATAAAAATCCTTTTTCAAAACCAAATTTCTTCATTTTCAAAACTTGATGAAATAAATGTTTATTCCCCTTTTGAGCAGTTACAATCTCGGGCACATCACAGCCCAAACAACAACAACAACTTCCATAATCAATCATAACTTCTTTCATCAGGAAAGACATTCAACTGTAACACCACCCCTTGCGTTACAGGGAATTCTCTCCTTCTACCCGGGTTTCCGTTCTTACCACACCTTGTGTAACGGGCCCTTTAGAGTCACCGCATTTCCACACCTTGCGTTGCAAGACCCTCAATTCACAATTATCAACTCATACATGCACACAAGCAATACCAATCCATATTCAAAAGACAACATTTCTCAAGTTCGCATTCTTTCATTTATCAACACTCAAAGGATTACAAACTTATAAACACACTCCATTGTACATGGACACATAGCTTAAGACCACGTTAGTCCTCTAAATCCCTCACGACGCCCTATGCCACATACCAAACTCACAAGACACCACGATACACCACCGACTAGGTTCTAAACGGAAATCATGTAGAACGAGTGCCAAAAGGACCAAGGGAACTCAACAAGACCAGGCACGAGGATACAAGTCTCAATACTACTCATCGAACCACTAGAAAAGCTCATGCGTACCCATAAAACTCACCACATTACCCCTAGTTGTCCACGGTACTCCTATCAACCTTGCGGTATGTTCTCCAGCCAATGATACCAATATTATACTCTAACGAGTGCTAAGGGACACGATCAAACAGCGAACCATTAAGACACAAGCAATCATACTCGAGAGTGACTTAAACATATCGTAATCATAAGGAGAGTCATAGCACAGAACGAAAACGACTTAGGAATAGCCGACAGACACGGGCAAACTGACACACCTCTACTCAAATGGTCATAACTTTCAGTGTACTAAGATTTCTAAGGTGGTTCCAGCGGCAAACGAAAGCTAACTTCAAGACCTTCGAATCGACATAAAATTTGCATAAAACGGACATTGGATGAAGGAGTTATGGCCGTTTGAAGTTGACTGAAACTCAGAAAATGGGAAGAAATTTCCAGATTCAATCGAAACACAAAACCCAACCTCAAGCACGAAACAATGCACCATCTAGGTACATAAATATCACATAAACGCATAACAAGAGTAAGAAATCCCTACCACATTGGGTTTTGAGCAAAACCCTAAGTAACCCAAGCTTGAAACACCAAGATCTAGCTTCTCCCAAGCTACAATACAAGACCTAGGTCCAAGATTTTCCCAAGATCAAGAAAAATAAGTGAGGCTCAACAAGTGATTGAGAGGAGAGAGAGGGAAATCCGAAAATGATGGAGTTCTTACCTCTTTGAGCGTAATAACCTTGATTCCGGATGAGATTAGAATGAACAACCCATAGATCTTGAAGATTTTGAAGTGTTTGATGTGCAAATCCAAAGATTTAGGTGAGAGATTGAAGAGAGAAGGGAGAGAGGTGATTTTAGGGCTTGTTTCGAGGTCTAGGAGTGAGAAAATAACATAAGGGGTCTATTTATAGTGAGCTGAAATGCGTGCTGAAAATTGCAGAAAAATACCACATGTACCGGTACTGGGCGACTCCCAGTACCGGTTCAAGAGCCTTCAAAAGCCAAAAAGACACAACTTCTGGACATCATGTACCGGTACTGGGCAACAACCAGTACCGGTTCAAGCTGGACAGAAAATGAATTTTTTTGCAACGGACACCGAATCAAAACCCCACTTGCTACCAACACTTCCAAACATCAATATAACCTCAAAATACAATATTCCACTTATGCAAACGATTAAAGAAAATGGAATAATTTACGGATCTCTACACCACCACTCCAGCCCACCACCACACCGCCACCACCACTACCACGCCGCCGCCGCCGCCGCCGCCACCACAACGCCACCATTGCATAACCACCACTCCACCGCCACCACTCACTGCCACCATTACACCACCATCACTCCACCGCCACCCCACCATTACACCACCACCACCACTCCAACACCTCCACCACTCCCACTCCATCCCCACCCTCACCACTCCACCTCCACCTCCACCACCACCACCACCACCACCACCACCCCCCTCGCTCCATCACCACCACCACGACAATCACCACTCCACCATTACCATAAGTACATTGTGATCATTAGTAATTTAAGAGAGAATCGAAACTAAAATTAATTCATTATTTTTTAATTCAGTGCTTAATATATATTTATCAAACAGTTTTTTAGCTTAAAAAATTCAGCATTCAGCTTTCAGTACTTAATTTTTCAGCTTTCAGTTTCAATTTTCAGTTTTATCAAACAAAGTGCTGAAATTATTACGTTAAAAATTATATGGTGAGACCAAACACCCCTTTGCTTCTCCTTGCCTAGCCTCCATTTTCCATTTGACCTTCTCTTGTGAATCTGGGGGGAAAGTATTATACCCTCTTTACTGTATAATTTTTTTCTTCCATCTTATTATTGTAGTAAAATAGCACCCATGGGTGAGAGTTGATTTCAAGAATCCACAACTTAAGGAGTATTTTAGCCTAATAATTCTGCGGGATTATTTTTTCTCTCTATTTAAATTTAAATTTCTTTTATTCGTCAATATTTTGTGAATTATTGTTTCGTCTCTACGGGTGAAATCAGAAAAGCTAGTCTAAAAGACACACAGTCACTCAATCATATGGATCTGTACATAGGCAGAGACATATATATAAATGACTGGAAGTGTACGTTTGGTAGTCACGTTACACAATGCATACTCACTACTACAAAAATAGATAAAGGTCTCAATCATTTGGTGTGATCTTTCACTTTTAATCTCGCATTTAAAACCGTGGTCTATCAAGGTGTAACTAAAAGTCCCTATCTTTTAACCACAGGATAAAAACCGTGATTAAAACTCATTAAAACTGTGACTAAAAAAGTAAAAACTGTGATCTTTAACTTCTTACCATCTCAGATTTTTCCTAAGACCGTGACTATTTGGAATGAAATAGTCTCAGTTTTATCAAAAACTGTGATTGAAAAGTATTTTTGATCTCAGTTCATACAAAAAGACTGTGACCTTTTGATGCCTTTAAAGACCTCGTTTATGAGAAAAACCGTGATTATTTCATCTCTTTTATTTTTATTTTTTTTTGGGAATTTTATCACAGACTAAATTAGGCTGCTGATTAAAAAAAGACTAATAAGGTACGCAACTCAATTTAATACCAAAACAATAGTGAAATTAATCATTGTTATAGGCAAGAAGCCAATCCAATGGAAACCAACTAAAGAAAAGTACTGTAGCATAGCCCATCAAAAGGGACCTTTACCAAACAAAAAAACATAAGCTGGAATCCAGCAGTTGTACGTAGCAAAATAACACTAAGACAAACAAACTAGACAACCAAATTAAGGTGGAAATTGCATCACTCCTTTGTCCTTTGGACTCTTTCCTTTCTCAAACAGCAGTAGCAACAACAATATATAAGCAATAGAGGATCTGCAACACAGAGCATTTGATTTCATGAGATACCATCAACAGTTTTTTTTGAACGGCGAAAAAAGGAATATTATTGATAGAGATAATGGCGCACAAAAAGATAGCATCCCAACATGAGAGTATCATCCCAACAATGTTGGGACACTATCTCACGACAATCGTATGCTATTCAATCCCAAGTAATGACAAGAGATCAATCCAAACTAAGAACTCCTAATTATCAATTGGATCAGCCAAGATAGGTAAAGAAGCATGATGCTTCACCAATCAGATTTTCCAAACAACTGCATAGTCCATTCCTAGACAATGTAGAAGCAGAATCCAATCTGTTAATGTAACATGGTCATTATAATGAAGTATCCAAATCCACTCAATGCTGTAAGTGGATAGCCATGAGCTCCCATACCATACCATATCAACAGATTTCACACCAACCATTGCAAGATATAGCAGAGTTTACTAAGTGAGTCCCCAAATAGAAGTCAGCAAAACAAGGCTGTATCCCTTCTGGAGCAGCCCTGACAGATCTGAGAGTTCCTAAATTCAATGAGATCCCCTCCTAAGCACCATATATGGCCCAGAGAACAGTGTTCTCAAGTTTAATAATCTTTCCCATAATCGAAGCAATAAACTTTTGAGTTAGACCACCAGCAGTTCCAACAGCATCTTTTACCATCAACGGTTGATTAATAAAGCAAAACAGAGCATTAAATTTTCCTTTATAAAGTATACTCTTATCTCCAGAATTGGAGGGTTCTATATATTTGTTCGAGTAGCATGAGTTGTGTGGAGATTCAAAGAGTACTAATCATGCTTTCAGCCCTTGCCATTGCTCTTTTTGAGTTGTCTAATCATGCATGATTTGCCCACACCACATAAAGTTGGACTCCATTGGTACAGTATTTAAGTAGCAGAACTAATGCTAATATAGAATTCCATGTGTAATCTATAACAAGAGCTTAACAAGAAATGGTCCATTGTTAAGGCTTTCAGATTAGTAAACTACAACTTTATTTCAACAAAACTAGGTACTTCAAGATAAGAAAAGGTTGCCTCAACTGATTTCACCAAAACTAGCACACACGCAACTAGCATACATGAACATAGTAAACACGCACACACATACCTCATATATCAAGTTCTATAACAAAATTCATCCATTCAATTCGTACTTCATCAATCTCGGCTTGGCTGTACGTCTTTTTCCCATTGAACTACGTGCAACACATGAAGGATAAACAAATTAAAGTTGAACAAAAAAGTAGCGTAAGTCGACCAACGAAAAAAATAATAAAAGCTAAGAAAGTATCTCACATCTTGTCTGCATAGCATGCTTGGATCGGCAACCAAATCTTTCATAAATCTCATGACAAAAAACCCGCATTCAACAGTCGAAGGTTGTTCCGGGCACTACATAAACATTTGATACTTATTAGAGAAATCGTTTGTAACCATTCCAGAAACAAGAACAAGTAGATCAAACATATACCTCAACTTCCTTCCAATCAACAGTCCTCCTCATGTTTTTTGCATTATCGCGAATTTTTACAGCACTTCACAAGAAATATTTCAGACGGTCAATAGATTGCATAAAAAAGCTCAAATCGATCCAATCAAAAATTCACAAACTTACGTTTTAATTATGAGTTTAAGGTTCGGATTGGTTGAACCGTGAAGTGAATCGAGATAGTATACGGTAGGATATGATAGATCAATGACAAACAATACCCAATGAAACCTAAAATTTAACAAGTCACAAAGAAATTAGCTTAACTTGTTATTCATTTTTTAAACACAAGGAGTAAATAAGGCTGAGATAGTTACCCCAAATTATAAGGAATAAAAACAAGTTGGTCATTTTCAGCATCCTTCAACAAACTTGCGAGCAATGCTGATTGCGATCCTTGCTTAGTTGTCCCGCTAATGGCACATGGGTTGACGAAAAAAAATTTCCTCCTAAGATTTGCAGACTTAATAACACGGTAGAGTTGACTGACAAAGGAAGAAAAATTAATTTGTTATAAAAAGTCAAAATGATGAAAAAATAATGAGATTCAATTCAAGGATCCTCTAACCTCATGTACAACATAATGCATGTAACAGACAATTCCTTCATTTGAGACATATATTCCATATCTACCCTTTGAAGTGGAACCTCAACATTTGCCCCAAACATGTCTTCGTCGAGCGTAATGGTGAATGCTTCCTTGTATGCAACCGTCTCCACATAGTCGTCAAAAGATCGAAGAGACTCCAAATACTTATCAGAATCCACATTGCTCGAAGTTGCCTAATCAAATGAGAATTGATTCCAAATTAAAGAAATACAAGTACTGAACATTAATTAAAAGACCCGTATGATACCATTCAAATAGTGCATTGTAACCTTTCCAAATAACATTCAAATAGTACCTGATTCGCATCCCATGCAGGTGTTTCTGGAGCTCCCTAAGTTAGAAATTTGGCATAATACCAATTCTAAGTCAACAGGTTGAATATTATAGAAAAGAACACATTAATAGATCTTTTGAGAATAAATATTATACCTTATTCCCATCCATTGCAAGGTTTTTCGACGCTCCCTAAGTTAGAAATTTCAAAAATCAACAAAAATAAGTCAGCAACTCCATTCACAAAATTAAATGACACGTCTAAAGGTTTAAAGATAAGCTATTTATACCTCATTGCCAAACAATATTAAATTTTTAGGCCAAGCAACGTGATATCCTGTTGCGTCTCCAACAACATACATCTCTCCTGGGATGGGTACAGGAAGAATAGCATCTTTTTGAATCACAAAATCAATAGACACCCGGACATTTGCCTCCCCTAGTGGTACAGTATGAAGTGGTTCCTCAGGCCCAACTTTCTCAAACATCGTTCCGTGAGCAACGATGTTATCCAGGGACCCCACTGCCAATTTACATGGTTGGCTCTACAACGACGAAACCAGTCACTAACACCAACTAATAACACAAATTGCAATATAAAAAATATACTCTTGAATAGTCGTTAAAATAACATACCTTTTTTGTTTTTGACTTAGGATCAGGCGGCATGTCATTCCGTGTTCTCACCATATTCTCCATTGTCATAGAATTAAGCTGAGGGCTGCCAGTGTTATAACTTTTGATGGTGTTTGAACTCACATACTCAGATTGTGGTGTGTGGGGTACTTGTTGACTCATTGCATGGAATTGGCCTTTCATTTGTGACATAGCTGTCTGAAGGGCTTTAATCTTCTCTTGGCAATGTGAATGACCACCACGTCTAGGCATTTGAAAGTAGGCAGTTGGTGTTACAAAGTCTCCTATGCCTCGTACCCGAGAACGTTCATGTTTACATAGTGCCAATGCCAGAATGTCAATACTTCCTCCAAGATCTAAATTCCCCTCTTGTGCTTGTTTGGTAAACTCATCCTACAACAAGCATTACCATCTTTGTAAGAAGAATTAAAAAATAATAATTAACACAAACCAATCGTTTGAAGAATCTTTACAATCATTGCAGCTTGTTCCTCGATGCCTTCATTATCATACTCTCCATTTTTATTTTGACGAGACTTCTTCCATAAAATGCTCCTATCAATCTCATCAACATCATCAACATCCTCACTTTCAGCAACCTCATCCTCAGCACCATCGATTGATTTTTTTATCATCTTTATCTGCAAAATAAGAAACTAGTTAATTTAGACAAGAAGCAAGAAATAAGGTAATTGAGAGCACAATATATAAATACAACCAGTAATTCATATGTGATTGCATAAATTTCAAATCACTTACCTGTTCTTGTTCAAAATTAGCATAGCCCTTCCGACCGAGCCTGTGACGAAATTTGTTTTCTCTCTGTCTACCTCGTTGGTCATCACTATGTTTCTTCAATGGATTTTAAACATGAATATAAGTTAACTTTGATGAATACATTATGCTCAACATCGACTACTACTTAAAGAAATGAAACTTTCCTTAAAGAATACATACCTCAAAATCTTTTGTCAATCTATGTTTAACAAATGCATCCCAATGTTCTCGTTCAATGAAACTATAAATTGCTGGTGGTCTTGAAATGATGTTAGGATCCGACTTATATGCACGTATGTACCTAGTGAGAGCTTTCCTGAATGTCCTACAATTTGCTGCGATAGCAGATAAAACATTCTTCCTGCTATGTTGATCCACATTGAATGTAGTCTGATTTACCGGCATTGAATGAGCAATTTTATATGCCATTTCAACGGAGGACATTATAAGAGGACAATTAATGAAATTGTTCAAGCTGTAGTCTACGTAATGTAAAGAAGTCATGTGGTACATACCTTCACACATCTCCATAGCATCTCTTTATTTTCATCTGACACCTTTTTCCATGTACGATCTATTGGGACCATTGTGCGAGCCAAGACTCCAAGATAGCTTGAGTATTTTGCTCTTGTTTCCCTATTGCTTGACCTCTTTTGTTGTACTTGACTACTTTTCGTACACTAGAACTCCTATCCTTTATGACATCTGGGAGGAATGTTGAACCTCTACCTCTCCTTATGTTACTTCCTAGATCTGGTGACAACTGTGCATCCTCGTCGACATTATCAGTAAAATTCAGAGTGGAACACCTATTTTTCCTTTTCTTACATTTTGGATCTGTTGACAGCACTGTCTCCTGGCCATTACTAGGCAAGTTCTGAGATGAACCCATCCTGTTTGAGATGCAAAGATGGGATGGTATAGTAGAGGTTGAACAATACTACTAAAACATCGTATTAGAGCATCTAACAATGCATAGCTAAGCAAAATATCTTAGATACATGGACATAAATTGACATTAGAGAATATAGAAACATAACATTCCAACCATTAAGCATAGACACATAACAAGGAATATTGAATTGAGGCCAATTAAAATTTCTCATCACAGCTAGAACAAATAAAACATAGTTAAATACTTAAATCTAATAAGTTATTTCCAAAAGAGAGCAAAACATTTGTCATTTCATGATGTATTGTTGATCCACGTCCCTTCACAATCTACTCGTATGTGAGATGAAATAGAGTCGTCTGATCCATCATCAATTGTGTCAACTTCTGGCAGTGTTATGTCTTGACGCTCAACAAACCAATCATCAAGCTCATCACCACCGTCGCTATGATATCGACGTTGAGGAGGTTCTAGGACAATTGACCATTTTGGATCAAGTTGATCTTCAACATAAAAAACTTGTTTGGCCTGTGAAGCCAAAATGAAGGAATCAGATTTGTGACCTATCTTTCCAAGCTCAACTAGTGTGAAACCAAGTTCATCCACTTTAACTCCTCTCTTGTTGTCCACCCAATCACACTTAAATACAGGAATCCTTAATGCATTATAATCCAGCTGCCATATTTCTGTAATGACCCCATAGAAACTCATATCTGCATAAACAGGGTTCTTGTCCTTGTAGCCAGTAACTTGCATTGTAGTTGCCACCATGGTAACTCCACTATTCTGGGTGACTCGTGAATTATCGCGATCTTTCGTGTGGTAACGACAACCGTTTATGATGTAACCTGGATACTTTATCACATTTCGGCTTGGTCCTTGTGCTATCCACTTTAAGGCATCAGAGAGATTATTTTCGGAATTTATTTCCTCTACAACCTGTGTATAGTTAAATAATTAGCTAAAATTTATAGTGCAACAGATGGATAGATTTGTAATTGATAAGATACCTTTTCACGTAGCCAATTGAAGAATGTTTTATTATGTTGAACCTGTAGCCACTTTTGACTTTTAGATTGACGAGGATTTTTTTGCTTCAACCACTCCATGTGCTTCCTAACGAATTGCAAGAAAGTATCATAAGATGAGCTAACATATATACCCTAATATATCTAACAAAGATGGAGATATAAATGTCTTACTCAATATAAGGTTGAACATCGCTTGTATTCTCTAACACATAATGATGTGCTTGCTGCCATGCTTCGCGATCAACAGTCACAACATGGCCACCTGGTAAAGGTCTTTCAATTTCTCTATTATCAACTGTCATGTTCTGGCGGTGGGAATCCCAATTGCATCTAACCCAGATAAATACTCTGTGCAAAACTCAACAGCTTCCTCTACAATATAACTTTCAGCAATGCAACCCTCGGGACAATTACGATTACGAACATAACCCTTTAAGACCTTCATGAACCTCTCAAATGGATACATCCATCGAAAGTGAACCGGACCACAAAGTCGAACTTCTCTAACAAGATGCACCGTCAAATGAACCATGATATCAAAGAATGATGGTGGAAAGTACTTTTCAAGTAAACATAATGTGATCACCATATCAGATTGCATTTTGTCTAACTTCGACACATCTATCACTTTACTACAAATAGCATTAAAAAAGAAACATATTCTGATAATCGCGTATCTCACTTCCTTTGGCAGCACAGATCTTATTGCCACAGGTAGTAACTGCTGCATCAAAACATGACAATCATGCGACTTGAGACCATAAAGTTTCAGATCCTCCATCGAGACACGACTTCTGATATTCGAAGAGTAACCTTCGGGAACCTTGAGTTCAGACAATGTTTTGCAGACTCTTCTTTTCTCCTCTCTAGACAAAGTATAACATGATGGAGGCAAGTATGTTCGCTTGGCTCCAATTTCTGGTGCCAACTCTTCCGGTCCACCCATAGCTACATGATCAAGGCGAGCATTAATTCCATCCTTTGTTTTTCCAGGAATGTTCAGTAACGTCCCAAGGAGTGCTTCTAAAAAGTTCTTCTCAGTGTGCATAGTATCCACGATGTGTCGGACTAACAAGTACTTCCAATACTCAAGTTTAAAAAAAATTGACTTTTTCTTCCAACACTTTGTACATGCGTCATTTGGTGAACTTTTTGTTTTGTTTTTTTTTCCCCATATTGTTTCAATCCCTTCAACCTTTCGTAATACCTCCTCTCCCGTTAACGGTACTGGGGGGACTCTGAAATCTTGCTCTCCATTAAATGCCTTTTTTTGCCTTCGATATGGATGATAGCGTGAAAGAAATCTTCTATGACCTGTATATATATTCTTCTTGGAATGTTTCAATCTACTAGAAGAAGTTTCCTCGCCACAAATTGGACATCCATAATAGCCCTTCACCGTGCAACCGCTCAAATTTCCATACGCGGGGAGATCATTAATTGTCCATAATAGTACAGCCTTCAATCTGAAATGTTGTTGCTGGTAAGCATCAAATGCTTCAACGCCTACCTCCCATAACATTTTCAAATCATCAATCAATGGTGCAAGATAAACATCAATGTCGTTACCAGGTTGTTTTGGACCAGATATCAATAATGTTAGCATCATAAATTTTCTCTTCATGCACAACCGCGGAGGAAGATTGTAGGTGACAAGTATAACTGGCCAACAACTGTACCTACTGCTAAGGGAACTGTACGGATTTATTCCGTCAGCAGAAAGAGCTAGGCGAAGGTTTCTTGGCTCTGCAGCAAAATCTGGCCACATGTTGTCCACCAACTTCCATGATGGGGAGTCTGCTGGGTGACGTAGTTGGCCATCACATTCTCTTTGATGTGCATGCCATGTCAAGTTCTTCGCTGTTTCTACTGACCTATACATGTTTCGGAACCTCGGAATAGGTGGAAAATACCATATAACTTTTGCAGGCACACCAGTTCTAACTTCTGTTGAATTTTTTTTCAACTTCCATCTAGACGTTTGACATGTCGGGCATGAAGTCTCATCTTTGAACTCCTTTCTGTAGAGCATACAATCATTGGGACAAGCATGTATTTTCTCATATTCCATACCCAACGCAGCCAAAGTCTTCCCCGCCTCATACATGGATACTGGTAGTTCATTGCTGGCAGGTAGCAACTCACTGATTATCTCTAGGAGATTTGAAAACCATTTATTAGACAACCCACTTCCAGCTTTGAAGTTAAATAACCTGACTAGGGCAGATAACTTTGTAAACTTCATGCAACCAGGATACAACTGTTTTTCAGCATCTTCAAGTAATTTTTTAAACTTATCAGGATCAGTCGCGCAGTCATTGTATGCAGCCTCAACCATTTCTCTTACCTCTGCTGTAACATTTAAGGGAGGTGTCTCAATTTTCTCATGAAAAAACTCAGGCGGATTGACACATGGTGGTGGTGTGGTGGTAGCTGCTTCGCCATGCCATATCCATGTATCATAACTTTGGTCAATACCATTGAAAAAGAGATGATTTCTAATCTCTTGAATGGATTGTTTTCTCATGTTCCCACATAATCTACACGGACATCGAATGGATTGGGGATCTTGGCCACGCATAATAGCAAATTTCAGAAAACTTTCAACCCCTTCCTCATAGTCTTTTGATCTTCTATCCTTGAGCATCCAGGATCTATCCATCTCTTATAGATTCTAAAATACCTATACTGGTAGAACATTAAAAAAAAAAACTACAGAGGAGGATTGAAGTACAAAAAACAATTCTCATATTTCTAAGAAAACCAAATATCCACACATGCGCCCTATACCATCAGTCTTATGCAAAAACACCAACAGGATTTCACAAAAAAAAAAAATTAAAAGTATATAAACTAAATAAGTAGAGAGCAAACAACTAAGCTTACCAAAAAAAAATACTATTGGATTGAAGGGAGCACTTCTAACAATCAGCTTGATATAAGCTCCACAACCATGTCACTGTTGCCGATCTTTCTGTGGAGACACAAAAGATAATTGAGCGTAAGTTGAATTTGTATCAAGTTGGACTTACTGCCGATTACAATTAGCATGTAAAGCAATTAGACAATGAAATGACAAACAATTTCAAAACTAGTGGTACGAAGATAATTGACCGAAATGGCCACTGCATTTACTCAATATGTCTCTGAGCAATCTCCAAAATCAAAATGCGCAAAAGAATGAGAATCGAGACCAGTATAAGGAGAGGGAACCAAATTGGAGTAAACTAGAGGAACTCTTTCCACTCATCCTTAAACTCATCTATTAATTCCTCACACTATCCTATGTGCATATATTGGCGCACTACATAATATGAACTAGTATATCAGAAAGAAGAGTGATGGGGGCAAATATTGTTCAGAAATTGTATGAACTAGTATATCAGAAAGAAAACATGCGAATACATCGTATAATGTAACAGATAAGAAATTGTTTGAATTTTGATTAGAATCTCAAACCAAAGAATTTTCACAGTACGAAACGCAATCAATCCAAATCTTGGACAAGAACTAACACCTAATTAATATAGAGTTAAGTGTAGTTTGCAATTAATTAAACGTATCCAAAGTGATCGAATTAAGTGCCGTGGTTGTGGGATAGTGGTGTCAATATATGCACGTAGGATTGAAGTCCGTATTTGGTCAAGGGGCATACAAACATCCCCATTAATCAAGGGGTTCCCACAGTCCCCATCTCCCCTGTTGAAACAAACAAATCGATAGCATATCTAAAAACAAAACTACTCTCAATAACACATGCATATGCTCGATTTGCGATTTTCTGAAGGAAATTAGGTTTCCATATATATAACAACATACGTAGTTGAGAGGAACCAGTCTAGTAGAAGCTAATGACAACATGATTCATAGAAAAGAAGCAGCAAAACCAACGAACGTAACTATTTCCAAAACAGAGAGTACAATCGCAACTCCTAAAAACCCTAGAACTCCAACGAAACGTATCTAATTTCTGAAGAGGAAAAGGAGTACTCACCGAGGGTAATTGAAGAACTCAGTGGAGGCGCTGTCACACGATGAAGGCAAATAAGGGAAAGATGAGAGCGAGAGGAGAAGGAGCTGTCGCATAAATCGTTTCTAGGTTTTTTGCAGAACGGTTGAGAGTGAGAGAGTTGAAGGAGATGGGTTTCTCCATAATGGTTTTTGTAAGTCGTACCGCCATGATCGAAAAAATTGGGGGGAAAAATTGGGTGGGGGGGGGGGGGGGAAATTGGGGGGAAACTGCGTGGGGAAAATTTTCAGGGAAAAATTGGGTTTAGAAACCATTACCGCCATGATCAATCTACCAGTAGAAGCTGCGTGCAATTGGGTTTAGAAACTGCGTGCAATTTTGTATTTTTCAAGCAACTTTATCTACTAATATTATATGTTACATATCTTCTAATAATATTCGATATTAGTATTTTGCATATCTCAATTAGACAAAACTATTTTAACAATCAATATCGCTGATTTTGTTCTGCTAATTGATTAAATCATTATTGTAAAAAAAATTGTCTCAATTGGGTTTAAAAAGCTCCTTGATTAGGACTCAATTTATTTTTTGAATGATAGTTATCGTCCGATCAAATGTTTAACGATCCCCGATCAACTTCATTTTTGACATGGATGATGAACTCCGTAATATGTAAAAGATAGTCGGTATGGATTGAAAAATGAAAACTCTAGTGGGAGTCCGGTCTTGCAATATACTCGGAATGCATCAAATGTGGTCCTATCAGGCGATTGCTCATATCCGATAATCTCTGATTTTGGTGACAATGATGGAATCAGTGAGACGTGAAATCCTAACGGTTTGGATCGACCACTATAAAATTTGAGTTGGTAATGACCTTTAAATTCTATATGTACAATATAGTTATCAACAAACTATGTTTTGTGCTGTACGTGAAAATACATTAGTCATTCGACCGTGACACAATTACGATGATCCAAACCATTGTTTTTGCTTTCTTTGTTAATTATATCATTCTCGAAAAAATTGGTCTCAATCAGGTTTAGAAAGCTTCTTTAAATCAAGACACAATGTCACTAACAAAATGGATTTTTCCCGTCCAATCAAGTGTGTAGCAATACCCGATTAATTTCGTTTTCGCAGGAATGATTTACTTCATAATATGTAAAAGATGGACGGTTAGGATCGAAGAAAAAGACTCCAAGTGGGGGTCGAGTATTGCAATATAATACTTTAATGCATCGGGATGTATCAAATATAGTTCAATCAGGCGATTGCCGATATCCGATGATCTTCAATTTTGGTGACGATGCTGGAATTAGTGAGACATGAAATTCTAATGGTTCAGATCAACCATTAAATTAAAATATAACCGATTGATTAAGTTTAGAACTTATTCGTACTGTGTGATATGAGGACGCTTAATTATTGTGTAGAAAGTCAGGCCCGTGCGTGGTTGCTTTGATTCAATAAGCAACAGTCAGAAATAGTATATATATTTTTACTATCCTAAAATATTCCAGAATCTTGCTAGCTGTAAGTTGTGGTACTGGTTGAGTGAAAATCACGAGCGTACGAGTTCGAGCCTTGGGCATGGCATACTATTTTTCAATGGTTATTAATTACGAGCCGCATGGCATACCATTTTTCAATGGTTATTAATTACAGTTACAATCACAGCTTTTTGAAATGAGATCTTTAAGTAAACAATCACAGTTTTACCAAGCGAGATCTAAAATATATAAGTAACAATCTCAGTTTTTTTAAAACGAGATATATTCTTTTACATACAATCTCAGTTTTTTGAAAACGAGATATATTCTTTAAGTTACAATCTCACTTTTTAAATTACTGAGATTAAAAAAAAAATCATCTCAGTTTTTTTGTATAACTGAGGTTAAAACTATAGTCCATAATATTTTATTACGCTTTTACGAAAAGTGAGATCTTATTAGTTTTTAGACCGTGATCTTTATGTCATTTTGTAGTAGTGACTTCCTTACCTAGGGCTAGTTCCAGAACATCTTCTTAAAAAATAATTACTTATTTCACATTTTCAAACTCAAAAATAATGTAAAAGAAAAATAATTTTTCAATTTTTTTTACATCGTTCAAAAGATCTCAACGAGATTTTTCAAACAAGATCCATATTATTGCATATTTTTAGATTTCAGTAAGTCTATTATTTTTAGCTTGAAATTGTCTTATCAAAAAATAAGTACTTATTTTGTGTTCTGGAACAAACCCTTAAACCCAACTTACTATTATCTAAACAGAATAAACGGTCCAAAATTCATAAAAATATGGATTTCAAGTCAATTCATTCTTCTCGCATATATCAATTAAGAGTTTAAGTAGCGGACACAACTTATCTAAAAACCATAGAGAGAGAGAGTTTTTATAGAAATCTCACCCAAAGGTGTACCCATAGGTTTATTTTTTAAAAAAGAAATTAAACGGGTTGACCTAGAAATTGGGACCGAGTGTCGGGGGTTGTTTCACGCAGCAGTTGTTTTGGGGAAGCTTAATGTCTTGTTCGGTTCATATTTTGAAGAAAAAAAATTCAACTCCAAAAATACTAATTACCTCTACTTTCAATCATTACTAGTCTCCACTCATTATCTTTATCTTTAATCATTATTCTCATTTCTTTCTCTATCTTTCAACTCCAAAAATACTATTTACCTCTATTTTGAAGGAAGCTGTGGCATGCACTCCGGCGATCGTTCCCTTGCTCACCGGGCACTCAGTCAAGGATACTGGTGGCCGACTATGGAAGCCGACGCCGTTCTGTACGCCAAGCATTGTATGAATTGTCAGCAGTTCGCGCCGAAGATTCACAAGCCTGCCGCTCCACTGCAGCCATTAAAGAGCCCATGGCCTTTCGCCCAGTGGGGGCTGGATATTGTCGGTCCGTTGACAACTGCTCCAAGTGGCTTCAAATTCCTGATCACCGCCACCGACTACTTCACGAAATGGGTTGAGGCCGAGCCTCTCGTAACAATCGAGGATTCGGACGTTAAACGTTTCGGTTGGCGTAACATCGTATCTCGCTTCGGCGCTCCTCACGCGATCATCGTGGACAATGGCTCCCAGTTCATCGGTTCTGTATTCTCGGCCTTCTGCGAAGAGCATGGTATTTTGCTTCTCAAGGCAACCCCCCATTACCCAAAAAGCAATGGCCAGGCCGAGTCATCGAATAAAACCGTGACCAACGGTATCAAGCGGCGTCTTCGAGCAAAGAAAGGAAAATGGGCCGAAGAACTATACCACGTACTCTGGGCATACAGGACGACCCCTCGCCGAGCAACAGGGCAGACGCCGTATGCCATGGCTTTCGGCATGGAGGCGGTCATTCCTACTGAAGTCGGACTTCCCACTTTGCGAACCAAGGATTTTGAGGTGACAACTAATACTGAAACAGCCACCAAGGAGCTCGACCTAACTGAGGGCCGAAGGGATCTCGCCCGAATTAAAATTGCAAAGTACCAGCAGGAATTGGAGCGGGGTTATAACAGAACGGTCCGTCCTCGGTCATTTCGGGTCGGCGATTGGGTCATGCGCATGGTCTGCGGTGGAAAGAAGAAGAAGTTATACCCCAACTGGGAAGGCCCGTATCAAGTCACCAAGATCGCCGGCACAAACTCTTACCGACTGATCGACAAGTCCGGTGCTATCGTGCCTCGGGCGTGGAATGCCAACAATCTCCGAAAAGCATACATGTAACACCCTAAGTTGCCCGATATTTCAGGGTTCGGCACTTTCGGCCACCCAGACTTTGTTGTTTGTTCGGTGGCGGTACTTTCGGCCCCCTAAGTATTCTGTCCGGTTCTGGCACTTTTGGCCGAACTACTATGTATTTTTCGTGTTTGGGACTTTCGCCCGACACACCGTTTTGTACGATCTCGAGCTCTGGAACTTTTGTCCGAGCGGTATAAAATAAATTCTCTGGTTCGACGCACTGTTTCTTTCTTCAACCCACGTATTCCCGTGTTCGGTGGAAAGGCCGACCATTATTTTCTTCGGCCTGTATATTCTTTGTGGAATTGCCGACTATTCGTGGCTTCGGCCTGTCTAATTAATTAATTTAAAGAAATTAATTAAAAAGTTTTTGGTGGAATTGCCGACCATTAGTGGCTTCGGCCTGTATATTTTTGGTGGAATTGCCGACCATTCGTGGCTTTGGCCTGTCTAATTAATTAATTTGAAGAAATTAATTAAAAAAATTTTGATGGAATTGCCGACCATTAGTGGCTTCGGCCTGTATATTTTTGGTGGAATTGCCGACCATTCGTGGCTTCGGCCTGTCTAATTAATTAATTTGAAGAAATTAATTAAAAAGTTTTTTGGTGGAATTGCCGACCATTAGTGGCTTCGGCCTGCATATTCTTGGTGGAATTGCCGACCATTCGTGGCTTCGGCCTGTCTAATTAATTAATTTAAAGAAATTAATTAAAAAGTTTTTGGTGGAATTGCCGACCATTAGTGGCTTCGGCCTGTATATTTTTGGTGGAATTGCCGACCATTCGTGGCTTCGGCCTGTCTAATTAATTAATTTGAAGAAATTAATTAAAAAGTTTTTTGGTGGAATTGCCGACCATTAATGGCTTCGGCCTGTATATTCTTGGTGGAATTGCCGACCATTCGTGGCTTCGGCCTGTCTAATTAATTAATTTGAAGAAATTAATTAAAAAGTTTTTGGTGGAATTGCCGACCATTAGTGGCTTCGGCCTGTATATTTTTGGTGGAATTGCCGACCATTCGTGGCTTCGGCCTGTCTAATTAATTAATTTGAAGAAATTAATTAAAAAGTTTTTTGGTAGAATTGCCGACCATTAGTGGCTTCGGCCTGTATTTTTTTGGTGGAATTGCCGACCATTAGTGGCTTCGGCCTGTCTAATTAATCAGTTCGGTCTGATTAAATTGAATATTGATTTAAGATATTTTTAGATGTACCGACTTATATTGTCTTCGGCCTACAATGAGACGAGTTACTTCGAGCCGGTCGTGGAGCCCTGGCCCGAAGTGGGGGCTAGTAAAGTGCTCGGTACTTACAATGAATAACAAGACAGTTGGGCAAAAATCAAAAGTCAATACAGAATAAAAGATTGCAGTACAGGGGCTCGGCGTATACCGAAAGTTTAGCACCGGCCCCTCCAAAATAAAACCGATTACAGCATGAACTGGTATTTCATAAAACGTACGGTACAAGTCATTCAGAAATAAAGAAAAGAAGTAAAAAATCCTAAGCCTTCTGGGTTGCAGCTTCAGCTAGGGGGTCGGTCTTCTCAGCATCGTCAACCGGAGTTGGATCATCCGGGGTTGCAGCATCAGGAGCCGGCCTCTGCCTTGGGTACTTGGGCATTGCCTTGTACAGGTCTGAAGTTTCAGGAATCCCGGCCGCTTTTAGACCGAGGATAAAGCCTACCCCACAAGCCTTGTCTTGTAGACCGCCGACCTGCTGTTGGTAGTGTTTGGTCGCCTCGGCCGTTCCCTCATTAAAGCCTTTCTCGTCGGCAGCATCAAGCAGTTTCTGCTGCTCGGCCTTCACAGTCTCCAACTTTTGTTTAAGCGCCAGAGACGCGGCATTGGCAGTTGCGGCTTCCTTTTTGAACTTTGCCACTTCAGTCCTGAGCTTATCAGCGTTCGCTCGGTGCTCCTCACTCGTCTTGATCAGCTTGTTCACCTGTTTATTACGGTCCGAGAGGTGGTCCCGAACCACGGCCAGATGCTGAGAAGTCTGCTCAAAACACGTTTCAAAAGTTAGAACGACGGTCGCGAAAAGATATTTTAAAACAGTATCTATAAAACCGTCACCTGGATGTGGAGTTGGCATGCCGAAGCAATGGATGCCTCAAGTTCCTTCGGCAGTTCTTGGGCGTCTCGAGGCAGGAGGGTCCCTTCCAGCAGGGCATATGCCACTTTCGGGTCGTCACGAACGCTATGACCTCGCCGAACCTGGAAGCCGGTGAAGGACATGTCCGGGTTCCAGATACGGTTGTCAACCGTATCCCGGTCCGAAGGTGGAAATCCTCCGGTTTGTTTTTCAGGAGCGTTCGAGGTACGTGATCCGTCCCCCGAACCTCCTCCTTCGGCCTCCGGACGCGGACGTTTTCGCGGAGTAGACACCGTCTCTGTTTCTTTGTTGGCCGGCGCCACCGTTTTGGATATGATCCCCAGGGTTGTTGAATCCTCGAGTTCCACAGGAATGAAGGGAGTTCTGGGCATGTCTGTGCTGCCTTCGGAAAATGGGTCCGGGGTGACTCGGTCAATCGGATGGCGCACGAGTCCTCGCAGAGGATGTTGAGCGTCCGGTCCCTGCAGAGAAGTCCCGGCCTCACTTATTTTTCTTGCTCGTTCGGTCCGGCTCCTCTTCCTGGCAGCTAGCGTTGTGTTATACGTCGGAATATATCCGAGAAGCTTCGGCGCGTTCCTTATCGGGCAAAGAAGCAGTTTGTTTTCTCTCTGTTCGTCGGCTCGGGCCTTCAACCGATCTACAACCGCCACATCTACATAAGAAAGAAGAAAGGTCATCGAGACAAGTTCGAAATTGTTAAAAGATTAAAAGTGGCTTGAGAAACCTACTACAAGCCTCGCATTCGGTTCGGGGTACCGGTGTTCGGTCCGTTTCGCCAGGGCCAAACTCCCAGTTCCCTCCCACGATTACGAAATCCTTCGTATCGTCCTTATCAGGAAGTTCGAGGATCAGGGGCTGTTTCTTCTTTCGGCATGAAAAGTAGCACTTCCGAGATTGGGCGTTTTGCCCGACGAAGTAAACACCGAAGAAGTCCTCCAGTCGGAATTCAAGACGGTGTCTTCGAATCAGCTCGGCTACTCCGAATATGATTCGGTATGCATTAACAGAAAGCTGGGTGGTCGTAATGTTCAGGACACTTAGGATACCCCGAACGAATCGAGGAAAAGGGAAGGAGATCCCCCCCAATACAAATCCCCGCCAGGGGAACAACTATCTCGGAAGGGGTCGGTTTTATATCTTCCCCGAGGGGAATCAGCCGGAGAGTCACGTCGTTTGGAATCCGGTATGTCTCCCTAAAGTCGGCTAAAGCAGCAGCAGACTGAAAATGGGTGCGGTAGTTTGTTCGGCGCGCTCTCACTGGGCGACGTCCCGGAGGACGTTCCTCGGTACTTTCATTTTCATTTCCAGCTTCGGGTCCAAGGTCAACGCTATCTTCGGTCTCAGTATCGTCCCCTCGGCTTTCTTCAGGACCGCTTCCTCCAGCGTCTAGATGAACGTGGCCGTCCACATCCACTACCGTGTTCCCTAGTGCTGAGTCCAGAAGTTCGGCGTCGAAGTCATAGTCTTCATCATCAACTTGCTCCGAAGGGTCATAGTCCCGGATCATGTCTTCGTCATCGGTTGTAGCAGACTCGTAATCATCGGCCTTGGAGAAAGACCTAAAGGGGCAACAACGAGAGTAGGGTTAGCTACAACCTCGGAAGAATGCTCGGTCTCTGGGACAGGGACTTTCGGTGTTACACCTAGGCGTTTTTAACCCTATTAGGTTGAGTGAAGATGGGTTTATTGGGATGTTCGGTCTAAAATGATGAAGCCTCGTTGTTGGGAAGAACGCTCGGCCCAAAATATCCTGAAAAGGATACGATGGGACGCGTTCTTTGACAAGAAACCCAGGGGGTGGGTTCCAGAACCTCTGAACGACGTAAAAACAGTATGAAAAGACAAGTCGAGGGATGTAAAGTACTTACATGATGATCCAAAGAGTCTTGGATGCAAGAGCAGGAGCGCTGCAAGAGGGATCGACTGATCAGAGGGGCTGGGATGTGATCTCGAGCTCTGAAAGAAATTTTGCAAATGGTCTCTCTCTCCCCTCCTATCTACCTATTTATAAGAGAGGCGGGGGGGGGGGGGGGTTTCGAAATATGTGTACGCGGGAATCGAAGCGGCGGCGTCGGCCGGGGCTAATGAGGTCTTGACACGTGGCGTGGCATCATTGGGGTGTTAGTCGAAGCGTCAGACGAAGCGTCTCTCTTACGCCACATTCAAAATAAGTCGCTAAAAGTGTAGTTGACAAGAGAGGAAAGAGGCATGCTCGGTTTTTCAAGCGAGAGCATGGGTCGGCTTAAGGATTTCGGTCGGCCCGGTTTTAGAGGTCAATCCCTTCCATCCAGAAGAATGCAAGGCATTGAGGGGCTATTGTGGTGGGCCGAATATTGACAGTGGGCCAAGCTTGGGCCCAAATGAGGCAAGCGCGCCTGTCTCCTCTTCAAGCCCACTTACAGGGGAAGAATTGGGCCTGGCCCAGGGTCGGCCCGAAGGCCGAAGAGAGGTGGGCCGGACCGAAGGTTGGCCCACCGGTTTAGCAGCCCTAGTATCAGCATGATCCGACCCTATCCTTCGGGTCAGTTGTATGGGTCCGGGTCGGGGTGACCCGGGGTGAGACCACGTGGAGCCTCGCCTCCCCGTTTCCAGAAGATGATGGAATCTTGAGGAAGGAAGGCAGTTACCATGATGTCATTTGCGTGAAGGTGACGTCACGGTACCCCTTGGCTTGGGGAGCAAGTACGTTGGCTATAAATAGGAGAGGATAAACCCTAAAGAAGGTACGCAACTCTACGCGATTCCAGTACTCTCTCTCTCTCCTGTTTACTTACTTGCTCGTCGGAGGGGCGGGAGGCGGCCAACCGCCTCGCGCCTTGGTGCAGGTACACAGCGGAGCAGAGAGGAGCCGTTCCAGAGAAGTTGTAAGGAGCCACCACCTCACATTACCCATATTCCAATCATTACTCTCTCCACTTTTAACCCCAAAAAATTTTCAAAAATTTCTTAAAACCTCATTCAAACACAGCATCAAGATACTTTGACATGAATGAGCGAAAATCGTTTGGTTTCAGAAAGACAGCTTTTCTGCCTGACCCTTCAATTCTCAGAAACACAAGAACAAAATCATTATAAATCACCACTGAGCCTGAGCGGATGGTGAGGAGTAATTACTCTCTCGCTGGTACTCCATGGCGCGCAATGGCTCAATTACATTTGGTGGTCTCACATTCCTGATGAGCTTCTAGTAGATCAATTTCGAATTCGTGAGCTCCACATAATTATTTTCAACCCAGCTGGCTCTGAGGTAATAAAGCCTATAAAATTTGGACTTTGGGTTCTCAAAATTTATTTAAAATTGCCCTGGGATTGGATTTGATTTTGGTAGAGTGTTTTTTTCAGTTAGAGTTGGTAAAGTCGGCAACGAGATAAGAGGGCCAAATTATGGGCCATAAATTAAGATATCACACACTGTAGATTTATTCATCATATCTCTTCAAAATCAAATTAGGACTCCATTTAATTAGGAAAGTTTGAATTTCCATTCTCTCTCTCTCCCGAATTTATCTTATTACTTATACCTGTTTAACTCTTTTTTATTACTGAATTTACATGTAGCTAAATTGATTTTTTTTCGGTTCAATTTTTTTGTAAAGCATTTTAATTACAAGTAGAAGTTTGGGCATTTGATTCGTAATTGAGTTTCTGAATAGATAAAACAAGCGGGTATTTAGAAGCAAACACATTTATGAGAATTTCTCCGCTAAAATAGGTCAAAAATATAACATCATAGTATGATAGGACCAGTTCCCCTCACACACTATTTAACACAAATTTTGACATAAAATCTCAGCCATTAAAATCAATGACTGAGATTAGAATACTCTCTCTCCTAACTCTCCATCATCTCACAGGATCATTTCCTCTCTCCTTCCTCACAATATTCAAAAATTCTAATCTCAACCATTGATTTCTAGGGCTGAGATTTTGTGTCAAAATTTGTGTTAAATTGTGTGTGATGGAATCCGGTGATAAGCTCTTTTTATCAGAAAGTTCTACTCCCTCCGTTCCTAAATGTTTGGCACTTTCATGCTTTTTGTTGTCCCATATAATTTGTCCATTTTGAAAACTCAAAAGCAAAATATAGTAAACTTCTCATGTTACCCTTTTCTTTTGGGCACAAAATTTCAAATTCAAATTTTCAAGTACTATTCAAAGTACAATAGAATGGTAAGATTGGACACTTGGTTTTTGCACAATACAATAATATTTCTTCCTTATAAGTTAGAACTCCCAAAAGTGCTATACATTTAGGGACGGAGGGAGTACCATTTTAGAAAAAAAAAAATTAAACCTAGCTTGCTTGACATCTCTATTATAAAACAGAAGGGTGTGATGACAAATTGTTGCAACGACTCAGATTTGTTCGATCCAAATGTTGAGATGCATTTTTCCACATTTATGAAAGTATCTACATTTGTCCATCATATTACATAAATGCCAACTGTTGCCCATCAATCGGAAAAAAGAGGAAAAAAAGAATCGAATTGTCCAGACCCTGCGGTAATGTTAAATCGGAAAAAAGAATCGGAACCAGCTTCTACTTACTTCTCTCAGTGGATCGCCTTCCATCATTAGCTTCCTTTGCCGTTGCGTCATGTTTAATCCCAAGACTCAAGGTCCTTGGGATGCATTGTAATAATGGACGTTGGTAGTATTTAAGGGTACCCAAACGTAAGCTTTCTTCATTTTCTTCATCCACAATATTGATTTATCCTAGAGTTGAAGTCCAAGCAACTCTTCTGCTATTTTTGGGAGGATAAATTGTCCAGACTGTGCGGTAATGTCTCCGGAAAGCTTCTACTTTCTTTACCAGTGACGGCAAGGATTTCTCCCAATTTTATGAGAGGTACTTTGCTTCTGGAACTTGCTTATGAGAGGTATTTTTTGTTGTCCACCATGTGTTTGTTAAAATGCATGTGTAAGAGAGTTATCCATTTTATGAGCAAAATTCATTCCTTTTTTTTTTAATTTTTCATTCTAATTGACTTTGTAGAGACTTTGTGGTTTATATTTATGAGCTTCTGCAGATTTTTTTTTCCCCTTTTCGTAGAACTGTGCACTTCCTCAAGGATATATGACTGCAACTTGAACAATCTCTTGAGTTGCTAATTTGTTTGGCTTCCATGTATTGAGTAACAATTGAGCCAATTCTTGGAATCTTGAATAGAATGCCCATTTGTTCATGTTAGATATAATTGATTTTGATTTTATTCTACGACAAAATTTGATTTATGCAAAGCTTTTTATTTTTCGACAAGTAATATGGTTGGTCCTGCATAATTTTTTTTTGTAAACTTTTGGACTACAACACATTTTGATAAGCGTCGAAAAAGGATCTTTTAAAAGCAATAATTTTGGCCCAAAAGTAAAACTTGCACAGTGGACATGGTCGAACAGTTCTTTCATTTAAGTCTAAGGTTTTCTTCTTCCTTTGATTGATTTGGGTGCCACCAGTAGTGTTTTCTCCTGCTATCATTAATTGAAGATGAGACCGTTGCTCTCCTGCCCTTATTGAATTGGGAGCATGCAAGTTTTGTTTTCTACCTTTGCTGTACAAAGCCATTGTCTCTCATCATATTTTAATTGGTCCATAAAGAAATCATTTTAGAAAAATATTTCAGTCCAAATGCCCCATAGCATTCAATCTGGTTCTTTTCAAAATGGAGATACGGTCCACCTCATTAATTATCCAATCTATAGCATTGTTGACTTCCAAGAGTTCTGTAATAGAATCGTTGCAGATCAAGACTTTCCCAACAGGATTTCGGCTCAACGTTCATTTGCCATAAATGAGGATCAATATCAGCAGAAATGAGATTTGCATCTCAACGGAAAAATTTCAACGGTCCAAATACTCAAATTATAAAATGGAAGAGGTTCATCAGCTGCAAATATAGAGAACCACCAAGCTTCACCAGAGAAAATACGCAGAGCAATATTCATCATCTCCTACACTTCATTTTCATGCAATTACTTTGAGAGATTTGTGAGCAAAAGTTGTCATATCTACTCTGTGAGGAGTGTTGTAATTGTGAGCTACAAATTCTATTATCCTTTGAGAGATTAAGTGTTTGAGAAATCAAACACTGGTTTTGTAATTCCAAAAACAGGGTTTTTGTTTTTGGAAGGGGTTTTTGAGGATTTTGTACTTTAAATCCTTGCGGTTGTCTAGCTCCTCCGGAAAGCTAGGAGTGAAGGTAATTGTAAGCACCCGCAAGGCTTACTGGTGTAATTTCATTTTTATTAGTGGAACCTTCAAGCGATTGACTTGGAGAGAAGTGGAGTAGGCTGGACCGTGGACAAATTCAGACCGAACCACTATAAACTGGTTTTGCGCTTCTTAACTCTCTCTCTATATTTGCTAATTAGTTATTTGCCTTCGTAGTTTTTAATTGGTAATCTTTAATTAGCAACCCTATTCACCCCCCCTCTAGGTTGCTGTCTGGGTAACAATTGGTATCAGAGCTTGGACTCTTGTCTAAAGACTTCACAGTCTAAGAGTGATTATGGCAACCACATCCTCACACATAGAAGGCCTATCAACCCACAGACCACCTTTGTTCAATGGAACAAACTTTGCCTACTGGAAAAATAGGATGACAATTTATATCCAGTCCATAGATTATAGTTTATGGAAAATTATCACGATTGGACCCAACATCCCTATGAAAACTGTAGGAGAGACCTCTGTAGTCAAGACTGAGGATGAATGGAATGATGCAGATATGCGTAAGATAGAATCAAACTCCAAGGCTATGAATATTTTATATTGTGCTCTAGATTCTACTGAATATAATAGAATTTCTATCTGTGAAACTGCCAAAGAAATTTGGGATAAATTGATAGCTACTCATGAAGGAAACAGTCAGGTAAAGGAATCAAAAATAGATATTCTAGTACACAATTATGAACTGTTCAAAATGAAACCTGAAGAATCTATTTCTGATATGTTCACTAGATTTACTGATATCGTTAATGGGTTAAAATCTCTTGGTAAATCTTATACTAACTCAGAAATGGCGAGAAAGATTCTCAGGTCCATGGCAAAATCTTGGGATACTAAGGCATCAATCGTCTTGCAAACCATGGACTTCTCCAAATGCACTATGGATGAACTTATGGGCACTCTCATGACAGAAGAGATACATCGCAAGCTAAATGAGGAAGTCGATACAAAGAGGAAAGACATCGCTCTAAAAAGCACTACTAGTAAATCAAAGAACACCGAAGAAGCAAGTGACGAGAGTGATGACGATGAAGAGATGGCCTTAATCACAAAGAACTTCAAGAAATTTCTCAAGAAAAAGAATGGATGGAAAGGAAGGAAATTTCTCAAAAAGAATGAGAACAAAGAAGATGAAGGCAAACGTGATGAGTTGATTTGTTACAAATGCAGAAAACCAGGCCATATGAAAGCTGATTGTCCTCAGTCCAAAAGGTTCAACAAAAAGGACAAAAAGAAAGCAATGATAGCAGCTTGGGACAACAGTGACGATAGCAGCTCAGAAAGTGACGAGGAAGTCCAAGTGGCAAACCTCTGTTTAATGGCACGGGAAGAAAATGAGGTATATCATGACTCCTCATCTCTTTCATTTGATGAATTACAAAATGCTTTCAGAAGTTTACAAGTTGATTTTGAAAAAGTAAAATCAAAGAATAAAGCTTTTAAGAAACTTGCCAAAGAACTTTCAAATGAAATGAATAATTTGATTGACGAGAAAAATGCTTTAGAAGAAGAAAATGAAAATTTGAAAAATAGTTCTAACACTGATCTTTTTGATAAGCAAATTAAAGATTTGATTGAAGAGAGAAATGCTTTGGAAGAAGAAAATGAGAATTTGAGAAAAGCTTCAAATGTTGATGTTTTGCATAAACAAATTGATGATTTAACTAAATCTCTTGAAAAATTAACAAAGGGTAAAGATGGCTTAGACTTACTTCTTGGAAAACAAAGATGTTCTTTTCATAAAGCTGGAATTGGTTATAATCCTGATGAACATAAAAATCTTTACAAAAATCTTTTTGATAAAAGCACTTCACCTATTCGTCCTAAAATTACTTGCCATTACTGTGGTATAGTAGGACATATTTCACCATCATGCCCTATGAAGGGACATTCATCTGTTTATGTTAACAAGACTTGGGTTCAAAAGAACCAAACATACCCTGTTCAAGCTAACCAACATGGACCCAAGATGATATGGGTACCAAAAATCAAGTCTTGATATGTTATTGTAGGTGTGACTCAAATCCACGTCAACTAGAGGTAAATGGTACCTCGATAGTGGATGCTCAAGGCATATGACGGGAGATAAAAAGGCTTTCCACTCTCTAACACCAAAAGATGGAGGACTCGTAACTTTTGGTGACAATAGCAAAGGAAAAATCATCGGTATAGGTAATATCGGAAATACACCTTCTCCTGTTATAGAAGATGTCTTACTTGTTGATGGTCTTAAACATAATCTTCTTAGCATTAGCCAATTATGTGATAAGGGCAACAAAGTTATTTTTGAAAAATCTAGTTGCATCATTGAGAGTATCAAAGAACACAAAACATTATTTGTTGGCCAAAGACTTGAAAATGTTTATGTTTTCAACCTAAATGATTTGAGCAAACAAGGTATAAAATGTTTTTATGCAATGAGTGATAATAGTTGGCTATGGCATAGACGCCTTGGACATGCACACATGGATGCGATTACCAAACTTTCTAGAAAAGAATTAGTTGTTGGTCTTCCAAAAATCAAATTTGAAAAAGATAGATTGTGTGATGCATGCCAACAAGGTAAACAAACAAAAGTTTCTTTCAAATCTAAAAATATTGTTTCTACTACAAGGCCATTACAACTATTACACATGGATTTATTTGGTCCTACTAGAACAGCAAGTCTTGGCGGCAAATACTATTGTCTTGTTGTTGTGGATGATTTCTCTAGATTTACATGGGTTATGTTCCTAGCTACTAAGGATGAGGCTTTTCCTTCTTTTGCAAAACTATGTAGAAAAGTTCAAAATGAAAAAGGATTTGTTATTTCAAATATTCGAACAGATCATGGTAGAGAACTTGAAAATTCTTTGTTTGAAAAATATTGTGATGATCATGGTATTGATCACAACTTTTCTGCACCTCGCACGCCTCAACAGAATGGGGTAGTTGAGAGGAAAAATAGAACTCTTGAAGAAATGGCTAGAACAATGCTTTGTGAAAACTCTCTACCAAAATACTTTTGGGCAGAAGCCGTTAACACCGCTTGTTATGTGCTAAATCGGGTCTTGATTAGACCTATCCTCAAAAAGACACCATATGAGCTATGGAACGGTAGAAAACCCAACATTAGTTACTTTCATGCTTTTGGTTGTAAGTGTTTTGTCTTAAACAATGGAAAAGATCATTTGGGAAAATTTGATTCAAAATCTGATGAAGGAATTTTTGTTGGTTATTCAACTTCAAGTAAAGCATATAGAGTGTACAACAAACGCACTTTACTTGTAGAAGAATCTGTTCATGTTTCTTTTGACGAATCTAATCCATCTACTGCCAAGATTATTATTGATAATGATGAGATAGATATCATAAAAGAAGTGCAAGACTTGTCTATTAGCAAAGAAAATGGTGAAAGCCAACAAGAGAGTACTCAAGCAGAGGATGATGTGGTTCTTGATCAACCACAAGATCCTATCAGCAATCAAGATCTACCTAAAGAATGGAGATTCGTGCAAAATCATCCAAAAGATTTGATTCTTGGAGATGTTTCAAAAGGTATATCTACTCGCTCTTCCCTTAAAAATATTTGTGGTAATTTAGCTTTTGTTTCTCAAATTGAGCCTAAAACCTTTTTTGAAGCTGAAAATGATGAAAATTGGATTTTAGCTATGCAAGAAGAACTGAGTCAATTTGAGAGAAACAAAGTTTGGAATTTAGTGCCTAGACCTCGTGATCACACTATTATTGGTACTAAATGGGTTTTTAGAAATAAACTGGATGAATCAGGAAACATTGTTAGAAATAAAGCTAGATTAGTTGCACAGGGCTACAATCAAGAAGAAGGCATTGATTTTGACGAGACATTTGCACCTGTTGCTAGACTAGAAGCTATTCGGATGCTACTTGCATTTGCATGTTTCAAGGATTTTAAACTTTTTCAAATGGATGTGAAAAGCGCATTTCTAAATGGCTTTATAGCAGAAGAAGTTTATGTAGCACAACCTCCTGGTTTTGAAAATCATGAATTTCCTAATCATGTGTTTAAACTTTCAAAAGCTCTTTATGGTTTGAAACAAGCACCTCGTGCATGGTATGATAGACTTAGCTCATTTTTACTTGAAAAAGGATTTTCTAGAGGAAAATTAGATACTACTCTTTTCATAAAAATTGAAAATCATGACATGCTAATTATTCAAATTTATGTTGATGATATTATTTTCGGTGCTACTAATGAAAAATTATGCAAAGATTTTGCTAAGTGTATGCAAGGGGAGTTCGAAATGAGTATGATGGGAGAACTCAATTTTTTTCTTGGGCTCCAAATCAAGCAATCAAAAGATGGAATTTTTATTAATCAAGCAAAGTATACGAGAGAACTTCTCAAAAGATTCAAGATGGAAGATTGCAAAATCATGAAGACTCCAATGAGCCCAACCACTAAACTCGACAAAGATGAAAATGGTAAATCAGTAGATACAAAAATGTATCGAGGTATGATTGGTTCACTTCTTTATCTTACTGCCAGTAGACCCGATATCATGTTTAGTGTCTGCCTATGTGCTCGTTTTCAGTCTAATCCAAAAGAATCTCATTTAGTAGCTGTGAAACGTATTTTTAGATATCTTGCAGGAACTCCTAATTTGGGGATATTTTATCCTAGAAATACTTCTTTCGACTTAATTGGTTTTTCTGATGCTGATTATGCTGGTAGTAGAACTGATCGTAAGAGCACTAGTGGTACTTGTCAATTTCTTGGAAACTCATTAGTTTCTTGGTTTAGTAAAAAGCAAAATTCTGTTGCTTTATCAACTGCCGAAGCTGAGTATATAGCTGCTGGAAGTTGTTGTGCTCAATTATTATGGATCAAACAGCAAATGGAGGATTTTAATTTACATTATGATCATATTCCAATTAAATGTGATAATACAAGTGCAATAAATTTAACAAAAAATCCCATTCAACATTCTCGAACAAAACATATTGAAATTAGACATCATTTTATACGTGATCATGTTCAAAAAGGGGATATCGTTCTTGATTTTGTCAATACCGACAAGCAATTGGCAGATATTTTTACAAAACCCCTTATTGAAGAACAATTTTGTTTTATCCGAAGAGAACTCGGGATGTCTAATCCATTCTAAATATTTTTGGGATTTTTAGTTAAAATTAGTATTACTTGTCTAATCATTTTTTTTGGAGTACTTACTATCATAGTGTTTAATAGATCATACTCCGAACACACTACATTCAATTCTATGAGACATTGAGGGGACACCGCAATAAATAACCGAACACCATTTTCTTCACCTATTTTTGTCCTATTCGGCGCGGCAACCCCTATCTTCATTTTCAAAATTCAAAATTTTCCTTCCTCAACACACTTCTCTCATACTCTATAAATTCAACCACACAATCTCTATCTCTTCATCTATCTATCTCTTTCTCTCTCGGTCTCTCTCGGCCTTACTCTCTCCAAATTTCTATCCTTCCAAAATCGAGCAATGGCAAACTTACCGCAAGGGTTACCAATTGAGTTTTGGGAAAGAGACGCTGAACGAGTAGAGTTCAGGTTGTTTATCCAAACCCTTTGGATGCAACTCTTTATTTTCATTCTGCTGTGTGCGTTACTTACAATGAGAATACCACCATGGTTCGGGTGGAATGTAAATGTGGATACTCTGTGGTACTGGATTGGCATTATAGCTGCTGTTGTAGCAGCCATTATTCGAGAATACGAAAATCAAGGACGCCAAGCTCTCAATATAAGAAGATAGAGTGATACGGGGGAAGAGAGGCATGGTGATGGAACCATAGCCATTTTTTTTCTGAGCTTTACTTGTTTTTGATGATGTCACAGGGGGAGAAAAAGAGTAGTTTGAATCGATCTATCTTGCTATTTTTAACTGTTGTACTGTTATGGGCTAATTTACAATGTGTTTGCTATGGTTTGATAATAATTATTTATATTACTCACGGATCATATATATTGTTGTTTGTTGCATACATAGAGGGGGAGCATATACGTAGGGGGAGCATTCGCTCACTTTTTACTTATCATTGCTTTTAAAAATCATATTTTGTGTCATCATCAAAAAGGGGGAGATTGTTAGATATAATTGATTTTGATTTTATTCTACGACAAAATTTGATTTATGCAAAGCTTTTTATTTTTCGACAAGTAATATGGTTGGTCCTGCATAATTTTTTTTTGTAAACTTTTGGACTACAACACATTTTGATAAGCGTCGAAAAAGGATCTTTTAAAAGCAATAATTTTGGCCCAAAAGTAAAACTTGCACAGTGGACATGGTCGAACAGTTCTTTCATTTAAGTCTAAGGTTTTCTTCTTCCTTTGATTGATTTGGGTGCCACCAGTAGTGTTTTCTCCTGCTATCATTAATTGAAGATGAGACCGTTGCTCTCCTGCCCTTATTGAATTGGGAGCATGCAAGTTTTGTTTTCTACCTTTGCTGTACAAAGCCATTGTCTCTCATCATATTTTAATTGGTCCATAAAGAAATCATTTTAGAAAAATATTTCAGTCCAAATGCCCCATAGCATTCAATCTGGTTCTTTTCAAAATGGAGATACGGTCCACCTCATTAATTATCCAATCTATAGCATTGTTGACTTCCAAGAGTTCTGTAATAGAATCGTTGCAGATCAAGACTTTCCCAACAGGATTTCGGCTCAACGTTCATTTGCCATAAATGAGGATCAATATCAGCAGAAATGAGATTTGCATCTCAACGGAAAAATTTCAACGGTCCAAATACTCAAATTATAAAATGGAAGAGGTTCATCAGCTGCAAATATAGAGAACCACCAAGCTTCACCAGAGAAAATACGCAGAGCAATATTCATCATCTCCTACACTTCATTTTCATGCAATTACTTTGAGAGATTTGTGAGCAAAAGTTGTCATATCTACTTTGTGAGGAGTGTTGTAATTGTGAGCTACAAATTCTATTATCCTTTGAGAGATTAAGTGTTTGAGAAATCAAACACTGGTTTTGTAATTCCAAAAACAGGGGGTTTTGTTTTTGGAAGGGGTTTTTGAGGATTTTGTACTTTAAATCCTTGCGGTTGTCTAGCTCCTCCGGAAAGCTAGGAGTGAAGGTAATTGTAAGCACCCGCAAGGCTTACTGGTGTAATTTCATTTTTATTAGTGGAACCTTCAAGCGATTGACTTGGAGAGAAGTGGAGTAGGCTGGACCGTGGACAAATTCAGACCGAACCACTATAAACTGGTTTTGCGCTTCTTAACTCTCTCTCTATATTTGCTAATTAGTTATTTGCCTTCGTAGTTTTTAATTGGTAATCTTTAATTAGCAACCCTATTCACCCCCCCTCTAGGTTGCTGTCTGGGTAACAGTTCACTTCGAACCCTTCATCTGATAGGAAAGTTTTGAATTAACTAGAGAATCCATTTGGGTATTTTGGCACCGAAACTGTCACACAACAACACAATTTAGTGAATCTGAAGGAACCCATTAGGTATATCACAATCAGAGAAACGTAATTCCCATCTCTATGAGTTAGTTTTTTCTAATTTTCTAGGCTTTGTGTTCTAGTGAAAACTCTGATGGAAGACTTGATTTCTACTGCCTGCACCTTCATTTTGTACCTCCATTTTGTTTTTTCCTCTTCCCGTTGTACCTTCATTTTTTTTGGAAAGAAATCGCGGGAAGTGAATGTATACATAGGCCTAAAATCAATGGATTCTTGGGCAATACAACTCCATACCAACTCTGTTAGTTGGTATATGCTCAAATTGTGGTCAAGATCTAACAGTGTTGGGACCAGTGGCTAGGATTCACTTGATCCAATAGTCTTTTTCCTTTTGTTCCCTTAAATTGTGGTCAAGAAGCCTATTTGCATGTACAAGTTGATAGGTCAACTGTTTTGAGTACATTGTTGTTTGACTTTTGTGCACTTTTTTTTAATGGTATTGCATGGGGACCAAGTTTGCTTTCATGATTAGCAAGAATCCTTCTTCCTTGATGGTTTTAGGGCTCTTACATTCTTGGCCTGAGTTGGTAAGGAAGATCGGCGAATTCTATTTATTTCGGTGGGTTGCTTATGTGGTGGTTTGGTGGGGTGTTTTTTCTTATAATATTTTGGTCTTTTGTTTTCAGGTTTTGACCTCCATGGTAATGCGTGTTTGGAGACCGTAGCTCCACAATGATTCCCTTCTTGAGGTGATTTCTATATGCGATTTATTTCCCTTCACATTCATAAGTAGGTGACAAAGTGTTATTATCATTGAACTGTATTGCCAGTATCTTTTGTAGTGACCAGGTGTTTATTTCTTGTAGGAATACCTGATCAAATAAGAGGTCGAGCGTCGGTATTGCCGATATCTATTTCGATCTTCTTCTCAGGCGGCGGGACCGTTTTCTTGCTTTGTTGTTGTCTGTTTTTGTCTCCATTTTTTGTTTTCACCTGGAGATTAGTATTTTCTTTTGTTCGTTTTGAAGGGTGCTGGAGCAAATAGTGTAGTCGTGTTTAATGCCAGGTTAGTTTTTTCTTTGATAACTGAGTTCTTTTGTGGGTGTCTCTTTGGATATGTTCATTCTCTGATGGCTAAGGCATATGATGGGGCTAATTTGCTTTTGGTGCTTTTGCTGGACTTACAGTAGAAGGGGCATATGATGGGGCTTGCTAGCCTTTGATGATTTAGAAGATCTGCTAGCCATTCTCTTCTCCCCATTAGGCTACTAAAATGCAAATGGTAGCAACCATTGTCTTGGGAAAGAGTAAGTTTTTGCTATTGGATTGGAAGACACTTGGAGGAATAAAGTTATAACTCTTTTGGATGCTTGCTGATCTTTTGGAGGCTGACACTTGAATACTGTCATATTGATTGTAGCTTCTCATTTCAGTGTCTCTCAGGCTCTTATGAACTTTTCTCATCTCTAGGGACACCTTTTTTTTTATATTCAAACCTAGGGACACCTGATGGTGTTTACATGATTCAGTACCAAAATGCTTGCTTGCTGTGGCTTATGGACAATACCCTGGTAGCTTATGTAACGCCCCCATTTTCGGGTTCGTTAATTAAACATTTTATTGAATAAAAAGACTAAGAGTCAAGCTCATTATTACAACATAGCTCCTACTAGAGTACTTTTTATTACACAAAGGATGGAAGTTCTAAGGCATTCTATCACTCCGCTTCTTCCTCCATCCCAGCAAGCTCTTCGGCTCCAAAAGCCTCCAATGTGTACTGTTCACCTTGTTCATCAAATAACTCTGACACATTATACCAGCGTCGCCCCCAGTATAATATGTCAGGGTCACCAAAAAGGTAACACCGTGAGCTATAAGCTCAATAGAATAAACCATACCCACTAACCCTTAACTTACAGCACGGAAACATATAAACAATTACACATGCTCATTCAACAACATAGTTAAACAATGACACATCCACATTCGATATCTTATTAGCGTTGGTGTCATGCCTTTTCTTGAGTTTCTCCTACGCGACTCGTCGTAGACCGTGTCAACCTTTTCACCTTTACAAAAACCACAATTTCCAAAGTTTCTTTCACAAATTGCTACTAATGAGGCTACCAAGTCCGGCTTCATTAGTAACACACACGATGGCTACCAAGTCCGGCCATATCATGGTTTTCACAAATTGCTACTAACGAGGCTACCAAGTCCGGCTCCATTAGTAACACACACGATGGCTACCAAGTCCGGCCATAACATGGTTTTCAAAACATACTCTTTCATATCTTGCATTGGTTCCTTTCCGCGGAGAACCAAGCCATATTTCCATATGAGACTACCACGTCCGGCCCCATTGGAAATCTTCGCAATGGGCTACCAAGTCCGGCCGCATTACGGTTTTCAAACACTTACACAATGACTACCAAGTCCGGTCATTATATACTTTCAAAATATTTTCCGCATGTTAATCCCATCATTTCTTTAACCACACCCTAGGTGTCATGTTTCTACTTTCTCGGTTTTCGTGTCTCATTTGCATGCCATGACTCCGCGGTAATTCTTTCACACTTTAAGAAATCTTGAACTAAATTAGCAAGATCATTCAACTCTATATTAAGTAGCATGCTCACTTTATCACTTCATCAACCTCAACATTTAATCACACAAAGTTAAGCATAGTACCACATGGACGGACACCTTTGGAGTGATAAATCACTTATGCTTTATCAACAACAAGTAGTCAAGTAATCACATAATCATGCTCACAATCATTCTAAGGTCAAAATACAATTTCTTCTATCCAAGTTAATCTTTCATAAAATTCATTCTTTCTTTCTTTAAGGAAGTTCAAAAGATCATATGTCTTTATAGAAGTAAAAGTCTATTATTCATCATGCTCGTACTTTCATTGGCATAACTATCATGCATTCTAACGTTCAAATGTTATACCATAAGTTTGGAGTATTCTATAATCATTTCAACATTCGTATACCATGATCTATACCTAGATTATAGGAAAAATTCTACGTATACATAGGAATAGTGAGGACGGAGAATTCTACATGATCATACTACTATCTATACTTAGGGAAATGAGTAGAGATTAATCTACATAAAGGAACGAATATCTATACTTAGGATTTGAGTGTATAGGATAATCTACATTTCAAGAGTAAACATAATTCTAATTATAATTAAGGGAAATAGATATGGAAATCTACATTCTTTTCAACATACGCATATCATACGTTATATTTAGAGTTTAGAAAGCATAGTTAAAATCTACATATACTTAGAGTGTAGGAGGTGTAGGAAGATCCTACCTTGATCCGAAACTAGTCGGGGCCGAATAAGCTAATTGGAAATCCTACGGGCGGTGAAACTCTAAAATCTGGACCGAACTTTGGATGGCAGTAACTCGGTCAATATTTGGCCGAATACGATCGTTCTTGAGTTGACATCAAAGCTCTAGAAGTGCTCTACAACTTTCGTGAAGGAAGTTGATCCTAGAAAGTACTTTAGGTAGGAGGAATATGGTGATAAAGGGGGAGACAGTAAGCTGTCTGGAAATCTGGAAATCCGAATTTTTGCTGAACTTCGGATGTCGATATCTTTGTCGTTTCTTGACCGATTAGGGTGGTTCTTGGGTCTAACTTGAAGCTCTCGAAGTGCTCTACAACTTTCCCGGAGGAAGTTGGTTCTAAAAACTACTCTAAGCAGGAGAATAATGAGGATTTACAAAGGGCAGTAGGCTGTCTGGAAAAACAGAAATGGTTTCTAGAGAGAAGTTGGAGCAGTGCTTGAGTTTCTAGAGAGAAGTGGGAGCAAGAAGTGAAGGTGTGAGTTCAAGGCTTGAATGGCTTGCTATTTATAGGCCAAGGTTGGTCTATTATCCAAGAGACAATCTTTCCCCTAACATTTGTTATCCAATGGATAAAGAATTGACTAGATTTGATTGTCCTTGGATTGGGTGAGGTGTTTGGCCAAATGACATGACTAGGCTTAAGAGTACCCTTGCACACATCACTCTCCCTCTCTCCCTCTCATCCGAAATCTCTCTCTCTCTCTCTCTCCATGGTACAATGTACATAAGTACATAGGTGGAAAGATTACAAAGATTTTTCTTGTTCTTTCTTCCAATCTAGGACAAGTGTAGGTGATTCTAAGGGCTTCCTAGTCTTGTCTAGTACTTGAAAGAGTAAGAAATCTAGATACGGTTGTCCTTAGGTGTACAAGTGCAAGAAAACCCTAGATTTTGGTGGTACATGATGATGCAAGAAGATGGTCCAAGGAGATTGACTAGATTTGGGGAAGTACACTAGCACACACATCACTCTCTCTCTCCCTCTTCATCCGGCCCATCTCTCTCTCTCTCTCCCTCCATCTCTCTCGGCAATCTCTCTCTCTCTCTCTCTCCTCCTATCTCTCTCTCTCTCTCCCCCTTGTACTCCTATGTATAATATATGTACACTTACTAGATATGGAAGGACAAAAGAAGAATAAACAAATGGGGTTTAGAAAGAGCAAGATTTTCCTAATAAACAATTGGATTTGGCACATGAGTACTTCCTATATTTTAATAAAGGGTAGGTATACACTTGCCTTATTATAATATTTAGGTACATATAGAATCCTATGGAAATATAAATATAAGTATAAGTCTTATTCTTTCACTAGAGAATCCCTTGGGAAAATTGGGTAATGCTACTAACCAACATACATTAGTACTAGTCCTATTATCCAATGAATAATAATTCCCCTAGTAGTTATTAACCAATGGGTCATAGTCCTCCTAACTTTTATTATCCAAAGGTTAAAGATAGAAAGTACTAGGCTTATATAATCTATCTATACTAGTACAATGACTCATGGTGAATCTACTTAAACTAATAGATCTTGTACTAGGTAGAAAGACTAACCTATTGTCCAATGGTTAATAATTCTCCTAACTTTTATTATCCAATGGGTAAAGATGGTAAGTACTATACTTGCATAATGTATGTATATAAGTACAATGACTCATGGTGAGTTCATTAAACTAATAGATCTAATATTTGATGACAAGGCTAAGTTATGGACCAATGGGCGATATTTTTCCTAACTTCTATGGTCCAATGGATAAAATGGCAAAGTATAATATTGGATTATTATATATACATCTTCTTATATGATACTTTATAGATGTACCTTAATAGAATAATTTAGGTGAAAGACCTATTGTCCAATGGATAACGATTTCCCTAGTATTTATCGTCCAATGGGTAAAGATCAAAGGTTGACTTTGGTCAAAAGGGTTTGTTTAGGGTTCAAATGGTTCACGAAGATCAAAGGTTCAAATGGTTCGAGGAAGGTCAATGGTTTAATTAGATTATCTCCACGGATTAGGTTAGAAGATAATTAGGCTTGCTAAGTAGGATTTCTAGTCAAGAAATATAACTAGGGCTTAAGCTTGATGGTTAGGAAAGTAGTCCAACCCACTTGTCTTTAGAAAATGATCTTATTGCTCGGAGTGAAGAAATCTAATTTTATAAGTCTAGAATTTAGTAACGATGGATTTTTGGATATTAGGAAGGAATTTTAAATGGAATCCAAGTAATAAAATAAAATTCAAATTTTTAACGAAATTTTTACTGACCAAAAATCAGGGTCGTTACAGCTTGGATCAATATTGATTTTGGTTGCTGCATTAATTTATGGGTGGTGCTCTGCATTTTCACATTTTAAGCAAACGGGGGCTCATTTTGCTGAGCTCTGAAGATTTTCACTTCAAGTTGGTTTGTAGTCATTTATCTCTTAGTTGGGTTTATGCACATTCTGTGTATGGTTGTGATCTGGAAACTGTTTTTCTTTTTTGCTTCGTACTGTTCCTTTTTTATCTTATCAACTCTGTTCTGAGTTGCAGATGATTGTCGCAGGGTAATCTTTTTTTCATATCAATAAAAAAAAATCTTCGCCGTTCAAAAAAAAAAAGAGAGGATAATTTCCAGCAATTAGTATAATTTTATAGCTACCTAAAAATTTAAATAATGTTTTGAGTCACTATCAAGATTCAAAGGGTAATTTCAATTCCAATCGGGGTGGGTAGTGTCGTAGGTACGAGCAAACACTAGTAAGCTTATATCCCTAAACCCACGTTCCATTCGTCATATCTCTTAATCCATATTCCATGCAAATATGGCTTCTTTTGTGAATATTATTTTAGTCCCAACGTGGATGTCCTCAGTGGCGGAGCCAAGATTTTGACCTTGGAGGATCGGTTTAATAGACATATATTTTTTTCTATTGAAACATATACTTATCATATCATGTAACAACTCCGATTTTTGGTAAATAAAAATCTCGTTGTAATATTCGAACATCCTTTATTTATTCTTGGATTGCTTTCTAATTTTTCTTTAAATTCTAATAATCCGTCAAAATTAGATTTATGACTTATAAAATTAAATTACATCACACCGGACGATCTAGTCATTTTCTAAAGACAAGTGTGCTTATAAAAGCACTAGTATATTTTCCTAGTAATTGAAATAAAGTCATAAAATTATATTTCTTGGCTAGAAATCTTACTTGGCAAATATAGTTAGCTTGTAACCAATTAGTTGAAGAAACCTAACTACCATTTCGCTTAGTTACATACTCATAACCCTAGATGAACCTTATGAACCTTCCAAACCCTAATGGAACCCTTTGGACCAAAGTAGTAATTATTATATTCACTTGACTAGTCATTTTAAGACCATACTTGTCACCTTTACCTTCTACCCATTGGATAATAAATCTTAGGGAAACTTTTATCCCTTGGATAAAACCTAGACTTATAGCCCTGAACCTAAATTTTTCACCAAAGATATTTTCCTAGATTTGCTAAGTACACATATATGTTTATATATAGGTATATGTACCTCATAGCCTATTATTTTATTTCTAGGGAAGTCTTGACCATATCTTTGTTGAGTTGTCACTTGAAGCCCATAACCCTTACTCTTTCCTAGACTAGATCACATAGTACTTAAGTGAACTTATACATAGGCATATATATATGTGTATATATATACTTAGTACTTGAGAGAGAGAGGGAGAGAAAAGCCGAGAGGGAGAGAGGAGAGGGAGGCCGAGAGAGAGAGAGAGAGAGAGAGAGAGAGAGAGAGAGAGAGAGAGAGAGAGAGAGAGAGAGGGTGTGTGAGTACGTGTGTGCATGTGTTTTGCTCACTCAAACAAGTCACCTTTTTAGCCAACCTCACACTCAACCTAAGTACAACATGACAACCAAATCTAGACTTTCTTTTGCCCTTTCATGCAAGCAAGCCCTCCTAGTACAAGACAAGACTAAAAACCCCTTTTTAATAACCTAAGGTATGGCCTAAAATGGAAGTGACAAGTGAGGGAAGGATTGACATGCTTGATTGGACAATACAATGGAGCAAATCCATGGGAGAAAAGAGAGAGAGAGAGGGCCGGCCAAAGAGGGAGAGAGGGAGCCAAATTTTTGCTATAAATAGGACCCCCCCTCCCTCATGCCATTCAACTCACACCTTCAATCCTTCAACTTTTCTCTCTAGAATTTTTAGTGTTCTTGCTTTGTTCTTGCCTTGTTCTTCATTGTTCTTGAGTTCTTCCTAAGTTCTTCAAGAAACTCACCCAAAGCCGCCACAAAATCGCCACTCGACCACCCTTTCGATCCAAAAAAGCTTAAGTAGTTTAGTCAAGACCTAGTTTCGAGAGAAACCTTTCTCTTTCGAAGCTATCGTAAGATTCCGTAGGAAGTTACTCTGCCCGATCATCGACGTACTTTCTGTAGCCGCCCTACAGCCAAGAAGAACGGTAGAGTGTCCTTACTCTCAAATCCTATGTATACGTAGAATATTCTTATACACTCTAACTCTAAGTATAGTAGTTTTTCCTTACTCACTTCTCTAAGTAAAATTAGAAGTTTGTATATTACTTGAACGTTTGAAATGCATGATAGTTAATAAACTTAATTAGCTAATGGAAGTATGAACATGTTAAATAATCATTTTTACTCCAATACACATATGTTGTTTTGAACTTCCCAAAATAGGAGGAAAGTACGGATTTTTGAAAGATAAAATTTTATCGCTTGAATGGAAGTATTCGTATTTTGATCTTAAGGATGGTTATGAGCATGTATACATGAATACTAGGACTATTTGTCTTGATGTGTGATAAGGCATAAGTGGTATCCACTCCAAAGGCGTCCGTACATGTGGCGTTATGCTTTAAGTAGTGATTTGAGGATGATTAGTAATATAGAGTTGGATGATCTTGCTAGTTTAGTTTCAAGATTACAATGAATGATTTATGATTCTTTCATAAGAAGTCCTACCGCAGAGTCTATGCATGAAAATGAGACACGAGAATCGAGAAAGTTAGAAACATGACACTTAGGGTGTGGTTAATGAAAAGGTGTGTTTTGGAAAAAGGAAAGTGTTTGGAAATCGCAATGTGGCCGGACTTGCCCATTGTGTGGTGTGTGTGTGTGCGCGTGCCAATGGAAACCCGGTGCGGCGGAACCATTGTGAGGATACTTGGGAGACCGGAACGGCGGAACCGAGGTTGGGTGTGTGGCTTGGTTATCCGCGGAGAGTAGCCAATGCAAAGTTTTGTGTGCCAATGGGAACCCGGTGCGGCGGAACCATTGTGAGGATACTCGGGAGACCGGAATGGCAGAACCGAGGTTGGGTGTGTAAATAACGATTTTGGAAATGTTGATTTGGCAAATGAAAGGTGAATATGGTGACACAGTTTACGAGAAATCGCGTAGGAGAAACTCAAAAAATCATGGACACCAACGTTAGTAAATAGTGAATGTGGATGTGTCATTGTTAACTATTTTGTTAAATAAGCATGTACTATGTGAAAATCGTTATCTGTATGATCCATTGTTTATAAGTTAAGGGTTAGTGGGTGTGGTGGCAAGCTTTCTCCGGTTGGACCTTGTGGCTTGGATGGTTGAGGCTTGGACGAGGATGGTTAGACCTGCACACGAAGCAACCGCGTTAGTGCCCAAACCCGGAGCGTGGTGGTCCGGGGCAGGCACTCCGACGCTCTAGTCAGTAAACAGGAGAGGAGATATCGAAGTATAGTTTAGGGTTTGAGTAAGTGTTACCGTATTCTAGAGGGGAATACCTCCTTTTATAGCCAAAGGGAGTGCAGAGTCCAACTCCCATAAGACTACCACACGTTGTATGATGAGCCCGCCTACCTCGGACCCAGATAGACATCCCAATCCTGAACCTATCCAATCCCCTATATTCCGCTCCTAAATATAAGGGATGGGATAAGACGTGAGGTTGCCTCCTCCTGCCCACCTCTTCCTAACTTCCTCTTCAAGTTAGGGGACAGGAGGCTCGGCGAGCACAGGTTCTGCCGGACCGCTGGTACGGCACTGTTTGCTTTCAACAGGGGCAACCTCCAACCCGTTCGGCTGGGAACCGCCGAACTGGATCATACTGATTAATACGTACGCCGAACCAAACCGTTCCCTCCTATGGATCAACACCACGGTTAACTTAACCAGGCCCGGCTGGACTCGGATCGGCTACCGACCCAGCCCGCCGACCCATGGGTAGTAGATTCACTGGTCCGGCTAATTGGTGCAACGTGGCCACTGCCTTGGCCCCTCCGCCGGACCACGCCCTCCACAATAGCCCCTCAACCACTTCCTCCCTTGCAAAAGGTGGGAGGGGTTGACCACATAAGAAAAACTTACTACAGAGGGCGTCCTGAGGCAAACGTACCGAGCATACGCCGCCGGTCCAGTGAGGGTTAGTGAAGAGCCTTCTCGAATCTTGGGGTAATGATGTATCCGCAGCAAACGGGGGCTGATGGGACCGTTGGGAGCCAGAGATCGAACGGTCCATCAGGAAACCCAAACGGCGTGGGGTGCCACGTGGTGAAATGGGAGACGCCGCCGCTATGGAACGGGGCAGGCTTTCCACGTGGCATGAAGAGAGTGGGCGGAGCGGCGACGCTTCGGTTCTCGCATTTCGACGCTTAGGGTTCCGCCCAGCCATTCCATCCGCTATATAAGCGGGGAGGCGGGACAGAAAATCACTTTCTGCTCTCGCCTCCTTTGCTCTGCAACTCCAACTGCTGCTACCATTTCGATCGCCTCCGCTACTCCGCCACCCACCGCTGTCCAGTTTCAACACTCTCAGGTAACTCCGCTATCCCTTCTGATTCGTTCTGAGTATTTCAAGATGCAATACCCCACTCACATCCCTACATTTGCACAAAAAGTCATTTTCATCTGAATAGTGTCGATCTCCCATGGCCGCCTGCGGCCGTGGCCCGCCGTCTAGACCGCCAACAACGGCGGTCCTCCACCGGGCCAACCTCAACACTTGATAAGAAACCATGACTTCAGCCGAGGAGGATCCCAGAGGACCCCCCCTCGGCCGGGATTTAGATGCACATGAGTAGCCATGCTGAAGTAGGAATTCTCATCACCCCTTCCATTTCTTATTCTGTTTAGGTCTTCAGCATGGTGGATCCCAACTCATTCACGCCGAGCATAAATCCTGAAGCTTACCCAGACCTCCAAGAGACCATCCAGGCGCTCGGCAGAGGGTATAGGAGCTTCAACGAAAGCTCCTACAACTTTGCCCGGCGGGCCGTAGGTCCAATCATCCCCGGCATCCACATTCCCCTTCAAGTTGACGACAGGTCTTCCAGGGACATTCTCTACGGGCGGAGTGACTCCCCCGGCGAGTCCGCCGAGGAAGGCACGCACGGCTCCGTCCCGGAAGAGGCTAACAAGGAACGAGAAGCCACCGGGGCCCAGGCCAGCACATCGACATCAGCTGGTCCGCCGCCGAGCACCTCTGACGCAACCGGAGGTGCCGAACCACCCCCGCCGAGGGACATTGACCTCATCCCCCCGCTACCAACGGGTCTTGGACCTATGCCGTACAGTCACTTCTACGGCGATGGGCCGGGAGGCTTTACACAGGCTTTCCGGACCAAATACTCGATCCCGGATGACGTCCTAGTCGAAAGGGTCACCAACGAAAGGATTCCCTTCGGCGAAGACTTCATCGTCCTACCTCTGTATGCCATCATCGAGGGAGGGGTAAGGTTCCCTATGAACCCCTTCCTCCGCTACTTCCTGGCAGATTACAACCTTGCGCCGATGCAGGTTGCGGTCAACAGCTGGCGCATCCTGTGCTCGGCGATAAGGTTGGCAGAGATCAACAACCTGTCGTTCACCCTTGGGGACCTGATGCTAATGTACGTGGTATCAAGGACCCCCAAGTACGATAAGTACTACTTCACCACCCGCCAATACTTTGATCACCTGGTGGACCGCCTCTACGATACTGAAAAGTGGGGGATGGTCCTGGTCAAAGTATCCGGCAACTTCGAGTGGGGTCCCATTAACCCCCAACTTGATGATCCCTTTCCAACCAGGAAAGGTTCGGCGGTCGAGAGGCCTTACAAAATTCCTCGAGTGCGAGGGTTCCCCGGCCAGGGGGAAAAGCCTGGTATACATCTCCCTATCTGTACTTTCACATTTACCTTTGTATTTGCCTTTGTACACCGTATTGATTTCTTCTATTTGCAGATTGCTCCGCATCGAACAAGGCACTCTTTATCACAGGGAGGTGGTCAAACCTGATCGCCTTGCTCCGGTGCCCAAATCGAGACGCGCCGACCCTCCTCGGTTACATCCCTTTCTACCACGGGTACGTCAACCGAAAAAATAAAGAAAAAATGGTGAGGAAGACAGTCGACCTTGCTTCCTTTGCCGGGCAAGCACTACAGTCGCAGTACTTGGCCCAAGACCTCTCATCCTCCGGGCTGCCTCAGAGGAAGGAAGAAACGGTGCAAGCCCCCATCGACAAGCCGGAGCCCCAGGGTCCGCCCACCGCCGTTCCTACTGAGAAAACCCGCAACATCCGCCGAAGAGAAAAACGCCCGCTCGCCGAGGAGGAAGTTCAGGGTACTGGGAAGAAGGTTAGACCCGCAAAGAGGGACGCGGAGATCCTCAATACCGGCCTCGCCGGGGGTGAGCTCTTTGTGCCGGACTTCCAATGCCCAGATGGGCATACGATCACGATCGGCGATAGCCTGGAGGACAACCCCCATCTGGCCATGACCCTTCTAAAGGGCCTGGCCCTCCCCAAGGACATGGAGAGCCTAGAGTCGGCGAAGGCCAAGAACATGGCCGAACTCTGCCTCTTCCTAGCCAAGGTACGGAATTCCCTCGTTATCTTTTAAAGTTCACTTCCTTTTCCAGGTGTTCACTCCCTTTTCTTGTAGGCCGGGCAACGTGCCAGCAAGGCCTTCAATGACATGGAGGTCCTTCTTGAAACTAAGAAGACCCAAAGGGGGGACCTTCAGGCAATGAGGAAGGAGGTGAAGGAGGCCAACGACCAGATCGAGGCGCTGGAGGCCAAAGTTGCCGAAGCCAAGACTGGCTTGGAAGAGAGGGACCGCCTGCTGCTGAAGCTCAAGGAAGTTGAAGCCGAGCAGAACCAACTGAAGGAGGAGATGCAGCAGATGGAGGATGAGCTGCCGGCCAAGCTAGAGGAGGCCGGCGATACTGGTTACAACGAGGCCGGCGATTACTACCGGGAGCAGGTGGAAGCCCCTGTCAAAAAGGCTTTCAGAGACAGAGAGCTGAAGGGAATCGAAGACGCTCATGCCTCCTCTTTCCTCCGCGGATACCAGGTCGGCCTTGATTATGCCGAGGTCTCCAAGGATGACCACCGAAGGGAGGCTCCAGTGGTGCCACCTGTGGATCTGCCGAGGCACCTGCTTCCAGTCGAACAGGCCAACCCAACCGCTGACGTGCCACCAAGCCCCGTCGATCAGCCCAATCCAACTGTTGACAAGCCGTTGAGTCCTGCCGAGCTGCCCAATCCTACCACCATCGAGCTGGCGAAGCCTACTGACGGCCCCATCGTAGCTTAGAATTTCATTTGCATTTTGTAGAGTCTATGGTCGGCAAAAAGTATCTTGTTCAGCCGAGCCCCAGTTTTTATTTTTGTAATGGACCAACTTTGTTATAATGAAAGTGTCAAGTGTCGCAGTTCTGTTTCATACTATTTGCACTTCATGCATGTTAAGACCACGTATTGCACTTCATGCACATGGTTTAACAATAATCTCTCTAACAATTATCCGTCCCAGCTCGCCGTACCCAGCCCCTGATCCGGAGGAAACACACTACCGAGGTTGGTTCCGCCAGATCAAAAGGATCGGCAGAAGTTGGGAATGCCCCCTTCAGGATATGGCATGCAAAGTCTTTGCCGAACAGAATTTGAAAAGGCGTGCCTTGGCATTCCAGGTCTCAACGAGCATAATCATACCACCGAGGGTAACAGAACACATATCAAAACAGAAACAAACTAGTCTTTATTGAAACAAACTGCGTAATAAAAACTGAAGGCTTAACACATAGCCGAGGCGAAAAGCCAAAAGACACTTAAGCGTAAAACTTTCGAAGAAGCTGGGCGTTCCAGTGGTTCGGAATCGCCGTTCCATCCATCTCGGCGAGTTCATATGAACCGTAGCCAACCTTTTTAACCACCCGGAATGGACCTTCCCACTTCGGCATGAACTTCTTTAAATGCTTCTTCTGGACTATCTGCCGAAGGACAAGATCATCCACATTGAAAGGGCGGTTCCGCACAGTCTTATTATAACTCCGAGCCAACTGCTGCTGATAAGCCGCGTACTTTATGTGGGCACTGTCTCGAAGCTCATCATCTCGGTCTGCTTCGGCGGCTAGCATTGCATCGTTCGTTGGGACGTCAAACGTTGTAGTTCTTGACGTGGGTCGAGTAACAGCCACAGGGAGCACGGCCTCGATGCCGAACGCCATGGAGTAAGGAGTGCAATCAGTGCCACGTCGTGGAGTGGTTCGGTAGCCCCATAGAACATCAGGCAATTCTTTCGCCCACTTGCCGCGCTTGTTGGTGAGCCGGCGTTTCAAGCCGGCGGAGATAGCCTTGTTGGCAGCTTCGGTATGTCCGTTTCCCTGAGGATAAAAGACGGAAGCTGTCTTCATTTGTATGCCGCGCCTCTTGTACAAGGCCTTAATCGCGTCGGCGACGAACTGGGTACCGTTGTCTGACACAATGGCGTACGGTACGCCGAACCTGGTAAAAATTTGCTTCCAAAGGAAACTCTCCACATCGGCGGCCGTGATCGTTATGAGCGCCTTGGCTTCCACCCACTTGGTATAATAGTCCGTAGCAGTAATGATGTGGGTAAAGCAGCCAGTAGCCTTTGGCAACTTGCCAATGATGTCCACCCCCCATTGAGCAAAAGGCCAAGGACTAGTAACGGGCTGCAAAGGAAAGGTCGGCTGGTTGAGAAGGGGGGAATGCTTCTGACAAGATTTGCATTGCCTGGCAAACTCTGTAGCCGTGTGTACCATTCTTTTCCACCAATAACCCTGGGAAAGGGCACGGTCAGCTAAGGACCAGCCGCCGGTGTGACAACCAGCACTTCCACCATGCAACTCCTTGAGGATGCCGGGCACCTCCTTCTCGTGCACCACACGGAGGTCGGGACAAGTGTATGATCGGCGGTACAATGTGCCGGATGGATCGATGAAATAAGAAGCAGATTGACAACGGATCTTATGGGCCTCTTTGCGGTCGGTAGGAAGCACGGCGTGTTTCAAATAGGAGACGAGGGGGTCCATCCAGCTGGGTGCCTGATGGATGTCCATCACTTCCTGTGGCTCCGGCTCGAAGCTCGGTGATGGGACTTCGCCGAGGACTATCGTTCTTTCACCTCCCTGATCGGCACATATGGCTCCCAATCCAGCAAGAGCATCGGCATGAGAATTGAGATCACGCCCAACATGGTCAAAAAATACATTTTTGAACGAACCAGCCAGGGCAACAACTTGGCTCACGTACTTGTTCATGCGTGCATCCTTGGCCTCGTAATCATCATTGAGCTGATTAACAACGAGCTGGGAATCGCTGTAAACCTGAACTTCTTCAGCACCCATATGCCGAGCTAATTTGAGCCCGGCAATGAGGGCCTCATACTCCGCCTCATTATTTGTTGTTGGAAACCCAATGCTCAACGAATGCTCGTGCAAGGTCCCGCTCGGTGATACTAGAACAATCCCGGCACCAGCCCCTCGGTTATTTGATGCTCCGTCGCATGGAGTCTCCAGGCTTGCCCGATGAACAAGCTTGCTCGGCGTGAAGGGATGGGCCGCTTCGTGATATATTCTTCGTGAGCTGGATGGCTCGACCGAGGTCCAGGGGCCAGCCCGGTGGAATCTTTTGCCAGGTCCTCGTCACAGCCTCTGCCGTCTTCCACCCCAGGGGAGAACTCGGCGACAAAATCAGCCAACACTTGACCTTTGATTGTCGTTCTGGCCTGGTAACGGATATCAAAGTTTGCCAACTCCAGGGACCACTTGCACAATCTGTTAGAGAGATCTGCCTTGCGTAACACCGCTCTTAAAGGGTACTCGGTAATGACCACAATGGTGAAGCTCTGGAAGTATGGCAGGAGCTTCCTTTTCGCCATTACCAATGCCAGAGCCAGCTTTTCTATTGGGAGGTAACGGGTCTCGGCGGGCAGAAGCGCCTTGCTAATGTAGTAGACTGGCTTCTGGTCCGTGCCCGTCACACTCTTTGAGATCTCCTGCCGAACCAGGACAGCACTAACGGCATGCTCAGAAACTGCAAGGTAGAGGTGGAGCTTATCCCCTTCCTTGGGCACAACCAGCAAAGGAGCTTGGGATAGACATCTCTTCAGTTCGGTGAGCGCGTCATCGCAGTTCGGTGTCCATACGAAGCTTCTTCGGCTGTTGCCCTTTATCGACTGAAAGAAAGGTCGGCAGATATCCGAAGACTTACTGATGAAGAGATTAAGGGCGGCAGCCATGCCGGCGAGGCGCTGAACCTCCCTCACCATGGCCGGAGCCCTGATTTCTTGTATGGCCTTGATCTGACTTGGGTCGGCCTCGATTCCTTGGCGAGTAACCAAATGTCCAAGGAATTTGCCAGAGCCAACGCCGAATGCACATTTTTCAGCATTCAGCTTCAAGCCGAACCTCTTGAGAACACCAAAAATTTCGCCGAGATGGAGAAGATGATCGGCTGCGTCCTTACTTTTGGCGACCATATCGTCAATGTATGCCTCCATTATTCTGCCGAGAATCCCTTTGAACAACAAAGCTACCATACGCTGGAACGTAGCCCCGGCGTTTTTTAAGCCGAACGGCATCACTAGGTAACAGTAAGTGCCACTGAGAGTGATGAACGCCGTCTTCTCCTGATCCTCCTCATCCATAGCAACTTGGTGGTATCCCCTGTATGCGTCCATAAAACTCAGCCGAGCGTACCCAGCGGTAGCATCCACCAATTGATTGATCTATGGGCAAGGGAAACAGTCCTTTGGACATGCGTCGTTCAGATCGGTGAAATCGACACAGACGCGCCATTTGCCGTTCTTCTTCCGGACCACCACTGGATTTGCTAGCCACGTCGGATACTGGACCTCCTGAATAGCTCCGGCATCAAGGAGGCGTTCTACCTCTTCATTAATTGCATCGGCGTGTAGGGCCGAGGATCGTCGCGGCTTCTGTACAATGGGCCTCCTAGCCGGATCGACGTTCAACGAATGTTTTATCACGTCAGGACTAACACCCGGCATTTCATATGGAGTCCAAGCAAAGACTTCCATATTCTCTTTGAGGAACTCGACCATCTGTGTTTTCTCGACCTCATCAAGGGCCGAGCCAATGAGAAAAGAACGGGTCCCATCTTCATTGACCGCAATCCGAACCAAGTCTTCCACGGCCCTGTCGCTTGCCGGTCTTCCAACTTCTTCAGGCCCTTGCAGCGCCTCTCTCGTTTCCTCTTCGGGGGTGGTCTCATCTAGCAACTCAGGTACCTCTATACTTTGTACCTCCTTTGCTTTGCCCTTCCCGCGGACAGAGTTGACGAAACACTTTTTGGAGGCCACCTGATCCCCCTTGATGGTCTCCTGTCTCCCAGATTCTCCAATGAATCTAACACATTGATGAAGCGTGGATGCCACAGCCCTCATGCCGTGTAGCCAGTTTCTTCCCAGGATTGCGTTGTACGGGCTCGGCGAACTGACCACTATGAATTCCATATCTAACTTCACCGAACCAGCATATACCGGGAGTACGATCTTGCCGAGCGGATAGACCAAAATCCCAGTAAAGCCGATTAAAGGGGCTTCCACCGGGGTCAATTGATCTTTTGAGAGGCCAAGAGCTTTGAACGCCGAATAGAATAGGATCTCTGCCGAGCTACCCTGGTCGACCAATACCCTCCGGACAAGTTTCTGCTGGAAGGGTAAAGAGAGGACCAAAGCATCATTGTGGGGTAAGGATAACCCCTCCAAATCTTGCTCGGTGAACGTGATCTCCCACGTGCTACGAGCGTCCATTTTTCACTTCGAGGAATTCTGAACCACCATCACCCCAGGCGGGGAAGGCCGGTACATTTTTTCGTGGAGCTCGTTGGCCTGGGCCTTGTTCATTGGCCCGTGAATGCAATGCACCACGCCGTCGAGAACTTGGGCTCTCGGCTGGATCCCTGCATTCGGTGACTTGGTTCGGTCGATCCACCGATCCATCCTTCCCTGCTGGACTAGCTCTTCGAGGTAGACTTTGTATGGCTGGCATGCTGTCGTATAGTGCCCTTGTTCGTTGTGGAATGAGCAGTACACCCTCTGGTTCGGTTCCCGGCCATCGGCAGTTCCCAACTTCTCCGCCGCACCTGTTGGCCATTGGAAACCAAGAAGTCGTCCACACTCTCGGAGCATACGGAAGATTGGCTCCTTGAAGTAGGTCGTGATGGCAAGGTGGTCCCGCCCATCACTCGGCGGGCGGTCCCATGCCTTTCCGCTTCCTTTGTTTCCGCCGAACCCTGCGCCCTCTTTCTTGGACACCACATTAACCTGCTTCTTCACTTCCTTGGCCCCCGTTTTTCTCTGCTCGGCCACCGGTGCTACATCAGATCCACCGATGTACTCCTCAAGCTCTATGTACCGGGCAACGGTATGCATGAGCTCTGTCATATTGTTCGGCGGCCGGAGCATCAATTCCTTGGATAGGTCAGAATTCCTATCCAGTCCACGTTTGAATGACGTAGCCGCAGTCTTTTGGTCACAGCTCTCAACCATGTTGTATACATTATAGAAGCGCTCAGAATAATCCTTTAAGGACTCGCCGGTCTTCCGCCGAAGGTCCGTTAAGGCTTCTATTGTCTTTGGCCTCCGGTTACTCGCCACAAACAGTGCCGTAAATGAACGCTCCAGTTCGCCGAAGCTGCTTATTGAACCTCGTTTTAGCTGCGTATACCACAGCATGGCAGTGTCCGGGAGGCTTAGCGAGAACGTTCGGCACATCATTGCCTCGCTCAATCCGCAGAGCGCAGCCATGGACTTGAATTGCTGCACATGGGTCGGCGCATCTGATTTTGCGTTGTATATGGTGAATTTGGGGACCTTGAAGTGGGGAGGGGGAACCTCATCCGCTATGGACTTGGAAAAGGGGGAGACACCTTTCGCCGAGGTTGCTGCAACCATTTCCTTCGGCGGAACGACCGCCGAAGGCGCGAAGCTCTTCTCTCGAGCGTCATCCCTTGACCTCTTATGGATTGGTGGGGTCCGAGCCCCCCGGCCGCCGACACTTGGCTCGGGGGTCCGGCGCTTCGACCCCGAGGCCCTCCTGTTTCCCTTTACCGGGGGTTCTTCCTGATGCTGGATGGCCCGGTAAGTGATTCTTTTGCCGGTGCGAGTATTTACCACTGTCAAAGCCCCGCCGCCGGCGCTGATCTCGCATCTCTCCTCCGGTAGCAGCCCCTGGCTGTCCTCTTCCTGAGGTCTGGATCGTCCGGCAGATTGACCCGGCGATCGCCGGTGGTGACCCTGATCAGACTGCCTTGGCCGGTGTTGGGAGCGACTGGTAGAATGGGCCGGTGACCGCTGTCGGAGCCGAGTGCTTGTTTCCCTTTCTTGCTCTTCATATCGCCGCCCCTCAGATCTGTTCGTTCTCTGGTTGTCCTGGTGACCTCGCGACCCAACAGGGAGATTAAGATCTTCTGCGTCATTTCTTCCGTCGCCGAGCCGAGGAAGTCCTTGTGTCTGGTCCGGCCTTCCCCTAGACTTCGAACGAGCGCTTGACGCCGTGGCGCTTGTTGCTGGAAATAACGCTTGGTGAACATTATCGATTCCGGACGCACCGTCTTGTTGACCGGTTCGGTGGCCGGGCTTGAGATGGACACGGCCGCTAGAATCAATGCGACACAGTGGGCCGAGCCTTGTAAAGGCAGAGGCCCTAATAGCGTCAGCCATCTGGGTCGGCTGGAGAGCATTCCTCCTCCGTCGCCGTTCCCGCGACCTGGAAACGGGTGGGGTGCTCTGATGTGCCTGGATCTCTTGTACTTGTGTTCTTAGTCGCAATAACTCCTCCGCCATGCTCACCGGGAGCTCTGGCGGGGGGGGGGGGAGGAGGAACTGTGAGGCTTGTTGCAGAGCGGTGCACACCATCTATGTGGAATGCCGCCGCTCCTAAATCCTGGTTGCTAGGGTCAGGGATGTTTGAACCCGCCACCCTGGGGTCGCCGGGTCCCCCAGTGGGGATGCCATTCCGCCCTAACTCCGTCCGCTGAGAGGAGTGGTGACCCAGGTTTGGATCAAAGTAAGTGAGGCCGAGAGGTCGTCCGTCCGTGCCTGTCATCCTGAACTGGGAAAAGAGAACGACGGAAAGAAACTTCACCACAAGATGTGTTTGTTAACCTTTTCCCCAGCAGAGTCGCCAATTGTGGTGGCAAGCTTTCTCCGGTTGGACCTTGTGGCTTGGATGGTTGAGGTTTGGACGAGGATGGTTAGACCTGCACACGAAGCAACCGCGTTAGTGCCCAAACCCGGAGCGTGGTGGTCCGGGGCAGGCACTCCGACGCTTTAGTCAGTAAACAGGAGAGGAGATATCGTAGTATAGTTTAGGGTTTGAGTAAGTGTTACCTTATTCTAGAGGGGAATACCTCCTTTTATAGCCAAAGGGAGTGCAGAGTCCAACTCCCATAAGACTACCACACGTTGTATGATGAGCCCGCCTACCTCGGACCCAGATAGACATCCCAATCCTGAACCTATCCAATCCCCTATATTCCGCTCCTAAATATAATGGATGGGATAAGACGCGAGGTTGCCTCCTCCTGCCCACCTCTTCCTAACTTCCTCTTCAAGTTAGGGGACAGGAGGCTCGGCGAGCACAGGTTCTGCCGGACCGCTGGTACGGTACTGTTTGCTTTCAACAGGGGCAACCTCTAACCCGTTCGGCGAGGAACCGCCGAACTGGATCATACTGATTAATACGTACGCCGAACCAAACCGTTCCCTCCCATGGATCAACACCACAGTTAACTTAACCAGGCCCGGCTGGACTCGGATCGCCCGCCGACCCATGGGTAGTAGATTCACTGGTCCGGCTAATTGGTGCAACGTGGCCATTGCCTTGGCCCCTCCGCCGGACCACGCCCTCCACAGTGGGTATGCATTATCCTATTGAGCTCCTGTAGCTCATGGTGTTACCTTTTGGTGACCTTGACATATTATACTGGGGGCGACGCTGGTATAATGTGTCAGAGTTTGTAGATGAACAGGGTGAGGGATCACTTTGTTCTTTTTCATTGTTAGATTCCAAAAAAAAAACTTGAAAATTGAAAAAATCTAACAATAGTGGGATCTTTCTTGCATGGAACTTAAAATTTGCTAGGTATATTTATTGGTTGCTTGAGTTGAGGTATGTTGGCATTGTTTGGATATTTTGTGGACTGTTAGTTTTTTATGCTATCTTGTTAATGCATGTAGCTATGGCACTTGCATCTTGGCACTTCACGTCTATTTGGACTTAGTTTGACTATGAGTGTCGTTTGAACGTTCTCGATGGCTAGATTAGTGGAGACTTATGCCCTAGTGAGCTTTCGTGCCTTACCTTTTTGTTGGAGTGGTGTCACGTAACTTCCCAGTTTGTCAATGAAAAGAATATATTTGTTGATGGTCTCATTATTCTTGATTACTGAGTGTTGGAACTTGAACGCATGATAATATCTATTGGTTTTGGTTTGCCACATGGATGTTACACCTTAGCTTTGAGTCTTTTGTACTTATCCTTTTCTGGTTAGCTTCACCTTCCATATTGTGTTTGGAGAAAGGCAAAAATATGAAGGTGAAATTTTTGGGTAGATTGTGAAATTTTGTGCTTGAATTGATGGTGTCCCTTTAAAAAAAAAACACAACAAAAAAAAAAAGAAAGGAAAGAAAGAAAGGGGCACCAATATGTCTGAAAAAGAGGAATCGTGCTTTATGGTTGATAAATGTTGAATGGTTAGAAGGAGAGATAAGGTGCAGTTGGGACACTTGATGTTTTACCCTAGCCTTTACACACTTACCTTTACCCAATGTTATAACAGAATTAAAGTCCTATTTGATCCTTGGGGTGATGGGAAGTGGATTGATGGATGTGAGAGAGAGTTCCAATGCTTGGTGTTCCATTCATGGGACCGTGTGTCCACCGTATAAAACATTCTTTTCATGTCATAGTGTGCGAAGTATTTTGCTTTCAATTTCATAACTTCCAAATCGCACACTTAAGAGTTCATAATGCACCTTGTTTCGAGCGATTTTATTTGTGAGTGCATGACACTGTGAGAATTGAAGTCGGAGCTCGGTCCGGAGAGAACTTTGAGTTGCATTTCATCGGTGACTAAGTCCAAGTGTTCACACACGCTAAATTAGGGTGTCATAGTTTATATGCATGTCTTGATAGCATTTTGAACTAGTGTTGCCTAATATACTTGTGCAATGACTTTGTGTCTTGGCTTGGGAGATTGATGAGTTACTTGCAAGTTGTGGGTTTCATGTAAGAGGATTCACGGTGTTTTGTGGGTGATCACTGCTGAAAACCCTCACGAGACTTCACTCGTTCTATCGGGGCCGCCTGGGGGATTAAAAGAACTATCAATTTTAATTTACTTTCTTTAGTTGCATTTTCTTTTCTTTGCTCGGGACTAGCAAAGTGTAAGTTGGAGGGTGTGATAGACACGTAAATGTTCACATACGCGCCCCTTAATTTATCATTGCTAACTCCATTTATATTGTTATTCGAAACTTAATATTGGATTTTTGTGTTTTAGGTATTCGGAGGTTTTTACATTTGAACGGACTTTAATATTGTTGCTCCTGCAGTGCATGTGTTCTTGGAAGTGAATGTGTAACAGAAGAACACAATTTGAGTACTTGTCTTGGTGGCCCAAGGATTGTAGTATTTTCTTATTTTGACTTAGACTTGGACTTATTCTACTGCATGATGGTGGGCCCAATGTTTGATTGGCCCACCCAATGGTTAATTGTCTTGGTGGGCCAAGGCTTCTCGGTTGGGAATTAAAAAGAGAGCAAGGGCTTTTACGAAGTCGGCTCGAGGAAATATAAAAGCAGTCTCATGGGCATAACAGCAGGAGGACGCACGCTATCAGAGAACGGAAAGCCGAGACAGAGAGCTGTGCAGAACTGTTTCTTCGACAGTCAATCACGGTGGAAAGCAGAAGCAATATCACGATGAGTTCCACCTTGATGTCCGGTTAAACTCGTTTTTAGGGTGTAGATGAAGCTCGAACTTTAAGTAATGATGTTCATGTTTTAATTTAGTGTTCTATTAGTCGAATCGTAGTTGTATGACTTGAGAATTTATTTGCGGTATTAATTTTCTCTATCAAATCCTGTGTATGATTTTCTAGATTTTTATATACGTTCATACAACGGTTCTTAATTGTTTTGTGATAACTGAGTAAGATGGGTTATACTCCGTAAGACGCGTCGTACTATTAGACGACCCGTGCCATAGAAATGGATCGTACTAGTAAGATGGTTCGTGCTAGGCGGCAATACCCCATGCTATTTGGTGATTCATAAATATCTTTAGATGATACCGTGAGAGCCCGCGAACCCTAACAATATCCGGATTGATTCGAATAATTATCCTTTATCTTCACATAAATATTGTTACAACGGGTTGAGTGGATTCAAAACCCTAGATCTTTTCTCTCATAAACTTTCGTTATTTCTTAATTGCTTTAATTTAATTTTGTTTTTAATATTTTCAAAATCCAACAATCAAATCTCTTTCTGAATTAAGTTAGAAATTAATTAGAACAACTACAATTTAGCCTTTGTAATCGATCCCTGAGAACAATACTCGGAATACTTACCACTGTTCATTTGAGTAGTAGTAATTGTTTCGTTTTATTAATTATTTTTGATACGGAAACGACACGATCAGTGAGCTGTACACCTTGGAGGCTTTCGGAGCCAAGGAGTTGGCTAGGATGGAGGAGTTGACAGAGCAGAGTTTCCCCTCCTTTTGTTGAATAAAAGTACTCTTGTGAGAGTTATGATGTAATAATAAGCCAGACTCTATTTAGATTTTTCAATAAAATTGTCTATTTAACGTTCCCAAATTTAGGGGCGTTACATATCATAAGGTTTTTGTTTTTCAATTCATTACATTTGTAAATTGAAATGATTCTTTAGGCTACTTCAACTGTCACGTGCTTATTTTTTATTTATGAAAAAAGTTGAGAAATAAAAATGTAAAATAACCGATTTTTTTATCAAATCGAACAAAAATTATTAAGATTATAAGTAGCTATACAAGGATAATTATCAATAACGCTAGGGGAGTTGGGAGCCCGGGTCCCAACATAGCTCTGCCCCTTTAACTGGAAAAGAGAATAGTTGAGGTATACGTAAACTGACCCATACATCCCTGACGTTGAAGAGAAAAAAAAGGGTCTACGCTAGTCAATATCAGAATGAAGCTTCCTATTTTTTTAAAGAGAGAAACTTATTCACGGCTGATCCACGCAATCTCAGCAATCCGTTCTAGCAATCAAAAGTCTAGATTTAAAAAAAAACTATTTGGGCGAAGAATTAAACTCTTCTAGCGAATGTTTTTTTTCAAAATCCGAACCGTCCAAAATACATTTCAATCGCACCATAAAGTTTTTCTCTTTTTGTAAATGATAGTAGTAGTGAACAATCACACATTTATTCTAGTAGCATTAAATGTAGCAACCTCGTGGAAATACAAAATTAATGCAGTCTTATCATTTCGTTGAAATGGTCATTGCCACGTGTAATTTACATGAGATGAATTTGTTACAGAGCTGTTTTTTTTTTTTCGGGAACGGCAAGTTGTTACAGAGTTGATCAAGAGATTTGAATCTCAAAAACCATATCTCAACAAACAGAGTTTAGGCACACACTATTAAAGAGTGAGGAGAGATAATTATCCAAAATCGTAAGGAAAATATTTGAAAGAAGTCTTCCTAGCTTTTATTTGGACGTTTTCCTACATTTTTTCCAAGAGGGGCAATTTTGGCAATTGATTAAAATAGTATAGCGACAAAGAGGCAAGTCAGAACCACATTTAAATCTTTCAGAACAAGAGGTCCCCTACTCTTCTCTCTCTCTCTCTCTCTCTCTAACTAACCTATTCTTCACTCATACAAATCCAACGGTCAACACTTCTCTCTGTCCACATCTGAACGGCACATAATAGACCGCACGCTGGAGATCGAACCCCCATGTATTCACAGGCAGGTTCATATCTCTATCTATATCTATATAAAAACAATGACGTAGACACCATCGCAATCGCCATGGTCATTAATCTCTCTTACTTTAATCCGTTCAATTTTCCCCTTCTATTCTCCCACTCTTTTCCAATCTCTGTGTGTGAAAAAATGAATATTGTTTGGGATCGTGGAAATTTGAAGATCTGGTCGAGGCACAAACCCTAGAAAGGGTTACGTTCGAATTTCGAACCATTTTCCATCGTTTCTTGATCACCTGTTTTCATTTGTATCTCGCAGATGATCGTATAGGATATAAACCAGTTTTAGACAGACAAAAGGCACAATCGATCTGAACACTTCTTTGGCCTGAGAACAAGGTAAGATGTTTGGTGTATTTTTTTTTATATATAATTTTTTATGTTATTTTCGTGTTCTTTTTTGTTTCTTTTTTTTTGGTTATGTAAGGAAAAATGTCGACGTTTGGATATTCTGGAAAAGAGAATATTTTCGTGATCTGATGTGCATGGCCATGTTGCCCTTTGAAACCTTTTTTTTTTTTCCTCATTTAGAAAACAGATCTTGAAAATAGAATCGGTGGACATAATATGAGTTGCTTGCATTCCAAGTAGAGAGAGAGAGAGAGAGAGAGAGAGAGAGGGAGAGGGAGTAACAAGGTTTCTTCCGGTAATGCATTAGTTCTTTGATTATGCCTGTCATATTTGTCAAAGACATAACCAAGTCGGCTAATCTTAATGCTACTCGATCCCCTCAAAACACGTTATATAAAACTAACTTTTGTGACACGAAGTGAGTTTCTTTTAAGAAAAATTTACTTCAACTCTTTTTAGGTTCAAAACAACAATGCTTTGAAGTATTCTAAGGGAAAAATAACGTACTTTTAAGGAAAAATAATATGTGGAATTCTACCATTAGTGAGTAAATGAGTTGCAATTCTTTTATTTAAATCCATTTACCAATGATAGAATGCCACATAGACATGTATAAATGGTTGTGTTTGTAGACTTCCTATAGTTTACTATAAAAAATTTCGCAACCGGAGTGGTTATACAAGCATGTTGTAGACATGGATGAATGCAGGTTTCTTATCTTGAGGAGGCAGGCAAAGATTATACTACTTGTCTACAAGCTTTAGATTAGTTTGATACAATTTACCAAAAATGCTAGAATTGTATTAGGAGGATTTTTATAATTTTTACAGAGATTAATTGCAGCTATAGCTAGTGACTGGTTAGTGGTTCCTTCCGTTTGTTGTAAACTCTCTCTCTCTCTCTCTCTCTCTCTCTCTCTCTCTCTCTCCACATAAATAAATGTATACAGAGAATGATGTCAAATGATGGTTATTGAACAGGTTAATTTCAATCAGTGGTGGACTGAAGAGATGTGGGCAGAGGCTTTTAAGTCTGCTAATATAATCCAGCATTATGGCCTTCGAAACCTTTATAATACTATACATTAGTCTTTCTAAATTGAATTTTCTTACCTTAACCCCTTTAAACTCAAGTAGTTCTGTACTTGGGGTTTATTCCTTGTCAAATTATTGTATCCCTCACTTAATTCAACGCTTACAGAGATTGAAAAAAAAAAACCCGAAGAAGGATGACATCGACGACAACACCATGCGCTGCATGCAAGTTACAGCGCCGGAAATGCACGCAAGAGTGCGTGTTCGCGCCCTACTTCCCTCCGGACCAGCCCCAGAAATTTGAGACGGTCCACAAGGTGTTTGGTGCGAGCAACGTGGCCAAGATACTCAGCGAACTGGCACCGGCCCAGCGCGAGGACGCCGTCAACTCCCTCGCGTACGAGGCCGATGCCCGGCTCCGCGATCCAGTCTACGGCTGCGTGGGCCTCATATCCATCCTCCAACACCGGCTCAAGCAAGTCCAGATCAACCTTTACAACGCCAAAAAAGAATTGGCCACTTACATTGGGCCCCAGGCAATGTTACCCATTCTGAATCCGCAAAACTACCCTCAGCCACAGCAACAAATGGTGGAGGCGCAGCAGTTGGCGGCGGTTTTGGCGGCGAGAGAGCAACAAGAGATTATGCGGAGTTATGAGCAACAGCAGCAGCAAGAGTTTGTGAGGTTTGGTGCCGGTGGGTTTGACCCGGTGGGCGGAAATGTGTTCAACCAGATGAATGGTAGTGTGGTGGCGGGTTCGGGTTCGAGTTTGGGTGTGGGAGTGGGTTCGTTTGTGGATAATAGTGGTTATCAGATTCCGCAACAGGGACAGGCACAGGAGCATTCTCAGAGCAATCAGCAACAGCTTCAGCTTCAGCTTCAATCACAGGTTTTGATTCAGCAGCAACAACAGTTGCAAGTGATTCCTAAGCAGCAGCAGAAGAGGTCCGGAAGTGAGGAGGGTCGGAGTGTTGTTTGAACAAGTTTTGGTTCCAGGTATATCTCTCTCTCTCTCTCCTGTTTTATTTCCTCTTTGGTATCAACATTTTAAATAGCGGTAGCGGGTATCGTAATTCTAACCGTAGCCAGTATAACAGTATGGGAAGTACCAAATTAGGGGAATAAAATTGCAGCCGTTGTGATTTTTTTTTAAAAAATTGTTTTTGGCGCCATGGCACTTAAAGTAGTAGTCTCGTAGAGGTTAAGTATCGGTCTTATCGGCGGTAAAAAGAGTTAGATAGAAAGTGATGCTTGTGGGGCTAATACATGTGTGAATATATATATATTTATTTTGCTAAGCTTCACCTACATGTGTGAATTTTTGATATTATCATAATGCAACAATACCTGAGAGCCAAATACTGACTCGATATAATGCAACAATACTGAGAGCCGAAAACCAACTCGTAATGGCTGATACGCTATGTAATGGCTTCTATATGAGACCTTGCTGGTAAATGGTCTGTGATTGAGATTTATAGTTTACGTGTTAAAAGTGGCTTTTCTAGGAGTAAGTTTCATATTCAATTAAGTTGGTGGCATTCTTTTAGGAAAATGATTTTGGCACTCTATTTTTTATGATGGCATTCTAAAACTTATTTTTTAGTATAAAAATTACACATAGCAAGGCACACTGAAAAACAAATTTTGGAGTGCCATCGTAAAAAAGTTGAGTGTCAAAAATCATTTTCCTTTCTTTTATCTATGTGACCTTTGATTTTTCCTCTCTCGTGTATGGTTTGTGTTGGTAAATAGTTTGTGCCTGACATTTGTAGTTTGAAGTTTGATGGTTCGTGTTCTTTTTTACTACGTAGTATCCCCCTTTGTTTATATAGCGCAGCCTCTTAATATAGTGTTAATAGTGATTTTTTCCTCTGTTCAATAAATGCTATGCTGACCACTTTTTAAAACCGCCTTTCTCTGCATTTATGCTTATTGTTGGGTTACCCTAGTCGGCCTTTGACTGTCCTAAATGATGCATTATCCTTTGATAAAATAAAAATTTGATGCATTGTGGATTTTTGCCTTAATGTTTTTTTTTGGAAAATGATTTTCACACTTCCCTTTTAACCATTAATACTTTTTTTTTCTTTTTATCCACACGAATTTACAATATTGTCCTTGAATATGTGAAAAGGTCTATTGCCGAGCAAAAAATATGTGAAAAGGTCTATTGAATGAAGGGCAAGATAGTAAATTCAAGTGGATAAAGACAAAAAAAGGAGTGGGAATTGTGAAAAAGTGAGTGGAAAAATCAATTTCCTTTTTTTATAAAAAAAAATAATTTCATTCATCACGACTCGTGAGGATAAAAAATAAAATCAGTACAGTAAATAATGATTTTTGCCTTAATGTTCCCACATACCATGATCCATTTTGCTGAAAGGAAGGAGCAAGATTTGCTCTTATTTTTAGTGTTACAAATATACTCCCTCCCTCCTCTCACAATTTTACTTCACTACAAAAAAAAAAGGTGAAATTTTTAGGTAAAATGTAATGTACTTTTGTGCAGGATTTTTAATTTTTTTTTTACCAATTTCAAGATATGAATTACTTCTTTAACTTGTTAAAAATATTCGAAGAAATACGCATAGAAGCACATAATGTCCCTCTCTACTGTCATCTTCACCTAGAACAAACGTCGATGATCAGTTCCGGCTGTAGCTACTTATGATTTGAGAAAATACTTTTTTCTATAATAGTGTGCAACATAGGTTTGCCAACTCTAAGTTTTTGTTTCAAAACTTATGTATTCCATAAACCATACTTCTTGACTTATCAAATTTGTTCTTGACCGTACGTAGTTAGTTAGTTAGTAGTTTTTTTTTTTTGCTCGGCCGTAGTTAGTTTGTTCTACTACTACATTGTCAAGCTGAGCCACATAGCATTCATATATAAGAAGTGCGCTTTACTCCTAATTCTATTCTATTTCGTTTTTTCAATGCACTTTTGTTTTTGTTTTTTTCAAGGCAAAGGCATTTGATTTCGAAATCAATCCTGATTCTAAACTCACTCAATAAATGTAACTAAATATTTGGTCTACTACTAAAATTTCCACCTTTATTAGTAGTTTATTAGTAGTAGAAAGGATCGAGCGTCGAGCACAATCTTATATGTCTAATTATATTAAGAAAATACAGCTGCCATCTTTTGAGCTCAAATGAATAGAGAAAACATGCACATTTACAGCTATTGCTTGTTTTTTTAGCCTATTTATATCTGTCAAAATATTTTTTTTTTTGATCGGCAACAGATGAATTTTATTAAAAATGGGGAAAGGGGAAGGGAATCCAACAAAATGTTGAAAAATACATCATAAGAGCAAAGCCTAAACCACCCGAGGGTCTACCAGGGTCCAAATCAAATAAGACAGTAAAGCCCGACCCAAACCTAGATAAAACACATAACAACACCAACATCCAAACCCGGTCCAAACCTGGACCGGCCCGCCCTACCCATCCCCAAAACCCTAACTACTATGACCACCCCTTCCAGAACACTTTCTTAAAAAATAAGTACTTATTTTACATTTTCAAACTCAAAAATAATGTAAATGAAAAATAATTTTTCAATTTTTTTGCATCGTATAAAAGATCTCAATGAGATCTATCAAATAAGATCCACATTGATAGGAAAATTATTTGCGTAAGCACATGATTTTGGAGCTTGCAATTACCTTCTTAAAAAATAAGTACTTATTTTCCTTTCGGGAACGGGGCCTAATGTTACAATTTTTTTATGCGTATATATTCGTCACCCTAATTAGATTACGTATGACTGTCAGCTTGTTCATGATTTGGAATGAAAGCTGGCATGTGAATGCATCACGACCTTTAAATAAAACTTGGCAATAAAACATCATTCCAAAATAGTTTTTTCCCCCCTCTGCAAAAGAAAAGGGAGACTTAAATATTCATCCTCAAATTCTATCCCATGTAAGTATTCATCCCGGTTATTTTGAACAGTTATGTTTGTTTTTAGATGGTGAATTACCTATCTTACCCTTTTAATAAAAATATTAATATATGTGTGTATATTGCCTTCCTAAATTAGTGGGATTCAACCATTTCCTAATTTAGTGGCATTCAACCATTTTCTAATTTAAAGAGAATTTCAAAATATAAAATTTTTGTAATAACCAAATCCCACCGATTTATTTTTTACCAAATTAAATTCGAAAACCATATTTATTTTCCCCATCTACCATGTATTATCATGAAACCTTTTGAAACATGGTGGAATCAACCATGTTTTTCATGAATTATTTTTATAAAATTACCATAAAAAATATTTCAGAACATAGACAATATTCAAACTGACCATGTTTTCCATGGTTAATTCCGCAAATTCACTATGAACATATTAAATAAAACCTTTCAACTAGGATTGATCACAAAACATCATGAAATATGCTTGAAAAAATATACCTTGTGAATTACACCATGAAACAAAATACACCGGGAAATTTGGTTGATAGAATCAATAATGTAATCTGCTTGATAGAATACACCATGAAATTTGATAAAATAAACCATTAAATTTGCTTCATAGAATACACCATGAAATCTGCTTGATAAACTCAAGTGAGCATTTACATGGCAAAATAGAAGTATTATCAAATGAAACGCATGAAATATGTGTTTGCATGACCCAATGAAGCAAAGAACAAAGCCAAACTAGACCGGAAATAGCAACCGAAATTGGAAAACAAAAAATAGGAACTCGAGCCATTCAATAATCATCTTCCTTTCCACCATTTTCTGTTTGCACTGTCTTCTTGTCCATGAGTGTAGTATCCGTTTTATTAGTTTTATTCTTTTTGAATCTTCTCACCGGTAGGGCAGAACAAAAAATGAGTGTTTGCACAGGAATTCATATCAAAAGAAAAGCAGTGGAGGAAGTGGTTAATACGTAAATTATAGAGAATGCCAAGATCACCAACTAATTCAACAATATTGCTTCCTTCATTGCCTATTTTAGTGCCAGTTGACGGAGACCCAAGATTGCCGATGTGATGGATGACGGGATGAGGGGCGGAGGTTGCCAAGGGGAGGTTCTGGTTCTAACTGCCGCCGTGCTCTCACCGCTCGCCGCTCTCGCCGCTCGTCTCTCTCCAAAACCTGCATATGAAAATGCAAAATGCAAATGGGTATTCAAAAGGGGGGTTGTTTAACTGGTTGCCGAAATAATAGGATTTTCAACCTGGGGTTTAAATAGTTGCCAAAATACTAGGGATTTGTTAGGGGTGATTATCCTAAAATTAGGCTAGAGGACCTTCAGAATTATTTTTTAGTCCCAAAAATCCCTGCCTATATATACAAATATTATATATGTAATAGTCAATGTATTTATATAATAAAGGGCAATTCTGGAATTATATAAAAGCGGGGATGGAAACATAACTGTTCAAAATGTGGCGGATGAATACTTACATGGTATGAGTAAAGAGGATGGATATTTAAAAACTCCGAATCTTTGAAAAATGAACAAATATTAAAGGAAACAAGGGCAATCTAGAGCTACCCGAGACCCAAAAGCGACGTTGGCAAAAAGCCAACAAAAGAAAAGAAATAACCTTGACACACCAACACCTAGAACCCTCCACCAGCAAACAAGAAGACAGCATAGAAACAAAACCAAACCCAAGAAAAAAACAACCAAACCTAGCCCTCACAAATGAAACCGGAGAAAGAGCACCTGAGAAGCAGGAACAAAACAACAACAGCTCCAAAATGTGGCGGGTGAATACTTACATGGTATGAGTAAAGAGGATGGATATTTAAAAACTCCGAATCTTTGAAAAATGAACAAATATTAAAAGAAACAAGGGCAATCTAGAGCTACCCGAGACCCAAAAGCGACGTTGGCAAAAAGCCAACAAAAGAAAAGAAATAACCCTGACACACCAACACCTAGAACCCTCCACTAGCAAACAAGTAGACAGCATAGAAACAAAACCAAACCCAAGAAAAAAACAACCAAACCTAGCCCTCACAAATGAATCCGGAGAAAGAGCACTTGAGAAGCAGGAACAAAACAACAACAGCTCCAAAAGCAGCACACAAACACCAGCCTCAAACACCCGCACCAAGCCACCAATTAAGAGAACAGCCAAACAAACCCAACTAGAGACACAAAGCATTGACAAAACCCCAGCGTCATTCCAAAATAGTTAGTATATGCCTCTTTGACAATTAGATTTGTTTTCCCAGGAACTTTGTGGAATTCTACAATTAATAAAAAAAAATTCATTGGAAAAACATCACAACAACATATTTTACAATCGTGAAATAATTCGTAACCATCAATATGCCCTAATGCAGGGCAGCTGTTTTTGTTTTGTTTTGCTGATTTGAGTGTAATAATGTTTGATCAGCAATAATGCTTACTATTCATGGCATAAGTTTTACTAGAAGTAGTTTCAGCACGTGCTTATTCATTTAATAATCCTAGATCAGGACCACTTACTAGCACTATTGTTTTCTCCTTTTCTTGATGCAGCCAGTTTTGCAAGGAGAGAGAGAGAGAGAGAGAGAGAGAGAGAGAGAGAGAGAGAGAGAGAGAGAGAGAGAGAGAGAGAGAGAGAGAGAGGGAGAGATCTTCAATTTTGGAGTATGAAGGAAAGACGATATTTATTGGGAGGTACATTTTCAGAAATGTAGAAGCTAGCTGCATTGATTACAACTGAATTTGCTCTCTTTTTAGTTCGCATTAGAAACCTCTTCGAGGCATGTTAGTTTTGGGTGTAACTAGGTTTTAGAACTCTTATCTTTTTTTCTTTTTTCTCTCTTTTTTCCCCTTATTGTCATAAAGAAGATAGTTTCTCACTTATTCCTCCCTCTCTGCTTAGCTTAAGGAAAATAATTCCGAATTCACATTATATCAGTCATAAGCGTGGATTTTAATTTCCGTTAGTAGTTGAAAACTATGAAAAATACCAGAATGCATGGAAAAACTGTACGTGCTGGCTAATTCATTGATGATGGAATACTATGCCTTGCCTATAAAGGATGAAAAAGGATGGCAAAAACAACTTTCTTGTAACTTTTGTAGTGCTCAGTTTCCAGAAAAATATTAGAACCTACCTTTTAAAGTTTTCTTGCAAGATTTACCTTTTTGCAAAAGTGATCTGGCAAAAAACACAGAATTTTGCGTCACCAAAAAAGGTTTCTCGAGTAGGTGCCAAAATAATTGCCGGATAAGGGAGAAAAAAAATGGCGCCAATTTATGTGCTCAGCAATTTCTTCATCTTGGGATTCCACCCAGAATGAAACTCCCCCATCTCTACTTATTTTCTAAACTTCATTTTTTCGGCTGATTTTTCAAAGGATATCAATTTAAAGAGGGGATTTGCATGATCATTCAGATGTAGATTACGAAGTGGGTATTTTCAGGATAATACTCAAAATATATAGATTATGAACTTGCATGGGAAGATAAATCCAAAATTAGAATGGAAAAGTTCTTCCATGGCTGATTCTCAAATTGTGCCTCTATAATATATTTTTCAAAATGCATTGTGAAAGAACCATTCTCACAATTGAACTCCCAAACGAAAAAACTTAAAAAAGGAATAATCAAAATGCAAAATTTGGCTCCCGAACAGCCCATTAATGAAGCACCCAAATGAATTCTTAAAGTATTAGCATTTTTTTTTTGGCAATACTTAGATTCTATTTGGTTTGGGTTTTGAGGGAGATTTTCGGGGTAATGAATGAAGCAAGATAGATAGAAAAATAAAAGTAATAATTAGAGAGAAAATTCATTGCAGACCATGCTGGGAAAAAAGGAAAATTCTTTTGACCAAAAGATTTCGTATATTGTGACTCAATGCTATGAGAAACATCGCAACCTTTTCTTCTATAGATATGTAACAATTATTTTGAAGCCATCGTCTGATATGAAAGTGATAATAGACACATACTTACGAATGCTTCAATTTTCATCCGTAACATTTCCTGACAATGTGCCGGCTGGGTTTCCCTTTACAAGTTCTTTTAGATATCCAGGTCCAGTAAGCAAAGAGTCAATATCAGGCCTTCTTCCAATACATTTTTTCCTAAAGATTTTGATGATCAAAAAATGTGTGATAACCTTTAATGCACTCTTTTGCTTATCAAACAACATGTTGTACCAAACATGGCAAGTATTTAATTAATTAGATAAAAAGGAGATAAAGATCATGACTTCTGAACCACAAAACACCAAGGTATAAAAATTAAACTTCATAACAAAACAATTCCAAACACCATTCATTGCAGTCTAGATCAACTCTGATTAAACGTAATCAAAAAGAAAAAGAAAAGAAAGAACAAGCTCAAGCAATTAATGTCTCAAGTTCAAAATCAATTGCATGTTCACTATAATTCAAAGTAATCAGAATGGGAGGTGAGGGCTTGGAAGAAGATGGGAGGGCAAAGAAGAGAAGAAGAGGCGAGAAAAGAAAAAAAGAAAAAATCGTAGGCGTTGAACACGCTCTGCAATTACTGAAAAGAGGGAGGGGGGAGTAATTTTTTGCTCTTTACTTTCGTGGAGCGCTAAACATGCTCGTGCATCAAATTTTGGTTATCAAACCAACTTAATTTTTTGACAACCACTGCCCAGTAGTTGGTATGTCATCTCTCCCCTATGAGGGAGGTCTTGGGTTCGACTCCTGCTGGAGCAATACCCTTGGGGTCTCAAGCTATGGATAGCTTCTGAACCCCGTGCTAATCCTAACACCTCTACTACCCACGTTGATGTATGACGATTGAAAAAAAAAAAAAAAAAACCAACTTATTTTATTTTTACTTAACTTATCCAGTATTAAGTGCTGAATTAGGTTATCAAACAGAGCCTAACTCACCACGCTATCAGCCTTTCGTTCAATCGGTTCAATAAATGAACTTGAATCATAAACCCGCATGGAGTGCGAGACTCAAGGTAATCCTAGGATTGCCATAAAATAATTTACCTGAGAGGGAAAAATCTAGCCGACATAGCTAAGGCTGGGAAAATATCTAGCTGATGGTCTAAATTTGGTCCCTAATTGGTTATGCTGTTGTAATGGGGTTTTCCCGGGCTTGATGATTTTCTGAATCTGGAAGGGGCCTTTCCACTTTGGATTCAGCTTAGCTAGTTTCTTCTTCTCCAGCACCTTCTTTAAGACCAGATCACCAACTTGGAAAGCTCTGTGTTTTACTTTCTTGTCGAAATAAAGCTTTGCCCTCTGTTGGTACGCTGCCACCCTGACTGCAGCTGCTTGCCTGGTTTCCTCGAGCAAGTCGAGGTTTAGGCGGAGGGCCTCGTCATTCTGCTCTGCATTGTAGTGCTGGACCCTGTAGCTTGGGATAACGATCTCAACTGGGATGACCGCTTCACTGCCGAAAGCCAGTTGGAAGGGAGTTTGTCCCGTTGGGGTGCGTACAGTCGTGTGGTATGCCCAGAGGGTGCTTAGTAGCATCCCTGCCCACAACCCTTTGGTATCGTCAGGGCATTGATGATGCCAAGTAGGGTGCGGTTGGTAACTTCTGCCTGCCCGTTGGCCTGTGGATGACTGGGCGTCGCGTATTTGCACTTGGTGTTGAATTGTTCCCAGAAATCTCGCATCATCTCGTTGTCGAACTGTTTGCCGTTGTCTGAGACGATGGCATGGGGAATTCCGAACCTGCAAACAATGTTTTTCCAGACAAAATCTCTTGCTGCCTCCTGAGTGATTTTGGCCAACGGCTTAGCCTCCACCCACTTAGTGAAGTAGTCGATTGCGACTATGACAAACTTGTGTTGCCCGGGCCCCAACTTGAAGGGGCCAATGATGTCGATCCCCCACTGTGCGAACGTCCAAGGGTTATCGATGGGCGTGAGTGGCTGTGGAGGTTGATGTGGAATGTTAGCGAAGCGCTGGCACTTGTCGCATTGCCGTACGAAGTTGCTGGAGTCGGCCTTCATAGTGGGCCAGTAATAGCCCGCTTGGAGTGCTTTGAACACCAGCGCTCGGCCCCCGGAATGGTTGCCGTAGATTCCTTCATGGATTTCTCTCAGAATGAATTGGCCTTCCACGTCTGACACACACCTGAGGTATGGGTAGGTGTAGCCTCTTTTGTAGAGGATGCCGTCCTTGAGGAGGTATCTTGCCACCCGGTACCTGAGCTTTTTTGCTTCCCTTCTGTCCGAGGGGAGTTCCCCCTCTTGGAGGAACTTGATGATGGGTTTCGCCCACTCAGCATGGGCATGGATAACTTGGACTTCCCCGAGCTCTTTGTCACTGATACTTGGCTCTGCAAGGTACTGGAGGGTAGTTACGGGCCCCAGCTGTTCATCAGGAGCACTTGCCAGGCGAGCCAAGGAGTCCGCCTTTTGGTTTTCTTCTCGTGGGACCTGTAAGAAAGTCACCTTCTCGAAGGTCGCTCGGATCTTGGCGATCAGCTCTGAGTATTTCTTCATCTGCTCGTTTTTGGCCTCAGCTTCCCCGTTGGACTGGTGGACAACCAACTGGGAGTCGCTGAGGACTTTGACTACTTTAGCTCCCATCTGCGAGCATAGCAGCAGCCCAACAGCTACTGCCTTATATTTAGCTTCGTTGTTGGTTGCTTTGAATTCGAACCGCAATGCGTATTCCATCTGCTCGCCGAGTGGCGAGATGAGCACAATCCCAGCGCCACTTGCGGCCCTGTTGGACGAGCCGTCTGCGTAAATTGTCCAGCATTCCACGTCTTCCCCTTCTGTTTTGATCACGTCTTTATCCTACAAAGGGTTAGTGAATTCTGCCAAGAAATCTGCTATGACTTGTCCCTTTCTTGCCTTGCGCGGTTGGTATACAACATCGAACTCGCTGAGCTCGATAGACCATTGGATGAGCCGACCGGACAACTCAGGCTTTTGAAGCACTTGCTTGAGCGAGCGAGCGGTCGGTCAGCACCACAATGGTGTGTGAACAGAAATAAGGGCGCAAACGTCTCGCCGAGATAACCAAAGCAAAGGCTAGTTGTTCAATGAGTGGATACCTGACTTCGGGGCCACGGAATGCTCTGCTAACATAGAATACCGACTTCTGCACGCCCTGCTCCTCCCTGAATAGAGCTGAGCTGACCGCATTTGGGGAGACTGCCAAGTACAGGTAGAGCTGCTCTCCTAAGATGGCCCGGGAAAGCAAAGGAAGAGAGCTGAGATAGGCCTTCAGGTGCGTGAACGCCTCTTCGCACTCGGTGGCCCACTCGAAAGCTTTCCTTAGAGTTTTGAAGAAGGGGAGGCACTTGTCCATCGACCGACTGAAGAATCGGTTGAGTGCTGCTACTCGCCCTGGAAGGCACTGAACCTCCTTGATTGTTTTGGGGGCTTGCATGTCGATCACCGCTTGGACCTTCTCAGGGTTGGCTTCGATTCCCCTTTGGCTAACCATAAACCCGAGGAATTTTCTTGCCCCTACTCCGAACGCGCAATTGGTTGGATTAAGCTTCATGTCAAACTTCCTGAGGATTTGGAAGGTTTCGGCCAAGTCGGTTGGGTGGTCGCAGGCTAACTTGCTTTTGGTAAGCATGTCATCCACGTATACTTCCATATTCCGGCCAATTTGCCCGGCGAACATTTGATTGACCAACCGTTGGTAGGTTGCTCCTGCATTCTTTAGTCCGAAAGGCATAACCCGGTAACAGAACAACCCCCGTTCGGTAATGAAAGACGTACCTTCTCGGTCGGCTGGGTGCATCAGGATCTGATTGTATCCAGAGAAAGCGTCCATGAAGCTCAAGAGTTCATGTCCCGCTGTTGAATCAACCAGTTGGTCAATCCTGGGGAGTGGATAACTGTCTTTCAGGCAGGCCTTATTTAGGTCCTTAAAGTCCACGCACATGCGCCATTTGCCGTTCGCCTTCTTGACCAGTACCACATTGGCCAGCCAGTCCGGGTATTGCACCTCCTGGATGAATTCAGCGTCGATCAACTTCTGGACTTCCTCAAGGATGGCATCGCTCCTTTCTTTTCCAAAGATTCTCGGCTTTTATTTCACGGGCTTGAAGGTGGGGTCCACATTCAGGTGGTGGGTCATAACCCCAGGATCGATCCCCGTCAGGTCTGCGTGAGACCAAGCGAAGATATCCTTGTTGTCTTTCAGGAAGGTGACCAACTGCTCCCTCAGTTGAGGGGGGAGCAGTGAGCCAACCTGGAGACTCCGGCCTTCACCCACGTCGACCTTGTCCAGCTTTTCCACAGGCTCCGCATGGATCTCATCTCTTTCGTCTCGGACTTCGAGCGCATCCACAATGAAAGTTTCTTGTGGAGTGTTAGCGAAACGTTTCTCTTTAAGCGTTGCGACGTAGCATTCGCGCGCCGAGGCTTGGTCTCCCTTTTGGGTCCCCACACCATTCTCGGTTGGGAACTTGATCACCAGGTGGTATGTGGAGGTAACCGCCTTCATGCTGTTGAGGGCCGTGCACCCGAGAATTGCGTTATAGGCAGAAGGGCAATCCACCACAAGGAACTTGACCATTTTCACGATCTGGCAAGGCTCAGCCCCCATGGTGACTGGGAGGTCGATCGTCCCCATAGGTTGAACCTTCTCACCGGAGAACCCAACCAACGGGGACCTGACAAGCTGCAACCTGTCCTTTGGGATCCTCATTTGGTGGAAGGCTCCGGAGAAAAGAATGTCTGCAGAGCTCCCGTTGTCGACAAGGATCCTGCTAGTTTTGTAGTTCCCGATGGTGACGGTGATCACTAGTGGATCATCATGAGGGTGTTGGACACCTGTAGAGTCGCTGGCGTGAAAACTGATGGTTTGCTCTTCCATTCTTCTTTCCTTCCAAGGCCTCTCGGTGAGAAGGACCTCTGCTGATCGCAGCCTGCGGGCGTGTGCACGCCTAGAAGTGTTGGACTCGCCGCCTCCGGCATACCCACCAGAGATAGTGTGGATTTCTCCAAGTGCTCTTGGTGGTTCCGAGTTGGCGCGAGGGTTGCGGTCTTCTCGCCTTTCCTGATGCTGGGGCCGAGCGGATGGTTCGGGCTTGTCTTGAATGAACCTCCATAGACACCCACGTTGGATCAGATTCTCTATTTGTTTCTTGAGCTCAATGCAGTCGGAGGTGTCATGCCCATGATCTCTGTGGAAGCGGCAATACTTACTTCGGTCTCTAGGGACCCCTGGTTTCATTGCTTTGGGCCAGCGGAATTCTGGGTCATTGATCAGGTGAACCAGCACCTGCTCGGGAGTCGCGTTTAGCGGTGTGAACCGCTCGAAACGTCCTCGAGCACGTGGGCGGTCTTCCCCACTTGGCTTCTGTAGACACCCCAATTTGAACTTGTCAAAGTTCCTTAATTTGTGCCCTCGAGGCTCCCCGATGATGAAATAGGGTCAAAACGGACCTTGGCAAACTTGGACGATACTTCTTGGACTGTTTCAAAATCAAAATGTTCCTTTTTTCTCGACACCCTGAGGGTAAAATTGGCATGCATTTTAGCATATAAAATATATTTGAATGAAACCAATTGGGTTAGAAAGAGGACTTAACGAGCTTTCCAACGCTTCAAAAAACACCTAAAATCGAGTTCGGGAGTGTCCGTGGCGCCCTTCTGAAGTTGGGCTGCCACTCCCAAGCGCTCGGGACCACTCTAGAGCGCTCGGGAGTAATACTCCCAAGCGCTCGGGACGGCTGTCAGGACCAATGCATGTCGAGCTTGGCCTTTGACCGCGGCTTTTCAGGCTTTTCAGACCCATTCAACGTTCAACCTGGTCCTGCCTGATTATTCAGATGGGGCAGGAATATAATCATGCCATTTTTCCCCCCAAAGTTATTTTCCATTTCATTTTCATTTTATTTTCAAATTTCAAACACATTTTCTCCTTGCCTATAAATACCCCTTTCATTCTACATGCAAAGGACCACGAAATTTTACTCTCTCCCTCTACTATCTTCTGAAATTTTCAGTCTCAAAATCTCCTTCAAACATTTTCCAAAACTTGTGTTTTCTAAGGAAAACTTCAAGCAATCTTCAAGTTCTTCACAACTCAAACCTCTAGTCCATCTAGAACTCCATTTTCTTACTGTTTTCAATCCATTTTCAAGCAAACAAGTCAGTCCAAGAAGCTGGATTCAAGTCAAGCAAAGGTATAAAATCTCATTTTACACCCGAAATCTACCGTTTTTCTACTCCTGAGGGGGATCAAGGGTTCACACTAGTTCCTTATACTAGTTGTGAGCTCATTTGATCTTACTTTAGCACCAAGAGCAAGAGGAACACAAAGAAAACAAAACTTTTTCTGGGCACTGTGTTCACTCCCGAGCGCTCGGGACCATTCCTGAGCGCTCAGGAGTGCTGCTGCCACTAAAACTCTGTTTTGTTCATTATGTATTTCATTTTCTGTTTTAGTAGATATTGGGTGTGCACTGGTCCTTCCAGAGCCCAGTTAGGTTTGCTTTCAGTTGCAAGGAAGCCTTGTCTGGATGGTTAGGACCAGTTCTTAGCCGTTTAAACCTCTGTCTGAGCACATCTGTATTTTGATTTCTTTGTGATTTTTCTGGCAGTACTAGTATGTGAATATGTCTAACCAAACTTGCAGGTTGTGAGTGTTAGCACTCCCAAGCGCTCGGGACCACTCCCGAGCGCTCGAGAGTGAATACAGTGACAGGGTTCCATTTTCAGTCATCTTGTATTTTGCATGGCCATTTCACCCTCTCCTGTACACATGCACATGCATGCACTTCCTACATGGTATTACTGTGGATACTTGCTAGCTGGTTAAAATGAAACAAAATCCCTTTTAAAAATCCCACAAACGTTTAGTAGAGACCGATCTCGAATCGGGCGAGGGGGGTGCCGTAAAACCCTTCCCCCCTCGTAACATGGCTTCCGAACCCTCAAAACGATCTCTGGTTTTCAATTTCAAATCAACGGTTTTCAAAACAAAACGGTTTCTCGGGTGATATACCGCAAATCCGGGTGGCGACTCTTCAAAACAAAACGGTTTCTCGGGTGATTAACCATAAATCCGGGTGGCGACTCTTTCAACTCTTCAAACGATATTTTTCTCAAAAAGGGAAATATATTTTTCGGGCTGGTAGCCCACAGTGGCGACTCCGCTGGGGACGTTTAATTAATACTTGAGAAAAAGTTGGTTTGTTGATAAAACGGCCCGCTTTTCTTGAATATCAATTAAACTTGTGAGCCAAGCTTGAAAAACGTTTGTGGGATTTTCAAAGGGATTTTGTTTCATTGTCTATTTCTTGTGTATATATCTTGTGCAACCTCGCTGTTGTGTTTCGGCAATCCTACCCGGCTTGCCGGTGATGGGGAATCCCGGAATGCTCAGCAACCCTCGATCGTGATGAGTCATCCCTACCGTTTGTACCATTATTGGGTGTATGCTCAATAGTGGGAGGTATACTTTGACTCTAGTCCGGGGAACCCTCTTCGAGCCAAAACCGGCCTTTGTACATGCTTAGCAAGCCATAGATCCTTCCAAACTAGGACAGGGACCCGCAGGGTAGGATTATATGCTATATCCTGCCTACATGTTACTGCTTTCTGCATCTCACCATGCATCTCATCCATGTCACGCCGTCATGCCGTCTGTTCAATTTCGAGTCCTGTGCTCTTAATCTCGCTCGCACGGTCTGTAGAAGGTTACCGAGGCCCGATGATGAGTCGTGCACCCCGGTGTACGTTGTTTAACTACATGAGTCCTTAGAACAAGGAGACTTTGGGAAATCAGGATGTTACTAAGTCCTTAACTAATGCCTAATCGAAATTTCAACGGAGAACGAAGAATAACAAAGGAACCGGCGCCGTGATGTCACTTTACTTACACCGCCTTGGCTAATGGCACAGTGCCACTGACACCACGATGGTTGGGGTATCACGCCGTCTATACTAAGTTATTCCAAGTTCAAAATTGAAACTTCGAACGAGGACTAGTTGAATACTTAGTTCATTTTGACATCTCTTAGAATTTGTCGTTCTGAACGAAGGATACACCCTAAAAAGAAATTCTGAGGAATTAGGCAACCTTCAAAAGACCGTAATCTCATCACGCTTGCACATCGCACCTTGCATCTTATGCTTGCTTTCGTGTCGCATATAGAACTCTTACGCTTGCTTGCGCATCTTGTTTAGGATCGCCTTGACCAATGATGAGTCGTGCTTTTTGAAGGCACGTTGTTGAAATTAATTAGTCCTTGGAATGACGAGGTTTTAGGGATATCAAAATTCGTTAAGTCTTCTATACATTTTTCAATCATGGATTCAATGAAAATTAACAAAACAATTAGGCTACAATGTCGTGATACCCACACCACCCAGGCTAATGGCGCCATGCCACTTACGCCGCCCCGGTTACGGTATCATGTCATTTACGCTAAACGGTTTTCGAAACCAGAACTGAAACTTCAAGTGAAAAATATTAAAGACTTAATTTGTTTTGATATCTCTCAAATCTTGTCATTCCTAATCAAAGGATACGCATTCAAAGGAATCTCTGAGGACTAAGGCATTTCTTGAGTCAGGGTCTAGGAGACCATAAATCCATGGAGTTTGGGATACCTCTGGTGTTTGCCGTGCCCGAACGGCTCCCCCTAGTTTAATCTAGCCTTAAGTGCATCTTCCGGCAGTCTTATTGCTCTGTCTCGGATGGTCTTAGATAAGGAGATTGGCTCTGATTCCCAACGTGAGGAATTTAACCTGCCTGACACCGACCTACCCGTGACTGTTGGAACTTTCCGTAAAGTGCAATCCCTTGTGTCAACGACAACACGTCAATTACAACTCTTTTATTCAACATGCATTTTTTTTCAATAAATCATAACAGGGGCACGTTCTGAGCTCGCTTTTTGCTTTACTGTCAGCACTGGGCCACCCATCCTAAAAGAAAACCCTACCCTCATAGACTCAGAATTTGTGGGAAGATATGGAACAGCCGGTGGAAAATTTGAATGGGGAGCATCCGAACGGGGAACTGCCAGTAGGAAATCTGAATGAGTTGGATCAAATCCGAACCTCTATTCAACAGATGGGTGAACGAACAGACAACCAGATTACCCAGTTGATGCTCATGATAACCGGGGTTGCCAGACGACTTCCACCTCCACAAAACCCAGAAACACCCCTCGAAAATGATCATGAACCACCCTCTGGACCAAACTCCCAAAGCCCAGAAATGGCCACCATCGAAGCCAAATTATCCCAACTTGAGCTGTCCTTAGCCAGAAGCGAAGGAATCGCCTCAATTGGTTTCGACTTCGACAAACTCTGCCTTTTCCCGAATGCCAGACTACCCAAGAAATTCAAGCAAATCGACTTCGCTAAGTTTGACGGAACCGGTGATCCAAAAGCACACTTGACCAGTTACATTGGGGTACTTTCCATGTGGGGCTTGGAGAAAGACGCCATGGCCCAAATGTTTTCTCAAACACTGGTTGGACATGCCTTGCGCTGGTTCACTGCCTTGGAAGTGACAAAGAAGAAATCTTGGGAAGACATCTGTGAGGCTTTCGTGGCCCAATTTGACTATAACATCCAACTTGAGGTCACCACTCGAGAGTTGGAATCAATAAAGATGGAACCGAAGGAGTCTTTTATGGATTTTATTCGAAGATGGAGAGTAAAGGCTGTTCAGATGAAGGACAAACCCTCGGAGAAAGATCAAATTCGGATGATTGTCCGAAACCTCCAGCCCGCACTTGCCAGGCACATGATCCTAGCTCAAGCCTCTTCTGACTTCAAGACATTCTTCGAAACAGGCCTGGCCGTCGAAGAAGCTGTTCAGTTGGGCATCCTCGAAAATGCTGATTCCTTCCCAGAGACAGAAAATGTAGACCCCGACAGCAGCAACATGTTGTATGGTTACACCGATTTGCCATCTGACCCTACACATACCGACCATGTCCGGACCGAGCCCGTTAGCCAGATCGTTGCTCAAACCACCAAGCCTAAACAACCTCGTGTCTTTTCCGAGTTTTTTGTACCACTATCCATGGTATTCGAAAGACTTGTCGAAAGTGGAACCGTCAAGCCACTCCTGCCAACTCCCCTACCTCAAAAGCTCCCAGCCTACCACGACCCAAATGCCTTCTGCGCCTTCCATCAAATGCCCGGTCACGCTACCAATGACTGTCACCGTCTCCGCCACGAGATCCAAGACTTAATCGACAACGGAACCATCCCAGTGCCGGACTTCAGATCGGGAGGAGGATTTTGAGTGCAGCAAAGCATGAATGGAATTACTCACGAGTTTGGGAAGCTTTTGAGTTTCGAGTCAAGTATTTCAATTTCGAGTCAGTTTGTTCTTTGCGTCTTTCATGCTTTCGTGTCTGTACGTTTTCAAATTCGAGTTTGTAGTAAAAAAAGAGAAAAACCAAAAATAGTGTCAGTTTCGTAGCCTGAACTACGTTATGACCTGATTCCTTTGCAAGAAGGATACGTAGGCAGCCTTATCCCGAGGCCCGGTCATGTTCATTTGAGTCGATTCCAAAATTTGGTCACGATCTTTCAAGTCAATGTCGAGCTTCTTGAGTCGAAATTGTGATAATAAACTCGTGTTTTGTGATAATCCCTTAACTTAGAATCGTTTTTCACCATCAAAACACGAGATACTTTGCCCTCTGAAGAAGAAGAATTTCATGGGACCACTCCCTGGTGCCGTCAAGAAGCAACGCCTTGGCCCAAGAAAAAGCTCGCTAGATCAAAACCTCAAAATGTGATCTAGGCAAAAGTTAGAGCACACAAATCTCTTAACCTGCATCTAGGATCCAGTTATCAAGTTGTGCAATTCAAAATGAAGAAAGGCATTCTTTTTTCAAATACTTGAAGATATATATCCATTGATAACCCCTTTGAGCCTAAATTAATTTCTTTGAAAGAACCCAGCTAGGCAGCTATCCCCCACACCGGGTGAAATGAGGAGGACAAATGTGCCAAACACCTGGTTATCATCGGCGCATCAGAATTCAATGCGTGAAAGTGCCAAATACATGGGCTCAATGAGATGCAAAACATTGAAGAAAAATCGGAGAAAGCTCAAGATCAATGAAAATGCAGAATGCATTGGGCACAACAAAAGGCGAAGCAAAGCAGGCGAAAGAAGGCGCCTATCAAAAGCAAAGAAGGCACAAAAATATTCAAGATAGCTGCTAGCTCTCGAAACCCCAAGAAAATAAAAAATTTGAGCCTATTATCCTTTCTTTGTTAAAGCCAAAACCTTGGCCACGTTACAACCCGAATAAAGTCCTGTCAGATTGAAAAACACAAATTGATAACAAAAATCCTGGACAATAGGAGAAAACAAGAAGGAGCGCCAAGGCATTTTGTGAATCTTGCAAAAAATCCAACCTGGGGCATGGTTCTTGGTAAAATCCTCATGTTTTGATAAAACAAGATCCTCAAAGCCCCGAATGGGAAAATCATCGAAACTTGATTTTATCATGACAATTTCAAACATTAAATCCTCAAATAATCAAGTGCCTCGTCCGGTCAAATCAAACTCCTCGTCCAGTCTGGTTCATCATTGAGTCAGTCCTCGGATAAAGGGTTTTTCTTATCTTTTGAGTCATCTGGGCCTTGTCCAAATTCACACAAAGTCATTGAGGCCCCAACTCGTGAGAAAAACTCCAGTACATGGAAGAACCCGCACTTGTGCTCATAACAAAATTGGTCGCCGAAACTATCAGTGGAATCAAGGAAAAGAATCAGAACTAAGGACTGTCACTCACTGGGGCACGCCAGCCCAATGCCGTTAATCACTGCAAGCGTACAGCCGACCTCAAGACTGGGGCATGCATGCTCGGGACTCAAGCCCTGATCAAGGCCAAACTCAAACCAGCTCCAGCTCAAACCCAATTTCCATCCAAAGACGAACTCCATCCCAAATCCCAAGGTCCTGAAGATACCGGTCCGCTGGCCAAGAACAGTAAAGCAGAAAGGGTACTCGGACACGTCCATTGTTGTTTTTCAAAACTAAAAATCATCAGTGTTGTCAAAAGTCGAAACGCGGGTCTCACTTTCTAACCTCGACCCCCCATGGTCGCCTTCTTCCTTCATATTCGTCAACATGACTGCACATATTCTGCCATAGATTTGGCACCCTTCAAACGTCTTCTGCCATAGATTTGGCACCCTTCAAACATATTCTGCCATAGATTTGGCACCCTTCAAACGTCTTCTGCCATAGATTTGGCACCCTTCAAACTTCTCCCGCCATAGATTTGGCACCCTTTCATCTTCTGCCATAGATTTGGCACCCTTCAATCATCTCTCGCCATAGATTTGGCACCCTTCAATCATCTTCCGCCATAGATTTGGCACCGTCCTAAGGGACATCTCCCCGGTTTTCTCCAGGTTCTCCGCCGCCATAGGTTTGGCGCTGTCCTGAGGGACACCTTTCTATCATTTGCTTGCATGTCTGCATGTCTGCATTTGCCCCAAAGAACTACGCTAGTCTGATCCTTGCATAAAAGGGTACGTAGGCAGTCTGAAAAGACGCGACCGCATGCATCAAATGTTTGTGTTTTCGCTTGCATTTGTGTTTTGAATTGAGGATTTGATTTGGCTCGAATTGGGCTGTCTCAATCTTTGGACGGCACTCGTATCCAGACGTGATGCTGAGCGACGCCCAAAGAGGGGCAACTGTAGACACCCCAATTTGAACTTGTCAAAGTTCCTTAATTTGTGCCCTCGAGGCTCCCCGATGATGAAATAGGGTCAAAACGGACCTTGGCAAACTTGGACGATACTTCTTGGACTGTTTCAAAATCAAAATGTTCCTTTTTTCTCGACACCCTGAGGGTAAAATTGGCATGCATTTTAGCATATAAAATATATTTGAATGAAACCAATTGGGTTAGAAAGAGGACTTAACGAGCTTTCCAACGCTTCGAAAAACACCCAAAACCGAGTTCGGGAGTGTCCGTGGCGCCCTTCTGAAGTTGGGCTGCCACTCCCAAGCGCTCGGGACCACTCTAGAGCGCTCGGGAGTAATACTCCCAAGCGCTCGGGACGGCTGTCAGGACCAATGCATGTCGAGCTTGGCCTTTGACCGCGGCTTTTCAGGCTTTTCAGACCCATTCAACGTTCAACCTGGTCCTGCCTGATTATTCAGATGGGGCAGGAATATAATCATGCCATTTTTCCCCCCAAAGTTATTTTCCATTTCATTTTCATTTTATTTTCAAATTTCAAACACATTTTCTCCTTGCCTATAAATACCCCTTTCATTCTACATGCAAAGGACCACGAAATTTTACTCTCTCCCTCTACTATCTTCTGAAATTTTCAGTCTCAAAATCTCCTTCAAACATTTTCCAAAACTTGTGTTTTCTAAGGAAAACTTCAAGCAATCTTCAAGTTCTTCACAACTCAAACCTCTAGTCCATCTAGAACTCCATTTTCTTACTGTTTTCAATCCATTTTCAAGCAAACAAGTCAGTCCAAGAAGCTGGATTCAAGTCAAGCAAAGGTATAAAATCTCATTTTATACCCGAAATCTACCGTTTTTCTACTCCTGAGGGGGATCAAGGGTTCACACTAGTTCCTTATACTAGTTGTGAGCTCATTTGATCTTACTTTAGCACCAAGAGCAAGAGGAACACAAAGAAAACAAAACTTTTTCTGGGCACTGTGTTCACTCCCGAGCGCTCGGGACCATTCCTGAGCGCTCAGGAGTGCTGCTGCCACTAAAACTCTATTTTGTTCATTATGTATTTCATTTTCTGTTTTAGTAGATACTGGGTGTGCACTGGTCCTTCCAGAGCCCAGTTAGGTTTGCTTTCAGTTGCAAGGAAGCCTTGTCTGGATGGTTAGGACCAGTTCTTAGCCGTTTAAACCTCTGGCTGAGCACATCTGTATTTTGATTTCTTTGTGATTTTTCTGGCAGTACTAGTATGTGAATATGTCTAACCAAACTTGCAGGTTGTGAGTGTCGAAGTTCTTTAATTTGTGCCCTCGAGGCTCCCCGATGATGAAACAGGGTTCCATTTTCAGTCATCTTGTATTTCGCATGGCCATTTCACCCTCTCCTGTACACATGCACATGCATGCACTTCCTACATCGTATTACTGTGGATACTTGCTAGCTGGTTAAAATGAAACAAAATCCCTTTTAAAAATCCCACAAACGTTTAGTAGAGACCGATCTCGAATCGGGCGAGGGGGGTGCCGTAAAACCCTTCCCCCCTCGTAACATGGCTTCCGGACCCTTGAAACTGATCTCTGGTTTTCAACTTCAAATCAATTGGTTTTCCAAACAAAACGGTTTCTCGGGTGATAAACCATAAATCCGGGTGGCGACTCTTCAAAACAATATTTTCTCTCAAAACGGAAAACATATTTTTCGGGCAGGTAGCCCACAGCTTCTTCTCTGATTTGACCTCCTTATGGGGTTTAGATTGTTCCGCTTCGTGCCTCCGTTTGCCAGTTCCTGATGCCTCTTCTGAGTGCCGCCGAGCGGCCATCGCTTCCTCAGCGTTGATGTGCTTCTGAGCTTTGTTCATCAGTTCCGCCATGCTAGACGGCGGCTTCTCCGAGACGGATTCGAAGAACTTGGTAGGCTGGAGTCCACCAATAAAGGTGGTGAGAGCCACCTTGTCATCTACCTCGTCAATTAAGAGCGTCTCGTTGTTGAAGCGCTTCAGGTAATCGCGGAGCGACTCTCCTTCCTTCTACTTGACGTTGAGAAGGTAGGTGGCCGGTCTGTGCTGACGTCATCCGCTGTAGAAGTGCTCGATGAACAGCTTGCTCAGTTCGTCGAAAGTCCCAATTGAGCCAGGTTTCAGCTTCCCAAACCAAACTATGGCCGAGCCCTTCAAAGTGGTGGGGAATGCTCGACACATGATTTGGTCTGGGCAAGCGTGAAGCGTCATGAAGGCCTTGTATGTTTCCAGATGATCGAGGGGGTCACCCAATCCATCAAAAGGCTCAAGCGATGGAAGCCTGAACTTCTGAGGAAGCGGGTAAGTAGTTACTTCGGCCGTGAAAGGGAGATTGGTTTTCTGAACCAAGGTCTCCACAGTCCTGGCTCCTCGGTTGTTAACTTACTTCAGCACCTGGTGCACCTTCTCCTGCAGCTCCTTGAACGCAGCCCCCTGGGCCAGTGACGACCCAGAGTTGGTAGCATTCCTTTGTCTGAAGGCGACGAAGCTGTTATCACCAGCCGCCGTGGATTGGCGGTGATCAGCGGTGTTCGAGGGATTCCCGCCGTGGTGGGTGCCCTGGTTCTCTGGTGAGTCTTCGCTCATCTCACGCTCCTCATTGGGGGGAGTAGGTTGAGGATGAGGGAAGCGTTGGAGAAGCTCTGCGTTCTGCTCCCGGAGCTGATTAACCATCTCTGTGAGTTGATTAACCTTCTCCTGGAGAGGGTTGCCTCGCCCATCCGGATCAGGTCCATTTTGTGTACTTCCGGCTCTCGTGTTGACCATTCTGAGGGGTTTTGAAACAGTTGAATTTGTGAAATAGGAAATTTGTCGTTTCCCATAGACGGCGCCAAACTGTTGATGCCCAAAACTGGACGGTCAATCCGAGCTCCGTCTTTAAGGAGTTCCTGCAAAACAGCGTCCAGGGACTGGGGGTGTTTCCAGTCGTGGACCCTCCGATGGCTAAGTCAATAAGAGTATGAGAAAGATAAACTCCGTGGACTTCGTGAGTAGAGTTTTTGTACGTACCTTAGACCCATGGACGGACCGCCCATTTATAGACGGGGTGGTTCATGTCCCTGTGAGGGGCACGATGGTGGTGGATCGTGGACCACGATGGCGGTTGAAGTCCCTCGAAGTGGAGGGAGTCCCGCCGGAACTGGAGTGAGTGGTGGACGTGGGAAGCATGGCTCCGCAGTCTAGGAATCCAGGGGACGTGGGGTTAGCCCCACCACGCCCGAGGATATCGGTGAGTGTAACTGTGTTGACCCAGTCAGTGCATATCTTGTCGTCCCAGCAAGGTTGGAGAAGTCCGACCGAGCGACCTGGATTGAACCGAGCGACCGATGTCCGACCGAGCGGGTCACCTCTTGACACGCGTCGAGAGAACAGTGCTCGACAGCAAGTGTCTAAAAATCTCCTCATCATAACCTATAGTCTCCAAAATGAAATGAATTTGAATAAAATCTTTTTTTAAGGGGGAAAATCTCCATCATCTGATCCTCTGCCACTTGAGGTTGAGTGTTAACTCAAACCTCAGCCGGCTCAAGATGGCTGTAATGATGGGTTGCATGGATAGTGGGAGATCTTATCATCCATTGGGCAGCACAACAGTCTCGAGCGCTCGGGAGTGGTCTCGAGCGCTCGGGAGTGGTCTCAAGCGCTTGGGACTGTCACTCTCGAGCGCTCGAGAGAGAGCCAGGCCCACAGCTTTTGAAAATGGTTTTGAGCGCTTGGGACTCCTCCCAAGCGCTTGAGATTGATTTTGACCATTTTACTTCCTTTTCAAAGTCCCTCAAGAAGCAAAGTTTCAATTGGTACGAGGCTTGTTTTAATCCGAATTCATCATCGGGGAGCCTCAGAGCCACAAATTAAGGAAATTCGAAGAGTCCAAATTGGGGTGTCTACACTATGCAATTTAAGCAACCTCTTAGCTTGGGATTTTGGAACATTAGGGGTCTTAATGACCTAGTCAAACAAAAAGAAGCTAAAATTTTTGTGAATCATAACAAACTATCCCTTATGGGGTTGCTAGAGCAAAAAATAAAGGAAGACTTGGCTGGTAGAATAATGAAATATGTTTGTCCTCAATGGAATTTTGTGAGCAATTATCTTCATGCTCCCATTGGTAGAATTCTAGTGTGTTGGGATCCTACTGTTGTTCAGGTTCAGGTACTGGACCAATCTGACCAGTTCATTCACTGTGAAGTGCAATCCAAGGATGGTGGGGCTCCCTTTTTGGCAACTTTTATTTATGGAGCAAATAGTTACCTTAAGAGACAGGCACTTTGGTCTAGTCTCCTTCATCTTAACTCATCCATTCCTTGGATTGTGCTTGGTGACTTTAATGCTATTAGATTTCCCAGAGAGAAGGTTGGGGCCACTATAAGTTGGCCCCCACACATGAATGAGTTCAATCATTGTCTGTATGCCTTGGAACTAGATGACCTTAGGTATTCTGGGTGTTTCTTCACTTAGGCCAATAAACAAGATCCACCTCATTTTGTTAGCACCAAACTGGATAGAGTGCTTGTGAATGAGCCCTGGATGATAGCTTTTAGCTATTCTCATGCTCATTTCCCCACCCCTGGGGTATCTGACCACTCTCCTGCCATTGTCTGCATCATTCCAAATAATAAGAAATCACTTAAACCCTTTAAGTTCTTTGACTTCCTTGCTGATCATCCACAGTTCCTAACTGTGGTTCGGAAGGTTTGGAGGAGAGTGGTCATTGGTAATCCAATGTTCAGTGTTTGTGAGAAACTCAAACTATTACAAGATGAGTTCAAACAAATCAATAGGAGGGACTTCAGTGATATCTCTAAGAGAGTGGTTGACTCTAGGCAACTTCTTGAGTCACTACAAAAGGCATTCACCCCTCTGATCCCTCTGTTATAAGTCAAGAGAGAGTGGTTCATAAGCAATTCCTCGATTTGTTGAGAGCGGAGGAAAGTTTGGCTAAGCAAAAGTCTCAAATTCAGTGGCTTAAATTGGGTGACCAGTGCACATCCTTTTTCTTTAAATTTGTGAGTAATACCTGTAATAGAAGCAAGATCTCTAGTTTGATCTTAGATGATGGATCTCTCATTCATGATAGTAAAGATATTAAATCAAGATTTGTTAGATTTTACACTGATCTGCTCGGTTCTGCTCACCCTACTGCTTACCATGGGATAGATAGGTTTCAGCAGATTGTCAAGCAGAGATTAACTGATGGTCAAAGGATGGCTATGGTTGCTGAGGTCTCTGATCTAGAAATTAAAGACACCTTCTGGTCTCTTAATCCTACTAAAGCACCTGGACCTGATGGCTATAATGCTGGGTTTTTCAAGAAAGCATGGCCTATCATAGGTCATGAAGTCACCGCAGCTATTAAGTCTTTTTTTAGGTCTGGTCAATTACTTAGGAAAGCAAATTCTACTATTGTAGCGCTGGTTCCCAAGGTCCCCAACCCATCAGAGGTGGGGGACTATAGATGTAACGCCCCCATTTTCGGGTTCGTTAATTAAACATTTTATTGAATAAAAAGGCTAAGAGTCAAGCTCATTATTACAACATAAGTCTTACTAGAGTACTTTTATTACACAAGGAGGGAATTTCTAGGGTATTCTACTACTCCGCTTCTTCTTCCATCCTAGCAAGCTCTTCGGCTCCAAAAGCCTCCAACACGTACTATTCACCTTGCTCATCAATTAACTCTGACACATTATACTAGCGTCGCCCCCAGTATAATATGTCAGGGTCACCAAAAAGGTAACACCATGAGCTACAAGCCCAATAGAATAAACTATACCCACTAACTCTTAACTTAAAGCCAGGAAGCATATAAACAATTACACATGCTCATTCAACAATATAGAAACACAATGATACATTCATATTCGATATCTTTTAGCGTTGGTGTCATGCCTTTTCGTGTTTCTCCTACGCGACTCATCGTAGACCGTGTCACATTTTCACCTTTATCGAAATCTTAATTTCCAACATTCTTTCATAAATTGTTACTAATGAGGCTACCAAGTCCGGCTTCATTAGTAACACTCACAATGGCTACCAAGTCCGACCAATCATGGTTTACAAAATCCATTTCAAAACTTGCATTGGCTACCACGTCCGGCCAAGCCCCATTTCCACATGAGACTACCACGTCCGGTCCCATTGGAAATCTACGCAATGAGCTACCAAGTCCGGCTACATTACGGTTTTCACAAAACACATTCTTTCAAAACTTGCATTGGCTACCACGTCCGGTCCCATTGGAAATCTACGCAATGAGCTACCAAGTCCGGCTACATTACGGTTTTCGAAAACACTCACATAATGACTACCAAGTCCGGTCATTATGTAATTTCAAAATATTTTCCGCAGGTTAATCCCATCCTTCATTTTATCCATATCAACCACACCCTAGGTGTCATGTTTCTACTTTCTCGGTTTTCGTGTCTCGTTCGCATGCATAGACTCCGCGGTTATTCATACAACAACTTTAGTAATCTTGAAACTATACTAATAAGATCATTCAACTCTATATTAGATAGCATGCTCATTTTGTCATATCATCATACTCACGTTTAATCACACAAGGTTAAGCATAGTGTCACATGGACGGACACCTTTGGAGTGATAAATCACTTATGCTTTATCAACAACAAGTAGTCAAGTAATCACATAATCATGCTCACATTCATTCTAAGATTAAACAGCTTAATCCTAAATCATGCTTTCTTAAGTTCAAAACAGCATATGTTTATTGAGTGTTCTAACGTTAAGCTATTCATGCCATGGTTAATCAAGATAACAACTCTTTAAACATTTCTAGTCATGCTTAGGGAAAGTGGCTCGTATAATCTACGTATGCCCGGAGTTTCAAAGGTTTAGAATAACGTACTATCATTTCGAAATACGTATGCAATACGCTATACTTAGATTTTTGAAAGCATAGGAACTATACTAAGGAATATATACGTATACATAGAGAAGAGTAGATATAGAATATCTACCGTTCTTCTTGGCGGTAGTCGGCTACGGATTAGGAAAATAGTTCGTCGGACAGAGTAACGGCTTAGGAATGGCTTCGATAGCTTCGAAAGAGAAAGGTTTCTCTCAAAACTTGATCTTGACTAATACTACTAAAACTTTTGGATCGATAGGGTGGTGGAGTGGCGGCTTAGTGGCGGCACTAGAAGAGCTTCTTGAAGAACTAAGGAAGAACTTCAAGAACAACTAAGAACTAAGCAAGAACAACAAGAACAACAAGAACAACAAGAACAACAAGAACACTAGACTTTCTAGAGAGAAGTTGGAGCAAAGCTTGAAGGTGTGAGTTCAAAGGCTTGGAATGGCTTGCTATTTATAGGCCAAGTTGGTCTATTATCCAAGAGACAATATTTCCCCTAACATTTGTTATCCAATGGATCATAGATTGACTAGATTTGATTGTCCTTAGATTGGATGAGGTGTTGATCAAAAGGACAATGACTAGGCTAGTTGTACACTTGCACACATCACACAAATCTTTCTCTACCTCTCTCACTCTCTCCCGGCCTCTCTCTCTCCCATCTCTCTCGGCTCTCTCTCTCTCTCTCTCCCTCTCTCTCTCTCTCTCCCTTTGGTCCAAAGAAGGTACAAGAGTTGGAAAGACTACAAGATTTTCTCTTATTCTTTCTTTCAAACTAGGACAAGGTTTAGGTTTCTTTAATGGGGTTTGTGTCTAGTCTAGGATAGAAAATAAGATATGGTAGTCCTTTAGGGTTGAAAGAATAAGAAACCCTAGATATGGTGGTACAAAGTGATGCAATAGGATGATGTAGGAAGATATGGGAGTACACTAGTCACACACATCACACTCTCTCTCCCTCTCTCATCTAAATTCTCTCTCTCTCTCTCTCTCTCTCTCTTGGACACCTAATGGAGAAAGGACAAATGGTTGGTATTTGACTAAGTGAAAGAGTAAGGTTAAACTAATAGTTTGTAAGAAGATTTTGTAAGAAAATCTAGTACTTGGTTATATCTTAGGTCATCCTATTCTTCATCTTTCAAAGTACAAGTACTAATGTATATAGTATTAGGGTTTTGGTAGAAGAAGATCAAGGAAGGTACATGCAATATATATATATCTCTCTCTCTCTCCTATCTCTCTCCCTCATCTCTCTCTCTCTCGGCCTCTCACTCTCTCTCTCTCTGAATTCTCTCTCTCTCTCTCTCCTCCCTTGGTTGAAAGAAAAACTAGCAAGAAAAAGGACAATGTACTATGTGATCTTGTTTTGGATTTCTAAGTCAAACTATCCTATTAAACTATGTCAAAATGCCACCTATGTACTTATAACTATATACTAATATATAGTATGCTAGGATGATGTAAACATATCATATGCTTTAATCAAATTAGTACATATCATATCTAGGAAGGAATTAACTAATACTAACCTAGTACTATAGCTTGATATGGTTTTATGGACCAATGGATTATAATTCCCCTAACATTTATTAACCAAAGGTTAAAGATGGAAGTACTAAACTTACATAATCTATCTAATATAGTACAATGACTCATGGTGAATCTAATTAAACTAATGGATCTTGTACTAGGTGGAAAGGTTAACCTATCGTCCAATGGGTAATAAATCTCCTAACTTTTATCGTCCAATGGGTAAAGATGGTAAGTAATATATAATCTTATATAGTGTACCTAGAAATCTTGTCACAATATCCAAGGGGTAAACCTATGGTCCAATGGATAAAGATTATCCTAGTATCTATCGTCCAATGGGTAATAGATCAAGGGTTGACTTTTGGTCAAGGTCTCACTTAGGGTTCAAATGGTTCAAAGGTTCAATTAGGCTACTCTAACGATTAGTCGGAAGCTAGCTAGGCTTGCTAAATAGGACGACTTAGGGTTGCTATCTTGCTTGTCTTTAGAAAATGACTAGATCGCAAGGCGGAATGAAATTAGGGTTTGAATCGAATAAATCTAATCATGACGGATTGTTGGAAAATACAGAATTTATAGAGTCAAAATAATAAACAACGAGATTTTTATTTACTGAAAATCGGAGTTGTTACAATAGACCCATCTCTTGCTATAATACTGTTTACAAGTGTATCTCTAGAATTCTTGCTAAACGGATCCAATTAGCCCTTCCTACTTTAATTGATCCTGTACAATCAGGTTTTGTTAAAGGAAGAAGGATAGCTGACAATATCTTCATCACACAAGAACTCATGAGAGGATACCATAAGTCATCCTCCACTCCTAGGTGTGCCATGAAGGTGGATATTATGAAGGCATATGATAATGTGAGGTGGGAATTCCTTTGGGATGTCCTATCTGCTATGAATTTCCATCCTACCATGATTAACTGGCTACAAGCTTGTGTCACCACTGTGTAGACACCTCCCAAACGGGGCATCGCCATATAGACTGATCGTTTGTTGCTCGATTGGTTGCTTGCTTCATAAACCAAGATCGTGGACATTTTCATGGCTAGGAACATCGCCACACGATAGCGGTTATCATCAAAACCGAGTCACCACATAGTTTATTAAAACTAGAAAAACAGATAGAGATTCTGGGTACGGGAGCCAAAAGTACAGTAAGGGGAAGGTGTTAGGCACCCCTCTCTGCCCAGTCGCGAGACTGGCCCATAGTTGTTCAACATAAGACGTATAGATGCTTTTGTTAGATATTTTGGCACTTTTCGGGGGAGTTCAAAACCTCCATTTGTGTCTTTGTTATATCGACTCCATTTGATTGTAATGGGTAGGTTAATTAGGGGGTAGTGTCTCGCTCAATGCTCCTCCCATTATTTGTGCCAAGTTGACCACCGCGACATCGATCAAATTGCATGAGAGGTAAAAACATTAAACAGCACGTCATGCATATGATGATTTTGTTACCAAGATTAGATCTTTGAAAATTTGGTTACATATCTATATCTTTAAAAGATTTCTTTTTCCTGAATATATTATTGGGGCCTATGGATAATACGTTTTTATATATATACATATATGTCTTTAAAAAAAAAAAGAGGACTGAAAACGGAGATTAAGTTTTTCCCGCAGCCCACGTTTTCTTTTCCTCCTTGCATCTGCCTCTATATATGTAGACCTATTAGGTCATACAGTGGTGTGCACAAAAGAATAATATACAGGGAGGCGAGAGATTTTTTTAAAAGAAAGAAAGGGTTGCACTGTTTTTTTTTCGGTGGAGGCGAGAAGAGTTCTTCTTTTTTGGGCAGCAACCATTGTTTCTTTTTATTATTACATTCTTGCATTTTTGCATTCCTTTGAACGTTTTTGGGGTTTTTCAAGATCACGTTACACATCATTCATTCATCCATTCACTGTTCGTGGTTCTTGGTGCCGTTTACTGCTGTGGCCGAATCTTTTAGAGATTGATTAGGAGCCGGTTGAATCCGGAGATCGGGCATGAAGTCCGTGGTGCATCTATTGGATCTTGAAGAAGCTCGGGGAGCATCGGAGATTGGCGAGAATAGGTAAAGGCTTGGGTAAGGTTTTTACTATTTTGCAATCTGTACTTCTTTTTGATTAATAGAATATATCAGTAGTGTTAGGCCGTGGTTTTGGCTTAGGGTTATTTAGGACCCTAAGTTTTTTCACGTAAATCGTGCGTATCCTGTCTTAATTTTTATTTTATTGCACTACTTGATTTTTGGTTTGGATTAATCGAGATAATCAACCCGTTCATCTATATTAATTTTTAAATAAAAAAATTGGTGATTTTTTTTATCAAAACTCCTATTCACCCCCCTTCTAGGAGTAGATTGAACGCTTCCGCATAATTTCAGCTTTGTTTAATTCTAACACATAGTCTGTTTAATTATGCTTTTAAACAGTAAATAAAGTGAGCCAGTGCGATAATTAAAGCATGCATCAGAAAGCAGAAAAGCAAACAAAGCTGTTCCAGGGTAATGGATCCCGTGGCCGGTGAATGGATGTCACGGCCGAGGGATCCTCCTGGTTTGATATATCGACCGAGGGATCGAAGTCCCGGTCGATGTTCTTCCTCACACCAGACAGAAAAGTTAGCAGATAATCAAAACGCTACGATTAAGATTATAGACAGAAATTAAATCAAACCAGAGGCCGTTGGGCCTCACCACCTTGATCCCTCAGTTGCTTGATTGCTTCGGATTGATTGTGATTGACTGATTGCTTCTTTGAAAACCCTAGAGCTAGGGTTTGAACTTCGGGGTTTAATCGTCGGATTGATGGCTGCCTTCGGGAGGTTAGGGCTTTTGAAGAGGGGGTTTGAGAGAGTATTTTTGAAGAGTTTCGTGGCTTGAGAGAGTATGGAAGTATACGAATTTTGTGATTTTTTCGTTCTTGTTATTTTCGAAACCCAAAGGCCCTTTATATAGGCAATTGGTGACTCACTCCGGCCAATCAAAATGCATGATTGCAATTGCAATTGCAATGCAATGCAAACTCTTCGTGATAATCTCTGGGCGTAGCCCGAACGCATCGGGAATGTAGTGTAGTTGGATCAAACGTCTGACAGAACGTTCCAGAGTCTGGAAAACATAGGATCTGGCGGCCGAGGAATGGATATTACGGTCGAAGGATAGATCTTGCGGCCAAGGGATTGATCTCTCAGGGAGATTTTCAAGCAACAGGTTGCTCGGGTGAAGAAAGGATGTTAAGGCCGTGAGATCGATGTTACGGCCGACAGATGGATTCTCCTAGGATTCTGTATTTCTGTTTGAAAGGCTGTATGGGTCTGGATTGGGTCCTCCAAGTGGCTCAAAGTTCTAACCAAAAGTCCTAAGCTTCTCGAAAAGGCAATCAGCAATCACTGTATCCATTTCATCATCGGGATGGTCCCCAAGGTGGGACTTGAAATAATCGTTAGGCCAAATTGGGGTGTCTATAGATGCCTCTCTTTGACTGAGCTCAGACGGATCGCGAGACATGTTTGAGTAAGAGTCAAAGCTGTAAAAGCAACTCAATTTGGTCCAACCACTATTCCAAGGGGTTTTCGAAAAAGGTTTTTTTGTTATGGTTGGGCCGGGAGGCTGCCTACGTATTCCACAGGGGAAATTCAGACCAACCGTAGTTCGGGCGGGTAGTAAAAAAGAAAAAGTTTGGAGGGTTAGAAGACGTACCTTCGGGCTTTAAAAGCCGTAGTGCAACGTACCTGGGTTAAGCCAAGGTTTTGGCGGAGAATAGTTGAAGGAGCGTGGGGCTGCCGGGGAAGTTTTTGCGGAGAGCATCCTTAGTATTTTGGGGTAGATCAGTACACGGCAGGTGCGTTTGCTTTTCTTGATCATCCTTACTTTGACTGAAGGGAGCTCGGTGGGGTAGCCTATCCTTGCGAATGAGCTGGAAGGAATTGATGTAATTGGGGTGGAATCCAAGCCATCTGCTGGGGATGAATCGGATGCCGGTTTGAGATATGGGGGGCGCAAGGCCAGTAACTAGAGCACGAAGCTTTGGAGATGCGGGAACTGAGGCACGGAGCCGGTTGTAGTCATGAGGCGAGAGCCTAGAGAGCGATGGTTTCTAACGTGATGGAACCGAGGTGCGGAGCCGGTTGTAGTCACAAGGCGAGAGCCTAAGGTGATAGAATTGAGGCGTGGAGCCTGCTGTGGTCATGAGGCGAGGGTTTGAGGAGATCGGAGCTTTGAGCTTGACAGAACCGAAGCACGGAGCTGGTATTGATCATAAGGCGAGAGCCTGAGGTGTCGGAGCTTAGAACTTGACGTGATTTGAACCGAAGCTTAGAGCTAGTTGCATTCTGATGGTCTATGCACGGAGCTTTCTCATCATAAGTTTTTGGCGTAGAGCCAAAGGATCGATCGAGGCGCTGGACCGATCAATAAAATTGAGGCGTAGAGCCGGTTGATTGTAGGGTTGACCTGTTTCATGAGAGATATGCAGAGTGTATATATGTGATGGTGGTTGTTAGATATGAACAGATATGATGATGTTGACTCGATGTGATAATGGTGATGCAATTGATGCAAATGTGCACGGGCCCGTGCGTGTGTGTTTGATATAAGTGTATAGCTTCTTTCAAGTTTCGGACTTGAGCATTCAGAGCGTAGAGCTCGAGCATTCGGACGGCAGAATCCAAGCATTCAAAGTACGGGCTTTGAGCATCCAGTAGGAAGTGGTTGAGCATCCAAACGTAGAGCTTGAGCATTCAAGTGTAGAACTTGAGCATCCAGTACACAGTGGTTGGGCATTCGAAGAGCTTCGAGCATTCAAAATGTTAGATTTTTAGCATTCAAGCGTAGAGCTTGAGAATTGATAATGTCTTGATTGTTGGGGCGGCGTAGAGCCTGTTGAGATAGTTGTTACGGCTTCGAGCCAGTTGAGATAGTGGGCTTGGAGCCGTTGAGTTGATGAGTTGGTGAATTCTGGCACAGAGCCAATGAGATGGTTGTTACGGCTTAGAGCCAATTGAGATAGTGGGCTTGGAGCCGCGGAGATAGCAAGCGTTGAGCTGTTGATGGTGATTGGCGAGTGGGTGAATACAGTAATGGGCTTCGAGCCGCTGAGTTGGTAGATAGTGATGAAGCTGTTGGGGTAACGAGCATGGAGCTACTGACGGTGATTGGGCTTAGAGCCTGTTGAATGATAACGAGCGCGGGCGTAGAGCTGCAGAGTGATAGTGAGTATAGGCATAGAGCCGCTGAGTGAGTTGATGGTTGTATGGTTGCTGGAGTGGCAAGCGTAGTGCTGCTGAGTTGAGGGCTTGGAGCCACTGAGGTGGCAAGCGAGTTACCTATGACGACGGGGTTGCTAGGACAGTGAGCGTGGAGCTTGTTGTTTGAATGGCTTTGAATGATGTGAATTTGAGAGCTCGGGGCTGATAATCTTTGGTAGCCTAGTGGCTAGTAATGGCAAGCTTTGCTGGGATAGAGAGAGATCTTCGATGTTTTGTCCATGCTCGGGTGTGCCCCCAAGGCTAGTTCTGATCACATTGTGTTGGCTCGGGGGTGCCCCCAAGGCTACCTTGTTGGTTGAAGACTTAGAAATCCATAATTGCTTGAATTGGTGTTGCTGAGGGAGATTGATTGAAGGGCCAGGAGATCGATCTCTCGGCCGAAGGATTGATGTCTCGGCCGAGGAACTGGTGTCTCGGCCGTGAGATAGACAACAGTCAGAAAATCGATTTAAGTTAAGTTTGATCGATCTCACGGCCTATTCTATCTTTTCCTTCCTCCTCTCTTTCTCTGGTTACCGTTGTCCCCTCGTCCCCGTCATTCTCCTGACCATCGGGGTTCCGACCACTGTTTTTCTCGGCTCGATAAGGCTTCGTCACCGCCTCCTCCTCCATCATCGGATGTTCCCGCCGCGTCTAGGGACACGGGTAAAGCTCCGGCCGTTGAAGCCGCGATTCTTGGCGGGGTTTCGAGTACCCGTGTCCTACGTTCGAGTCGGCGCAGAGCCACTATTGGAGGGAGCTCCTCACAACCCATTCCTCCTGAGACAGAGCCCGAGGTTTCTATTGATGCAGGCGATGGTGCTTTACCGCCATTTGATGCTGCCACATACGCCCCTCAGGTTCACCTGATTGGACGTGGCGGTTTGTTGCGCTATCGTCCTCCTCTCAGTGATGTTCCACCTGAGGTCTTGCATAGAGAGCCGGAGCAGCATTTTGGTTTTACCAATAGGAAGGTAAAATTTTATCCTGTGAAATGGTTTTTGTATATGAGATTTCGCGAGGTGATAATTTGATATTTGATACGGAATTTGAGCTCTAGAAGTTGCCCCCTGTATAGGCGATATTTTTGTATTGATCTCTTCTTTGTATTTCGTCAGACAAATGAGAGGTTGCGCGTGTGGGGAAGCTGTCCCCAGGTATTTGAATGGCACGAGAGGCTTCCTCAGGGTGCCAAGGACGCGGTTGCTTTGGCTGGCTTTGAGTCTTTGATACTTGGCTTCCACCTTCCGAAGGCGGAGTTGGGGTTGACCACAGCATTGGTAGAGCGGTGGTGGGATACTACCAACACTTTTCATTTTCCCGAGGCTGGAGAGATGACGATCACCCAAGTGAATTTGCTTTGCTTACAGGTCTGAGAGTCGGCGGCGATCCTCTTCCAATCGACCCACGGATTCACGAGCGGGAGGGTGCCTTTGAATTTCTTTTGGGGAAGACCACCGTTGTATCCGAGAGCGGCCACATTACTTATTCTTGGCTTCGGGAACAATTTGATCATGTAGGCATCGAGTCTGAGGTATCGATGCAGCAATTGGTGAGGGCTTTTCTCCTATACCTTCTCGGCCAAACCTTGTTCTGCAAAAAGGAAAACTTGGTGCACGTCCAGTTTTTGACTGCTTTGGTGCACCAGGAGACCATAGCAGAGTTTGATTGGGGAACTCCTGCTCTAGCTACGCTGTACGGGCACCTCAGTGCTTGTTCCCGAGGAGTTAGTTTGTCGCTTGGCGGACACCACCGTATTCTTGAGGTACATACTTCGATTTCCTGCGTTGTTCCTTTATTGCTTTTGTCTCCATAACTCATGTTTGTTTTTTGTCTTTGTTTGTAGCTCTGGCTTTTGAGCACTTGTTGCAGTTCCCTCCTCCGACCAGGCATAGAGAGCCTAGGTTTGTTCCACGGGCAGCCCGTTGGTTGAAAGGAGTTCGGAAGTCACGATCGCCTGCTATGGACTTACTGGCTTGGAGGCGAGTTTTGGACCGCTTGACACTGGATCAGGTATGTTGCCCCTTATATATCTTTTTTGATTTTCATGTGATTTCTTCATTTTGTTATTTTGATGTTATTTCCCTTATTGCAGGTGCGATTCGATCCGTGGGGCACTTTGCTTGACGATGCTCCTTTGGAGTTGACCTCAGCTCGGGCTTTGGACAGCCAGCACTTCCTCTTGGAAGGACCTTTCTCAAGGGCTTGGTATCTTGGCGAAAGGGTGGTGAGTCAGTACTTCCCATATTCCGAGGCGTCGCAGCTTGTTCCTCTCCTCCTGCTGGTATGAGATCAACCCATCTTTTGACCGGAGAGGGTTTGCTGCTTGCTCTTGAGAGACAGCCAGCCATGGGTTTTCTTGTAGCGAGAGATTACTCGGCCTTTCGCTTGGCCTTGGTGACCCTTTCTACTGCTACCACTGCTGCTGCTCCTCCCGTTTGGCCACGGGCCCCCAGCTTTATCTCTTTCCACAATGCCAATGGAGAAGAGGAATGCCTGACGCTGACCCCGTGTGCTACTCAACTCTACGTGCTTCCTACCGGAGTTCAGCAGGTAACATTGAAGACTCTGTTTTTATTTTCCTTCAGTATTCTTCCCCTGCTTTGCTATATATGTAATTATTTCCTCTGCAGGTGCCTGCTGATATTGTTCAGGAGTGGTTACGTGCATTCCAGAGTGCAGAGGCCTTGGCTCGACGGTAGTGAAGCCAGATAATCGCGGTATATATCCTTTGATTTCTTTCCTTCCCATCTCATATTTTATGTGGAGCTGAATGTCCATATTCCGTGCTTTGCAGCTTGAAGCGGAGCGGGTGCCGACGGTGTCGGTTACTTAGAGTGCTGGAGTTAGCGAGGGTAGGAGTACCAGGGTCGGTGATGGAGATGCTGGAGCTGATGATGGAGGTGAAGGACAAAGGATTAGCATCCCAGTTCCTGAGCGCTTTCGTCCTGCGCCTAAGAGGGGTCGTGGACAGTAGCTTGCCTTTTTTCCTTGTACCTATATTCGTTTGTTCTAAAGACAGATATTGATATTGTATTTTTATGAAGCAACTTCGGCATGTTTGGCAAAATATTATGATTTGTGCTTTGTACTGAGATACTTTAGATTTGTATTTAATGGTTTAAAGCTTTATGAGTGTTAAAGCAGATTAAAACATGGGCCGAGGAATGGATTGCTCGGCCAAGAATTCCATTCTTCGACCGCTACTTCTATTTCCTGAGGAAGCTAGACTTTTTGTTTTAGCCAAGTGGCATTCCTTCCTTCTTACGCTTGAATTCGATTCAGGCCTTTTATTTGCTTTTGCTATTTCCATAGTCTCTTTGCCGTGTTTTGGGGTTTTTAGGACACCTTGTTCTTTATGTTGATGACCTTTGAGTCAGAAAGGACGAGCGATGATTCTCACGCGCTTTTGTCCTTGTCAATTCTCCGAAAAATGACTAACTTATCTTTTGCGAGCTCAATACGCAAGGTTAGCTATACCCATCGTTGAGTACAAATCTTTTGATGTTTTTCCTTCTCTCCAAATGTTTGGGCCGTATCTCGTTGTGAGATTGCCTACGTATCCCAATCAGGGAATCAGGCCTTTTACGTAGTTCCTAGATCACCACCTTTAGGGGTTGGGTTTTCACTCTTGGTTTTTCTTTTCACATGCTCTAAGTTTTGCCTAGGTTATCTGACGGAGGTTGAGTCCCTAGCGAGCTTTTTGAACGCCTTATCTTTTGCCTAGGCTGCGTTTTCGCATTTTCTTGTCCTAGCAGGCTTTGCTCTTACTTTTGCTTGGGTGCCTTAGGTTACCCAACGAGCACTTCTCTCAAGAGGCTTTCTATATTTTGGAGAGGGATTTTAGCGGAGATACTTTCATGAATCGTTTGTACTTTCACAATGGATAAGCTAACCCTAAGTGTTCTCACGGAGATAGCGTCTTCTTTCTAAGTTTTGACAAAAACCTAGTTCTAAGTAATCAGGGTTCGTCCCTTCTTTCCTTTTTGTTAGCAACATTAAGAATTAGATTCTTAAGACCCTTTCATCTTTGGCAAAGAGACTGTAGCGCATAGCATTCGCATTTAAAGATTGATCATTTAACAAGCATAAGATGATAAAAATGGGAATTTATTTAGCTATAGAAAATGCCCAAACAGGGGCCCAAAACGTGTCCCAGCTTGTCTTTAGGAAATGAAAGCAATGTCTTCGTTATGCTATTTATTGCAGTATTTCGGGAGTGGCTCCTTTTTCCTTGCCTTTCGCAGTTTTATACTCTTCTTCACCCTCTTCTTTGCCAAACATAATTCTTAGGTCAAACTCAGTTAGCACCTCGACCCAGTCTTCGGGTATGGGAGACGAATTCGTTGGTTCTTCTTCCATATCACTGTCAGTCCATTCTTGATCAAAGAAGATTTGCATTCTAGGATACCTTTGTTTGGTAGTTTCATCTTCCCATGTTTCTGCGAAACCGCAGAATGGGAAGTCTTCTCATTCTCTTACAAACCAACCGTTGAGTGTTTTTGGGACCATGAGTTTTTCTTCTTTGATCCTGCTTCCTCTTGCTTTAGCTTTTTCCATGCTTCTCTTCTTTTTTATCTCGGCTTCTGTCGGGGTGTAGCCAAGACCAAAAGCGTATTGATTATGCGGGGGATCAATCATTTGTGGGATGCCTTGTGATCTTTTGCCTAAAACCCAATCCAGGGAAGTAGTTTTGTTTCTTCATCATCCATATGGCAGGGGTGCTTATGTAGAAGTTTCTTTCAGCCATCAAGGCTTGCACAACAGTTGCTTCTTCAAGACTGAATCCAGTAAGGAAGGTTTCCTCGGTCCCTACCTCTTGGACAGGTGTGTCGGAATGAGCTCGGATCGATGAATCCCCTAGAATGGTTATGACCCTTCCATCTACTGCAAATTTGACTTTCTGATGCAAAGTGGAAGGCACTGCTCCAGCGTCATATAACCAAGGTCTTCCTAGTAAAAGATTGAAGGTGGCTGGTATATCCATCACATGGAACTCTACGTCTCTTTTGATCTTTTCCACTTATGCTGGCAGTGTGACGCACCCAACCACTCTTCTCTTTGAGTTGTCATAGCCCCTTACACCTTGGTTTGAAGGGCGTATGTCGGTGGCGCCTACCCCTAACTTGTCGAGGGTCCTTTGAGGACATACATTTAAAGAAGACCCATTATCCACCAAGACCAGTGGGATCCATTTAGTGAGACATTTAAGTGAAATGTAGAGAGGTTTGTTGTGTGCAGGTCCTTCAGGAGGTAGATCCTTGTCAGTGAAAGCTATTGTCGGTCTTGGAGCTTTTGACGTCATTATGAAGCCTACCAGATCTTCGGGGGTGATGTCGATGGGAACTTTAGCTTTTCCCAAAGTTTTGAAGAAGGAGTTGCGATGTTCGTAGGAGGACATAAGCAATCCCCAGATAGAGATATCAGCTTGGATTTTCTTCAGTTGTCTTAGTACTCTGTCTTCCTCAGGTTCGGTCCTTTGGCTCTCCTCTTCTTCTTCTTCCATTACTCGTGTTGAGGTTGAACTTTCCCCACTTAGTTTAGGAGGTTTGTACACTCTTCCGCTTCGGGTGAGGTGCCCTATTTCTTCTTCTTTGGTGCCCCAAGGATCAGCAGGATCAATTCTTCCAACTTCCCAATCGCTTGGCAGGGCTTGGCGTATGTCCAACCACCAATCCCCATCATCAATGGCATAGATGTGGGGTTCTCTTCCTGTTGCAAAGCACTCGTCATTCTTAGAGAAGGTCAGGGATGGTTTGGCTTGGGATAATGTGTCGGGTAGGATTATATGTGGGGCTATTGGATAGGCTTATGAGATTGATGTTTTGAGGCGGTGGTTCGTTGTTGTGAGCGGGAAGTGGATTGGTTTGCACATTGGGCTTGGGAGGTTTTATAGCTCGACTATCAATGAGATCCTGGATGTCATGACGAAAACGCATGCAGCAGTCTGTCTCATGTCCAGGGTGTTGGTGGTTGTAGACACCTCCCAAACGGGGCATCGCCATACAGATTGTTCACGTTTGTTGCTCGATTGGTTGCTTGCTTCGTAAACCAAGATCGTGGACATTCCCATGGCTAGGAACATCGCCACACGATAGCGGTTATCATCAAAACAGAGTCGCCACCCAGTTTACTAAAACTAGGAAAATAGACAGAGATTCTGGGCACGGGAGCCAAAAGTACAATAAGGGGAAGGTGTTAGGCACCCCTCTTTGCCCAGTCGCGAGACTGGCCCATAATCGTTCAACATAAGACATATAGATGCTTTATTTAATTCTAACACGTAATCTGTTTTTAGCCTTTAAGCAGTTAATGGTGAGCCAAGACTATAATTGAAACATGCATCAGAAAGCAGGAAACAAAACAAAGCTGTCCCAGGAAGATGGATCCCGCGGCCGGTGAATAGATGTCACGGCCGAGGGATCCTCCTGGTTTTATGTACCGGCTGAGGGATCGAAGCCCCGGTCGGTGTTCTTCCTCACACCAGACAGAAACGTTAGTAAATAATCAAATTGCTAAGATTATGATTATGGACAGAAAGTAAAACAAACCAGAGGCCGTTGGGCCTCACCACCTTGATCCCTCAGTTGCTTGATTGCTTCGGATTAGGTGTGATTGCCTGATTGCTTCTCGGGAAACCCTAGGGTTAGGGTTTGGAACTTCGGGGTTTGATCGTCGGATTGATGGCGGCCTTCGGGAGGTTAGGGCTTTTGAAGAGTGGGTTTGAGAGAGTATTTTGACAGAGTATCGGAGCTTGGGTGAATGATTTCACTTATGAATTTTGTGTGTATATTTTCAGAGTCCAAAGGCCCTTTATATAAGCAATTGGTGACTCACTCCGGCCAATCAAATGGCACGATTGCAATGCAATTCGAACTCTTCGTCGCAATCTCTGAACGTGGCCCGAACGCATCGGAGAGGTAGTGTAGTTGGATCAAACGTCTGACAGAATGTTCCAGAGTCTGGATAAAGGACGATCTGATGGCCGAGTAATGGATCACACGGCCGAGGAATGGATGTTGCGGCCGAAGGATGGATCTTGCGGCCGAGGGATTGATCTCTTAGGGAGATTTTCTAGCAACAGGTTGCTCGGGTGAGGAAATGATGTTAAGGCCGTGAGATCGATGTTACGGCCGACAGATGGATTCTCCTAGGCTTCTGTATTTTCTGTCTGAAAGGCTGTATGGCTCTAATTGAGTCCTCTAAGTGGCTCAAAGTTTTTACCGAAAGTCCTAAGGTTCTCGAGAAGGCAATCAGCAATCACTGTATCCATTTCATCATCGGGATGGTCCCCAAGGTGGGACTTGAAATAATCGTTAGGCCAAATTGGGGTGTCTACAGATGCCCCTCTTTGACTGAGCTCAGATGGATTGCGAGACATGCTTGAGTAAGAGTCAAAGCTGTAAAAGCAACTCAATTTGGTCCAACCACTACTCCAAGGGGTTTTTTTGAAAAAAGGATTTTGTTATGGTCGGGCCGGGAGGCTGCCTACGTATTCCACAGGGGAAATTCAGACCAACCGTAGTTCGGGCAATAAAGAAAAAATAAAAAGTTCGGAGGGTTAGAGACAGAAGACGTACCTTTGGGCTTAAAAAGCCGTAGTGTGACGTACCTAGACTGAGCCAGGGTTTTGGCGGAAGATAGCTGAAGGAGCACTGGGCTGCCGGGGAGTTTGCTGCGGAGAGCTTCCTTAGTATTTTGGGGTAGATCAGTACACGGCAGGTGCGTTTGCTTTTCTTGATCATCCTTACTTTGACTGAGAGGAGCTCGGTAGAGTAGCCTATCCTTGCGAATGAGCTGGAAGGAATTCATGTAATGGGGTGGAATCCAAGCCATCTGCTGGGGATGAATCGGATGCCGGTTTGTTTTGAGATATGGGGGGCGCAGGGCCGGTAACATAGAGCATGGAGCTTTGGAGATGCGGGAACCGAGGCATGGAGCCGGTTGTAATCATGAGGCGAGAGCCTAAGGTGATAGAATCGAGGCGTGGAGCCTACTGTGGCCATAAGGCGAGAGGAGATTGGATTGAGGCATGGAGCCTGTTGCAGTCTTGAGGCGAGGGCCTGAGGTGAGCTTAGAGCTTGATAGAACCGAAGCGCGGAGCTGGTATTGGTCATAAGGCGAGAGCCTAGGAGCTTGACGTGATTTGAACCGAAGCGTAGAGCTGGTATTGATCATAAGGCGAGAGCCTAAGGTGTCGGAGCTTAGAGCTTGATGGAACCGAAGCGCAGAGCTGGTTGCATTCTGATGGTTTGTGCACGGAGCTTTCTCATCATAAGTTTTGGCGTAGAGCCAAAGGATCGAGGTACTGGACCGATCAATGAAAACCAAGGCGTAGAGCCGGTTGATTGCAGGGTTGACCTGTTTCATGAGAGATATGCAGAGTGTATATGTGTGATGATGATCGTTAGATATGAACAGATATGAAGATGCAGACTCGATGTGAAAATGTTGATGCAATTGATGCAAATGTGCACGGGCCCATGCGTGTGTGTTGATTTAAGCTTAGAGCTTCATTCAAGTTCCAAACTTGAGCATTAAGAGCGTAGAGCTCGAGCATTCGGACGGCAGAATCCGAGCATTCAAAGTATAGGCTTTGAGCGTCCAATACGCAGTGGTTGGGCATCCAAGCGTAGAGCTTGAGCATTCAAGTGTAGAACTTGAGCATCCAGTACACAGTGATTGGGCATTCGAAGAGCTTCGAGCATTCAAAATGTCAGATTTTTGAGCATTCAGGCGTAGAGCCTGAGAATGATGATGTCTTGATTGTTGGGGCGGCGTAGAGCCTGCTGAGATAGCTATGGCTTCGAGCCAGTTGAGATAATGGGCTTAGAGCCGCTGAGTTGTGATAACGAGCGTAGAGCTGCTGGGTTGAGGGCTTGGAGCCGCTGAGTGAGTGAATACGGGCGTAGAGCCGCTGAGTTGAGTGATTACAGGTGTAGAGCCTGTTGATAATGGGTTGTTTACGGCTTCGAGCCAGTTGAGATAATGGGCTTTGGAGCCGCTGAGTTGATGGTAGACATAGGCTTCGAGCCTGTTGGGATAGTGGGCTTGGAGCCACTGAGTTGATAGGTGAGGGCGTAGAGCCGCTGAGATGGTTGTTACGGCTTAGCGCCAGTTGAGATAGTGGGCTTGGTGCCGCTGAATAATAGGCATAGAGCCACTGAGCTGTTTGATAGTGAATACACTACAAGAAAAATGGTCATTCCCGGCATTTTTATTCCCGGCATTTTAATTAATGCCGGAAAAGCCACTATTACCGGCATTTCAAGAAAATGCCGGAAAAAATAATTATTACCGGCATTTGTTTAAAAAAATGCCGGCAAAAGTCGAGTTTTCCGCCAAAATAATACCGCCAAACTATTACCGGCATTTGTTAAAAAAATGCCGGAAAAAATCTCCGTTTAATATAAATATTTTTCAATGTGCAAGTTGACCCAATATGGTGGCTAGCCCAGTTGGTAGACTCACGCGCGCGCGAGGCAAAGGTCACGAGTTCGAAACTTGGGGCAAGCAATTTCTCCACAAAATTTGCACGACACGTGGGCGCCACGCAAGCGCCATGTGGCTGACATGAGGCGGACACGTGGGCGCCACGTGGCGGACACGTGGGCAACACGCAGGTGCCACGTGGCGCCCACATGTCGGCGCCACGTGGCGGACACGTGGCATTTTTTGGGGTCTTATATGGTACAATTTTTCCCGGCATTTGTACAAATGCCGCAAATAAGTCCAACTATTCCCGGCATTTTTGGAGACCTTTCCCGGCATTTGTACCTTTATCGACACATTCGTAGACGGCATTTGTAATAAATGCCGGTAATACCTAACAAATGCCGGTAATACTCTTTTCCGGCATTTTTTTAACTTTTAACGGCATTTATGAAATGCCGGAAAAAGCAATATTTCTTGTAGTGATACGGGCGTAGAGCCGCTGAGTGTTCTGACTTTGCTTTGGCCAGTAGTTTGTGGAGAGAGAGAGATATTCGATGCTTGGGCATGCCCCCAAGGCTAGTTTTGATCACGCTGTATTGGCATCAGGGATGCCCCCAAGGCTGACTTGATTTTGCTTCTGTTGGTCATGGACCCAGAATTCCGTAATTGCTTGAATTGGTGCACTGAGCAAGATCTGATGTCGTTGAGGGAAATTGATTGGAGGGCCAGGAGATCGATGTCTCGGCCGAAGGATCGATGTCTCGGCCGAGGAATCGATGTCTTGGCCGAGGAATCGATGTCTCGGCCGTGAGATAGCCAACAGTCAGAAAATCGATTTAAGTTCGGTTTAATCAATTTCACGGCCCATTTAATCTTTTCTCCTCCTCCTCTCTTATTCTTCTCCGTCCCTCTCGTCCGACGACCACTACCGCACGCCTCCGTCCTCTTTCACCACCGTCGGCCACCGTTATCTTCGGCGACCGTCCCCTCCGATCACTGCTGACGTTGCTGCCGGCTCTTGGTTGTTTGGGAACCGTTGGTTTTCCTTCTTGGTTCGGACGTGATGACCATGCCATCTTCGGATGTTGCGGGTTCGTCCTTGCATCCTCCATGTAGGTGTGAGTACCCGTCTTCTGATGAGGAGGCGATTGAGGAGCCCGGCTTGTTCGACGCTGCTACCTACGTTCTTCCTTCGCGTAGGCTGGGTTTTGGCGATTTTCTGCAGTACTGCCCTCCTGTTGGTGGCCCAGAGGCCGAGGTAGTTCGCCGGGAACCTGAGCTGCACCTGAGCGTTCTCAATGTGCCGGTAAGCTTTCCCCCTGTTTAGGCAATGCATGCTTTTTAATATTAATTTGATGCCCCTTAGCGTTTCCTTTGCTTATGCAACCGTGAGATTAACTCCCTTTTGTCTTTGGCAGAGAAATAGGAGGCTGGAGGCTCGCGGAGGAGGCAATGAGGTGCACAGGTGGTTCTTGAAGCTGCCAGAGCAAGCTCGGGAACTGGTACGTGCTGCGGGTTTCGAGGCATTTGTTCTGGGCCTCGATCTTCTGAAGATGGATTGGTCATTGATGACCTCGCTAGTTGAGAGATGGTGGGATACCATCAATACATTCCATCTTCCTTCGGCTGGCGAGATGACTATCACTTCGGGTGACTTTTCTTTGTTGATTGGCCTGCGGGTAGGCGGAGTTTCTCTTCGAGTTGACCCCAGGCTTTGGGAGCGAGCAGGTGCTTTGGAGTGGTTTCTGGGCAAGGTGCCTCCTGTTCGTTCTCGGGGTCATATTGACCTTGCTTGGCTAAGCAAGGCTTTCACGACAGCTGACATCCTGACCCAGGTGAGTGTTAAGCAATTGACACGGGCCTTCCTTCTTTACCTCCTTGGGCAAACGTTGTTTGCCAACAAGGATGGTTCGGTACACACGCAGTTTTTGGCTCTTCTGCAGCACTTAGGAGCTATTCGGGAGTTTGATTGGGGCTCATCTGCTTTGGTCACCTTGTATGGTAATCTTGGGGCCTGCTCGCAGGACAAGAGTCCCATTCTTTGTGGTCACTTTCGAGTGCTTGAGATGCATATCATTCCTTTGTATCTCTGTTCTTATTTGGTCTTTTTCTGGTTCTGAACTTGTTTTGCTAATCCATATTTCAGCTCTGGGCTTTCGAGCATCTTCTTCAATTCCCCACAGGTACTAGGCATGGGAACGTGAACTGTATTCCCCGCTATGAGCGATGGCTGACGGGGAATCGGAAGCCACGGTCGCCTGTTCTGAGTCTTCCTGAGTGGCGGCGAGTCTTGGACCGTTTGACGGTCGATCAGGTACCCCTTTTGCATTTCTCGCCCTTAGATTTCCATATCTCTATGCCATAGTTAATTCATCTTTGTTTGTAGGTGCAGTTTGATCCTTGGGAGGGTATTCCTGAGGATACCCCTCTTACGCGTTCCAGAGTCCTAGACCGGACTCGTAGCTTGCTTGAGGGTCCATTTTGCCGAGCCTGGTACCTAGGCGATCAGGTGGCTAGTCAATGGCGCCCACGTGCTGAGGCGCTTCAGTTTGTTCCTCCTCTTCCTCCAACATTGATGAGGTCTACTTCTTTGATGTCTAAGGAAGACTTGAAGAATGCTCGGATCAGAGATTGGGCAGGTTTGCTTCTTCAGGCAGGAGACTACATGGAGTACTGCCGTCTTCACCTAGCTCCAGCAGTTGTAGCTCCCCATGTTGCTCCTGTTTGGCCGCGAGCCCCTTCTTTTGTTTCCTTCCATTCTAATGATGGGGAGGAGGAGCGCCTGGCCCTTACTCCTTGCACGAGCCAACTTTATACGTTGCCAGCTGGGGTTTCACAGGTATCGCCCTATTTCTAAACTTCGCTATCCTTGCTTTATCAATGCATCTGTCATTCCTATATTTGAGATGCTTGGTCTGTTTTTGTAGGTGCCTGCTGAGATAGTGCAGGGATGGCTTCATGCCTATCAGAGTGCAGAGGCTTTGGTTAGGAGACATCACTGTAGGATCCTCGAGGTACGACTCTCTTTTATGAACTTCATCTGCTTGACATCATCCCTTGAATCTGAATGTTTATATCTTCTTTGGTTGCAGCTTGAGGCTGAAGGAGCGCCGGCTGCTTGTGGGGAGGATGTGGGAACGAACGAGCAGTCCCCATCTCAGAGACCGTCTCAGAGACGCCGTCATGACTAGATTTTTCTTTTTCCCTATCCATAGTAGAACAGAAATTGTATAGTGAAAGCAACCATAGCGAAAGAGTTTTGTAACCAACTTTTGTTTATGGAATGAAAAGAGCTTTTCATACCCCTAAATGCTTTAAGATATGCATGTGAAAGTCAGAACATGGCTTTTTGAATAAACGTTTACTGATAGACAGTAATCTGTGCGAAATGAAGTACTGGTCGAAGAATTGATTGTTCGATATTGTGGCCGATATATCAATTCTTCGGTTGTTGCTTTGATTTTCTCTTCCTTCTTATGCTTGGTTGTGATTTTTACCTTTTGCTTTTGACATATTCCATAGTCTGATTGCCAAATTCGAGAGCTTTCGAGGTATCCTGTTTATTGTGTCAATGACCTTTAGGTTAAAAGGGATGAACTATAATTCTTGTGTTTATGGCTGTTGTCAATTCCTCAAGAAAAGCATACTCATCTTTTGCGAGCTCAATACGCAGGGTTATCTATACCTATCGCTGAGTACAAATTTGCTGATGTTGTTGTTTGTTTTTCCTTCTTTCCTCTCCCAATGTTTGGGCCGCATCTCAATGTGAGATTGCCTACGTATCCCAATCAGGGAATCAGGCCTCTTACGTAGTTCCAAGATCACCACCTTTGGGGGTTGGGTTTCCACTCTTGGTTTTTCTTCTCTCATGCTCTAAGTTTTGCCCAGGTTACCTGATAGAGGTTGAGTCCCTAGCGAGCTTTTTGAATGCCTTGTCTTTTGCCTAGGCTGCGTTTTTTGCATTTTCTTGTCCTAGCAGGCTTTGCTCTTACTTTTGCTTGGGTATTTAGTTTAGGTTACCCAACGAGCATTTTTCTCTTCAAGAGGGCTTCGGTGTTTTGGAGAGGATTTCGAGGGAGATGTTCTTATGAATCTCCTATTGCATTTGTATCTTCACAATGGGTAAGCTAACCCTAAGTGTTCTCACGGAGATAGTGTCTTCTTTCTAAGTTTTGACAAAAACCTGATTTCTTAAGCAACTAAGGTTCATCCTTTCCTTTCCTTTTGGTCAAAGACATAAAAGACTTGATCCCTTTTCAATTTTCCTTTGTTTTGGCAACGAGAGTATAGTGCATGGCAATTGCAATTTAAGAATTTAGATTTAAAACAAGCATAATCTGGAAGATGAAAAAGAAATCCTCTTAGCGGGAAAAAAATGCCCAAACAGGGGCCCAAAACTCGTTCTAGTTTGAAAATAAAAGCAATGTTTGATGTTCTTTGCCATGTTGTGACTTCTCAGCTACTGTAGCATTTTGGGGTTGTCTTCTTTCCCTTTGTCTTTTGCAACTTTATACTCTTTTCCACCCTCTTTCTTGCCAAACAGAGCCTTTGAACTGGGTCTGCCCTTGAAGCTTGCATAGTGGCTACCTCCTTGAGACATGAGCAATCCCCAAATGGAAGCGTCGGCCTGGGTCTTTATCACCCTTTCTTTCTCCTCATTGTTTGTGTAGTCGTCAGTTATTTCCATTTGGTTGAATAGTGATGCTAAGGAGATTTCATCGAGTGGATCATGACATTCTTCTTCTATTTCATCAAAGTCGCTTTCCCCTGTCTTGTATGGCTCTGTGTATATGAAATCTAGATCTTCCCTTTCCTCTATCCATTGGCTATAGTCGCACTCGTCATAAGGATTGACCCACGGCTACATTTGAAACTCCTCTACTTTCTCTATGAGATTGATTGTCTCCCAAATAATGGGCGGTGTTGGAATTTTGGGACGGTTGATGCGTACCACTTTTTGAGCAAGCTCGAAGCGAGCGTGTCTTCTCATCATGATGACCCTTTCCTTTTCCTTCTTCCTATTCTCAAACCAGATACGAAGCCATTCGTCATCTTCTACAAATGGAATGTCTGGATCTTCCAAATTATGTTTTGCCCAGGAATGTTCTTTTCATTTCCTTAGCTTTTCTTCCTCTACTTGATCTTTGCTACTTATGTCAGACATATCGGGATCGATCACTTCTGATTGATCGGACTCATTGTTCTCTTCCTCTTCCATCATAAGACATTCATCCTCCTCGGGGAAGGTTAAGGTTGGTTTGGTTTGGTTGTCTTGGACAATGTATTGGCTAGGATTGTATGCGGGGTTGTAGGATAGACTTATGAGATTGATATTTCGAGGTGGTGGTTCAGCATTATGAGTAGGGAGTGGACTGGCTTGGCCATCAGGTTTTGGAGGTTTTATAGTTCGGCTATCAATGAGGTCTTGAATGTCATGGCGGAGACGTATGCAGTTGTCTGTTTCATGCCCAGGATGTTGGTGGTAAGCGCATTGTTTGTTAGGATCATGATTTGGGCCGTAAGGTGGCTGAGTAAGTGGTTTGTTTAAGGGTTTGAGATGCCCCTGGCGGCTGAGAATGGTCAAGGCTTGGGATAATGTCATGTAGAGAGGATCAAAATTGCGACGGGGTCGATTTGAATTTCGGGATGAGCTAGCTTGGAAAGGATCCTGAGGCAGGGATGTGCCAAGGGTATTTACAGAGGCGTGAGATGTACGGCTGGAAAAGGTTTTCTTTGGTGGATGGGGAGTCTCTTCTTTCCCAATGAGTCCTAGCTTGATTCCATCTTCGATTTGCAACCCAGTGGCATGCAGACGTTTGAAATCGGTGATGGCCTGAGTATAGATATGCCTGAGGTATTTGGGCTGTAAGTTATTGACAACTATCCTCACTTGATCTTCCTCGGAGGGGCAGTTCTTCATTTTGGCAGCCTTTTCCTTCCATCTTGCCACAAAGGTAGCAAAGTCCTCATTGGATTCTTGTTTGGTCATTTCCAAGTCTCGAGTTGTCAGCTCGATTTGGACATTATATGCATATTGCTTGACAAAAGCGTTGGCAATTTCTGGCCAGGTCTGATAATGCACGAATTCCAAAGTGAGGAACCAGTCGAGAGCGCTTTCGGTGAGAGTCCTTTGGAACAATTGAGCGATGAGCTCATCATTCAAGCCCATCGGCTTCAGGGTGTTGATAACGTGGCGAACATGACTGGGTGGGATTGCCAGTTCCATTGAACTTCTCGATGTTTGGCATTTTGAAATTCTCAGGCAGCTTGGATTCTGGGAAGAGGCAAAGTCCTTCGAAATCCAGAATTTGGTCCTCTTGTGATCGGGCCAAGGCTTGTTTGATTTCCTTGACTTGTTTGGTCAATTCGGGACTTTCTGCCAATATCACTTTATGGGGATTTTCGTCCTCCACCGATCTTTCCTCATCCTCAGCATCCCTGGCTGCCTTTTCTGCTAGCAGGGCAGTGATTTAAGCTTGGAGGTCAGGGATAGTGGCGTCGTTGTCTGCCATGAAGGTGGAAGGTTTGCTTGACGAAGCTTGGGATGTAGTAAATGATGGGGATGACCGGGAAGTTTTCGGGAGCGATTGGGATCATTGTGGTGAGGGTGTTTTAGCAGATGAGGATGATAGGCGGGATGGTTGTTGAGACCTCTATTTGGCGTAGCTTCGGGTGTTATAAGAGTATAAAGTTGGCTGTGGTTGCTTCTTTGATTTACCTATTGTGCCTGCTTGAAAAGTAGAATACCTGGAAGTCAGTATTCGGCCTGTGTAGGGTTGGGATTTGGGTTGAAAATCCCAACCCTACTGCACAGAAAGAGTTATTTACAATAACAAATGATACAAGGTGTGAGGAAGAACTCTTGCAAGTAAAATGCAAATAGGTTCCTAGCCTGTAGGTTCCTGTCTTAGTTTGATAGGTTCTATAGCTTTCTAATACATGCAAGGTTTTGGTAGTCTCAGGGTGCTCCGTTGTCAAAGGGCACCAATCCACTCACTAGCCCATCATAGGCGGTGATTGGGTGATTCCCTTTTTGATATACCACTAGGTACGAGTGACGGTGGAGTTTGCTGGAACCCCCATCATAGCCCGTGTCATACCGGGATATCAAGCGAACTCAAAGGGTTGCCCGCTCGATGCATATGACAGATGAATTAAACAAGGCATGTATTAGTCTTATGTTGAACTTTTTGGTTATGGCTCTCAAGTTCCCCAGCGAGTCGCCAAAAACTGTAGACACTCCCAAACGGGGCATCGCCATACAGATTGATCACGTTTGTTGCTCGATTGGTTGCTTGCTTCATAAACCAAGATCGTGGACATTCCCATGGCTAGGAACATCGCCACACGATAGCGGTTATCATCAAAACAGAGTCGCCACCCAGTTTACTAAAACTAGGAAAATAGACAGAGATTCTGGGCACAGGAGCCAAAAGTACAATAAGGGGAAGGTGTTAGGCACCCCTCTTTGCCCAGTCGTGAGACTGGCCCTTAATCGTTCAACATAAGACATATAGATGCTTTATTTAATTCTAACACGTAATCTGTTTTTAGCATTTAAGCAGTTAATGGTGAGCCAAGACTGTAATTGAAACATGCATCAGAAAGCAGGAAACAAAACAAAACTATCCCAGGAAGATGGATCCCGCGGCCAGTGAATAGATGTCACGGCTGAGGGATCCTCCTGGTTTTATGTACCGGCCGAGGGATCGAAGCCCTGGTCGGTGTTCTTCCTCACACCAGACAGAAACGGTAGTAAATAATCAAAATGCTAAGATTATGATTATGGACAGAAAGTAAAACAAACCAGAGGCCGTTGGGCCTCACCACCTTGATCCCTCAGTTGCTTGATTGCTTCGGATTAGGTGTGATTGCCTGATTGCTTCTTGGGAAACCCTAGGGTTAGGGTTTGGAACTTCGGGGTTTGATCGTCGGATTGATGGCGGCCTTCGGGAGGTTAGGGCTTTTGAAGAGTGGGTTTGAGAGAGTATTTTGACAGAGTATCGGAGCTTGGGTGAATGATTTCACTCATGAATTTCGTGTGTATATTTTCGGAGTCCAAAGGCCCTTTATATAAGCAATTGGTGACTCACTCCGGCCAATCAAATGGCACGATTGCAATTGCAATTGCAATGCAATTCGAACTCTTCGTCGCAATATCTAAACGTGGCTCGAACGCATCGGAGAGGTAGTGTAGTTGGATCAAACGTCTGACAGAACGTTCCAGAGTCTAGAAAAAGGACGATCTGGCGACCGAGTAATGGATCACACGGCCGAGGAATGGATGTTACGGCCGAGGGATTGATCTCTCAGGGCGATTTTCTAGCAACAGGTTGCTCGGGTGAGGAAATGATGTTAAGGCCGTGAGATCGATGTTACGGCCGACAGATGGATTCTCCTAGGCTTCTGTATTTTCTGTCTGAAAGGCTGTATGGCTCTGATTGGGTCCTCTAAGTGGCTTAAAGTTCTTACCGAAAGTCCTAAGGTTCTCGAGAAGGCAATCAGCAATCACTGTATCCATTTCATCATCGGGATGGTCCCCAAGGTGGGACTTGAAATAATCGTTAGGCCAAATTGGGGTGTCTACAGTGGTAAGTGCATTGTTTATTGGTGTCATAGCTTGGGCCATAAGGTGGCTGAGGAGGCGGATTATTCAAGAGCCTGAGATGCCCTTGACGGCTTAGGATGGCTAGGGCTTGGGATGGAGTCATATAGAGAGGGTCAAAATTGCGGCGGGGGCGATTTGTGTTTCTAGATGAGCTAGTCTGAAAAGGGTCTTGTGGTAAGGCTGAGTTAAGGGTGTTGACGAAGGCAGGAGATGTACGGGTTGGAAAGGTTTTTCTGGGTGGAGGGGTTTCTTCTTTCCCAATGAGGCCCAGCTTGATTCCATCTTCGATTTGTAGCCCAGTGGCATGCAGGCATTTGAAATCAGTGATAGCCTGAGTGTAAATGTGGGTGAGGTATTTAGGTTGCAGATTCTTGACAACTATCCTCACTTGATCTTCCTCGGAAGGACGGTTCTTCATCTTGGCAGCCTTTTCGCTCCATCTTGCCACAAAGGTAGCAAAGTCCTCATTGGATTCTTGTTTAGTCATCTCCAAGTCTCGAGTAGTTAAATCAATTTGGACATTGTATGCTTACTGTTTGACAAAAGCTTTGGCAATTTCTGGCCAAGTTTGATAGTGCACAGATTCCAAAGTGAGAAACCAATCAAGGGCGTTTCCAGTGAGAGTTCTTTGAAACAGTTGAGCAATGAGCTCATCGGTTAAGCCCATAGGCTTCAGAGTGTTGATGACATGGCGAACATGGCTGGTAGGGTTACCAGTCCCGTTGAACTTCTCGATGTTTGGCATTTTGAACCGTTCAGGCAGCTGGGATTCTGGAAAGAGGCAAAGTCCTTCGAAGTCTAGAATTTGGTCTCCTTGTGAACGAGCCAAAGCGTGCTTGATCTCCTTGACTTGTTTGACCAATTCAGGGTTTTCTGTAACTTCATGAGGATTTTCTGCTTCTTCCTCATCTTTCTTGTCTTCAGCATCTCTTGTTGCTTTTTTGGCTTATAAATAGGCAATTTGGGCTCGGAGCTCGGTGATAGTAGCATCATTGTCTGCCATTTTTGGGATGAGGGTAGAGAGATAGCTTGGCAAAGCTCGAGATTGAGTGGATAGTCGGTTTTGTCGAGAAGATGACCACGAAGTCCCCTGAAGCGATTGGGACTGTTGCGGTGAGGGTGTCTTGACAGGTGAAGGTGACAGATGAGATGACTGTAAAGACCTCTGTTTGGTGTGACTTCGGGTATAGTAAGAGTATAAATCTTTAATCTACCTATTGCGCCTGCTTTGTAAAAGTAGAAATACCTATAAGTCAGTACTTGGCTCGTACAGGGCTAGGACTTGGGCTGAAAATCCCAACCCTTCTGCACAGAAAGAAATGTTACAACAACAGATGATACGAGGTGTGAGGAAGAACTTTTGCAAGCAAATGCAAGTAGGTTCCTGTCTTAGTTTGATAAGTTCTATGGCTTTCTATTACATGCAAGATTTAGGTAGTCTCAGGGTGCTCCGTCGTCAAAGGGCACCATTCCTTTCACCAGCCCATCATAGGCGGTGATTGGGTGATTCCCTTTTTGATATACCACTAGGTACGAGTGACTGTAGAGTTTGCTGGGACCCCTAACATAGCCCGTGTCATGCTGGGGTATCAGGTGAACTCAACGAGGTTGCCCGCTCGATACATATGATAAATGAATTAAACAAGGCATGTATTAGTCTTATATTGAACTTTCTGGTTATGGCTCTCATGTCCCCAGCGGAGTCGCCAAAAACTGTAGACACCTCCCAAACGGGGCATCGCCATACAGACTGATCGTTTGTTGCTCGATTGGTTGCTTGCTTCATAAACCAAGATCGTAGACATTCCCATGGCTAGGAACATCGCCACACGATAGCGGTTATCATCGAAATAGAGTCGCCACCTAGTTTATTAAAACTAGGAAAACAGATAGAGATTCTGGGTACGGGAGCCAAAAGTACATTAAGGGGAAGGTGTTAGACACCCCTCTCTGCCCAGTCGCGAGACTGGCCCATAGTTGTTCAATATAAGACGTATAGATGCTTTGTTTAATTCTAACACATAATCCGTTTAATTATGCCTTTAAACAGTAAATAAAGTGAGCCAGTGCGATAATTAAAGCATGCATCAGAAAGCAGAAAAGCAAACAAAGCTGTTCCAGGGTAATGGATCCCGCGGCCGGTGAATGGATGTCTCGGCCGAGGGATCCTCCTGGTTTGATATATCAGCCGAGGGATCGAAGCCCCGGTCGATGTTCTTCCTCACACCAGACAGAAAAGTTAGCAGATAATCAAAACGCTACGATTAAGATTATAGACAGAAAGTAAATCAAACCAGAGGCCGTTGGGCCTCACCACCTTGATCCCTTAGTTGCTTGATTGGTTCGGATTGATTGTGATTGACTGATTGCTTCTTTGAAAACCCTAGGGCTAGGGTTTGAACTTCGGGGTTCAATCGTCGGATTGATCGCTACCTTCGGGAGGTTGGGGCTTTTGAAGAGGGGGTTTGAGAAAGTATTTTTGCAGAGTTTCGTGGCTTGAGAGAGTATGGAGGTATACGAATTTTGTGATTTTTTCGTTCTTGTTATCTTCGGAACCCAAAGGCCCTTTATATAGGCAATTGGTGACTCACTCCGGCCAATCAAAATGCATGATTGCAATTGCAATGCAATGCAAACTCTTCGTGATAATCTCTGGGCGTAGCCCGAACGCATCAGGAAGGTAGTGTAGTTGGATCAAACGTCTGACAGAACATTCCAGAGTCTGGAAAACATAGGATCTGACGGCCGAGCAAAAGATCTGGCGGCCGAGGAATGGATGTTGCAGCCGAAGGATAGATCTTGCGGCCGAGGGATTGATCTCTCAGGGAGATTTTCAAGCAACAGGTTGCTCGGGTGAAGAAAGGATGTTAAGGTCGTGAGATCGATGTTACAGCCGACAGATGGATTCTCCTAGGATTCTGTATTTCTGTCTGAAAGGCTGTATGGCTCTAGATTGGGTCCTCTAAGTGGCTCAAAGTTCTTACCAAAAGTCCTAAGGTTCTCGAGAAGGCAATCAGCAATCACTGTATCCATTTCATCATCGGGATGGTCCCCAAGGTGGGGCTTGAAATAATCGTTAGGCCAAATTGGGGTGTCTACACACTGCTAATTACTCTCTTAGCATTAATGGGAAACCACTAGTTACATTATTGGGAAAAGAGGGCTTCGACAAGGTGATCCATTGTCCTCTTACCTTTTTGTCATTGTGATGGAGATTCTCATTTGTCTTCTTAGGGAGAAATCCCTGCTTCCTGATTTCCATTTCCACTGGAGATGTGGAAATTCTAAGCTCATTAATCTCTGTTTTGCTGATGATCTCATGATTTTTAGTAAGAGGGATCTTACTTCAGTCAATCACATTCTGACTGCTCTCACTGAGTTCCAGGCTTTTTCGGGCCTATCTCCTAATCCTGGGAAGAGTAGCATTTATTTTTCCGGAGTAAACACAAGCTCTAGGTTAGCCATTCTGAATGTCTTAGGGTTCAAGGAAGGCATTCTTCCTGTTAGATATCTTGGAGTGCCTCTTATCTCTACTAAACTTAAAGCCTCTGATTGCCAACGACTAGTGGATAGCATTACTGCTAAAACTAAGTCTTGGACAAACAGAGATTTAACGTATTCAGGCAGAGTTCAGTTGATTAAGAATATACTTTTCTCCATGCAAACACATTGGTCCTCTTTATTTATCATCCCAAAAAGGTGATTAAAGAGGTTGAGTCTATACTTAGAGCTTTTCTTTGGTCTGGTCCTGATCTTAAGAGAACTGGTGCTAAGGTCTCTTGGGAGCATCTGTGCTGTCCTAAAGAGGAGGGAGGTCTTGGTTTCAAATCCTTACAAGTTTGGAACAAGGCTGCCATTGCCAAGCACATCTGGTTCCTGATTTCTAGGGGGGAGCAGTCTATGTGGTGTTAATGGGTCAAATCATACTTACTAAAAGGGGGGAATTTTCGGAACCTTAAAATTCCTGGGGATTGCACTTGGGTATGGAGGAAATTATTGAACCTTAGACATTTGGTGCAACCCTATTTTCTTACTGTACTCGGTGATGGCCATTCCACTTTGGCCTTTAATTACTAAATTTGGCCCCAGAATTGCCCTTGATTCTGACATTCCTAAGGATGCTACTGTGTCCCACATCTTCCAAAACTCAAGCTGGACTTTTCCCATCACCCAAACCATTGAGCTCAATGAGATAAGAAGAACCTTGCCTCCTCTTATCCCATCCAGATTGGAGGAAGCAGATCGTATTAGATGGACTCTCACTCCTAATGGTCAGTTCTCAGTTGCCTCCCTGTGGGATAAATTGAGAACACCCTTTCCAATAGTTGTGTGGCAAAATTGGTGTGGTTCCAAGCCCATATTCCAAAGTGCAGCTTTATCACGTGGCTGGCTATTCAGAATAGGCTATCCACTGCTGATAGACTTGTGATGTTTGGCATGAACCTCTCCCCTCAATGTAGCTTTTGTCATGAAAGTGAGAGTCATGACCACCTTTTCTTTAATTGTATCTTCTCACAGCAGGTGTGGTGCACCATGCTCTCCAAAATTCATGCCTCTTGGCACTCTAGATCATGGCATGAATGGGTTACTTTCCTATCTATTGTGAAAGGCAAATCTTTTCAAACTGTTATTACAAAGCTGGTATTTACAACCACTCTTTACCATACTTGGATTGAGAGGAATGTGAGGAAATTTCAAGGTACATCTTCCTCTTGGGAGGTAATTGCTCACAAAATTTACTCCATGGTGAGGGCAAGACTGCTATCATTACAAGCCCTTCCTCCAAGTCGAGCAGAATGGGTTGCAAACGAATGGAATATTAATGGATGCTGACACCCCAATTTGGCCTACCAATTATTTCAAGTCCCACCTTGGGGACCATCCCGATGATGAAATGGATACAGTGATTGCTAATTGACTTCTTGCGAACCCATGGACTTATGGTAAGGACTTTGAGCCACTTAAAGGACCCAATCCAGAGCCATATAGCCTTTCAGACAGAAATACAGAATCCTAAGAGAATCCATCTGTCGGCCGTAACATTGATCTCACGGCCTTAACATCATTTCTTCACCCGAGCAACCTGTTGCTTGAAAATCTCCCTGAGAGATCAATCCCTCGGCCGCAAGATCTATCCTTCGGCCGCAACATCCTTTCCTCGGCCACTAGATCCTTTCTACGGCCGCCAGATCGTCTATTTTCCAGACTCTGGAACGTTCTGTCAGACGTTTGATCCAACAACACTACCTCCCCGATGCGTTCGGACTACGCTCAGAGATTATCACGAAGAGTTTGCATTGCATTGCAATTGCAATCGTGCATTTTGATTGGCAAGAGTGAGTCACCAATTGCCTATATAAAGGGCTTTTGGGTTCCGAAAATCACAAAATTCGTATACTTCCACATCCTCTCAAGCCACGATACTCTGTAGAAATACTCTCTCAAACCCCCTCTTCAAAAGCCCTAACCTCCCAAAGGCAGCCATCAATCCGACGATCAAACCCCGAAGGTCAAACACTAACCCTAGGGTTTTCAAAGAAGCAATCAGTCAATCACAATCAATCCGAAGCAATCAAGCAACTGAGGGATCAAGGTGGTGAGGCCCAACGGCCTCTGGTTTGTTTTACTTACTGTATTCATAATTAATCGTAGCGTTTTGATCATCTGTTAACTTTTCTATCTGGTGTGAGGAAGAACACCGACCGGGGCTTCAATCCCTCGATCGGTACATAAAACCAGGAGGATCCCTCGGCCGTGACATCCATTCACCGGCCGCGGGATCCATTTGCCTGGGACAGTTTGTTTTGTGTTTTGCTTTTTGATGCATGCTTTACTTATCGCATTGGCTCACCTTATTTACTGTTTAAAGGCTTAATTAAACAGGCTATGTGTTAGAATTAAACAAAGCATCTATATGTCTTATGTTGAATAACTATGGGCCAGCCTCACGGCTGGGCAGAGAGGGGTGCCTAACACCTTCCCCTTACTGTACTCTTGGCTCCCGTACCCAGAATATCTATCTGTTTTCCTAGTTTTAATAAACTGAGTGGCGACTCTGTTTTGATGATGACCGCTATCGTGTGGCGATGTTCCTAGCCATGGGAATGTCCACGATCTTGGTTTATGAAGCAAGCAACCAATTGAGCAACAAACGATCTATCAGTATGGCGATACCCCGTCTGGGAGGTGTCTACAGTGGATCATAATTCTCTTACCGATTGTACCATAGTTGTTTCCTTATTGATTTTGACAATCTAAAGTTTTCTGGTTTGTTCATGGTGACACAAGACAGGTTGTGCAAAGTGGTCCATCTAGGGATGGCCAGGCTTCTATTACTTCTAGTTTAACAGGTATATATCTTATTCATTGGTGGAGCTTATCGGAGACTTTGTGAGATCCCTCTTTTTATAGTGTGCTTCCCCGTGAGATGTGTGCTAGTGCCTCATCTTTTCTTTGAGAGAGGAGGTAATACGTAGTGGGGGCATATTGTGAGGGAGTTGGTGGAGCCTTATCCTAGCACATGAGAGAAAAAAAGAGTGGGAGCTATGAGGCTTTCGAGGGAGTTGTAAAGTGAGGACATAGTGCTATGGACAGCATTCTTGAACCTCTCTTGAACTTACCTATTTGATTATATCTGAGGTGTTTGCTTACTTGGTTGGCATGTGTTGCCATTTTATCATTGTGCTGCCCAGGTTTTAGCTACTATCAGTTTTGGATTTTAGCTACTGCATTGGGATCTCATTTTGTCTCATATCATTCTGTGTGCATCGTCTTCTGAATGTGTGCTACACTAAGCATATGGTGATCCCTTTTTACTACTGCTGTTGTTTGAAGTTATGGCTGTTGTTGTCGTCTAGCTAAGGAAAAATACAGTTGCTGTTATGACTGCTTACTACTGCTGTTATATTTTGATTCTTGCTGCAGCTGTTCTATTGACCCAGCTGCTGCTGATTATTAGTTGTTTGTAGATGATCAATAGCTTAATTAACTTCTACCAGATCTTCATTTGATTTTGACCTATCCTTGGGGGGTACTTACTAGCAATTCGTATAGAATTTTGGAAGTTTCAATATATTGTATAGGCCTAACCAACTGGGGCTGTCGTTGGGATCTCCTTTCGCAGAGGGGGACGTCCTCTGCATGGTGTATAGTTGCTAGTGCCTGCTATAGTTGATAGTGTCTGTTGGTTATCTGCTAGCTATTCTACTGATGGTAGTTCCTACTTTGGGGATTCTGTAGACACCCCAATTTGGCCTAACGATTATTTCAAGTCCCACCTTGGGGACCATCCCGATGATGAAATAGATACAGTGATTGCTGATTGCCTTTTTGAGAACCTTAGGACTTTCGGTAAGAACTTCGAGCCACTTAGAGGACCCAATCCAGAGCCATATAGCCTTTCAGACATAAAATACAGAAGCCTAGGAGAATCCATCTGTCGGCCGTAACATCGATCTAACGGCCTTAACATCATTTCCTCACCCGAGCAACCTGTTGCTTGAAAATCTCCCTGAGAGATCAATCCCTCGGCCGCAAGATCTATCCTTCGGCCGCAACATCCATTCCTCGGCCGCCAGATCGATGGCTCGACCGCCAGATCGTCCTTTTTCCAGATTCTAGAACGTTCTGTCATACGTTTGATCCAATCACAAAACCCTAGCAGCCAAATCCCGATGCGTTCGGGCTACGTTAGAGGATTGCCATGAAGAGTTAGAATCACATTCTAACTCCAATTTTGATTGTGCATTTCGATTGGCCGGAGTGTGTCATCCCTATGCCTATATAAAGGAGCCTTTGGGCTTCGAAATTAAGAACACAATACACCCTCATCAGTCACAATACTCTGCAAAAACACTATCTCAGATACCCCGGAATGACACGGGCTATATTAGGGGTTCCAGCAAACTCCACAGTCACTCGTACCTAGTGGTATATAAAAAGGGGAATCACCCAATCACCGCCTATGATGGGCTGGTGAAAGGACTGGTGCCTTTTGACAATGGAGCACCCTGTGACTACCTAAACCTTTCATGTGTTAGAAAGCCATAGAACTTATCAAATTAAGACAGGAACCTACAGGCTAGGAACCTACTTGCATTTACTTGCAAAAGTTCTTCCTCACACCTTGTATCATCTATTGTTGTAAATAACTCTTTCTATGCAGAAGGGTTGGGATTTTCAACCCAAATCCTAACCCTACACGAGCCAAATACTGACTTTCAGGTACTCTACTTTTCAAGCAGGCACAATAGGTAAATCAAAGAAGTAACCACAACCAGCTTTATACTCTTACAACACCCGAAGCTACGCCAAACAGAGGTCTTTGCAGTCATCCCGTCTGTCGTCCTCATTTGCCAAAAGACCCTCACCACAACGGTCCCAACCGCTTCCAGAAACTTCCCGGTCATCCTCTCAACAGACCCCGTCATCTACCAAATCCCAAGCTTCGTCAAGCAAACCTTCTACCCTCATGGCAGACAACGACGCCACTATTGCCGATCTCCAAGCTCAAATCGCTACCTTGCTAGCAGAGAAGGCAGCTAGGGATGCTGAGGATAAAGAAAGATCGATGGAAGACGAGAATCCTCATAAAGTGGTGTTGGCAGAAAGTCCCGAATTGACCAAGTAAGTCAAGGAAATCAAACAAGCCTTGGCCCGTTCACAAGGAGACCAAATTCTGGATTTCGAATGACTTTGCCTCTTCCCAGAATCCAAACTACCTGAGAATTTCAAAATGCAAAACATCGAGAAGTTCAATGGAACTGGCAACCCTACCAGTCATGTTCGCCACGTTATCAACACCCTGAAGCCAATGGGTTTGAATGATGAGCTCATCGCTCAATTATTCCAAAGGACTCTCATCGGAAGCGCTCTTGACTGGTTCCTCACTTTGGAATTCGTGCATTATCAGACTTGGCCAGAAATTGCCAACGCTTTTGTCAAGCAGTATGCATATAATGTCCAAATCGAGCTGACAACTCGAGACTTGGAAATGACCAAACAAGAATCCAATGAGGACTTTGCTACCTTTGTGGCAAGATGGAGGGAAAAGGCTGCCAAAATGAAGAACCGCCCCTCCGAGGAAGATCAAGTGAGGATAGTTGTCAAGAACCTGCAACCCAAATATCTCAGGCATATCTACACACAGGCTATCACCAATTTCAAACACTTACATGCCACTGGGTTGCAAATCGAAGATGGAATCAAACTAGGACTCATTGGGAAAGAAGAGGCTCCTTCTCCACCTAAGAAAACCTTCTCCAGCCGTACATCTCACGCCTCCGTGAACACCCTTAACTCAATCTTACCACAAGACCCTTTTCAAATTAGCTCATCCCAAAGCTCAAATCGCCCCCGTAGCAACTTTGACCCTCTCTATATGACCTCATCTCAAGCCTTAGCCATTCTGAGCCGTTAGGGGCATCTCAAACCTTTAAACAAACCACTTCCTCAGCCACCCTATGGCCCAAACCATGATCCTAACAAACAGTGCGCTTACCACCAACACCCTGGGCATGAAACAGATAACTGCATGCGTCTCCGCCACGACATCCAGGACCTTATTGATAGCCGAACTATAAACCTCTAAAACCTGATGTGCAAACCAATCCACTCTCTGTTCACAATACTGAACCCCCACCTCGAAATATCAATCTCATAAGTCTATCTCACAACCCCACATACAACCCTAGTCAATACATTGTCCAAAACAACCAAACCAAACCAATCTTAACCTTACCCGAGGAGGATGAGTGTTTTGTGATGGAAGAGGAGGAGAACAATGAGTCCGATCAATCGGAAGTGATCGATCCTGATATGTCTGACATAAGTAGCAAAGATCAATCAGAGGAAGAAAAACTGAGGAAATGGAGAGAACATTCCTGGGCAAAGCACAATTTGGAAGATCCGGACATTCCATTTGTAGAAGACGATGAATGGCTCCGTATCTGGTTTGAGAATAGGAAGAAGGAAAAAGAAAGGGTTGTCATGATGAGACGACACGCCCGCTTTGAGCCTGCCCAAATAGTAGTACCCATCAATCGCCCCAGGATTCCAATGCCACCCATCATCTGGGAAACAATCGATCTCATAGAAAAAGTATAGGAGTTTCAAATGCAGCCATGGGTCAACCCTTACGATGAGTGCGACTATAGCCAATGGATAGAGAAAAGAAAAGATCTAGATTTCATATGCGCAGAGCCATACAAGACAGGGGAAAGCGACTTTGATGAAATGGAAGGAGAATGCAATGATCCACTTGACGAAACCTCCTTAGCATCGCTATTCAATCAAGTGAAAATAGCTGATGACTGCGCAAACAATAAGGAGAAAGAAAGGGTGATGAAAACCCAAGCTGATATTTCTATTTGGGGACTACTCATGTCTCAAGGAGGTAGCCACCATGCAAGATGTAGACACCCCAATTTGGCCTAACGATTATTTCAAGTCCCACCTTGGGACCATCCCGATGATGAAATGGATACAGTGATTGCTGATTGCCTTCTCGAGGACCTTAGGACTTTCGTTAAGAACTTTAAGCCACTTAGAGGACCCAATTCAGAGCCATACAGCCTTTCAGACAGAAAATACAGAAGCCTAGGAGAATCCATCTGTAGGCTATAACATCGATTTCACGGCCTTAACATCATTTCCTCACCCGAGCAAACCTGTTGCTAGCAAAATCTCCCTGAGAGATCAATCCCTTGGCCGCAAGATCTATCCTTCGGCCGAGACATCCATTTCTCGGCCGTGATATCCATTACTCGGCCGCCAGATCGTCCTTTTTCCAGACTCTCGAACATTCTGTCGATTGTTTGATCCAACTACACTACCTCTCCGATGCGTTCGGGCCACGTTCAGAGATTACGACGTAGAGTTTGAATTGCATTGCAATTGCAATTGCAATCGTGCCATTTGATTGGCCGGAGTGAGTCACCAATTGCCTATATAAAGGGCCTTTGGACTCTGAAAATAACCACCACGAAATTCATTAGAGAATACACTCTCTCAAGCCACGAAACTCTGTCAAAATACTCTCTCAATCCCCCTCTTCAAAAGCCCTAACCTCCCGAAGGTAGCTGTCAATCCAGTGATCAAACCCCGAAGTTCAAACCCTAACCCTAGGGTTTTCCGAGGAGCAATCAGTCAATCACACCCAACCCAAAGCAATCAAGCAATTGAGGGATCAAGGTGGTGAGGCCCAACGGCCTCTGGTTTGTTTTACTTGTCACATTTACAACTAATCGTAGCATTTAATCGTCTTCTAACGTTTCTGTCTGGTGTGAGGAGAACATCGACCGGGGCTTCGATCCCTCGGTCGATATATCAAACCAGGAGGATCCCTCAGTCGTGACATCTATTCACCGGCCGCGGGATCCATCTCCCTGGAACAGCTTGTTTTGTTTTGCTTTCTGATGCATGCTTTAATTACAGTCCTGGCTCACTTTATTTACTGTTTAAAGGATTAATTAAACAGACTACGTGTTAGAATTAAACAAAGCATCTATATCTACATGTCTTATGTTGAACGATTATGGGCCAGTCTCACGACTTGGCAAAAAGGGGTGCCTAATACCTTCCCGTTATTATACTTTTGGCTCCCGTGCTCAGAATCTCTATCTATTTTCCCAGTTTTAATAAACTGGGTGGCGACTCTGTTTCGATGATAACCGCTATCATGTGGCGATGTTCCTACCAATGGGAATGTCCATGATTTTGGTTTACGAAGCAAGCAACCAATCGAGCAAACAAACATGATCAATCTGTATGGCGATGCCCCGTTTGGGAGGTGTCTACAGTTTTTGGCGACTCTGCTGGGGACATGAGAGCCATAACCAAAAAGTTCAACATAAGACTAATACATGCCTTGTTTAATTCATCTATCATATGCATCGAGCGGGCAACCCGTTGAGTTCGCCTGATATCCCGGCATGACACGGGCTATGTTGGGGGTTCCAGCAAACTCCACAGTCACTCGTACCTATTGGTATATCAAAAAGGGAATCACCCAATCACCGCCTATGATGGGCTGGTGAGAGGATTGGTGCTCTTTGACAACGGAGCACCCTGAGACTACCAAAACCTTGCATGTTTTAGAAAGCCATAGAACTTATCAAACTAAGACAGGAACCTACAAGCTAGGAACCTATTTGCATTTTACTTGCGAAAGTTCTTCCTCACACCTTGTATCATTTGTTGTTGTAATTAACTCTTTCTGTGCAGAAGGGCTGGGATTTTCAACCCAAATCCCAACCCTACACAGGCCGAATACTGACTTCCAGGTATTCTACTTTTCAAGCAGGCACAATAGGTAGATTAAAGAAGCAACCTTAGCCAGTTTTATACTCTTACAATACCCGAAGTCACACCAAACAGAGGTCTTTACAGTCATCTCATCGGTCGCCTTCGTCTATCAAGACACTCTCACCGCAACGGTCCCAATCAATTCTAGGGACTTCACAGTCGTCTTCTCAACAAGCCCGACTATCTACCCGATCACAAGCTTCACCAAGCAATCCCTCTACCTACATCCCAAAAATGGCAGACAATGATGCTACTATCACCGAGCTCTGAGCCCAAGTTGCCTATCTACAAGCCGAGAAAGCAGCAAGAGATGCTGAAGACAAGAAAAATGAGGAAGAAGCAGAAAATCCTCATGAAGTTACAGAAAACTCTGAATTGGTCAAACAGGTCAAGGAGATCAAGCACGCTTTGGTTCGTTCACAAGGAGACCAAATTCTAGATTTCGAAGGACTCTGCCTCTTTCCAGAATCTCAACTGCCTGAACGGTTCAAAATGTCAAACATTGAGAAGTTCAACAGGACTGGTAACCCTACCAGCCATGTTCGCCATGTCATCAACACTCTAAAGCCTATGGGCTTAACCGACGAGCTCATTGCTCAATTGTTTCAAAGAACTCTCACTGGAAACGCCCTCGATTGGTTTCTCGCTTTGGAATTTGTACACTATCAAACTTGACCGGAAATCGCCAACGCTTTTGTCAAGCAGTATGCATACAATGTCCAAATTGAGCTAACTACCCGAGACTTGGAAATGACTAAACAAGAATCCAATGAGGACTTTGCTACCTTTGTGGCAAGATGGAGAGAAAAGGCTGCCAAGATGAAAAGCCGCCCTTCCGAGGAAGATCAAGTGAGGATAGTTGTCAAGAACCTGCAGCCCAAGTACCTCACCCACGTTTATACTCAGGCTATCACCGACTTCAAACGCCTACACGCCACTGGATTACAAATTGAAGATGGGATCAAGCTGGGCCTCATTGGGAAAGAAGAAACCCCTCTGCCCAGAAAAACCTTTCTGACCCGCGCATCTCCTGCCTCCGTCAACACCCTTAACTCAACCCTACCACAAGACCCTTTTCAAACTAGCTCATCTAGAAACACAAATCGCCCACGCCGCAATTTCGACCCACTCTATATGACTCCATCCCAAGCCTTAGCCATCCTAAGCCACCAAGGGCATCTTAGGCCCTTGAATAATCCACCTCCTCAGCCACCTTATGGTCCAAGCTATGACGCCAATAACAATGTGCATACCACCAACACCCTGGACATGAGACAGACCGCTGCATGCGTCTTCGTCATGACATCCAGGATCTCATTGATAGTCAAGCTATAAAACCTCTTAAGCCTAATGTGCAAACCAATCCACTTCCCGCTCACAACAACGAACCACCGCCTCAAAATATCAATCTCATAAGCCTATCCAATAGCCCCACATATAATCCTACCCGACACATTATCCCAAATACCCAAGCCAAACCATCCCTGATCTTCTCTAAGAATGACGAATGCTTTGCGACAGGAGGAGAACCCCACATCTATGCCATTGATGATGGGGATTGGTGGTTGGACATGCGTCAAGCCCTGCCAAGTGATTGGAAAGTTGGAAGAATTGAGCCTGTTGATCGTTAGGCCAAATTGGAGTGTCTACAAGCGGAAGGGTATATAAACCTCCTAAACTAAGTGGGGAAAGTTCAACCTCAACACGAGTAATGGAAGAAGAAGAAGAAGAAAGCCAAAGGACCGAACCTGAGGAAGACAGGGTGCTAAGACAACTAAAGAAAATCCAAGCTGATATCTCTATTTGGGGATTGCTTATGTCCTCCTACGAGCATCGTAACTCCTTCTTCAAAACCTTGGGGAAAGCCAAAGTTCCCATCGACATCACTCCCGAAGAACTGGTGGGTTTCATAATGGCGTCAAAGGCTCCAAAACCGACAATAGCTTTCACTGACAAGGATCTACCTCCTGAAGGACCTGCACACAACAAACCTCTCTACATTTCACTTAAATGTCTCACTAAATGGATCCCACTGGTCTTGGTGGATAATGGGTCTGCTTTAAACGTATGTCCTCAAAGGACCCTCGACAAGCTAGGGGTAAACGCCACCGACATACGCCCTTCAAGCCAGGGCGTAAGAGGGTATGACAATTCAAAAAGAAGAGTGGTTGGGTGTGTCACACTGCCAGTAGAAGTGGAAAAGATCAAAAGAGATGTAGAGTTCCATGTAATGGGCATACCAGCCACCTTCAACCTCTTATTGGGAAGGCCATGGCTACATGACACTGGGGCAGTACCCTCTACTTTGCATCAAAAGGTCAAGTTCGCAGCAGATGGAAGGGTTTTCACCATTTTAGGGGATTCATCAATTCGAACTCATTCTGATACGCCTGTCCAAGGGGTAGGAACCGAGGAAACCTTCCTTACTGGATTCAGTCTTGAGGAAGCGACTGCTGTACAAGCCCTGATGGCTGAAAGAAACTTCTACATAAGCACCCCTGCCATATGGATGATGAAGAAACAAAACTACCTCCCTGGGTTGGGTTTAGGCAAAAAATCACAAGGCATCCCGCAAATGATTGATCCCCCGCATAACCAATACGCCTTTGGTCTTGGCTACACCCCGACAGAAGCCGAGGTAGAAAAGAAGAGAAGCATGGAAAAAGCTAAGGCAAGAGGAAGCAGGGTCAAAGAAGAGAAACTCATGATCCCAAAAACACTCAATGGTTGGTTTGTAAGAGAAGGAGAAGACTTTCCATTCTGTGGCTTCGCAGAAACATGGGAAGACGAAATTACCAAGCAAAGGTACCCTGGAATGCAGATCTTCTTTGATCAAGAATGGACTGACAGTGACATTGAAGAAGAACCAACGAATTCATCTCCTACTCCCGAAGACTGGATTGAGGTACTAGCTGAGTTTGACCTAAAGATTTTGTTTGACGAAGAGGGTGAAGAAGAGTATAAAACGGCAAAAGAAAAAGGAGCCACTCCCGAGATACTGCAGTAAATCGCATGACAAAAACATTGCTTTCATTTCCTAAAGACAAGTTAGGACATGTTTTAGGCCCCTGTTTGGGCATTATCTACAACTAAATAAATCCCCATTTTATCACTTTTATGCTTGTTAAATGATTCCATCTTTAAAATGTGATTGCTATACACTACAATCTCTCTGCCAAAGATAAAAGGATTTTAAGAATCTAATTCTTTATGTTGCCGACAAAATGGAAAGAAGGGACGAACCCTGATTACTTAGAACTAGGTTTCTATCAAAACTCAGGAAGAAGACGTTATCTCCGTGAGAACACTTAGGGTTAGGTTACCCATTGTGAAGGTACAAATGCAATAGAAGATTCATAAGAACGTCTCCATCAAATTCCTCTCCAAAACACCAAAACCCTCTTGAGAGAAAAATGCTCGTTGGGTAATCTATACACCTAAGCAAAAGTAAGAGCAGAGCATGCTAGGACAAGAAAATGCAAAAAACGCAACCTAGGCAAAAGATAAGGCATTCAGAGAAAAGCTCGCTAGGGACTCAACCTCCATCAGGTAACCTAGGCAAAACTTAGAGCATGTGAAAAGAAAAACCAAGAGCGAAAACCCAACCCCCAAAGGTGGTGATCTAGGAACTACGTAAAAAAAGGGCCTAATTCCCTGATTGGGATACGTAGGCAATCTCACATCGAGATGCGGCCCAAACATTTGGAGAGAAGAAAAACAAATATCAAAAGGTTTGTACTCAATGATAGGCATAGCTAACCCTGCGTATTGAGCTCGCAAAAGATGAGTTAGTCATTTTCCAGGGAATTGGCAAAAACAAAGACACGTAAGAATCATCGCTCGTCCTCTCTGACTCAAAAGTCGTCAACATAAGGGACAAAGCACTCCAACAATCCCAAAACATGGCAAAGAGGTTGTAGAAATAGCAAAAGCAAATAAAGAGCATGAATCAAATTCAAGTGTAAGAAGGGAAAAACGCCACTTGGCTAAAGCAAGAGTCCAACTTCTTTAGGAAATAGAAGTAGCGGCCGAAGAATGGAATTCTCGGTCGAGCGATCCATTCCTCGGCCCATGTTTAAATCTAACACTCACAAAACTTTGAAACTATTGCATACAAGTCTGAAGTATCTTGAGACAAAATAAACACATGCTAAGGTTGCTTCATAAAAATACAAATATCAAACTATCTGTTTTGGAGCTAACAAATACAGGTACAAGAAAGGAAAGCCAGCTACTGCCCACGACCCCTCTTGGGCGCAGGACGAAAATGCTCAGGAACTGGGACACTGATCCTCTGTCCCTCACCAGCTTCAGCATCTCCATCACTAGCTCCGGTACTCCCACCCTCGCTAACTCCGGCACTCTGAGTAACTGACACTGTCGGCACTCGCCACTTCAAGCTGCAGAGACACAGGATATGGGCATTCAGTTTCACATGAAACGTGGGATGGAAAAGAAGAGATCAAAGGATGTATACCGCAGCTATTCGGCCTCGCTGCCGTCGAGCCAAAGCCTCTGCACTCTGGAATGCACGCAACCATTCCTGAACCACATCAGCAGGCACCTGCAGAGGAAGCAATTGCATATACAGCCAAGCAAGCGAGGAATACTGAAGGAAACCAAAGCTGAATCTACAATATAACATGCTGAACTCCGACAGGAAGCATGTAGAACTGCGTAGCACACGGTGTCAGCGTCAAATGCTCCTCTTCCCCATTTGCATTGTGGAAAGAAATAAAGCTGGGGGCCCGTGGCCAAACAAGAGGAGCAGCAGCGGCAGTAGCAGTCGATAGGGTCAACGAGGCCAAACGGAAGGCCGAATAATCTCCCGCCTGAAGAAAGCTCACGGCTGGCCGTCTCTCAAGAGCGAGAAGCAAACTCTCTCTTGTCAATAGATGAGTAGACCTCATGCCAGCTGGAGGAGGAAGAGGAACAAGTTGCAATGCCTCAGAGCGTGGAAAGTACTGATTCGCTACCCTCTCCCCAAGGTACCAAGCTCTCAAAAAAGGCCCCTCCAAGAGGAAATGCTGGCTGTCCAAAGCCCGGGCCGAAGTCAACTCCAAAGGAGCATCATCGAGCAAAGTGGCCCACGGATCAAATCACACCTGTAATGAGGGAAATAACATCAATATAACAAAATGAAGGAATTGCATGAAAATCAGAGAATAGAGAGACATCGTACCTGATCCACCGTCAGGCGATCCAAAACTCGCCTCCAAGATAACAAATCCATAGCAGGCGACCGTGTCCTCCGGACCCCTTTCAGCCAACAGGCCGCCCGCGGAACAAACCTAGGCTCAATATGCCTAGTCGGAGGAGGGAACTGCAGCAAATATTCAAAGGCCCAGAGCTACAAGATAAAAGGCGAGCATGAGATATGGAGAACAAAGCGACAAAAAAAATGACAAAGAAAGCTAAAAGTATATACCTCAAGAATGCGGTGATGCCCACCCAGCGACAAACTAACACCTCGGGAACAGGCACTCAGGTGTCCGTATAGCGTAGCTAAGGCAGGAGTCCCCCAATCAAACTCTGCTATAATGTCCAAATCGACCAAGGCGGCCAAAAACTGGACATGCACTGAATTCTCCTTGTTGCAAAACAGAGTTTGCCCAAGGAGATAAAGTAGGAAAGCTCGTACTAGCTGAGAAAGGGGAACCTCTGTCAGGATATCAGCTTGATCAAACTCTTCCCGAAGCCAGGTATAAGTGATGTGGCCGCTCTCTGACACACGAGGAACCTTCCCCAAAAGATATTCAAGAGCACCCTTTCGCTCATGGATCCGCGGGTCAATTGGAAGAGGATCACCACCAACTCTCAAACCTGTAAGCAAAGCGAAGTCACCTGGAGTGATTGTCATCTCCCCAGCCTCCGGAAGGTGGAAAGTATTGGTGGTGTCCCACCATCGCTCCACCAAAGCTGTGGTCAATCCCAACTCCGCCTTCGGAAGGTGGAAACCAAGTATCAAGGGCTCGAAGCCAGCAAAAGCAACTGCGTCCTTGGCCCCCTGAGGAAGCCTCTCATACCACTCAAACACCTGGGGGCAGCTTCCCACACGCGCAACCTCTCATTCGCCTAACAAAATACGAAGAAGAAAATCAATACAAAAACATCGCCTACACAGGGGGCAACTTTTGAAAACTCAAAATTCTTTATCGAAATTCAAAATTATCATTTCATCTTATACTCAAAAAAATCATTTGACAGGACAAAATTTACCTTCCTATTGGTGAAGCCAAGGTGCTGCTTCGGCTCTCTATGCAGGACCTAAGATGGGACATCACTGATAGGAGGACGATATCGCAACGAACCGCCACGCCCAATCATGTGAACCTGAGGGGCGTATGAGGCAGCATCAAATGGCGGTAGGAGACTATCAGCCGCATTAGCAGAAGCCTCGGGTTTGACCTCAGGAGGAATGGGTTGCGAAGAACTCCCTCCAACAGTGGCTCTACGCCGACTTGAACGAAGAACACGGGAACTCGAAACCCCGCCAAGAATCGCGGCCTCAACGGCCGGGGCTTTGCCCGTATCCCTAGGCGCAGCAGGAGCGTCAGATGATGGAGGAGGCGGTGATGATGCCATGACAGGAAAATAGTGATCGGAACCGTGTGGTCGGAAAGAACGACGGCAGTAAGTTGGGGGACGGCGACGGCCGACGAGGAGAGAGAGGAGGGAGCGGCGGCGATTGTTCGAACGAGAGAAGAGGATGAGGGATAGAAAGGATGAAATGACCCGTGAGATCGATTAAGTTTAACTTAAATCGATTTTCTGACTTTTGGCTATCTCACGGCCGAGACATCGATTCCTCGGCCGAAACATCAATCCTTCGGCCAAGATATCGATCTCTAGGCCCCCCAATCTGTTTCCCTCAGCCATATCAAGTCTTGCATCGACTCAAATTATTATGGAATCAAGTCAGCCTTGGGGGCATCCCTGATGCCAATACAGCACGATCAAAACCAGCCTTGGGGGCATGCACAAGCATCAAAGGTCTCTCTCTCCACAAACTGCTGACCGAAGCATGTCAATGGTTCAAAACCCATCTCAAAACATTCAGCGGCTCTACACCTCGACAGTAGGCTCTATGCCTATGATCATATTCAAGCAATCTCAGCGGCTCAGAGCCCATTACCTCAACAGGCTCTACACCTGTATTCACTCACCCGGCGGCTCTAAGCCCAATCACTATCAGTAGCTCTACGCTTGCCATTCCCAGCAGCCATACAACCATCAAAACGGTTCTGCGCCTCTATTCACTATCACCCAGCGGCTCTGCGCCAATCATTCAGCGGCTCGAAGCCCATTACCAAATTCGCCAAAATCGCTCAACCGGCTCGAAGCCGTAACAACCAATCTCAGCGGCTCGAAGCCCATTATCGGCAGGCTCTACGCCCGTATATCCTCACTCAGCGGCTTCAAACCCTCGTCTCAGTAGCTCTACGCTCGCTATCACAGCAACTGGCTCTACGCTCGTTATCACAGCAACTGGCTCTACGCCCGTTACCTCATCAAAGTGGCTCCAAACCCATTATCAACAGGCTCTACGCCTGTAATCACTCAACTCAGCGGCTCCAAGCCCTCGACTCAGCAACTCTATGCTCGCTATCACTCACTCAGCGGCTCTAAGCCCACTATCTCAACTGGCTCGAAGCCGTAACAACTAACTCAGCGGCTCCAAGCCCACTATCTCAACTGGCTCGAAGCCGTAACAACCAACTCAGCGGCTCCAAGCCCATTATCTTAACTGGCTCAAAGCCGTAAACAAGCAAATCGCAACAGGCTCTACGCCGCCCCAACAGTCAAGCCATCTATTCTCAGGCTCTACGCCTGAATGCTCAAAATCTAACATTTTGAATGCTCAAGCTTTACGCTTGGATGCCCAACCACTGTGTACTGGATGCTCAAGTTATACACTTGAATGCTCAAGCTCTACGCTTGGATGCCCAACCACTGCGTACTGGACGCTCAAAGCCTGTACTTTGAATGCTCGGATTCTGCCGTCTGAATGCTCGAGCTCTACGCTCTGAAATGCTCAAGTCCGGAACTTGATAGAAGCTCTAAGCTTAAAACAAACACACACGCACGGGCCCGTGCACATATTGCATTATCACATCGAGTCTGCATTATCATATCTATTCACATCTAACAAACATCATACATATACACTCTGCATATCTCTCATGAAACAGGTCAACCCTGCAATCAACCGGCCCTACGCCTCGGTTTTATTTGATCGGTCCAGTGCCTCGATCCTTTGGCTCTACGCCAAAACTTATGACGGGAAAGCTCCGTGCACAGACCATCAGAATGCAACCAGCTCTACGCTTCGGTTCAAATCACGTCAAGCTCTAATCTCCGACACCCCAGGCTCTCGCCTTATGATCAATACTAGCTCCGCGCTTCGGTTCTATCAAAGCTCAAAGCTCCGATCTCCTCAGGCCCTTGCCTCATGACCATAGCAGGCTCCATGCCTCAATTCTATCACCCCAGGCTCTTGCCTCATAACCACAGCAGGCTCCAAGCCTCGATCCTAATCACCCCAGGCTCTTGCCTTGTAACTACAACCGGCTCCGCGCCTCGATTCCACCACGTCAGAAAACTATCACCTTAGGCCTTCGCCTCATGACTACAACCGGCTCCGTGCCTCAGTTCCCTCATCTCCAAAGCTCCGTGCCCTAGTTACTGGCCCTGCGCCCCCCATATCTCAAAACAAACCGGTGTCCGATTCATCCCCAGCAGATGGCTTGGATTCCACCCCACTACATCAATTCCTTCCAGCTCATTCGCAAGGATAGGCTACTCTACCGAGCTCCTCTCAGTCAAAGTAAGGATGATCAAGAAAAGCAAACGCACTTGTCGTGTACTGATCTACCCCAAAATACTAAGGAAGCTCTCCGCAAAAAAAAACTTCCCCGGCAGCCCCGCGCTCCTTCAACTACTCTTCGCCAAAACCCTGGCTCAGTCTAGGTACGTCACACTACGGCTTTTTAAGCCCTAAGGTATGTCCTCTGTCTCTAACCCTCCAAACTTTTTCTTTTGTTTTATTGCCCGAACTACGATTGGTCTAAATTTCCTTTGTGGAATACGTAGGCAACCTCCCGGCCCAACCATAACAAAACTTTTTTCGAAAACCCCTTGGAATAGTGGTTGGACCAAATTGAGTTGCTTTTTACAGCTTTGACTATTACTCAAACATGTCTCGCGATCCGTCTGAGTTCAGTCAAAGAGGGGCATCTATAGACACCCCAATTTGGCCTAACGATTATTTCAAGTCCCACCTTGGGACCATCCCGATGATGAAATGGATACAGTGATTGCTGATTGCCTTCTCGAGGACCTTAGGACTTTCGGTAAGAACTTTGAGCCACTTAGAGGACCAATTCAGAGCCATACAGCCTTTCAGACAGAAAATACAGAAGCCTAGGAGAATCCATCTGTCGGCCGTAACATCGATCTAACGGCCTTAACATCATTTCCTCACCTGAGCAACCTGTTGCTAGCAAAATCTCCCTGAGAGATCAATCCCTCGGCCGCAAGATCTATCCTTCGGCCGAGACATCCATTTCTCGGTCGTGATATCCATTACTCGGCCGCCAGATCGTCCTTTTTCTAGACTCTCGAACATTCTGTCGATTGTTTGATCCAACTACACTACCTCTCCGATGCGTTCGGGCCACGTTCAGAGATTACGAGGTAGAGTTTGAATTGCATTGCAATTGCAATCGTGCCATTTGATTGGCTGGAGTGAGTCACCAATTGCCTATATAAAGGGCCTTTGGACTCCGAAAATAACCACCACGAAATTCATTAGAGAATACACTCTGTCAAGCCACGAAACTCTGTCAAAATACTCTCTCAATCCCCCTCTTCTAAAGCCCTAACCTCCCGAAGGTAGCCGTCAATCCAGTGATCAAACCCCGAAGTTCAAACCCTAACCCTAGGGTTTTTCGAGGAGCAATCAGTCAATCACACCCAACCCAAAGCAATCAAGCAACTGAGGGATCAAGGTGGTGAGGCCCAACGGCCTCTGGTTTGTTTTACTTGTCGCATTTACAACTAATCGTAGCATTTAATCGTCTACTAACGTTTCTGTCTGGTGTGAGGAAGAACATCGACCGGGGCTTCGATCCCTTGGCCGATATATCAAACCAGGAGGATCCCTCGGCCATGACATCTATTCACCGGCCGCGGGATCCATCTCCCTGGAACAGCTTGTTTTGTTTTGCTTTCTGATGCATGCTTTAATTACAGTCCTGGCTCACTTTATTTACTGTTTAAAGGATTAATTAAACAGACTATGTGTTAGAATTAAACAAAGCATCTACATGTCTTATGTTGAACGATTATGGGCCAGTCTCACGACTGGGCAAAAAGGGGTGCCTAATACCTTCCCGTTATTATACTTTTGGCTCCCGTGCCCAGAATCTCTATCTATTTTCCCAGTTTTAATAAACTGGGTGGCGACTCTGTTTCGATGATAACCGCTATCATGTGGCGATGTTCCTAGCCATGGGAATGTCCATGATTTTGGTTTACGAAGCAAGCAACCAATCGAGCAAACAAACATGATCAATCTGTATGGCGATGCCCCGTTTAGGAGGTGTCTACACAAGCTTCGAGGGCGGACCCAGTTCAAAGGCTCTGTTTGGCAAGGAAGAGGGTGGAAAAGAGTATAAAGTTGCGAAAGGAAAAGAGGACAACCCCGAAATGCTACAGTAGCTGAAAAGTCACAACATGGCAAAGAACGTTAAAACATTGTTTCTGTTTCTAAAACTAGAATATGTTTTGGGCCCCTGTTTGGGCACTTTATTTCTGCTAAGCGAATTCCTATTTCATCTTCCAGATTATGCTTATCTAACAATCTAAATTCCTAAAGTTGCAATTGTCAATACACTGTAGTCTCTTTGCCAAACAAAGGAAAATTCAAGGAAATCAAGTTCTTCGTGTCTCTGACGAAAGGGAAGGAAAGGATGAACCTTAGTTGCTTAAGAAACTAGGTTTTTGTCAAAACTTAGAAAGAAGACGCTATCTCCGTGAGAACACTTAGGGTTGGCTTACCCGTTGTGAAAGTACAAATACGACAGGAGATTCAGAAAAATATCTCCATCAAATTCCTCCCCAACACACAGAAAGCCTCTTGAGAGGAAAATTGTAACGCCCCTCATTTTCGGGTACGTTAAATAAACATTTTATTGATAAAATCAAATGGAGTCTGGCTCATTATTACATCATCAACCTCACAAGGAGTACATTTATTCAAAAGGGAGGGAACTAAAGTTCTTAACTACAGCTCTGCCTGTTCTTCCGTCCTAGCCAGTTCTTCGGCTCCAAACGCATCCAAAGTGTACACCTCACCCTGTTCGTCTATAAGGTCTGACACATTATACCGGCGTCGCCACCAATATAATATGTCAGGGTCACCAAAAGCAACACCGTGAGCTTACAAAGCTCAATAGAATAAACCATACCCACTAACCCTTAACTTACACATAGCAAGTCACATATAACAGCAATGAATCATACAGATAATGATATCTACGCAGTACGTGTTTATTCAACAACTATCAACAATAACACATCCGCATTTTCTATTAACTATCGTTGGTGTTCGTGATATCAGAGTTTCTCCTACGCAGCGTTTCATAGACCGTGTCACCATTTTTCCAAGATAAACCGTACCCACTAATCCTTACTTATAACCAGAAATTCACATAGACAATTACACATGCTCATTCATTAAAGTAATTTAAGCAATAACACATCCGCATTCGCTATCTTTCTAACGTTGGTGTCATGTCTTTTCATGTTTCTCCTACGCGACTCATCGTAGACCGTGTCATCATTTTTCCACTTCATTAATACTTCCAAATTTCATTTCCAAAGTTTCATTAACAAATTGCTACTAATGAGGCTACCAAGTCCGGCTCCATTAGCAACACACACGATGGGCTACCAAGTCCGGCCACACCGCGGTTTTCACAATCCATTCAAATCTTGCATTGGCTCCTCTCCGCGGATAACCAAGCCATATTACGACATGAGACTACCACGTTTGGCCCCATTGGAAATCTTCGCAATGGGCTACCAAGTCCGGCCACATTGCAGTTTTCGCAAGTCCATACAAAGGGCTACCGAGTCTGGCCACAATGCAGGTTTTCACATCCACACAATGACTACCACGTCCGGCCATTATGTAGTTTCAAAAATATCTTTATCCATATCAACCACACCCTAGGTGTCATGTTTCTACTTTCTCGGCTTTTGTGTCTCGTTTGCATGCCATGACTCCGCGGTAGTTTATTTCACAAGATCATCCAACTCTATATTCACTATCATGCTCATATTATCACATAATCATGCTCAATCACATTTAAGCATAATGCCACATGTACGGACGCCTTTGGAGTGATAAATCACTTATGCTTTAATCAACAACCACAAGTAATGCAAGTAAACATGTAGTCATGCTCATCACCATCTTAATATCAAAATACAAATACTTTAGCTTAATCCAAAATCATACTTCCTTTTTGAAAAGTTCAAAACAGCATATGTTTATTGAGTGATTCTAACGTTATGCTAATCATGTCATGGTTATCCAAAATAACAACTTATACACATTTCTAGTCATGCTTAAGGAAAGTAGATAAGGTAATCTATGTATACTTAGGAAATCTACGTATACTTAGGATAGGGATGTAGGAATATCCTACGTATACTTAGAATTCGAAGGTATAGAATAGTCTACATATACTTAGAGTTAAAGGTCATAGGAAAAGTCTACGTATACTTAGGAATAGCGGGGCCGGAGAATTCTACATTCACTTCAAATTACGCATATAATACGCTATACTTAGAGTTTAGGAGGTATAGGAAAATCCTACCTTGATCCGAAACTAGTCGGGGCCGAATAAGCTAGTTGAAAAATTCTACGGGCGGTGAAACTCCAAATTCGGACCCAACTTTGGATGGTAGTAACTCGGTCAATATTTGGCCGAATATGATATTTCTTGAGTCGAAATCGAAGCTCTAGAAGTGCTCTACAACTTTTGTGAAGGAAGTTGATCCTAGAAACTGGTTTAGGTAGGAGGAATATGGTGATAAAGGAATGGACAGTTTGCTGTCTGGAATCTGGAAATCCGAATTTTGACCGAACTTCGGATGCCAATATCTTTGTCGTTTCTTGACCGATTAGGGTGGTTGTTGGGTCTAACTTGAAGCTCTCGAAGTGCTCTACAACCTTCCCGGAGGAAGTTGGTTCTAAAAACTACTCTAAGCAGGAGAATAATGAGGATTTACAAAGGGCAGTAGGCTGTCTGGAAAAACAGAAATGGTTTCTAGAGAGAAGTGGGAGCAAGAAGTGAAGGTGTGAGTTTAAGCTTGGACGAGCTTGCTATTTATAGGCCAAAGGTTGGTCTATTATCCAAGAGACAATCTTTCCCCTAACATTTGTTATCCAATGGATAAAGAATTGACTAGATTTGATGGTACTTGGATTGTGTGAGGTGTTGGCCAAAGGACCATGACTAGGCTTAAGAGTACACTTGCACACATCACACTCTCTCTCTCCCTCTCTCTTTTCGGCTATCTCTCTCTCTCTCTCTCTCTCTCTCTCTCTCTCTCTCCAAGGTACAATGTACATAAGTACATAGGTGGAAATATTACAAAGATTTTTCTTGTACTTTCTTCCAATCTAGGACAAGTGTAGGTGATTCTAAGGGCTTCCTAGTCTTGTCTAGTACTTAGAAGATTGGATAGGATAGAAAGAGTAAGAAAACTCTAGATTTGGTTGTCCTTGGATGATCAAGGTGTAAGAAATACTAGATTTTTGTTGTACTTGGATTGTGTACAAAGATGGCCAACAAGGATGGACTAGATTTGGAGAGTACACTTGCACACACATCACACTCTCTCTCCCTCTCCCAATCCGGCCATCTCTCTCTCTCTCTCTCCCTCTCTATCTCTCTCGGCTCTCTCTCCCTCTCTCTCTCTCTCTTTGTACAAAGTACAACCAATGTATATATAAATGCATGGAAGGACTAAGGGTGGTTGGTTGACTAAGGAAGAGTAAGGATTTGGTTGTAAGTTTTGTAAGAGATCTTGTAAGAAATCTAGTACCTCAAATCTACCTCATGTCATCCTATATCACATTCTTACACAAGTACAAGTACTTAGGATGGATAAACAATTGGATTTGGTGGAGAAAGATCAAGAAGGTTGTGGGCTACCTGCCCGAAAAATTACTATTTCCCGTTTTGAAGAAAAATATGGTTTGAAGAGTCGCCACCCGGATTTGTGGTTAATCACCCGAGAAACCGTTTTGTTTAGAAAAATGGTTGATTTGAAATCGAAAACCAGAGATCGTTTTGAGGGTTCGGAAGCCATGTTACGAGGGGGGAAGGGTTTTACGGCACCCCCCCTCGCCCGATTCGAGATCGGTCTCTACTAAACGTTTGTGGGATTTTTAAAAGGGATTTTGTTTCATTTAAAATCAACTAGTAGGTATTCGCAGTTATAACACATAAAAAGTGCATGCATGTGCAACTGTACAGTGGATGATAAAGTGGTAAGTGAATAAAATGCATGGTTACAGAAACTGAGGATCTGTCACTGACTTCACTCTCGAGTGCTCGGGAGTGGTCCCGAGCGCTTGGGAGTTCTGATACCCAACCTGCAAGACTTGTTAGCACAGACATAATATAATGTAAAACTGGAAATTGAAATGCTAATATGTACACTACTAGCTCAGCAGAGGACTTGAAAGATTGGAATGAACCCTCAATCTTTCAGATCTTGCATCCCTGCCTTAACAAGATTAAATCTACAAAATTAAAAGAGCAACAGGCCACACTTATGCATGCAGAAACCAGAGAACACAACAGACTGGGAAAGATGGAACGCAATAGCATGCATGCACTTCCGAGCGCTCGGGAATGGTTCAGAGCGCTTGGGAGTGAGCTGCATGCTAACTTGCTCTCAGATAGAAAATGGTACTGACTTGACATGTAAACACCCTTGTTTTGATGTTTCCCAAGAGGAGAACGTCTTTTAACTTTGGAAAAAAACCTTATTTTACATGAAAACTTGTGAGAAATGCTTCTGTTTTAGTTGAAAATGGTTTTCTGTGCATGCATGCCAAAATGAAACCACTTCTTTTAAGAGTTTAACTCATACCCAGCCTGTTGTGTGACAAAAGATCATGCATGAAACCGGGAACAGTCCCGAGCGCTTTGGAGTACTCTCGAGCGCTCGGGAGTGTTGCCAGCAAGGGTTTTGTGAAAATATTTCTTTGTACCCCATTGCTCTTGTTTTTACACTAGGGTCCCCCAACCATGCACCCAGTATTGAAGACTGGGTCAGGCTGAGAGACCCCCCTCAGAAGGGAAGAACAGCCTCTTTGGTTGTGATCAAAGGTAAAAGTTTCTACCTTTTACTTGAACTTTGCTCCTTGGAATGGCTTTGAAATGTGGATGAAGAGAGGAGAGTACAAGAGATCAGAAGAGTATTCTGGATTTCTTGCCCTTTTCCTTGGTGATTTCTAAGACCTTTGGAGTTTGGAAAGTGAGTTTGGAAGTTTTTGGTTTTTAACAAGAGAGAGAGAGAGAGAGAGCAGAGAATGGGGTTCTGCAGGAGAAAATTTCGTGACCCCTTTCTACTGAAACCAGACCCTCTTATTTATGGGCAAAATAACCTATAGTTTTGAAATCAAATGGTTTTTGAAATAAACATTTTAAAATGGGGAAAATCTGCTGGCCTAGTGTTCTCTGACTGAGGTTGAGTGTTGACTCAACCCTCAGCCAGCTCAAGGTGGCTGCAATGATGGATTGCATGGGTAGTGGGGAGCCTTGCCATCCATTGGGCAGCACAGAAGACTCGAGCGCTCGGGATTACTCTCGAGCGCTTGGGTCTTCACTCTCGAGCGCTCGAGAGTGAGCCAGGCCAGAGTTTTTAGAAAACGATTTTGAGCGCTCGGGACTTCTCCCAAGCGCTTGAAAATGCTTTTGACCATTTTTATTCCCTTTTCAAATCCTTCAAGGAGCAAAGTTCCGATCGATACTAGGCTTGTTTCAATCCAAAGTCATCATCGGGGAGCCTCCGGGCCACAAATCAAGGAATTTTGAAGAGTCCAAATTGGGGTGTCTACAGTTGCCCCTCTTTGGGCGACGCTCAGCATCACGTCTGGATACGAGTGCCGTCCAAAGATTGAGACAGCCCAATTTGAGCCAAATCAAATCCTCAATTCAAAACACAAATGCGAGTGAAGACACAAACATTTGATGCATGCAGTCGCGTCTTTTTAGACTGCCTACGTACCCTTTTTTGCAGGGATAAGACTAGCGTAGTTCTTCGGGGCAAATGCAAACATGCAGACATGCAAGTAAATGATGGAACGGTGTCCCTCAGGATGGTGCCAAATCTATGGCGGGGGATGAAGGGTGGTGTCAAATCTATGGCGCGGAAGAAGGGTGCCAAATCTATGGCGGCGGAAGAAGGGTGCCAAATCTATGGCAGACAAGAAGGGTGCCAAATCTATGGCGGCGGATGACCTGGAGAAAACCGGGGATGAAGGGTGCCAAATCTATGGCGGCGGAAGAAGGGTGCCAAATCTATGGCAGATAAGAAGGGTGCCAAATCTATGGCGGCGGATGACCTGGAGAAAATCGGGGATGAAGGGTGCCAAATCTATGGCGGCGGATGAAGGGTGCCAAATCTATGGCAGACAAGAAGGGTGCCAAATCTATGGCGGCGGATGACCCGGAGAAAACCGGGGATGAAGGGTGCCAAATCTATGGCGGCGGAAGAAGGGTGCCAAATCTATGGCAGACAAGAAGGGTGCCAAATCTATGGCGGCGGATGACCTGGAGAAAACCGGGGATGAAGGGTGCCAAATCTATGGCGGCGGAAGAAGGGTGCCAAATCTATGGCAGATAAGAAGGGTGCCAAATCTATGGCGGCGGATGACCTGGAGAAAACCGGGGATGAAGGGTGCCAAATCTATGGCGGCGGAAGAAGGGTGCCAAATCTATGGCAGACAAGAAGGGTGCCAAATCTATGGCGGCGGATGACCTGGAGAAAACCGGGGATGAAGGGTGCCAAATCTATGGCGGCGGAAGAAGGGTGCCAAATCTATGGCAGACAAGAAGGGTGCCAAATCTATGGCGGCGGATGACCTGTAGAAAAATTTGGATGAAGGGTGCCAAATCTATGGCGGCGGATGAAGGGTGCCAAATCTATGGCAGACAAGAAGGGTGCCAAATCTATGGCGGCGGATGACCTGGAGAAAACCGGGGATGAAGGGTGCCAAATCTATTGCGGCGGAAGAAGGCTGCCAAATCTATGGCAGACAAGAAGGGTGCCAAATCTATGGCGGCGGATGACCTGTAGAAAACCGGGGATGAAGGGTGCCAAATCTATTGCGGCGGAAGAAGGCTGCCAAATCTATGGCAGACAAGAAGGGTGCCAAATCTATGGCGGCGGATGACCTGGAGAAAACCGGGGATGAAGGGTGCCAAATCTATGGCGGCGGAAGAAGGGTGCCAAATCTATGGCAGACAAGAAGGGTGCCAAATCTATGGCGGCGGATGACCTGGAGAAAACCGGGGATGAAGGGTTCCAAATCTATGGCGGCGGAAGAAGGGTGCCATATCTATGGCAGACAAGAAGGGTGCCAAATCTATGGCGGCGGATGACCTGGAGAAAACCGGGGATGAAGGGTGCCAAATCTATGGCGGCGGATGAAGGGTGCCAAATCTATGGCAGACAAGAAGGGTGCCAAATCTATGGCGGCGGAAGAAGGGTGGCGAAGGAAGCTTGAATCTGAAAAGCTTGAATTTTTGGAAGAAGCTTGAATTTTGAAGGAAGCTTGAATTTGAAAAGCATGAATTATTGGAAGAAGCTTGAATTTTGAAGGAAGCTTGAATTTTGAAGGAAGCTTGAATCTGAAATTAAAGGGTGTCTCTCAGGATAGCGCCAAATCTATGGCAGAATATGAAAGGTGCCAAATCTATGGCAGAAGATGAAAAGGTGCCAAATCTATGGCAGGATATGAAAGAGTGTCCCTCAGGACGGTGCCAAATCTATGGCAGAAGATGAAAGGGTGCCAAATCTATGGCAGAAGATGAAAGGTGCCAAATCTATGGCAGCGGATGATTGAAGGGTGTCCCTCAGGACAATGCCAAATCTATGGCAGGAGATGTGCAGTCATGTTGACGAATATGGAGGAAGAAGGCGACCGTGGGGGGCTCGAGGTTAGAAAGCGAGACCCGCGTTTCGACTTTTGACAACACTGATGATTTTTAGTTTTGAAAAACAAAGGACATGTCCGAGTACCCTTTTCTGCTTTACTGTTTTTGGCCAGCGGACCGGTATCTTCAGGACCTTGGAATCTGGGATGGAATCTATCTTTGGATGGAAATTGGGTTTGAGCTGGAGCCAGGGTTTGCGCTGAAGCTGGTTTGTGGTTGACTTTGATCAGGGCTTGAGCTCCGAGCATTCATGCCCCCGTCTTGAGGTCGGCTGTACGTTTGCAGTGATTGATGGCACTGGACCGATGTGCCTCAGTTCTGATTCTCTTCTTTGATTCCACTGATAGTTTCGGCAACCAGTTTTGTCATGAGCACAAGTGCGGGTTCTTCCATGTATTGGAGTTTCTCTCACGAGTTGGGACCTCAATGACCTTGTGTGAATTTGGACAAGGCCCGGACGACCCAAAGGACAAGAAAGACCCTTTATCCGAGGACTGACTCAATGATGAACCAGACTGGACGAGGAGTTTGATTATTTGAGGATTTAATGTTTGAAATTGTCATTATAAAATCAAGTTTTGATGATTTTCCCATTCTGGGTTTTGAAATTGTTTTGGCAAAACACGAGGACTTTTATTAGGAATCATGCCCTAGGTTGCTGACGACAACCCATGGATTTAGAAAATGCCTTGGCGCTTCTTCTTGTTTTCCCCTATTGTCCAGGATTTCTGTTATCAAGTTGTGTTTTTCAATCTGACAGGACTTTATTCGGGTTGTAACGTGGCCAAGGTTTTGGCTTAACAAAGAAAGGATAATAGGCTCAAAATTTTCATTTTCCTTAGGTTCCGAGAGCTAGCAGCCATCTTGCATAATTCTATGCCCCTTTTTTTTTGCTTTTGATGGGCGCCTTCTTTCACTTGCTTTGCTTCGCCTTTTGTTGTGCCCGATACGTTTGGCGTTTTCATTGGTCTTGAGCTTTCTCTGATTTTTGTTCGATGTTTTGCACCTCATTGCGCCCATGTATTTGGCACTTTCACGCTTTGAATTCAGATGTGCCGATGATAACCAGGTGTTTGGCACATTTTGTCCTCCTCATTTCACCCCGGTGCGGGGGATAGCTGCCTAGCTGGGTTCTTTCAAAGAAATTGATTTAGGCTCAAAGGGGTTATCAATGGATATATATCTTCAAGCGTGTGATAAAAGAAAAGAATGCCTTTCTTCATTTTGAATTGCACAACTCGATAACTGGGTCCTAGATGCAGTTTAAGAGATTTGTGTGCTCTAACTTTTGCCTAGATCATATTTTGAGGTTTTGATCTAGCGAGCTTTTTCTCATGCCAAGGCGTTGCTTCTTGATGGCGTCAGGGAGTGGTTCCATGAAATTCTCCTTCTTCAGAGGGCAAAGTATCTCGTGTCTTGATTTCTCAATTGATGGTGAAAAACAATTCCAAGTTAAGGGATTATCACAAAACGTGAGTTTATTATCACAATTTCGACTCAAGAGGCTTGACACCAAAAGACGGGACGGACCGATAAAGGATCGACTCGAAAGAACATGACCAAATTTTGGGATCGACTCGAAAGAACATGACCGGGCCTCGGGATAAGGCTGCCTACGTATCCTTCTTGTAAAGGAATCAGGTCATAACGTAGTTCAGGCATACGAAACTGACTCTCTTTTTGGTTTTTTTTTTTGATTACAAACTTGAAGACATACAGATATGAAAGCATGAAAGACCCGAAGTACAAACTGACTCGAAATTGAAAGACAAAGACTTGACTCGAAACTTAGAAGCTTTCCAAACTCGTGAGAAATTTCATTCTTGGATTGACTTTACTGCACTCAAAATCCTCCTTCATATCTGAGGTCCGGCACTGGGATGGTTCCGTTGTCGATGAGATTTTGGATCTCGTGGCGGAGACGGTGATAGTCATTGGTAGCGTGACCGGGCATTTGATGGAAGGCGTAGAAGGCATTTGGGTTGTGGGAAGCGGGGAGCTTCTGAGGTAAAGGAATTGGAGGGAGCGGCTTGATGAGACCGGTTTTGAGGAGTATCTCATAAACTGAGGACAATGATACAGGAAAGCGGGAGAAGATCCTTGGTGGGGTTTTGTGACTGGGTTGAGGGTTCATGGTGGTGCCGATTGGACCTTTGGTGAAAGCTTGGCTTGCTTCGCAACTGCATAACACTCTTTTGCTCTTGGGGTTGCTCTCATCAATGTGCACATCCTGCCTTTTAGCACTAGTTTCAGACAAGGATCCAATATCCTTATTTGAGCGATTCTTGGCATCATGGAATTCCACCAAGTCTTTGAACATGTCCGAGAGTTTCACTTTTGAGCATGGCTTGATTCCGGCGGTTGGAGGGTGGTAGGTTTGTGGGGTTTCTTCGATCCTGGCCTTACCAGCATTCAGTCCCAGGTCTGGATTCGACACGGCGGAGGTGAAAATGTCAATCAGCCCTTGCAATAGAGCCGTCAGCTTATCCATTTTCTGACTCATTTCCTCTACAGCCCTTTTCAGCTCAACCAGCTCTGTTTGCCCTGTCATTTCGAGGTGGTCGGAGAAGGTGGTATGGCTTTGTGTAGAATGGGTGGCCCAGTGCTGACAGTAAAGTAAAAAGCGGACTCAGAATGTGCCCCTGTTATGATTTATTGAAAAATGTGTATTTAATAAAAGAATCGTCATTCACGCGTTGTCATCGTCGACTCAAGGGATCGAACTTTACGGAAAGTTCCAACAGTCACGGGTAAGTCGGTGTCAGGCAGGTTAAATTTCACACGTTGGGAATCAGAGCCAATCTCCTTATCTAAGACCATCCGAGACAGAGCAATAAGACTGCTGGAAGATGCACTTAAGGCTAAACTAGAGGGAGCCGTTCGGGCACGGCGAACACCAGAGGTATCCAAAACTCCATGGATTTATGGTCTCCTAGACCCTGACTCAAGAAATAACAACCTACGAAGGATTGCCTTAGTCCTCAGAGTTTCTTTTGAATGTGTATCCTTTGATTAGGACTGACAAGATTCGAGAGGTATCAAGAGAAATTAAGCCTCCAAGATTTTTTTCACTTGAAATTTCTGTTCTGGTTTCAAAAACCGTTTAGCGTAAATGACATGATACCGTTAATTTTCATTGAATCCATGATTAAAAAAAATGTATTGAAGACTTAATGAATTTTGATATCCCCAAAACCTCGCCGATCCTAGGACTAATTAATTCCCACAACGTGCCTTTAAAAAGCACGACTCCTCATTGGTCCAGGCAATCCTAAACAAGCCGCGCGAGCGAGTCTAAGAGTTCTATATGAGACACGAAAGCAAGCGTAAGATGCAAGGTGCGATGTGCAAGGGTGATAAGGTCACGGTCCTTCGAAAGTTGCCTCATTCCTCAGAATCTCTTTTAGGGTGTATCCTTTGTTTAGAACGGCAAATTCTAAGAGATGTCAAAATGAACTAAGTATTCAACTAGTCCTCGTTCGAAGTTTCAATTTTGAACTTGGAATAACTTAGTATAGACGACGTGACACCCCAACAATCGTGGTGTCAGTGACATGGTGCCATTAGCCAGAGTGGTGTAAGTAAAGTGGCATCACGGCGTCGTTTTCCTTGTTATTCCTTATTCTCCGTTGAATCTTCGATTAGGCATTAGTCAAGGACTTAGTAATATCCTGATTTCCCAAAGTCTCATTGTTCTAAGGACTCGTGTAGTTTAGACAACGTACACCGGGGTGCACGACTCATCATCGGGCCTCGGCAACCTTCTACAGACCGTGCGAGCGAGATTAAGAGCACAGGACCCGAAAGCATAATGGCATGACATGGATGAGATGCATGGTGAGATGCAGAAAGCAGTAACATGTAGGCAAGATATAGCATATAATCCTACCCTGCGGGTCCCTGTCCTAGTTTGGAAGGATCTATGGCTTGCTAAGCATGTACCAAGGCTGGTTTTGGCTTGAAGAGGGTTCCCCGGACTAGAGTCAAAATATACCTCCCACTATTGAGCGTACACCCAATAATGGTACGAACGGTAGAGATGACTCATCACGGTCGAGGGTTGTTGAGCATTCCGGGATTCTCCATCACCGGCAAGCCGGGTAGGATTGCCGAAACACAACAGCGAGGTTGAACAAGATATATGTACAAGAAATAGACAATGAAACAAAATCCCTTTGAAAATTCAACAAACGTTTTTCAAGCTTGGCTCACAAGTTCAATTGATACTTAAGGAAAGCGGGCCGTTTTATCGACAAACCAACTTTTTCTCAAGTATTAATTAAGCATCCCCAGCAGAGTCGCCACTGTGGGCTACCTGCCCGAAAAATTACTATTTCCCGTTTTGAAGAAAAATATGGTTTGAAGAGTCACCACCCGGATTTGTGGTTAATCACCCGAGAAACCGTTTTGTTTAGAAAAATGGTTGATTTGAAATTGAAAACCAGAGATCGTTTTGAGGGTTTGGAAGCCATGTTACGAGGGGGAAGGGTTTTACGGCACCCCCCCTCGCCCGATTCGAGATCGGTCTCTACTAAACGTTTGTGGGATTTTTAAAAGGGATTTTGTTTCATTTAAAATCAACTAGCAGGTATTCGCAGTTATAACACATAAAAAGTGCATGCATGTGCAACTGTACAGTGGATGATAAAGTGGTAAGTGAATAAAATGCATGGTTACAGAAACTGAGGATCTGTCACTGACTTCACTCTCGAGCGCTCGGGAGTGGTCCCGAGCGCTTGGGAGTTCTGATACCCAACCTGCAAGACTTGTTAGCACAGACATAATATAATGTAAAACTGGAAATTGAAATGCTAATATGTACACTACTGGCTCAGCAGAGGACTTGAAAGATTGGAATGAACCCTCAATCTTTCAGATCTTGCATCCCTGCCTTAACAAGATTAAATCTACAAAATTAAAAGAGCAACAGGCCACACTTATGCATGCAGAAACCAGAGAACACAGCAGACTGGGAAAGATGGAACGCAATAGCATGCATGCACTTCCGAGCGCTCGGGAATGGTTCTGAGCGCTTGGGAGTGAGCTGCATGCTAACTTGCTCTCAGATAGAAAATGGTACTGACTTGACATGTAAACACCCTTGTTCTGATGTTTCCCAAGAGGAGAACGTCTTTTAACTTTGGAAAAAAACCTTATTTTACATGAAAACATGTGAGAAATGCTTCTGTTTTAGTTGAAAATGGTTTTCTGTGCATGCATGCCAAAATGAAACCACTTCTTTTAAGAGTTTAACTCATACCCAGCCTGTTGTGTGACAAAAGATCATGCATGAAACCGGGAACAGTCCCAAGCGCTTTGGAGTACTCTCGAGCGCTCGGGAGTGTTGCCAGTAAGGGTTTTGTGAAAATATTTCTTTGTACCCCATTGCTCTTGTTTTTACACTAGGGTCCCCCAACCATGCACCCAGTATTGAAGACTGGGTCAGGCTGAGAGACCCCCCTCAGAAGGGAAGAACAGCCTCTTTGGTTGTGATCAAAGGTAAAAGTTTCTACCTTTTACTTGAACTTTGCTCCTTGGAATGGCTTTGAAATGTGGATGAAGAGAGGAGAGTACAAGAGATCAGAAGAGTATTCTGGATTTCTTGCCCTTTTCCTTGGTGATTTCTAAAACCTTTGGAGTTTGGAAAGTGAGTTTAGAAGTTTTTGGTTTTTAACAAGAGAGAGAGAGAGAGCAGAGAATGGGGTTCTGCAGGAGAAAATTTTGTGACCCCTTTCTACTGAAACCAGACCCTCTTATTTCTAGGCAAAATAACCTATAGTTTTGAAATCAAATGGTTTTTGAAATAAACATTTTAAAATAGCAAAATCCTTGGCCTGAAGTTCTCTGACTGAAGTTGAGTGTTGACTCAACCCTCAGCCGGCTCAAGGTGGCTGCAATGATGGATTGCATGGGTAGTGGGGAGCCTTGCCATCCATTGGGCAGCACAGAAGACTCGAGCGCTCGGGATTACTCTCGAGCGCTTGGGTCTTCACTCTCGAGCGCTCGAGAGTGAGCCAGGCCAGAGTTTTTAGAAAACGGTTTTGAGCGCTCGGGACTTCTCCCAAGTGCTTGAAAATGCTTTTGACCATTTTTATTCCCTTTTCAAATCTTTCAAGGAGCAAAGTTCCGATCGATACTAGGCTTGTTTCAATCCAAAGTCATCATCGGGGAGCCTCCGGGCCACAAATCAAGGAATTTTGAAGAGTCCAAATTGGGGTGTCTACAAAGGTACATGCATATCTCTCTTTCTCTCTCTATCCTATCTCTCTCCCCTACCTCTCTCATCTCTCTCGGCCTCTCTCCTCTCTCTCCTCTCTCGGATTCTCTCTCTCTCTCTCCCTCTCTCTTTCTCCCTTGATATGTATATATATGGATGACTAACTACAAAGGACAAGGTACTATATGATCTTATCCTAGATTTCTAAGTCAAAATTCCTAATAGAATAAGCCTAAATGCCACCTATGTACTTATAAACTATATTCTAGGACTTTGAAATCTTAGGATGACATATACATATCTAATATTTTAAGTAAATAAGTACATATCATATCTAGTAAGCAATTAACTAAATAAAGCCTAGTACTATGGCTTGACTTGGCCTTATTGACCAATGGACCAAAATTTTCCTAACTTTTATTATCCAATGGGTAATGGATGGAAAGTACTATGCTTATATAATCTATCTATACAAGTACCATGACTCATGGTGAGTCTACTTAAACTAATATATCTTGTACTAGGTAGAAAGATTAACCTATTGTCCAATGGTCAACAACTCTCCTAACTTTTATTATCCAATGGATAAAGAGAAAAGGTGACAAGTAAAGATTTCCTAGTAAATCTATATGTCCTTTAGGCAATATTCTAAGAAGTACACAAGGTACTATGTAATCTAATAGGATTTTTCTAGTCAAATAGATTTTCCATTAAACTAGTCTAATAGGCACATGTACTTATTATGAAATATTGAACTAGTGTACTTAGGAAATCTAGGGTATTAAATCTACTAGGTACATATCTATATCTTTAATAATAAAATCCCATGGGAAAATCTATGTGGGCAGCATGCCCTTGAAAAAAGGATTCCGTTCCTTTCGCCATTGCGGCCCTTTTTGTAAATCGAGGGAGCGCGAGCGCCGGTGGCAAGCGCTCAAAAATACAGAGTCGCCACTTGAGTTTTTGAGGGTCCGACACTCAAGGAACCGTATTTCGAAGCACCTGCCGCGCTGTTTGTTTGAAAAAGTTAAGAAAACCAGTCCGTCATAACCATATCTGGGTTCGGGAGCCAGGTTACGAGAGGGGAAGGGTTTTAAGGCACCCCTCTCGCCCAATCCGGAGATCGGTCTCTACTTAGGCATTTTTATGAAAACTTTTGTGATTCTTCTTCTTTTAATTAATTTTAGCCAATTAGAGCGGGGGAACAGTTAATCGGGGATTAAAACTGTAACAATTTGCAGGATGTGATCAAATAATAGCATGGATGGATGGCATGACGAGTAATAAATGGGATGGACCTAAAATAGCGATCAGATGCCAAAACCAGGCTCATGATAGATTTGCCCTGCCCGATGACCAACTTGCATGCATGAACAAGTCTGCATGCAAGCAAACCATCGCGCGAGACACACGAACCCTCGCGCGAGTGTTCTCATCTCACCACAGTTTCAATTTCATCTCCTTCTGGGCTCTGGAAGGACCAGTGCACACCCAGGAGGCAAACCAAGCAGTTTATCAAAGGGACTGTAAAAATACTAATTATTACAAACAGCCTGGAAATGGAACTGAATAAAGGGAAATACAACCCCTAAACAATGGGGGATAAAAGGAGGCCAAAGGCCTAGTTACCCATGCAAGGGCCATTCCTGGAATAAGACAGAATTATCGCGGGACAGAGAGGGAGTCTCGCGCGACATTCCTGACTGGACTTCCAGGAATTGCTTTGCATGCTTGGGGTCCTGAGACAGATCCAGGGAGACCCAAGGGCATTCCATTCTATTTAAAACAAAAAACTAAGCTACTGTATTTTGTTTTGTATGCATAACAGTGATCTAAAAAATCAAATAAAATACAAAAGGCATGCTAGTATTGCAAAAACAGAAAAGAGCTAGCCTCCCTTCCCCACGAGGTCCATTCTCTTGCTGACACAAGTGTCGCGCGAGTGTTGTGGACCATCGCGCGAGGGTTTGGCTGCCACGGATTCTTGTAACTCTGCTGGCTTTAGGACCAGGACATGGTATTAATTACCAGCCTTGGCCCTGTCAGCCCCCCTCAGGGATCAAAACAGAAACAGGCCAAACATTATACCTTTGCTTGGAAAGGGTTTGGAAATGGATTGGATTGATTGGTGAAGCCCTTTGACTAAGTGTGAGTGTAGAACACTTAATTGGAAGACTAGGAAGTGGTTTAGGTTAGTGACTTTGTGCTAGAATGCTAATTGCCTTGTGAAGGGTAATTAAGCTTCTTAATCATTTTCTTGGAACCCTTAACATGGAAGACCAATGGGGGTATTTATAGGAGGAGTGCAAGGGCTAGGTGGTGGCCAAACTTGGCTTTGCAACCAGCCAACAAGGCTGGTCACAACTTGGTGGATAGGCTAGCCAACAAGGTGAGTGGGAGTGGTTGTGAGGGTGTAGCCTGCCAGAACCCTGTTCAGCTGAGGAAAACGGGGTTCCAGCCCATGTGACACCCAATCATCACAAGTCCAGCTGGATTCTGTGATAATGACAGGAGGGAACCATCGCGCGAGGGTCAACAGTCAACAGTTTGACTTTGACCACACCTGGCAAGCTGAGTATCGCGCGAAGAACATGAAGGGTCGCGCGATGGTCAAATCTGACCCTAGGGTTTGACTGAAGGTTCTGAAAGGTTCAAAAGGTTCAAGCAGGTTTCTAAGCATTCTAAGCTCAATCCATCCCCAATCCAAGTTCGTTTGATCCGATTTCATCATCGGGGAAACAAGAAAACCGTAAAACAAAGTAAAACAATTGGGATACCCAGATTGGGGTGTCTACAGTAGTCCCTCTTTGACGGCACGCGGAGCACCATTGACTGGTACGGGTAACGTCAAAGATTTCTAAACACCCACCAAATCTGCCCAAAAGCCGATTAAATGAAAAATGCAGACGAGCATATAAAAATACCGTGCACCAAGGGGATATTGAAGATCGGACGGATAGATCGTTGCCGATTGAAGACCGGACGGATGGATCGTCGCTGATTGAAGATCGGACGGATACATCGTCGCTGATTGAAGATCGAACGGATGGATCGTCGCTGATTGATGATCGGACGGATGGATCGTCGCTGATCGAGGATCGGACGGATGGATCGTCGCTGATCGAGGATCGGACGGATGGATAGTCGCTGATTGATGAGCGGACGGATAGATCGTCGCTGATTGATGATCGGACGGATGGATCGTCGCTGATCGAGGATCGGACGGATGGATTGTCGCTGATTGAAGATCGGACGGATGGATCGTCGCTGATTTTATGATCGGACGGATGGATCGTCGCTGATTGAAGATCGGACGGATGGATCGTCGCTGATTTGATGATCGGACGGATGGATCGTCGCTGATTGAAGATCGGACGGATGGATCGTCGCTGATTGAAGATCGGACGGATGGATCGTCGCTGATTTGATGATCGGACGGATGGATCGTCGCTGATTGAAGATCGGACGGATGGATCGTCACTGATTTGATGATCGGACGGATGGATCGTCGCTGATTGAAGATCGGACGGATGGATCGTCGCTAATTGTTGATCGGACGACTGCTGGGGATGCAAAAATCTTCGGGCTTGAAGACGAGACTTCCAAAATGACCCCCAAATTTATTGCACAGCATATCAAAGAGCCATGGACTCCAACAGAGAGGCGATTGAGATTGGGCCGGACTTAGAATCTGGATTGGGCCTGAGGCCCAAAACGAAGTGTCGCGCGACACTCCAGAACCATCGCGCGAGGGTCTCGAGTTAGGGCTTGGGTCTAAACAGGCCCAGACCCGGTCCATACCCGTTCCAACCGTTTAAACGTCCGCGGGACGTTACCAGAAATAGTGCCAGGGCGGTTTCCAACGTTTCAAAATCCTCCCCAACTCTCGTCTCTCCTCTCAAACCCTCTCACTCCTTCTCAAACCTTGATTCCATCCACAAAATCGACGAGCCTAACCTTGATCATCCATCCATGGCTGACCACGGTAGCGGGGAAGGCGGAGGAGAAGTCGTGGACCAGTCGGAGGACCGAGGAGGTCCGATGGTTGTCAAAACAGGGGATCAACCACCGGCAGAGGCCACCGCAGGGGCCGGTGCAGCGGCAGTAGGTGGCGGTGATGGCGAAGGGGGTCACGAGCAAGCGACTGTTGGCAGGGATGAGTGTCGTGCGACAGAGCGAGAGGCTCGCGCGACTATTGATACTGGGGCCGTGGGCCACAGCGTTGAGCGGCTGGACCCAGGCACGGCTGTAGAAGGGTCAGTGGTGGCCGGAGTGGGTCCAAGAGACGCCGGAGATATTGGTGCTGGAGAGCACCCTCACGCGACAGAGGAGGAGCCTCGCGCGATGGTTGAAGCTGGAGAAGACAGTAGTAGTGGGGCCGGAGATGGTACTGTTGAGCCAATCGGGTCCCCGCCGAGGGATTCGGCGAAGGGCAAGAGCATTGTAGACGCAGAGGAGGAGGTCACAGAGACTCCGGTTGAGGTCTGAGAGGAGGACATCTTGTTTCGGCCCGCGGTGACGTCGTCGAGTCATAGGCCGATTACAAAACACGATGTCGCCGAGTTCTTGACAGACGAGGCATTGGCGAGACTTCTTGAGGACAACCCCCTGATTGGGGAGTTAGTCCTAAAGGCCAGGGAGGATCGTGCCCGGGCCATTGAGGCATTGGAGGCCGCGGAGAGGGCCGATAGAGAGAGATAGGAGAGAGAGGACCTTTTGAGAGAGGCGGTGGCCGAGGAGAGGGCCAGAGCGGAGGCACAGGGGCCTAGGGTTACGGCCGTGGCGGAGGCGAAGGACACGAGTCGCCCGGGCTTTTCAGCAGGAGCATACGTGCTTCCCACGCCGCACCTTTTTGTGCCGTCGGGCATTGGGGCACGCGTACCGTCACGGAGAGACTACGACGACGAGTTGGTGTTGAGATATCCCCGGGCCCACATTGCAGCGACGTGGATGGAGGTATATTCCCAGAAAACACCCTTCGTAACTTGATTTTGATATTCTTGCTTTGATAGTTCACATTTGATACGTGCTTAGAACATGCTTGAACTTAGAATTGCACAGATAACTTGCGAGCCAAAGCATGCTAAACCTATGTACTTCTTGTAACGCAGGCCCAATATGTAATAACTTGAACCAACCATCCGTTGTAGGCTTCATTAATTAACTAGAACTCGAAAATGAGAACTCTATATGTACGGGAATTTAGAATAGCATACCACACTCCCGAGTCGAGCCATGGCATAGAACTCAAGCCGAACATGTGTCCTAAGATTCATTGATTACCTAGAACTTGAGAATGAACTTCCTGTATACTAATAAACCCCTTTGCTGCTTGTCTTTGTGTCTGAAACAGGCTGGAGCGGGACAGAGGGATATCCGCGGCTTCGGGGGCGCGTGTATGTCCTTACAGCTATACGAGGGGCTGCCTAAGAGGGTGAGGCGGTTGATAGACGAGGCAGGCTTCGGGGTGTTCGTACAGACTTTGACCCCCGCAAGGAATGACCACGCCGTCCTTGTAGCACTTGCTGAGAGGTGGAGGGACACTACCAATACCTTCCACCTACCTCCTGGGGAGATGATAGTGACGCCTGCAAACTTCGCAGCGATCACAGGGCTGAGGGTTGGAGGTGAGCCCATCCCGCTTGACTCGGGGATCTAGGAGGACCGGGCTGCCTTGGAGTGGTTTCTGGGCAAAGCGCCCATGATAGAGGAGGGGATGGCGAGGTACGACCAGTTCAAGGGCTACCTGAAGAAGGAGGTGAGGAATGACCGGGAGGCGGAGCAGATGGCCCGGGCGTTCCTGCTGTACCTGTTTGCCTTGAATTGCAGGTCAATTGGGATCCCTGGAGGAGAGCGGGACCAGAGCCAGAGTACCTGGCCCGGAGCAGGGTTGTCACAGCCAGCAGGGTGTTACTGGAGTCGGCCTTCGGTTGGCAGTGGTACTTGGGGGATCGAGTGACGCGCCAGTCGCTTGGTTACCCTGAGTTCCAGGTGCCAGGGCCGCTTCCACCTCGAGCTTCACACACGGGAGAGTACACACGGGCTGAGCTGGAGAGGTACACGAGGCCGGACACTGAGCTTGCGCGTTACCTGCGTCCTGAGAGGGACTATGCTGTCTACCAGAGAGACTTCCTGGCGGGTCCACTGGGGATCCGTGGCCTGAGAGAGGTGCGAGGCCAGGTCGCAGGGGCCGCAGAGGAAAGGAGAGCAGCTGGAGAGGGACGGAGAGGAGGTGAGAGCCGGGCAAGGCAAGCCCCGAGCGGACCGGTGGCTGGTGGACTTCCTGCGCTACTTTGGAGGATTCCTGTGGTTGACAGCCAGGGGAATCCTGCGGAGTTACAGTTAGTGCCTGCGAGAGCGGAGCCCACTCCTGTGACTGTTTCGGTAAGACCCGGCTTCCAATATCGCTTTTCAATTCCAAATACTTGAATTATGTGCTGAATAGCCTGATGAACTTGAATTGCATGCAGGTGCCAACTGAGTGGGTGAACGAGGCCGTTCGACGCATGCTGGCATTGGAGAATGTGGTGAGAAGAGCGGCGAGCGGCCTACCACTGGAGTTGCAGTATCAGGTGCCGACACCACAGCCGACTCAGCCAGCCGTTGTTCAGAGGACCCAGGTATGAAAGACAATACATTCCAACTTTCGATACATTCCTGCTTTCGATACATCCCTGCTTTGATAGCTTGATAGACTGTACCTGCTTTCAATACAGAAATACAATATGCACAATAGATACTCATGCTTTGAAATGAAATGACAATGCAGGTGCATGGGAAGATGAACCCTAGGAGGAAGAGTGCGCGAGATCCGCCGCTGAAGAAGGCGGCGGCGAAGAAACCCACACCTCCGGCCACTACTACGCAGCGACAGACGAGGGGTTTACAGACGGCACGCGCACGCGAGGAGGAAGCCAGACAAGCCGCGAGGCAAGCTGAGCTTCGGTACCAACTCAAGAAGCGCGGGAAGCCGACACTAGAGGAGCCGGGCCGCCGGAAGCGGCTAATCTTGGGTCAGACCTCCGAGGATGAGGAAGAAGAGGAAGGAGAGGAAGAAGAGGATGAGGAGGAAGGAGAGGAAGAAGAGGAAGAGGAGGACTCGTCCACTAGCAGTGGCTCTGACGATTCCATTGACGATCCGGGGTACAGAGACGATCCCCAGGAGCTACGGGACGATGCGGATAGCGGTGAAGGGCTTTGAGTGCGCGGAAGGCAATGATGAAGCCTCCGTTACCCTTTTGCATGCTGCTTTTGCTTTTGATTCCGGGCCTGCGTGCCCAAGTAGATAGCTTTTGACAGATACTTTGAGGGCCTGCGTGCCTTTTGATTTGCGGGCGCATGTGCCCTGACTTGACTTGGCGCTTTTTGATTGGCCGATGTGCCGTTGATATAGTAGTTGACATGGATAGATCATGGTTGTTATAGAAATTTGCATTTTTCAAGTTTATTGTTTCTCGTTACGAATAAGAGAAAGTAAAACCCGCCACTAATACCAAACTTGCATTGACAACACATCGAGACCACTCACAGACACATATGAGTAAAAAAACTGGCCTAGCTCTGAAAGAAATAGGAAAAGTACCCTAGGATACGAGGACACGAGAAATAATGAAATTTTGGGCATTAATTCGCCAAAACTCACAATACTCTGCTGAAGACAAAACTGACACTCATGAAAGGTCAATGACGGTCAACATGACCTGTACCAATCAACGGAACTGATTAAAACGTCCCGAGGATAAACTCATACCGAAAAACGCACAAAATGACGCGAAAATGGCATAATACATCCAAGAAAGACTCAATTATGTCCCGGACTGAAACCGACACCTCCACACAGTCACTCAAGGTCTAGGCGACCTGCATGGCATGACCAAAACGGGCTAGAGCCTCCATGGCGAGTTTCGACCTCCCGAAACCTCGATTTGAACTCGAAACGAACCTCCGCGGGTCCAAAATCTTCGTTGAGCATGGCATTTGGAATCCGATGCTTGGATACAGTCACAAACGCTTATAATGACTTGCTGGAATCATTAAAAGTGCAAAAGACCCTTGGAATGAAAAGCGACCAAATTTGGACAGTAGCTGTTGCAATCTGTCAAAACTACAGACCAACCATCGCGCGATGGTTAGGAACTGTCGCGCGAGTAATCTCTGTCGCGCGATGCTTTGTAAGTGTCGCGCGATAGTCAAATCCTGACCAAATTATTGCCATTATCATGTTCATTGTTCCACGTCTTGGGAGCTGTTCTGAGTTTGGAGAAAGAAGGGAGTCCTTGCATGGCAAGGTGGTGGGACACCTAGGCCTCAATTCCAACATATTTGGCTTATAAGAAGGAAAGCTTTAGGAGGAATGTAGTGTACATCCCTCTTTATCACCAAAATGGGAGATGCGTTAACGGAATTACTCGACTTTTGGTTACTGAGAGAAGAAACCATAAATTGGGCGAGCCCCCGGTCTCGATGCTTGTCCTCAATTCGAGATCTCCGATTCGCTCGACCGTGCGTCGAGCTCCTCCAAGCCGCATTGCCTTTTTGGGATCCGATCGTGCATGTCTTCCGATTCCGACAAGACGAGATGTGCCCTACCATAGAAGAATTTCAAACGTATGTGTCAGGCTTCGCCAACCTAGACGTTCTTGCGGTTCCGCCCGTTCATGAGGACATGGAGCAAATCCTGCAGGCGAGGATCAATATTCCAGAGGCACTGACAGCCAGTATCATTCAGAATGGCGAACTCAACATCTTCCGCCTAATTGAGCTGTACGGACCCGAGGGAGCCCTGGGAGACTACGTGGGGGAAGCTCACAGACGCTTCGTTTTGTCCATATGCGCACTGGCTGCGTATATGCTGATTCCCATTGAAGGAGGAGCGAATCCCAAATTAGTGAGCATCGCCTTGCAAATGGACGCCCAGAAAAATATCATGCCTGTGATTTTACCGGAAACGCTCCTGGGTTTAGACATGCTGAAACTTAAGCAAGCCGATTCCTTCAGCGGATGCCCTATCCTGCTCCAGGTAGATTCCCATTCGACACACTTTCTTGCATCTTCATTTTTACCCCAAATACTCAGGCTGTATTCGATTTCTGATTTGACCTCCGCTCCTATGCAGCTCTGGCTGGCGGACAAAGTGGGGGTTTTAGAAGAGCCACAGGCTGGCTTTGAAGAGTTCCCCAGGCTTTTGGTCGAAAGACCAATGATATTCCCCGACCTGCCAGTGGACATATGGTTTGCATTCCTGAACGATCTGCACTTTGAGGACATAGTCTGGAGATGTCTCTGGTTAAACCTTCTGTAGACACCCCAATCTGGGCTTCCAGATTAGTTTACTTACGGTTTTTGATTCCCCGATAATGAAATGGATCAAGAACACCCCGGGAATGTCGAGTGTTTGAGCTTTGAGTGTTTGCAAAACCCTTGAACCTAACCTAGTCTTAAGCCACTTCCAAAAGCCAAAAAACCCTATTGATGTGTGCCAGGGCACAATCATCGTGCGCCAGGGCGCAACCATCGCGCGCCGGGGCGCACCGTCGCGCGACGATTTGACTCCATCGCGCGATGGTCAACCAAAGCATTGACCAGCGCCCTAGGGCGCACCATCGCGCGCCAGGGCGCATTGTCGCGCGACAGTTTGGAACCCTCGCGTGACGGTCAGAACCTGTCCCCATCACCTTTATTCAGCTGGGCAGCTTAATCACCAAGTAATCCCCAGCCAGCCTCGTGGCTGGCTGGCCTCCATTCTTTGGACCAGACCTGCCTTTCCATTAGTGGAAGGTGCTAAGCCTATAAAAACCCCCCCTTGTTCATCTTTCAAGAGGTTAACAAATTTTGGCAATCAAAGGGTCTTTGCTTTGTACTCTTTTAAGCTAATAAAAGAGATACAAAGACACCCTAAGAACAAAGCTTGTTCTTCCTCCCCATTTTCACATTTCAATCAAACCTCAAACTCAAAGCTCAAACACTTTTCAAACCTCAAAACTCAAAGGTATATCTTACCATTATTCTGCTCTCTGTTCTGATCCCTGAGGGGGGCTGGCAGGGTCAAGGCTGGTAATCAATACCAGTCCTGGCCCTGAAGCTAGCAAGGTTTCAAAAACCGAGGCCAAGCAAACCCTCGCGCGATGGTCCCACTTACTCGCGCGACAGTTCTGTTTGCACGAGAATGGACCACGTGGGGAAGGGATGCTGGTCTTTAAATTTCTTGTTATATTCATAGTCACTTTCAAGTCTTTTAAGTATTAGATCACTGTTAAGCATGCAAAAAACCAGTTTATTGCTTTTCTTAGAGCTTAAATTACTAGCTTGCATTTCAATATTAAGTTCTGTTCTGTTGGAATACCCCTGGGATCATTCTGGACCTGTCCCAGAACTCAGAAATGTGCAAAACCAGACACTGGAAAGTTGGCTCGAACCCGCGCGCGTTGCACCCAAACCATCGCGCGATGGTCAACGCTCCATTTGACCAGCGCGTCAGGGCGCAATCGTCGCGCGCCAGGGCGCAACCATCGCGCACCCGGGCGCACCGTCGCGCGACTGTTCGGAACCCTCGCACGATGGTTCCATTCTGTTCCCGATCAGTGGCTGGCCTTGCATGTTTAACTTGGTTTTAGGCTATTATTTTGTCCCCACACTGTTTATGGGGTGTTTTTGTTTATTTATTAGGCTTTTCAGCCTTTAAACTGTATATTATGACTGCATAAACTGCTTGGTTTGTCCTGGGTGTGCACTGGTCCTTCCAGAGCCCAGAGGGTTTGAGAATAAGAGCTGTGGGCTTAGGCTTACTGGCGTGCGCAGGTCTTGTAGTAGCGTGCGCAGGTTTGGTCAGCATGCATTGACTTGATCAGTGCATACTGGTTTCTTCCTGTGCACGACGCTCCATGACAGGAGCTTTCCAGTCTGTTTAAACTCCCACAGGAGTCTGTTCTCATCCTATACTAACTGCTCATCCATGCCATCTATCACATCCTGCAAACATGTTACAGTTTTAGTCCCCGATTAACTATTCCCCCGCCCTAACTGGCTAAATTTGATTAATAAAAGAAGAATCGCAACGTTTTCAAAATGCTCAAGTAGAGACCGATCTCCGGATTGGGCGAGAGGGGTGCCATAAAACCCTTCCCTTCTCGTAACCTGGCTCCCGAACCCAGATATGGTTATGACGGACTGGTTTCCTTCACTTTTTCAAATAAAGCGCGGCAGGTGCTTCGAAATACGGTTCCTTGGGTGTCGGACCTTCAAAACCCGAGTGGCGACTCTGTATTTTCGAGCGCTTGCCACCTGCGCTCGCGCTCCCTCGATCCGGGCCCTTACATTTTGGAAACCGGAATTTCCAGGGCATGCTGCCCACACCTTCCTGTAAGGACGCTCAATTCAGCTGGATTCAAGAGATTGATAATCGCCGGCCTATCGAGCTTCACATTTTACGTTCCAGGGCGTACACTCCGACAGCTCGGGAGAAGCCAAGGGTATAAGCGTTATGGGGCGGAAGATTTCGACATCCCTGCGTTTGACTCGTGGCAATTGCGCTGCTATAAAGACAACTGGGGCGATAGGACACTGAAGGAACCAATCCCAGAGTTCAAGACATGGCTGGAAAGTCGTTACGTAAGGTGGCTTCGTGTTGAAGTCGAAGCAAGGCTGAGGGGATATTTCTGAATCCCGCGGAAAAACCAAGTTTGTAATTAGTAAAACCATCAGGCCGCTTGAACTTCTGGCTCTGCTCTTCAATGCTTGCTTTGTAAATTGTACGACCTTTTGCCCGGCTTGACTGGCTAAATAACGACTTTAAATAAGAACCATCCGGCCGTTATCCATTCGTGGGACTGAATTCGCCACCAAAAGTGCAATTTGAACAAACAACGCTTCGACGTAGTCATAATCACCCATAATGACCTACTGGAAGCATCGGAATTTCAAAATCTGGCCCGAGTCTAAATTCGGAAAATCACCCCAAAAAGACAGTAGCCTGCCTTATTGTGTCGGATTTAAACTTAACCCTCGCGCGAGTAAGAGAAACCATCGCGCGAGTACAAACAGTCGCGCGACACTTCAGAACCATCGCGCGATTGAGAACTCCTGTTACAGTGGCCAGCCTTGACCCATTCGGAAAGTAAAAGGTGGCAGGCTTTGTCAGCAGTTCTGGACGTGCAGGGGCTTCTGGTTCTTCCCAGAGGTGTGCCCTTGATCTTTAATAAGTAAAGGGACACCTTGCATGGACACTTCACCCAAAGGAAAAGTTTCACCTGCTTCCTTAGCTTACAAAAGAGGAGTAGCTCCCTGAATGAAGGGTGTGCTCTCCGTAGGAAACTTCAGACACTTTTCCCCCAATGGCAAATCATCTCCCCACATTAATCAGCCCGTGGCTCGAAGAATTTGTCGCGAGTGATTGGCTATGCTTCCGTTCTCACGGGCTGGCCGCCTTTCGCTTCTTAAAAAGTGTAAGGCTCCTCCCCGAAATCCTGAGAGCAGCCCTGCAGTTTTGGGACCGGGACGTCCATGTGTTTCGATTCGGGCACAACGAGCTGTGCCCGACAGTGGAAGAATTTCAGGCGTATCTCCAAGGCTTTGCTTCGAGCGTGATTGTCGTGCCACCTTACAGGCAAAGCATGTCGAAGCTGCTGAAAACTTGTCTGAATATTTCAAGAGGTGCGGCGGAAGGCCTGCTGATTGGCGGACAGATAAACGTCGTGCGCCTAATGGAATGGTACGGGCCTGACGGCGATCCAGCGGATACTGTTCTGTATGCTCGACGTCGATTTGCCATGTCAATTGGCATACTGGCCGCATATTTGCTGGTGTCTCCGCACGGACGGCCCGACCCCTCGCTGATTGACGTGGCTACACAGATGGGTGTTCGAAAGAACGTAGCTCCCATGGTGCTCGCCGAAACACTTATTGGTTTGGATTTGGTGGCCACCGGTCAAACGAACACGTTCGGTGGCAGCCCACTCCTGTTACAGGTAAATTCTCACTCAGCTCACCTTTTTCGGGCTTTCACACAGTCTGTTTTTACCTCAACTCTCAGCTAAGGCTATATAGAAGCTCCTCACTTGTTTTCTTTCGCTCAGGCCTATGTGGCTCCTTACTTGTCTTTTCACTCATACAGTTATGGCTGTGCGACAAACTCGGGCTAATTTCGGCTCCTGAAGCGAACTGGCCCCGTTTGCCCGGGCGAATGCATCAAAGGGGAATGTTGTACCCAGAGATGTCTGAGGGGGAGTGGCACACCTTCATGAGAGAGATGTCTCCGCGTGAGATCGTCTGGTGGCACGAAGCCCTGAACATCCCGGACATGGCTATACACTCTGCAGGTTTTGAGAGAATGGTGATTGCTGGGCTGTCCAGTTTCACTTTCTACATTCCAGGTCGTATTCTACGGCAATTAGGCATGAGCCAGGGCTTTCATCGAGCTGGGATAGAAGATTTCCAGATTCCAGCATTCACAGCCCAACATCTGGTAGGTTATGAGCGTAACTGGGGCTTGAGAGAACTCGGAGGAGTGGAAGATGACTTCAGCACGAGACTCAAACGCCGCTATGTAGCATGGCTAAGAGAAGAGGTTGCAAGGAGACAAAACACAGACTGACTCCTGACACGACTCCAATGATCTAGAATAAACCGTGAGCCCGTGAGGGCCTCTTAGCATTTCGTTCTGTTTTTTAAGCTTTACTGTTTTTCTTAGGGCTCTGCTCAGCCTATGTAATAGAAATAATAGTTTTGAATAAAGGTGAAAGATTAAGAATTTTCCCCTTTTTGGTCCAAGTGTTGAACACCACGCCGCTTGAATGTTGAGGTAAACTTTGGGATAAAAACCCTGGATCGAGTTGATTGATTGTGACCGAATCTCACAGAGAGACTGCCTACGTATCCCAAGTTAGGGAATCAGGACAAAACGTAGTTCAGGCTAAGGTTCGCTCGTGTATTTTGGCTCTCCTTTTGCACTCTAATTTTTGCCTAGAACTGCCTTTGCAGGTTTCCAGTCTAGCGAGCTTTGATTGAATGCCTATTTATTTTTGCCTAAACTGCCCCCTTGGGTTTTCAGTCTAGCAGGCTTGCTCTAATTTTTGCTTGGGACCGCCCACCCTTGTGGTTTTTGGCCCAACGAGCTTCTCTCAAGGATAGTAACGTTTAAGTTGATCCAGGTTGACCAGAGTGTTGAACTCGTTGCCGTCCAGATCAATGAGCTGAGCCGCTCCACCCGAGAGGATGGTCTTGATAATGTAAGGTCCTGCGCGCTTCGGGCGGAACTTACCACGTAGATCAAAGATGGGAGCCCGAATTTCCTTTGTGACCATATCCCCTTCAGCCAAGTCACGAGACTTCACTTTCTTGTTGAATGCCCGAGCAATTCTGCGCTGATACCCCTGAACATGATACAAGGCACGAAGCCTCCTCTCATCACAGAGCATAAGTTCAACAAATCTCCCACTAAGCCATTCAGACTCCATGAGTTCACATTCAGCCATGATCCTCAAAGTTGGCACTTCAAGCTCGATGGGAAGCACAGCTTCCATTCCATAGACTAGGGAAAAAGGGGTGGCCCCTGTTGATGTTCGAATTGACGTGCGATACCCCCAAAGAGCTAGAGGCAGCTGCTCGTGCCAGTCCCTGGCGGACTCTGCGGACTTCTTGATAATAGTCTCGATGTTCTTGTTGGCTGCCTCGACCGCCCCATTCGTCTGAGGGAGATAGACCGTTGAGTGATGAACCTGAATCTGGAATTCCTCGAAAAGCTCTAACACCCTGCCTTTGAAATGAACCCCATTGTTAGAAATGAACGCCTGTGGAACCCCGTACCGATAGATGATGTTCTTTCGGATGAACTGAGCGACCTGAACCACCGTCAGGGTCTTGTAAGATTCAGCCTCGACCCACTTGGTGAAGTAATCTATCGCCACCAAAATGAACCGATGCCTGTTCGAAGCAGAAGGCCTGATCATGCCGATGACATCGATGCCCCAAACAGAAAAGGGCCAGGGCGATGTCATGCCGAATAGTTTAGAAGGAGGGACATGCATGAGATTGGCATGGATTTGACACCTATGGCAGCGGTGTACATAATCCACACACTGAGATTCCATGGTAGACCAAAAGTAACCCTGTCGCAGGATTTTTCTGGGGAGCATGACCCCGCTCATGTGAGGGCCACAAACTCCCTCGTGAATTTCCTCCATGATTTTGATGGCCTCCGCACCACTGACGCAGAGCTTGTGCATTCCGCAGTGAGATCTCCGATACAGCTTCCCCCCACAGATAATGTATTGAGCAGCCAACCTTCGCAGCGCTGTTTGATCCTTCTTAGTGGTGTCAGGCGGGAACTGACCACTTTCAATGAAATTCCAAATGTCATGATACCAGGGTAGGCCGTCATCAATATCATCGACGGCGTTGATGTACTGATAAGCAGACAAGTCCCGCTGTTCAATTAGAATAGGACGAAGCTTGACACCAATCGGAAGCTCGACCATGGAAGCCAGAGTTGCTAGAGCATCAGCGAACTAGTTCTTCAACCGAGGGATGTGCGTGAACGTGACTTTGTTGAAACGAGGAATAAGGTCCTCCAGGTCTTGGTGATAAGGCTTCAATCTGTCCTCCCGAACTTTCCAGTCCCCGTTAGCCTGAGAAACAACAAGGTTGGAATCACCAATGACTTCGAGTTTTTCCACACCAAGCGTAAGAGCAGCTTCCATGCCGACAATGCAGGCCTCATATTCAGCTTGGTTGTTTGTGACATCGAAATTGAGTTTAAATGCCAACGGAATATGAGCACCTTCAGGGGTTATCAGTAGAACTCTGATCCCGTATCCCTTCTGATTGGCTGCTCCATCAAAATAAAGGGTCCAGGTGTCCTTGACAATCGCCATTATTCCTTCATCCGGAAATGCAAAATCCGAGTCCTCTGGTCCATTGACAGGATGATCAGCCAGGAATTCAGCGATCGCGCGTCCCTTGACAGACTTCCTGGTAACATACTTAAGGTCAAACTCTGCGAGCAAAAGCAACCAACGTGCTAACTTTCCAGTAAGCGCAGGCTTCTCAAACAGATACTTGAGAGGATCCATGCGAGAAATCAACTTCACTGGGTAAGCCAGCATGTAGTGTCTTAATTTCTTGGATGCCCACACAAGAGCCCAACATGTCTTTTCAAGAGCGGTGTAGCGTTCTTCAGCGCCAACCATCTTCTTACTCAGGTAGTAAATGGCTTTTTCGACTCCCTTTTCTCCCTCCTGAGCTAGTAAACACCCCATAGACGAAGGATTTACAGACAAGTAAAGTATCAAGGGCTTCCCTGGCACTGGTGGCATTAAAACCGGAGGGTTCTGCAGGTAGGTTTAAATGGAGGTGAAAGCCGCCTGGCACTTGTCTGTCCAAACAAACGGAGTATTCTTCTTCAATAGACGAAACATCGGCTCGCAAGTTAGAGTCAACTTGGTGATGAATCTGCTGATGAACTGTACCTTTCCCAAAAAGCTTCGCACCCCCTTTTCGGAATCTGGTGGCTTCATATCAAGGACTGCTTTGATTTTCGACGGGTCGACCTCAATTCCACGAGAAGTGATCATGAAACCAAGCATCTTACCAGCGGTAACCCCAAAGGTGCATTTATGAGGATTTAGACGCATACGAAACTTTCGTAATCTCTCGAAGAACTTCCTAAGCACAGGAACATGACCTTCTCGAGTTTTGGATTTGGCGATCATGTCATCGACGTAGACCTCGACTTCTTTGTGCATCATGTCATGCAGGATAGTGGTAGCGGCTCGCTGATAAGTGGGCCCGGCTTTCTTCAAACCGAAAGGCATGACAAGGTAGCAATAAGTCCCCCACTCAGTGATAAACGTGGTTTTCTCACGGTCTTCGGGCGCCATGAGAATTTGGTTGTAGCCAGAGAAGCCATCCATGAACGAGAGCAAAGCATGCCCCGCAGTATTGTCCACAAGCACATCGATGTGTGGCAGGGGAAAATCGTCTTTGGGGCTCGCTTTGTTCAAGTCCCGAAAATCAACGCAAACTCGAATTTGGCCATTTTTCTTAGGAGCAGGGACAATGTTGGCAACCCATGTGGGATACTGAGAGACCATGAGAAAACCAGCGTCAATCTGCTTGGTAACCTCCTCCTTAATCTTCTAAACCCAATCCGGCCTCATCCGTCGGAGCTTCTGCTTCATAGGCTTGGCATCTGGAAATAAAGGAATGCGATGCTCCACAATCTCGGGATCGATTCCGGGCATATCTCGATGAGACCATGCGAAAACGTCACTAAACTCGGTGAGCAGCTCTTTGAAATCGCGATGCTCCTCTGGTGAAAGTGTGGAGCCCACTTGAACCATCCGGGGATCATTTTCATCTTTCAAATTTATAGAAACTATTTCTTCTTTTAATGGCTGAGCATGCCTTTCGTCCTCCGTTTCGATGAAGGCACGGATTTCCTTGGGAATGTCCCCATCGAAATCTATCCCCTCATCGTTAGGGTCGACACAGTTTACATAAAGATCATTGAAATAGTCAGAAGATGCTTCGTTCATTTCACAAGCCCCTGAAGGGTCACCAAGTACAAGAGAGTCAAACTCGAAATAAAAGCTATGACGTGGAGGGCCTAGAGGCACAAACTCCGACTCAGAGCTAGACTTAGAGGACGAAACAGACTCTGACTCAGACTCAGACGCAGACTCGGACTCAGACTCAGAAGTATCGTCAATGCAAGGCAGGCGTGGCTTGAAAATGCAATTATTCAGAGGGCCCTTGGCTTTCACAATGAGAGAGGTAGGATCCTCGAGGGCGTCGGGCCCGAGCATGAGCACTTCGGCCTCTTCAGCTTCCCCAGCCAAACCCACTTGGGAGAATTCCTGGAACAACAGCTCCAAATTTCCCTGATTGATAGATCCCAGTCAGTCAGTCTTGATCTTCTCCTGATTAAGCTTCCTCTTGAATTCTTCCTTTGCTGGTTCATCATCACTGCTTGACCAGGTGTCATCAGCGAAGATCTCAAACCCAGGTAGCAGCTCCCCGGTTTTGGAATGAATAAAGGGCTCAGCCTGCCCCGTGTAAGCGGCATTTCCCACCTCTCGTACAAATTTGGGACCGCCGCAGAGGGTCTGAGGTTTTCCCATATATTTCCTCCGCTTGGCATCTTTGGCAGAGGCGATATACCCCAAACCAAAGCGGCCCTCGTTGAAAGGAAAAGTAGGGAACTCCGGGACCCCTTGACGGCGAGAACCTAAACCAACGCCCGGAAAATAAGGCATCCTCCTCATAATGTCCAGCGCGACAGAGCTTATGAGGAAGTTCCCGTCCACGTTGATGGCCATCACGGTGCCTGAAGTATCAAAAGAGAAACCCCCAAGATCAACGTCTTCTTCGCCGTGTTGAATTCCCAAAACGGGAGTCCCATCCTCCTTGAGCGGGCGGATGCCAGAATCCCCGCAGATGGTTAAAGTACCGGTAGGTAGCCCCAGAATAACCTTTTGGTGGAGAGTAGATGGCACAGCCATGATGTCGGGTCGATGAAGCCACGGCCTGCCCAATAGAAGATTGAAAGTTGCGGGAATGTCCACAACATGGAACTCCACATCCATCTCAAAACCCTCAGCATCGAGTTTGAGCTTTAAAATACCCTCGACTACGCGACGGGTGCCGTCATATGCCTTGACAGCCAGATTGGAAGGTGCCAGGTCCTTCTTGGTGAGTCCTAAACGATAAGCGACCCTCAGAGGGCAAACGTTGATAGCGGAGCCGTTGTCAATAAGAACAGTCGGGACCCAGAGTCCTCGACACTTGACGGTAATGTGCAAAGGGCGGTTGTGGTCGACTCCTTCGACTGGTAGATCCTTATCCGTGAAGATCACTGTATGCTTGGAGGTCGGAGGGAGGATGAGAGATATCATTGCCTCTGGCATGACGTCGGCCTGGACTTCAAGGCGGGATAGGGCGTGACACAGCCTCTGACGATGCTCCTTGGACGAACAGATCAGTCCCCAGATAGAAATCGCGGTAGGAATCCGCTCAAGTTGCCGCTGAACTAAGTCAGGAATCGGATTGCCAGCTGATACCTCAAGGGGTGCAGACCTTGGGAAAGAAACAGGTTCGTTCCTTTGATTAGCAGGATTGGAAGAATTCCCGGCCTGCAGATTAGCAGGCTGAAAAATCCGTCCACTCCTTGTAACATTATGAACATTCCCCAAAGAGGGCACGACTTGAGGGTCTTACTTCACATCCCAGAGGTCAGCAGGGGCGTCTCCCAGTTTGCGCTTTCCCTTGTCAGTAGTTGGTGCAGAGACGGGCACTTCCATGTCTAAGCCCAGATCCTCAGCCAGATCTTTCATCAGCAAGGAGTCCCAGAAGCTCAAGTCTTTCACAGCAGCCACTTCAGCAACAGGCTCCGGATTTGCAATAAAGGGAACATCCCAAAGACCAGTGTCAGCCATGGTACGATTGACAGCCCAGACTTCATTTCTGACCTGGACATCCACTATGTCGTCCACTTCCCAAAGATTAGCAGGCGGAACGCGGTCCGTGACCATGATACTGCAGTCCCTGTTGTTGGGGTAAGGCACCTGAGGGCGCGGATTTTCTTCGTTGATAATGTAGGAACAGGGGTCATAGTCAGCATCGGGATCAGTGTCACAAACCGAATCAAAGACCGAACCAAAGAGGGAAACGTGGTCTCCCAAGGCCCGTGGATCTTCCTGGACAAGTTCGTCCTCTGCGTAGTGAAGCATGTAATCTGGTATAGCATAGCCTTGAAGGGGGTTAGGATCAATGTCCATGGGAGCAATCCAGGTTGGCTCAGGATCCCAGTAATATTCTGCTTCAAGAACTGGAGGCTCAATTGGGTTGAACAGCATGTATAAGGAGAAACCATCCAGAGGATCGAGCATGGCCGCTTCATAACCAGCCAACCAGCCATCATACCAGGCTTGATCAAACGGGACATTTTCGGGTTGTGGAGGAATCCCGTCCATTTCAAAACTTGACCACTCGTTGATCAGAGGAATGGCGTAGTCCCAATTGTCTGCTATGGCCCAGCCAGTAGCTTGCATGTTACTATCCGAGGGAGGCACCCAAGGCTGGTAGGGATCAGGAAACGGGCCAGCGATGGTCGCATACGGGCTGTCAAGCGACGAGGCAGAATTGATCTGTACAGCAGGGATTGATTGATGGAAGAGAGAGCTGACAGATTCCTCGGAGATAGGTGATCCAGCTTGTAAAGGTTCTGAAGGCGCGTCAGTGTCAACAACTTGGCCTTCAACCACATGTATATAAGAAATCTCGGTGGATGATTCGAGCGGGAAAGGCACGATGGGCCTGGGTTGATCGGTTGAGGCTATATAGTCCGTGGGGTTGAATATGGCGGAGCTAGGGTTGATATAAGTGGAGCTGAGAGATATCTGGCTGATATATGGTGCAGCATTGTGCTTGGGAAGAGAGTTGGCAATGACATTGGGTTTCTGAGGTGGTGGAGGGGTTTCCAGCGTGCCATCGTCAATGAGATCCTGGATCGCATGACGGAGGCGAAAGTAGGAGTCAGTGAGATGACCCGCTCCTTGATGGTAAGCATAGTAAAGGTTGGCTTTGAAGCCGAGTAAAGGGTTCTTGGGTAGAGGAGTTGGATCCAGGGGCTTGAGATGCCCTGATTTGACCAACTTTTCCAAGACCGAGGATAGAGGTGCCTCGATAGCGGAGAAGCTGCGGGGTTGGTTCTGAGGCCGGTTATTCTGCGGAGTCTGGACTTGATTGACATCCGCAATGTGATTAGCAGTGCTGGAGGAAGTGGCGTTGGTACCGGCGGTTGCCGTGTTGGAGTAAGTCCCTGTTCCGAACAGCGCATTCGCGTTCCCATAATAAGCCCGAGGCTTTGCCTTGGTGGCGTGCGAAGATTCTCCCTTTGATAGAATCCCACTCTGCAGAGCATCTTCGATGGCCAGGCCAGAGTCGAAGAAGGTTTCAAAGTTGGCAGATGCCTGAGCTAGGACCAGATGCTTAGCATAGCCTGGTTGGAGATTGCGGGAAATGATACGGAGCTGATCCTTCTCACTCGGGCGATCAGTCATCTGTGTAGCTTTAGCTCTCCACCTTTTGACGAAGTCCGCAAAGGACTCCTTAGCTTCCATCTTGGTGGATTCAAGTTCCCGGGTAGTCATTTTCAGCTGGGAGTTGTAATTGTACTGCAAAATAAACGCAGTCCCAATGTCCTCCCAAGTCCTCCTTTTGGCGATGTCGAGTGACAAAAACCAATGAAAAGCAGGCCCAGAGAGAGTTTGAGGGAAAAGATGAGACATGGCCTCTGGCTCGACAGAGAGGAGTTTCATGGCGGCATGGTAGCTGTAGAGATGAGTCCTGGGGTCACCGCTTCCATCAAACTTAGCCAAGTCCGGCATTTTGAATTTTTCAGGAAGTCTGGCATTGGGATACAGGCAAAGGCGATCCAGATCGATCCCTCCGGCACTGATCTTTTCTGTCTTAGCAATGGATTCCTCCAGCTTGGTCATCTTGGCCATGAGTGCAACCACATCCGGATTCTGAGCTGGTTCTTCTTGGTTTGGAGGCAGTCTGCCACCCGCAAGGTTCGCAGCGGGCCTGCGGCCTTCCCTCGGGTTCAGCACCATGAGACGTCCTGCGTGAAGCGGATCTGGAACCAAGACGGGTTGCTCCTGGTCAGACTCATCGTCCTCACCTTCTTCCTCGAGAGGGGGCCAAAGGCGAGTGTGGATGAGGTCGTTCAGGCGGGCAATGTTAGCATCTGTCTGAGCTGCCCTCTGTTGCATGGTGGTGATGTTGTCCTGAAGGTTCATGAGCATGGTCTCCAAGGTAAGAGGTTCTGGTTGTGGCCGCTCCATCGTGATAGGTGGTTCAGAGCTGCTTGATGCGGATACTGGGGTAGTCGGACGCCCCTGCTGTAAAATAGGTGGTGAACCTGCCTGAGAATCTGACTGTAGAGCGGTCAACAGAGTGTGCGGAGAGTCTTCCGTGGCGACTGACTGGGATTGTGACCTAACAAGCCTTTGAATCGGATTCAGATGCAGACGTTCCCAAGCGGGTTTGGCAACTGGCCTTGATACTTTCCTTGGTGGTGCAATGATTCAGATCTTTGCTTGCAAGGCAAAAGGAGGTTTAATAAGGGTCCTGCAATAACTTTAATCTAAATAAAAGACTAAAGCGGATGCAGCCAACGTCGTCAGTGTCACCCTAGACTCTAGAACCAGAAGACAAGTCTGTCTCACGACGCTTCGGACACCGTTTTAGGCCCTCAGAATTCTTTTTGAAGATGTATCCTTGTTTGGAACGAGCGGTCCTAAAGGATGCCAAAAGGAGTCTAAACCTTTGCCCATTTCGACGTTCTGGGTTTCAAGTTTTTGAAGCCAGAACAACTCGGTATGAATACCATGATGCCATAACCAGATAGGTGTGAGTAGCACTGTGCTATTAGCCGGGCGGTGTAAGTGACGAGGCACTTGTTGCCTTTTGGTGTAAGCATCATGGCATTTTACTCCGCGGTTCCTCGTTTTTTGTTTGAAACCCTAAACCGGTACACAGGCAAAGGTGTAGAAAAGCTTCTGATTTCCTAAAGTCCCACCGTAACAGGATTTTAAAGATGATAACGCGCACCACTGAGATGCACGACTCCTCATCGGGCCATGACAGTGTCCTACTAAGCCTAAAGACAGACTTGGAACAGATCGAGAACCTAGGAGACATCCTAGACATGCTTCTACGCTGAACGAGATGTATGTACAGTTCATGCGATAAGAAGAGCAGTAACACATAGGCATTTATAGGGTTAGATGCAAGTAGATCCTTAACCTGTGGGTACCTGTCCTAGTTTGGAGAGTTCTAATGCTTTGTATATGCAAAAGGCTGGTTTTGGTTCGTAACAGGTTCCTCGGACTAGGGCCACAGATATACCTCCTGTTACCCGCGTATTCGCAGAGTAACAGTCGAACGGTAGCATGATCCATCATCGTCGAAGGTTGTTGGTCATTCGAGGTCCCCGGCTCCGGTAAACCGTGCCGGATTGCCAAAACGATCCAACGAGGCTTTTCCCACATCGATACAAATGAGATGCTAAAATTTGATAAAAAGAAGAAGAATCACAAAGTCGTAAAAATGCCTTTTCAAATTTGGCTCACTTTATTTAGTCCATCTTTAGAAGAAACTACGCGAGCGAACAATCGGAAAAGTCCCAGATTAGAATGGCCGGACACGAGGTCCTGTTAAATCACCATTCCAACCTTCGGCAGCGCGAAGCTAACCGTTTTGACAGGCTTTTAAGGGATTATTCCCAAGCGTATTTAAATTCTAAGTATGAATTAATATCGGTTCGATTTATCCCCAGCAGAGTCGCCACTGTGGGCAGCATGCCCTTGGAAAAAGGATTCCGTTCCTTTCGCCATTGCGGCCCTTTTTTGTAAATCGAGGGAGCGCGAGCGCCGGTGGCAAGCGCTCAAAAATACAGAGTCGCCACTTGAGTTTTTGAGGGTCCGACACTCAAGGAACCGTATTTCGAAGCACCTGCCGCGCTGTTTGTTTGAAAAAGTTAAGAAAACCAGTCCGTCATAACCATATCTGGGTTCGGGAGCCAGGTTACGAGAGGGGAAGGGTTTTAAGGCACCCCTCTCGCCCAATCCGGAGATCGGTCTCTACTTAGGCATTTTTATGAAAACTTTTGTGATTCTTCTTCTTTTAATTAATTTTAGCCAATTAGGGCGGGGGAACAGTTAATCGGGGATTAAAACTGTAACAATTTACAGGATGTGATCAAATAATAGCATGGATGGATGGCATGACGAGTAATAAATGGGATGGACCTAAAACAGCGATCAGATGCCAAAACCAGGCTCAGGATAGATTTGCCCTGCCCGATGGCCAACTTGCATGCATGAACAAGTCTGCATGCAAGCAAACCATCGCGCGAGACACACGAACCCTCGCGCGAGTGTTCTCATCTCACCACAGTTTCAATTTCATCTCCTTCTGGGCTCTGGAAGGACCAGTGCACACCCAGGAGGTAAACCAAGTAGTTTATCAAAGGGACTGTAAAAATACTAATTATTACAAACAGCCTGGAAATGGAACTGAATAAAGGGAAATACAACCCCTAAACAATGGGGGATAAAAGGAGGCCAAAGGCCTAGTTACCCATGCAAGGGCCATTCCTGGAATAAGACAGAATTGTCGCGCGACAGAGAGGGAGTCTCGCGCGACATTCCTGACTGGACTTCCAGGAATTGCTTTGCATGCTTGGGGTCCTGAGACAGATCCAGGGAGACCCAAGGGCATTCCATGCTATTTAAAACAAAAAACTAAGCTACTGTATTTTGTTTTGCATGCATAACAGTGATCTAAAAAATCAAATAAAATACAAAAGGCATGCTAGTATTGCAAAAACAGAAAAGAGCTAGCCTCCCTTCCCCACGAGGTCCATTCTCTTCCTGACACAAGTGTCGCGCGAGTGTTGTGGACCATCGCGCGAGGGTTTGGCTGCCACGGATTCTTGTAACTCTGCTGGCTTTAGGACCAGGACATGGTATTAATTACCAGCCTTGGCCCTGTCAGCCCCCCTCAGGGATCAAAACAGAAACAGGCCAAACATTATACCTTTGCTTGGAAAGGGTTTGGAAATGGATTGGATTGATTGGTGAAGCCCTTTGACTAAGTGTGAGTGTAGAACACTTAATTGGAAGACTAGGAAGTGGTTTAGGTTAGTGACTTTGTGCTAGAATGCTAATTGCCTTGTGAAGGGTAATTAAGCTTCTTAATCATTTTCTTGGAACCCTTAACATGGAAGACCAATGGGGGTATTTATAGGAGGAGTGCAAGGGCTAGGTGGTGGCCAAACTTGGCTTTGCAACCAGCCACCAAGGCTGGTCACAACTTGGTGGATAGGCTAGCCAACAAGGTGAGTGGGAGTGGTTGTGAGGGTGTGAGGGTGTAGCCTGCCAGAACCCTGTTCAGCTGAGGAAAACGGGGTTCCAGCCCATGTGACACCCAATCATCACAAGTCCAGCTGGATTCTATGATAATGACAGGAGGGAACCATCGCGCGAGGGTCAACAGTCAACAGTTTGACTTTGACAACACCTGGCAAGCTGAGTATCGCGCGAGGAACATGAAGGGTCGCGCGATGGTCAAATCTGACCCTAGGGTTTGACTGAAGGTTCTGAAAGGTTCAAAAGGTTCAAGCAGGGTTCTAAGCATTCCAAGCTCAATCCATCCCCAATCCAAGCTCGTTTGATCCGATTTCATCATCGGGGAAACAAGAAAACCGTAAAACAAAGTAAAACAATTGGAAGACCCAGATTGGGGTGTCTACAATCTAGAAATGATTTATTTAATAAACCCTAGTACTTGTTGAAAGATTAACTCTATTATCCAATGGGTAATAATTCTCCTAACTTTTATTGACTAATGGTTAAAGAAGCAAAGTATATATATATAGATGTATTGACCAAGTATACAAAAGTACATAGTACTACATGACCTCACTAGATCTTCCAAGTCAAAATTCCCTATTAAACTAAGTCAACATGGCACATGTCTCCCTTTATAATATAGTATTAGGGTACAAAGAATCCTAGGGCAAGATATCATATCCATTTCTTTAATCTATTAGGCACATGGCATATCTAATTAAACTAATAAGTCCTAGTACTAGGTAGAAAGACTAGCTTATTATCCAATGAATAATATTTACCCTAACTTTTATTATCCAAAGGTCATCCATTTCCCTTGTAGTTATTAACCAATGGTCTAAAATTGAAGGTACTATATATAGATATAAGTACAATGACTCATGGTGAATCTATTAAACTAATTGGTCTAGTACTTGGTGGCAAGACTAAGCTATGGACCAATGAGTAATATTCTCCCTAACTTTTATGGACCAATGGATAACAAAGTAAAGTATAATATTGGAATATTATATATACATCTTTCAAACATGTGTACAAAGGCCTATATAATACTATATAAGTGTACCTTGGTCAAATCTAATAAAATATCTTAGGTAGAAAGCCTATTGTCCAATGGATAAAGATTTCCCTAACTTCTATCGTCCAATGGGTAAAGGTCAAAGATGATTTTGGTCCAAAGGGTTCCTTTAGGGTTTGGAGAGATTCAAAAGGTTCAACTAGGGTTGGAAGTGAAACTGGTAGTTAGGTTACCTCAACGAATCAGTTAGAAGCTAACTAAGCTTGCTAAGTAGGATTTCTAGTCAAGAAATAGGATTCTTAAGACTTTATCTTAATAGTTAGGAAAATAAACCAGACACTTGTCTTTAGAAAATGACCCTATTGCTCGGAGTGAAGAAATCTAATTTTATAAGTTTAGTAACGACGAATTTTTGGGTATTTAAAATGAAATTTTAAAAGAAGTCCAAGTAATTAAAATAAAATTCAAATTTTTAACGAAATTTTTACTGACCAAAAATCAGGGTCGTTACAAAAATGCTCGTTGGGTAACCTAAGCACCCAAGCAAAAGTAAGAGCAAAGCCTGCTAGGACAAGAAGGTACGTACAAAAAGCGCAGCCTAGGCAAAAGATAAGGCATTCAAAAGCTCGCTAGGGACTCAATCTCCATTAGGTAACCTAGGCAAAATCAAGAGCATGTGAGAAGAAAAACTAAGAGTGAAAAATCCAACCTCAAAGGTGACGATTTTGGAACTACGTAAAAGGCCTGATTCCCTGATTAGGGATACGTAGGCAATCTCACATCGAGATGTGGCCTAAACATTTGGAGGGAAGGAAAAACATCAACAAATTTGTACTCACTGATAGGCATAGCTAACCCTGCGTATTGAACTCGCAAAAGATGAGTATGCTTTTCTCAAGGAATTGACAACAGCAAAAGACACGAGAATTATTGCTCATCCCCTCTAATCTGAAGGTCATTAACACAATGAGCAGGATACCTCGAAAACTCTCGAGCTTGGCAATCAGACTATGGAACATGGCAAAAGCAAAAGACAAAACCAAGCATAAGAAGGAAGAGAAAAGAGGATGCCACTTGGCCAAAACAAAATCTACCTTTGGAAAAATCAAAGTAACAGCCGAAGAATTGATACATCGGCCGCAACATCGATTCTTTAGCCGAGTAATCAATTTTTCGGCCAGTATTTCATTTTTACACAAATTACTGTCTATCAGCAAATACTTGTTCAAAAAGCCATGTTCTGACTATCGCATACAAACTCAAGACATCTAGGGGCATAAAAAGCATTTCTCATTTCATGAACAAAAGCTTGCCTACAAAATCATCATTGTGGTTGCTTTCACTATACAAATACAGTTTCTGCTTCTCTCTTTGCTAACCATGAACAGGAAGGAAAAAGAAAATCCTAAAGCTGGTCGTGACGGCGTCTTCGAGACGATCTCTGAGATGAAGAAGGGGATTGCTGGCTATTCCCCCCACTGACAGCTGGTGCTCACTCAGCCTCAAGCTACAAGGAAAAGAATACAAAACAAGGGGCAAGCACCAAGCGCTTCTCTTCTCCGTCATCAGAGTGGAAGGAGACAAAGGAAAGGGCTCGTGGCCAAACAGGAGCAACTAAAGGAATAGCAGGCAGAACCAAGGAAAAATGGCAGTACTCCATACAGTCACCTGCCTAAAGAAGCAAACCCGCCCAGTCTTTGATCTGAGCATTCTCCAAGTCTACTTTAGACATTGATGAAGTAGATCTCATCAACACTGAAGGAGGAGGAGGAACAAACTGAAGATCCTCAGCACGCGGGCGCCACTGGCTGGCCACCCGATCATACAAGTACCAGGCTTAACAAAAGGGACCCTCGAACAAGCTACGAGTACAATCTAGAACCCCGGAATGTGCAAGAAGGGTGTCCTCTGATACACCACTCCAAGGGTCGAACCTCGCCTGCAAACAAAGCCATAACACAGAGGAATGGAGATCTAAAAACAAGGAATACAAGGGGTACCTGGTCAACCGTCAATTGGTCCAAAACTCGTCGCCAAGGCTCAAAACTGGCGACCATGGCTTCCGTTGGCCCACCAGCCATCGCTCACAGTGAGAAACATAGTTCACATCCTCATGCTTGGTATCAGTTGGAAACTGAAGAGAAAGGAAGTAAAGTAGAAGGATATGCCTTAAGCACTCAGTAGTGACCGCCAAGGATAAAACTCTTGTCCCGTGGGCAAGCTTCAAGATTGCCATACAAGGTGGCCAAAGCGGATGATCCCCAATCAAACTCCCTAACGGCCCCCAAATGCTGTAAAAGGGCCAAGAGCTGTGTATGCACTGAACTATTCTTGTCGGCAAACAATATCTGCCCGAGGAGATAGAGAAGGAAAGCCCGTGTCAACTGCTCGATACTCACCTGAGTCAAAATACCAGTCTTCATGAAAGTCTTGCTCAGCCAAGAGACATCAACTTGACCTCGGGAGTGAAGAGGAGGCATCTTGCCCAAGAACCACTCTAGAGCCCCTGTCCGCTCCCAAAGCCTGGGGTCAACCCGAAGAGGAGCTCCACCTACTCATAGGCCAGTAAGCAAAGAAAAATCACCTGGCGTGATCGTCATCTCACCAACAGAAGGAAAGTGGAACGTGTTGGTAGTATCCCACCACCTTTTCAACTAGCAAGGTCATCAACGACTAATCCATCTTCGGAAGATTGAGGCCCAAAACAAACGCCCCAAGACCAGTAGCGCGTACTAACTCCCGAGCCTGCTCCGGCAACATCACAAACCACTTGTGCACCTCCTTGCCTCCACCGCGAGCCTCCAGTCTCCTGTTTCTCTGCCAAGGACAAAAAGGGAGTTAATCTCATTGCATGAACAAATAAAAAGCTAGGGGCATCAAATCGACATTTAAAAAGAATGCATTGCCTCAACAGGAGGCACAGTTATTTTAGCTTCTTTAAACAGAACAACTTCGACCCAACCACGGGTCCTTCTCATTCACGCCCCTAGCTAAAAGGGATTTCATCCCACAAATAAGAAGTTCACTCTTAAATCATACAAATTCAAAAACTCCGAACTAAAGCAAACTTTTTGCTTTTCAGGAAGCTTACTGAAATAATGAGGACGCTCAAGTGCTGCTCAGCGGCTCTACGCTAACCAACTCAGCGGTTCTATGCCCACAAATGGTCTCACTCACCTAGCGGCCTCAAGCTCATCACTCCAACAGCCAGGCTCATTCAGCAGCTCCAACTAGCCACCTGGCAACACCATGTGCTCTTTGTTCGCCATCTCAGACAGTATCATAACCCAGCAACTCTCTAGTATTCAACTCAGTGGCTCAAATGCCCATGAAAACACCGTCTCTGCAAGCACCATACTTCTTGCACCATCAGGTCACTCAGCAGCACCATGTGCTCACTTTTCAAGCCGTTCAACAGTTCTATGCTCATCCCTGTGTTCAAAAGCTCTATACCCGTTATCACCCAGCAGCTTTAGGCTCACTATCAGCAGCTTCGTGTTCGTCCAGCAGCCCTGTGCCCAAGTCGCTCAAACAGCTCCGCACTCACCTCAACAGCCCCGTGCCTACTATCTCAGTCATTCAGCAGCTCTGTAGCTACCTCAAGCTCACGTCTTAAAGATAAGCAGCCTCACCACTTCCAGGCCGGTGAAGTAATCCTGTGGCTCCCACTTTAATGCACATTTTTGCAGTTCTGGCCCAGCGCACCCTTCGGAAGGCACTCCCAGCAGCGGAGGTAATGGGAAATCTCCCTAACAAAGTTGAATCTACCTAACAAGGAGGTAAAGGAAATCTCCTAGGCATGCATAAGGATCATCTCATCAGCGAAGGTGGTGGAAATCTCCCAAAACAAGTTGAATTTGCCAAAGGAGGAGATGGAAATCTCCTAGAGCGCATGTGTGAATCACCCCATCAGTGGAGGTAATGGAAATCTCCCTAACAAAGTGGAATATACTCAAAACTAGCCTTGGGGACAATCCCGAGCATGTGGAATCTAGCCTTGGGGGCAATCCCGAGCATACTCAGAACTAGCCTTGGGGACGATCCCGTGCATACTCAAAAAACTAGCCTTGGGGGCAATCCCGAGCATACTCAGAACTAGCCTTGGGGACAATCCCGAGCATACTCAGAACTAGCCTTGGGGACGATCCCGAGCATACTCAAAACTAGCTTTGGAAACATCCCGAGCATGTGGAAACTAGCCTTGGAATCATCCCAAGCATGAGGAACAAATCAAACCCCGTGGAAGATGGAAGATGGAATACTCAACAAGCTTTATAAGCAGCACTACTCCCACCATCCCATCAACTCAGCGGCTCTAAACCCACCATCTCAACTGCCTCGAAGCCGTAAACAATCAAACTCTCAACTGGCTCCACACCACCCTAATCAACATGACATCATCTATTCTCAGGCTCTACGCCTGAATGCTCAAAATCTAACATTTTGAATGCGCGAAGCTCTTCGAATGCCCAACCACTGTGTACTGGATGCTCAAGTTCTATACTTGAATGCTTAAGCTCTATGCTTGAATGCCCAACCACTGCGTACTGGATGCTCAAAGCCTGTACTTTGAATGCTCGGATTCTGCCGTCCGAATGCTCGAGCTCTACGCTCTGAATGCTCAAGTCCGATACTTGATAGAAGCTCTAAGCTTAAATCAACACACACGCACGGGCCCGTGCACATTTGCATCAATTGCATCTCCATTATCACATCGAGTCTGCATCATCATATCTGTTCATATCTAACAACCATCATCACACATATACACTCTGCATATCTCTCATGAAACAGGTCAACCCTGCAATCAACCGGCTCTACGCCTCGATTTTATTGATCGGTCTAGTACCTCGATCCTTTGGCTCTACGCCAAAACTTATGATGAGAAAGCTCCGTGCACAGACCACCAGAATGCAACCAGCTATACGCTTCGGTTCTATCAAGCTCAAAGCTCTGATCTCTTCAGGCCCTCGCCTCATGACCACAGCAGGCTCCACGCCTCAATTCTATCACCTTAGGCTCTCACCTTGTGACTACGACCGGCTCCGCGCCTCGGTTCCACCACCTCAGAAACCATCGCTCTCCAGGCTCTCGCCTCATGACTACAACCGGCTCCGTGCCTCGGTTCCTTCATCTCCAAAGCTCCGAGCTCTAGTTACTGGTCTTGCGCCCCCCATATCTCAAACCGGCATCCGATTCATCCCCAGCAGATGGCTTGGATTCCAACCCAATTACATCAATTCCTTCCAGCTCATTCGCAAGGATAGGCTACTCTACCGAGCTCCTCTCAGTCAAAGTAAGGATGATCAAAAAAAGCAAACGCACCTGCCGTGTACTGATCTACCCCAAAATACTAAGGAAGCTCTCCGCAAAAATTCCCCCGGCAGCCCCGCGCTCCTTCAACTATCTTCTGCCAAAACCCTGGCTCAGTCTAGGTACGTTGCACTACGGCTTTTTAAGCCCAAAGGTACGTCTTCTGTCTCTAACCCTCCAAACTTTTTATTTTTTCTTTATTGCCCGAACTACGGTTGGTCTGAATTTCTTCTGTGGAATACGTAGACAGCCTCCCGGCCCGACCATAACAAAAACCTTTTTCAAAAACCCCTTGGAATAGTGGTTGGACCAAATTGAGTTGCTTTTTACAACTTTGACTTTTACTCAAACATGTCTCGCGATCCGTCTGAGCTCAGTCAAAGAGGGGCATCTGTAGACACACCAATTTGGCCTAACGATTATTTCAAGTCCCACCTTGGGGACCATCCCGATGATGAAATGGATATAGTGATTGCTGATTGCCTTTTTGAGAACCTTAGGACTTTGGGTAAGAACTTCGACCCGCTTAGAGGACCCAATCCAGAGCCATATAGCCGTTCAGACAGAAAATACAGAAGCCTAGGAGAATCCATATGTTGGCCGTAACATCGATCTAACGGCCTTAACATCATTTCCTCACCCGAGTAACCTGTTACTTGAAAATCTCCCTGAGAGATCAATCTCTCGGCCGCAAGATCTATCCTTCGGTCGCAACATCCATTCCTCGGCCGCCAGATCGATGGCTCGGCAGCCAGATCGTCCTTTTTCCAGATTCTAGAACGTTCTGTCATACGTTTGATCCGATCACAAAACCCTAGCAGCCAAATCCCGATGCGTTCGGGCTACGTTAGAGGATTGCCATGAAGAGTTAGAATCACATTCTAACTCCAATTTTGATCGTGCATTTCGATTGGCCGGAGTGTGTCATCCCTATGCCTATATAAAGGAGCCGTTGGGCTCCGAAATTAAGAACACAATACACCCTCATCAGTCACGATACTCTGCAAAAACACTCTCTCAAATCCTCTATTCAAAAGCCCTAACCTCCCGAAGGCAGCCATCAATCCGACGATCAAACCCCAAAGTTCAAACCCTAACCCTAGGGTTTTCCGAGAAGCAATCAGTCAATCACAATCAAATCCGAAGCAATCAAGCAACTGAGGGATCAAGGTGGTAAGGCCCAACGGCCTCTGGTTTGGCTTATTTACCATATTCATGCTTAAATCGTAGCCTTTTTATTATCTGCTAACATTTCTGTCTGGTGTGAGGAAGAACATCGACCGGGGTTTCGATCCCTCGGTCGGTACATCAAACCAGGAGGATCCCTCGGCCGTGACATCAATTCACCGGCCTCGGGATCCATTTTTCTGGAATAGCTTTGTTTTGTTTTTTGCTTTCCTATTCATGCTTCAATTACAGTCTTGGCTCACCATTAACTGCTTAAAGGCTAAAAACAGACTATGTGTTAGAATTGAATAAAGCATCTGTATGTCTTATGTTGAGCAACTATGGGCCAGTCTCACGGCTGGGCAGAGAGAGGTGCCTAACACCTTCCCCTTATTGTACTTTTGGCTCCCGTACCCAGAATCTCTATCTGTTTTCCCAATTTTAATAAACTGGGTGGCGACTCTATTTTGATGATGACCGCTATCGTGTGGCGATGTTCCTAGTCATGGGAATGTCCACGATCTTGGTTTATGAAGCAAGCAACCAATCGAGCAAACAAACACGAGCAAATCTGTATGGCGATGCCCCGTCTGGGAGGTGTCTATAGATTCAAGCCAAGATGACTCTTACTGTTAAGATGGTTGTTCTCCATTTTGGTGGCTTCCAAAACTGCTCGAGCAGTCTGCTTTTGAACTGTCGTGAACTCTTTTGAACTGCTCGAGCAGGTTCTACTTTTTGCTTCTGTTATACTTTCTGCTACTGCTGCATACTTGAGCTCCCAGTACAGACATGGCCTGTTATGTGCTACTGCTGCTGCTGTTTTCTTACTACTTCTGCTATGGGTGCTCGAATCAGGTTGTTGCTCTACTGTCTCGTGGGGTAGCTGTTATAGTTGCAACCTGTTATTGCTGAGTGTAGCTGACTGTTATAGCAGTGTTCCCATGTCTGCTGCTTCTCTCTCTCTTTGCTGACTGTTATGGATATGACTACTTCCCTCAATTCAAGTTGGTGTATCCTACAGGCTGCTACGGCTGCTGGTGATGTTCTAATTGTATGCAGTCCAGTGGAAGTTGTTTGCCTTGCTGTCCTTTTGTGTATTGTATGCATTATTTCGTTGCTGTTCTGATCCTCCACTCGTATGTGGTTTTGAAGTTAAAGCGGCTGCTACTGTTTGCTTTTAGATATTATTTTATATTTTGTTGGTGCCAATTTGGCGATGTTTAATTCCTTCCCTCTTGTGGGCTGCATGCCCGAAAAATTAAATATATTTTTCCCGCGTTTGAAGAAAAATACATTGTTTGAAGAGTCGCCACCCGGATTTGCGGTACATCACCCGAGAAACCGTTTCGTTTGGAAAACCAATTGATTTGAAGTTGAAAACCAGAGATCAGTTTCAAGGGTCCGGAAGCCATGTTACGAGGGGGGAAGGGTTTTACGGCACCCCCCTCGCCCGATTCGAGATCGGTCTCTACTAAACGTTTGTGGGATTTTTCAAAAGGGGATTTTGTTTCATTAGACCATTTAGCAAGTATGTACAGTTTATAGCAGGCAAACAGTGCATGCATGTGCAGTTGTATAGGGGAAAGTGAAGTGATGGAGTAACGGTGAGCAAATGCACAAATGACAGAAAATTGGAGACTGCCACTGACTTCACTCTCGAGCGCTCGGGTACAGTCCCGAGCGCTTGGGAGTTCTGACACACTGAACCTGCAAAATTTGTTAGTACGGACAGAATACGATGCTAAACTGGGAATTGAAATGACATTAAGTACACTACTGGCTCAGCAGAGGACTTGGAAGACTGAGCTAAGCCTTCTATCTTTCAAATCATGCATCCCTGCCTTAACAAAGTTAAATCTATGAATTTAAAAGAGCAACAGGTCACACCAGTGCATGCAGAGACCAGGTAACACAGTAGACTGGGAAATGGGAAGCAATGGCATGCATACACTCCCGAGCGCCCTGGAACGGTTCCGAGCGCTTGGGAGTGTGCTGCATGTCAGCTTTCTCTCAAACAAGAAGTGGTTCCATCTTGACATGCAAAAGCCCTTATTTTGAAGTTTCCAAAGGGGAGAACATCTTTTAACTTTGACAGAAGGCAGTCTTGTTCACACATGAAAACTTGTGAGGAAATGTTTCTGTTCTTAGGGGGAAACCATTTTCTGTGCATGCATGTCAAAATGAAACCAATTCTTTTAATATTACACCTCGTTCCCAACCTGCCATGGGACAAAGGGGCAAGCATGAAATCTGGGACAGTCCCGAGCGCTCCAGAAGACTCTCGAGCGCTTGGGAGTGTGTCCAGTAAGAGGTTTTATGAAAATATTTTCTTGTGGCCCATTGCTCTTGTTTTTACACTAGGGTCTCCCAACCATGCACCCAGTATTGAAGACTGGGTCAGGCTGAGAGACCCCCCTCAGAAGGGAAGAACAGCCCTTAAGTTGTGACCAAAGGTAAGAGTTCTACCTTTTCCTTGAACCTTGCTCCTTGGTGTAGCTTTGAAATGTGGATGGAGAGAGGAGAGTGCAAGAGATCAGATGGATATTCTGGATTTCTTGCCCTTTTTCCTTGGTGATTTGCAAAACGCTTTGAAATTTGGAAGAGAGTTTGGAGGTTTTTGGTCTTTGGCTAGAGAGAGAAAAAGAGCAGAGAGTAAGGGTGCTCTGGAATGAAATTTTTCGTGCCTCCTTTCTAGCTGAAAACCAGCCATATTTATAGGCAAAACATCAAATGGTTTTTGAAAATCAAATGGTTTTGGTAAAATATTTCTTTAATAGGTAAACCCTTGGCCTGAAAATCTTCCTACCAGAGATTGAGTGTGGAATGAGCCATCGGCGGGCTGAAAGTGGATGTAATGATGATTTGCAAGGTGAGTGGGTGATACAGCCATGCATTGGGCAACAGAAAAGTCTCGAGCGCTTGGGATTACTCCCGAGCGCTTGGGACCTCACTCTCGAGCGCTCGAGAAAGAGCCAGGCCAGGGGTTTTGTGAAACAGTTTGGAGCGCTTGGGATTGCTCCTAAGCGCTTGAAAATGCCTTTTTTACCATTTTTAATACTTCTTCAAATCCATCAAGGAGCAAAGTTCCGATTGGTACCAGGCTTGTTTCAATCCAAAGTCATCATCGGGGAGCCTCCGGGCCACAAGTCAAGGAATTTTGAAAAGTCCAAATTGGGGTGTCTACAGTTGCCCCTCTTTGGGCGACGCTCAGCATCACATCTAGATACGAGTGCCGTCCAAAGATTGAGACAGCCCAATTCGAGCCAAATCAAATCCTCAACTCAAAATCAAATGCAAGTAAAGATACAAACATCTGATGCATGTGGTCGCGTCTTTCCAGACTGCCTACGTACCCTTTTCTGTAAGGATCAGACCAGCGTAGTTCTTTGGGGCAAATGCAAACATGCAGACATGCAGACATGCAAGCAAATGATAGAAAGGTGTCCCTCAGGACAGCGCCAAATCTATGGCGGGGTAGATCCTGGAGAAAACCGGGGATGAAGGGTGGCGAATGAAGCTTGAATCTGAAAAGCTTGAATTTTTGGAAGAAGCTTGAATTTTAAAAGAAGCTTGAATCTGAAAAGCTTGAATTTTTGGAAAAAGCTTGAATTTTTGGAAGAAGCTTGAATCTGAAAAGCTTGAATTTTTGGAAGAAGCTTGAATCTGAAAAGCTTGAATTTTTAAAAGAAGCTTGAATCTGAAAAGCTTGAATTTTTGGAAAAGCTTGAATCTGAAAAGCTTGAATTTTTGGAAAAAGCTTGAATTTTTGGAAGAAGCTTGAATTTTGGAGGAAGCTTGAATCTGAAATTAAAGGGTGTCCCTCAGGACAATGCCAAATCTATGGCAAGAGATGTGCAGTCATGTTGACGAATATGAAGGAAGAAGGCGACCGTGGGGGGTCGTGGTTAGAAAGTGAGACCCGTGTTTCGACTTTTGACAACACTAATGATTTTTAGTTTTGAAAAACAACAATGGACATGTCCGAGTACCCTTTCTGCTTTACTATTTTTGGCGAGCGGACCGGTATTGTCAGGATCTTGGGATTTGGGATGGAGTTCGTCTTTGGGTTTGAGCTGGAGCTGGGGCTTGTGCTGGAGCTGGTTTGAGGTTGGCTTTGATCAGGGCTTGAGTTCCGAGCATTCATGCCCCAATCTTGAGGTCGGCTGTACGCTTGCAGTGATTGATGGCATTGGGCTGATGTGCCCCAGTGAGTGACAGTCCTTCGTTCTGATCCTTTTCCTTGCTTCCACTGATAGTTTTGGCAACCAGTTTTGTCTTGAGCAGAAGTGCGGGTTCTTCCACGTATTGGAGTTTCTTTCACAAGTTGGGACCTTAATGACCTTGTGTGAATTTGGACAAGGCATAGACGACTCAAAGGACAAGAAAGACCCTTTATCCGAGGACCGACTTTTAACGAAGACCTTGACTGGACGAGGAGTTTGTTTATTTGAGGCTTTTTGAAATTGTCATGATAAAATCAAGTTTTGATGACTTTCCCATTCTGGTTTTGAAATTGTTTTAGCAAACACGAGGACTTTATCAAGAACTATGCCCCAGGTTGAGATTTTTGCAATATTCTCAAAACGCCTTGGCGCCCCTTCTTGTTTTCCCCTGCTGTCCAGAATTTTTGTTATCAAGTTGTGTTCTTCAATCTGACAGGACTTTATCAGGTTGTAACGTGGCCAAGGTTTTGGCTTAACAAAGAAAGGATAAAAGGCTCAAAAATTTTCATTTTCCTTAGGTTTCGAGAGCTAGCAGCCATCTTGAATATTTTGTGCCCTTTTTGCTTTTGATGGGCGTCCTCTTTCACTTGCTTTGCTTCGCCTTTTGTTGTGCCCGATGCGTTTGGCATTTTCGTTGATTCTGAGCTTTCTCTGATTTTTCTTCAACGTTTTGCATCCCAATGTGTGTATGCATTTGGCACTTTTGCGCTTTGAATTTTGACACGTCGATGATGGTCAGGTGTTTGGCACTTTCGTCCTCTTTACTTCACCCCAGTGTGGGGGATAGCTGCCTAGCTGGGTTCTTTCAAAGAAATTGATTTAGGCTCAAAAGGGGGTTATCAATGGATATATATCTTCAAGCGTGTGATAAAAGAAAAGAATGCCTTTCTTCATTTTGAATTGCACAACTTTGATAACTGGATCCTAGATGCAGTTTAAGAGATTTGTGTGCTCTAACTCTTGCCTAGATCATGTTTTGACGTTTTGATCTAGCGAGCTTTTTCTCATGCCAAGGCGTTGCTTCTTGATGGCATCAGGGAGTGGTCCTATGAAATTCTTCTTCTTGCAAGGGCAAAATACCTCGTGTCTTAATTTCTCAATTGACGGTGAAAAACAATTCCAAGTTAAGGGATTATCACAAAACACGAGTTTATTATCACAATTTCGACTCAAGAGGTTTGACATTGACTTAGAAAGACAGGACTGACAGAATTTTGGGACCGACTCGAATGAAAATGACCAAATTTTGGGATCGACTCGAAAGAACATGACCGGGCCTCGGGATAAGGCTGCCTACGTATCCTTCTTGCAAAGGAATCAGGTCATAACGTAGTTCAGACCTACGAAACTGACTCTGTTTTTTGGTTTTTCTTTTTTTTTTTTTGGACTACAAACTTGAATTTGAAAACGTACAGACACGAAAGCATGAAAGACGCAAAGAACAAACTGACTCGAAATTGAAATACTTGACTCGAAACTCAAAAGCTTCCCAAACTCGTGAGTAATTCCATTCATGCTTTGCTGCACTCAAAATCTTCCTCCCGATCTGAAGTCCGGCACTGGGATGGTTCCGTTGTCGATCAAGTCTTGGATCTTGTGACGGAGACGGTGACAGTCATTGGTAGCGTGACCGGGCATTTGATGGAAGGCGCAGAAGGCATTTGGGTTGTGGTAGGCTGGGAGCTTTTGAGGTAGGATGGGTGGCCCAGTGCTGACAGTAAAGCAAAAAGCGAACTCAGGACGTGCCCCTGTTATGATTTATTGAAAAATGTGTATTTAATAAAAGAATTGTAATTGGCGTGTTGTCGTCGTCGACACAAGGGATCGCACTTTGCGGGAAGTTCCAACAGTCACGGGTAGGTCGGTGTCAGGCAGGTTAAATTCCTCACGTTGGGAATCAGAGCCAATCTCCTTATCTAAGACCATCCGAGACAGAGCAATAAGACTGCCGGAAAATGCAATTAAGGCTAAACTAAAGGGAGCCGTTCGGGCACGGCGAACACCGGAGTTATCCCAAACTCCATGGATTTATGGTCTCCTAGACCCTGACTCAAGAAATGACATCCTATGAAGGATTGCCTTAGTCCTCAGAGATTCCTTTGAATGCGTATCCTTTGATTAGGAATGACAAGATTTGAGAGATATCAAAACAAATTAAGTCTTTAATATTTTTCACTTGAAGTTTCTGTTCTGGTTTCAAAAACCGTTTAGCGTAAATGACATGATACTGTAACCGGGGGGGCGTAAGTGGCATGGCGCCATTAGCCTGGGTGGTGTGGGTATCACGACATTGTAGCCTAATTGTTTTGTTAATTTTCATTTAATCCATGATTGAAAAATGTATAGAAGACTTAACGAATTTTGACATCCCCAAAACCTCGTCATTCCAAGGACTAATTAATTTCAACAACGTGCCTTCAAAAAGCACGACTCATCATTGGTCAAGGCGATCCTAAACAAGATGCGCAAGCAAGCGCAAGAGTTTTATATGCGACACGAAAGCAAGCGTAAGATGCAAGGTGTGATGTGCAAAGGTGATAAGATTACGGTTTTTCGAAGGTTGCCTAATTCCTCAGAATTTCTTTTTAGGGTGTATCCTTCATTCAGAACGGCAAATTCTAAGAGATGTCAAAATGAACTAAGTATTCAACTAGTCCTCATTCGAAGTCTCAATTTTGAACTTGGAATAACTTAGTATAGACGGCGTGATACCCCAACCATCGCGGTGTCAGTGGCACTATGCCATTAGCCAAGGTGGTGTAAGTAAAGTGGCATCACGGCGCCGGTTCCCTTGTCATTCCTTACTCTCCGTTGAAATTTCAATTAGGCATTAGTCAAGGACTTAGTAACATCCTGATTTCCCGAAGTTTCCTTGTTCTAAGGACTCATGTAGTTAAACAACGTACACCGGGGTGCACGATTCATCATCGGGCCAGGCAACCTTCTACAGACCGTGCGAGCGAGATTAAGAGCACATGACACGAAATTGGACAGACGGTATGACGACATGATATGAATGAGATGCATGGTGAGATGCAGAAAGCAGTAACATATAGGCAGGATATAGCACATAATCCTACCCTGCGGGTCCCTGTCCTAGTTTGGAAGGTTCTATTGCTTTCTAAACATGTACAAAGGTTGGTTTTGGCTTGAAGAGGGTTCCCCGGACTAGAGTCAAAGTATACCTCCCACTATTGAGCGTACACCCAATAATGGTACAAACGGTAGAGATGACTCATCACGGTCGAGGGATGCTGAGCATTCCGGGATTCCCCATCACCGGCAAGCCGGGTAGGATTGCCGAAACACAACAGCGAGGTTGCACAAGATATATACAAAAAAAAAGACAACGAAATAAAATCCCTTTTGAAAATCCCACAAACGTTTTTCAAACCTAGCTCACAAGTTTAATTGATATCTAAGAAAAGCGGGCCGTTTTATCAACAAACCAACTTTTTCTCAAGTATTAATTAAACCAGTTCCCAGCAGAGTCGCCACTGTGGGTTGCATGCCCGAAAAATTAAATATATTTTTCCCGCGTTTGAAGAAAAATACATTGTTTGAAGAGTCGCCACCCGGATTTGCGGTACATCACCCGAGAAACCGTTTCGTTTGGAAAACCAATTGATTTGAAGTTGAAAACCAGAGATCAGTTTCAAGGGTCCGGAAGCCATGTTACGAGGGGGGAAGGGTTTTACGGCACCCCCCTCGCCCGATTCGAGATCGGTCTCTACTAAACGTTTGTGGGATTTTTCAAAAGGGGATTTTGTTTCATTAGACCATTTAGCAAGTATGTACAGCTATAGCAGGTAAGAATTGCATGCATGTGCAGTTGTACAGGGGAAAGTGAAGTGATGGAGTAACGGTGAGCAAATGCACAAATGACAGAAAATTGGAGACTGCCACTGACTTCACTCTCGAGCGCTCGGGTACAGTCCCGAGCGCTTGGGAGTTCTGACACACTGAACCTGCAAAATTTGTTAGTACGGACAGAATACGATGCTAAACTGGGAATTGAAATGACATTAAGTACACTACTGGCTCAGCAGAGGACTTGGAAGACTGAGCTAAGCCTTCTATCTTTCAAATCATGCATCCCTGCCTTAACAAAGTTAAATCTATGAATTTAAAAGAGCAACAGGTCACACCAATGCATGCAGAGACCAGGTAACACAGTAGACTGGGAAATGGGAAGCAATGGCATGCATACACTCCCGAGCGCCCTGGAACGGTTCCGAGCGCTTGGGAGTGTGCTGCATGTTAGCTTTCTCTCAAACAAGAAGTGGTTCCATCTTGACATGCAAAAGCCCTTATTTTGATGTTTCCAAAGGGGAGAAGATCTTTTAACTTTGACAGAAGGCAGTCTTGTTCACACATGAAAACTTGTGAGGAAATGTTTCTGTTCTTAGGGGGAAACCATTTTCTGTGCATGCATGTCAAAATGAAACCAATTCTTTTAATATTACACCTCGTTCCCAACCTGCCATGGGACAAAGGGGCAAGCATGAAATCTGGGACAGTCCCGAGCGCTCCAGAAGACTCTCGAGCGCTTGGGAGTGTGTCCAGTAAGAGGTTTTATGAAAATATTTTCTTGTGGCCCATTGCTCTTGTTTTTACACTAGGGTCTCCCAACCATGCACCCAGTATTGAAGACTGGGTCAGGCTGAGAGACCCCCCTCAGAAGGGAAGAACAGCCCTTAAGTTGTGACCAAAGGTAAGAGTTCTACCTTTTCCTTGAACCTTGCTCCTTGGTGTAGCTTTGAAATGTGGATGGAGAGAGGAAAGTGCAAAAGATCAGATGGATATTCTGGATTTCTTGCCCTTTTTCCTCGGTGATTTGCAAAACCCTTTGAAATTTGGAAGAGAGTTTGGAGGTTTTTGGTCTTTGGCTAGAGAGAGAAAAAGAGCAGAGAGTAAGGGTGCTCTGGAATGAAATTTTTCGTGCCTCCTTTCTAGCTGAAAACCAGCCATATTTATAGGCAAAACATCAAATGGTTTTTGAAAATCAAATGGTTTTGGTAAAATATTTCTTTAATAGGTAAACCCTTGGCCTGAAAATCTTCCTACCAGAGATTGAGTGTGGAATGAGCCATCGGCGGGCTGAAAGTGGCTGTAATGATGATTTGCAAGGTGAGTGGGTGATACAGCCATGCATTGGGCAACAGAAAAGTCTCGAGCGCTTGGGATTACTCCCGAGCGCTTGGGACCTCACTCTCGAGCGCTCGAGAAAGAGCCAGGCCAGGGGTTTTGTGAAACAGTTTGGAGCGCTTGGGATTGCTCCTAAGCGCTTGAAAATGCCGTTTTTACCATTTTTAATACTTCTTCAAATCCATCAAGGAGCAAAGTTCCGATTGGTACCAGGCTTGTTTCAATCCAAAGTCATCATCGGGGAGCCTCCGGGCCACAAGTCAAGGAATTTTGAAAAGTCCAAATTGGGGTGTCTACACCTCTTTTTAGATGGATTGGAAACAATGCATCACTTAGTCCATGTAGCCATTTGGCGTAAGCTATTTTCTTTACTCTTGTTTTGTTTTGTTTTCTTTTCCTCCTGAGGTATGCTCCTTGTAGGCTGTATATTCGGTTAGCCTCTTTTTTAATTTCAAGCTGATTTACCCAAAAAAAAGTTGCAGGAACCACATGTTTATTTTCATCTTATTAAGCAAACATGATTATTTCATTTCCAACCGAAGCAACACGAGAGTATCTAAATTTAAAAATTGACCAACTCTTGAAGTGAGAGCGACATTTATTCAAGGCAACGAATCTTTATTGGATCTAGTACATAAGATTTTATCTATAGTAGAACCAAGCAACATCGATTCGAGGCAACAAGCATGTTTTGATCTATTACGTCCACCTTAATCCGACTAAAACCACTGTTTTTTCGATTTCATTATCTCAAATGCACACTTTCAATGTTCTTATCTCTTAGTGATAAGTAGTCTTTATGTCTACTAGGAATCACAATTCTCTTTTCACATGACTTGCGGTTTAAACACCTACAAACAATCATGTGTTTCACCATCTTTTCTTCACATGACTATTTTTCTCGTGGTTAGCTGTCGAATACTAACAGGATGCAGGAACCAATTCTTATTTCAATCTAATCAAGCAAACATGATGAATTCATTTTCCAACCGAAGCAACACGCGAGTATTTAAATTTATAAAATCGAAAAACTCTTGTAGTGAGAGCGACATTGATTCGAGGCAACAAAAATTTATTGGATCTAGTACGAAAGACTTGATCCTTAGAAGACCCTGGAAACATCGATTCGAGACAAGTATTTTTTTTCTATTAAGTGCACTTTAATCCGTATAAAACCGACTGAAACCACTATTTTTTCGATTTCATTATATCAAATGCACACTTTCAGAGTTCTTATCACATAATGATCAGTAGTCTTTACATCAACTAGGAATCACTATTCTCTTTTCACATGACTCATAGTCTAAACACCTACTAACCGTCATGATTTTTTCTTTTGGTCATCGTACACTAACACGATGTAGGAACCACATGTTTATTTTCATCTTATCAACCAAACATGATGAATTCATTTCCAACCGAAGCAACACAGGAGAATCTTAATTAATGAAAATGAATAACTCTTATAGTGAGAGCGACATTTATTCGAGGCAACATATATTTATTGGATCTAGTAGACCCAAGCAACTTTGATTCTAGACAACAAGCACGTTTTCATCTATTACGAGCACTATAAACCGACTGAAAACCACTATTTTTTCAATTTCATTATCTCAAAATGGACACTTTCAGGGTTCCTATCCCTTGGTGATCAGTAGTCTTTATATCTACTAGGAATCATTATTCTCTTTTCACATGACCAGTAGTCTAAACACCTACTAACCGTCTTGTGTTTCACCATCTTTTCTTCAAAAACCTACTATCCGTCACGTGTTCCACCATTTTTCTTCACATGAGTAGTACTGTAAACACCTACTAACCGCCATGTGTTTTTCTCGTGGTTAGCAGTCATACACTAACAGGTTGCAGGATCCAATAGTTTATTTCATCTAGTCAATCAAATATGATGATTTCATTTCCAACCGAAGTAACACGTGAGTAACTAAATTTATAAAACTGACCCACTCTTATAGTGAGAGCGACATTGATTTGAGACAACAAAAATTTATTGGATCTAGTAAGTAAGATTTAATCCTTAGTAGACCTTGGCAACATCGGTTCGAGACAACAAGCATGTTTTGATTTATTACGTAAACTTTAATCCGTATGAAACCAAACGAAACAACTATTTTTTCGATTTCAATATCTTAAATGCACACATTCAAAGTTCTTATCACTTAGTGATCAGTGGTCTTTACATCTACTAGGAATCACTATTCTCTTTTCACATGACTAGAAGTCTAAACACCTACTAACCGACACGCGTTTCACCATTTTTTCTTCACATTACTAGAAGTCTAAAAACCAACTAACCGTCACGTGTTTCACTATTTTTCTTCACATGACTAGTGGTCTAACACCTACTAACCGTCATATATTTTTCTTTTGGTCATCATACATTAACAGGATACAGGAACCACATGTTTATTATCATCTTATCAAGCAAACACGATGAATTCATTTCCAACTGAAACAACACAGGAGCATCAAAATTTATAAGAATGACCAAATCTTGTAATGAGAGCGACATTTATTCGAGGCAACAAGTATTTATTGGATCTAGTACAGAAGATTTGATCCATAGTAGACCCAAGCAACATCGATTCGAGACATCATGTACGTTTTGATCTATTACGTACACTTTAATCCGACTGAAACCAATGGTTTTTTGATTCCATTTTCTAAAATGGACACTTTAACAGTTCTTATCACTTAGCGATTAGTAGTCTTTACATCTACTAGGAATCACTATTCTCTTTTCACATGACTAGAAGAATAAAAACCTACGTACCAACCGTCACGTGTTTCACTATTTTTCTTCGCATGACTAGTAGTCTAAACACCTACAAATCATCATGTGCTTTTGTCTTGGTTAGATCTCATACGCTAACATGATTCAGGAACCAATTCTTTATTTCCATTTAATCAAGCAAACATTATGATTTCATTTCCAACCGAAGCAACGCGCGAGTATTAAAATTTGTAAAATTGACCAACACTTGTAGTGAGTGCGACATTGATTCGAGGCAAAAAAAAAAATTGGATCTAGTACGTAAGTTTTGATCGTTAATAGACAAAGGCAACATCGGTTCGAGACAACAAGCACGTTTTGATCTATTACATATACTTTCCGTATGAAACCGACGGAAACTACTATTTTTTCGATTTCATTATCTCAAATGCACACTTTCAGAGTACTTATCACCTGATGATCAGTAATCTTTACATCTACTAGGAATAACAATTATCTTTTCACATTTCAAATGGTCTAAACACCTACTTACCATCATGTGTTTCACCATCTTTTCTTCACACGACTAGTATTCTAAAAACCTACTAACCATCACGTATTTCACTATTTTTCTTCGCATGACTAGTAGTCTAACCTACCAACCATCATGTATTTTTCTCATGGTTAGCAGTCACACACCAACTGGATGCAGGAACCAATTCTTTATTTCCATCTAATCAAGCAAACATGTTTATTTCATTTCAAACCGAAGTAACACGCGAGTATCGATATTTTTAAAATTGACCAAATCTTGTAGTGAGTGTGACATTGATTCGAGCTAACAAAAATTTACTGGATCTAGTATGTAAGATTTGATCCTTAGTAGACCCAGGCAATATCGGTTTAAGACAACAAGCACGTTTTGATCAATTACGTACACTTTAATCTGTATGAAACCAACTAAAACCACTATTTTTTCGATTTCATTATCTCAAATGCACACTTTCAGTGTTCTTATCACTTAGTGATTTATAGTCTTTACGTCTACTAGAAATCACTATTCTCTTTTCACATGACTACCAGTTTAAACACCTACTAACCGTCATGTGTTTCACCATCGTTTTCTTCACATGACTAGTAGTCTAAAAACCTACTAACCGTCACGTGTTTCACTATTTTTCTTCACATAACTAGTACTCTAAACACCTATTAACCATCATGTATTTTTCTTTTGGTCATCATAAACTAATAGGATGCAGGAACCCCAAGTTTATTTTCATCTTATCAAGCAAACTTGATGATTTCATTTCCTACCAAAGCAACATGGAAGTATCCAAATTTATAAAAATAACCAAGTCTTGTAGTGAGAGCGACATTTATTTGTGGTAAGAAATATTTATTGGATCTAGTATATAAGATTTGATCCATAGAAGACGCAAGCAACATCGATTCGAGACAACAAGCACGTCTATTACGTACACTTTAATCCGACTGAAAGCACTATTTTTTTCAATTTCGTTATCCCAAATGGGCACTTTCAGAGTTCTTATCACTTAGTGATCAGTAGTTTTAACATCTACTGGAAATCACTATTCACTTTTCACATGACTAGTAGTGCAAAAACCTACTAACCGTCATGTGTTTCACTATCTCTTTTTCACATGACTAGTAGTCTAAAAACCTACTAACCGTCACGTGTTTCACTATTTTACTTCGCATGACTAGTAGTCTAAACACATACTAACCGTCACATGTTTTTCTCATGATTAGCAATCATACACTAACAGGATGCAGGAACCAATTCTTCCTTTCAATCTAACCAAGCAAACATGATTATTTCATTTCAAACCGAAGCAGCACGCAAGTATCTAAATTTATAAAATTGACCAAATCTTGTTGTGTGAGCGACATTGATTCGAGGCAACAAAAATTTATAGGATATAGTACGTTTGATTTGATCCTTAGTAGACCCAGGCAACATCGGTTCTAGACAACAATCACGTTTTGATCTACTGTGTACACTTTAATCCGTATGAAACCGATTGAAACCACTATTTTTTCGATTTCATTATCTCATATGCAATCTTTCAGAGTTCTTATCACTTAGAGATCAGTAGTCTTTACACCTACTAGGAATCACTATTCTCTTTTTACATGACTAGCAGTTTAAACACCTACTAACCGTCATATTTTTCAGCATCTTTTTCTTCACATGACTAGTAGTCTATAACCCTACTAACCGTCACGTGTTTAACTATTTTTCTTCACATGACTAATAGTCTAAACACCTACTAACCGTCATGTATTTTTCTTTTGGTCATCATACACTAACAGGATGTAGGAACCCCATGTTTATTATCATCTTATCAAGCAAACATGATGATTTGATTTCCAAACGAAGCTATGAAGGAGTATCAAAATTCATAACAATAACCAACTCTTGTAGTGAGGGCGACGTTTATTCGAACCCACAAATATTTATTGGATCCAGTACAAAGATTTTATCCATAGTAGACCCAAGCAACATAGATTCGAGACAACAAGCACGTTTTGATCTATTACTTACACTTTAATCCGACTCAAACCACGGTTTTTTCGATTTCGTTATCTCAAATGGACATTTTCAGAGTTCTTATCACTTAGTGATCACTAGTCTGTGGGCAGCATGCCCTTGGAAAAAGGATTATGTTCCTTTTGCCATTGCGGCCCTTTTTTGGAAATTGAGGGAGCGCGAGCGTGGAGGCAAGCGCTCGTAAAATACAGAGTCGCCACTTGAGTTTTTGAAGGTCCGACACTCAAGGAACCATATTTCGAAGCACCTGCCGCGCTATTTTGAAAAAGTTTAAGGAAACCAGTCCATCATAACCATATCTGGGTTCGGGAGCCAGGTTACGAGAAGGGAAGGGTTTTAAGGCACCCCTCTCGCCCAATCCGGAGATCGGTCTCTACTTAGGCATTTTTATGAAAACTTTTATGATTCTTCTTCTTTTTGATTATTTTTAGCCAATTAGGGCAGGGGAACAGTTAATCGGGGATTAAAACTGTAGCACGTTTGCAGGATATGACCAAATAATAGCATGGATGGATGGCAATTTGAATAATAAATGGGATAAAACCCAAAACATTGATCAAACACCAAAACAGTGCCTTGGCATGGTTTTATCACAAACAATAGCCAACTTGCATGTATGGATGAACCTGCATGCAAGGGAACTGTCGCGCGATAGAACCATACACTCGCGCGAGTGTTGATGTCTCACCAACAGTTTGAATTTCATCCCCTTTTGGGCTCTGGAAGGACCAGTGCACACCCAGGGGCAAACCAAACAGTTTATATGTAATGATTCTAAACTAAATATTACAGACTGATTGAAAATGAAACTGAATAAAATGGAAATACAGCCCCTAAACAGTGGGGGAATAAATAGAGGCCAGGGGCCTAGCTGCCCATGCAAGGGCCATTTCTGGAATTCAAAGGACCATCGCGCGACAGAGAAAGAGTCTCGCGCGATGCTCCTGACTGGACTTCCAGGAATTGCTTTGCATGCTTGGTGTCCTGAGACAGGTTCAGGGATCACCCAAGGGCATTCCAAATTATTTAAAGTAGTAAACTAAGCTACTGCGCTTATTTTTGACATACATCACAGTGATCTATATTGGAAAATAAATTACAACAGGCATGCTCATAATGAAAACAATAAATGACCAGTCTCCCTTCCCCACGAGGACCATTCTCTTGCTGACAGAACTGTCGCGCGAGTATAGTGGACCATCGCGCGAGGGTTTGGCTGTCAACAGCTTCTTGTAACTCTGCTGACTTTAGGACCAGGACTGGTATTGATTACCAGCCTTGGCCCTGTCAGCCCCCCTCAGGGATCAAAACAGAAACAAGCTAAATGTTATACCTTTGCTTGAAAAGGGTTTTGGAAAATGGATTGCTTAAGTGGTGTAGCCTTACAACTAAGTGTGTTTTGAACACTAGATTTGAAAGACTAGGAAGTGGTTTGGGTTAGTAACTTTGTGCTAGAAAGAACTTGTTTGCTTTGTAAAATAGTAATTAACCTTGTTAATCTTTTTTTTTGGAACCCTTAGTATGGAAGACCAATAGGGGTATTTATAGGGAGAGTAAGTGGGCTAGGTGGTGGCCAAACTTGGCTTTGCAACCAGCCAACAAGGCTGGTCACAACATGGTGGAAAAGCAAGCCAACAAGGTGAGTGGGGGTGGTTGTGAGGGTGTGAGGGTGAGGCCTGCCAGAACACTGCTCAGCTGAGGAAAACGGGGTTCCAGCCCATGGGGACCCATGTGACACCCAATCATCACAAATCCAGCTGGATTGTGTGATAGTGACAGGGGAGAACTGTCGCGCGAGGGTTCGGAACCATCGCGCGAGGGTCAACAGTCAACAGTTTGACTTTGACCAAACCTGTCAAGCTGAATATCGCGCGAGAAACAGGAAGAGTCGCGCGATGGTCAATCCTGACCCTAGGGTTTGACTGAAGGTTCAGAGGGGTTCAAAAGGTTTAAGAGAGGTTCAAGAAAGGTTCCAAACGCTCCAACCTCAATCCATTTCCCAAACTCAAGCCCGTTTGATCCGATTTCATCATCGGGGAAACAAGAAAACCGTAAAATAAAGTAAAACAATTGGGAGATCCAGATTGGGGTGTCTATAGTAGTCCCTCTTTGACGGCACGGGGAGCACCATTGACTGGTACGTGTAACGTCAAAGATTTCTAGACACCCACCAAATTCGCCTAAAAGCCGATTAAATGGAAAATGCAGACAAGTATGTAAAAATACCGTGCACCAAGGGGAAAATTGATGATCGGACGGATAGATCGTCGCTGATTGAAGATCGGACGGATGGATCGTCGCTGATTGAAGATCGGACGGATGGATCGTCGCTGATTTGATGATCGGACGGATGGATTGTCGCTGATTTGATGATCGGACGGATGGATCGTCGCTAATTTGATGATCGGACGGATGGATCGTCGCTGATTTGATGATCGGATAGATCGTCGCTGATTGATGATAAAACGGATGGATCGTCGCTGATTGAAGATCGGACGGATAGATCGTCGCGGATTGCGGGCGGATGGATCGTCGCTGATTTGATGATCGGATGGATGGATCGTCGCTGATTGAAGATCGGATGGATAGATCGTCGCGGATTGCAGGCGGACCACTGCTGGGGATACAAAATTCTTCGGGTTTGAAGGCAAAGCTTTCAAAATGACTCTCAAATTTATTTTAGGAACATATTGATGATTCATGAACCCGAAAGATGGGTAAATGAGACCGGGTCAGACCTAGAATCTGGATTGGGCCTGAGGCCCAAAAGATCGCGCGAGGGTTGCCAGTTAGGGCTTGGATCTGAACAGGCCCAGACCCGGCCCAAACCCGTTCCAATTGTTTAAACTCCGCGGGACGTTACAGAAACAGTGCGAGGCAGTTTCAAAAGTTCAGAAGTCTCTCAAACTCTCGTCTCTCCTCTCAAATCTCTTTCAAACTTCGATTTCTCCCACGAAATCATCAAAGCCACTCTTGATCGTCCATCCATGGCTGACCACGGTAACGGGGAAGGCGGGGGAGAAGTTGTTGACCGGTCGGAGGACCGAGGAGGTCCAATGGTTGTCGAAACAGGGGATCAACCACCGGCGGAGGCCATCGCAGAAGCCGGTGCAGTGGCGGCGATGGGCAGAGATGGCGGAGAGGGCCACGAGCAAGAGGCTGGTGGTGGCGAGGAGTATCGCGCGACAGTTGAGCCTGGGGCCGTGGGGGCTGTTGTCGAGCAGTTAGACCCGAGCATGGCCGTGGAAGGCTCGGTAGTGACCGGAGGGAGTTCTAGGGAAGCGGGTGGTAGTGGTGCCAGAGGCGATGATATTGAACCGATCGGGTCCCCGCCGAGGGACTTGGCGAAGGGTAAAGGGCCTGTCGAGGAGACTGCAGAGGTTCCGGTTGAGATCCGAGAGGAGGATGTGCTATTTCGGCCAGCGGCGACGTCGTCGAGCTACGTGCCGATTACGAAACACGACGTCGCCGAGCACTTGAGCGACGAGATGTTGGCAAAGCTGCTTGAAGATAACCCCGCCATTGGACTGTACGTGCTGCAAGCCAAAGAGGATCGAGCGAGAGCCGTTGAGGCCTCGGAGGTGGCGGAGAAAGCCGAGAGAGAAAGACAGGAGAGAGAGGAGCTTTTGAGAGAGGCGGAGGCCGAGGAGAGGGCCAGAGCAGAGGCGCAAGGGCCTAGGGTTACGGTGGTGGCGGAGGCGAAGAACACAGAACGGCCTGGATTTTCAGCAGAAGCATATGTGCTTCCTACACCACACCTTTTTGTGCCATCGGGCATTGGGGCATACATATCGTTGCGGAGGGACTACGACGACGAGCTCGTGCTGAGAGATCCCCGGGCTCACATTGCAGCAATATGGATGGAGGTATATTCTCAGAAAACACCCTTTGCAATTTGATTTCAATATTTTGTTTTCCATAGCTCAATTTCGATACTTGCTAGAACATGCTTGAACTTAGGATTGTATAGATGACCTGCGAGCCAAACCATGCCAAAACTATGTACTTCTTGTAACGCACGCCCAGCATGACATAACTTGAACCAACCATCCGTTGCAAACTTCATTGATTTCCTAGAACTTGAAAATGAAATCCCTGTATACTGATAATTTCCGTTGTATTGCTTGCCTTTGTGTCTGAAACAGGCTGGAGAGAGGCAAAGGGACATCCGCGGCTTCGGAGGAGCATGCATGTCCTTACGGTTGTACGAGGGGTTGCCAGAGAGGGTGAGGCAGTTGGTGAATGAGGCTGGCTTCGGGGTGTTTGTGCGGACTTTGACCCCGGCGAGGAATGACCACACTGTCCTAGTAGCACTTGCTGAGAGGTGGAGGGATACCACCAATACCTTCCACCTACCACCTGGGGAGATGACAGTGACACCTGCAGACTTTGCGGCGATCACGGGACTTAGGGTCGGAGGTGAGCCCATCCCATTCGACTCGGGGATCCAGGAGGATACGGCGGCGCTGAAGTGGTTCTTGGGCAGAGCGCCCAAGATAGAGGAGGGGATGGCGAGGTATGATCAGTTTAAGGATTACCAGAAGAAAGAGGTGACAAATGACCGGGAGGCAGAGCAGATGGCCCGAGCGTTCTTGCTATACCTGTTTGGTGCCACCTTGTACCCGAACAGACGAAGCAAAGTGCACCTCTCCTACTTGCCAGCGCTGAGGGATCTGAGGACGGCCTCATGCTTTGACTGGGGCGGGGCTGCTCTTGACACAGCCTACCACTTCTTTGGTAACTCGTCGAGGACGGGCAAGAGCACGGCTGGCTACTGGAGGGTCTGGGAGGTATGATTCTAACCCTTTGTAAGCACAATTTGATCATGCTTGTCCATTTATTTGTTTTAGCTTGCTTGACTCCTTCAATTTCAAATACTGTATGCCTTGTGACTAATGTTTGTACTTGTCCCGACATCGTGCAGCTTTGGGCATACGAGGTGCTGCGGATGTATCCGCCGGAGTGTAAGCACCCAGACTTGAGCACCATCCCCCGCGCACTAAAATGGAGCAAGTCCAACATGGGGAAGAAAGAAGGGAGAGGTGACCTCAACACCTTCAGACTGTACCTAGACGAGCTAAGGGCTTCACAGGTATGACACGAATCATAATCATTAGACATGCATTCGTTTCCTTGATTTAATGTTGTCGCTAATCAATTGCTCATATTGCTTGTCTTGAATTGCAGATCAATTGGGATCCCTGGAGGAGAGCGGGGCCAGAGCCAGAGTACTTGGCCAGGAGCAGAGCCGTTACAGCCAGCAGGGTGCTACTGGAGTCAGCCTTCGGTTGGCAGTGGTACTTGGGGGACCGAGTGACGCGCCAGTCGCTTGGTCACCTTGAGTTCCAGGTGCCAGGGCCACTCCCACCCCGAGCTTCACACACAGGAGAGTACACACGGGCTAAGCTGGAGAGGTACACGCGGCCGGACACTGAGCTTGCGCACTACTTGCATCTTGAAAGGGACTATGCCGCCTACCGGCGAGAGTACCTGGCGGGTCCACTAGGGATCTGTGGCCTTAAAGAGGTGCGGGGCCAGGCCGCAGGAGCCACTGAGGAAAGGAGAGCAGCCAGAGAGAGACAGAGCGGAGGCGAAGGCCGTGTGAGGCGAGGCCTAGGCGGACCTGTGGCTGGTGGACCCCCTGAGCTACTTTGGAGGATTCCCGTGGTTGACAGCCAGGGGAATCCTGCAGAGCTGCACCTAGTGCCTGCGAGAGTCGAGCCCACTCCAGTGACCGTTTCGATAAGACTCAGCTTCCTTTATTGTATTTCAATTCCAAATACTTGAATTATCTGTTGAATAGCTTGATAAGTCCAAACTACATACAGGTGCCAACTGAGTGGGTGAACGAGGCCGTTCGACGCATGCTGGCTTTGGAGAACATAGTGAGGAGAGCGGCGAGCGAGATGCCACTAGAGCTGCACTACTCAACGCCTACACCACAGTCGATTCAGCTAGCTGTTGTTTAGAGGACCCAGGTACGAAAAACGATACACTCCTGCTTTCGATACATTCCTGCTTTGATAGTTCGGTAGACTGTACCTGCTTTCAATAATTGAAATACAATATATGCAATGCATAATTATGTTTTGAAATGAATTGACAATGCAGACACAGGAGAAGACGGCTCCTAGGAGGAAGAGCGCGCAAGATCCGCCACAAAAGAAAGTGGCGGCAAAAGAACCCACACCTCTGGCCACCACCACGCGACGACAGACTAGGAGTACACAGTTGGAGCGTACACGTCAGGAGGGGGCTAGACAGACCGAGAGGCGCGCCGAGCTTCGGTACCAAATCAAAATGTGAGAGAAGCCGACACTAGAGGAGCCGGCCCGCAGGAACCGGATTGTCTTGGGTCCAACCTCCGAGGACGAGGAAGAAGAAGGAGAAGAAGAAGAAGGAGAGGAAGAAGAGGACGAGGAAGAAGAGGACGAGGAGCACTCGTCCACTAGCAGTGGCTCTGATGACTCCGTTGATGACCAGGGGTACAAGGATGACCCCCAGGAGCTACAGGACGAAGCAGGTAGCGATGACTGGCTCGACGTGCGCGGAGGGCGTCGATGAAGCCTCCATCACCCTTTTGCATTCCGCTTTTGATTTCGGGCCTGTGTGCCCAAGTAGATAGCTTAGCTGATAGCCATTTTGAAGGCCTGCGTGCCTGTTGATTAGCAGGCACATGTGCCTTGACCTGATGACGTTGGTTGGCCGAAGTGCCGCAGATAGTAGTTCTTTTTGCTTTTGACATGGGTAGATCACATTTGTTATAAAAGTTTGCATTTTCTGAGTTTATTGTTTCTCATTATGAACAAGAGAAAATAAAACCCACCGCTAATACCAAACTTGTATTGACAACACACCGAGACTACTTACAGACACATATGAATGTATAAACTGACCTAGCTCTAAAAGAAAAAGGAAAGGTACCCTAGGATACAACTAGGATACGAGGATACGAGAAATAATGAAATTTTGGGCATTAATACGCCAAAACTCACAATACCCTGTTGAAGACAAAACTGACACTCCCGAAAGGTCAAACATGGTCAACATGACCTGTACCTATCAACGGAACTGAACAAAACGTCCCGGAAATAGACTTATACCGAAAAATGCTCAAAATAACGCAAAAATGGCATAAAACATCTAAGAACGACTCAATTATGTCCTGGACTGAAATCGACACCTCCATGTAGTCACTTAAGGTCCAAGTGACCTGTATGGCATGACTGAATTGGGCTAGAGCCTTCATAGCGAGTTCCGACCTCCCGAAACCTTGGTTTGAACTTGAAATGGGCCTCCGAGGGTCCAAAATCTTCGTTAAGCACGACATTTCGAATCCGATGCTTGGATACAGTCATAAATACTTATAATGATTTGCTGGAATCATTAAAAGTGCAAAAAGACCTTTGGAATGACAAATGACCAAAATTGGACAGTAGCTGTTGGAATCTGTCAAAACTACAGACAAACCGTCGCGCGATGATGTGAAACTATCGCGCGAGTGAGCCTCTATCGCGCGATGATTTGGAACTGTCGCGCAATAGTCAAACCCTGCTAAGCTGCCTTTGTTTGACCAAATTATTGCCATAAACCTATTCACTTCTCCACGTCTTGGAAGCTATTCTGAAGTTGCAGAAGGGGGTTGTCCTTGCATGGCAAGGTGGTAGAACACCTAAGCTTCAATCTCATCTTCCGGTGCGAGAACCGAGGACGATATTTCCAATATTTTGCCTATAAGAAGAAGGCATTAGGAGTAATGTAGGGTATACCCCTCCTTGTTACTTAAAATGGGAGATTCGTTAATGGAAACACTCGATCCTTGGCTAATGAGAGACGAAATCATAAATTGGGTGAGCCCCCGGTCTCGGTGCTTGTCCTCAATTCGTGATCTCCGATTCAGTCGACCGTGCGTCGAGCTTCTCCAAGCTGCATTACCTTTCTGGGACCCGACTGTGCATGTTTTCCGGTTCCGTCAAGACGAGATATGCCCAACCATGGAAGAATTCCAAGTGCATGTGCCCGGCTTCGCCAACTTAGACGTCCCTGCAGTTCCACCACTTCACGAAGACATGGAGCAGATTCTACAGGCAAAACTCAACATTCCCGAGGCACTGACGGCCAGCATCATTCAGAACGGCGAACTCATCATCATTCGACTGATTGAGCTGTATGGCCCCGAGGGAGCCCTGGGAGATTACGTAGGGGAAGCTCACAGGCGCTTCGTATTATCCATATGCGCACTGGCTGCCTATATGCTGGTTCCTATCGAAGGAAGAGTGAGTCCCAAATTGGTGAGCATGGCCCTACAAATGGATGCCCAGAAAAACATCATGCATGTGATCCTAGCGGAAACGCTCCTGGGCTTGGATATGGTGAAGCTTGAGCAAGCAGATTCATTCAGTGGATGTCCTATCCTGCTCCAGGTAGATTCTTACCCAACTCATTTCCCGCATTTTCGTTTTTTTTTGCCCGGACACTCAGGCTGTATTTGATTTTTGACTTGTCCCCTGCTCACATGCAGCTCTGGCTATCGGACAAAGTGGGAGTTTTAGAAGAGCCACAGGCTGGCTTTGAAGACTTTCCCAGGCTTTTGGTCAAAAGACCGATGATATTCCCTGACCTGACGGTGGACATATGGTTCGCATTTCTGAATGACCTGCACCCTGAAGACATAGTCTGGAGATGTCCTTGGTTAAACCTTCCGGAAATGAAGATCAGTTCGGCTGGATTCAGTAGAGTGGTAATCGCTGGCTTAACAAGCTTCACCTTTTACATCCCAGGGCGTACTCTTCGTCAACTCGGGAGAAGCCAAGGGTACAAATGCTATGGAGCGAAAGACTTCGAAATCCCCGTATTTGACTCGTGGCATCTGCGCTGCTACAAAGACAACTGGAGCAACATGGCTTTGAAAGAACTGATTCCGGACTTCAAGACATGGCTGGAAAATTGCTATGAAAGATGGCTTCGTGCTGAAGTTGAGGCAAGGCTAAGGGGATATTTCTGAATCCCGTAGAAACAAATTTGTAACCAATGTGTGCCCGGAAACCGTTAGGTTAACTGAGCTGTTGTCTTTTAATCTGTATGCTCGCCTTGTAAATTACACATCCCGTTGCCCGGCTCGACCGGCTAAATAAAAACTTTGAATAAGAACGATCTGGACATTATTCACCCGAGGGACCAAACTTATCATCGAATGTGCGATTTGAACGAACAACGCTTCGACGTAGTCATAATTGCCCGTAATGATCTACTGGAAGCATCGGAATCCCGAAATCTGGCCCGAGGCAAAATGTGACAAAATGCCTCCCAAAAGACAGTAGCCTGCTTTACTATGCCGAAATAAACTGAACCCTCGCGCGAGTAAGTGAAAGCATCGCGCGATCAAACTCAGTTGCGCGACACTCCTGAACCCTCGCGCGATGGAGAATCTCTGCTACAGCTGCCAGCCTTGACTTATTCTGAAAATAAAGTGAGGCAGACCCTGCCACTAGTTCTGGACGTGCAGAAGCTCCTGGGTTGTTACAGAGGTGTGCCCTTGATTTGGAGAACATAGGGGACACCTTGCATGGATATTTTATCCAAGGCAAAAGGCATTTCACCCTTCCTTGGCTATAAAAGAAGAGTAGCCCCCTGAATGAAGGGTATGCTCTCCGTAGAAAACTTCTGATACTTTTCCCCCAATGGCAAATCATCTCCCCACATTAATCAGCCCGTGGCTCGAAGAATTTGTTACAAGCGACTGGTTATGCTTCTGTTCTCACGGGCTGGCCGCCTTTCGCTTCCTAAAAAGCATAAGACTTCACCCCGAAATCCTGAGAGCAGCTCTCCAGTTTTGGGATCGGGACGTCCATGTGTTCCGATTCGGGGACAACGAGCTGTGCCCGACTGTAGAAGAATTTCAGGCATATCTCCAAGGCTTGCTTCGAGCGTGATTGTCGTGCCACCTTATAGACAAAGCATGCCGAAGCTGCTGAAAACCTGTCTGAATATTTCAAGGGGTGCGGCGGAAGGTCTGCTGATTGGCGGACAAATAAACGTCGTGCGCCTAATGGAATGGTACGGGCCCGACGGCGATCCAGCGGATACCGTTCTGCAAGCCCGACGCCGATTTGCCCTGTCAATTGGCATACTAGCCGCATACCTGCTGGTGTCTCCGTATGGACGACCTGACCCTTCACTGGTGGATGTGGCCACTCAGATGGGTGTTTGAAAGAACGTGGTTCCTATGGTGCTTGCGGAAACGATCATGGGTCTAGATTTGGTGGCCGTCGGCCAAACAAACACGTTCGGTGGCAGCCCACTCCTGTTGCAGGTAAATTCTCACTCAGCTCACCTTTTTCCGGCTTTCACACAGTCTGTTTTTACCTCATCTCTCGGCTAAGGCTAAATCGGAGCTGCTTACTTGTTTTTTCGCTCAAGTCTTATGTGGCTCCTTACTTGTCTTTTCGCTCATACAATTGTGGCTATGCGACAAACTCGGGCTAATTACGGCTCCTGAAGCGAACTGGCCCCGTTTGCCCGGGCGAATGCATCAAAGAGGGATGTTGTACCCAGAGATGTCTGAGGAGGGGTGGTACGCCTTCATGAGGGAGATGTCTCTGCGCGAAATCGTCTGGCGGCACGAAGCCCTGAACATCCCGGACATGGCTCTGCACTCTGCAGGTTTCGAGAGGATGGCAATTGCTGGGCTGTCCAGTTTCACGTTCTACATTCCAGGTCGTATTCTGCGGCAATTAGGCATGAGCCAAGGTCTACATCGAGCTGGGATAGAAGATTTCCAAATTCCAGCATTCACAGCCCAACATCTGGTTGGGTACGAGCACAACTGGGCTTGAGGGTGTAGACACCTCCCAGACGGGGCATCGCCATACAGATTGATCACGTTTGTTTGCTCGATTGGTTGCTTGCTTCATAGACCAAGACCGTGGACATTCCCATGGCTAGGAACTTCGCCACACGATAGCAGTCATCATCAAAACAGAGTCGCCACCTAGTTTACCGAAACTGGGAAAATAGACAGAGATTCCGGGTACGGGAGCCAAAAGTACAATAAGGGGAAGGTGTTAGGCACCCCTCTTTGCCCAGTCGTGAGACTGGCCCATAATCATTCAACATAAGACATATACATGCTTTAGTTAATTCTAACACGTAGTTTGTTTTTAGCCTTTAAGCAATAAAGGGTGAGCCAAGACTGTAATTGAAGGCATGCATAGGAAAGCAGAAAACAAAATAAAACATAGCTGTCCCAGGAAATAGATTACTCGGCCGATGAATGGATGTCACGGCCGAGTAATCTCACTGGTTTGATATACCGGCCGAGGGATCAAAGCCCCGGTCGATGTTCTTCCTCACACCAGACAGAAAACTTAGCAGATAATCAAAATGCTACGATTAAACATAAAAACGATAAGTAAACCGAACCAGAGGCCATTGGGCCTCACCACCTTGATCCCCAGTTGCTTCATTGCTTCGGATTGGTGGTGATTGACTGATTGCTTTTTCTGAAAACCCTAGGATTAGGGTTTGAACTTCGGGGTTTGATCGTCGGATTGATGGCTACCTTCGGGAGGTTAGGGCTTCTATAGAGGGAGTATTGTAGACACCCCAATTTGGACTTTTCAAAATTCCTTGACTTGTGGCCCAGAGGCTCCCCGATGATGACTTTGGATTGAAACAAGCCAAGTACCGATCAGAACTTTGCTCCTTGAAAGATTTGAAGAGGGATTAAAAATGGTCAAAAGCATTTTCAAGCGCTTGGGAGAAGTCCCGAGCGCTCAAAACCATTTTCCAAAACCTTTGGCCTGGCTCTTTCTCGAGCGCTCGGGACTGTTTTGTGGCACAATGGATGGCAGTATCACCCACTACCCATGCAACTCATCATTACCACCATCTTGAGCCGGCTGGTAGCTCAGTCCACACTCAACCTCTGGTGGCAGAGATTCAGGCCAAAGATTTTCCTATTAAAAAAATGTTTTATTAAACCCATTTGATTTTCAAAAACTATAGGTTATTTTGCCTATAAATAGGAGGGTCTGGTTTCAGATGCAGGGGCTACGAAATTTCATTCCTGAAGAACCCTTACTCTCTGCTCTCTTTCTCTCTCTAGCTAAAAACCAAAAACTTCCAAACTCACCTTCTAAACTTCAAAAGTTTTAGAAATCACCAAGGAAAAGGGCAAGAAATCCAGAATACTCTTCTGATCTTTTGCACTTTTCTCTCTGCTTCCACCTTTCAAAGCCATTCCAAGGAGCAAGGTTCAAGTAAAAGGTAGAACTCTTTACCTTTGATCAAACAAAGAGGCTGTTCTTCCCTTCTGAGGGGGGTCTCTCAGCCTGACCCAGTCTTCAATACTGGGTGTATGGTTGGGAGACCCTAGTGTAAAAACAAGAGCAATGGGGTACAAAAAAATGTTTTCACAAAACCCTCACTGGAAACACTCCAGAGCGCTCGAGAGTACTCCGGAGCGCTCGGGACTGTTTCCAGTCCCATGCATGACATTTTGGTAAGCAATAGGCTGGGGATGAGGTGCACTCTCAAATAAGATGGTGTTACTCTAGCATGCATGCACAGAAAATCAGTTATCCTGAGACAGAAACACCTCTTACAAGTTTTTCGTCTAAAACCCAAGATTTCCAAGCTCGAAAGACTATTTTCCCTTCTGAAAGATCAAAGTAGGGGTTTTCGCATGCTAAGACAGTACCATTTCCTGTTTGAGAGAGAATTGCCACGCAGTTCACTCCCAAGCGCTCTGAACCGTTCCAGAGCGCTTGGGAGTGCATGCATGCCGTTGCATCCCATTTTCCAGTCAGCCGAGTTATCTGGTTTCTGCATGCACGAATGGGGCCCGTTGCTCTTTTAAATTTGTAGATTTAATCTTGTTAAGGCAGGGATGCGAGATCTGAATGATTGAGGGTTTATTCCAGTCTTTCAAATCCTCTGCTGAGCCAGTAGGGTATATAGCAGCTTTTCAGTTCTTATTTTAGCATTACATTCTGTCTGTGCTAACAAGTTTTGCAGGTTCAGAGTGTCAGAACTCCCAAGCGCTCGGGACCACTCCCGAGCGCTCGAGAGTGAATCCAGTAACAGATCCTCAGTTTCTGTTATCATGTGTTGCATGCACAACCATTTCACCCTCCACTGTACACCTGCACATGCATGCACTTCTTATCTGTTATAACTGTGGATACTTGCTAAATGCTCTAATGAAACAAAATCCCTTTTGAAAATCCCACAAACGTTTAGTAGAGACCGATCTCGAATCGGGCGAGGGGGGTGCTGTAAAACCCTTCCCCCCTCGTAACATGGCTTCCGGACCCTCAAAACGATCTCTGGTTTTCAAATTCAAATCAACCATTTTTCAAAACAAAACGGTTTCTCGGGTGATTAACCATAAATCCGGGTGGCGACTCTTCAAACCATATTTTTCTTCAAAAGCGGGAAAATATACTTAATTTTTCGGGCAGGTAGCCCACAAGTATGTGAGATGATTTCTGCAGAGTTTGGAGGTATGAGATGGAGGAATTGAATGTTAATTTCGGAACCCTAAGGCCTCTTTATATAGGCAATTAATGACTCACTCCGGCCAATCAAATGGCGTGAATCAAAAAGGAATTCTAGAGTTCAAAGATCTCTAGACGCGATCTATTTCGTAGCCCGAACGCATCGGAAAAAGGCTGCTAGGGTTTTGGTGCGTCGATCAAACGACTGACAGAACATTCCAGAATTTTGGAAAAAGACGATCTGGCGGCCGAGGAATGGATCTTACAGCTGAGGAATGGATTTGACGATCTGGCAGCCGAGGAATAGATCTGGCGGCCGAGGAAACGATGTTGCGGCCGAGGAATCAATCTTACGGCCGAGGGATTGATCTCTCAGGGAGATTTTCTAGCAACAGGTTGCTCGGGTGAGGAAATGATGTTAAGGCCGTGAGATCGATGTTACGGCCGACAGATGGATTCTCCTAGCTTCTGTATTTTCTGTCTGAAAGGTTGTATGGCTCTGATTGGGTCCTCTAAGTGGCTCAAAGTTCTTACCGAAAGTCCTAAGGTTCTCAAGAAAGCAATCAGCAATCACTATATCCATTTCATCATTGGGATGGTCCCCAAGGTGGGACTTGAAATAATCGTTAGGCCAAATTGGGGTGTCTACAGATGCCCCTCTTTGACTGAGCTCAGACGGATCGCGAGACATGTTTGAGTAAAACTCAAAGCTGTAAAAAGCAACTCAATTTGGTCCAACCACTATTCCAAGGGGTTTTCAAAAAAAGGTTTTGTTATGGTCGGGCTGGGAGGCTGCCTACGTATTCCACAAGGGAAATTCAGACCAACCGTAGTTCGGGCAATAAAGAAAAGTAAAAATTTTAGAGGGTTAGAAACAGAAGACGTACCTTTGGGCTTAAAAAGCCGTAGTGTTACGTACCTAGACTGAGCCAGGGTTTTGGCGGAAGATAGTTGAAGGAGCGCGGGGCTGCCAGGGAATTTTTTGGGCGGAGAGCTTCCTTAGTATTTTGGGGTAGATCAGTACACGGCAGGTGCGTTTGCTTTTCTTGATCATCCTTACTTTGACTGAGAGGAGCTCGGTAGAGTAGCCTATCCTTGCGAATGAGCTTTTTTGAGATATGGGGGGCACAAGGCCAGTAAATAGAGGATGGAGCGTTGGAATGAAGGAGCCGAGGCGTGGAGCTGGTTGGAGGAGCTTGATTGAACCGAGGCATAGAGTTGGTTGCATTCTAATGGTCTGCGCACGGAGTTTTCTCATCATAAGTTTTGACATAGAGCCAAAGGATCGAGGCGCCGGACCGATCAATAAAACCGAGGCATCGAGCCGGTTTGAGGAGCTTGATTGAACCGAGGCGTAGAGCCGGTTACATTCTGATGATCTGTTTCATGAATGAGAGAGATATGTATATGATGATGCTGGCAGTTAGATGTGAGCAGATATGCTAATGTAGACTCGATGATAATAATGGTGATGCAATTGATGCTAATGTGCACGGGCCCGTGCGTGTGTGTTTGATTTAAGCATAAAGCTTCTATCAAGTTCTGGACTTGAGCATTCGGAGCATAGAGCTCGAGCATTCGGACGGCAGAATCCGAGCATTCAAAGTACAGGCTTTGAGCATCCAGTACGCAGTGGTTGGGCATTCAAACGTAGAGCTTAAGCATTCAAGGTATAAACGTTAAGCATTAGAACATAGAGTTCGAGCATCCAGTACGCAGTGGTTGGGCATTCAAACGTAGAGCTTACGCATTCAAGTGTAGAACTTGAGCATCCAATACACAGTGGTTGGGCATTCGAAAGGCTTCGAGCATTCAAAGTGTAGAACTTTGAGCATTCAAGCATGGAGCTTGAGAATAGATGATATCTTGTTGATTAGAGCTGCTGAGTAGTGAGTTTGTAGAACTGCTATGCCGTTGAGTATTCCATCTTCCACAGGGTTTGATTTGTTCCTCATGCTTGGGATTCTTCCAAGGCTAGTTTTCACATGCTCGGGATGTTTCCAAGGCTAGTTCTGAGTATGCTCGGGATTGTCCCCAAGGGTAGTTCTGAGTATGCTCGGGATTGCCCCCAAGGCTAGTTTTTTTGAGTATGCTTGGGATTGCCCCCAAGGCTAGATTCCACATGCTCGGGATTGTCCCCAAGGCTAGTTTTGAGTATATTCCACTTTGTTAGGGAGATTTCCATTACCTCCACTGCTGGGACTGCCTCCCGGAGGCCAAACGCCTTCTAGTGACTCAAACGTCTTCTGGTGGCTAAATGCTTTCTGGCAACATAAACGCTTTCCGGGAGCTAGCAACCTAAACGCCTTCTGGAGGGCTGTGCACTAGGTTATTGTAAGCCTCATGCAGGTGCTTTTTCTTGTTGGCTATTCACTCAATGTATTAAGTGAAAGCCGCCGGATTGTTTTGCTGGCCTGTTGTTTGAGCGACTTGGGCATAGAGCTTTTGAGTATGAGTATGGAGTTGCTGGTAGTGATAGTAAACTTAGAGCTGTTGAGATTGCTCGAGTATGGGCGTGGGGAGCAGCTGAATAGAGCTACTGGGAGGAGTGGAACTGCTGAGAGGGAGTTGTGGAGATTGGACCTGCTAAGCGCAAGGCGGCCTGTGCATAGAATTGCTTGAAACCCAACAAGGTCGTGAATGTGACAAGGCATGCATACGATGCTACTGAAGAGCAAGTGTGAGGGTTCTAAGTTATGAAGGCAGAGCTGCTGATGCGAAGTAAGGAGCTATGGGGATGTGAAGTGCGAAGCCACTTTAATACTGTTGATATGGTGCCAATTGTAGAGTTTGCTGAGGCTATCTTTCAGCTTTTTTTTTGACTTGGCTTTGTCAGTTATAGATACCAAGCTTGGTATGGTCGGTTCAAGGACCGAAATCCAGGAGAATCCTGCAATCCATATTTGAATAGTTTAGAAAACAGCAATGGAAAGGAAAACAACATGCAATAGGCTTAGAATCGACCACGGGCCGAAGCCCTTTTATGCGGACTGCTAGGGGCAGGACCATCACATTTAAAGAACCCTAGTTCAAGAGCTTGAACGATTTTGGGTGACATAGATTGCAATGCAATACATAGGCATGTTAATTTGAGTATTTAAAAAGAAATGCAAGCCCCCTGTTTAAGCCATGAATGCTTGACCCTAGGTCAATCGTCCATGATGACAATGATCTACTTGCCCCTAGCATAGAAACATGCGATGTGAATAACAATGAACGTGAGTGCAATGTTTCCGTTTGGCAGAGGTCTTGGCATGCCCTTGACAGTGCTGTGTGACAGCATTCCACAAAAGAGTTGAGGTGTTCCCCCAGGATATGACGCTTCTCAGGTTGAGCTTTTTTCAAGTGTGTTGGCAGGGATGTAGACTTTACAATGCATCCCTTTATTGCCCTTTATTCCTTGATGGCCATGATGCCTTGATGAACCTGCCTTGTTTGAGCATAAGAACACCTCATACTTGGGGTTAGATCGTGCAACCAAGACAACTAATTTTGCTAAGCAAACATAAGGATGTACACATGAAATACTAGGTGCAAAAGACAGGGTGATGATGATATGCATGTGAACCCGCAATGCATTCTGGACATCTCAACTTTCGCGTATTTGGTAAAATGCTTCCCTTTGCCCTAGAGAGGCTAATAATGATTTATTGCTTATACTAGCCAGGTGTTTTGAAAGATCGCAATGCCCCAGCGGCACCACTGAAAACATTGTTTGGTCAAGGAACCATATTGCTGCACTCTTCATGAAATGAGAGGCCCATGTTATTTCCTCATAAATTTGCAAAAAAAGTGACTGCGCTTGCATTTGCTATGTTAAGAATGCTTAGGATAAAACCATCTTTGAAAGCTTTTCCTCGAGGATTTCAAGGTCATATCATTCCATCCATGTTCCACACTCACGTCATTCAATCATCAAAGGACGTAGAACTATTTTGCAAACCTATGCCCCTAGTCAATTAGGTGAGTTTGTTGCTTCGAGGTTGACTTGAGTTGGATTGATAAGCACCTACTGAGACCCACACAAGAGGTTGGATACTTTTAAGAGAAGTGCATAAAGGGGAACATAGCCATGCCCCCTGTCTCACGCAACTCTCCATGTTGTGCAATTTGCCAAGATGATGCAAATTCCAAGATTCTTGCCCTTCGTGTTAAGTCCCACACTAGTGATGCCCCTAGTGTCTGGGACCTTGCTACTAAGTCGTGTTCCCCAATCTGAGAGGACTTTATTATGGACCATAATGTAGGCTTGGGGTTTTGGCTTGAAAAAGAAGCGGATGTAAAGGCTCAAACCTAATTTCTACTCACGCTTGGGTTTTAAAAGCTAGCAGCCATCTTCAACATTTTTATCAACTCTTGTTGTCTCTTGCCTCACTATGGGCTACCAGCCCGAAAAATATATTTCCGTTTTGAGAAAAATGGTTTGAAGAGTCGCCACCCGGATTTATGGTTAATCACCCGAGAAACCGTTTTGTTTTGAAAATGGTTGATTTGAAATTGAAAACCAGAGATCGTTTTGAGGGTTCGGAAGCCATGTTACGAGGGGGGAAGGGTTTTACGGCACCCCCCTCGCCCGATTCGAGATCGGTCTCTACTAAACGTTTGTGGGATTTTCAAAAGGGATTTTGTTTCATTAAAGCGTTTAGCAAGTATCCACAGTTATAACACGTAAGAAGTGCATGCATGTGCAAGTGTATAGTGGATGACAAAATGGTAAATGAATAAGATGCATGATAATAGAAACTGATGATCTGTCACTGACTTCACTCTCGAGCGCTCGGGAGTGGTCCCGAGGGCTTGGGAGTTCTGATACCCAACCTGCAAGTTTTGTTAGAACAGACATAATATAATGCTAAAATAGGAACTGAAAAGCTGCTATATACACTACTGGCTCAGCAGAGGACTTGAAAGACTGGAATAAACCCTTAATCTTTCAGATCTTGCATCCCTGCCTTGACAAGATTAGATCTACAAATTTAAAAGAGCAACAGGCTACACTTATGCATGCAGAAATTAGAGAACACAGCAGACTGGGGAAGATGGAACGCAATGGCATACATGCACTTCCGAGCGCTCGGGAATGGTTCGGAGCGCTTGGGAGTGAGCTGCATGTCAGCTTGCTCTCAAACAGGAAATGGTACTGACTTGACATGCAAACACCCTTGTTTTGATATTTCCCAAGAAGAAAACATCTTTTAACCTTGGAAAAACCTTATTTTCATGAAAACTTGTGAGAAATACTTCTGTTTTAGTGGAAAATGACTTCCTTGTGCATGCATGCCAAAATGAAACCATTCCTTTTAAGAGTACGCCTCATTCCCAACCTACCATGTGACAAAGGACCATGCATGAAACTGGGAACAGTCCCGAGCGCTCCGGAGTACTCTCGAGCGCTCGGGAGTGTTTCCAGTAAGGGTTTTGTGAAAACATTTTTTTGTACCCCATTGCTCTTGTTTTTACACTAGGGTCTCCCAACCATGCACCCAGTATTGAAGACTGGGTCAGGCTGAGAGACCCCCCTCAGAAGGGAAGAACAACCTCTTTGTTTATGATCAAAGGTAAAAATTTCTACCTTTTGCTTGAACTTTGCTCCTTGGAATAGCTTTGAAGTGTGGATGCAGAGAGAAGAGTTCAAGAAATCAGAAGCAGAGAGTGTTCTGGATTTCTTGCCCTTTTCCTTGGTGATTTCTAAAACCTTTGGAGTTTGGAAAGAGAGTTTTAGTTTGGAAAATCCTTGCCTTCAGCAAGAGAGAGAGGAGAGTGGTTATTAGAGAGGGAAAATTTCGTAGCCCCTTGCCCTGAAACCAGACCCTCTTATTTATAGGCAAAATAACCTATAGTTTTCAAATCAAATGGTTTTGAATAAAACATTTTAAAATGGGGGAAATCTGCTGGCCTAGTGTTCTCTGACTGAGGTTGAGTGTTGACTCAACCCTCAGCCGGCTCAAGGTGGCTGTAATGATGGATTGCATGGATAGTGGGGAGACTTGCCATCCATTGGGCAGCACAGAAGACTCGAGCGCTCGGGAGTGGTCTCGAGCGCTTGGGTCTTCACTCTCGAGTGCTCGAGAGTGAGCTAGACCAGAGGTTTTGGAAAACGGTTTTGAGCACTCGGGACTTCTCCCAAGCGCTTGAAAATGCATTTGACCATTTTTATTCCCTTTTCAAATCTTTCAAGGAGCAAAGTTCCGATCGGTACTAGGCTTGTTTCAATCCAAAGTCATCATCGGGGAGCCTCTGGGCCACAAATCAAGGAAATTCGACAAGTTCAAATTGGGGTGTCTACAGTTGCCCCTCTAAGGGCGACGCTCGACATCATGCATGGATACGAGTGCCGTCCAAAGAATGAGACAGCCCAATTCGAGCCAAATCAAATCCTCAATTCAAAACACAAATGCAAGCGAAGACACAAACATTTGATGCATGCGGTCGCGTCTTTTCAGACTGCCTACGTACCCTTTTCTGTAGGGATCAGACCAGCGTAGTTCTTTGGGGCAAATGCAATCATGTAGACATGCAAATAAATGATGGAAAGGTGTCCCTCAGGACGGTGCCAAATCTACGGCGGGATATGAAGGTGGTGCCAAATCTATGGCGGGAAAAGAAGGGTGCCAAATCTATGGCGGGGAAGAAGAGTGCCAAATCTATGGCGGCAGATAACCTGGAGAAAACCGAGGAGATGTCCCTTAGGACGGTGCCAAATCTATGGCGGCGGGTAACCTGGAGAAAATCGGGGAGATGTCCCTTAGGACGGTGCCAAATCTATGGCGGCGGATGACCTGGAGAAAACCGGGGAGATGTCCCTTAGGACGGTGCCAAATCTATGGCGGCGGATGACCTGGAGAAAACCGGGGAGATGTCCCTTAGGACAGTGCCAAATCTATGGCGGCGGAGAACCTGGAGAAAACCGGGGAGGATGTCCCTTAGGACGGTGCCAAATCTATGGCGGCGGATAACCTGGAGAAAACCGGGGAGATGTCCCTTAGGACGGTGCCAAATCTATGGCGGCAGATAACCTGGAGAAAATCGGGGAGGATGTCCCTTAGGACGGTGCCAAATCTATGGCGGCGGAGAACCTGGAGAAAACTGGGGAGATGTCCCTTAGGACGGTGCCAAATCTATGGCGGCGGAGAACCTGGAGAAAACCGGGGAGGATGTCCCTTAGGACGGTGCCAAATCTATGGCGGCGGAGAACCAGGAGAAAACCGGGGAGGATGTCCCTTAGGACGGTGCCAAATCTATGGCGGCGGAGAACCAGGAGAAAACCGGGGAGATGTCCCTTAGGACGGTGCCAAATCTAAGGCGGCGGATGACCTGGAAAAAACCGGGGAGATGCCCTTTAGGACGGTGCCAAATCTATGGCGGCGGATGACCTGGAGAAAACCGGGGAGATGTCCCTTAGGACGCTGCCAAATCTATGGCGGCGGATGACCTGGAGAAAATCGGGGAAGATGTCCCTTAGGACGGTGCCAAATCTATGGCGGGGGATAACCTGGAGAAAATCGGGGAGGATGTCCCTTAGGACGGTGCCAAATCTATGGCGGCGGAGAACCTGGAGAAAACCGGGGAGGATGTCCCTTAGGACGGTGCCAAATCTATGGCGACGGATAACCTGTAAAAAACCAGGGAGAAGTCCCTTAGGACGGTGCCAAATCTATGGCGGCGGAGAACCTGGAGAAAATCGGGGAGAATGTCCCTTAGGACGGTGCCAAATCTATGGCGGCGGAGAACCTGGAGAAAACCGGGGAGGATGTCCCTTAGGATGGTGCCAAATCTATGGCGGCGGAGAACCTGGAGAAAACCGAGGAGATGTCCCTTAGGACGGTGCCAAATCTATGGCGGCGGATGACCTGGAGAAAACCGGGTAGATGTCCTGGAGAAAACCGGAGAGATGTCCTTTAGGACGGTGCCAAATTTAAGGCGGCGGATAACCTGGAGAAAACCGGGGAGATGTCCCTTAGGACGGTGCCAAATCTATGGCGGCGGAGGACCTGGAGAAAACCGGGGATGAAGTCCCTTAGGACGGTGCCAAATCTATGGCGGCGGATAACCTGGAGAAAACCGGGGAGTTTGTCCCTTAGGACGGTGCCAAATCTATGGCAGCGGATGACTTGCAGAAAACCGGGGAGATGTCCCTTAGGACGGTGCCAAATCTATGGCGGCGGAGGACCTGGAGAAAACCTGGAGAGATGTCCCTTAGGACGGTGCCAAATCTATGGCGGCGGATAACCTGGAGAAAACCAGGGAGATGTCCCTTAGGACGGTGCCAAATCTAAGGCGGCGGATAACCTGGAGAAAATCGGGGAGAATGTCCCTTAGGACGATGCCAAATCTATGGCGGCGGAGAACCTGGAGAAAACCGGGGAGGATGTCCCTTAGGATGGTGCCAAATCTATGGCGGCGGAGAACCTGGAGAAAACCGAGGAGATGTCCCTTAGGATGGTGCCAAATCTATGGCGGCGGATGACCTGGAGAAAACCGGGTAGATGTCCCTTAGGACAGTGCTAAATCTATGGCGGCGGATGACCTGGAAAAAACCGGGGAGATGCCCCTTAGGACGGTGACAAATCTATGGCGGCGGATAACCTGGAGAAAACTTGGGAGATGTCCCTTAGGACAGTGCCAAATCTATGGCGGCGGATAACCTGGAGAAAACCGGGGAGATGTCCCTTAGGGCGGTGCCAAATCTATGGCGGCGGATAACCTGGAGAAAACCGGGGAGATGTCCCTTAGGACGGTGCCAAATCTAAGGCGGCGGATAACCTGGAGAAAACCGGGGAAGATGTCCCTTAGGACGGTGCCAAATCTATGGCGGCGGATAACCTGGAGAAAACCGGAGAGATGTCCTTTAGGACGGTGCCAAATTTAAGGCGGCGGATAACCTGGAGAAAACCGGGGAGATGTCCCTTAGGACGGTGCCAAATCTATGTCGGCGGAGGACCTGGAGAAAACCGGGGATGAAGTCCCTTAGGACGGTGCCAAATCTATGGCGGCGGATAACTTGGAGAAAATCGGGGAGTTTGTCCCTTAGGACGGTGCCAAATCTATGGCAGCGGATGACTTGCAGAAAACCGGGGAGATGTCCCTTAGGACGGTGCCAAATCTATGGCGGCGGAGGACCTGGAGAAAACCGGAGAGATGTCCCTTAGGACGGTGCCAAATCTATGGCGTCGGATAACCTGGAGAAAACCGGGGAGGATGTCCCTTAGGACGGTGCCAAATCTATGGCGGCGGATAACCTGGAGAAAACCGGAGAGATGTCCCTTAGGACAGTGCCAAATCTATGGCGGCGGAGAATCTGGAGAAAACCGGGGAGATGTCTTTTAGGACGGTGCCAAATCTATGGCGGCGGATAACCTGGAGAAAACCGGGGATGAAGTCCCTTATGATGGTGCCAAATCTATGGCGGCGGATAACCTGGAGAAAACCGGGGAGGATGTCCCTTAGGACGGTGCCAAATCTATGGCAGCGGATGACTTGCAGAAAACCGGGGAGATGTCCCTTAGGTCAGTGCCAAATCTATGGCGGCGGAGGACCTGGAGAAAACCGGGGAGATGTCCCTTAGGACGGTGCCAAATCTATGGCGGCGGATAACCTGGAGAAAATCGGGGAGATGTCCCTTAGGACGGTGCCAAATCTATGGCGGCGGATAAACTGGAGAAAACCGGTGAGGAAGTCCCTTAGGACGGTGCCAAATCTATGGCGGCGGAGAACCTGGAGGGGATGGAGAGTGCTCGCACATATAGTACCTCAATGAATCAATTGAATTTTAAACATGTAAATAAAGATGATTGCATGCTTGTGATATGCAGGTGCAGCCACGATGTTCAGCCAGGGCACGACCTCAGGCTATCGTAAGCTCTCCAGCTTCTGCTAGCACACGGGGACAAAGGACACAGAGAGTGTCGCGGCCCACTGCAGAGGCTGGACAGTTCGAGGTAGTCCCTAGGGCGGTGTTCCAGCAGAGACTCGCTCGTGTGAAGGAGTCGGAGGAGGAGGAGGGGTCAGAGGAGTCTTCTGAGTCGCGTTTGTTAGGGTCGACGGACTCAGAGACTGCTCCTGGCTCTCCAAGAGACGATGACGGTGATGACAGTGACGAGGGTGACAACAGAGAGTCCGAGGGCCACTAGCGGAGGGGGGGACTCGTCGTGTCTTAGTCTTAGGTTTTTGCTTTGTTAGCTTACACATACATAGACCCGAGCGCCAAGGTAGTTGTAGCTTCTAGGCCTGCGTGCCTTGATTTTGTTTGGGTCTGCGTGCCCCGATAGTTAGGATTGGGCGGTGCTTGCCCCAGCTTTCGTACTTCCTTCCTTACTCATTGTAAATACCGTATTTGTTTATAAAAGCTTGCATTTCGCTCTTTGGTATTCGTTTCGCACTCCCTTTAAGAATTGTATTTTATGAAATATGTTCGTCTAGCTTGCAAGAAAGTAGAGAGCACGCGAATTTCAACCGATACTCTCAAGTTAGGAACGAAAATCTGACATCGACACACAGTCAATAATGCACATTGCGACTCATACATATCGTTGGGTTCAATAAAACACGCTTAACGTGGTATCTGACGTACTCGAGGGACGAAAGTCTTGGGAATTTTAGTATTTTTCAAAGAATAAGAACAAATATGCAGGAAAACACGTAACGGAAACCGCTGTATCCCCTGGGAACATGTTGAGAACCTACTGATTTGAGTTGGACATATTTGTGGCACTGAGCTGGGGCTGGAACACTGGGATCAGAACCCTCTGTAAAATAGTAGAACTCTCGAGCGCTTGGGAGTGGTCTCAAGCGCTTGGGTCTTCACTCCCGAGCGCTCGGGACTTCTGTCACTGGCAGTTCAGAGTTGTTTCCCAATGCCACTCACTAGCTATTCCCATGTCGTCTTCTTCTGCATGCACACTTCCAAGACGTCTTGTAACTCTGCACCATCTGTTTCCCAGCAGAAACAACTTCCCAAAGCAAGACTTGGGCTTTTCCAACATTTTTTTCAAATTTCCAAAGTTTGAAATTTTGAAGTTGTCTTGAAAATGTTGAGCTTGAAGAGTTCCAAAGCTAGTGAGGGTTGGTACTGCATTCTCCAGACCTCTATAAATAGAGAGCTCCTGTCTTGGCCATTCACTCACATTTTATTCCATTCTTCTCCTCCCAAAAACCCTTTTTCCTTCCAAAAACCCATTCCTCTCATGGCCTTGCTAAACCAAGCCTTGCTCCGTCCCTGGTTGGACAGCCTCGAAGGCATCGACTGGCTGAACTTCCGAGGACACCGACTTTACGCTCTTAGGCATCTTCGGGAGATCGCAATTCGTCCTGTCTTGCTACATGCGGCGGTGCGCTTTTGGGATTCTGAAGTGCACGTCTTTTGCTTCGGTTCTCAAGAGCTATGCCCCACCGTCGAGGAATTCCATGCTTACCTTGGAAGTCATGACTCCACGGAGCCCATTGTCCCAATGCTTAGAGAGAGTATGAAGAATATTCTGAAAGCTAAGCTAGGTGTTAGTGGAAATGTCGCTGAGTTTCTCACTCGGGGCAATGCCATCAACATCGTGCAACTGTACGAGAGATTCAGTCCACCCGGGGACTTGACAGGCTTCGAATACCAAGGTCGATGAATGGCGGCCTGTTGCATTTGTCTCTTGGTGGCCTTCCTCTTGGTTCCGTCCGTTGGTCAGCCCAGTTCTCTATTGGTGGGTGTCGCTTCTCAGATCGAGGCTCGCAAGGATGTCGCACCCTTGGTCCTTGCCGAGACCTTGATGGGGTTAGACGCTGTCCATGCTGGTCGCACAAGGGTTTTCGGTGGTAGCCCGCTGTTGCTGCAGGTTAGGGACCTCACTCAGCTCTCCTTTTTCTATTTCTCTCATTCATTTTACCTCATCACTCGGCTCAGGCCTTATCTGGCTCCTTACTTGTTTTCTCTCATTTTGGGTAGATGTGGCTTTGTGACAAGTTGAGCCTGCTGACACCTCCAGCGAATGACTGGTGGTATTGTGCAAGTGGATGGAACCGTCCTTTTCTAGCGACGTACAACAACGAGGATGACTGGGCTGATTTCTTTGCTTCTGCCGAGGAAGATGACATCGTTTGGCGGTGCCATTGGCTGAGGCTCCCTGCCATGACTGCTGGTAACATGGGTTCGACACATGTGCTTGTGGCTGGCTTGATCGGCTTTTCCTTCTACCCACCGTTCCGCATCCTCCGTCAGTTTGGACTTAATCAAGAAGTGCCACTGCCGGGTTCTGAAGTGCTTCGTCTCCCTCCCTTCACCATTCCGGGCCTTCGGAGTTATGTTCGATCGTGGGAGGCTCGCAGGACTGAGCCAAGTGATCCACTTTTTTCTATTGCTACGACCGGAAGGTATCGCAAATGGCTGAGGAGAGATGTGGAAGCAAGGATGGGTTGACCGCTTACTTTGCCGTTTTTGAAATAAAAGGAGTGTGTTAAAAATGTGTGTTTTTCGTTTTCATGCTCAGCTTGTGATAAAGAAATAATCTGAATAAAATTGGCTGATTAAGGGTTTCCCCCTTTTGGTTGGTTAATCGCATGCGCCTATGAGAAAACGTTCTGATTCGTCAATTTGGATTTTGATTTTAGAGATACAGGACCGAACCTCAGTGTGAGATTGCCTACTTATCCCTCACGAAAAGGGAATCAGGCCCATACGTAGTTCGGGCTAGGGTTCGCTCGGGTATTAACGCTCTCCTTTTGTGCTCTAAATTTTGCTTGGAGCCGCCCTTTCGGGTTTTCGGCCTAGCGAGCTCTCTTTCGACTTTTGCCTTAACTTTTGCCTAAGCCGCCCTTCCGGGTTTTCGACCTAGCAGGCTTGCTCTAAATTCTGCCTGGGACCGCCCGCCCTTGCCGTTTTCGGCCCAGCAAGCTCTCTCAAGGGTAATACCGTTTAAGTTGATCCAAATTGACAAGGTTAGAGAACTCGTTGCCGTCAAGGTCAATGATTGAGGCCGCTCCTCCGGAGAGAATGGTCTTGATGATGTACGGCCCTGCCCACTTAGGTCGGAACTTTCCTCGCAGATCAAACACCTGCGCACGAATTTCCTTAACTACCATGTCCCCCTCTTGCAGGTCCCTTGACTTCACTTTCTTGTTGAACACCCGGGTGATCCTTCGCTGGTAACCCTGAATGTGGTACAACGCCCGTAGCCTTCTTTCGTTGAATAACATGAGTTCTTCAAATCTCCCACTGATCCATTCAGCCTCGTTCACTCCGCTCTCAGCCATGACTCTCAGCGATGGAACTTCTAGCTCGATAGGGAGAACGGCCTCCATACCGTACACCAAAGAATAGGGTGTTGCTCCCGTCGGTGTACGAATAGACGTCCGATATCCCCACAAAGCTAGTGGTAATTGTTCGTGCCAATTCCTAGCTGACTGAGTAGTCCTTTCAAGGATCGTCTTGATCATCTTGTTCACTGCCTCCACTGCCCCATTTGTTTGTGGCCGATAGGTGGTTGAATGATGCACTTGAATCTTGAACTCGTCGAAGAGTTCCAAAACCTTTCCCTTGAAGTGAACGCCATTATCAGACACGAAGGCTTGAGGGACTCCATACCGATAAATAATGTTTTGCCTGATAAAATGAGCCACTTGAATGGCCGTCAATGTCTCATACGAGACTGCCTCGACCCACTTGGTAAAGTAATCCACTGCTACCAGAATGAACCTGTGACCATTGGAAGTCGCGGGAGTGATCTTTCCAATAACATCGATGCCCCAGGCGGAGAATGGCCACGGTGTCGCCATTGAGTGTAATTCCGAGGGCGGGACATGGATAAGATTGGCATGAGTCTGGCACTTATGGCATCGGCGCACATACTCGATGCAATTTGTTTCCATGGTTGACCAATAGTATCCCAACCTGAGAACCTTCTTTGCTAGCATCATTCCGTTCATGTGGGGTCCACAAACACCTTCATGCACCTCTTCCATTACTGCTCTCGACTCGTCGCCGTGAACACACAACTTATGAACCCCGCACGGAGATCGCCGGTATAGTTTCCCACCGCAGATGATGTATTGAGATGTGAGCCGCTGCAAGGCGATCCGATCCTTCTTAGTTGAATCCGCAGGAAATTCCCCCTTCTCGACGAAATTCCAAATATCATGGAACCAAGGGAGGCCATCGTCTGGTTCGTCGATATTCATGACATAGTCGTACACGTGTTTCCCCCTCTGCTCAATCATGACAGGTCTTAGCTTTACCCCGATTGGAAGTTCCAGCATGGATGCTAAAGTAGCCAGTGCGTCCGCGAAGCGATTCTTCATCCTCGGTACGTGCGTGAAGGTCACCTTTTGAAAGTTCGGGATAAGATCGTCGAGTTGCTGATGATACGGCTTCATTTTCTCATCCCTAACTTTCCATTCTCCATTTGCTTGCGATACGACCAAGTTGGAATCTCCGACAACTTCCAGTACTTCGACTCCAATCTCCAATGCAGCTTCCATTCCCACAATACATGCTTCGTATTCTGCCTCGTTGTTTGTGACTTCGAAGTTTAGCTTGAATGCGAGGGGAATGTGCGACCCCTCGAGCGAGACTAGCAGTATGCCAATCCCAAAGCCCTTCTGATTAGCGACTCCATCGAAGTACAACATCCACGTTTCGTCAACTGCTGTCATTACATCTTTGTCGGGGAATTGAAATTCAGTGTGTTCCGGGCCCTCAATCGGACGATCCGCCAAGAACTTTGCCACTGCTCTTCCTTTCACTGACTTGCGAGTGACGTACTTGATTTCGAACTCAGCCAACAAGAGCAACCAATGTGCTAACTTACCGGTAAGTGCTGGCTTCTCGAATAGATATTTGAGAGGATCCATCCGAGAAATCAGTATCACCGAGTAAGCCAGCATGTAGTGTCTCAATTTCTTTGTGGCCCATATCAGCGCCCAGCACGTCTTTTCCAATGAAGTGTACCGTTCTTCGCTTCCCACCATCTTCTTGCTCAAGTAGTAGATTGCCCTTTCAACCCCATCTTCTCCTTCTTGTGCCAACATGCACCCCATTGACGAGGGCGTGACGGATAAGTATAGGATCAAAGGTTTTCCCGGGATGGGCGGCATCAAGATTGGAGGATTCTGGAGATAAGTCCGCACTGCTTCGAAAGCTTTCTGACACTTGTCATTCCATTCAAATTTCACGTCTTTCTTGAGTAGTCGAAAGAGTGGTTCACAAGTCAAGGTCAACTTAGCGATGAACTGACTGATGAACTGAATTTTCCCCAAGAAGCACCGGACTTCTTTCTCGGACCGAGGTGGCTCCATCTCAAGAATGGCTTTGATCTTAGAAGGATCCACCTCAATCCCCCTGGTTGTGATCATGAATCCAAGCATCTTTCCGGCCGTGACTCCGAACGTGCATTTCTGCGGGTTGAGACGCATCCTGTATTTCTGAATCCTTTCCAAGAACTTCCTCAATGCCGGGAGATGATCTTTCCGCTCCTTTCCTTTCACTATCATGTCATCGACGTATACTTCGACCTCCTTATGAATCTTGTCGTGGAGCAGTGTCGTGGCACCCCTTTGATATGTAGGACCGGCGTTTTTCAACCCAAATGGCATAACCCGATAACAGTATGTCCCCCACTCGGTGATGAATGTTGTCTTTTCCCTGTCTTCCGGAGCTAGGAGAATCTGATTGTATCCTGAGAAACCATCCATGAAGGATAGTAGAGCATGCCCTGCAGTGTTATCAACAAGTATGTCTATATGCGGTAATGGGAAATCGTCCTTAGGGCTCGCTTTGTTCAGATCTCTGAAATCGACACACACCCTGATTTTTCCATCCTTTTTGGGGACAGAAACGATGTTGGCTACCCAAGTGGGGTACTCCGTTACGATTAGAAAGCCGGCGTCGATTTGCTTTGTGAGCTCCTCTTTTATCTTAAGCACCCAATTAGGCCGCATTTTTTTGAGTTTCTGCTTAACGGGTTTTGCGTCGGGGAAGAGAGGGATCCTGTGCTCGACGATCTCCGGGTCGATTCCGGGCATGTCCGCGTGTGACCAAGCAAAAACTTCTTTGAACTCTTTTAGTAAATCGGTGAGCTCTTGAAGCTCATCGGGGGACAGCCCGGAACCGACCTGAACCAATCGAGGGTTCTCCTCATCACCCAAATTTATAGAGATTATTTCTTCTTTTAAAGGCTGAGCATGCCTTTCATTTTCGCGATCGATGAGGGAACGGATCTCCTTGGGGACGTTCCCATCGAGATCTATTTCTTCATCGTCGGGATCTAAACAATTTATTTCAAAAATTGGCAAGTAAGCGAAAGCGTCATTCATTTCATTAGCAGCCTCCTCAGAAGGGGGGAATACAGCGGTTGACTCAAACTCAAAGTAAAAGCTACGCTGTGGAGGGCCAATAGGAACAAACTCCGACTCTGTGCTAGACGACGAGCTAGTGTCGGACCCGGATTCAGACTCAGTGTAGGTGCTGTGAGTGCGAGTTACATGTGGTATGAAAGTGCAATTATCATAAACGCCTACAGCCTCCACGATGAGTTTGGAAGGATCTTCAACCTCTTCTTCCTCTCCAAGCACCAGCACAGCAGCGTCTTCGACCCTACCCTCCGGATCTTCACCCTCGAATAGGAGTTGGAGATTGCCCAAACCAAAAGCCTCCAGCCAGTCAAGTGCCTCAGATACCTCTTCCCCCTGGGTCACTACTTCATCCTCTTCCCAAGTGTCGTTGGCAAAGATTTCAAACCCCGGATACTTCATTTTCGTGTCAAGATCCACAAAGGGCTCGGGCTCTCCTTGGTACAGCGCCTCTTTCACTTTCAGCTTAACCCCGGCTGCATGAGCCCGGGCGCGGTTGCGCCACTTCTTTGCTAAATCGCTCTTCTTGGCCTCATATCCTAGACCAAAGCGCTCGTTACTTCCAGGAAAATCAGGGAACTCCGGGACTCCTTGACCATAAAGTCCCAAACCCATGCCCGGTAGATATTTCATCCTTTTCATAATTTCCAGCGCTGCGGAGCTCACCAAGAAGCCGTCTTTGGCCCGGATGGTGCACACTTTCGAAGTCATAATCGCAAAGCCCCCCATGGCAATGTCCTCCTCTCCATGCATAATCTCTAGCAGTGGGGAGTTGTCCTCAGAGTGTGGGCGGATGCCTGAGTCTCCATGGATGATGAGGGTTCCAGAATTTAAACCCAGGATGAGTTTCTGATGCAACGTTGAGGGCACACCCATGACATCCGACCTGTGCAGCCATGGCCTCCCCAGCAGGAGGTTGAACGACGCAGGTATCTCTAACACACAGAATTCGACAGTGGTTTTAAACTTCCCCGTCACAAGATCCAAGTTGATTGTCCCCAAAACATCGCAGCGCGTATTATCATAGGCGCGGACACCCAGATTCGATGGTGCAAAGTCCTTGTTCTTGAGGCCCAAGCAATAAGCGGTGCGAAGTGGGCACACGTTGATGGCTGAACCATTGTCAATGAGAATTGCGGGGACCCATTTTCCGAGACACTTCATCGTCACGTGCAGTGGCTTGTTATGGTCAGCTCCCTCCGGCGGGAGGTCCTTTTCTGTGAACGACAGGGTGTGCTGGGTGAGGTTCATCGGGGTTATAAGGGCAATAAGGGCTTCTAGGGCTATATCAGAGGGGACCTCGAATTTGGAGAGAGTGTTTACGAGCCTGCGGCGGTGCTCGCGGGATGCAGCTAACACTCTCCACATAGACATACGAACATGGGTTTCTTGGAGCTGTTGGATTATGGGGTCAGTGGTGGCAGCTGGGTTTTGTTGTTGGGAGGCATCAGGGTTTGAACTCACGAAAGGGTTGAGATGGACAGGTGGGTTAGATTGAGGTGGTGTGTTTGTGGAGTTAGGAGGGTTGTTTTGTGGAGCTTGAGTGGTGTCCGGGCTTGCCGAGTTGATGGGGTTGTTCTGCCGCGGCGGAGGGGCTCGGGACGAGCTTCCCCGCTGGAGGTTGGTTGGCTGGTACACTCTTCCACTCCTGGTAAGATTGCTGATTGTTTTGGGAATGGGCTCCCACCAAGTACCCTCCCAAAAGTTGGAGAAGTTAGAGTTGCAAGGGTCAGCCTTACGTTTTCCTTTGTCAAGTGCCGTTTTCTCCAAGGTTTCGTTGAGGGTTTCCATCTCCAGAGCGTGCCACATATTTTCTTCCTCTAGGGAACTCCAAAAGTTGACGTTGCTGTTGCCGTTGTTGTTGCTGTTGTTGCTGCTGTTGCTAATCTGCAGAGAGCCTTCATCTATCATGGCTCTATTGATGGTCAGTTCCTCGCCATCAATCCACACATTCACTAATTCATATTTTCCCCACAGATATTCAGGGTCCAGTACACAGATAGCGGGCTCATTGGGGATTTCGACTACGGGCTGTGGAAGGTGCTCCCCAATAATGTAATCCTGCGGGATGAAGGCCTGATCCATGATATGGTCCAGAGTGTCGGATCCTCTAGTGATATTGATAATGGCGCTGACAGTGAGCCCCGAAAACATGCGGGGGTTCATGAGGTCCATTTCTTCACGAGCTTCTTCCTCTAGGAAAAGGTATGCCAATGACGTCTCGTCTAACGGGTCGGAAACATCAATCCAATGCCACCCGTTGGGTTCGGGCTCCCATGCCCATTCATCCTCTTCTTCAATCGGTTCGGGCTCCAAGAACAAAGCAAACAGGGAGTACCCATCCAACGGGTCGGTCATCATTTCTTCGAATTCCTGCCTCCAATTGCCATGCTCCAATTCCTCAACTTGGAGAGCATCGAGTGCCACGGGCCATACTCCAGTTACGATTGCCCGGTTTTCCACTGCAAGGAAATCACTTGCCAACTCTTCCCACCTTCTTTGGAAGTCCCATTCCGTGGATTCAAGGGCACAGACGATATCCTCGGTTGGCAACTCGACAATTGGTTTGGGTTGGGTGGTAGGGAGGATGTAGAGGCTCGGGTTAAAGGGATGGTCTAGGGAGATATGGTTGGTGCGGGCGTTAGTGTGTTTCGGGAGCGGGTTTGAGACGGTGTTTGGTTTTTGTGGTGGCGTGGGGAGAGTTTTGTTGTCTATGAGATCCTGGATAGCATGGCGCAGGCGAAAGCAGTTGTCGGTTGAATGGCCCGGGCCCTGGTGGAAGGCACAGTATGCATTAGGGTTGTCGGATGCGGGGAGTTTTTGTGGTAGGGGAGTAGGGGTAAGTGGTTTAAGCATGCCACTTTCGACCAACTTCTCGAGCACAGCAGAGAAGGGTGCCGAGAATTGAGCAAAAGCGCGGGGTTGGGTACGGGGTTGACTAGCTTGGGTCACAATTTGATTGACGGGCTCGGCTTGAGTTGTGTTTGAGAAAGTGTTTGGGAGGTTGGTGTAGTTCGAGTTGCCAAACAGGGTGTTGCTGTTTCCGGAGTAAACCTTCCTAGGTTTGGGAGCAGGCTCGGGTTTGTCAAGGATCCCCAATTGAACTGCTTCTTCGACGGCTAAGCTTGTGTCGAAGAATGTTTTAAAGTCTGAGCACGCTTGAGCCATAACCATGTGCCGTGCGAGAGTTGGTTGAAGGTTCCGGACAATCATCCGGATCTGGTCCCTGTCACTTGGTCTATCTTTCATCTGTGCGGCCTTAGCCCTCCACCTTTTTACGAACTCGGCGAAGGCCTCCTTTGCTTCCATCTTCGTCGATTCTAATTCACGAGTGGTCACCTCCAACTGAATGTTGTAATCATATTGCGCCACAAAAGCCGCGCATATGTCCTCCCACGAGCGCTTCTTCCTTTCATCCAGGGTAGTAAACCAGTGCAAAGCATGCCCCACTAGAGTCTGCGAGAACATCTGTGCCATAGCATCCTTCTCCACTCCCCACATGGAAAGTGCTCCGATGTATCCGGTCAAGTGAGTCTTTGGGTCTCCTGTCCCGTCAAACTTAGCGAAGTCGATCGGCCTAAACTTTTCCGGAAGCTTTGCATTAGGAAACAAGCAAAGCTTGTTGATGTCAAAACCGGTTGATGCTATTTTCTCATTTCTTGCCACGGACTCCTCTAATAGGGTGATCTTCGCCAATACTGCAGCCATCTCGGGGTTTTGCGGGGTTTCCAACTCAAAGGTCAGCTGCTCCGGGTTCGGAATCGGATTCGGATTAGGGTTTGGATTGAGGTTAGGATTGAGGTTTAAGTTGAGGTTAGGATTTGGATTTGGAATCGAATTGGGATTTGAGATCGGAATCGGATTCGGGTTTGGGTTAGGATTTGGATTCGGGTTCGGTGGTGGAAGACATCGTGCAACCCCAGTAATCATCATCATAAGTTGGGCGATTTGGTTATCAGTGCGCTCGCCGAGATGTTGGATACCTTCCCTTATCTGTCCCATTTCTCCGTACAAGTTTTCCAGACTTGGGTTAGGGTTTGGATTTGGATTAGGAATGGGGTTAGGATTTGGATTTGGCTCGCCTCCATTTGGGTTCAGGTTCGGATTGCCGGCATTCGGGTTTAGGTTGCCCCCGTTTGGGTTTGGAATGGGGTTTGGTTTAGGTTCCCGATCAATAGATCCATTTCCTCCCTCAAATTTGATGCACTGACAGAATCTGCTTGAAGTTGAAGCCGTTCCAATCTCTGTCCCAAGGGTCTGGTCCAGGAGGGTATGGTGTCCTTCTTCTTCGGCCCAATTGCTCAGTACTGACAGCAAAGCAAAAACCGTGCTCAGACGCGATTCATGTTTATATTTTCATGAAATATGTGCATAGGTTTTTAGAAAATGTGCATCATCGTCACCGCCATCGACTCTGATTTTCTAAGAATGATCGAGTATCCTTCACGCGAGGTTGCCTTGATCCTCGGATTTCTTTTAGGGTGTATCCTTTGTTCAGAACGACAAATTCTAAGAGATGTCAAAATGAACTAAGTATTCAACTAGTCCTCGTTCGAAGTTTCAATTTTGAACTTGGAATGACTTAGTATAGACGACGCGATACCCCAACCATCGTGGTGTTAGTGACATGGTGCCATTAGCCAGAGTGGTGTAAGTAAAGTGGTATCACGGCGTCGTTTTCCTTGTTATTCCTTATTCTCCGTTGAAATTTCGATTAGGCAGTAGTCAAGGACTTAGTATATTCTGATTTCCCAAAGTCTCCTTGTTCTAAGGACTCATGTAGTTAAACAACACGCACATAGAATGCGTGACTCTTCATCGGGTCTTTGGCAACCTCGCAAAGACTGCGTGAGCGAGTCTCGAGAACCGCGGCTGATGGTATGAGGGTGAAAAATGCAATGCAGCACGTAAACAGGATATAGCACGTAACCCTACCCTGTAGGTTCCTGTCCTAATTTGGAAGGTTCTATGGCTTGCTAAGCATGTACAAAGGCTGATTTTGGCTTGAAGAGGGTTCCCCGGACTAGAGTCAAAGTATACCTCCCACTATTGAGCGTACACCCAATAATGGTACAAACGGTAGGGATGACTCATCACGGTCGAGGGTTGCTGAGCATTCCGGGTTTCCCCATCACCGGCAAGCCGGGTAGGATTGCCGAAACACAACAGCGGGGTTGAACAAGATATATACAAGAAATAGACAATGAAACAAAATCCCTTTGAAAATCCCACAAAAGTTTTTCAAGCTTGGCTCACAAGTTCAATTAATACTTAAGGAAAGCGGGCCGTTTTATCAACAAACCAACTTTTTCTCAAGTATTAATTAAACGTCCCCAGCAGAGTCGCCACTGTGGGCTACCAGCCCGAAAAATATATTTCCGTTTTGAGAAAAATGGTTTGAAGAGTCGCCACCCGGATTTATGGTTAATCACTTGAGAAACCGTTTTGTTTTGAAAATGGTTGATTTGAAATTGAAAACCAGAGATCGTTTTGAGGGTTCGGAAGCCATGTTACGAGGGGGGAAGGGTTTTACGGCACCCCCCTCGCCCGATTTGAGATCGGTCTCTACTAAACGTTTGTGGGATTTTCAAAAGGGATTTTGTTTCATTAAAGCGTTTAGCAAGTATCCACAGTTATAACACGTAAGAAGTGCATGCATGTGCAAGTGTATAGTGGATGACAAAATGGTAAATGAATAAGATGCATGATAATAGAAATTGATGATCTGTCACTGACTTCACTCTCGAGCGCTCGGGAGTGGTCCCGAGCGCTTAGGAGTTCTGATACCCAACCTGCAAGTTTTGTTAGAACAGATAGAATATAATGCTAAAATAGGAACTGAAAAGCTGCTATATACACTACTGGCTCAGCAGAGGACTTGAAAGACTGGAATAAACCCTCAATCTTTCAGATCTTGCATCCCTGCCTTGACAAGATTAGATCTACAAATTTAAAAGAGCAACAGGCTACACTTATGCATGCAGAAATTAGAGAACACAGCAGACTGGGGAAGATGGAACGCAATGGCATGCATGCACTCCCGAGCGCTCGGGAATGGTTCGGAGCGCTTGGGAGTGAGCTGCATGTCAGCTTGCTCTCAAACAGGAAATGGTACTGACTTGACATGCAAACACCCTTGTTTTGATATTTCCCAAGAAGAAAACATCTTTTAACCTTGGAAAAACCTTATTTTACATGAAAACTTGTGAGAAATGCTTCTGTTTTAGTGGAAAATGACTTCCTTGTGCATGCATGCCAAAATGAAACCATTCCTTTTAAGAGTACGCCTCATTCCCAACCTACCATGTGACAAAGGACCATGCATGAAACTGGGAACAGTCCCGAGCGCTCCGGAGTACTCTCGAGCGCTCCAGAGTGTTTCCAGTAAGGGTTTTGTGAAAACATTTTTTTGTACCCCATTGCTCTTGTTTTTACACTAGGGTCTCCCAACCATGCACCCAGTATTGAAGACTGGGTCAGGCTGAGAGACCCCCCTCAGAAGGGAAGAACAGCCTCTTTGTTTATGATCAAAGGTAAAAATTTATACCTTTTGCTTGAACTTTGCTCCTTGGAATAGCTTTGAAGTGTGGATGCAGAGAGAAGAGTACAAGAAATCAGAAGCAGAGAGTGTTCTGGATTTCTTGCCCTTTTCCTTGGTGATTTCTAAAACCTTTGGAGTTTGGAAAGAGAGTTTTAGTTTGGAAAATCCTTGCCTTCAGCAAGAGAGAGAGAGGAGAGTGGTTATTAGAGAGGGAAAATTTCGTAGCCCCTTGCCCTGAAACCAGACCCTCTTATTTATAGGCAAAATAACCTATAGTTTTCAAATCAACTGGTTTTGAATAAAACATTTTAAAATGGGGGAAATCTGTTGGCCTAGTGTTCTCTGACTGAGGTTGAGTATTGACTCAACCCTCAGCCGGCTCAAGGTGGCTGTAATGATGGATTGCATGGATAGTGGGGAGACTTGCCATCCATTGGGCAGCACAGAAGACTCGAGCGCTCGGGAGTGGTCTCGAGCGCTTGGGTCTTCACTCTCGAGTGCTCGAGAGTGAGCTAGACTAGAGGTTTTGGAAAACGGTTTTGAGCGCTCGGGATTTCTCCCAAGCGCTTGAAAATGCTTTTGACCATTTTTATTCCCTTTTCAAATCTTTCAAGGAGCAAAGTTCCGATCGGTACTAGGCTTGTTTCAATCCAAAGTCATGATCGGGGAGCCTCCGGGCCACAAATCAAGGAAATTTGACAAGTTCAAGTTGGGGTGTCTACACTCACTTTGTGTGAAAGAGTTGAATTCTTCAAAAATGTCCTTCGTATGTATTGGAAGAAATCTTTCCTTCAAAATGCCCCTTGTATGACGAGATGCTCATTATTTCATTGATTTTTCTTTCATCTCTCCTTGTATTTTTTTTGTGTTTGCCCCAGTGTAGGGGATGGCTGCCTAGCAGGCTATTCAAAGAAATTATCCAGAGGCTCGATGTGGCTAGCAAGGGATAAGTGTTTGGGATAGAGAAATGAATGCATTTCTTCATCTTGAAACGCACGACAAAGTGGCAAGGATCCTTACCAAGAAATTAGGGGCTTCGATGTTAACCAAGTGAATTTTCTAAGATTGAGGACAATCCTTTGAGACACATAGTAGATGCATGGAGACATGGCTGATTTCTCATTTTGTTCGTGTTCTAACTTTTGCCTAGACCGCCCTTACAGGTTTTCAATCTAGCGAGCTCATCATTTTTTTCTCCTCTCTTTTCTTCTTTCTCCTTTTTCCTACTCTTCATCTTTGACAGCATGTTTTGCTTACAAGTGATATCTATGAGGGTGCAAAGATGTGTCAACTCCTCAACATAAATGACGCGGGTCTTAGCTTTGAAAAACTCGTTTTGCGCTTTTGACAATTCAAGTGATTATAATGTGTTCCAAAAGATGTCATAATTAAGATTACTTTGAAACCCTTGTGGATTGTTTTCAACGTTTGATGTTATCATGAGTATTCTATGGCAGCGAACTAGCACAGGAGAAAGCATTCTCAAAATTTGTGGCCGACCAAAAGGTGCCTACGTATCCCAATAGAGAATCAGGCCATTCGTAGTTCAAGTCTAAGGAGATTCACATTTCATGCTTGGTGCAACAAGCGGATTTATGACCAAAATAAACTCAAAACATAGACCTTTTAAAAAGGAAACAAATATGGACCAAAATAGTAGCCAAAAATAGCTAGATAAGACTCCTCAAAAGATTGACTCTTAGCCTAAGACGTGACAGGCATGGATGCTACTGCTACCCAGTGATCAAACTCAGCTGGATCAATCTTCTCTTGATCGATGAGGTCTTGGATCGCATTCTTGAAAGCCCCGCATTCTCTGATAGAGTGACCATTTACTTGGTGGTACTTGCAATACCCTCCACCTTTTTGTATAAAGTTTGGAAATTTTGGCTGTAACGGCTTCAATACCCCTTTTGCTTCCAAGATACAGAACACCTTTTCCAAGTTCATTCTAAAAGGAACAAAGTTTCTCTTTTGCCTGCGGTCGAGATGGGATCCCATCATTTTAATATTACTGTTGCTTATGTTCATCTTACAGCTGTTTTTCCCTTTGAGAGATTCCTGGTTTAGATCGATGGTATTGAGAAGAAGTTGATTTTCATGTTGCTGCTGCAGATCATTCACCACCATTTCAATTTGGTTGTCCTTAGCGGGATAAGTTTCTTTCTGAGCTGCGTTTTTCGTCCATCTAGTAAGGAGAGGTGGAGGTGGAGCTTGTGAAGGACTTCTTTGCAAACTGTGAACAATGGTGGCTAGGGTAGCCACTGATTCAGCCAATACATTAACTTTAGCAGCCAGAGCTTCAATCTTCTTGTCAGCCATCGCTGTCACGTCTTAGACCAAACCCAAAATTTAGGAAAAGCAAGAACTTAGCTACGCTCAGGTTGAGATGTCCAAAATCAAGTGTCTATGCAATGCACACATCAAACACATTTATTCAAAATGCAAATCTAGCATGATGGGGTGGTTTAACCAAATGATATTCGATGTTAACACATGGTCATGCAATGTGCTATGAAAGGAAACGAGGGTGATGGACTTTTCTTTTGGTTTTAGTCCCCTGCATGGTTAGAGAAAGGCAAACAAAATGAGCTCCATAGCTACTTTCACATATTATGGATGAGTCATGCATAACAATTCATTTCGTAGGTATGAGTTTATCGGATACCATAGATAGCCAACAATTTTTAATATGGATGATTCTTAAGACTCGTTGTTTACAAATACTGCATGTCACTTAAGATCCTATTTCCAAGCCAATCCACATTATGAGGCAGACCAAAAAAGCTGAGCAGATGACCACAACGGAGAGTAGACTCGGAGTCTATCGCTGTGCTAGCGGCTATTTGGATGTTCCACATTTTGGTTTTAAGAAAAACTTGTTGTTTGAGGATTTGATCATCTTTAGCTATTTTCACTTAAGAAAAGTTTCGAAAAGTTTTTATCTATCTCAATTCTTGGTTAGGGAAGATTCTTTCACTCCAAACAATGCTAACATGATTCTACCAGCTTCAGGTTATTCTTTCAGCAAGTGTTTATCAAAACTTATTTTTACCAAAGCACATCGAAGTTGATCTATCAGAAACTTATTCAACAAGTTTTTTTTTCTTTTCTCTTTCTCGAAACATGATTGAGGTAATTGGGATTCACATGATTACCTGCCAGCACATTGACAAACTCCTAAACCTTACCGGCTTGTTGCGGTAAGCATGCTCAAAATTTTGAATTTTGAAAGATGGGTTGCTAGGCCGATTTGGAAATAGGAATCAAAGTCCTAAGTTGAATCATTCATCAAGAAATGAGTATAGCAAGTTCTATCCATAATGTCCTTGACTTTGCATATAATCATCCATAATCTACTCTACTACCTCACACTCCCACTTTCCTTTAGCCTTGCAAGGCAGTAACCCCAGTTCAATTGCCGACGGGGCGGCCAGTGTTTGATTTCATAATAGAAATCCATGCTTTGCGGTGCCTTAAGTAAAGCGGGAGTGTTAAGTAAGCAATGATGCTTTATACCAAAAATATACCTTGCAGTCAACGCCATTAGTGCTTGGCTATAAAGACTTAGGGTTAGGGCTTTTAGTTCAAGCCCTAACCCTTCTGCACAGAAAAAGATGTTACAACAACATATACAAGGTGTGAGGAAGAACTTCTGCAAGCAAATGCAAGTAGGTTCCTAGCCTGTAGGTTCCTGTCTTAGTTTGATAAGTTCTATGGCTTTCTAATACATGCAAGGTTTAGGTAGTCTCAGGGTGCTCCGTTGTCAAAGGGCACCAATCCTCTCACCAACCCATCATAGGCGGTGATTGGGTGATTCCCTTTTTGATATACCACTAGGTACGAGTGACTGTGGAGTTTGCTGGAACCCCCAACATAGCCCGTGTCATGCCGGGATATCAGGTGAACTCAACGGGGTTGCCCGCTCGATGCATATGATAAATGAATTAAACAAAGTATGTATTAGTCTTATGTTGAACTTTCTGATTATGGCTCTCAATTCCCCAGCAGAGTCGCCAAAAACTGTAGACACCTCCCAGACGGGGCATCGCCATACAGATTGATCACGTTTGTTTGCTCGATTGGTTGCTTGCTTCATAGACCAAGATCGTGGACATTCCCATGGCTAAGAACATCGCCACACGATAGCGGTCATCATCAAAACAGAGTCGCCACCTAGTTTACCGAAACTGGGAAAATAGACAGAGATTCTGGGTACGGGAGCCAAAAGTACAATAAGGGGAAGGTGTTAGGCACCCCTCTTTGCCCAGTCGTGAGACTGGCCCATAATCAATCAACATAAGACATATACATGCTTTAGTTAATTCTAACACGTAGTTTGTTTTTAGCCTTTAAGCAATAAAGGGTGAGCCAAGACTGTAATTGAAGGCATGCATAGGAAAGCATAAAACAAAATAAAACATAGCTGTCCCAGGAAATAGATTACTCGGCCGGTGAATGGATGTCACGGCCGAGTAATCTCACTGGTTTGATATACCGGCCGAGGGATCAAAGCCCCGGTCGATGTTCTTCCTCACACCAGACAGAAAACTTAGCAGATAATCAAAACGCTACGATTAAACATAAAAATGATAAGTAAACCAAACCAGAGGCCGTTGGGCCTCACCACCTTGATCCCTCAGTTGCTTGATTGCTTCGGATTGGTGGTGATTGACTGATTGCTTTTTCTGAAAACCCTAGGATTAGGGTTTGAACTTCGGGGTTTGATCGTCGGATTGATGGCTACCTTCGGGAGGTTAGGGCTTCTATAGAGGGAGTATGTGAGATGATTTCTGCAGAGTTTGGAGGTATGAGATGGAGGAATTGAATGTTAATTTCGGAACCCTAAGGCCTCTTTATATAGGCAATTAATGACTCACTCCGGCCAATCAAATGGCGTGAATCATAAAGGAATTCTAGGGTTCAAAGATCTCTAGACGCGATCTATTTCGTAGCCCGAACGCATCGGAAAAAGGCTGCTAGGGTTTTGGTGCGTCGATCAAACGACTAACAGAACATTCCAGAATTCTGGAAAAAGACGATCTGGCAGCCGAGGAATGGATCTGGCGGCCGAGGAATCGATCTTACGGCTGAGGAATGGATTTGACGATCTGGCGGCCGAGGAAACGATGTTGTGGTCGAGGAATCGATCTTACGGCCGAGGGATTGATCTCTCAGGGAGATTTTCTAGCAACAGGTTGCTCGGGTGAGGAAATGATGTTAAGGCCGTGAGATCGATGTTACGACCGACAAATGGATTCTCCTAGCTTCTGTACTTTCTGTCTGAAAGGTTGTATGGCTCTGATTGGGTCCTCTAAGTGGCTCAAAGTTCTTACCGAAAGTCCTAAGGTTCTCAAGAAAGCAATCAGCAATCACTGTATCCATTTCATCATTGGGATGGTCCCCAAGGTGGGACTTGAAATAATCGTTAGGCCAAATTGGGGTGTCTACAGAGGGAACTTGGAGGAGTGGAAGACGACTTCAGCACAAGACTCAAACGCCGCTACGTAGCATGGCTAAGGGAGGAGGTTGCAAGGAGACAAAACACAGACTGACTCCTGACATGACTTCCAATGAACTAGAATAAACTGTGAGCCCATGAAGGCCTCTAGCATTTCGTTCTGTTTTTGATGCTTTACTGTTTTTTTTGGACTCTGGTCAGCCTATGTAATAGAAATAATAGTTTTGAATAAAAGTGAAAGATTAAGAATTTGAAAGATTAAGAATTTTCCCCTTTTTTGGTCCGAATGTTGAACAGCATGTCGTTTTGAACATTGAAGCTCACTCTGGAATAAAAACCATGGATCAAGTTGATTGATTGTGACCGAATCTCACAGAGAGATTGCCTACGTATCCCAAGCTAGGGAATCAGGTCAAAACGTAGTTCAGGCTATGGTTCGCTCGTGTATTTTGGCTCTCCTTTTGCGCTCTAATTTTTGCCTAGAACTGCCTTTGCAGGTTTCTAGTCTAGCGAGCTTTGATTGATTGCCTATTTATTTTTGCCTAAACTGCCCCCTTGGGTTTTCAGTCTAGCAGGCTTGCTCTAATTTTTGCTTGGAACCGCCCACCCTTGTGGTTTTTGGTCCAACGAGCTTCTCTCAGGGATAGTAACGCTTAAGTTGATCCAGGTTGACCAGAGTATTGAACTCGTTGCCATCTAGATCAATAAGCTGAGCCGCCCCACCCGAGAGGATGGTCTTGATAATGTAAGGTCCCGCGCGCTTTGGGCAGAACTTACCACGTAGGTCGAAAATGGGAGCCCAGATTTCCTTCGTGACCATGTCCCCCTCAATCAGATCCCGAGACTTCACTTTCTTGTTGAATGCTCTAGCGATTCTGCGCTGATACCCTTGAACATGATACAAGGCACGGAGCCTCCTCTCGTCAAAAAGCATGAGTTCAACAAACCTTCCGCTAAGCCATTCGGACTCCGCGAGTTCACATTCAGCCATGATCCTCAAAGTTGGCACCTCGAGTTCAATGGGAAGCACAGCCTCCATCCCGTAGACTAAAGAAAAGGGGGTTGCCCCCGTTGATGTTCGAATTGACGTACAATACCCCCAAAGAGCTAGAGGCAGTTGCTCGTGCCAATCCCTGGCAGACTCTACGGACTTCTTGATGATAGTCTCGATGTTTTTGTTGGCCGCTTCGACCGCCCCATTCGTCTGAGGGCGATAAACCGTTGAATGGTGGATCTGAATTTTGAACTCATCGAAGAGCTCCAAAACCCTGCCTTTGAAGTGAACCCCATTGTCCGAAACGAATGCCTGTGGAACCCCGTACCGATAGATGATGTTCTTTTGGATGAACTGAGCAACCTGAACCGCCGTCAGGGTCTTGTAAGATTCAGCCTCGACCCACTTGGTGAAGTAATCTATTGCCACCAAAATGAACCGATGCCCGTTCGAAGCCGATGGCCTGATCATGCCGATGACGTCAATACCCCAAACAGAAAAGGGCCACGGCGATGTCATGCCGAACAGCTTAGAAGGAGGGACGTGCATAAGATTGGCATGGATTTGACACCTATGGCAACAGCGTACATAATCCACGCATTGAGACTCCATGGTAGACCAAAAGTAACCTTGTCGCAGGATCTTTCTGGCGAGCATGACCCCGCTGCCGCAAACTCCCTCATGAATTTCCTCCATGATCTTGATGGCCTCAGTGACACTGACACAGAGCTTGTGCATTCCGCAGTGAGATCTTCGGTATAGCTTCCCTCCACAGATAATGTATTGAGCAGCCAACCTTCGCAGTGCTGTTTGATCCTTCTTAGTGGCGTCGGCCGGGAACTGACCACTTTCAATGAAATTCCAAATGTCATGATACCAGGGTAGGCCGTCATCGACATCATCGACAGCGTTGACGTACTGATAAGCAGGCAAGTCCCGCTATTCAATTAGAATAGGGCGAAGCTTGACACCAATCGGAAGCTCGACCATGGAAGCCAGAGTTGCTAGAGCATCAGCGAACTGATTCTTCATCCGAGGGATGTGCGTGAATGTGACTTTGTTGAAACGAGGAATGAGGTCCTCCAAGTCTTGGTGATAAGGCTTCAGCTTGTCTTCCCAAACTTTCCAGTCCCCGTTGGCCTGAGAAACGACAAGGTTGGAATCACCAATGACTTCGAGCTTTTCCACACCCAGCGTAAGAGCAGCTTCCATTCCAACAATGCAGGCCTCATACTCAGCTTGGTTGTTCGTGACATCAAAATTGAGTTTAAACGCAAGCGGAATATGAGCACCATCAGGGGTTATCAGCAGAATCCCAATCCCGTATCCATTCTGATTGGCTGCTCCATCAAAATAAAGAGTCCAGGTGTCTTCGACAACTGCCATTATCCCTTCGTCTGGAAATGCAAAATCCGAGTCCTCTGGCCCATTGACAGGATGATCAGCCAGGAATTCGGCAACCGCGCGCCCTTTGACGGACTTCCTCGTGACATACTCGAGGTCAAACTCTGCGAGCAAAAGCAACCAATGCGCTAACTTACCAGTAAGCGCAGGCTTCTCAAACAGATACTTGAGAGGATCCATTCGAGAAATCAACTTTACTGGGTAAGCTAGCATGTAGTGTCTTAATTTCTTGGATGCCCAAACAAGAGCCCAACACGTCTTTTCAAGAGCGGTGTAGCGTTCTTCAGCACCAACCATCTTCTTACTTAGGTAGTAAATGGCCTTTTCAACTCCCTTTTCTCTCTCCTAAGCTATCAAACATCCCATAGACGAAGGATTTACAGACAAGTACAGTATCAAGGGCTTCCCGGGCACTGGTGGCATTAAAACCGGAGGGTTCTGCAGGTAGGTTTGAATAGAGGTGAAAGCCGCCTGACATTTGTCTGTCCAAACAAACGGAGTATTCTTCTTCAATAGACGAAACATCGGCTCGCAAGTTAGAGTCAACTTGGCGATGAATCTGCTGATGAACTGTACCTTCCCCAAAAAGCTTCGCACCCCCTTTTCAGAATCTGGTGGCTTCATATCAAGGACTGCTTTGATTTTTGAGGGGTCGACCTCAATTCCACGAGAAGTGATCATGAAACCGAGCATCTTACCAGCTGTAACCCCAAAGGTGCATTTCTGAGGATTAAGACGCATACGAAACTTTCGTAACCTTTCGAAGAACTTCCTAAGCACAGGAATATGGCCTTCTCGAGTTTTGGATTTGGCGATCATGTCATCGACGTAGACTGTAGACACCCCAATTTGGCCTAACGATTATTTCAAGTCCCACCTTGGGACCATCCCGATGATGAAATGGATACAGTGATTGCTGATTGCTTCCTTGAGAACCTTAGGACTTTCGGTAAGAACTTTGAGCCACTTAGAGGACCCAATTCAAAGCCATACAGCCTTTCAGACAGAAATACAGAAGCCTAGGAGAATCCATCTGTCGGCCGTGACATCGATCCCACGGCCCTAACATCATTTCCTCACCCGAGCAACCTGTTGCTAGCAAAATCTCCCTGAGAGATCAATCCCTCGGCCGCAAGATCTATCCTTCGGCCGAGACATCCATTACTCGACCGTGATATCCTTTACTCGGCCGCCAGATCGACCTTTTCCCAGACTCTGGAACGTGTTCTGTCAGACGTTTGATCCGATTACACTACCTCTCCGATGCGTTCGGGCTACACTCAGGGATTACGACGTAGAGTTAGAGATGCATTGCAATTGCAATTGCCATCTCGTGATTTGATTGGCCGGAGTGAGTCACCAATTGCCTATATAAAGGGCCTTTGGACTCCGAAAATAAACACACGAAATTATCAGAGGATACACTCTCTCAAGCCTCAAAACTCTGCACAAATACTCCCTCATACCCACTCTTCAAAAGCCCTAACCTCCCGAAGACAGCCGTCAATCCGGCGATCAAACCCTGAAGTTCAAACCCTAACCCTAGGGTTTTTAATCAAGCAATCAGTCAATCACGCCCAATCCAAAGCAATCAAGCAACTGAGGGATCAAGGTGGTGAGGCCCAACGGCCTCTAATTTGTTTTACTTATTGCGTTTATAACTAATCGTAGCTTTCTGATCATCTGTTAATCGTATAGTCTGGTGTGAGGAAGAACACCGACCGGGGCTTCGATCCCTCGACCGGTACATTAAACCAGTGTGATTACTCGGCCGTGACATCCATTCACTGGCCGAGTAAGCGATTTCCTGGGACAGTTTGTCTGCTCTTCTGCTTTCTGAATGCATGCTTTACTTATCGCACTGGCTCACTTTGCTTACTGTTTAAAGGAATAAATAAACAGACTATGTGTTGGAATTAAACAAAGCATCTACATGTCTTATGTTGAATGATTATGGGCCAGTCTCACGACTGGGCAAAGAGGGGTGCCTAACACCTTCCCCTTATTGTACTTTTGGCTCCCGTATCCAGAATCTCTATCTATTTTCCCAGTTTAAATAAATTGGGTGGCGACTCTGTTTTGATGATAACCGCTATCATGTGGTGATGTTCCTAGCCATGGGAATATCCATGATTTTGGTTTACGAAGCAAGCAACCAATCGAGCAAACAAACGTGATCAATCTGTATGGCGATGCCCCGTTTGGGAGGTGTCTACATAGACTTCGACCTCTTTGTGCATCATGTCATGCAAGATAGTTGTAGCAGCCCTCTGATAAGTTGGTCCAGCATTCTTCAAACCGAACGGCATGACCAAATAGCAATAAGTCCCCCACTCAGTGATGAACGTGGTTTTCTCACGGTCCTCGGGTGCCATGAGAATTTGGTTGTAGCCAGAAAAGCCATCCATGAACGAGAGCAAAGCGTGCCCCGCAGTATTATCCACAAGCACATCGATGTGTGGCAAGGGAAAATCATCTTTGGGGCTCGCTTTGTTCAAGTCCCGAAAATCAACACAAACTCGAATTTGCCCATTTTTCTTAGGAATAGGGACAATGTTGGCCACCCACGTAGGATACTGAGAGACCATGAGAAAGCCAGCGTCAATCTGCTTAGTAACCTCCTCCTTAATCTTCTAAACCCAATCCGGCCTCATTCGTCTGAGTTTCTGCTTCACAGGCTTAGCATCCGGAAGCAAAGGAATGCGATGCTCCACAATCTCGGGATCAATTCCAGGCATATCTTGATGAGACCATGCAAAAACGTCGCTGAATTCGGTGAGCAGCTCTTTGAAATTCCAATGCTCCTCTGGTGAAAGCGTGGAGCCCACTTGAACCATCCGGGGATCGTTTTCATCTTTCAAATTTGTAGTAACTATTTCTTCTTTTAATGGCTGAGCATGCCTTTCGTCTTCTCTTTCGATGAAGGCACGGATTTCCTTGGGAATGTCCCCATCAAAATCTATTCCCTCATGGTCAGGGTCGACACAATTTATATATAGATCATTGAAATAGTCAGAAGATGTCTCGTTCATTTCACAAGCCACTGAAGGGTCGCCAAGTACAAGAGAATCAAACTCGAAATAAAAGCTATGACGTGGAGGACCCAGAGGCACAAACTCCGACTCAGAGCTAGACTTAGACGACTCAACAGACTCTGTATCTGACTCAGACTCAGACTCAGACTCGGACTCAGAGGTGTCATCAATGCAAGTTAGGCGTGGTTTGAAAATGCAATTTTTAAGGCTACCCCTAGCTTAAACAATGAGAGAGGTAGGGTCCTCGAGGGCGTCGGGCCCGAGCATGAGCACTTCGGCTTCTTCAGCTTCCCCAGCCAAACCCACTTGGGAGAATTCCTGGAACAGCAACTCCAAACTTCCCTGATCGATGGATCCCAGCCAGTCAGTCTTGATCTTCACCTGATTAAGCTTCCTCTTGAATTCTGCCCTTGCTGGCTCATCATCACTGCTTGACCAGGTGTCATCAGCGAAAACCTCAAACCCAGGCAGCAGCTCCCCGGTTTCAGAATGAACGAACGGCTCAGGCTATCCAGTGTAAGCAGCGTTTCCCACCTCACGTACAAAGTTAGGACCAACGCAGAGGGTCTGAGGTTTTCCCATATTTTTCCTCCTTTTGGCATTTTCGGTAGAGGCGATGTACCCCAGACCAAAACGGCCCTTGTTAGAAGGAAAAGTAGGGAACTCCGGGACCCCTTATCGGCGAGACCCTAAGCCTATGCCTGGAAAATAAGACATCCTTCTCATATTGTCCAGTGCGACAGAGCTTATGAGGAAGTTCCCATCCACGTTGATAGCCATCACAGTACCTGAAGTATCAAAAGAGAAACCTCCAAGGTCGTCGTCTTCTTCACCGTGCTGAATTCCCAAAACAGGAGTCCCATCCTCCTTGAGCGGGCGAATGCCAGAATCCCCGCAGATGGTCAAAGTACCGGTAGGTAATGCCAGAATAACCTTTTGGTGGAGAGTAGATGGTACAGCCATGATGTCGGGTCGATGAAGCCATGGCCTGCCTAACAGAAGATTGAAAGTCGCGGGAATGTCCACGACATGAAATTCCACATCCATCTTGTGGGTAGCATGCCCTCGGAGAAAGGATTTCGTTCCTTTTCGCCGTTGCGGCCCTTTTTGGAAATCGAGGGAGCGCGAGCGGAGAGGCAAGCGCTCAAAAATACAGAGTCGCCACTTGAGTTTTTGAGGGTCCGACACTCAAGGAACCGTATTTCGAAGCACCTACCGCGCTGTTTGTTTGAAAAAGTTAAGGAAACCAGTCCGTCATAACCATATCTGGGTTCGGGAGCCAGGTTACGAGAGGGGAAGGGTTTTAAGGCACCCCTCTCGCCCAATCCAGAGATCGGTCTCTACTTAGGCATTTTTATGAAAACTTTTGTGATCCTTCTTCTTTTGATTAATTTTAGCCAATTAGGGCGGGGGAACAGTTAATCGGGGATTAAAACTGTAACAATTTGCAGGATGTGATCAAATAATAGCATGGATGGATGGCATGACGAGTAATAAATGGGATGAAGCCTAAAACAGCGATCAGATGCCAAGACCAGGCTCGGGATGGATTTGCCCTGCATGATAGCCAACTTGCATGCATGAACAAATCTGCATGCAACAGAACCATCGCGCGAGACACTCAAACCCTCGCGCAAGTGTTGTCATCTCACCACAGTTCCAATTTCATCCCCTTCTGGGCTTGTAGACACCCTATTTTGGACTTTCCAGAATAGTTTATTTACGGTCTTTTGATTCCCCGATGATGATTAAGGTCAAGAACATCCTGAGTTTGTGAATGAGTTTGAGCTTTGAGCGTCCTGAACCTCGTCCGAACCCATTTCAAACCCTTGTCGAACCCTCAAAGCCAGAGCCAAATGGCCCCAGCAAAACCCTACTGGAGTACGCTGGTGGTGGACTAGCGTGCGCAGGAACCACTGCCACGTGTCAGTCATCGACGCTTTCTGGCGCACGCCACTCAACCAGCGCCGCACGCCAGTCAATTCCAGTCAAATCAACTTTATTCGGCCAGAAGCGTGGGACTTTTGTGGCCACCCTGACGTAGTCTACAGCTCCCTGATGATTATTTCAGCCAGAACTGTCCCCTTCCCTCCTACATTGCCTTTCAAGGCAAGTCCCATGCATTTAATGCATGGGAGGCTCCTCCAAGCCTTATCACCCCAAACAAGCCTTAAGGCTCAACTGAGCTCAGTCCTCTCCCTCAATAAATACCCCCCTTGCATTCATTTGCAAGGGGTTAGCAATATTAAGAGCTCAAGCCCTTTGCCTTCTTCCTCTTCATTTTTCCTCCTTTGCTTCCTTTCTCTTCCATAGAAAGAGTAAGCAAGGGAATACTCTCCATAGTCCATAAACCACACCACATCCATCCTCCATCCATCTCCCTCAAGCTCAAAGCTCAAGCTTTCTCTCAAACTCAAAAGCAAAAAAAGGTATAATACCTTTTGCTCCTGCTTTCTGTTCTGACCCCTGAGGGGGGCTGGCAGGGTCAAGGCTGGTAATCTATACCAGTCCTGGCCCTAAAGCTGGCAAGGCTTCAAAGCCGTTTAGTATGATCAGGTGGCGCACGCCAGTAAGTTGTGCCGTACGCCAGTCGTGGCTGTATGGCAAAACTGGCGTGGGGATCATCGATCATCCTTATTTTGCTTTATTTAAGTACTGATCACCCTGATGCATGATAAAAACCAGTTCACTGTTCTGTACTTAGAACTGCTTTCTCTTCCATCTGTACTTTTGCTTAGTTTGGCCTAATGGGTCCCTCTGGTCCTGTTCCAGAGCCCAGAATGTGCAAAGCCAAAGCATTGGAACAAAGTAATAACTGGCGTACGGCCCTTTCTAAGTGGCGTACGGTAGTGGTCTACATTCCAATGGCTTGGCCCTTGTATGGATCTTACATCCAGGCCTTTGATCATTCTCTCCTCATTGTTTAAGGGGTTTTTATCTATTTGGTGGCTTTTAAGCCCATTAATCTATCTGTAATAGCTTAGTAACCTTTATAAACTGCGTGGTTTGTCCTGGGTGTGCACTGGTCCTTTCCAGAGCCCAAAGGGTTGAGAGCAGAAGCTGTGAGCTTAAGTCTACCGGTGCACGCCAGCCGTGGGGTGGCGCACGCAGTGACCGCATGCAGTGGCTTGGCCAGTGCATGCAGGCTTGTTCCTGTGTGCACTATCTCACAGTCAGTGTGCTCCAGTCTGCTTAAAATGTCCACAAAAGCTTGTTCTCAATCTATTATATTTTCTTAGATCAAACATCATCATCCATAAACATTTTTGCCACCGATCTTGTACATAAATGCAACTTGTTTACAGTTTTCATCCCTATTAACTGTTCCCCCGCCCTAAATGGTTAAAAGAATGATCAAATAAAGAGAGAAATGCAAATGTTTTATAAAATGCCTGAGTAGAGACCGGTCTCCGGACTGGGCAAGGGGGGGTGCCATAAAACCCTTCCCCTCTCGTAATCTGGCTCCCGAACCTCAAGATCGAAGGTGACGACGGTCCAGTCTTCAAAAGCCTTTTTCAAAATCAAACAAACGCAATCCAAACATTTTCAAAATGACGGTTTCTTGGGTACTAACCGCAAAACCCGAGTGGCGACTCTCTGATTTGCGAAGCGTTTTGCCGCGCTTTCCAAAAAGGGCGCACCCGGAATTTTCCTCAAACCAAGAACGCGGGGATTTTTGGGTCGTGTGCCCACAGTGGCGACTCCGCTGGGGACATTACATTAATCAACATTTGGAGATTAATACATGAATGAACAATTTTCAAAAGTCTGGCAAAACAGTACGCTCCGCGCTGCTGAAGAACGGAATGGTAACGTAACAGGATTCTACATCCGACCACTCCGAACTGGGGCTTTTACTATTGTTCACTTGTGTAGTTTTCTCCGAGTGTCGATTAATGAAGTGAGCCAAGCTTCAAAAGGTGTTTTTCCAAAAGCATTACGTTTCTCTCTCTCGATCATTCTTTCAACACGCGTTCATTTGCATCGGTGTTCTATCAGCCCCGTTGAGGTGTTTTGGGTAACCGGCACAGTTTTCTGGAGCCCGGGGTCCTCGAATGCCCAACAACCTTGGACGATGATGAGACGTATTACCGTTTGACCATCACTCTGCTGCACGCATTGCGATGGGAGGTATAAAACATCTCTAGCCTGAGGAACCCCCTTAAGCCAAAACCAGCCTCGCCATGCGTACAAAGCAATAGAACCTTCCAAACTAAGACAGGAACCCACAGGGTAGGATTACTTGCATCTAACCCCCATAAACTGTCTACGTGTTACTACTTTCCATATCGCATGCCTGTACATACATCCATACCGTTCTGCGTAGGAGCATGCTAGGGCGGCTTTTAGGGTTGTCTCTCTTTCAAACCCGTTTTATGCCTGCTAAGGCGCTGCCTGGACCGATGACGAGTCGTGCATCGTGATGGTGCACGTTATCAACTTTCCAATTCCTTGGATCAACGAGACTTTGGGAAATCGAGACTTTCTAAGTCCTTGTCTAAAACCCAATCGAGGTTTCAAACAGAAAACTAGGAACAACGGGAAACATGACATGACGCTCATACCACCCAGGTTAAAAGTGCTAAACACTTACACCATTCAAGGCTCCGGCACAGTGCTGCTTACGCCCTCCTGGTTACAGTATCATGTCGTCAACACCGAGTTGTTCCATTCCAACATTGAAACTTCGAAAGCGGGATAGTCAAAGACTTAGGCTGTTTCGACATCTCTTAGCATTAGTCGATCCCTTCAAGGTACACTGTCGAAAAGAAATCCGAGGATCTTGGCAGCGTCCGGCTATCATAAAACGGTTTTGTCTGCTAGTTCTAGAGTCTAGGAGGACACCGACGACGCTCTTACAGGCATTTTTCCGTTGTTTCATTTCCCTTTCAAAATAAAGCTGTTGCAGGGACACATTCTGAGCCTTCAATTGCTTTACTGTCTAGCTTTGGGCGCTGCACCGTCAAAGAAAGTACCAAAAAGAAGAGCCAAACCTGCTTGGGAGCATCTACCGGGGCTATTTCACCGCCATATCGCCTTCCTCGATCGTCAATCCGGAATGGCAACACAAACAGAGCTGGCTGAGTTGAAGAAAGCTGTAGAGGAACTGGGTCTCAAAATGGACAGACAAATGGTTATGGTCCAGGGGCTGTTTGACCTTTTCACCTCCATCATGTCAAAGCCGGATCCGGGGCTAGTCAAAGAACCTCTTCAGGCTTGTCACCCTCCCGCGATCGGAATCAAGCCGTGCTCAAGAGACATGTTCAAAAGTCTGGCCGAGTTCCATGAGGTTAGAGTTCACCCAAAAGAGGATGCTGAATCTCTGTTCAAAGTCACCCCCAAAGGCAGAACAATGCACCATGTCGAAGGCGCAGTGTTGTACAAAGCAAGCAAAGGCTCCACCTTGAGCCCACAATCCCGTCGTCGGAGCCAGCCAAGGACCTTCTCATGCTTATCTGCACCTCTGGCCTCAGTTTACGAGAAGCTTCTCGATGCCGGTTCCATCAGGCCTCTAACCCCAACTCCACTGCCCAAGGTTCTCCCTGCTAGCCACAACCCCAATCACTTCTGCACCTACCATCAAATGCCTGGCCATTCCACCAATGCATGTTATCGCCTCCGACATGCCGTTCAAGATCTCATCGATAATGGCACTATTCCACCCCCACTCCCATCAAAACCTGACGACAGTCCCAGCTCCTTGCTCCAACTCAATTCTGACCCTCTGGTCGGTCAGATGTCTATCACCTCCACTCAAATCAACCCCACCTCCACTCAAATCAACCCAAACTCCACCATACTCAACCCAACCCTCTGCACTGTCCCAGAAACTCAACCCAAACCAGCTGTGTTTATCCCTTCTGAATCCGAGGCTACAGGGTGCGGAATAGAAGATGGGGTTGAAAACTGGAAAGCACTGGTTGAGGACCGGATCGATCAAGCAAATGAGCGGACTGACAATTTGGGGATCCTTGTTCATGGGAGTACTGAGTAGGTTTGGTCAAAGAAGCTGAGGAAGCTGAAGTGCTGTTACTTGGGCCTGACATCCTCTAGATCCCACCTCTCTGTGAGGAAGCAAAGGGTAACAATAAAAGTTGCATTTTCAAATCGCGTCTAGCTTGCATTGCACACTTTTGAGTCTGAGTCTGACACAGTATCTGTCAAGTCGTCTTAGTCTAGCTCTGAGTCGGAGATCGTGCCTCTTGGCCCTCCATGTCGTAGCTTATATTCTCAATTCGAGTCTTTTGCTGTGCTTGGCAACCCCGTGGGGCTTTCTTTATAATATGCACTATCTTATAAGTACTTTGCTGGCTTTTGAATAAACTGTGTCGACCCTGACGACGAAGGGATAGATTTCGATGGGGTCATCCCCAAGGAAATGTGTTCCCTCGCCGAAAGGGAAGACGAAAGGCATGCTCGGCCTATTTTAAAAGAAATAGTAGTTTCAATAAACTTGAAAGATAAGGTAGACCCCCGGATGACTTAAAATTGGCTCAACGCTGTCCCCCAAAGGAGCATTGTGTCCCGGATGGTTCAAAATTGACTCAACGCTGTCCCCCAAAGGAGCATCGTGCCCGATCAGACAGGGTCAAAGAATTCATCGACGTTTTGGCATGGTCTCACAAAGACGCACCTGGCGTTGATCATGAGATAAGGAAACATCAAATCCCCTGCCACCGGATGCCAAGATAGAAAGCGGAAGCTCAGAAGGCTCCAGGCCTCGTACTGTGTCCAAGACAGCGTTAGCAGCATTCCATCAAGCACACATTAAAAAGGCGCAAAAGTGACCTGGAGCGAGGCATTTTCAACTGAAGCAGTCAGGACCCTGCATTATCAAAAGCCATCTTGTCTGGGGCTGCAGCCAAAGATCATCGATCTCGACGACAACAAACTCAACACTCTAGTCAACCTGGATCAATTCAAGAGCCACTTTTCCCTGAGAGAAGCTCGATGGGCCGAAAACCACAAGGGTGGGCGGTGCCAAGCAAAAGTTAGAGCAACCTGCTAGACCGAAAACCTAAGGAGGTGGTCTAGGCAAAAATAAATAGGCAAAAAGTCGAAAGCTCGCTAGGCCGGAAACCTGAGAAGGCGGCACTAGGCAAAAGTTAGAGCGTAAAAGGAGAGGTAAAACACACGAGTGAACCTTGGCCTGAACTACGTTTTGACCTGATTCCCCAAATGTGGGATACGTAGGCAATCTCTCTTCAAGACTCGGTCATATTCTATCAATTGGATCACAGGTTTACGGCTTTGGTACACCGCAATGGTCGCCTAAACGGGATACGTAGGCAGTCTCTCTTCAAGACTCGATCATATTCTATCAATTGGATCCATGGTTGACGTTTTGGTACACATCAAGGGTCGAGAAGGGTCAAGAACAGAACAAGCTTCATCAGAGACAGAAGGGGGAACCCTTTGTCTTTCAATCTTATTTCAAACTACTACTTCAATTTCAAAGCTGAGCAAAAGCCCTAAAAAAAGATATAAGCATCAAAAGCAGAACGAAATGCTAGAGGCCCCAATGGGCTCACAGTTTATTCTAAGTTCAGCGAAGTCTAATTTGCACAGCTTTTCAGTCACGCGCGCTAGTTTGAGACTCACGCACGTTTTCTCAAAGTGACACGCGTTGGTCTCAAACCTGCGCGCGCTTCTTCAATTCTTACCGCAGGCAGCAGTCGGCAGCCATCACGCCTAACAACGATTTTGACCCCCCGGTGGGAATTTCAAGTTAAAACCAAGGTTTCGGTGCCTCGAAATTGGTTTTAAGGGGCTTTTGCCAAGTTTTCTATGCCGTGCAAGTCATGTGTACCTAATGTGACTGTGCGGGGGTGTCGGTTTCAGTCCGGGCCTATATGAGTCATCCATTTGCGTCTTTTGTCCATCTTTGCGACGTCTTTCTATTTTTCGGTCTATTGCCCATTCCGAGGCTTTCTTCTCTGTTTCTTTTATTTGCACAGGTCTTTGTACATATTTGACTGTGTGTGAGTGTCAGTTTCACCTATCTAGGGATATTTTGGATTTTGGCCTGTTAACGCCCAAGGTTTCATTATCGCCCATGTGTCGGAGAGTCTGCATTGTATCCTAGGACTCTTCTTCCTCATTCTTCCGAGCTAGGCAGTCTATACGTGTGCGTATGTCTGTGTGTCAACTCGATTCGCTCGTCAATGCAAGTTGGATATTAGCGATTGGTTTATACTCTATCTCCAATGAACCGAGAATGATGCAACTTTTATAGCGCCGCTACGGCATCCATAGTCCAAGCAGCAAATCGTCAAGTACAGAGGGGTAAATTGGCCCAACGCAAAAGCAAATCAAGCAAGTCACAAGGTGATCTAACCCGCTCAAAAGTTATCTACTTGGGCACACAGGCCCGCACCTCCAATCAAAGCAGCAAACCTCTGACCCACTCGAAAGTTACCTACCTGGACCTGCAGGCCCGCAACTCAAATCAAAGCAGTAAAGCAAAAGTGTGGCTCAGTGGTAGCCCTCGATCGTCAAAATTGTCCTGGTCGTCGTTTGTGTCGTCCCGTCCTCTAGAAGCCGCCCTAGTCTGCCTTCGCATTTTCAATTTGTACATATGTGTTTAGCATACGTTATCGTTGCATATTGTATATCAAATGTCAAAAGCAGGAAAGTGCATCAAATCAAAATCAATCCAAAGCACATGGGTGATTTCAAATCAAATCAAGCCAAACCAGCATGTTGTGGCATTGGCAAATCAAAGCAAATCAGCGTCGAGGCCCATTCCCAACAGGCAGCCCATGTTGCCCTGATCCATGCTTCCATCCCGGTTCCCTATTTCCCCAAGCAGAGCCCGTCCAAATTCAAAGCAAACGACGATCTATCCGTCCTATTTCAAATCAACGACGATCTATCCGTCCAATTCCAATCAACGACGATCCATCCGTCCTATTTCAAATCAACAACGATCCATCCGTCCTATTTTCAAATCAAACGACGATCTATCCGTCCAATTCCAATCAACGACGATCTATCCGTCCAATTTCAAATCAACGACGATCCATCCGTCCGAACTCAAAATCAACGACGATCTATCCGTCCAATTCCAATCAACGACGATCTGTCCGTCTAATTTCAAATCAACGACGATCCATCCGTCCTATTTCAAATCAACGACGATCTATCTGTCCAATTCAAGTCAACGACGGTCTGTCCGTCCAACTTCAAAATCAACGACGGTCTGTCCGTCCGGAATCAAATCAACGACGGTCCGTCCGCCGATTCAACAAGTAGCACATTGTCCAACAGTCTTATTGCTCTGTCTCGGATGGTCCATGGTAAGGAGATTGGCTCTGATTCCCAACAGATGGAATTTAACCTGCCTGACGCGACCTACCCGTGATTTGTTGGAACTATCCGTGCCACGGGTAGCTTTATCCTCAACAACAGCCAGTCCTGTTCAAATTCAACGATGACCAGCCATGTCATCGCCGACGGTCAGCCATGTCGTCCTTCTCATGTCCATCAACGACGATAAGCCATATCGTCCTTTTCACCGACGATCAGCCATGTCGTCCTTCTCAATCCATCAACGACGCTCGGCCATGTCGTCCGTTTCAATCCATCACCGACGATCAGCCATGTCACCTGTTTCAATCCATCAATGACGCTCTGCCATGTCGTCCTTCCAATCCATCACCGACGATCAGCCATGTCATCCTTTTCAATCTTTCAACGACGATTAGAATATTGTCAGTTCACTCACTCAACGATGGTTAACGAGTCATCCTCAATGATGACCCACCATCCCGACTCAACGATGGTTAACGAGTCATCCTCAATGATGACCCACCGTCCCGACTCAACGATGGTTAACGAGTCATCCTCAATGATGACCCACCGTCCCGACTCAACGATGGTTAACGAGTCATCCTCAATGATGACCCACCGTCCCGACTCAACGATGGTTAACGAGTCATCCTCAATGATGACCCACCGTCCCGACTCAACGATGGTTAACGAGTCATCCTCAATGATGACCCACCGTCCCGACTCAACGATGGTTAACGAGTCATCCTCAATGATGACCCACCGTCCCGACTCAACGATGGTTAACGAGTCATCCTCAATGATGACCCACCGTCCCGACTCAACGATGGTTAACGAGTCATCCTCAATGATGACCCACCGTCCCGACTCAACGATGGGTAACGAGTCATCCTCAATGATGACCCACCGTCCCAACTCAACGATGGTTTGTCCGTCCAATTTCAAATCAACGCCGGTATGCCCGTCCCATTCAACAAGTAGCGCGTCGTCCAACAATCTTATTGCTCTGTCTCGGATGGTCCATGATAAGGAGATTGGCTCTGATTCCCAACAGATGGAATTTAACATACCTGACGCGACCTGCCCGTGATTTGTTGGAACTTCTTGTGTGCCGAATGAGGTTTGGTCCTCAACAACGTTCATCGTTCCGCAATTAAACCATTTCCCCAAGCAGAGTCAAGCCAACGACGGTCTGTCCGTCCAATCTTCAAATCAACGACGATCTATCCGTCCAAAATCAAAGCAACGACAATCTATCCGACCAATTCCAAATCAACAACGGTCTGTCCGTCCCACTTCCAATCAACGACGGTCCGACCGTTCGATCTCCAAATCAACGACGGTCTGTCCATCCAACTTCCAATCAACGACGGTCTGTCCGTCCAACTTCCAATCAACGACGGTTTGTCCGTCCAACTTCAAATCAACGACGGTCTGTCTGTCCAACTCCAAATCAACGACGGTCTGTCCGTCCAACCCCAAATCAACGACGGTCTGTCCGTCCAATCTCAAATCAACGACGGTCTGTCCGTCCAACCTCAAATCAACGACGGTCTGTCCGTCCAACCTCAAATCAACGACGGTCTGTCCGTCCAACTCCAAATCAACGACGGTCTGTCCGTCCAACCTTCAAATCAACGACGGTCTGTCCGTCCAACCTCAAATCAACGACGGTCTGTCCGTCCAACCTCAAACCAACGACGGTCTGTCCGTCCAACCTCAAATCAACGACGGTCTATCCGTCCAACCTCAAATCAACGACGGTCTGTCCGTCCAACCTCAAATCAACGACGATCCGTCCGTCCAATTTCAAATCAACGACGATCCGTCCGTCCAACCTCAAATCAACGACGGTCTGTCCGTCCAACCTTCAAATCAACGACGGTCTGTCCGTCCAACCTTCAAATCAACGACGGTCTGTCCGTCCAAATCTAAAATCAACGACGGTCTGTCCGTCCAAAATCAAATCAACGACGGTCTGTCCGTCCAAAATCAAATCAGTGACGGTCTATCCGTCCGACTCAACCGTTAGCGCATCTTCCAACAATCTTATTGCTCTGTCTCGGATGGTCCTTGACAAGGAGATTGGCTCTGATTCCCAACAGATGGAATTTAACCTACCCGACGCGACCTACCCGTGATTGTTGGAGTTACTTATGCCGAAGAAGGTTTGATCCCTAGCGGCATTGATCCATCCACAACTGACTATTCCCCAGGAGAGTCCACCTCACCATTCAATGATGGTCCACCCATCCCTATCTTCCAACAGAGTTCAAACTCTTTTCCAACGATCTTCAGATGGTCCGCCCATCTTCGATCTCTCAATGGACGGTACATTTAAATACATGTCCGCATTTTCTATTTCTTCTGGATAGCCTTGAGAGGGTGTCTAGAAACCTTTGACGTTACTTGTACCCAAAACAATGGTGCTCCAAGTGCAGTCAAAGGGGGGCTACTGTAGACACCCTATTTTGGACTTTCCAGAATAGTTTATTTACGGTCTTTTGATTCCCCGATGATGATTAAGGTCAAGAACATCCTGAGTTTGTGAATGAGTTTGAGCTTTGAGCGTCCTGAACCTCGTCCGAACCCATTTCAAACCCTTGTCGAACCCTCAAAGCCAGAGCCAAATGGCCCCAGCAAAACCCTACTGGAGTACGCTGGTGGTGGACTAGCGTGCGCAGGAACCACTGCCACATGTCAGTCATCGACGCTTTCTGGCGCACGCCACTCAACCAGCGGCGCACGCCAGTCAATTCCAGTCAAATCAACTTTATTCGGCCAGAAGCGCGGGACTTTTGTGGCCACCCTGACGTAGTCTACAGCTCCCTGATGATTATTTCAGCCAGAACTGTCCCCTTCCCTCCTACATTGCCTTTCAAGGCAAGTCCCATGCATTTAATGCATGGGAGGCTCCTCCAAGCCTTATCACCCCAAACAAGCCTTAAGGCTCAACTGAGCTCAGTCCTCTCCCTCAATAAATACCCCCCTTGCATTCATTTGCAAGGGGTTAGCAATATTAAGAGCTCAAGCCCTTTGCCTTCTTCCTCTTCATTTTTCCTCCTTTGCTTCCTTTCTCTTCCATAGAAAGAGTAAGCAAGGGAATACTCTCCATAGTCCATAAACCACACCACATCCATCCTCCATCCATCTCCCTCAAGCTCAAAGCTCAAGCTTTCTCTCAAACTCAAAAGCAAAAAAAGGTATAATACTTTTTGCTCCTACTTTCTGTTCTGACCCCTGAGGGGGGCTGGCAGGGTCAAGGCTGGTAATCTATACCAGTCCTGGCCCTAAAGCTGGCAAGGCTTCAAAGCCGTTTGGTATGATCAGGTGGCGCATGCCAGTAAGTTGTGCCGTACGCCAGTCGTGGCTGTATGGCAAAACTGGCGTGGGGATCATCGATCATCCTTATTTTGCTTTATTTAAGTACTGATCACCCTGATGCATGATAAAAACCAGTTCACTGTTCTGTACTTAGAACTGCTTTCTCTTCCATCTGTACTTTTGCTTAGTTTGGCCTAATGGGTCCCTCTGGTCCTGTTCCAGAGCCCAGAATGTGCAAAGCCAAAGCATTGGAACCAAGAGACTACTGGCGTACGGCCCTTTCTAAGTGGCGTACGGTAGTGGTCTACATTCAAGTGGCTTGGCCCTTGTATGGATCTTACATCCAGGCCTTTGATCATCCTCCCCTCATTGTTTAAGGGGTTTTCTGTCCATTTGGTGGCTTTTAGCCCATTAATCTGTCTGTAATAGCTTAGTAACTTATATTCAACTGCGTGGTTTGTCCTGGGTGTGCACTGGTCCTTTCCAGAGCCCAGAAGGTTGAGGGCAGAAACTGTGAGCTTAAGTCTACCGGCGCACGCCAGTCGTTGGGTGGCGCACGCAGGTCATGACTGCATGCAGTGGCTTGGCCAGTGCATGCAGGCTTGTTCCTGTGTGCACTATCTCACAGTCAGTGTGCTCCAGTCTGCTTAAAATGTCCACAAAAGCTTGTTCTCAATCTATTATATTTGCTTAGATCAAACATCATCATCCATAAACATTTTTGCCACCGATCTTGTACATAAATGCAACTTGTTTACAGTTTTAATCCCTATTAACTGTTCCCCCGCCCTAAATGGTTAAAAGAATGATCAAATAAAGAGAGAAATGCAAATGTTTTATAAAATGCCTGAGTAGAGACCGGTCTCCGGACTGGGCGAGGGGGGGTGCCATAAAACCCTTCCCCTCTCGTAATCTGGCTCTCGAACCTCAAGATCGAAGGTGACGACGGTCTAGTCTACAAAAGCCTTTTTCAAAATCAAACAAACGCAATCCAAACATTTTCAAAAGGACGGTTTCTTGGGTACTAACCGCAAAACCTGAGTGGCGACTCTCTGATTTGCGAAGCGTTTCGCCGCGCTTTCCAAAAAGGGCGCACCCGGAATTTTCCTCAAACCAAGAACGCGGGGATTTTTGGGTCGTGTGCCCACAGGGCTCTGGAAGGACCAGTGCACACCCAGGAGGCAAACCAAGCAGTTTATCAAGGGACTGTAAAATATTAATTATTACAAACAGCTTGAAAATGGAACTGAATAAAAAGGAAACACAGCCCCTAAACAGTGGGGGGATAAAAGGAGGCCAAGGGCCTGGTTGCCCATGCAAGGGCCATTCCTGGGGTTCACAGAACCATCGCGCGACAGAGAGTGAGTCTCGCGCGACAGTCCTGACTGGACTTCCAGGAATTGCTTTGCATGTTTGGGGTCCTGAGACAGGTTCAAGGATCACCCAAAGGCATTCCAAACTATCTGAGACAAATAACTAAGCTACTGTATTTTGTTTTGCATGCATAACAGTGATCAATATTTGAAAATGAAGCTCAACAGGCATACTAATATTGCAAAAATAGTAAATGGCTAGCCTCCCTTCCCCACGAGGACCATTCTCTTGCTGACACAAGTGTCGCGCGAGTGTTATGGACCATCGCGCGAGGGTTTAGCTGCCACAGATTCTTGTAACTCTGCTGGCTTTAGGACCAGGACATGGTATTAATTACCAGCCTTGGCCCTGTCAGCCCCCCTCAGGGATCAAAACAAAAACAGGCTAAACATTATACCTTTGCTTGGAAAGGGTTTGGAAATGGATTGGATTGATTGGTGAAGCCTTTTGACCAAGTGTGTGTGTAGAACACTTGATTGGAAGACTAGGAAGTGGTTTGGGTTGGTAACTTTGTGCTAGAGTGCTAATTGCCTTGTGAATGGTAATTAACCTTCTTAACCTTTTTCTTGGAACCCTTAACATGGAAGACCAATGGGGCTATTTATAGGGGAAGTGAATGGGCTAGGTGGTGGCAAAACATGGCTTTGCAACCAGCCAACAAGGCTGGTCACAACTTGGTGGATAAACTAGCCAACAAGGTGAGTGGGAGTGGTTGTGAGGGTGTGAGGGTGTAACCTGCCAGAACTCTGTTCAGTTGAGGAAAATGGGGTTCCAGCCCATGGGGACCCATGTGACACCCAATCATCACAAATCCAGTTGGATTATGTGATAGTGACAGGAGAGAACCATCGCGCGAGGGTTCGGAACCATCGCGCGAGGGTCAACAGTCAACAGTCAATAGTTTGACTTTGACCACACCTGGCAAGCTGAGTATCGCGCGAGGAACAGGAAGAGTCGCGCGATGGTCAAATCTGACCCTAGGGTTTGACTGAAGGTTCAGAAGGGTTCAAAAGGTTTAAGCGGGGTTCTAAGCACTCCAAACTCAATCCATTCCCAATCCAAGCTCGTTTGATCCGATTTCATCATCGGGGAAACAAGAAAACCATAAAACAAAGTAAAACAATTGGGAGACCAAGATTGGGGTGTCTACAGTAGTCCCTCTTTGATGGCACGCGGAGCACCATTGACTGGTACGGGTAACGTCAAAGATTTCTAGACACCCACCAAATCCGCCCAAAAGCCGATTAAATGGAAAATGCAGACGAGTATATAAAAATACCGTGCACCAAGGGGAAATTGAAGATCGAACGGATAGATCGCCGCTGGATGATGATCGGACGGATAGATCGTCGCTGATTTGAAACTGGACGGATAGATCGTCGCTGGTTTGAAATTGGACGGATAGATCGTCGTTGATTGATGATCGGACGGATGGATCGTCGCTGATTTGAAATTGGATGAATGGATCGTCGCTGATTGAAGATCGGACGGATGGATCGTCGCTGATTGATGATCGGACGGATGGATCGTCGCTGATTTGAAACTGGACGGATAGATCGTCGCTGGTTTGAAATTGGACGGATAGATCGTCGTTGATTGATGATCGGACGGATGGATCGTCGCTGATTTGAAATTGGACGAATGGATCGTCGCTGATTGAAGATCGGACGGATGGATCGTCGCTGATTGATGATCGGACGGATGGATCGTCGCTGATTTGAAACTGGACGGATAGATCGTCGCTGATTGATGATCGGACGGATGGATCGTCGCTGATTGATGATCGGACGGATGGATCGTCGCTGATTTGAAATTGGACGGATAGATCGTCGCTGATTGATGATCGGACGGATGGATCGTCACTGATTTGAAATTGGACGGATAGATCGTCGTTGACTGTGGGCGGACCACTGCTGGGGATACAAAATTCTTCGGGTTGGGTTTTGAAGGCAAAGCTTCCAAAATGACCCTCAAATTTTGTCATAGAATACCTTAATAATTCACAAACCCAAAAGACGGGTAAATGAGATTGGGCCAGACCCTGAACCTGGATTGGGCTTGAGGCCCAAAACGAAGTGTCGCGCGACACTCCAGAACCATCGCGCGAGGGTTTCCAGTTAGGGCTTGGATCTGAACAGGCCCAGACCCGGCCCAAACCCGCTCCATTTGTTTAAACGTCCGCAGGACGTTACAGAAATAGTACCAGCACAGTTTCAAAACTTCCGAACTTCTTCCCACTCTCACCTCTCCTCTCAAATCTCTCTCAAACCTCGATTCCATCCACAAAACCGACAAACCCAACCTTGATCATCCATCCATGGCAGACCACGGCAGCGGGGAAGGCGGAGGAGAAGTTGTGGACCAGTCGGAGGACCGAGGAGGACCAATGGTCGTCGAAACAGGGGATCAACCACCGGTGGAGGCCATCACAGAGGCCGGTGCAGCGATGGCGACGGACGGAGATGGCGAAGGGGGTCGCGAGCAGGCGACTGGTGGCGGCGACGAGAGTCGCGCGACAGAGCCAGAGGGTCGCGCGACTGTTGATGCAGGGGCCGTGGGCCACAGTGTTGAGTGACTGGACCCGAGCACGGCTGTAGAAGGGTCGGTGGTGACCGGAGTGGGTCCAGGGGATGCAAAACTAACTGGTATTGGAGAGCACCCTCGCACGACAGAGGAGGAGCCTCGCGCGAGGGTTGAAACTGGAGGAGGCAGTAGTAGTGGAGCAGGAGATGATGTCGTCGAGCCGACCGGGTCCCCGCCGAGGGATTCGGCGAAGGGCAAGAGCGTTGTAGATGCAGAGGAGGAGGTCACAGAGACTCCTGTTGAGGTCTGAGAGGAGGACATTTTGTTTCGACCCGCGGTGACGTCGTCGAGTCATAGGTCGATCACAAAACACAACGTCGCCGAGTTCTTGACCGACGAGGCATTGGCGAGGCTCCTTAAGGATAACCCCCTGATTGGGGAGTAGGTCCTAAAGGCCAGGGAGGATCGTGCCCGGGCCATTGAGGCGTCGGAGGCCGCGGAGAGGGCTGAGAGAGAGAGACAGGAGAGAGAGGAGCTCTTGAGAGAGGAGGAGACCGAGGAGAGGGCCAGAGCAGAGGCACAGGGGCCTAGGGTTACGGCCGTGGCGGAAGCGAAGAACACAAGTTGCCCGGGCTTTTCAGCGGAAGCATATATGCTTCCTACGCTGGCACCTTTTTGTGCCGTCGGGCATTGGGGCACGCATACCGTCACGGAGAGACTACGACGACGAGCAGGTGCTGAGAGATCCCCGGGTCCACATTGCAGCGACATGGATGGAGGTATATTCCTAGAAAACATCCTTTGTAATTTGATTTCGATATTCTTGCTTTCCATAGTTCACATTCGATACTTGCTTAGAACATGCTTGAACTTAGAATTGCATAGATAACTTGCGAGCCAAAGCATGCTAAAACTATGTACTTCTTGTAACGTAGGCCCAACATGCAATAACTTGAACCAATCATCCGTTGTAGGCTTCATTGATTACCAAGAACTTGAAAATGAGAACTCCGTATGCACGGGAATCTAGAATAGCACACCACACTCCCGAGTCGAGCCATGGCATAGAACTCAAGCCGAACATGTGCCCTAGGCTTCATTGATTACCTAGAACTTGAAAATGAACTTCCTGTATACTGATAATCCCTTTTGCTGCTTGTCTTTGTGTCTGACACAGGCTGGAGCGGGACAGCGGGATATCCGTGGCTTCGGGGGCGCGTGCATGTCCTTACGGCTGTACGAGGGGTTGCCTGAGAGAGTGAGGCGGTTGGTGGATGAGGCAGGCTTCGGGGTGTTCGTACAGACTTTGACTCCTGCGAGGAATGACCACGCCGTCCTTGTAGCACTTGCTAAGAGGTGGAGGGATACCACCAATACCTTTCACCTACCTCCTGGGGAGATGACAGTGACGCCTGGAGACTTCGCAGCGATCACAGGGCTGAGGGTTGGAGGTGAGCCTATCCCATTCGACTCGGGGATCCAGGAGGATCGGGCTGCTCTGGAGTGGTTTCTGGGCAATGCGCCCAAGATAGAGGAGGGGATGGCGAGGTACGACCAGTTCAAGGGCTACCTGAAGAAGGAGGTGACAAATGACCGGGAGGCGGAGCAGATGGCCCGAGCGTTCCTGCTATACCTGTTTGGTGCCACTCTGTACCCAAACAGACGAAGCAAAGTCCACCTCTCCTACTTGCCAGCGCTGAGGGACTTGAGGACGGCCTCACGCTTCGACTGGGGTGGAGCTGCTCTTGGGGCAGCCTACCACTTCTTTGGCAATTCGTCGAGGACGGGAAAGAGCACGGCTGGCTACTGGAGGGTCTGGGAGGTACGATTCTAACCCTTCATTAAGCACAATTTGATTATGCTTGTCCATTGTTTAGTCTGCTTGACTGTTTCAATTTCAAATACTGTATGCCTTGTGACTAATGTTTGAATTTGTCTAAACATTGTGCAGCTTTGGGCCTATGAGGTTTTGCGTCAGAGTGCAAGCATCCAGACCTGAGCACCCTCCCCCGCGCGCTGAAATGGAGCAAGACGAACATGGGGAAGAAAAAAGGGAGGGGCGATCTCAACGCCTTCAGGCTGTACTTGGACGAGCTCAGGGCCTCACAGGTATGAACACATAATCATAAGCATTAGACATGTATTCATTTCCTTGCTTTAATGCTGTCGCTGATCAATTGTTCGTATCGCTCGTTTGCCTTGAATTGTAGGTCAATTGGGATCCCTGGAGGAGAGCGGGACCATTTGATTTTCAAAAACCATTTGATGTTTTGCCTATAAATATGGCTGGTCTTCAGCTAGAAAGGGACCACGAAATTTTCACTCTACCAGACCACCCATCCTCTGCTCTCTCACTCTCTCTCTCTCTAGCTCAAGACCAAAAATCTCCAAACTATTCTTCTAAACTTCAAAGGCTTTGCAAATTACCAAGGAAAAGGGCAAGAAATCCAGAATACCCTTCTGATCTCTTGCACTCTCCTCTCTTCATCCACATTTCAAAGCTACACCAAGGAGCAAGGTTCAAGGAAAAGGTAAAACTTTACCTTTGGTCACAACTAAAGGGCTGTTCATCCCTCTCTGAGGGGGGTCTCTCAGCCTGACCCAGTCTTCAATACTGGGTGCATGGTTGGGAGACCCTAGTGTAAAAACAAGAGCAATGGGACACAAAAATGCTTTCATAAAACCCTTACTGGACACACTCCCAAGCGCTCCGAACCGTTCCAGAGCGCTCGGGAGTGCATGCATGCCATTGCTTCCCATTTCCCAGTCTGCTGTGTTATCTGGTCTCTGCATGCATTGGTGTGGCCTGTTGCTCTTTTAAATTCGTAGATTTAGCCTTGTTAAGGCAGGGATGCAAGATCTGAAAGGTTGAGGGTTCATCCCACCCTTTCAAATCCTCTGCTGAGCCAGTAATGTATGTAGAAGCTCTTCAGTTTCCAGTTTTTAGCATTGTATCCTGTCTGTGCTAACAAATTTTGCAGGTTCAGAGTGTCAGAACTCCCAAGCGCTCGGGACTGTTCCCGAGCACTCGAGAGTGAAGTCAGTGGCAGTCTCCAATTTTCTGTCATTAGTGCATTTGCTCACCGTCACTCCATCATTTCACTCCCCCTTGTACAAAATGCACGTGCATGCACTTCTTACCTGTTATAAACTGTGGATACTTGCTAAATGATCTAATGAAACAAAATCCCTTTGAAAAATCCCACAAACGTTTAGTAGAGACCGATTTCGAATCGGGCGAGGGGGGTGCCGTAAAACCCTTCCCCCCTCGTAACGTGGCTTCCGAACCCTTGAAACTGATCTCTAGTTTTCAAATTCAAATCAAACGGTTTTCCAAACAAAACGGTTTCTCGGGTGATATACCGCAAATCCGGGTGGCGACTCTTCAAACTCTTCAAACGGTATTTTCTCATCTAACGCGGCGGAAAAACACCGAAAACAATGCCCCTTTTTGTTTTTTTTTTTCGGGCAGGTAGCCCACACCCAGCTTCCAATATTGCTTTTGAATTTCAAACACTTGAATTATCTGTTGAATAGCTTGATAAACTTGAATTGCATGCAGGTGCCAACTGAGTGGGTGAACAAAACTGTTCGACGCATGCTGGCCTTGGAGAACGTGGTGAGAAGAGCGGTGAGGGGCATGCCACTGGAGCTGCAATACCAGGCACCGACACCACAGCCAACTCAACCAGCTGTTGTTCAGAGGACCCAGGTATGAAAAACGATACATTCCAGCTTTCGATACACTTTGCTTTCGATACATTCCTGCTTTGATAGCTTGATAGACTGTACCTGCTTTCAATATAGAAATACAATATGCACAATAGATACTCATGCTTTGAAATGAAATGACAATGCAGGTGCAGGGGAAGATGAACCCTAGGAGGAAGAGTGCGCGAGATCTGCCACCGAAGAAGATGGCGGCAAAGGAACCCACACCTCCGGCCACTACTATGCAGCGACAGACCAGGGGCTTACAGACAGCGTGCGCACGCGAGGAGGAAGCCAGACAAGCCGCGAGGCGTGCTGAGCTTCGGTATCAACTCAAAAGCCGCGAGAAGCTGACACTAGAGGAGCCGGGCCATCGGAAACGGCTAATCTTGGGTCGAACCTCCGAGGACGAGGAAGAAGAGGAAGGAGAGGAAGAAGAGGACGAGGAGGAAGGAGAGGAAGAAGAGGACGAGGAGCACTCGTCCACTAGCAGTGGCTCCGACGACTCCATTGACGATCCGGGGTACAGGGACGACCCCCAGGAGCTACGGGACGATGCAGGTAATGATGACGGGCTTGGAGTGCGCGGAAGGCGACGATGAAGCCTCCGTTACCGTTTCGCATGCTGCTTTTGATTTTGATTCTAGGCCTGCGTGCCCAAATAGATAGCTTTTGACAGACATTTTGAGAGCCTGCGTGCCTTTTGACTAGCGGGCGCATGTGCCCTGACTTGACTTGATGGTTTTGATTGGCCGATGTGCCGTTGATACAGTCGTTCCTTCATTGACATGGATAGATCATGGTTGTTATAGAAATTTGCATTTTTCAAGTTTATTGTTTCTCGTTACTTATAAGAGAAAGTAAAACCCGCCACTAATACCAAACTTGCATTGACAACACATCGAGACTACTCACAGACACATATGAGTATAAAAACTAGCCTAGCTCTGAAAGAAATAGGAAAGGTTCCCTAGGATACGGCTAGGACACGAGGATACGAGAAATAATGAAATTTTGGGCATTAATACGCCAAAACTCACAATACCCTGCTGAAGACAAAACTGACACTCATGAAAGGTCAATGACGGTCAACATGACCTGTACCAATCAACGGAACTGAACAAAACGTCCCGAGAATAGACTTATACCGAAAAACGCACAAAATGACGCGAAAATGGCATAAAATGTCACAGAATGACTCAATTATGTCCTGGACTGAAACCGACACCTCCATACAGTCACTTAAGGTCTAGGTGACCTGTATGGCATGACCAAAATGGGCTAGAGCCTCCATGGCAAGTTTCGACCTCCCGAAACCTCGATTTGAACTTGAAACGGTCCTCCGAGGGTCCAAAATCTTCGTTGAGCATGGCATTTCGAATCCGATGCTTGGATACAGTCAAAAATACTTATAATGACTTGCTGGAATCATTAAAAGTGCAAAAAGACCTTTGGAATGAAAAACGACCAAAATTGGACAGTAGCTGTTGGAATCTGTCAAAACTGCAGACAAACCATCGCGCGATGGTTTGGAACTGTCACGCGAGTGATCTTTGTCGCGCGATGCTTTGGAAGTGTCGCGCGATGCTTTGGAAGTGTCGCGCGATAGTCAAATCTTGCTAGGCTACCTTTGTTTGACCAAATTATTGCCATTATCCTGTTCATTGTTCCACGTCTTGGGAGCTATTCTGGAGTTGCAGAAGGAAGGCAATCCTTGCATGGCAAGGTGGTGGGACACCTAAGCTTCAATTCCACCACATTTAGCTTATAAGAAGGAAGGTTTTAGGAGGAATGTAGTGTGCGCCCCTCTTCATTACCGAAAATGGGAGATTCGTTAATGGAAACACTCGACCCTTGGCTACTGAGAGAAGAAACCATAAACTGGGCGAGCCCCCGGTCTCGATGCTTGTCCTCAATTCGAGATCTCCGATTCGCTCGACCGTGCGTCGAACTCCTCCAAGCCGCATTGCCTTTCTGGGACCCAATTGTGCATGTCTTCCGGTTCCGACAAGACGAGATGTGCCCCACCATAGAAGAATTTCAAGCGTATGCACCAGGCTTTGCCAACCTAGACATTCTTGCGGTTCCGCCCGTTCACGAAGACATGGAGCAAATCCTACAGGCGAAACTCAATATTCCAGAGGCACTAACGGCCAGTATTATTCAGAACGGCGAACTCAACATCTTCCGCCTAATTGAGCTGTATGGGCCCGAGGGAGCCCTGGGAGACTACGTGGGGGAAGCTCACAGATGCTTCATTTTGTCCATATGCGCACTGGCTGCATATATGCTGATTCCCATTGAAGGAGGAGTGAGTCCCAAATTAGTGAGCCTTGCCCTGCAAATGGATGCCCAGAAAAACATCATGCCCGTGATTTTGGTGGAAACGCTCCTGGGTTTAGACATGTTGAAACTTGAGCAAGCTGATTCCTTTAGCGGATACCCTATCCTGCTCCAGGTAGATTCCCATTCGACACGCCTTCTTGCATTTTCGTTTTTACCCCAAATACTCAGGCTGTATTTGATTTCTGACTTGTCCTCTGTTCCCATGCAGCTCTGGCTGGCGGATAAAGTGGGGGTTTTAGAAGAGCCACAGGCTGGCTTTGAAGACTTCCCCAGGCTTTTGGCCGAAAGACCAATGATATTCCCTGACCTGACGGTGGATATATGGTTTGCGTTTCTGAATGATCTGCACTCTGAGGACATAGTCTGGAGATGTCTCTGGTTAAACCTTCTGGAAATGACGCTCAATTCAGCTGGATTCAAGAGAGTGATAATCGCTGGCCTGGAGAAGCCAAGGGTACAAGCGTTATGGAGCGGAAGATTTCGACATCCCTGTATTTGACTCGTGGCAATTGCGCTGCTACAAAGACAACTGGGGCGATAGGACACTGAAGGAACCAATCCCAGACTTCAAGACATGGTTGGAGAGTCGCTACATAAGATGGCTTCGCGCTGAAGTCGAAGCAAGGCTGAGGGGATATTTCTGAATCCCATGAAAAAAATCAAGTTTGTAATTAGTAAAACCATCAGGCTGCCTGAACTTCTGGCTCTGCTTTTCAATGCTTGCTTTGTAAATTGTACGACCTTTTGCCCGGCTTGACCGGCCAAATAACGACTTTAAATAAGAATCATCCGACCGTTATCCATTCGAGGGACCGAATTTGTCACCAAACGTGCAATTTGAACAAACAATGCTTCCACGTAGTCATAATCGTCCATAATGACCTACTGGAAGCATCGGAATTTCAAAACCTGGCCCGAGTCAAAATTCGGAAAATCACCCCTCCAAAAGACAGTAGCCTGCCTTACTGTGCCGAATTAAACTGAACCCTCGCGCGAGTAAACGAAACCATCGCGCGAGTACAAACAGTCACGCGACACTTCAAAACCATCGCGCAATTGAGAGCTCCTGTTACAGTGGCCAGCCTTGACCCATTCAGAAAGTAAAGTGTGGCAGGCCCTGCCAACTGTTCTGGACGTGCAGAGGCTTCTAGTTCTTCACAGAGGTGTGCCCTTGATCTTTAATAAGTAGGGGGACACCTTGCATGGACACTTCACCCAAGGGAAAAGTCTCACCTACTTCCTTGGCTTATAAAAGCAAGGTTGCCTCCTGAGTGATCACATACCCTCCGTAGGAAAAATCCCACAGGCCTTAGACCCTAATGGCAAATCATCTTCCCGCATTAATCAGCCCGTGGCTCGAAGAATTTGTCGCGAGCGATTGGCTATGCTTCCGTTCCCACGGGCTGGCCACCTTTCGCTTCCTAAAAAGTATAAGGCTTCGCCCCGAAATCCTGAGAGCAGCTCTCCAGTTATGGGATCGGGACGTCCATGTGTTCTGACTCGGGGACAACGAGCTGTGCCTGACTGTAGAAGAATTTCAGGCATATCTCCACCTTACAGACAAAGCATGTCAAAGCTGCTGAAAACCTGTCTGAATATTTCAAGGGGCGCGGCGGAAGGCCTGCTGATCGGCAGGCAGATAAACGTCGTGCGAGTAATGGAATGGTACGGGCCCGACGGCGATCCAGCGGATACTGTGCTGCAGGCTCGACGCTGATTTGCCCTGTCAATTGGTGTACTAGCCGCGTACCTGCTGGTGTCTCCATACGGATGACCCGACCCCTTGCTGGTAGACGTGGCTACACAGATGGGTGTTCGAAAGAACGTAGTTCCCATGGTGCTTGCTGAAACACTCATTGGTTTGGATTTGGCGGCCGCCGGTCAAACAAATATGTTCGGTGGCAACCCACTCCTGTTGTAGGTAAACTCTCACTCAGCTCACCTTTTTCCAGCTTTCACACAGTCTGTTTTTACCTCAACTCTCGGCTAAGGCTATATAGAAGCTCCTTACTTGTTTTCTTTCGCTCAGGCTTATGTGGCTCCTTACTTGTCTTTTCGCTCATACAGTTGTGGCTGTGCGACAAACTCGGGCTAATCTCAGCTCCTGAAGCGAACTGGCCCCGTTTGCCCGGGCGAATGCATCAAAGGGGAATGTTGTACCCAGAGATGTCTGAGGAGGAGTGGTACACCTTCATGAGAGAGTTGTCTCCGCGCGAGATCGTCTGGCGGCACGAAGCCCTGAACATCCCGGACATGGCTATGTACTCTGCAGGTTTTGAGAGGATGGTGATTGCTGGGCTGTCCAGTTTCACGTTCTACATTCCAAGTCGTATTCTGCGGCAGTTAGGCATGAGCCAAGGCTTTCATCGAGCTGGGATAGAAGATTTCCAGATTCCAGCATTCACAGCCCAACATCTGGTAGGGTACGAGCACAACTGGGGCTTGAGAGAACTTGGAGAAGTGGAAGACGACTTCAACACGAGACTCAAACGCCGTTATGTAGCATGGCTAAGAGAAGAGATTGCAAGGAGACAAAACACAGACTGACTCCTGACACGACTCCAATGATCTAGAATAAACTGTGAGCCTGTAAAGGCCTCCAGCATTTCGTTCTGTTTTTGATGCTTTACTGTTTTTTTAGGGCTCTACTCAGCCTATGTTATAGAAATAATAGTTTTGAATAAAGGTGAAAGATTAAGAATTTTCCCCTTTTTGGTCCAAGTGTTGAACACCACGCCGCTTGAATGTTGAGGCACACCCTGGAATAAAAACCCTGGATCGAGATGATTGGTTGTGATCGAATCTCACAGAGAGACTGCCTACGTATCCCAAGCTAGGGAATCAGGTCAAAACGTAGTTCAGGCTACGGTTCGACAGAGTATGACCGAGTCCCAAAGAGAGACTGCCTACGTATCCCAAACTAGGGAATCAGGTCAAAACGTAGTTCAGGCTACGGTTCGACAGAGTATGACCGAGTCCCAAAGAGAGACTGCCTACGTATCCCAAGCTAAGGAATCAGGTCAAAACGTAGTTCAGGCTAAGGTTCGCTCGTGTATTTTGGCTCTCCTTTTGCGCTCTAATTTTTGCCTAGAACTGCCTTTGCAGGTTTCCAGTCTAGCGAGCTTTGATTGAATGCCTATTTATTTTTGCCTAAACTGCCCCCTTGGGTTTTCAGTCTAGCAGGCTTGCTCTAATTTTTGCTTGGAACCGCCCACCCTTGTCGTTTTCGGCCCAACGAGCTTCTCTCAAGGATAGTAACGTTTAAGTTGATCCAGGTTGACCAGAGTGTTGAACTCGTTGCCGTCCAGATCAATGAGCTGAGCTGCCCCACCCGAGAGGATGGTCTTGATAATGTAAGGTCCTGCGCGCTTCGGGCGGAACTTACCACGTAGATCGAAAATGGGAGCCCGGATTTCCTTTGTGACCATATCCCCTTCGGCCAAGTCACGAGACCTCACTTTCTTGTTGAATGCCCGAGCAATTCTGCGTTGATACCCCTGAACATGATACAAGGCACGGAGCCTCCTCTCATCAAAGAGCATGAGTTCAACAAATCTCCCACTAAGCCATTCGGACTCCGTGAGTTCACATTCAGCCATGATCCTCAAAGTCGGTACTTCAAGCTCGATGGGAAGTACTGCCTCCATCCCGTAGACTAGAGAAAAGGGGGTTGCCCCTGTTGATGTTCGAATTGACGTACGATACCCCCAAAGAGCTAGAGGCAGCTGCTCGTGCCAGTCCCTGGCGGACTCTGCGGACTTCTTGATGATAGTCTTGATGTTCTTGTTGGCTGCCTCGACCGCCCCATTTGTCTGTGGGCGATAGACCGTTGAGTGATGAACCTGAATCTTGAATTCCTCGAAGAGTTCTAAAACCCTGCCTTTGAAGTGGACCCCATTGTCAGAAACGAACGCTTGTGGAACCCCGTACCGATAGATGATGTTCTTTCGGATGAACTGAGCAACCTGAACCGCCATCAGGGTCTTGTAAGATTCAGCCTCGACCCACTTGGTGAAGTAATCTATCGCCACTAAAATGAATCGATGCCCGTTCGAAGCAGAAGGCCTGATCATGCCAATAACGTCGATACCCCAAACAGAAAAGGGCCAAGGCGATGTCATGCCGAACAGTTTAGAAGGAGGGACGTGCATGAGATTGGCATGGATTTGACACCTATGGCAGCGGCGTACATAATCCACACACTGAGATTCCATGGTAGACCAAAAGTAACCCTGTCGCAGGATTTTTCTGGCGAGCATGACCCCGCTCATGTGAGGGCCACAAACTCCCTCATGAATTTCCTCCATGATCTTGATGGCCTCAGTACCACTGACACAGAGCTTGTGTATTCCGCAGTGAGATCTCCGGTACAGCTTTCCCCCACAGATAATGTATTGAGCAGCCAACCTTCGCAGTGCTGTCCGATCCTTCTTAGTGGCGTCAGACGGGAACTGACCACTTTCAATGAAATTCCAAATGTCATGATACTAGGGTAGGCCGTCATCAACATCATCGACAGCGTTGATGTACTGATAAGCAGGCAAGTCCCGCTGTTCAATTAGAATAGGACGAAGCTTGACACCAATCGGAAGCTCGACCATGGAAGCCAGAGTTGCTAGAGCATCAGCGAACTGGTTCTTCTACCGAGGGATGTGCCTGAACGTGACTTTGTTGAAACGAGGAATGAGGTCCTCCAGGTCTTGGTGATAAGGCTTCAATCTGTCCTCCCGAACTTTCCAGTCCCCGTTAGCCTGAGGAACGACAAGCTTGGAATCACCAATGACTTCGAGTTTTTCCACACCAAGCGTAAGAGGAGCTTCCATGCCGACAATGCAGGCCTTATATTCAGCTTGGTTGTTCGTGACATCGAAACTGAGTTTAAATGCCAGTGGAATATGAGCACCCTCAGGGGTTATTAGCAGAACCCCAATCCCGTATCCCTTCTGATTGGCTGCTCCATCAAAATAACGAGCCCAGGTGACCTCGACAACCGCCATTACCCCTTCATCTGGAAATTCAAAATCCGAGTCCTCTGGCCCTTTGACAGGATGATCAGCCAGGAATTCGGCGACCGCGCTTCCCTTGACAGACTTCCTAGTGACATACTCGAGGTCAAACTCAGCGAGCAAAAGCAACCAACGCGCTAGCTTACCAGTATGCGCAGGCTTCTCAAACAGATACTTGAGAGGATCCATTCGAGAAATCAACTTCACTGGGTAAGCTAGCATGTAGTGCCTCAATTTCTTGGATGCCCAAACA